>JAEIGP010000002.1:0-1319650 GCA_018904095.1 Zaprionus ghesquierei | reverse complement strand
TCTGGCTCAGGATAAACAGCCCAGTCGATATAGCCATGTCCGTCTGTCCGTCTGTCTGTCCGTGTGAAAATCTAGATCTCAGCTATTATAAGAGCTAGAAGTACCAAATTTGGTGACAGTATGTGTTATTATTGCACGCTGATCAAGATTATTTCGGATTTTGGCCACGCCCCATTCCGCCCCTGTAAATCGAAAACAATTGATTACAAGCGCAATTTTGATGCATGTTGTTCATTTTCGGTTTATATGATAACTATAGCTAGCCAGATGATCTCTGAAAATTTGGTAACAATCGGATAAAAAACACAGAAGTTATTCAGCTTAACGTTTTCCATAGCTGTAAGTAGCGCTGCCGGCAGCGCAAATTCTTTATTTGTACAGGAAATAACAAGAATGCCTTACAATGCGAATTTTTGCAGTTGTTGGATAACAGCGTCAGTTGCTTAGTGGAAAAGCGATGAACTCCTGAACCGACAGGCCCGTGGATTGATTCCCAGTTCAATTCATAGAGTAGAAGGGTATTATAACTTTGTTCAAACCGAAAATGTATGTAACAGGCAGAAGGAGACACCTCCGACCCTATAAAGTATATATATTCTGGCTCAGGATCAACAGCCGAGTCGATATAGCCATGTTCGTCTGTCTGTCTGTCCGTCTGTCTGTCCGTGTGAAAATCTAGATCTCAGCTATTATAAGAGCTAGAAGTACCAAATTTGGTGACAGTATGAGTTATTATTGCACGCTGATCAAGTTTATTTTGGATTTTGGCCACGCCCCATTCCGCCCCTGTAAATAAAAAAAATTTGATTACAAGCGCAAACCGAAAATGTATGTAACAGGCAGAAGGAGACACCTCCGACTCAGAATTTAAAAAGCCTTTTCCATTAACTACTGAAGACCAATGTCGCAATAGGAGCGGTTTTGTCGCAAGAGTATAAACAAAAACAAGTAAGAACGGCTACAGTCAAGTGTTGACTGTATAAGACAATGGAGTTTTCAAGGTTATGAAAAAAATCTGATTTAGAAAAGTGTTATTAATAAACGTGTTTTTCAACGAAAAATAATAAACAACACATATAATTTTCAGTTAGACGCCATGCAGTCCAAGCAGTTGGAAAAAAACACTGCTTGGAAAAAACATCTATATGAAACGCTGAATAACTTTTATGTTCATTATCCGATCGGAACCAAATTTTCAGCAATCGTTTAGGTGGTGATAGTTATTATTCACACCAAAACTGAATACTTTAGCTTTATTATTGCTATACGGTTTATGGATTTCCGGGGGTGGAAGTAGGCGTGTCCCAAATTTTAATAGAAATTTTACAGCGTATGAGCCACATATGAGTTGTCACCAAATTTGGTGGCTCTAGCTTTTTTAGTTTCTGAGATATAGGCGTTCATACAGACGGACAGACGGACGGACGGACAGACGGACAGAGAGACATGGCTTAATCGACTCGGCTAGTGATCCTGAGCAAGAATATATATACTTTATGGGGTCGCGGATCCCTACTTCTACCTGTTACGCACATTTCGACAAACACAATAGACCATGTATTTATTTAATATCCATGGTCTAACAAGTAAAGAAAGCTACAGTCGAGCGCGCCCGACAGTAAGATACCATTCGCCCAGTTTCGAAACAAATTGTCACACATTTAATTCCATCAAAAAACTCTGCACAAAGAACTCCTTATCCGCCACCTATTGTTTAAAAGAAATCTATCTTTGAATAGCGCCATCTACATGTGAAAACATCATAGTAATCAGCTGTACACGCGCTACGGCTGAAACGAAGCATCGTGAAGATGACGTCATGATATGCTGCAAAGGCGCAAGCAATGGAACCCGTTTATTTAAATAACTTTCTTGTTTATGATCCGATCGGGCAAATTTTCGAATATATATGCATATAGTATATATCTTTTCGTGTGTTAAGACAGTTTATAATTTTTTGAAGCACGAAGTCAAATCAGAGAAGTGCCTCTATTTACTGGAGTAAGTGCCTGTATTTATTTGAGCTCGTTCAAAGAAAAAGAATAAAAAGAATAAAGTTCACATTGCAATTGTACCCAACGACAGATATCCGTCAAAAAGCACATGTTCCAAGAGTGTCCCAACTAAGCGCGGCAAGGACATGATTGGAGCTGAAGGATGCACTAATAACCGATTTTAAAACCATTCGAGGAGCTACTAAAACGACGAACTTTGTTGAAGAAATAGACGAAAAATGTTTTGTAATTGTAAGCAATTTAGCTTTAGAAAATAATCAAACTAATAACCAAGCTTACACAAATGCCATGAACAACACTATAAAACACATCATTGTGAGAAAACTCCCAGATAGTCTATTTATGCAATGAGCTAGATACGACTACTGCCAGCATTTGAAACAAGTTGCACAACAGGAATGCGTTTTTGACATTTCATGGTCCAATCGACCTAAAACTCAAAACAGTCAGAACAGACGGAAATCGAATTCCAATTCTCAATGAATAAATCATAATAATTAATCTACTAAGAATAAGGGAAATTGTAATCCAATTTCCAAGTTTTAGTAATTCTAAAAAAGAGCGGAATAATTAGAATAATCAGCAGCTAGCTCAGGAATTTACCGAAAATTCACAAAGTCAGGGTTCTGTTTTCTATCCGAATCCGGCATTCGAAAGGCGAAGACCTAGTGCCAGTGGCCATTCTAAAATGGATCTTTAGAAAATTCTCATCAACATGGCTCGGACAGCAAATAAGATTAAAAAGAAAGGGAACAAACCCATTCATAAACTTTATTATTACGTACAATATTAAGCACTGTTGCATAATAGATACGGACTCTTCAATAAATATTATAAAACAAACCTTTTTAAATTTTCCCCCTAAAAATTGCAAACTGCAAGTACCCTCCATTAACGATACAATTCAACCAAATAAAAGTATAAATTAAAAACCAAATAAACTTTGCCCAACAAAGCAAACATTCTACATTCATAAATTTTTAAATAAATATGATATTCTATTAGGTAGAGAAGTTTTAAAAGGTGCTAATTTCTTAATAGACTATGCAGAACAAACTGTTGACTTGAATAAGCTTAACTTTATTATGAATTATTTAAATGAACAAGATTTAGATTCTGAGGACGAGACCGCATTACAATGCCTTGATCCGCCATCAAATGATGCAGAGCTTAAATTCTCATTACAAAAAGAGTTGAGAGAATTCAATGAATTTAGACTTGACCATTTAAACAACGAAGAGGAAATAGCTTTTACAAAAGTTTTCCATGAGTTTAAAGACATTCAGTACAGGGAGTGTGGAAATTTGACCTTCACAAGCACTATAAAACATTCAATAAACATAAAACATGAGGACCCAATATATAAAAAGCCCCCATAAGTATCGATAAAGAAGTTGAAAAACAAATGAAACACATGACGCAACAAGGTATCATCAGAAAGTCAAGTCCCTTTATTGCAAACTGGTTTGGGTAGTACCTAAAAAGCAAGACGAAAAAACAAAGTTTCACATAGTCAATAAATATCGCAGCCACAACGAGATAACTGTTGACGACAAATACCCTATACCGCTAATGGATGATATATTGGATAAACTTGGACATCTTTTTCCACCAAATATGGCCATTAAGAATATACTCGGATGCACTTTGGCCTAAACAAGTAAAGAAAGCTAGCTAGCATAGCTTGTCAATTGCTTACTAAACTTTTGGCTTAAACAATTCGAAATTGTTTTGATTTTGTTTTTGCGAATTTGATTTTGTTTTCGAGTCTGAAACCAGGACAAAGCAATTGTAGTGTCGGTCGCTTCGGTTCGCAGACAGTCCAGACATTAATAAACAACTTGAATCATTTGGCGATAACGGCCAACTGCAATAAAATCAAGTAAGAAACCTACATTCAAGTGTGCTCGACTGATATATACGCGCTACCCAGCTGCTCGTACATCAAAATTATATGCGGAACAATAAAGAACGGCTACAATCATATTTTGACAGTGAAAGGCCATGGAGTTACAATATTTATGCAAAGTCAAAATTTTAAATAAACAAGTAAGAAAGCTACATTCGAGAGTGCTCGACTGTAATATACCCGCTACCCAACTGCTCGTACATCAAATTTATTAGCGGAACAATAAAGAACGGCTACAGTCATATTTTAACTGTAAAAGGCCATGGACTTACAATATTTATGCAAATTCAAAATCTAAAATAAAGAAAACAAGTAAGAAAGCTACAGTCGAGTGTGCTCGACTGTAATATACCCGCTACCCAGCTGCTTGTACATAATTTATTTGCGGAACAAAAAAACGGCTACAATCATATTTTGACCGAAAAAGGCTATGGACTTATAATATTTATGCAAAGTCAAAATATAAAATAAAAAAAAAAAACATTTTTGCACACATTTAATTTTTGATGCGGGCGGGACTCGAACCCGTAAATGCATAATATACTATTCGTTTTGCAGTCCACAACTTCACCCATTTCACCACCGTACACGCACACACGCGCTTGTAATCAATTTTTTTCGATTTACAGGGGCGGAAGGGGGCGTGGCCAAAATCCAAAATAAACTTGATCAGCGTGCAATAATAACACATACTGTCACCAAATTTGGTAGTTCTAGCTCTTATAATAGCTGAGATCTAGATTTTCACACGGACAGACAGACGGACAGACAGACAGACTGACAGACAGACAGACAGACGGACAGACGGACATGGCTATGTCGACTCGGCTGTTGATCCAGAGCCAGAATATATATACTTTATAGGGTCGGAGGGGTCTGCTTCTGCCTGTTACATAAATTTTCGGTTTGAACAAAGTTATAATACCCTTCTACTCTATGAGTGGCGGGTATAAAAAGCTTAAGCGGCATGAACAGGGAATCGAACCACGGGCCTGTCGGTTCTGGAGTTCGTCGCTTTTCCACTATGCTACTGACGCTGTTATCCAACAACTGCAAAAATTTGCATTGTAAGGCATTCTTGTTATTTCCTATACAAATAAAGAATTTGCGCTGCCGGCAGCACTGCTTAAAGCTATGGAAAACGTTAAGCTGAATAACTTCTGTGTTTATTATCCGATTGTTACCAAATTTACAGAGATAATCTGGCTAGCTATAGTTATCATATAAACCGAAAATTAACAATATGGCATCAAAATTGCGCTTGTAATCAAATTTTTGTTATTTACAGGGGCGGAATGGGGCGTGGCCAAAATCCAAAACAAACTTGATTAGCGTGCAATAATAACACATACTGTCACCAAAGTTGGTTGTCCTAGCTCTTATAATAGCTGAGATCTAGATTATTACACGGACAGACAGACGGACAGACGGACAGACAGACAGACGGACAGACGGACATGGCTATATCGACTCGGCTGTTAATCCTGAGCCAGAATATATATACTTTATGGGGTCGGACGTGTCTCCTTCTGCCTGTTACATACATTTTCGGTTTGAACAAAGTTATAATACCCTTCTACTCTATGAGTAGCGGGTATAACAACAAGTAAGAAAGCTACAGTCGAGTATGCTCGACTGAAATAAAATCGCTACCCAGCTGCTCTTACATCATTTATTCGCGGAACAAAAAAAATGGCTACAATCATATTTTGACCGTAAAAGGCTATGGACTTACAATATTTATGCAAAGTCAAAATCTAAAATAAAAATAAAAACATTTTTGCACACATTTAATTTTTGATGGGGGCGGGACTCGAACCCGTAAATGCATAATAGTACTGTTCGTTTTGCAGTCCACAACTTAACCCATTTCACCACCGTACACGCACACACGCGCTTGTAATCAATTTTTTTCGATTTACAGGGGCGGAAGGGGGCGTGGCCAAAATCCAAAATAAACTTGATCAGCGTGCAATAATAACACATACTGTCACCAAATTTGGTAGTTCAAGCTCTTATAATAGCTGAGATCTAGATTTTCACATGGACAGACAGACGGACAGACAGACAGATGGACAGACGGACATGGCTATATCGACTCGGCTGTTGATCCTGAGCCGGAATATAAATACTTTATGGGGTCGGAGGTTTCTCCTTCTGCCTGTTACATACATTATCGGTTTGAACAAAGTTATAATACCCTCTACTCTATGAGTAGCGGGTATAAAAAGCTACAAAAAAACTGTTAGAGAGACAAAGTAAACGGGTGGTGCGATAAAAGCAGACGCACAAAGCAAACCCAGTAAACTCGAAGGTGTTTTACAAGGTGAGAGCGACTGAGTATTAGTAAGTAAGATAAGCTTAAACCTACAACAACAGAAACGGTGCTGTAAGAGTAACACTCAACACACGCGTAACAAGCTCAAAGAGCTTAAATAGAACGTGAGAGTGGGAGAGTGTGGAAAGAGTAGAGTCAAAATAAAAACATGAAATTACGCCAAAGACGCGCAAGTATTTGCACAGTTAAGGCAGAAAAAATTAAAAAAAATATTAAGAGAAAAGGTCAACACAACCGGTCACCAGAAAGTCACTCACACATTTGAGTGTATATCTTATGAACCGAACATGAACAATGAACGAAAGTGAAAAATAAGGACATGGCTACATCGACTCGGCTGTTCATCCTGAGACAGAATAGATATAGTTAATGGGGTCGGATATGTCTCCTTCTGCCTGTTACATACATTTTCGGTTTGAACAAAGTTATAATACCCTCCTACCCTATGAGTAGCGGGTATAATAAACATTAAAGATTCAGACTATAACTAAGCTTTTAAAAACCTAAAATTGTTAATAATGTGCGATCCAATACTAACACGCTCAGAATTTAAAAAGCCTTTTCCATTAACTACTGAAGACAGCAATGTCGCAATAGGAGCGGTTTTGTCGCAAGAGTATAAACAAAAACAAGTAAGAACGGCTACAGTCAAGTTTTGACTGTATAAGACAATGGATTTTTCAAGGTTATGAAAAAAATCTGATTTAGAAAAGTGTTATTGGTAAACGTGTTTTTCAACGAAAAATAATAAACAACACATATAATTTTCAGTTAGACGCCATGCAGTCCAAGCAGTTGGAAAAAAACACTGCTTGGAAAAAACATCTATAAGAAACGTTGAATAACTTTTATGTTCATTATCCGATCGGAACCAAATTTTCAGCAATCGTTTAGGTGGTGATAGTTATCATTCACACCAAAACTGAATACTCTAGCTTTATTATTGCTATACGGTTTATGGATTTCCGGGGGTGGAAGTAGGCGAGTCCCAAATTTTAATAAAAATTTTACACCGTATGATTCACATAAGTGTTGTCACCAAATTTGGTGGCTCTAGCTTTTTTAGTTTCTGAGATATAGGCGTTCATACAGACGGACAGACGGACGGACGGACAGACGGACAGACGGACGGACGGACAGACGGACAGAGAGACATGGCTTAATCGACTCGGCTAGTGATCCTGAGCAAGAATATATTTTCTTTATGGGGTCGCAGATCCCTACTTCCACCTGTTACGCACATTGCGACAAACACAATAGACCATGTATCTTTTTAATATCCATGGTCTAACAAGTAAAGAAAGCTACAGTCGAGCGCGCCCGACGGTAAGATACCATTCGCCCAGTTTCGAAACAAATTGTCACACATTTAATTCCATCAAAAAACTCTGCACAAAAAACTCTTTATCAGGGCAAATTTTTCGAATATATATGCATATAGTATATATCTTTTCGTGTGTTAAGACAGTTTATAATTTTTTGAAGCACGAAGTCAAATCAGAGAAGTGCCTCTATTTACTGGAGTAAGTGCCTGTATTTATTTGAGCTCGTTCAAAGAAAAAGAATAAAAAGAATAAAGTTCACATTGCAATTGTACCCAACGACAGATATCCGTCAAAAGCACATGTTCCAAGAGTGTCCCAACTAAGCGCGGCAAGGACATGATTGGAGCTGAAGGATGCACTAATAACCGATTTTAAAACCATTCGAGGAGCTACTAAAACGACGAACTTTGTTGAAGAAATAGACGAAAAATGTTTTGTAATTGTAAGCAATTTAGCTTTAGAAAATAATCAAACTAATAACCAAGCTTACACAAATGCCATGAACAACACTATAAAACACATCATTGTGAGAAAACTCCCAGATAGTCTATTTATGCAATGAGCTAGATACGACTACTGCCAGCATTTGAAACAAGTTGCACAACAGGAATGCGTTTTTGACATTTCATGGTCCAATCGACCTAAAACTCAAAACAGTCAGAACAGACGGAAATCGAATTCCAATTATCAATGAATAAATCATAATAATTAATCTACTAAGAATAAGGGAAATTGTAATCCAATTTCCAAGTTTTAGTAATTCTAAAAAAGAGCGGAATAATTAGAATAATCAGCAGCTAGCTCAGGAATTTACCGAAAATTCACAAAGTCAGGGTTCTGTTTTCTATCCGAATCCGGCATTCGAAAGGCGAAGACCTAGTGCCAGTGGCCATTCTAAAATGGATCTTTAGAAAATTCTCATCAACATGGCTCGGACAGCAAATAAGATTAAAAAGAAAGGGAACAAACCCATTCATAAACTTTATTATTACGTACAATATTAAGCACTGTTGCATAATAGATACGGACTCTTCAATTAATATTATAAAACAAACCTTTTTAAATTTTCCACCTAAAAATTGCAAACTGCAAGTACCCTCCATTAACGATACAATTCAACCAAATAAAAGTATAAATTAAAAACCAAATAAACTTTGCCCAACAAAGCAAACATTCTACATTCATAAATTTTTAAATAAATATGATATTCTATTAGGTAGAGAAGTTTTAAAAGGTGCTAATTTCTTAATAGACTATGCAGAACAAACTGTTGACTTGAATAAGCTTAACGTTATTATGAGTTATTTAAATGAACAAGATTTAGATTCTGAGGACGAGACCGCATTACAATGCCTTGATCCGCCATCAAATGATGCAGAGCTTAAATTCTCATTACAAAAAGAGTTGAGAGAATTCAATGAATTTAGACTTGACCATTTAAACAACGAAGAGGAAATAGCTTTTACAAAAGTTTTCCATGAGTTTAAAGACATTCAGTACAGGGAGTGTGGAAATTTGACCTTCACTAGCACTATAAAACATTCAATAAACACAAAACATGAGGACCCAATATATAAAAAGCCCCCATAAGTATCGATAAAGAAGTTGAAAAACAAATGAAACACATAATGCAACAAGGTATCATCAGAAAGTCAAGTCCCTTTATTGCAAACTGGTTTGGGTAGTACCTAAAAAGCAAGACGGAAAAACAAAGTTTCGCATAGTTATTGAATATCGCAATCACAACGAGATAACTGTTGACGACAAATACCCTATACCGCTAATGGATGATATATTGGATAAACTTGGACATCTTTTTCCACCAAATATGGCCATTAAGAATATACTCGGATGCACTTTGGCCTAAACAAGTAAAGAAAGCTAGCTAGCATAGCTTGTCAATTGCTTACTAAACTTTTGGCTTAAACAATTCGAAATTGTTTTGATTTTGTTTTTGCGAATTTGATTTTGTTTTCGAGTCTGAAACCAGCACAAAGCAATTGTAGTGTCGGTCGCTTCGGTTCGCAGACAGTCCAGACATTAATAAACAACTTGAATCATTTGGCGATAACGGCCAACTGCAATAAAATCAAGTAAGAAACCTACATTCAAGTGTGCTCGACTGTTATATACGCGCTACCCAGCTGCTCGTACATCAAAATTATATGCGGAACAATAAAGAACGGCTACAATCATATTTTGACAGTGAAAGGCCATGGAGTTACAATATTTATGCAAAGTCAAAATTTTAAATAAACAAGTAAGAAAGCTACATTCGAGAGTGCTCGACTGTAATATACCCGCTACCCAACTGCTCGTACATCAAATTTATTAGCGGAACAATAAAGAACGGCTACAGTCATATTTTGACCGTAAAAGGCTTTGGACTTATAATATCTATGCTAAGTCAAAATCTAAAATAAAAAAAAAACATTTTTGCACACATTTAATTTTTGATGCGGGCGGGACTCGAACCCGTAAATGCATAATAGTACTGTTCGTTTTTCTGTCCACAACTTAACCCATTTCACCACCGTACTCGCACACACGATTCGGAAAACGTTAAGCTGAATAACTTCTGTGTTTATTATCCGATTGTTACCAAATTTTCTTTTTCTTTCTAGAAAAGAAAGAAATTTTCTTTCTTTTTTTTCTATTTTTTCGTTTCTTTTTTTTATTTTCTTTGTTCTTTCTTTTAAGGACTCGCATATTTAGTATTACCTATTTATTTTAATTAAAAATTTAAATGTTATTAAAAAATATGTATCAATGATTTACCGGATAGACACTCGTATGGACCAATACGTCTATAAAGAAATTATAGAGGATATAATGGTGCCATATTCCGAGGACAATATGCCATTATCATGGCGTTTTATGCAAGACAACGATTCCAAGCACACTTCACGGCTTATGAAAAGTTGCCTTTAGGAGCATCAAGTTGTTACGCTGAAGTGGCCAGCTCAGTCACCGGACCTCAATCCGATAGAGAATCTCTAGAATGATGTTGAGCAGCACATTAGCACCAAAAATCTGGGCAGTTTGAATGATTTGTGGATAGTTATCCGAGAAGCGTGGTACAGTATTCCGCAGAACAGATGCGCTGCTTTAGTGGAGAGTCAGCACAGAAGATTGGATGTAGTTATCAAAAACAAAGGATATCCAACAAAATATTAGTCCCCTTTCTTATGTTTTCTCATTCTACTTAATAAATTAATAAAAAAAAGTATAAGTGTGCTAAACTCATGTCCAGCTGAAAATCATAGTTAATTCATTCAAACCGACGCAGAAAAAAAACGACGAAAGGGAATAGGCTGAAAGTAACGGTACATCTTATCAACTAATAAGGCAACAACCAGAAAAAAAATTGGTGAACTATTCACTATACAATCGGTAAAAATTCATGTGAAAGTGTGCTGCTAAATAGTGTGCTAAATAAAAGGCCACCACTGTATATATATTTATAATTTAGTTAAAAGTTTTACCATATATATTTAAAAGTCGTTATAGAAAAGATATTAAATTAAATATATTATTACTATAGATTGAAAACAAAGCAAACATTACTATAGATTGAAAACAAAGCAAACAAGGAAACAAACAATATAGTAAACCAAGACCAAAAATTCAAAAAATTCAGTTATTGTAAAAAAGAAATTAAATAATTTGTTGAATAGTTATGGAGCTCGATCAGTTTGCGAAGACCTTTAAGCAGCGTCGCATCGAGCTCGGCTTCACCCAGCGCGATGTGGCTCTGGCCATGGGCAAACTCTATGGCAACGATTATTCGCAGGCGACAATCTCACTCTTTGAGACACACAAGTTGAGCGTCAAGAGCATGCGCAAGCTTAAGCCATTGCTGCAGAAGTACCGGGTATAAAAAGAAAACGATGATATGAAACATTTTTGTGTACTTATCCAAAAATGAAGAGAATTGCTCTACTTGTTAAAAAAAGGCATACTTTAATGCAAATACACTACGAAAAAAAAGAAGAGTTATAAAAAGAAAGAGATTCCAGTCCCACCCTGAGAAAAAAAAGAGATTCCAGTCTCACCCAGAGAAAAAAAAAACCCAGTCCAGTCTCAATTGAGAGCTGAGAGCGGACTGAAAATCCGAACACATTGAGAGCTTACGTAGTCAGAAATTAAGACAGAAGCAACTCAGCCTACTTGAATCGTTTTAATAGAATTGTATCGCTTGGTACCTCCTTGCTACAAATTCTACATATAAAGCCAGCAAGTCTTAAGAGAGAATACCTCTCTGTCTATATTATTTTCCATGGGATTAGCCGCAAATCGCAAGGGGAAATTTCTACAGCATTTTGCCTTGCTTCAGTCACTCAAATGTCTGCAGCTTTCGTTAGCATACATCGTGGCTGCCCAAGCCAAGCAGATTGAGAATAAGTATGGTTTTTGCCGGTGGCAAATGTGGCAAGAGAGCAGAATGTGACCGGCCCATGACTATTATTAGTCATACAGCGGGCTCGGACTGAGACGTCTAAGCTAATAAAGCTGCTGCACCTGCCTGCTAAATTATGCGCCATGACCAGGAGTGCCATGGAGTGAGAGCACCATGCAAGCCATTTACTTGTTACAGATTGCTTATAATTAAATTATAATCAACATCAAGCCAGGCGCATTACGCAGATGCAGACGAAAATGTAGACGTAGAGACCAAGACCAACCCATGCAGCCAGTGAGACCGGTCTGAGGCCGCTGCTGCTGCTGACATGCATCTAACAAGCCTTCAACTATCTAATCAACGTACAAGTCAAAATATCAATACCTCAAGTAATCAAAATCACTTAAGAATTTCAAATCAGTTGGGCTGATGCTGCCTGCCTGCCTGCAGCGTCTCACACAAGCACCGTGTCCAGCTGCTATATGCGACAGTTGCAACTCGAGTCCAGAGTGTGGAGATTGATGAAAAAAAAAGCAACAACAACTAAGATTATTCGAATTTAATGGGCGCAACGCGCGTGGAGACTTCACAAGTGAGGCAACGCCAACTACAACAAAAACAACAACTGAGACGTTTCACAGACATGTTAGGAAAAGCTAAAACTGGACCTGCTGCCTGTTGCCTGGTCCTGCCTGTGTCTGGTCTGGCCTGGTCTTTTCCAGTTATACTGTGCTCGCACTGTGACCTGTCATCATGATTGATACGTTTGATGGATTCATTCGAGCTGACTGCTGTGTGGCGTTCAGTTTTAAAGTTTGCTGATTGATCCCAGCGTGTTGATTACAATCGACGCCGACGTACACGCAGATGCAGGCACAGGCAGTTGGCGCTGTAAGGGGAGTCTTGCAACGCATGCTGCTGGGAATTTAATCAAAAGTGTCAGCGCTGGCACAACATCTCTTACTGCTAAAGGTGCCGAAACCACTAACTAAATACAGTGGTAACTGAATATTAGAATAGAATATTAGAATATTAGAAATGATAAGAAAGGCAAAAAAAATCAAAAGGGAAACAAAGAGTTAATCCCTTTTTCATTGATAAGCAATTTTAAAAATTATGGAACTTTGGAAAAGTGGGAAGTATAAAAAAAAATTTTAATAAATTATAGAAATTTTTAAATATTTTGAAATTAAGAAAATTGACAGTTAATATTTTTAAAACATTTTTAAAAGCTTTTAATATTCTTAATGAATTTTAAATAATACGAAAATTTAGGAAAAATGTGGAAATCTGACGATGACGTCACGATATGCTGCAAAGGCGCAAAGAGTGTAACTATGGAAAACGTTTAGATGAATATCTTCAGTGTTTATTGTTCGATCGGATTGTAATTTTGAAAATAGATTTATATTGTAATTATCTATGTTTATACCAAAGCAGAAAGCCACAACTTCAATACTTTTCCAAATAATCGTAATTATCGTTTTGCGTGGGCGGTGGGCACGACATCGAAAATTGAAAATAAACTCGATCTACCTATGGTATACAGGAAATTAGGTGTCTCTACTTTTTGTAATAGCTGAGATCTAGACGTACAGACGGACAGACGGACATGGCTATATCGACTCGGCTGTTGATCCTGAGCCAGAATATATATACTTTATGGGGTCGGAGGTGTCTCCTTCTGCCTGTTACATACATTTTCGGTTTGAACAAAGTTATAATACCCTTCTACTCTATGAGTAGCGGGTATAAAAAAAAAAAAACATTTTTGCACACATTTAATTTTTGATGCGGGCGGGACTCGAACCCGTAAATGCATAATAGTACTGTTCGTTTTGCAGTCCATAACTTAACCCATTTCACCACCGTACACGCACACACGATTCGGCACAATGCTGCAGCAGCGCTGCTTACAGCTATGGAAAACGTTAAGTTGAATAACTTTTGTCTTTATTATCCGATTGTTACCAAATTTTCAGAGATCATCTGGCTAGCTATAGTTATCATGTAAACCGAAAATGAACAATATGGCATCAAAATTGCACTTGTTATCAATGTTTTTTCGATTTGCGGGGGCGGAAGGGGCGTGGCCAAAATCCAAAATAAACTTGATCAGCGTGCAATAATAACACATATTGTCACCAAATTTGGTTATCCTAGCTCTTATAATAGCTGAGATCTAGATTTTCACACGGACAGACAGACGGACAGACGAACAGAAGGATATGGCTATATCGACTCGGCTGTTGATCCTGAGCCAGAATATATATACTTTATGGGGTCGGAGGTGTCTCCTTCTGCCTGTTACATACATTTTCGGTTTGAACAAAGTTATAATACCCTTCTACTCTATGAGTAGCGGGTATAAAAAACAAGTAAGAAAGCTACAGTCGAGTGTGTTCGACTGTAAAATACCCGCTACCCAGCTGCTTGTACATAATTTATTTGCGGAACAATAAAGAACGGCTACAGTCATATTTTAACTGTAAAAGGCTATGGACTTATAATATTTATGCAAAGTCAAAATATAAAATAAAAAAAAAAACATTTTTGCACACATTTAATTTTTGATGCGGGCGGGACTCGAACCCGTAAATGCATAATAGTACTGTTCGTTTTGCAGTCCACAACTTAACCCATTTCATCACCGTACACGCACACACGCGCTTGTAATCAATTTTTTTCGATTTACAGGGGCGGAATGGGGCGTGGCCAAAATCCAAAATAAAGTTGATCAGCGTGCAATAATAACACATACTGTCACCAAATTTGATAGTTCTAGCTCTTATAATAGCTGAGATCTAGATTTTTACACGGACAGACAGACGGACAGACAGAGAGACAGACACACAGACAGACAGACGGACAGACGGCCATGGCTATGTCGACTCGGATGTTGATCCTGAGCCAGAATATATATACTTTATAGGGTCGGAGGTGTCTGCTTCTGCCTGTTACATACATTTTCGGTTTGAACAAAGTTATAATACCCTTCTACTCTATGAGTGGCGAGTATAAAAAGCTTAAGCGGCACGAACTGGGAATCGAACCACGGGCCTGTCGGTTCAGGAGTTCATCGCTTTTCCGAAAACTACATAATGCATAATAGTACTGTTCGTTTTGCAGTCCACAACTTAACCCATTTCACCACCGTACACGCACTCACGATTCGGCACAATGCTGCAAGCAGCGCTGCCGGCAGCGCTGCTTACAGCTGTGGAAAACGTTAAGCTAAATAACTTCTGTGTTTATTATCCGATTGTTACCAAATCATCTGGCTAGCTATAGTTATCATGTAAACCGAAAATGAACAATATGGCATCAAAATTGCGCTTACAAAAGAACTGAAACCCGTGTTTTTTACTAAACTCACAGACGAAGTAGGGGAAGTGACTACCACAATAGGTGGATCGTTCATCGCTTTTCCACTAAGCTACTGACGCTGTTATCCAACAACTGCAAAAATTTGCTTTGTAAGGCATTCTTGTTATTTCCTGTACAAATAAAGAATTTGCGCTGCCGGCAGCGCTGCTTACAGCTATGGAAAACGTTAAGCTGAATAACTTCTGTGTTTATTATACGATTGTTACCAAATTTTCAGAGATCATCTGGATAGCTATAGTTATCACATAAACCGAAAATGAACAATATGGCATCAAAATTGCGCTTGTAATCAATTTTTTTCGAATTACAGGGGCGGAATGGGGCGTGGCCAAAATCCAAAATAAACTTGATCAGCATGCAATAATAACACATACTGTCACCAAATTTGGTACTTCTTGCTCTTATAATAGCTGAGATCTAGATTTTCACATGGACAGACAGACGGACAGACAGACAGACGGACAGATGGACATGGCTATATCGACTCGGCTGTTGATCCTGAGCCAGAATATATATACTTTATAGGGTCGGAGGTGTCTCCTTCTGCCTGTTACATACATTTTCGGTTTGAACAAAGTTATAATACCCTTCTACTCTATGAGTAGCGGGTATAAATATGAAATACAAATATCCAAATCTGAACACAAATAACTAGACCAATCATGATTTAAAATCAAATTATTAAGCTTAATGAAATTGGTCTTGCGAAAGCAGCGAGATTTTTATTTGGAAAAAGCATTTACAGTTTGCACAAGAGTAGGCAATTTTAATGACAAGTCTAATGTAGGATCTTCGGGTAAAACAAAAGGATCAGAGGATAAGATAAGATCAAGCATTCATTCGTTCAAGTTAGAAATATTATTAATTTGAAATAATTAAAGTTCAGAAAGTCCAATAAGAAATTTATTAAAACTAGAAGGAACTAAAAAAATCAGATTGAGATGTCCATGCAACTTCTGGTAAATTAAAATCACCAAAAACTAAAAGAAAATCTCTATCAGATAGCTTGGATGCAACAGACTGGATAGAGGAAAGATGTCTATGGTAGATGGAAACATCTGAAGAAGGGGGAATATAAGAGCAAGTAATATATATTGAAATTTGACACACTGACACTTTAACACAGATGAATTCAGGGCAATCAATTAACAATTGTTCGACAGACAAATCTGACCTAGCAGCTATAAGCACACCTCTACCAGTTCGACATAAACGGTCGTATCAGAAGGAACTATACTTATCTGTAAAGATTGAGCTACTGAGTACATCTGGTTTCAACCAAGTTTCAGTAAATATTAAAATATGGTAATTAAAAGAAACACAATCAATAAACAATTTAGAGAGCTTAGTATTAACTCCTCTAACATTTTGATAAGCAAAAAAAAGTAAAGATTGATTTTGTTTTTATACCCGCTACTCATAGAGTAGAAGGGTATTATAACTTTGTTCAAGCCGAAAATGTATGTAACAGGCAGAAGGAGACACCTCCGACCCCATAAAGTATATATATTCTGGCTCAGGATCAACAGCCGAGTCGATATAGCCATGTCCGTCTGTCCGTCTGTCTGTCTGTCCGTCTGTCTGTCCGTGTGAAAATCTAGATCTCAGCTATTATAAGAGCTAGGACAACCAAATTTGGTGACAATATGTGTTATTATTGCACGCTGATCAAGTTTATTTTGGATTTTGGCCACGCCCCCTTCCGCCCCCGCAAATCGAAAAAACATTGATAACAAGTGCAATTTTGATGCCATATTGTTCATTTTCGGTTTACATGATAACTATAGCTAGCCAGATTATCTCTGAAAATTTGGTAACAATCGGATAATAAACACAGAAGTTATTTAGCTTAACGTTTTCCACAGCTGTAAGCAGCGCTGCCGGCAGCGCTGCTTGCAGCATTGTGCCGAATCGTGAGTGCGTGTACGGTGGTGAAATGGGTTAAGTTGTGGACTGCAAAACAAACAGTACTATTATGCATTTACGGGTTCGAGTCCCGCCCGCATCAAAAATTAAATGTGTGCAAAAATGTTTTTTTTTTTATTATACCCGCTACTCATAGAGCAGAAGGGTATTATAATTTTGTTCAAACCGAAAATGTAAGTAACAGGCAGACGGAGACACCTCCGACTCGACTGTAGCTTTCTTACTTGTTTTATATTTTGACTTTGCATAAATATTATAAGTTCATAGCCTTTTACGGTCAAAATATGGTTGAAGCCTTTTTTTTCCGCAAATAAATTATGTACAAGCAGCTGGGTAGCGGGTATATTACAGTCGAGCATACTCGACTGTAGCTTTCTTACTTGTTTGATATTCCACTCGAAGACGGGACACTGGAAACTACTGGCAAAGAAACTGCAGGACGAATTTTTTGTTTAGGAGTATACTCCTTAACAATTAAGTCAGCCGCCAAAAATTTACATTACAGACTTTTTAAAGCTGTTTGCAGAAATATTAATTTTAAACGATGCAATGTCTCGTGCATAGTTAAATTTAAATTTCTCAACAACCAGGTTCGTTTTTGAGATCTTAGATTGAAGGAATGCTTCAATCGAAGTATCAGGGGCCAAACGAGAAACAAAAATAAATTTTATTGGCTTAACGGCGACAAAAGATTTAACATTTGTAGTTATGCTTGGAGGCATAGCTACAAAAGAACTGAAACCCACGTTATTTACTAAACTCATAGACACAGACGAAGTAGGGGAAGTGACTACCACAATAGGTGGATCGATCAAATTAGCCGCGGAGGCTTGAGGCAATATAGGCGAGACAGAGGAAATTTCGAGAGGAGTGTTCACATGAGAAGAAGAAGTTGACGGAGCAACGGTCTCAAGCGAAGGGGTCCTCTAGAGAATTGAGGGTATTAAGTTGGGATTCAAGATTAATGAACTCCAAATGCAACTTTGAAAACGAAGCCTGCAAACGTGCAACGTTCAATTTGGTCTGCCTCAGGGTCTTACGTAGGTTAAGTTCACCTACGCGACAACCTTCACACGACAACTTAAGGCCAATTTTGCTATTAATAGCATCTTTTATACTGCCGGGAAGACCAATGCACTTGACATGAAATACTTTATCGCAGAGCCAGCAATCAAGAAAATCTGACTTAGAGTCAGCAGAGGATTTACAGTTTCTAGCCGAGCACGACAACATCTTTATTAAAAGTGATGTAACTCAAAAAACGTAGGGAACACCAAAAGAATAAAAAATAGGAAAGTAAATTAAAAAAACAAGTAAGAAAGCTACAGTTGAGTGTGCTCGACTGTAATATACCCGCTACCCAGCTGCTTGTACATAATTTATTTGCGTAACAAAAAAACGGCTACAATCATATTTTGACCGTAAAAGGCTATGGCAATATTTATGCAAAGTCAAATTCTAAAATAAAAAAAAAAAAATATTTTTGCACACATTTAATTTTTGATGCGGGCGGGACTCGAACCCGTAAATGCATAATAGTACTGTTCGTTTTGCAGTCCACAACTTAACCCATTTCACCACCCTACACGCACACACTATTCGGCACAATGCCAGCAGCGCTACTTTCAGCTATGGAAAACGTTAAGCTGCATAACGTCTGTGTTTATTATCCGATTGTTACCAAATTTTCAGAGATAATCTGGCTAGCTATAGTTATCATATAAACCGAAAATGAACAATATGGCATCAAAATGGCGCTGCTAGTCAATTTTTTTTTATTTACAGGGGCGGAAGAGGGCGTGGCCGAAATCCAAAATAAACTTGATCAGCGTGCAATAATAACAAATTTTGTCACCAAATTTGGTTGTTCTAACTCTTATAATAGCTGAGATCTAGATTTTCACATGGACAGACAGACGGACCGACAGACAGACGGACAGACGGCCATGGCTATGTCGACTCGGCTGTTGATCCTGAGCCAGAATATATATACTTTATAGGGTCGGAGGTGTCTCCTTCTGCCTGTTACATACATTTTCGGTTTGAACAAAGTTATAATACCCTCCTAATCTATGAGTATGAGCGGGTATAAAAAGCTTAAGCGGCATGAACTGGGAATCGAACCACGGGCCTGTCGGTTCAGGAGTTCATCGCTTTTCCACTAAGCTACTGACGCTGTTATCCAACAACTGCAAAAATTTGCATTGTAAGGCATTCTTGTTATTTCCTGTATAAATAAAGAATTAACGCTGCCGGCAGCGCTGCTTACAGCTATGGAAAACGTTAAGCTAATAACTTCTGTGTTTATCATCCGATTGTTACCAAACGTTTTCCATAGCTGTAAGCAGCGGTGCCGGCAGCGCTGCTTGCAGCATTGTGCCGAATCGTGTGTGCGTGTACGGTGGTGCAAAACGAACAGTACTATTATGCATTTACGGGTTCGAGTCCCGCCCGCATCAAAAATTAAATGTGTGCAAAAATGTTTTTTGTTATACCCGCTACTCATAGAGTAGAAGATCAAGTTTATTTTGGATTTTGGCCACGCCCCCTTCCGCCCCTGTAAATCGAAAAAAATTGATTACAAGCGCAATTTTGATGCCATATTGTTCCATATGATAATTATAGCTAGTCTGATGATCTCTGAAATTTTGGTAACAATCGGATAATAAACAAAGAAGCTATTCAGTTTAACGTTTTCCCTAGCTGTAAACCGCGCTTCCGGCAGCGCAAATTCTTTATTTGTACAGGAAATAATAAGAATGCCATACAATCCAAATTTTTGCAGTTGTTGGATAAAAGCGTCTGTAGCTTAGTGAAAAAGCGATGAACTCCTGAACCGACAGGTCCGTGGTTCGATTCCCAGTTCAGGCCGCTTAAGCTTTTTCTTTTTTTTAATAACTTATACTTTAATTTTTGAATATGCATTAATTGGTGGTCGTGCATTTTATTTAAAATTTTTTTAATGGCTCACAATGAACTTTGCTAACCAGTGGAGAAGTGACAGTCTCTTAAATCACCTGTGTGCGATTGTGAGAGCGCAGCTTTTTCTTATATTTTATTTTTTATTTAATTATATGTTTATGATTGTTATTTATGAATAAATAGCAACAACAACACGCATCATGCATTCAGACTTTGTTTTTGTCGTGCAAGAATTTCCGAATGGTCTTATAATGTAACTTTGGCAAAATTTGCGTATTCGATTCCGCATGCATACGTGTCATGGTGGGGGAGATCGAGCTTTTCTTATGTTTTGCAAAGGAAAGTTTTTGCCTCCCTTTTTGAGCTACCTTCATGAAACTTTGTATACATGTTTCTCATTGCTGCCCGCTGTAAGTAAGTCGGAACGAGCCGGTACGCACCGACACATCGTATAGATGCCATAGAACATATCGGTCGTTTTTTTAACAAAATTTATTTAAAGTTAGAGTGCTCCAGAACACTTCCCATTTAAGTATATAAAGAATTATTAAAAAGGCACATATCGTTTTTTACATGCACGTGTTCGAATTATAGTCTTCAACTGGTAGAATTATTATTTTTACTGTTTAAGTGATAAATCTTGGATTTTTTTGGTACCTGGATCAAAGTTATATGTTTTCAATACTTTTTAATCCTTTTGCCGGCAGCGCTGCTTGCAGCATTGTACCGAATAGTGTGTGCGTGTACGGTGGTAAAGTGGGGTAAGTTGTGGACTGCATAACGAACAGAACTATTATGCATTTATGGGTTCGAGTCCCACCCGCATCAAAAATTAAATGTGTGCAAAAAATTAATTTTTTTTTAGATTTTGACTTTGCATAAATATTGTAAGTCCATGGCCTTTTACTGTCAAAATATAATTGTAGCCGTTCTTTATTGTTCCGGAAATAATTTTGATGTACGAGCAGCTGGGTAGCGGGTATATTACAGTCGAGCACACTCGAATGTAGCTTTCTTACTTGTTTTTTAATATCCATGGTCTAACAAGTAAAGAAAGCTACAGTCGAGCGCGCCCGACAGTAAGATACCATTCGCCCAGTTTCGAAACAAATTATCACACATTTAATTCCATCAAAAAACTCTTTATCGGCCACCTATTGTTTAAAAGAAATCTATCTTTGAAAAGCGCCATCTACATGTGAAAACATCATAGTAATCAGCTGTACACGCGCTACGGCTGAAACGAAGCATCGTGAAGATGACGTCATGATATGCTGCAAAGGCGCAAGCAATGGAACCCGTTTATTTAAATAACTTTCTTGTTTATGATCCCATCGGTTAAATTTTCGAATATATATGCATATAGTATATATCTTTTCGTGTGTTAAGACAGTTTATAATTTTTTGAAGCATGAAGTCAAATCAGAGAAGTGCCTCTATTTACTGGAGTAAGTGCCTGTATTTATTTGAGCTCGTTCAAAGAAAAAGAATAAAAAGAACAAAGTTCATATTGCAACTGTACCCAACGACAGATATCCGTCAAAAGCACATTTTCTATAGTGCTACAGAAATGTAGATCAGTGGAAAGGCCCAAAGAGTGTCCCAACTAAGCGCGGCAAGGACACGATTGGAGCTGAAGGATGCACTAATAACCGATTTTAAAACCATTCGAGGAGCTACTAAAACGACGAACTTTGTTGAGGAAATAGACGAAAAATGTTTTGTAATTGTAAGCAATTTAGCTTTAGAAAATAATCAAACTAATAACCAAGCTTACACAAATGCCATGAACAACACTATAAAACACATCATTGTGAGAAAACTCCCAGATAGTCTATTTATGCAATGAGCTAGATACGACTACTGCCAGCATTTGAAACAAGTTGCACAACAGAAATGCGTTTTTGACATTTCATGGTCCAATCGACCTAAAACTCAAAACAGTCAGAACAGACGGAAATCGAATTCCAATTCTCAATGAATAAATCATAATAATTAATCTACTAAGAATAAGGGAAATTGTAATCCAATTTCCAAGTTTTAGTAATTCTAAAAAAGAGCGGAATAATTAGAATAATCAGCAGCTAGCTCAGGAATTTACCGAAAATTCACAAAGTCAGGGTTCTGTTTTCTATCCGAATCCGGCATTCGAAAGGCGAAGACCTAGTGCCAGTGGCCATTCTAAAATGGATCTTTAGAAAATTCTCATCAACATGGCTCGGACAGCAAATAAGATTAAAAAGAAAGGGAACAAACCCATTCATAAACTTTATTATTACGTACAATATTAAGCACTGTTGCATAATAGATACGGACTCTTCAATAAATATTATAAAACAAACCTTTTTAAATTTTCCCCTTAAAAATTGCAAACTGCAAGTACCTTCCACTAACGGTACAATTCAACCAAATAAAAGTATAAATTAAAAACCAAATAAACTTTGCCCAACAAAGCAAACATTCTACATTCATAAATTTTTAAATAAATATAATATTCTATTAGGTAGAGAATTTTTAAAAGGTGCTAATTTCTTAATAGACTATGCAGAACAAACTGATGACTTGAATAAGCTTAACTTTATTATGAATTATTTAAATGAACAAGATTTAGATTCTGAGGACGAGACCGCATTACAATGCCTTGATCCGCCATCAAATGATGCAGAGCTTAAATTCTCATTACAAAAAGAGTTGAGAGAATTCAATGAATTTAGACTTAACCATTTAAACAACGAAGAGGAAATAGCTTTTACAAAAGTTTTCCATGAGTTTAAAGACATTCAGTACAGGGAGTGTGGAAATTTGACCTTCACTAGCACTATAAAACATTCAATAAACACAAAACATGAGGACCCAATATATAAAAAGCCCCCATAAGTATCGATAAAGAAGTTGAAAAACAAATGAAACACATAATGCAACAAGGTATCATCAGAAAGTCAAGTCCCTTTATTGCAAACTGGTTTGGGTAGTACCTAAAAAGCAAGACGGAAAAACAAAGTTTCGCATAGTTATTGAATATCGCAATCACAACGAGATAACTGTTGACGACAAATACCCTATACCGCTAATGGATGAAATATTGGATAAACTTGGACATCTTTTTCCACCAAATATGGCCATTTAGAATATACTCGGATGCACTTTGGGCTAAACAAGTAAAGAAAGCTACAATCGAGCGGACGCGACAGTAAGATACCATTCACACAGTTTCACAGAATATGTGAGATGGCGATAGTTTTCATGGCTCTACTACGTAGCATGTACCGTGTCGCATAGCTTGTCAATTGCTTACTAAACTTTTGGCTTAAACAATTCGAAATTGTTTTGATTTTTTTTTTGCGAATTTGATTTTGTTTTCGAGTCTGAAACCAGCACAAAGCAATTGTAGTGTCGGTCGCTTCGGTTCGCAGACAAATATAAATAAAATCAAGTAAGAAACCTACATTCAAGAATGCTCGACTGTTATATACGCGCTACCCAGCTGCTCGTACATAAAAATTATTTGCGGAACAATAAAGAACGGCTACAATCATATCTTGACAGTGAAAGGCCATGGAGTTACAATATTTATGCAAAGTCAAAATTTTAAATAAACAAGTAAGAAAGCTACATTCGAGTGTGCTCGACTGTAATATACCCGCTACCCAACTGCTCGTACATCAAATTTATTAGCGGAACAATAAAGAACGGCTACAGTCATATTTTAACTGTAAAAAGCCATGGACTTACAATATTTATGCAAATTCAAAATCTAAAATAAGTAAGAAAGCTACAGTCGAGTGTGCTCGACTGTAACATACCCGCTACCTAGCTGCTTGTACATAATTTATTTGCAGAACAAAAAAACGGCTACAATCATATTTTGACCGTAAAAGGCTATGAACTTATAATATTTATGCAAAGTCAAAATATAAAATATAAAAAAAAAACATTTTTGCACACATTTAATTATTGATGCGGGCGGGACTCGAACCCGTAAATGCATAATAGTACTGTTCGTTTTGCAGTCCACAACTTAACCCATTTCACCACCGTACACGCACACACGCGCTTGTAATTAATTTTTTTCGATTTACAGGGGCGGAAGGGGGCGTGGCCAAAATCCAAAATAAACTTGATCAGCGTGCAATAATAACACATACTGTCACCAAATTTGGTAGTTCTAGCTCTTATAATAGCTGAGATCCAGATTTTCACACGGACAGACAGACGGACAGACGGACATGGCTATGTCGACTCGGCTGTTGATCCTGAGCCAGAATATATATACTTTATGGGGTCGGAGGTGTCTCCCTCTGCCTGTTACATACATTTTCGGTTTGAACAAAGTTATAATACCCTTCTACTCTATGAGTAGCGGGTATAAAAAGCTTAAGCGGCATGAGCTGGGAATCGAACCACGGGCCCGTCGGTTCAGGAGTTCATCGCTTTTCCACTAAGCTACTGACGCTGTTATCCAACAACTGCAAAAATTTGCATTGTAAGGCATTCTTATTATTTCCTGAACAAATAAAGAATTTGCGCCGCCGGCAGCGCTGCTTACAGCTATGGAAAACGTTTAGCTGAATAACTTCTGTGTTTATTATCCGATTGTTACCAAATTTTCAGAGATCATCTGGCCAGTTATATAGTTATCATATAAACCGAAAATGAACAATATGGCATCAAAATTGCGCTTGTAATCATTTTTTTTTATTTACAGAGGCGGAAGGGGGCGTGGCAAAAATCCAAAATAAACTTGATCAGCGTGCAATAATAACACATATTGTCACCAAATTTGGTAGTCCTAGCTCTTATAATAGCTGAGATCCAGATTTTCACACGGACAGACAGACGGACAGACGGACATGGCTATATCGACTCGGCTGTTGATCCTGAGCCAGAATATATATACTTTATGGGGTCGGAGGTGTCTCCTTCTGCCTGTTACATACATTTTTGGTTTGAACAAAGTTATAATACCCTTCTACTCTATGAGTAGCGGGTATAAAAAGCTTAAGCGGCATGAACTAGGAATCGAACCACGGGCCTGTCGGTTCAGGAGTTCATCGCTTTTCCACTAAGCTACTGACGCTGTTATCCAACAACTGCAAAAATTTGCATTGTAAGGCATTCTTATTATTTCCTGAACAAATAAAGAATTTGCGCTGCCGGCAGCGCTGCTTACAGCTATGGAAAACGTTAAGCTGAATAACTTCTGGGTTTATTATCCGATTGTTACCAAATTTTCAGAGATCATCTGGCCAGTTATAAAGTTATCATATAAACCGAAAATTAACAATATGGCATCAAAATTGCGCTTGTAATCATTTTTTTGTTTGATTTACAGAGGCGGAAGGGGGCGTGGCCAAAATCCAAAATAAACTTTATCAGCGTGCAATAATAACACATACTGTCACCAAATTTCGTAGTTGTAGCTCTTATAATAGCTGAGATCTAGATTTTCACACGGACAGACAGACGGACAGACAGACAGACGGACAGACGGACATGGCTATGTCGACTCGGCTGTTGATCCTGAGCCAGAATATGGGGTCGGAGGTGTCTCCTTCTGCCTGTTACATACATTTTCGGTTTGAACAAAGTTATAATACCCTTCTACTCTATGAGTAGCGGGTATAAAAAGCTTAAGCGGCATGAGCTGGGAATCGAACCACGGGCCCGTCGGTTCAGGAGTTCATCGCTTTTCCACTAAGCTACTGACGCTGTTATCCAACAACTGCAAAAATTTGCATTGTAAGGCATTCTTATTATTTCCTGAACAAATAAAGAATTTGCGCTGCCGGCAGCGCTGCTTACAGCTATGGAAAACGTTAAGCTGAATAACTTCTGTGTTTATTATCCGATTGTTACCAAATTTTCAGAAATCATCTGGCCAGTTATATAGTTATCATATAAACCGAAAATGAACAATATGGCATCAAAATTGCGCTTGTAATCATTTTTTTTTTTATTTACAGAGGCGAAAGGGGGCGTTGCAAAAATCCAAAATAAACTTGATCAGCGTGCAATAATAACACATACTGTCACCAAATTTGGTAGTTCTAGCTCTTATAATAGCTGAGATCCAGATTTTCACACGGACAGACAGACGGACAGACGGACATGGCTATATCGACTCGGCTGTTGATCCTGAGCCAGAATATATATACTTTATGTTACATACATTTTACTTCTGCCTGTTACATACATTTTCGGTTTGAACAAAGTTATAATACCCTTCTAATCTATGAGTGGCGGGCATTCTTGTTATTTCCTATACAAATAAAGAATTTGCGCTGCCGGCAGCGCTGCTTACAGCTATGGAAAACGTTCAGCTGAATACCTTCTGTGTTTATTATCCGATTGTTACCAAATTTCCAGAGATCATCTGGCTAGCTATAGTTATCATTTAAACCGAAAATGAACAATATGGCATCAAAATTGCGCTTGTAATCATTTTTTTTTATTTACAGAGGCGGAAGGGGGCGTGGCCAAAATCCAAAATAAACTTTATCAGCGTGCAATAATAACACATACTGTCACCAAATTTGGTAGTTGTAGCTCTCATAATAGCTGAGATCTAGACTTTCACACGGACAGACAGACGGACAGACAGACAGACGGACAGACGGACATGGCTATGTCGACTCGGCTGTTGATTTTGAGCCAGAATATGGGGTCGGAGGTGTCTCCTTCTGCCTGTTACATACATTTTCGGTTTGAACAAAGTTATAATACCCTCCTACTCTATGAGTGGCGGGTATAAAAAGCTTAAGCGGCATGAACTGGGAATCGAACCAGGGGCCTGTCGGTTCAGGAGTTCATCGCTTTTCCACTAAGCTACTGACGCTGTTATCCAACAACTGCAAAAATTTGCATTGTAAGGCATTCTTGTTATTTCCTATACAAATAAAGAATTTGCGCTGCCGGCAGCGCTGCTTACAGCTATGGAAAACGTTCAGCTGAATACCTTCTGTGTTTATTATCCGATTGTTACCAAATTTCCAGAGATCATCCGGCTAGCTATAGTTATCATATAAACCGAAAATGAACAATATGGCGTCAAAATTGCGCTTGTAATCAATGTTTTTTCGATTTACAGGGGCGGAATGCGGCGTGGCCAAAATCCAAAATAAACTTGATCAGCGTGCAATAATAACACATACTGCCACCAAATTTGGTACTTTTAGCTCTTATTATAGCTGAGATTTAGATTTTCACACGGACTGACAGACGGACAGACAAACAGACGGACAGACAGACATGGCTATATCAACTCGGCTGTTGATCCTGAGCCATATTTCGATCTGTTTACATGTTTTGCCTACGCAAGCTTATTTGTATAGTCTGGGGGTCTGT
Source organism: Zaprionus ghesquierei (assembly GCA_018904095.1). Lineage (NCBI taxonomy): Eukaryota > Metazoa > Arthropoda > Insecta > Diptera > Drosophilidae > Zaprionus > Zaprionus ghesquierei. The sequence continues at coordinate 1,292,082 of JAEIGP010000002.1, read as the reverse complement.
TGATGTGAGCATAATATGTGAAGCATAATATGCTACTTCCCTCTCCTTAAAAAAGAAGCTTATGCTTCTACTGAATTTGTTGAATACAATCTTGGTAATGGAGTTGGATTTGGCTCTTGTAGCTCTGGTTTAGATTTGAATTTTAAGTAGGTGAGTACAATACAAATTATAAGGCTTATGATTAATACAATTACACAGACTGTGATATTATTTTTTGAGATTAATTTTACAATGTCTTTATGTTCTATTGGTTTTATTTTAATTAGTTCTAAGGGTGTATACAATGGGGTAAGATTTATTTCAGGATTCAAATTATTTTCACTTAACGTTATTTTTCCAATTTTTATTTTACATTGTTTTATCGTTATAATTTTTGTTGCCGTTAATTGTTATATTTTTGTTTATTTCTTGACAATTTTGTTCTATAATAGTATCGTTTACATTCCAAGTGAGGATATTGTTCGGTTCTATGTATTTAATTATTTGGTTGACCGTAGTAGGGACAAAATTACATATTGGGCTGGTTCTTTTTATAATATTCTTAATACATTCGTTATTTATTTCTTTATAATTTTGATTGTAAATTTTATCTTGTTCTTCAAAATAAGTGTATTTTTCTAAGTGATCAAGTTGAAAACCATTACTGTCTGGGTAGGGTATTATATTAATAGTATGAACAGTTTTTTGATTAATAGGGATGTGTGCGATAATAAGTATTTGGTTAGTGTTAATCCAGGTTGACGTTTTTGTTTGTAATATATTTTTACTGTCTACGTTGTCTAGTTTGTCGTAATTAAGTAATTTTGGATTGAATAGGCCTAGTCGGGAAAGTTGCATTGCCATTGCAATGTCTTCTATGTATTCGGTGAATTGCATCATCTCATATAATAGCTGTTCTCTAGTATTGTATTCGTCTTCAAAGTTTTTAATCTTTGGCATGTTACTATTGATCAACTCAGTTACTTCGCTCATTTCATGGATACTAATTGAATTCGTTGTTACTGACTCTAGTTGATTTTGAATATTTGTTCGATCGTTACTATCTAATGTTCCAAATAAGTATTTAAAAGCGGATCCTACTATGTTAATTACTCCTCTTTTCTGTCTATTTGTTTGGTGTAAGGTTATACCATTAAGTTCTCTTAACATTTTATTATGTAAAAGTTTTATTTGTGGGATATTGGTATAGTTAGTCATTTTAGTATTAAAATAATTGGTTAGGCTGTCTATATCAGAAAGATTTATTTGAAGACAATGATGTTCGTATTGGGATGGAATTTGTATCGGTTTATCAGAGAATAGGAGGTATCCGTGATCCGTATCTATATTGTTGATTTGGATTTGTTGAGTTTGACATAGTTTTGCGCAAGTAAAGAGGATAATTAAGATGAACCAGGGGCCTGTAGAGTAGGAATTTGATTAATTTTTTTCTTTTTTTTGAATTGGGATTTGTAATAACGTGTTTCTCTGTTTCTGGTAGTAATTTTGTAATGATCGTCATCTGTTTGTTCCACATTGTTTGTTAGTTTATATGGATTTTCTAATTTACCCTTTTGTAATGGCCCTTTTCTGTATCTAGTGTCCACTTCGTATTCGGTTCTGTTTTTGTTTATTTCATTAATTACTTGTTCCTTGTTTTGTTGTGTATTTAGGGTCGGTAGTCCAGCGTAAAGGAATATGTGAGCAGGAGTTTGTCCAGTAGTATCATGTTTGGTTTTGTGGTTGTAAATAAAAAGTATTGTCTCTATTTTGCTTAATTTGGCTTCATTGTCGTCTGAGGTTTTTATTATACGGATTTTTTCATTTATTGTTTTGTGAAATCTTTCTATGTCTGCAACACCTGTTTTTGTAGTATTCAGTTGTAATTCTATATCTTCGGTCTCTAGCCATCTTTTAAGAGCTAAACTGGAGAATGCGCCATCTCTATCTGCTTTTAGGATTCTGGGTTTTCTTAATTGATTAAATATGCGCATAAGAGCATTTTTATACTCTATCCAATCTTTTGCTTTTATCTGTTCAAGGGTGGCGAACTTAGAATAGATGTCTATGCAGCTCAAATAATGATTGCCTTCAGAAGAATAGATGTCTACTACAAATTTATCGCGGCAATGTTCGGGTTTGGGCGTGATTTTCATTGGCATTTTTGTATCGCGATGTTCTGTTTTTGCCAGGTTACAAATTTGACATTCGTTAATTATATTCTGAATAAGGAGTTGGCTATTGGGATAGTAATAGGTTTCGCCGAAAAGTTTGGTAGTTTTCTGAATTCCTGGGTGCAAGAGCTTTTCGTGTGTAGTTAAAACCAATTCTTTAAACTGTGCATAAGTGGGAATGTTTTTTAGTAAAATAAGACTTCGGAAGATTTTAGTGTATTTTGGATTCATACTTTCTTGATAAGCGCTTTGAATTATTTCGAAATCAGCGTCACTATCTATGTATAGGACACTAGTTTTAGAGCAAAAATGGTCGTGTAAGTATTGTTTGGCTATTTCTGGAGTCATATCTTTGTAAGAGATGTGTATAATTTGTTTTTTGAAATAAGTTTCACATTCTATTTTGTTTGGACCCTTGAAAAATATAACTTGTCGTTTGTGATAATTGATGGGTCTCTCTGACAGTCCTGTTAAGTTGCTATTGTCTTGTTCTGCGCTATGTTGTGTAGATTCATTGGAAAATGTTTCTTCTATTGTTACTCTAGATAATGTGTCCGCGACATGATTTTCCTTCCCTTTAATATATTTTATAACAAAATCATATTCCGAAAGTCGAATTTTCCATCTTGTTAATTTAGCATTAGGTTCTTTCAATTTATGTAACCAGCACAATGGCTGATGGTCAGATGCTACTTCGAAATGTCGTCCTAATAGGTAATGTCGGAAGGATTTAGTGGCCCAAACTATGGCTAATAATTCTTTTTCTATGGCACTGTAATTAATTTCGTGTTCGTTTAAAGTTCTACTGATGTAACTAACAGGGTGCCCATCTTGTGAAACAACAGCTCCTAAAGCTACGTTACTTGCGTCGGTCGTTAGTGTAAATTTTCTTTCAAAGTTTGGTATTTTTAAAATTGGGTCTTCGGAAATTAGTACTTTTAACTCTTGGAATGCTTCTACGTAATCGTTTTGGTTAGTATCTATTTTGGCTCCTTTTTTCAGACATTTTGTTAGGGGTTTAGCGATATCAGAGAAGTTGGGAATGAACTTTCTATAGTAGCCTGTTAGTCCTAAGAATGCTTTGATCTCTTTGGGTTTTTTTGGTAGTGGGTATTTTCGTATAGCTTCGATCTTTTCGGGGTTTGGTTTAATTCCGTCCTTAGTAATGACATGTCCTAAAAAGGTCGTTTCTTGTTTTAAAAATTCGCATTTATCCAACTGTAGTTTTAGGTTTGCTTGTGATAATTTTTCGAAAACTGCTTGTAGGGATTGTAAATGTTCCTCTAAAGAGGTTGAAAAGACTATAATATCGTCCAGGTATACTAAACAATTTTTATTTAGGAGTGGACGAAGCAGGTTATTCATACATCGTTGAAATGTAGCGGGGGCATTTTTAAGCCCAAAAGGCATTCGCGTATATTCGTAATGACCATGTTTGGTTGAATAAGCGGTTTTTGGTATAGATTCTGTATCCATTTCTATTTGGTGGAAGCCTTTTGCGAAATCTATTGTTGTGAAGTAGTTGATGTACCTAATTTCCCTAATATTTCATCCATATTAGGTATAGGATATCGGTCATTTATAGTTATTTCATTTAATTTTCTGTAGTCGATTACAATGCGAAATTTTTTCTGTCCGGAAGCGTCTAATTTTTTTGGTACAACCCAGATGGGGCTAGAATATGGAGAATTGCTTTCTTTTATGATCCCTTGTTTTAGCATGTCTTGGATTTGATATTCTACTTCTTTTTCATAAGTTTGGGGATAGCTGTATAATTTTGAGTAAATTGGAATATTGTGTGTGGTGTTGATAGTATGTTTTTCTTGGTTGGTAAATGTAAGTCACCTTCGTGGTATTGGATATCTTGGAATTTTGTTAATAAATCAATTAATTTATTCTTTTCTTCTGTGTTCAAATGGTCTAGTCGGAATATGTTATCTTGGAGTGTGGAAGATTCCAGAAATATAGGGTCTTGTTGAAATGAAGGCTCTATTTGAATGTGATTTTGTTCTATAGTGTATTCAGTATTAGTCAATTTATATTCTTTATCAAATAAGTTAGCTGTTCCTTTTTTGTAATTAATTACTGCTTTAGCTTTAGTCAATAATTTGCGTCCGATAAGCATATCATAATGATCTGAGAATTTGTAAATTAGGAATTCTTGAGCAATAGGAAAGTAGTTGTTTGGTGGTAAGTTAGTAATTTTGTTTATAATTAATGGGCCGTTGCTGGTATGGATCAGGTGATTGGTTTTTTTGGACAGATGTTTCGAATATATTTCTGGTTAACATGTTTATTGTGGAACCAGTGTCTATTAGGCATTTTAAATTTTTATCGTTGTGTTTAATTACAATGTATTGGCTTGATCCGGGGCTGCTAGACGAAAATTTTCGGCTTGTTCAATGTCATCTGATTCGTTGTCATTCAATTCGGTTTCCTTTTCTTCTATCTGGATTGGATTATACTGTTCTTGTTCAGGAGGATACTGAACTGATTCAGGAGTGTCGCATAATTGATAAGGATAAGTTTGATATTGTGAGTAGTCTGGGTAGTAAGGGAAATAGTAGTTGTAGGGGTACGGGGACTCAGATTGACCGGGTACTTCTTCTTGATATCTCATTTCTTCAATTCTCATTTTTGATTGTCCACTGTCAGATGGTCTTTGTCTTTTAACAGGGTTGCTAGTTGTCAAATTTCCTACTGGAGGATAATTGTTTAGTAAGCCTGCATAGTTAGGTCCGAAACGGTTCTGGTCAAATACGTTTTGTCGGTGGAATGGTGGTCTTGGTCTGGGTGGTTGCATGGCAATTGTGTTAGGTAGTATAGGAGCATGAACTGGTTGATACATGGGGTATGAATTAGGGTTAATCCTGGGCATAGGAGGTGGTATGTAAGTAGGTGGTCGGTAATAGGGTTGGTAAGTAGTGTTGAAAGATGGTTGAAAAGGTGTAATAGGTTTGGTTTGATTATTTATTGGTCTATTTTGCAAATGGTTTTGTGTTTTATTTAGATTTGGTGTTGATTTAGCTTTATCATTAATTAGAATTGGTGTTTTGTAAAGACCTTTTTCTTGCAATATGTTTATGAGTGATCTTAAATTTGTAATATTACAATTTATTATCCTGAGATAAATATGATTTGGCAACTTTTGTATTAGATTTTGAATGCTGTCTTCAATTAGTCGATTGAATAATGTAGTTTCTGAACCATTGTTTTCAAGTTCCAACTTACTTGTTAATGTTTGTCGTCGTCTTTCAGCTTCTTCTAAAAATTGACGAATGTTCCCGCGAAATTGTGTATTCCTGAATTCCTCCAGTAGTTGAGTTCTTAAATCCGTCCAGTGAGTGAGGTTGGTCATCCCAAGGGTGCGTATGACATCACCGCTGATGTTCCGTTCGATGTGCCCGAAGATGATAGGCTTTTGCCTCTCATCCGTAGTTTGGTACAAGGCAAGGATAAAGTCGATGCGGCTAATGAAGGTGTACAGCGAGCTCGGATCGCCGTTGAAGGGTTCCACAGCATGTATTTGCCTTTCAACTTGAATCATATTTGTGTCAGATAAAGTTATTGGTGGTGGTGGTGCTGCTGCTACTGCCATCGTGGTTTTTTTTTTTTTTTTTTCTTGTTTGGTTTGGTATTTGTTTTTGCTAAATTTGGTTTGTGACTTGGTTTGGTAGGTGTATTCGCTGAATTTGGTTGGTGACTTGGGTAGGTAGATGTCTTCACTGAATTTGGTCTTGTGTTTGGTAGGTGTATTCGCTGAATTTGGTTTGTGACTTGGCTTGGTAGATGTCTTCACTGAATTTTGTTTATGTCTTGGCTTGGTAGGTGTATTCGCTGAATTTGGTTTGTGACTTGGCTTGGTAGGTGTCTTCACTGAATTTGGTTTGTGTTTTGGATGGGTTTGTGGTTTCACTAGACTTTTGTTTGTGTCTTGGTTGTTGTAGCTTTTTCTTTTTTATGTTTATTTTAGTTATTTATTTTAATTCACTTATTTATGTTAGTTCACTTATTTATGTTAGTTCACTTATGTATCTTAGTTCACTTATTTATCTTAGTTCACTTTTTTATGTTAGTTTACTTATTTGTTGCACTCTTAGCAGTTTCGCTTGATTTGGAGTAACCTTTTGGATTTACTTCTCCAGCGAATTCTAAGGCGTCTTCTAGAAATTATTTAAGTTTTTCTAGTTTTTTATTCACAATCACTTTTGCGGTTGTACATGCACTTTTCGGAGTTTTAACCGTGTACCGATGTTACCGTTGCGATTGATTCTTCGACGGATTAAATAGGGTTTCTATCCCATCAATAATTTCATCCTACCGGCTGCGCCACTTACTTATTTACACGTTTTACACGTTCGAGTCGAATTAATGATCTGTCTTGCGACTAAGATCAACGCTGGAATTATTAATAAAACTAAACGCAACGAATCCGTTTCACGTTTTTATTTTTTGAATGCCAACTTAAGACTAACTGTACAGAGTTTACTTGGTTTCTAAGCGGGCGCAAGAAATGTAATGTCAGCATTTAGTGCTCACAGAGTTCATTGAATTATTGTATAACAATCTTGCGCGCGCTTCACATTTCGATCTGTTTACATGTTTTGCCTACGCAAGATTATTTGTATGGTCTGGGGGTCTGTTGATGTGAGCATAATATGTGAAGCATAGTATGCTACTATATATACTTTATAGGGTCGGAGGTGTCTCCTTCTGCCTGTTACATACATTTTCGGTTTGAACAAAGTTATAATACCCTTATACTCTATGAGTAGCGGGTATAAAAAGCTTATGCGGCATGAACTGGGAATCAAACCACGGACCTGACGGTTCAGGAGTTCATCGCTTTTCCACTAAGCTACTGACGCTGTTATCCAACAACTGCAAAAATTTGCATTGTAAAGCATTCTTTTTATTTCCTGTACAAATAAAGAATTTGCGCTGCCGGCAGCGCTGCTTACAGCTATGGAAAACGTTAAGCTGAATAACTTCTGTGTTTATTATCCGATTGTTACCAAATTTTCAGAGATCATCTGGCTAGCTATATAGTTATCATATAAACCGAAAATTAACAATATGGCATCATAATTGCGCTTGTAATCATTTTTTCGATTTACAGAGGCGGAAGAGGGCGTGCCAAAATCCAAAATAAACTTTATCAGCGTACAATAATAACACATACTGTCACCAAATTTGGTAGTTCTAGCTCTTATAATAGCTGAGATCTAGATTTTCATACGGACAGCACACGGACAGACGGACACATTTAAATTTTGATGCGGGCGGGACTCGAACCCGTAAATACATAATAGTACTGTTCGTTTTGCAGTCTACAACTTAACTCATTTTACCGCCGTACACGCACACACGATTCGGCACAATGCTGCAAGCAGCGCTGCCGGCATAACACATACTGTCACCAAATTTGGTAGTTCTAGCTCTTATAATAGCTGAGATCTGGATTTTCACACGGACAGACAGACAGACGGACAGACGGACATGGCTATGTCGACTCGGCTGTTGATCCTGAGCCAGAATATATATACTATATGGGGTCGGAGGTGTCTTCTTATACCTGTTACATACATTTTCGGTTTGAACAAAGTTATAATACCCTTCTCCTCTATGAGTAGCGGGTATAATAAAAATAAAAAAAATATAAGAAAAAGCTGCGCTCTAACAATTAATGCACATTCAAAAATTAAAGTAAAAGTTCTTAAAAAAAAAAAAAAATAAAAAGAACAAGCTTAAGCGGCATGAACGGGGAATCGAACCACGGGCCTATCGGTTCAGGAGTTCACCGATTTTCCACTAAGCTACTGACGCTGTTATCCGACAACTGCAAAAATTTGCATTGTAAGGCATTCTTGTTATTTCCTGTACAAATAAAGAATTTGCGCTGCCGGCAGCGCTGCTTACAGCTATGGAAAACGTTAAGCTGAATAACTTTTGTGGTTATTATCCGATTGTTACCAAATTTTCAGAGATCATCTGGCTAGCTATAGTTATCATATAAACCGAAAACGAACAATATGGCATCAAAATTGCGCTTGTAATCAATTTTTTTCGATTTACAGGGGCGGAAGGGAGCGTGGCCAAAATCCAAAATAAACTTGATCAGCGTGCAATAACAACATATACTGTCACAAAATTTGGTACTTCTAGCTCTTATAATAGCTGAGATCTAGATTTTCACATGGACAGACAGACGGACAGACAGACAGACGGACATGGCTATATCGACTCGGCTGTTGATCCTGAGCCAGAATATATATACTTTATGGGGTCGGAGGTGTCTCCTTCTGCCTGTTACATACATTTTCGGTTTGAACAAAGTTATAATACCCTTCTACTCTATGAGTAGCGGGTATAAAAAGCTTAAGCGGCATGAACTGGGAATCGAATCACGGGCCTGTCGGTTCAGGAGTTCATCGCTTTTTCACTAAACTACTGACGCTGTTATCCAAAAACTGCAAAAATTTGCATTGTATGGCATTCTTATTATTACAAATAAAGAATTTGCGCGGCCGGAAGCGCGGTTTACAGCTAGGGAAATTGTTAAACTGAATAGCTTTTGTGTTTATTATCCGATTGTTACCAAATTTTCAGAGATCATCAGGCTATTTGGTGGAAGCCTTTTGCGAATATGGAGAATTGCTTTCTTTTATGATCCCTTGTTTTAGCATGTCTTGGATTTGATATTCTACTTCTTTTTCATAAGTTTGGGGATAGCTGTATAATTTTGAGTAAATTGGAATATTGTGTGTGGTGTTGATAGTATGTTTTTCTTGGTTGGTAAATGTATGTCACCTTCGTGGTATTGGGTATCTTGGAATTTTGTTAATAAATCAGTTAATTTATTCTTTTCTTCTGTGTTCAAATGGTCTAGTCGGAATATGTTATCTTGGAGTGTGGAAGATTCCAGAAATATAGGGTCTTGTTGAAATGAAGGCTCTATTTGAATGTGATTTTGTTCTATAGTGTATTCAGTATTAGTCAATTTATATTCTTTATCAAATAAGTTAGCTGTTCCTTTTTTGTAATTAATTACTGCTTTAGCTTTAGTCAATAATTTGCGTCCGATAAGCATATCATAATGATCTGAGAATTTGTGAATTAGGAATTCTTGAGCAATAGGAAAGTAGTTGTTTGGTGGTAAGTTAGTAATTTTGTTTATAATTAATGGGCCGTTGCTGGTATGGATCAGGTAATTGGTTTTTTGGACAGGTGTTTCGAATATATTTCTGGTTAACATGTTTATTGTGGAACCAGTGTCTATTAGGCATTTTAAATTTTTATCGTTGTGTTTAATTACAATGTATTGGCTTGATCCGGGGCTGCTAGACGAAAATTTTCGGCTTGTTCAATGTCATCTGATTCGTTGTCATTCAATTCGGTTTCCTTTTCTTCTATCTGGATTGGATTATATTGTTCTTGTTCAGGAGGATACTGAACTGATTCAGGAGTGTCGCATAATTGATAAGGATAAGTTTGATGTTGTGAGTAGTCTGGGTAGTAAGGGAAATAGTAGTTGTAGGGGTACGGGGACTCAGATTGACCGGGTACTTCTTCTTGATATCTCATTTCTTCAATTCTCATTTTTGATTGTCCACTGCAGATGGTCTTTGTCTTTTAACAGGGTTGCTAGTTGTCAAATTTCCTCCTGGAGGATAATTGTTTAGTAAGCCTGCATAGTTAGGTCCGAAACGGTTCTGGTCAAATACGTTTTGTCGGTGGAATGGTGGTCTTGGTCTGGGTGGTTGGATGGCAATTGTGTTAGGTAGTATAGGAGCATGAACTGGTTGATACATGGGGTATGAATTAGGGTTAATCCTGGGCATAGGAGGTGGTATGTAAGTAGGTGGTCGGTAATAGGGTTGGTAAGTAGTGTTGAAAGATGGTTGAAAAGGTGTAATAGGTTTGGTTTGATTATTTATTGGTCTATTTTGCAAATGGTTTTGTGTTTTATTTAGATTTGGTGTTGATTTAGCTTTATCATTAATTAGAATTGGTGTTTCGTAAAGACCTTTTTCTTGCAATATGTTTATGAGTGATCTTAAATTTGTAATATTACAATTTATTATCCTGAGATAAATATGATTTAGCAACTTTTGTATTAGATTTTGAATGCTGTCTTCAATTAGTCGATTGAATAATGTAGTTTCTGAACCATTGTTTTCAAGTTCCAACTTACTTGTTAATGTTTGTCGTCGTCTTTCAGCTTCTTCTAAAAATTGACGAATGCTCCCGCGAAATTGTGTATTCCTGAATTCCTCCAGTAGTTGGTGGTTGGGCACTTGTGGCTTGTAGTTGAATATCAATTGAGTCCTTAAATCCGTCCGGTGAGTGAGGTTGGTCATCCCAAGGGTGCGTATGACATCACCGCTGATGTTCCGTTCGATGTGCCCGAAGATGATAAGCTTTTGCCTCTCATCCGTAGTTTGGTACAAGGCAAGGATAAAGTCGATGCGGCTGATGAAGGTGTACAGCGAGCTCGGATCGCCGTTGAAGGGTTCCACAGCATGTATTTGCCTTTCAACTTGAATCATATTTGTGTCAGATAAAGTTATTGGTGGTGGTGGTGCTGCTGCTATTGCCATCGTGGTTTTTTTTTTTTTTTTTTTCTTGTTTGGTTTGGTATTTGTTTTTGCTAAATTTGGTTTGTGACTTGGTTTGGTAGGTGTATTCGCTGAATTTGGTTGGTGACTTGGGTAGGTAGATGTCTTCACTGAATTTGGTCTTGTGTTTGGTAGGTGTATTCGCTGAATTTGGTTTGTGACTTGGCTTGGTAGATGTCTTCACTGAATTTTGTTTATGTCTTGGCTTGGTAGGTGTATTCGCTGAATTTGGTTTGTGACTTGGCTTGGTAGGTGTCTTCACTGAATTTGGTTTGTGTTTTTGGATGGGTTTGTGGTTTCACTAGACTTTTGTTTGTGTCTTGGTTGTTGTAGCTTTTTCTTTTTTATGTTTATTTTAGTTATTTATTTTAATTCACTTATTTATGTTAGTTCACTTATTTATGTTAGTTCACTTATTTATCTTAGTTCACTTATTTATCTTAGTTCACTTTTTTATGTTAGTTTACTTATTTGTTGCACTCTTAGCAGTTTCGCTTGATTTGGAGTAACCTTTTGGATTTACTTCTCCAGCGAATTCTAAGGCGTCTTCTAGAAATTATTTAAGTTTTTCTAGTTTTTTATTCACAATCACTTTTGCGGTTGTACATGCACTTTTCGGAGTTTTAACCGTGTACCGAAGTTACCGTTGCGATTGATTCTTCGACGGATTAAATAGGGTTTCTATCGCATCAATAATTTCATCCTACCGGCTGCGCCACTTACTTATTTACACGTTTTACACGTTCGAATCGAATTAATGATCTGTCTTGCGACTAAGATCAACGCTGGAATTATTAATAAAACTAAACGCAACGAATCCGTTTCACGTTTTTATTTTTTGAATCCCAAATTAAGACTGACTGTACAGAGTTTACTTGGTTTCTAAGCGGGCGCAAGAAATGTAATGTCAGCATTTAGTGCTCACAGAGTTCATTGAATTATTGTATAACAATCTTGCGCGCGCTTCACATTTCGATCTGTTTACATGTTTTGCCTGCGCAAGATTATTTGTATGGTCTGGGGGTCTGTTGATGTGAGCATAATATGTGAAGCATAATATGCTACTATATATACATTATAGGGTCGGAGGTGTCTATAATACCCTTATACTCTATGAGTAGCGGGTGTAAAAAGCTTATGCGGCATGAACTGGGAATCAAACCACGGACCTGTCGGTTCAGGAGTTCATCGCTTTTCCACTAAGCTACTGACGCTGTTATCCAACAACTGCAAAAATTTGCATTGTAAAGCATTCTTGTTATTTCCTGTACAAATAAAGAATTTGCGCTGCCGGAAGCGCGGTTTACAGCTAGGGAAAACGTTAAACTAAATAGCTTCTGTGTTTATTATCCGATTGTTACCAAATTTTCAGAGATCATCAGGCTAGCTATAGTTATCATATAAACCGAAAACGAACAATAAGGCATCAAAATTGCGCTTGTAATCAATGTTTTTTTGATTTACGGGGGCGGAAGGGACGTGGCCAAAATCCAAAACAAACTTTACCAGCGTGCAATAATAACACATATTGTCACCAAATTTGGTAGTCCTAGCTCTTATAATAGCTGAGATCCAGATTTTCACACGGACAGACAGACGGACAGACGGAAGACGGACATGGCTATATCGACTCGTTTGTTGATCCTGAGCCAGAATATATGTACTTTATGGGGTCGGAGGTGTCTCCTTCTCCCTGTTACATATATTTTCGGTTTGAACAAAGTTCTTCTACTCTATGAGTAGCGGGTATAAAAAGAAAAAGTTTAAGCGGCATGAACTAGGAATCGAATCACGGGCCTGTCGGTTCAGGAGTTCATCGCTTTTTCACTAAGCTACTGACGCTGTTATCCAACAACTGCAAAAATTTGCATTGTAAGGCATTCTTATTATATCCTGTACAAATAAAGAATTTGCGCTGCCGGAAGCGCGGCTTACAGCTAGGGAAAACGTTAAACTGAATAGCTTCTGTGTTTATTATCCGATTGTTACCAAATTTTCAGAGATCATCAGGCTAGCTATAGTTATCATATAAACCGAAATTAAACAATATGGCATCAAAATTGCGCTTGTAATCAATTTTTTTCGATTTACAGGGGCGGAAGGGAGCGTGGCCAAAATCCAAAATAAACTTGATCAGCGTACAATAATAACACATTTTGTCACCAAATTTGGTAGTTCCAGCTCTTAAAATAGCTGAGATCTAGATATTCACACAGACAGACAGACGGACAGACAGACAGACGGCCAGACGGACATGGCTATATCGACTCGGCTGTTGATCCTGAGCCAGAATATATATACTTTATGGGGTCGGAGGTGTCTCCTTCTCCCTGTTACATACATTTTCGGCTTGAAAAAGGTTATAATACCCTTTTACTCTATGAGTAGCGGGTAAAAAAAGAAAAAGCTTAAGCGGCATGAACTGGTAATCGAACTACGGGCCTGTCGGTTCAGGAGTTCATCGCTTTTCCACTAAGCTACTGACGCTGTTATCCAACAACTGCAAAAATTTGCATTGTAAGGCATTCTTTTTATTTCCTGTACAAACAAAGAATTTGCGCTGCCGGCAGCGCTGCTTACAGCTATGGACAACGTTAAGCTGAATAACTTCGGTGTTTATTATCCGATTGTTACCAAATTTTCAGAGATCATCTGGTTAGCTATAGTTATCATATAAACCGAAAATGAACAATATGGCATCAAAATTGAGCTTGTAATCAATTTCTCGATTTACAGGGGTGGAAGGGGGCGTGGCCAAAATCCAAAATAAACTTGATCAGCGTGCAATAATAACACATAGTGTCACCAAATTTGGTACTTCTAGCTCTTATAATAGCTGAGATCTAGATTTTCACACGGACAGACAGACGGACAGACGGACACACAGACAGACGGACAGACGGACATGGCTATATCGACTCGGCCGTTGATCCTGAGCCAGAATATATATACTTTATGGGGTCGGAGGTGTCTCCTTCTGCCTGTTACATACATTTTCTGTTTGAACAAAGTTATAATACCCTTCTACTCTATGAGTGGCGGGTATAAAAAGCTTATGCGGCATGAACTGGGAATCGAACCACGGCCCTGTCGGTTCAAGAGTTCATCGCTTTTCCACTAAGCTACTGACGCTGTTATCTAACAACTGCAAAAATTTGCATTTTAAGGTATTCTTGTTATTTCCTGTACAAATAAAGAATTTGCGCTGGCGGCAGCGCTACTTACAGCTATGGAAATCGTTAAGCTGAATAACTTCTGTGTTTATTATCCGTTTGTTATCAAATTTTCAGAGATTATCTGGCTAGCTATAGTTATCACATAAACCGAAAATGAACAATATGGGATCAAAATTGCGCATTCTTGTTATTTCCTGTACAAATAAAGAATTTGCGCTGCCGGCAGCGCTGCTTACAGCTATGGAAAACGTTAAGCTGAATAACTTCTGTGTTCAAAAAATGAACAAAATGGTATCAAAATTGCGCTTGTAATCAAATTTTTCGATTAACAGGGGCGGAAGGGGGCGTGGCCAAAATCCAAAATAAACTTGATCAGCGTGCAATAATAACACATACTGTCACCAAATTTGGTACTTCTAGCTCTTATAATAGCTGAGATCTAGACTTTCACACGGACAGACAGACGGACAGACGGACATGGCTATATCGACTCGGCCGTTGATCCTGAGCCAGAATATATATACTTTATGGGGTCGGAGGTGTCTCCTTCTGCCTGTTACATACATTTTCGATTTGAACAAAGTTATAATACCCTTCTACTCTATATGTAGAGGGTATAAAAAGCTTATGCGGCATGAACTGGGAATCGAACCACGGGCCTGTCGGTTCAGGGGTTCATCGCTTTTCCACTAAGCTACTGACGCTGTTATCCAACAACTGCAAAAATTTGCATTGTAAGGCATTCTTGTTATTTCCTGTACAAATAAAAAATTTGCGCTGCCGGCAGCGCTACTTACAGCTATGGAAAACTTTAAGCTGAATAACTTCTGTGTTTATTATCCGATTGTTACCAAATTTTCAGAGATTATCTGGCTAGCTATAGTTATCACATAAACCGAAAATTAACAATATGGCATCAAAATTGCGCATTCTTGTTATTTCCTGTACAAATAAAGAATTTGCGCTGCCGGCAGCGCTGCTTACAGCTATGGAAAACGTTAAGCTGAATAACTTCTGTGTTTATTATCCGATTGTTACCAAATTTTCAGATATTATCTGGCTAGCTATAGTTTTCACATAAAGCGAAAATGAACAATATTGCATTAAAATTGCGCTTGTAATCAAATTTTTTTATTTAGTAGTAATTTGGTAGTTCTAGCACTTATAATAGATGAGATCTAGATTTTCACACGGACAGCACACGGACAGACGGACACATTTAAATTTTGATGCGGGCGGGACTCGAACCCGTAAATGCATAATGGTACTGTTGGTTTTGCAGTCTACAACTTAACCCATTTCACCGCCGTACATGCATACACGATTCGGCACAGTGCTGCAAGCAGCGCTGCCGGCATAACACATACTGTCACCAAATTTGGTAGTTCTAGCTCTTATAATAGCTGAGATCTGGATTTTCACACGGACAGACAGACGGACAGACGGACAGACAGACAGACGGACAGACGGACATGGCTATGTTGACTCGGCTCTTATTCCTGAACCAGGATATGTATACTTTATGGGGTCGGAGGTGTCTCCTTCTGCCTGCTACATACATTTTCGGTTTGAACAAAGTTATAATACCCTTCCACTCAATGAGTAGCGGGTATAAAAAAACATTTTTGCACACATTTAATTTTTGATGCGGGCGGGGCTCGAACCCGTAAATGCATAATAGTACTGTTCGTTTTGCAGTCCACAACTTAACCCATTTCACCACCGTACACGCACACACGATGCCGGCAGCGCTGCTTACAGCTATGGAAAACATTAAGCTGAATAACTTCTGTGTTTATTATCCGATTGTTAGCAAATTTTCAGAGGTTATCTGGCTAGCTATAGTTATCATGTAAACCGAAAATGTACAATATGGCATCAAAATTGCGCTTGTAATCAATGTTTTTTTGATTTACGGGCGCGTAAGGGGGCGTGGACAAAATCCAAAACAAACTTGACCAGCGTGCAATAATAAAACATTTTGTCACCAAATTTGGTAGTTCTAGCTCTTATAGTAGCTGAGATCCAGATATTCACACGGACAGACAGACGGACAGACAGACAGACGGACAGACGGACATGGCTATATCGACTCGGCTGTTGATCCTGAGCCAGAATATATATACTTTATGGGGTCGGAGGTGTCTCCTTCTGCCTGTTACATAAATTTTCGGTTTGAACAAAGTTATAATACCCTTCCACTCTATGAGTAGCGGGTATAAAAAAACATTTTTGCACACATTTAATTTTTGATGCGGGCGGGGCTCGAACCCGTAAATGCATAATAGTACTGTTCGTTTTGCAGTCCACAACTTAACCCATTCCACCACCGTACACGCACACACGATTCGGCACAATGCTGCAAGCAGCGCTGCCGGCAGCGCTACTTACAGCTATGGAAAACGTTAAGCTGAATAACTTCTGTGTTAATTATCCGATTGTTAGCAAATTTTCAGAGGTTATCTGTCTAGCTATAGTTATCATGTAAACCGAAAATGAACAATATGGCATCAAAATTGCGCTTGTAATCAATGTTTTTTTTCGATTTACGGGCGCGGAAGGGGGCGTGGACAAAATCCAAAACAAACTTTACCAGCGTGCAATAATAACACATATTGTCACCAAATTTTGTAGTCCTAGCTCTTATAATAGCTGAGATCCGGATTTTCACACGGACAGACAGACGGACATACGGAAAACGGACATGGCTATATCGACTCGGCTGTTGATCCTGAGCCAGAATATATATAATTTATACGGTCGGAGGTGTCTCCTTCTGCCTGTTACATAAATTTTCGGTTTGAACAAAGTTATAATACCCTTCCACTCTATGAGTAGCGGGTATAAAAAAACATTTTTGCACACATTTAATTTTTGATGCGGGCGGGGCTCGAACCCGTAAATGCATAATAGTACTGTTCGTTTTGCAGTCCACAACTTAACCCATTTCACCACCTTACACGCACACACGATTCGGCACAATGCTGCAAGCAGCGCTGCCGGCAGCGCTGCTTACAGCTATGGAAAACGTTAAGTGAATAACTTCTGTGTTTATTATCCGATTGTTAGCAAATTTTCAGAGGTTATCTGGCTAGCTATAGTTATCATGTAAACCGAAAATGTTCAATATGGCATCAAAATTGCGCTTGTAATCAATGTTTTTTTCGATTTACGGGCGCGGAAGGGGACGTGGACAAAATCCAAAACAAACTTGACCAGCGTGCAATAATAAAACATTTTGTCACCAAATTTGGTAGTTCTAGCTCTTATAGTAGCTGAGATCTAGATATTCACACGGACAGACAGACGGACAGACAGACAGACGGACAGACGGACATGGCTATATCGACTCGGCTGTTGATCCTGAGCCAGAATATATATACTTTATGGGGTCGGAGGTGTCTCCTTCTGCCTGTTACATACATTTTCGGTTTGAACAAAGTTATAATACCCTTCCACTCTATGAGTAGCGGGTATAAAAAAACATTTTTGCACACATTAAATTTTTGATGCGGGCGGGGCTCGAACCCGTAAATGCATAATAGTACTGTTCGTTTTGCAGTCCACAACTTAACCCATTTCACCACCGTACACGCACACACGATTCGGCACAATGCTGCAAGCAGCGCTGCCGGCAGCGCAGCTTACAGCTATGGAAAACGTTAAGCTGAATAACTTCTGTGTTTATTATCCGATTGTTAGCAAATTTTCAGAGGTTATCTGGCTAGCTATAGTTATCATGTAAACCGAAAATTTACAATATGGCATCAAAATTGCGCTTGTAATCAATGTTTTTTTCGATTTACGGGCGCGGAAGGGGGCGTGGACAAAATCCAAAACAAACTTGACCAGCGTGCAATAATAAAACATTTTGTCATCAAATTTGGTAGTTCTAGCTCTTATAGTATCTGAGATCTAGATATTCACACGGACAGACAGACGGACAGACAGACGGACAGACAGACAGATGGATGGACGGACATGGCTATATCGACTCGGCTGTTGATCCTGAGCCAGAATATATATACTTTATGGAGTCGGAGGTGTCTCCTTCTGCCTGTTACATACATTTTCGGTTTGAACAAAGTTATAATACCCTTCCACTCTATGAGTAGCGGGTATAAAAAAAACATTTTTGCACACATTTAATTTTTGATGCGGGCGGGGCTCGAACCCGTAAATGCATAATAGTACTGTTCGTTTTGCAGTCCACAACTTAACCCATTTCACCACCGTACACGCACACACGATGCCGGCAGCGCTGCTTACAGCTATGGAAAACGTTAAGTGAATAACTTCTGTGTTTATTATCCGATTGTTAGCAAATTTTCAGAGGTTATCTGGCTAGCTATAGTTATCATGTAAACCGAAAATGTTCAATATGGCATCAAAATTGCGCTTGTAATCAATGTTTTTTTCGATTTACGGGCGCGGAAGGGGACGTGGACAAAATCCAAAACAAACTTGACCAGCGTGCAATAATAAAACATTTTGTCACCAAATTTGGTAGTTCTAGCTCTTATAGTAGCTGAGATCTAGATATTCACACGGACAGACAGACGGACAGACAGACAGACGGACAGACGGACATGGCTATATCGACTCGGCTGTTGATCCTGAGCCAGAATATATATACTTTATGGGGTCGGAGGTGTCTCCTTCTGCCTGTTACATACATTTTCGGTTTGAACAAAGTTATAATACCCTTCCACTCTATGAGTAGCGGGTATAAAAAAACATTTTTGCACACATTAAATTTTTTGATGCGGGCGGGGCTCGAACCCGTAAATGCATAATAGTACTGTTCGTTTTGCAGTCCACAACTTAACCCATTTCACCACCGTACACGCACACACGATTCGGCACAATGCTGCAAGCAGCGCTGCCGGCAGCGCAGCTTACAGCTATGGAAAACGTTAAGCTGAATAACTTCTGTGTTTATTATCCGATTGTTAGCAAATTTTCAGAGGTTATCTGGCTAGCAATAGTTATCATGTAAACCGAAAATTTACAATATGGCATCAAAATTGCGCTTGTAATCAATGTTTTTTTCGATTTACGGGCGCGGAAGGGGGCGTGGACAAAATCCAAAACAAACTTGACCAGCGTGCAATAATAAAACATTTTGTCATCAAATTTGGTAGTTCTAGCTCTTATAGTATCTGAGATCTAGATATTCACACGGACAGACAGACGGACAGACAGACGGACAGACAGACAGATGGATGGACGGACATGGCTATATCGACTCGGCTGTTGATCCTGAGCCAGAATATATATACTTTATGGAGTCGGAGGTGTCTCCTTCTGCCTGTTACATACATTTTCGGTTTGAACAAAGTTATAATACCCTTCCACTCTATGAGTAGCGGGTATAAAAAAACATTTTTGCACACATTTAATTTTTGATGCGGGCGGGGCTCGAACCCGTAAATGCATAATAGTACTGTTCGTTTTGCAGTCCACAACTTAACCCATTTCACCACCGTACACGCACACACGATGCCGGCAGCGCTGCTTACAGCTATGGAAAACGTTAAGTGAATAACTTCTGTGTTTATTATCCGATTGTTAGCAAATTTTCAGAGGTTATCTGGCTAGCTATAGTTATCATGTAAACCGAAAATGTACAATATGGCATCAAAATTGCGCTTGTTATCAATGTTTTTTTCAATTTACGGGTGCGGAAGGGGACGTGGACAAAATCCAAAACAAACTTGACCAGCGTGCAATAATAAAACATTTTGTCACCAAATTTGGTAGTTCTAGCTCTTATAGTAGCTGAGATCTAGATATTCACACGGACAGACAGACGGACGGACAGACAGACGGACAGACGGACATGGCTATATCGACTCGGCTGTTGATCCTGAGCCAGAATATGTATACTTTATGGGGTCGGAGGTGTCTCCTTCTGCCTGTTACATACATTTTCGGTTTGAACAAAGTTATAATACCCTTCTACTCTATGAGTAACGGCTATAGTTATCATGTAAACCGAAAATGAACAATATGGCATCAAAACTTCGCTTGTAATCAATGTTTTTTCGATTTACGAGGGCGGAAGGGGGCGTGGCCAAAATCCAAAATAAACTTGATCCGCGTGCAATAATAACACATATTGTCACCAAATTTGGTAGTCCTAGCTCTTATAATAGCTGAGATCCAGATTTTCACACGGACAGACAGACGGACAGACAGACAGACGGACAGACGGACATGGCTATATCGACTCGGCTGTTGATCCTGAGCCAGAATATGTATACTTTATGGGGTCGGAGGTGTCTCCTTCTACCTGTTACATACATTTTCGGTTTGAACAAAATTCTTCTACTCTATGAGTAGCGGGTATAAAAAGAAGAAGCTTAAGCGGCATGAACTGGGAATCGAATCACGGGCCTGTCGGTTCAGGAGTTCATCGCTTTTTCACTAAGCTACTGACGCTGTTATCCAACAACTGCAAAAATTTGCATTGTATGGCATTCTTATTATTTCCTGTACAAATAAAGAATTTGCGCTGCCAGAAGCGCGGTTTACAGCTAGGGAAAACGTTAAACTGAATAGCTTCTGTGTTTATTATCCGATTGTTACCCAATTTTCAGAGGTCATCTGGCTAGCTATAGTTATCATGTAAACCGAAATTAAACAATATGGCATCAAAATTGCGCTTGTAATCAATGTTTTTTCGATTTACGTGGGCGGAAAGGGCGTGGCCAAAATCCAAAATAAACTTGACCAGCGTGCAATAATAACACATATTGTCACCAAATTTGGTAGTCCTAGCTCTTATAATAGCTGAGATCCGGATTTTCACACGGACAGACAGACGGACAGACGGAAAACGGACATGGCTATATCGGCTCGGCTGTTGATCCTAAGCCAGAATATATGTACTTTATGGGGTCGGAGGTGTCTCCTTCTGCCTGTTACATACATTTTCGGGTTGAACAAAGTTCTTCTACTCTATGAGTAGCGGGTATAAAAAGAAGAAGCTTAAGCGGCATGAAATGGGAATCGAATCACGGGCCTGTCGGTTCAGGAGTTCATCGCTTTTTCACTAAGCTACTGACGCTGTTATCCAACAACTGCAAAAATTCGGCACACGCTGCCGCTGTATGGCATTCTTATTATTTCCTGTACAAATAAAGAATTTGCGCTGCCAGAAGCGCGGTTTACAGCTAGGGAAAACGTTAAACTGAATAGCTTCTGTGTTTATTGTCCGATTGTTACCCAATTTTTAGAGGTCATCTGGCTAGCTATAGTTATCATGTAAACCGAAATTAAACAATATGGCATCAAAATTGCGCTTGTAATCAATGTTTTTTCGATTTACGTGGGCGGAAGGGGCGTGGCCAAAATCCAAAAGAAACTTGACCAGCGTGCAGTAATAATACATATTGTCACCAAATTTGGTAGTCCTAGCTCTTATAATAGCTGAGATCTAGATTTTCACACGGACAGACAGACGGACAGACGGAAAACGGACATGGCTATATCGACTCGGCTGTTGATCCTGAGCCAGAATATATGTACTTTATGGGGTCGGAGGTGTCTCCTTCTGCCTGTTACATACATATTCGGTTTGAACAAAGTTATAATACCATTCTACTCTATGAGTAGCGGGTATAAAAAGAAAAAGCTTAAGCGGCATGAACTGGGAATCGAATCACGGGCCTGTCGGTTCATGAGTTCATCGCTACTGACGCTGTTATCCAACAACTGCAAAAATTTGCATTGTATGGCATTCTTATTATTTCCTGTACAAATAAAGAATTTGCGCTGCCGGAAGCGCGGTTTACAGCTAGGGAAAACGTTAAACTGAATAGCTTCTGTGTTTATTATCCGATTGTTACCCAATTTTCAGAGATCATCTGGCTAGCTATATAGTTATCATATAAACCGAAAATTAACAATATGGCATCAAAATTGCGCTTGTAATCAATTTTTCGATTTACAGAGGCGGAAGGGGGCGTGCCAAAATCCAAAATAAACTTTATCAGCGTGCAATAATAACACATACTGTCACCAAATTTGGTAGTTCTAGCTCCTATAATAGCTGAGATCTAGATTTTCATACGGACAGCACACGGACAGACGGACACATTTAAATTTTGATGCGGGCGGGACTCGAACCCGTAAATACATAATAGTACTGTTCGTTTTGCAGTCTACAACTTAACTCATTTCACCGCCGTACACGCACACACGATTCGGCACAATGCTGCAAGCAGCGCTGCCGGCATAACACATATTGTCACCAAATTTGGTAGTTCTAGCTGTTATAATAGCTGAGATCCAGATTTTCACACGGACAGACAGACAGACGGACAGACGGACATGGCTATGTCGACTCGGCTGTTGATCCTGAGCCAGAATATATATACTTTATGGGGTCGGAGGTGTCTCCTTATACCTGTTACATACATTTTCGGCTTGAACAAAGTTATAATACCCTTCTACTCTATGAGTAGCGGGTATAATAAAAATAAAAAAAATATAAGAAAAAGCTGCGCTCTAACAATTAATGCACATTCAAAAATTAAAGTAAAAGTTCTTAAAAAAAAAAAAAATAAAAAGAACAAGCTTAAGCGGCATGAACGGGGAATCGAACCACGGGCCTATCGGTTCAGGAGTTCACCGCTTTTCCACTAAGCTACTGACGCTGTTATCCAACAACTGCAAAAATTTGCATTGTAAGGCATTCTTGTTATTTCCTGTACAAATAAAGAATTTGCGCTGCCGGAAGCGCGGTTTACAGCTAGGGAAAACGTTAAACTAAATAGCTTCTGTGTTTATTATCCGATTGTTACCAAATTTTCAGAGATCATCAGGCTAGCTATAGTTATCATATAAACCGAAAACGAACAATATGGCATCAAAATTGCGCTTGTAATCAATGTTTTTTTGATTTACGGGGGCGGAAGGGACGTGGCCAAAATCCAAAACAAACTTTACCAGCGTGCAATAATAACACATATTGTCACCAAATTTGGTAGTCCTAGCTCTTATAATAGCTGAGATCCAGATTTTCACACGGTCAGACAGACGGACAGACGGAAGACGGACATGGCTATATCGACTCGTTTGTTGATCCTGAGCCAGAATATATGTACTTTATGGGGTCGGAGGTGTCTCCTTCTCCCTGTTACATATATTTTCGGTTTGAACAAAGTTCTTCTACTCTATGAGTAGCGGGTATAAAAAGAAAAAGTTTAAGCGGCATGAACTAGGAATCGAATCACGGGCCTGTCGGTTCAGGAGTTCATCGCTTTTTCACTAAGCTACTGACGCTGTTATCCAACAACTGCAAAAATTTGCATTGTAAGGCATTCTTATTATATCCTGTACAAATAAAGAATTTGCGCTGCCGGAAGCGCGGCTTACAGCTAGGAAAACGTTAAACTGAATAGCTTCTGTGTTTATTATCCGATTGTTACCAAATTTTCAGAGATCATCAGGCTAGCTATAGTTATCATATAAACCGAAATTAAACAATATGGCATCAAAATTGCGCTTGTAATCAATTTTTTTCGATTTACAGGGGCGGAAGGGAGCGTGGCCAAAATCCAAAATAAACTTGATCAGCGTACAATAATAACACATTTTGTCACCAAATTTGGTAGTTCCAGCTCTTAAAAAAGCTGAGATCTAGATATTCACACTGACAGACAGACGGACAGACAGACAGACGGCCAGACGGACATGGCTATATCGACTCGGCTGTTGATCCTGAGCCAGAATATATATACTTTATGGGGTCGGAGGTGTCTCCTTCTCCCTGTTACATACATTTTCGGCTTGAAAAAGGTTATAATACCCTTTTACTCTATGAGTAGCGGGTAAAAAAAGAAAAAGCTTAAGCGGCATGAACTGGTAATCGAACTACGGGCCTGTCGGTTCAGGAGTTCATCGCTTTTCCACTAAGCTACTGACGCTGTTATCCAACAACTGCAAAAATTTGCATTGTAAGGCATTCTTTTTATTTCCTGTACAAACAAAGAATTTGCGCTGCCGGCAGCGCTGCTTACAGCTATGGACAACGTTAAGCTGAATAACTTCGGTGTTTATTATCCGATTGTTACCAAATTTTCAGAGATCATCTGGTTAGCTATAGTTATCATATAAACCGAAAATGAACAATATGGCATCAAAATTGAGCTTGTAATCAATTTCTCGATTTACAGGGGTGCAAGGGGGCGTGGCCAAAATCCAAAATAAACTTGATCAGCGTGCAATAATAACACATAGTGTCACCAAATTTGGTACTTCTAGCTCTTATAATAGCTGAGATCTAGATTTTCACACGGACAGACAGACGGACAGACGGACACACAGACAGACGGACAGACGGACATGGCTATATCGACTCGGCCGTTGATCCTGAGCCAGAATATATATACTTTATGGGGTCGGAGGTGTCTCCTTCTGCCTGTTACATACATTTTCTGTTTGAACAAAGTTATAATACCCTTCTACTCTATGAGTGGCGGGTATAAAAAGCTTATGCGGCATGAACTGGGAATCGAACCACGGCCCTGTCGGTTCAAGAGTTCATCGCTTTTCCACTAAGCTACTGACGCTGTTATCTAACAACTGCAAAAATTTGCATTTTAAGGTATTCTTGTTATTTCCTGTACAAATAAAGAATTTGTGCTGGCGGCAGCGCTACTTACAGCTATGGAAATCGTTAAGCTGAATAACTTCTGTGTTTATTATCCGTTTGTTACCAAATTTTCAGAGATTATCTGGCTAGCTATAGTTATCACATAAACCGAAAATGAACAATATGGGATCAAAATTGCGCATTCTTGTTATTTCCTGTACAAATAAAGAATTTGCGCTGCCGGCAGCGCTGCTTACAGCTATGGAAAACGTTAAGCTGAATAACTTCTGTGTTCAAAAAATGAACAAAATGGTATCAAAATTGCGCTTGTAATCAAATTTTTTCGATTAACAGGGGCGGAAGGGGGCGTGGCCAAAATCCAAAATAAACTTGATCAGCGTGCAATAATAACACATACTGTCACCAAATTTGGTACTTCTAGCTCTTATAATAGCTGAGATCTAGACTTTCACACGGACAGACAGACGGACAGACGGACATGGCTATATCGACTCGGCCGTTGATCCTGAGCCAGAATATATATACTTTATGGGGTCGGAGGTGTCTCCTTCTGCCTGTTACATACATTTTCGATTTGAACAAAGTTATAATACCCTTCTACTCTATATGTAGCGGGTATAAAAAGCTTATGCGGCATGAACTGGGAATCGAACCACGGGCCTGTCGGTTCAGGGGTTCATCGCTTTTCCACTAAGCTACTGACGCTGTTATCCAACAACTGCAAAAATTTGCATTGTAAGGCATTCTTGTTATTTCCTGTACAAATAAAAAATTTGCGCTGCCGGCAGCGCTACTTACAGCTATGGAAAACTTTAAGCTGAATAACTTCTGTGTTTATTATCCGATTGTTACCAAATTTTCAGAGATTATCTGGCTAGCTATAGTTATCACATAAACCGAAAATTAACAATATGGCATCAAAATTGCGCATTCTTGTTATTTCCTGTACAAATAAAGAATTTGCGCTGCCGGCAGCGCTGCTTACAGCTATGGAAAACGTTAAGCTGAATAACTTCTGTGTTTACGAGGGTCGTTTGATAAGTCCGTGACTTTTTGAATAAAATATATTTTTTTCGTCAAAGAAGCGTTTTATTTCTCAACATAATCTCCTTTTAGCTCTATACATTTAGTCCAGCGTTTTTCCAATTTTTTTATTCCTTCCAAATAATAGGTTTTCTCAAGGCCCTCAAAATAGTCGTTTGTTTCTGTGATGACCTCTTCATTTGACCCGAATCTCTTACCGCCGAGCCATTTCTTCATGTTTGGAAACAAAAAATAGTCACAGGGGGCTAAATCTGGAGAATATGCTGGATGAGGTAGCAGTTCGTAGCCCAATTTATGAAATTTTGCCATGCTGACTACACACGTGTGCACCCGTGCATTGTCCTGATGGAACAGCACTTTTTTTTTCGCCAAATGCGGTCGTTTCTGCTTCAAATCAATATCGAATCTGTCCAAAAGCTCTGAATAATATTCGCCGGTGATCGTTTTACCCTTTTCAAGGTAATCGATGTGAATGATACCTTGTGCATCCCAAAAAACTGTGGCCATGACCTTGTTGGCCGACAGACCCACCTTGGCCTTCTTTGGTGCACGTTCACCCGGAGAAACCCACTGTCTTGATTGTTCTTTGGTCTCTGGTGTGGTGTGGTGGATCCATGTTTCGTCTACGGTAACGAAACGGCGCAAAAATTCGTTTGGATTGCGGTTGAACATCGCCAAACACTCCTTTGAAATGGTCACACGGTTGCGCTTATGGTCGTGTGTGAGCAATCGCGGCACCCATCGCGCGGAAAGCTTTTTCATGTCCAAATATTCATGTAAAATGTGATGTACCCGTTCAGTTGAGATGCCTACAGCCTCAGCTACCTCACGCACTTTCATTCTCCGATCATCCAATATCATTCCATGGATTTTGTCGACGATTTCTGGCATGACGACCTCTTTTGGGCGACCTGAACGTTCGGCATCACTTGTACTGGTACGACCACAACGGAACTCAGTAAACCATTTCTTAACCATTGAAATTGATGGTGCAGAGTCCCCATAATATTTATCAAGTCTTTCCTTGGTTTCGGTGATGGATTTTTTACGCAAAAAATAATGCTTAATTAGCACACGAAATTCACTTTTTTCCATTTTCGTTAAAATTCACGAGATCGTCTGCTTTCAATGCCTATAAAACGCAAACCAAAAAACGCAGCTTTCTCAAAATTTTACAGTCAGCTGTTAATCGATATCTGCTGACAGGAGCAGTGTTGTATTTAGAGCAGGTGCGCGGCAAATACAAAAAGTCACGGTCTTATCAAACGACCCTCGTATTATCCGATTGTTACCAAATTTTCAGAGATTATCTGGCTAGCTATAGTTATCACATAAACCGAAAATTAACAATATGGCATCAAAATTGCGCATTCTTGTTATTTCCTGTACAAATAAAGAATTTGCGCTGCCGGCAGCGCTGCTTACAGCTATGGAAAACGTTAAGCTGAATAACTTCTGTGTTTATTATCCGATTGTTACCAAATTTTCAGATATTATCTGGCTAGCTATAGTTTTCACATAAAGCGAAAATGAACAATATTGCATTAAAATTGCGCTTGTAATCAAATTTTTTTATTTAGTAGTAATTTGGTAGTTCTAGCACTTATAATAGATGAGATCTAGATTTTCACACGGACAGCACACGGACAGACGGACACATTTAAATTTTGATGCGGGCGGGACTCGAACCCGTAAATGCATAATGGTACTGTTGGTTTTGCAGTCTACAACTTAACCCATTTCACCGCCGTACATGCATACACGATTCGGCACAGTGCTGCAAGCAGCGCTGCCGGCATAACACATACTGTCACCAAATTTGGTAGTTCTAGCTCTTATAATAGCTGAGATCTGGATTTTCACACGGACAGACAGACGGACAGACGGACAGACAGACAGACGGACATGGCTATGTTGACTCGGCTCTTATTCCTGAGCCAGGATATGTATACTTTATGGGGTCGGAGGTGTCTCCTTCTGCCTGCTACATACATTTTCGGTTTGAACAAAGTTATAATACCCTTCCACTCAATGATTAGCGGGTATAAAAAAACATTTTTGCACACATTTAATTTTTGATGCGGGCGGGGCACGAACCCGTAAATGCATAATAGTACTGTTCGTTTTGCAGTCCACAACTTAACCCATTTCACCGCCGTACATGCATACACGATTCGGCACAGTGCTGCAAGCAGCGCTGCCGGCATAACACATACTGTCACCAAATTTGGTAATTCTAGCTCTTATAATAGCTGAGATCTGGATTTTCACACGGACAGACAGACGGACAGACGGACAGACAGACAGACGGACAGACGGACATGGCTATGTTGACTCGGCTCTTATTCCTGAGCCAGGATATGTATACTTTATGGGGTCGGAGGTGTCTCCTTCTGCCTGCTACATACATTTTCGGTTTGAACAAAGTTATAATACCCTTCCACTCAATGAGTAGCGGGTATAAAAAAACATTTTTGCACACATTTAATTTTTGATGCGGGCGGGGCTCGAACCCGTAAATGCATAATAGTACTGTTCGTTTTGCAGTCCACAACTTAACCCATTTCACCACCGTACACGCACACACGATGCCGGCAGCGCTGCTTACAGCTATGGAAAACATTAAGCTGAATAACTTCTGTGTTTATTATCCGATTGTTAGCAAATTTTCAGAGGTTATCTGGCTAGCTATAGTTATCATGTAAACCGAAAATGTACAATATGGCATCAAAATTGCGCTTTTAATCAATGTTTTTTTCGATTTACGGGCGCGGAAGGGGACGTGGACAAAATCCAAAACAAACTTGACCAGCGTGCAATAATAAAACATTTTGTCACCAAATTTGGTAGTTCTAGCTCTTATAGTAGCTGAGATCTAGATATTCACACGGACAGACAGACGGACAGACAGACAGACGGACAGACGGACATGGCTATATCGACTCGGCTGTTGATCCTGAGCCAGAATATATATACTTTATGGGGTCGGAGGTGTCTCCTTCTGCCTGTTACATACATTTTCGGTTTGAACAAAGTTATAATACCCTTCCACTCTATGAGTAGCGGGTATAAAAAAACATTTTTGCACACATTAAATTTTTGATGCGGGCGGGGCTCGAACCCGTAAATGCATAATAGTACTGTTCGTTTTGCAGTCCACAACTTAACCCATTTCACCACCGTACACGCACACACGATTCGGCACAATGCTGCAAGCAGCGCTGCCAAGCAGCGCAGCTTACAGCTATGGAAAACGTTAAGCTGAATAACTTCTGTGTTTATTATCCGATTGTTAGCAAATTTTCAGAGGTTATCTGGCTAGCTATAGTTATCATGTAAACCGAAAATGTACAATATGGCATCAAAATTGCGCTTGTAATCAATGTTTTTTTCGATTTACGGGCGCGGAAGGGGGCGTGGACAAAATCCAAAACAAACTTGACCAGCGTGCAATAATAAAACATTTTGTCACCAAATTTGGTAGTTCTAGCTCTTATAGTATCTGAGATCTAGATATTCACACGGACAGACAGACGGACAGACAGACAGATGGATGGACGGACATGGCTATATCGACTCGGCTGTTGATCCTGAGCCAGAATATATATACTTTATGCAGTCGGAGGTGTCTCCTTCTGCCTGTTACATACATTTTCGGTTTGAACAAAGTTATAATACCCTTCCACTCTATGAGTAGCGGGTATAAAAAAACATTTTTGCACACATTTAATTTTTGATGCGGGCGGGGCTCGAACCCGTAAATGCATAATAGTACTGTTCGTTTTGCAGTCCACAACTTAACCCATTTCACCACCGTACACGCACACACGATGCCGGCAGCGCTGCTTACAGCTATGGAAAACATTAAGCTGAATAACTTCTGTGTTTATTATCCGATTGTTACCAAATTTTCAGAGGTTATCTGGCTAGCTATAGTTATCATGTAAACCGAAAATGAACAATATGGCATCAAAATTGCGCTTGTAATCAATGTTTTTTTTTCGATTTACGGGCGCGGAAGGGGGCGTGGACAAAATCCAAAACAAACTTTACCAGCGTGCAATAATAACACATATTGTCACCAAATTTTGTAGTCCTAGCTCTTATAATAGCTGAGATCCGGATTTTCACACGGACAGACAGACGGACATACGGAAAACGGACATGGCTATATCGACTCGGCTGTTGATCCTGAGCCAGAATATATATAATTTATACGGTCGGAGGTGTCTCCTTCTGCCTGTTACATAAATTTTCGGTTTGAACAAAGTTATAATACCCTTCCAATCTATGAGTAGCGGGTATAAAAAAACATTTTTGCACACATTTAATTTTTGAGGCGGGCGGGGCTCGAACCCGTAAATGCATAATAGTACTGTTCGTTTTGCAGTCCACAACTTAACCCATTTCACCACCTTACACGCACACACGATTCGGCACAATGCTGCAAGCAGCGCTGCCGGCAGCGCTGCTTACAGCTATGGAAAACGTTAAGTGAATAACTTCTGTGTTTATTATCCGATTGTTAGCAAATTTTCAGAGGTTATCTGGCTAGCTATAGTTATCATGTAAACCGAAAATGTACAATATGGCATCAAAATTGCGCTTGTTATCAATGTTTTTTTCGATTTACGGGTGCGGAAGGGGACGTGGACAAAATCCAAAACAAACTTGACCAGCGTGCAATAATAAAACATTTTGTCACCAAATTTGGTAGTTCTAGCTCTTATAGTAGCTGAGATCTAGATATTCACACGGACAGACAGACGGACAGACAGACAGACGGACAGACGGACATGGCTATATCGACTCGGCTGTTGATCCTGAGCCAGAATATGTATACTTTATGGGGTCGGAGGTGTCTCCTTCTGCCTGTTACATACATTTTCGGTTTGAACAAAGTTATAATACCCTTCTACTCTATGAGTAACGGCTATAGTTATCATGTAAACCGAAAATGAACAATATGGCATCAAAACTTCGCTTGTAATCAATGTTTTTTCGATTTACGAGGGCGGAAGGGGGCGTGGCCAAAATCCAAAATAAACTTGATCCGCGTGCAATAATAACACATATTGTCACCAAATTTGGTAGTCCTAGCTCTTATAATAGCTGAGATCCAGATTTTCACACGGACAGACAGACGGACAGACGGAAGACGGACATGGCTATATCGACTCGGCTGTTGATCATGAGCCAGAATATATATACTTTATGGGGTCGGAGTTGTCTCCTTCTGCCTGTTACATACATTTTCGGTTTGAACAAAATTCTTCTACTCTATGAGTAGCGGGTATAAAAAGAAGAAGCTTAAGCGGCATGAACTGGGAATCGAATCACGGGCCTGTCGGTTCAGGAGTTCATCGCTTTTTCACTAAGCTACTGACGCTGTTATCCAACAACTGCAAAAATTTGCATTGTATGGCATTCTTATTATTTCCTGTACAAATAAAGAATTTGCGCTGCCAGAAGCGCGGTTTACAGCTAGGGAAAACGTTAAACTGAATAGCTTCTGTATTTATTATCCGATTGTTACCCAATTTTCAGAGGTCATCTGGCTAGCTATAGTTATCATGTAAACCGAAATTAAACAATATGGCATCAAAATTGCGCTTGTAATCAATGTTTTTTCGATTTACGTGGGCGGAAAGGGCGTGGCCAAAATCCAAAATAAACTTGACCAGCGTGCAATAATAACACATATTGTCACCAAATTTGGTAGTCCTAGCTCTTATAATAGCTGAGATCCGGATTTTCACACGGACAGACAGACGGACAGACGGAAAACGGACATGGCTATATCGGCTCGGCTGTTGATCCTAAGCCAGAATATATGTACTTTATGGGGTCGGAGGTGTCTCCTTCTGCCTGTTACATACATTTTCGGGTTGAACAAAGTTCTTCTACTCTATGAGTAGCGGGTATAAAAAGAAGAAGCTTAAGCGGCATGAAATGGGAATCGAATCACGGGCCTGTCGGTTCAGGAGTTCATCGCTTTTTCACTAAGCTACTGACGCTGTTATCCAACAACTGCAAAAATTCGGCATACGCTGCCGCTGTATGGCATTCTTATTATTTCCTGTACAAATAAAGAATTTGCGCTGCCAGAAGCGCGGTTTACAGCTAGGGAAAACGTTAAACTGAATAGCTTCTGTGTTTATTATCCGATTGTTACCCAATTTTCAGAGGTCATCTGGCTAGCTATAGTTATCATGTAAACCGAAATTAAACAATATGGCATCAAAATTGCGCTTGTAATCAATGTTTTTCGATTTACGTGGGCGGAAGGGGCGTGGCCAAAATCCAAAATAAACTTGACCAGCGTGCAGTAATAATACATATTGTCACCAAATTTGGTAGTCCTAGCTCTTATAATAGCTGAGATCCGGCTTTTCACACGGACAGACAGACGGACAGACGGAAAACGGACATGGCTATATCGACTCGGCTGTTGATCCTGAGCCAGAATATATGTACTTTATGGGGTCGGAGGTGTCTCCTTCTGCCTGTTACATACATATTCGGTTTGAACAAAGTTATAATGCCATTCTACTCTATGAGTAGCGGGTATAAAAAGAAAAAGCTTAAGCGGCATGAACTGGGAATCGAATCACGGGCCTGTCGGTTCATGAGTTCATCGCTACTGACGCTGTTATCCAACAACTGAAAAAATTTGCATTGTATGGCATTCTTATTATTTCCTGTACAAATAAAGAATTTGCGCTGCCGGAAGCGCGGTTTACAGCTAGGGAAAACGTTAAACTGAATAGCTTCTGTGTTTATTATCCGATTGTTACCCAATTTTCAGATTTCATCTGGCTAGCTATAGTTATCATGTAAACCGAAAATGAACAATATATCATCAAAACTGCGCTTGTAATCAATGTTTTTTCGATTTACGGGGGCGGAAGGGGGCGTGGCCAAAATCCAAAATAAACTTGATCCGCGTGCAATAATAACACATATTGTCACCAAATTTGGTAGTCCTAGCTCTTATAATAGCTGAGATCCAGATTTTCACACGGACAGACAGACGGACAGACGGAAGACGGACATGGCTATATCGACTCGGCTGTTGATCCTGAGACAGAATATATATACGCTATGGGGTCGGAGTTGTCTCCTTCTGCCAGTTACATACATTTTCGGTTTGAACAAAGTTCTTCTACTCTATGAGTAGATAAAGCTTAAGCGGCATGAACTGGGAATCGAATCACGGGACTGTCGGTTCAGGAGTTCATCGCTTTTTCACTAAGCTACTGACGCTGTTATCCAACAACTGCAAAAATTTGCATTGAATGGCATTCTTATTATTTCCTGTACAAATAAAGAATTTGCGCCGCCGGAAGCGCGGTTTACAGCTAGGGAAAACGTTAAACTGAATAGCTTCTGTGTTTATTATCCGATTGTTTCCAAATTTTCAGAGATCATCAGGCTAGCTATAGTTATCATATAAATCGAAAACGAACAATATGGCATCAAAATTGCGCTTGTAATCAATGTTTTTCGATTTACGTGGGCGGAAGGGGCGTGGCCAAAATCCAAAATAAACTTGACCAGCGTGCAGTAATAATACATATTGTCACCAAATTTGGTAGTCCTAGCTCTTATAATAGCTGAGATCCGGCTTTTCACACGGACAGACAGACGGACAGACGGAAAACGGACATGGCTATATCGACTCGGCTGTTGATCCTGAGCCAGAATATATGTACTGGTTAGCTTTAGTTATCATATAAACCGAAAATGAACAATATGGCATCAACATTGCGCTTGTAATCAATTTTTTTCGATTTACAGCACATACTGTCACCAAATTTGGTAGTCCTAGCTCTTATAATAGCTGAGATCCGGATTTACACACGGACAGACAGACGGACAGACGGAAAACGGACATGGCTATATCGACTCGGCTGTTGATCCTGAGCCAGAATCTATGTACTTTATGGGGCCGGAGGTGTCTCCTTCTGCCTGTTACATACATTTTCGGTTTGAGCAAAGTTATAATACCCTTCTACTCTATGTGTAGCGGGTATAAAAAGAAAAAGCTTAAGCGGCATGAACTGGGAATCGAATCACGTGCCTGTCGGTTCAGGAGTTCATCGCTTTTTCACTAAGCTACTGACGCTGTTATCCAACAACTGCAAAAATTTGCATTGTAAGGCATTCTTTTTATTTCCTGTACAAATAAAGAATTTGCGCTGCCGGCAGCTCTGCTTACAGCTATGGAAAACGTTAAGCTGAATAACTTCTGTGTTTATTATCCGATTGTTAGCAAATTTTCAGAGGTTATCTGGCTAGCTATAGTTATCATGTAAACCGAAAATGTACAATATGGCATCAAAATTGCGCTTGTAATCAATATTATTTTCGATTTACGGGCGCGGAAGGGGGCGTGGACAAAATCCAAAACAAACTTGACCAGCGTGCAATAATAACACATATTGTCACCAAATTTGGTAGTCCTAGCTCTTATAATAGCTGAGATCCGGATTTACACACGGACAGACAGACTGACAGACGGAAAACGGACATGGCTATATCGACTCGGCTGTTGATCCTGAGCCAGAATATATGTACTTTATGGGGTCGGAGGTGTCTCCTTCTGCCTGTTACATACATTTTCGGTTTGAACAAAATAATACCCTTCTACTCTATGTGTAGCGGGTATAAAAAGAAAAAGCTTTAGCGGCATGAACTGGGAATCGAATCACGGGCCTGTCGGTTCAGGAGTTCATCGCTTTTTCACTAAGCTACTGACGCTGTTATCCAACAACTGCAAAAATTTGCATTGTAAGGCGTTCTTTTTATTTCCTGTACAAATAAAGAATTTGCGCTGCCGGCAGCGCTGCTTACAGCTATGGAAAACGTTAAGCTGAATAACTTCTGTGTTTATTATCCGATTGTTAGCAAATTTTCAGAGGTTATCTGGCTAGCTATAGTTATCATGTAAACCGAAAATGTACAATATGGCATCAAAATTGCGCTTGTAATCAATGTTTTTTCGATTAACGGGGGCGGAAGGGGCATGGCCAAAATCCAAAATAAACTTCACCAGCGTGCAATACTAACACATATTGTCACCAAATTTGGTAGTCCTAGCTCTTTTAATAGCTGAGATCCAGAATTTCACACGGACAGACAGACATACAGACGGAAGACGGACATGGCTATATTGACTCGGCTGTTGATCCTGAGCCAGAATATATGTAGTTCTTTATTTATATGGTTTTTATTCAACAAGTAATAGAGCTTATACGAATTTCACATTTAATTATTAAGACTTATAACGAAATTATGTAGCTTTGGGAACAACCGCTCTTGGCAACTTTTTCACTCGACAGCCTTTTTTCTAGGCTTTTTTCTGCTCTTGTTTAGGGTTGCATTTTATTCAGGGCTGCAATATAAAAGTATCGAAAGATCTAATACGTATTTCCACTACGAGTATTCTTGCTGGAACGAATTCCCACAATCGGCCCTCCTGACAGGACATTCGCCTCGAATGGATCAAGCCATGGTTTCATATACTCTGCAACTGTAATTGTTTTTATAGGACCTTCATTGTCTCCTATCTTTTCAACCTCATATCTCCCATGATCTTTGATCTCAACCACTTTATATGGGCCTAAATATTTACCTTTCAGCTTAAGCCCTACTCCGTACTGAGTCCTTTTTATGGCTACCAAATCATTAATATTATACTGTTTCTGTTGCTTTCTTTTTAAATCAAATGCTTTTTTATTTTCTTCCTGTATATCCCTAATGTTTTCACGGGCTTCTTGCCGCAAATTTTCACGCTTTTCTTCTAACTCTCTAATCATGAATTCGCTTACTAAATCCTTTAGCTCCTTATAATCGGCAACGCGCATATCTACTCCAGTCATTAACTTAAAAGGTGCTATTTTTGTGCTTCTTGGCTCTGTATTATTTATTATTTGCTGAACTTGTCCTAAATTCTTATACCATAATCCTGGATTGTCATTACTTAACTTAGACAACATTGGAACTACAAGCTTGTGCATCCGTTCCACCTGACCATTTCCACGAGGTACACCGGTGGCAATGAGCAAATGCTGAATATTTTCATTTTCACAATATTCTTTAAAGGAATTCGAGGTAAATGCGGAACCTCTGTCCGAGACAATTCTGTTCAACCAAACATATTTCGAAAACCCATCTACCAATAAGCGATATAATCACATTTTAGTTAGTTCCATTGGGCCAACATGGTCAATATGGTATGTAACAAACGGTACATTACCCTTATCGATTGCTGTCAAAAACCCTTCCTTTTTACCAGATTTCGCGTTTACTATTATGCAACGAACACAACTATCTACAACACGAGAAACTTTTCCTTTCAATTTTGGAATGTAATACGATTTTTCCACTAAATCTTGTGTTTTTGCTGCCGAGAAATGACCTTGGTTATGAGCAGAAACAATTATCTCGTTTTCCATCTGACCAGGAACTACTATGAGTTCCTTATTTGGGTCTTTAAATAGTACCTGATTTTGAATATAAAAATCTTCATATGAATCTTTAGCGACCAATTCTCTAACCCCTCTTATCCACTCATCTTGCAGCTGGGCCTCTCTCAATCGATGGATCAGGGTATCTGTTATAAAATAACAAGACACTCGGCTCAAAGCATCAGCATACTTTAACTTAGACCCTGAACGATGTTCTATCTTATAATCAAAATCTTGCAAATATAATGCCCAACGTGCTACTCTTAAAGGAACCTCTTTCTTTTTCATGATCATCATGAACGCGTTACAATCAGTTACTATGGTAAAAGATATGCCAAGAACATACACGCGCCATTTCATTAAAGCTGTTAGTATTGCTAAAACCTCTAGCTCATCCGAACTGTAATTCTCCTCACATTGCTTAGTTTTCCGACTCATAAATTGTACAGGGTGAAACATATTATCCTCTTGATCTTTTTGTAATAATACTGCCCCATACCCATACTTCGAAGCATCTGTGTGAATCTCTGTTCGCAATTTCGGGTTATACAGCTTTAATACTGGCTCACTAACTAAAGCTAATTTTAGTTCTTCAAATGCCTTCCGCTGAACTTCTGTGAATCCGAACTTAGCATCTTGCCTTAAAAGATCTGATAATGGCTTAGCAATAGCTGCATATCCATTTATGAATTTTCTAAAATAAGATGTTAACCCTAAAAAACGTTGTAAAGCCTTTTTATCTTTGGGTTCCGGAAATTCTGTAACGGCCTGTATCTTTTCTTTGCTTGGGGTTATGGTTCCATCTTGAACGATATATCCCAAAAAATTGACTCTCTGATAATATATCAGATATATATATATATATATATATATATATATATATATATATAATATATATGAATATCTGGCATTTGCCCCAATTAATTCGTAGCCCATTCTGAGAAGATACTTCTAACACTTGCTTCAATTTTCTTATCCCCTCATCAACATCGTTACTAGGCACAATAACATCATCCATGTAAAGTATTACAATTCCATTAGCGAGCAACTTTCGTAAAACAGACATTATAAACCTAGTAAAAACTGCAGGCGAATTCGAAATCCCAAACGGTACAAATAAAAATTCATACTGCCCACTTTGAGTCACGAACGAAGTGTATTTTCTTGAACCTACTTCTACGGGCACATGGAAAAACCCATTGGTCAAATCCAATGTTGTATATATCTTTGCATTCTGAAGTTTGTCTAAGACATTGTCCATGTGTGCCATCGGAAAATTATCTCTAATAATTTTCTCATTTAATTTGCGATAGTCGCAGCATAGACGCTTTTTCCCATTTTTCTTAGCCACCAGGACTACGGGCGAAGCATACTCGGATGTACTTGGCTGTATTATACCTTCTTTTAACCATTCCCGCACCTGCTCATCTACAAAGTTTTGGTCACTATACGACTGTCGCCTGGGATGCTGATAAACTGGGATGTCATCTTTCAAAACAATTTTCATCTCGACAGGGGTATTTGTGTTACGGATTGGGCAATATTGTTCGATCATCTCCAATACCGTTTTAGCTTCAGGCCGACTAAGATGAGATAGATCTACCTTAGAAGTTGCTATAAGCTCTTCCACACACATGCTTCGAAATTCATCATTCGCCTGACGATCCAATTTCTGTGTATTCCTAATTTTACCTCCATCTTCAGTTTTCATCCTGATATTAAAGTGAGTACCACTTTTGGTAACCTTCATATCAACAGTGTCCAAAATTGTCCTTCCTAAAATAGCATCGAAACCTATATTCTGATCTTGAACAACATGAAACTCTACTTCCATTGAAATATCATCTATTAGAACGGATATAATAATACTTCCAAATGTTAAAATACGACTTTCTTCAATTCCCGTCAAACTCTTTCCTTTACCAGTCATTTCTGCTGCTCCTAGACTCACGAAAACTTGTCTGCGCATTAAGCACAAATCAGCGCCCGTATCAACCAAACCTTTAAATATAATCTTTTTGTAAACAATGCTCTTCAATTCAAGACCTGATAGAGTAAATTCACTGCCTAATGACACTCCTATTTTATTCTCTTGAACTACATTAGCATTTGTTTCTTTCTTGACATCTGTTTTTGCTGCACATTGTGCTGCTCGGTGTCCTGCCTGACCACATTTAAAGCAAACAAAATCTGTTTTCTTACAGTCTTTCATTACGTGGGAACTATCGCCACATTTGAAACATTTCCTGGATGATCCAGACTTAACCTGACCTCTGCCTTGATCTTTCTTGCTCCTGACGTTCCCCAGCTGATTGATTTGATTTGCCAGATCTAGCTTTCTGATATATCTCAATTTGATGTTTTAGTTCCTGTATATTTCTAGCCTGATATAACATTATCTTATTCCCTTTCGAATCAGGAATACCCTTTATGTAATAGTCAATTAAACTTGGCTCATCAATATTAACTGGCTTTGCGATTTCTTTCAGATCATACAAATATTCAAATAATGATTCGTCTTTTCTCTGCTGACGCTGGTCCAATCTTCTATGAACCTCAGCTGATGACACTTTGACTGAAAACTCTTCCCTCAACTTAGCCTTCAAAACAGTCCAACTACGAATATTCGCCTCACTACGCACAAACAGTTTAGCCGCTCCTGTAAGCATCTATTTCGAATAGATA
Source organism: Zaprionus ghesquierei (assembly GCA_018904095.1). Classification (NCBI taxonomy): domain Eukaryota; kingdom Metazoa; phylum Arthropoda; class Insecta; order Diptera; family Drosophilidae; genus Zaprionus; species Zaprionus ghesquierei. Next base: position 1,253,310 of record JAEIGP010000002.1, on the reverse strand, counting down.
AGCAGCTGCAAATCACTCTACTGGACAGTAGTTGAACAACTTTCTAACTCATCGATCCATTGTTTTACATTAGGACTTCCTGTTCCAGAGAAACTAGATACGCTGCCTTCTACATCTTTGAGAGTGAACCATGACCTGCCATTGTCTACTCTTTGATCTTCAGCTAAATTTCGCTCTGTAACCACGGATTGAACTTCATCTGAATCGCTTTCCTCTTCATCCTGAATTCCAAAAAGTGTAAGCAATCTATTTTGCAACTCTAGTTTCCTTCCACTTGTTGGTAGCGCCAACTCTGCTAACTTTAACCTCAAATCTGCTACGCGAAGTGTCAAGATCTCGTCAAGTTGCATTTTGAAATGGTTAGCAAACAATCAAATACGTAAAATTATACAACACATTACTACTGTTACTTAACGTAACCTTACACTAGTACTGCCTCTGTCGATGCTCGCACCAGCTTTGCCTCTGTAGTTGCGCTGTCTCTGCCGACGATCGTATCAAGCTTTGCCTCTGTCGACGTTCGCACCAAGTCCTGCCTCTGCTTACTCACACAGAAACACTGCTTCTGTCGACGCAAACAGCAACTCTGCCTCTGTCGACTGTACGCACCAGTTCTGCCTTGATTTAATGCACCAGCTCTGCTTCTGTCGCTGCAAACAACAACAATGTCTCTGTAGACGTACTCTCCAGCTCTGCTTCTACCAACTTAAGCAGCAACTTTGCCTCTGTCGAGGCACGCTCCAGCTCTGCTTCTACCAACTTAAGCAGCAACTTTGCCTCTGTCGACGCACGCTTTAGCTCTGCTTCTACCAACTTAAGCAGCAACTTTTCCTCTGTCGACGCACGCTCCAGCTCTGCTTCTACCAACTTAAGCAGCAACTTTGCCTCTGCCGACGTATGCACCAGTTCTGCTTCTGCCAACTTAAGCAGCAACTTTTATGTATGTAACAGGCAGAAAAAGACACCTCCGACCCCATAAAGTGTATATATTATGGCTCAGGATCAACAGCCGAGTCTATATAGCCATGTCCGTCTGTCCGTGTGAAAATCTAGATCTCAGCTATTAAAAGAGCTAGAACTACCAAACTTGGTGACAAAATGTGTTATTATTGCACGCTGATCAAGTTTATTTTGGATTTTGCCCACGCCTCCTTCCGCCCCTGTAAATCGAAAAAAAATTGATTACAAACGCAATTTCGATGCCATATTGTTCATTTTCGGCTTACATAATAACTATAGCTACAGCCAGATGATATCTGAAATTTTGGTAATAATCGGATAATAAACACAGAAGTTATTCAGCTTAACGTTTTCCATATCTGTAAGCAGCGCTGCCGGCAGCGCAAATTCTTTATTTGTACAGGAAATAATAAGAATGCCTTACAATGCAAATTTTTGCAGTTGTTGGAAAACAGCGTCAGTAGCTTTGTGGAAAAGCGATGAATTCCTGAACCGACAGGCCCGTGGCTCGATTCCCAGTTCATGCCGCTTATGCTTTTTCTTTTTTTTTTTAAGAACTTTTACATTAATTGTTGAGTATGCATTAATTGGTGGTCGTGCATTTTATTTAAAAATTTTTTAATGGCTCACAATGAACTTAGTTAACAAGTGGAGAAGTGACAGTCTCTTAAATCACCTGTGTGCGATTGTTAGAGCGCAGCTTTTTCTTATATTTTTTTTTTATTTTTTATTTAATTGTATGTTTAAGTTATGAGTATAAATAGCAACAACAACACGCATCATGCATTCAGACTTTGTTGTTGTCGTGGAAAAATATCCGAATAGTCTCATAATGTAACTTTGGCAAAATTTGCGTAATGGCTTAATGACCGAATGGAGAAGTGGTGGACCTCTTAGGTAATGGATCCAAGGTTCGATTCCGCATGCATGCGTGTCATGGTGGGGGAGACCGAACTTTTCTTATTTTTTGCAAAAAAAAAGTGTTTGCCTTCTTTTTAAGCTACCTTCATGAAACTTTGTATATATGTTTCTTATTGATGCCCGCTGTCACTAAGTCGGAACGAGACGGTATTATAACTCTGTTCAAACCGAAAATGTATGCAACAGGCAGAAGAAGACACCTCCGACCCCATAAAGTGTATATATTCTGCCTCAGGATCAACAGCCGAGTCGATATAGCCATGTCCGTCTGTCCGTCCGTCTGTCCGTGTGAAAACCTAGTTCTCAGCTATTAAAAGAGCTAGAACTACAAAATTTGGTGACACAATGTGTTATTATTGCACGCTGATTAAGTTTATTTTGGTTTTTGCCCACGCTTCCTTCCGCCCCTGTAAATCGAAAAAAAATTGATTACAAGCGAGTTTTGATACCATATTGTTCATTTTCGGTTTACATAATAACTATAGCTAGATCCAGATGATATCTGAGTATTTTGTAATAATCGGATAATAAACACAGATGTTATTCAGCTTAACGTTTTCCATATCTCTAAGCAGCGCTGCCGGTAGCGGAAATTCTTAATTTGTACAGGAAATAATAAGAATGCCTTACAATGCAATTTTTTGCAGTTGTTGGAAAACAGCGTCAGTAACTTTGTGGAAAAGCGATTTATTCCTGAACCGACAGGCCCGTGGTTCGATTCCCAGCTCATGCCGCTAATGCTTTTTCTTTTTTTTTTAAGAACTTTTACTTTAATTTTTGAATATGCATTAATTGGTAGTCGTGCATTTTATTTAAAATATTTTTAATGGCTCACAATGAACTTAGTTAACAAGTGGAGAAGTGACAGTCTTTTAAATCTATTTTGTGCGATTGTTAGAGCGCAGCTTATTCTTATATTTTTTTTTTATTATACCCGCTACTCATAGAAGGGTATTATAATTTTGTTCAAACCGCAAATGTATGTAACAGGCAGAAGGAGGCACCTCCGAACCCATAAAGTATATATATTCTGGCTCAGGATCAAGCCGAGTCGATATAGCCATGTCCGTCTGTCCGTCCGTCTGTCCGTCCGTCTGTCTGTTCGTCTGTCCGTCTGTCTGTCCGTGTGAAAATCTAGATCTCAGCTATTATAAGAGCTAGAACTACCAAATTTGGTTACAGTATGTGTTATTATTGCACGCTGGTCAAGTTTATTTTGGATTTTGACCACGCCCCCTTCCGCCCCTGTAAATCGAAAAAAATTGATTACAAGTGCAATTATGATGCCATATTATTCATTTTCGGTTTATATGATAACTATATCTAGGCAGATGATCTCTAAAAGTTTGGTAACAATCGGATAATAAACACAGAAGTTATTCAGCTGCCGGCAGCGCTGCTTACAGCATTGTGCCGAATCGTGTGTGCGTGTACGGTGGTGAAATGGGTTAAGTTGTGGACTGCAAAACGAACAGTACTATTATGCATTTACGGGTTCGAGTCCCGCCCGCATCAAAAATTAAATGTGTGCAAAAATGTTTTTTTTTATACCCGCTACTCATAGAGTAGAAGATCAAGTTTATTTTGGATTTTGGCCACGCCCCCTTTCGCCCCTGTAAATCGAAAAAAATTGATTAACGTTTTCCATAGCCGTAAGCAGCGCTACTCATAGAGTAGAAGGGTATTATAACTTTGTTCAAGCCGAAAATGTACGAGGGTCGTTTGATAAGTCCGTGACTTTTTGAATAAAATATATTTTTTTCGTCAAAGAAGCGTTTTATTTCTCAACATAATCTCCTTTTAGCTCTATACATTTAGTCCAGCGTTTTTCCAATTTTTTTATTCCTTCCAAATAATAGGTTTTCTCAAGGCCCTCAAAATAGTCGTTTGTTTCTGTGATGACCTCTTCATTTGACCCGAATCTCTTACCGCCGAGCCATTTCTTCATGTTTGGAAACAAAAAATAGTCACAGGGGGCTAAATCTGGAGAATATGCTGGATGGGGTAGCAGTTCGTAGCCCAATTTATGAAATTTTGCCATGCTGACTACACACGTGTGCACCCGTGCATTGTCCTGATGGAACAGCACTTTTTTTTCGCCAAATGCGGTCGTTTCTGCTTCAAATCAATATCGAATCTGTCCAAAAGCTCTGAATAATATTCGCCGGTGATCGTTTTACCCTTTTCAAGGTAATCGATGTGAATGATACCTTGTGCATCCCAAAAAACTGTGGCCATGACCTTGTTGGCCGACAGACCCACCTTGGCCTTCTTTGGTGCACGTTCACCCGGAGAAACCCACTGTCTTGATTGTTCTTTGGTCTCTGGTGTGGTGTGGTGGATCCATGTTTCGTCTACGGTAACGAAACGGCGCAAAAATTCGTTTGGATTGCGGTTGAACATCGCCAAACACTCCTTTGAAATGGTCACACGGTTGCGCTTATGGTCGTGTGTGAGCAATCGCGGCACCCATCGCGCGGAAAGCTTTTTCATGTCCAAATATTCATGTAAAATGTGATGTACCCGTTCAGTTGAGATGCCTACAGCCTCACCTACCTCATGCACTTTCATTCTCCGATCATCCAATATCATTCCATTGATTTTGTGGACGATTTCTGGCATGACGACCTCTTTTGGGCGACCTGAACGTTCGGCATCACTTGTACTGGTACGACCACAACGGAACTCAGTAAACCATTTCTTAACCATTGAAATTGATGGTGCAGAGTCCCCATAATATTTATCAAGTCTTTCCTTGGTTTCGGTGATGGATTTTTTACGCAAAAAATAATGCTTAATTAGCACACGAAATTCACTTTTTTCCATTTTCGTTAAAATTCACGAGATCGTCTGCTTTCAATGCCTATAAAACGCAAACCAAAAAACGCAGCTTTCTCAAAATTTTACAGTCAGCTGTTAATCGATAACTGCTGACAGGAGCAGTGTTGTATTTAGAGCAGGTGCGCGGCAAATACAAAAAGTCACGGTCTTATCAAACGACCCTCGTATATAACAGGCAGAAGGAGACACCTCCGATTCCATAAAGTATATATATTCTGGCTCAGGATCAATAGCCGAGTCGATATAGCCATGTCCGTCTGTCCGTCTGTCTGTCTGTCCATGTGAAAACTTAGATCTCAGCTATTAAAAGAGCTAGAACTACCAAATTTGGTGACAAAATGTGTTATTATTGCACGCTGATCAAGTTTATTTTGGATTTTGCCCACGCCTCCTTCCGCCCCTGTAAATCGAAAAAAAATTGATTACAAACGCAATTTCGATGCCATATTGTTCATTTTCGGCTTACATAATAACTATAGCTACAGCCAGATGATATCTGAAAATTTGGTAATAATCGGATAATAAACACAGAAGTTATTCAGCTTAACGTTTTCCATATCTGTAAGCAGCGCTGCCGGCAGCGCAAATTCTTTATTTGTACAGGAAATAATAAGAATGCCTTACAATGCAAATTTTTGCAGTTGTTGGAAAACAGCGTCAGTAGCTTTGTGGAAAAGCGATGAATTCCTGAACCGACAGGCCCGTGGCTCGATTCCCAGTTCATGCCGCTTATGCTTTTTCTTTTTTTTTTTTAAGAACTTTTACATTAATTGTTGAGTATGCATTAATTGGTGGTCGTGCATTTTATTTAAAAATTTTTTAATGGCTCACAATGAACTTAGTTAACAAGTGGAGAAGTGACAGTCTCTTAAATCACCTGTGTGCGATTGTTAGAGCGCAGCTTTTACTTATATTTTTTTTTTATTTTTTATTTAATTGTATGTTTAAGTTATGAGTATAAATAGCAACAACAACACGCATCATGCATTCAGACTTTGTTGTTGTCGTGGAAAAATATCCGAATAGTCTCATAATGTAACTTTGGCAAAATTTGCGTAATGGCTTAATGACCGAATGGAGAAGTGGTGGACCTCTTAGGTAATGGATCCAAGGTTCGATTCCGCATGCATGCGGGTCATGGTGGGGGAGACCGAACTTTTCTTATTTTTTGCAAAAAAAAAGTGTTTGCCTTCTTTTTAAGCTACCTTCATGAAACTTTGTATATATGTTTCTTATTAATGCCCGCTGTCACTAAGTCGGAACGAGACGGTATTATAACTCTGTTCAAACCGAAAATGTTTGTAACAGGCAGAAGAAGACACCTCCGACCCCATAAAGTGTATATATTCTGCCTCAGGATCAACAGCCGAGTCGATATAGCCATGTCCGTCTGTCCGTCTGTCTGTCCGTGTGAAAACCTAGTTCTCAGCTATTAAAAGAGCTAGAACTACAAAATTTGGTGACACAATGTGTTATTATTGCACGCTGATTAAGTTTATTTTGGTTTTTGCCCACGCTTCCTTCCGCCCCTGTAAATCGAAAAAAATTGATTACAAGCGAGTTTTGATACCATATTGTTCATTTTCGGTTTACATAATAACTATAGCTAGATCCAGATGATATCTGAGTATTTTGTAATAATCGGATAATAAACACAGATGTTATTCAGCTTAACGTTTTCCATATCTCTAAGCAGCGCTGCCGGTAGCGCAAATTCTTAATTTGTACAGGAAATAATAAGAATGCCTTACAATGCAATTTTTTGCAGTTGTTGGAAAACAGCGTCAGTAACTTTGTGGAAAAGCGATTTATTCCTGAACCGACAGGCCCGTGGTTCGATTCCCAGCTCATGCCGCTAATGCTTTTTCTTTTTTTTTTAAGAACTTTTACTTTAATTTTTGAATATGCATTAATTGGTAGTCGTGCATTTTATTTAAAATATTTTTAATGGCTCACAATGAACTTAGTTAACAAGTGTAGAAGTGACAGTCTTTTAAATCTATTTTGTGCGATTGTTAGAGCGCAGCTTATTCTTATATTTTTTTTTTATTATACCCGCTACTCATAGAGTAGAAGGGTATTATAATTTTGTTCAAACCGCAAATGTATGTAACAGGCAGAAGGAGGCACCTCCGAACCCATAAAGTATATATATTCTGGCTCAGGATCAAGCCGAGTCGATATAGCCATGTCCGTCTGTCCGTCCGTCTGTCCGTCCGTCTGTCTGTTCGTCTGTCCGTCTGTCTGTCCGTGTGAAAATCTAGATATCAGCTATTATAAGAGCTAGAACTACCAAATTTGGTGACAGTATGTCTTATTATTGCACGCTGGTCAAGTTTATTTTGGATTTTGACCACGCCCCCTTCCGCCCCTGTAAATCGAAAAAAATTGATTACAAGTGCAATTATGATGCCATATTATTCATTTTCGGTTTATATGATAACTATATCTAGGCAGATGATCTCTAAAAGTTTGGTAACAATCGGATAATAAACACAGAAGTTATTCAGCTGCCGGCAGCGCTGCTTACAGCATTGTGCCGAATCGTGTGTGCGTGTACGGTGGTGAAATGGGTTAAGTTGTGGACTGCAAAACGAACAGTACTATTATGCATTTACGGGTTCGAGTCCCGCCCGCATCAAAAATTAAATGTGTGCAAAAATGTTTTTTTTATACCCGCTACTCATAGAGTAGAAGATCAAGTTTATTTTGGATTTTGGCCACGCCCCCTTTCGCCCCTGTAAATCGAAAAAAATTGATTACAAGCGCAATTTTGATGCCATATTGTTCCATATGATAATTATAGCTAGCCTGATAATCTCTGAAAATTTGTTAACAATCGGATAATAAACAAAGAAGCTATTCAGTTTAACGTTTTCCGTAGCTGTAAACCGCGCTTCCGGTAGCGCAAATACTTTATTTGTACAGGAAATAATAAGAATGCCATACAATGCAAATTTTTGCATTTGTTGGATAACAGCGTCAGTAGCTTAGTGGAAAAGCGATGAACTCCTGAACCGACAGGTCCGTGGTTCGATTCCCAGTTCATGCCGCTTAAGCTTTTTCGTTTTTTTTTAAGAACTTATACTTTAATTTTTGAATATGCATTAATTGGTGGTCGTGCATTTTATTTAAAATTTTTTTTAATGGCTCACAATGAACTTTGTTAACAAGTGGAGAAGTGACAGTCTCTTAAATCACCTGCGTGCGATTGTTAGAGAGCAGCTTTTTCTTATATTTGTTATTTTTATTTTTTATTTAATTATATGTTTATGATTGTTATTTATGAATAAATAGCAACAACAACACGCATCATGCATTCAGACTTTGTTTTTGTCGTGCAAGAATTTCCGAATGGTCTCATAATGTAACTTTGGCAAAATTTGCGTAATGGCTTAATGGCCGAATGGAGAAGTGGTGGACCTCTTAAGTAATGGGTCCGAAGTTCGATTCCGCATGCATGCGTGTAATGGTGGGAAGATCGAACTTTTCTTATTTTTTCCAAAAAAAGGTTTTGCCTCGCTTTTTGAGCTACCTTCATGAAACTTTGTATACATGTTTCTTATTGCTGCCCGCTGTAAATAACTCGGAACGAGCCGGTACGGACCGATACATCGTATAGATGCCATAGAACCTATCGGTCGTTTTTTTAACAAAATTTATTAAAAGTTGGAGTGCCCCAGAACACTTCCCATTCAAGTATATAAAGAATTATTAAAAGGGCACATATCGTTCTTTACATGCACGTATTCGAATTATAGTCTTCAACTGGTTGAATTATTATATTTACTGTTTAAGTGATAAATCTTGGATTTTTTTGGTACCTGAATAAAAGTTATACGTTTTGAATACTTTTTAATCCTTTTGCCGGCAGCGCTGCTTGCAGCATTGTGCCGAATAGTGTGTGCGTGTACGGTGGTAAAGTGGGTTAAGTTGTGGACTGCATAACGAACAGAACTATAATGCATTTATGGGTTCGAGTCCCACCCGCATCAAAAAGTAAATGTGTGCAAAAAATTATTTTTATTTTTTAGATTTTGACTTTACATAAATATTGTAAGTCCATGGCCTTTTACTGTCAAAATATGATTGTAGCCGTTCTTTATTGTTCCGGAAACAATTTTGATGTACGAGCAGCTGGGTAGCGGGTATATTACAGTCGAGCACACTCGAATGTAGCTTTCTTACTTGTTTTTTATTTAATTGTATGTTTAAATTATAAGAATAAATAGCAACAAAAACACGCATCATGCATTTAGACTTTGTTTTTGTAGTGGAAAAATATCCGAATAGTCTCATAATGTAACTTTGGCAAAATTTGCGTAATGGCTTAATGACCGAATGGAGAAGTGGTGGACCTCTTAGGTAATGGGTCCAAGATTCGATTCCGCATGCATGCGTGTCATGGTGGGGGAGATCGAACTTTTCTTGTTTTTTGCAAAGCAAAGTTTTTGCCTCCCTTTTTTAGCTACCTTCATGATACTTTGTATATATGTTTCTTATTGCTGCCCGCTGTAAATAAGCCGGAACGAGCCGGTACGGACCGATACATCGTATAGATGCCATAGAACCTATCGGTCGTTTTTTTAACAAAATTTATTAAAAGTAAGAGTGCTCTAGAACTCTTTCCATTTAAGTATATAAAGAGGTATTAAAAGGGCACATATCGTTTTTTACATGCACGTATTCGATTTATAGTCTTCAACAGGTAGAATTATTATTTTTACTGTTTAAGTGATAAATCTTGGATTTTTTTGGTACCTGAATAAAAGTTATACGTTTTCAATACGTTTTACTCCATTTTCCGGGAGCTGTGCTTGCAGCATTGTGCCGAATAGTGTGTGCGTGTACGGTGGTGAAATGGGTTAAGTTGTGAACTGCAAAACGAACAGAACTATTATGCATTTATGGGTTCGAGTCCTATCCGAATCAAAAATTAAATGTGAGAAAAAAAATTTTTTTTTTTATTTTAGATTTTGACTTTGCATAAATATTGTAAGTCCATGCCCTTTTACGGTCAAAATATGATTGTAGCCGTTCTTTATTGTTCCGCAAATATTTTAATGTACGAGCAGCTGGGTAGCGGGTATATTACAGTCGAGCACTTTCGAATGTAGCTTTCTTACTTGTTGTTTATGCTCTTGCGACAAAACCGCTCCTATTGCGACATTGCTGTCGTCAGCAGTTAATGGAAAAGGCTTTTTAAATTCTGAGCGTGTTAGTATTGGATCGGACGTTATTAAAAATTTTAGGTTTTCAAAAGCTAAGTTATAGTCTGAATCTTTAATGTTTATTATACCCGGTACTCATAGGAGAGAAGGGTATTATAACTTTGTTCAAACCGAAAATGTATGTAACAGGCAGAACCATAAGTATATATATTTCGACCCATAAAGTATATATATTCTGGTTCAGGATCAACAGCAGAGGCGATTAAGCCGTTCCGTCTGTCCGTTCGTGTGAAATTCTAGATCTCAGCTATTTAGGTTCCTATTTTTAGGAGCGCAATAAAAGCGACGCTCAAAGAGATGGCCTTTGTGCATACTGGAGCCCAAAGAGTAGCGGTCTCCTGTAGTGGAATGAATGAGGCTACATCAGCTAAGGATCTTCACAGCTGCCTAGTATGTTTATTCCAGGGCATCCTAGTAAAGCCAGAGAACGTCCGGAATCTTCGCAGGATGCGTGACGGGACCCCGATTGCTACTGTGTTGATGAGCGCTAATGATGCGATTACGGTTCTAAAGCAGGGCAAGTTAACCGCATCACCCAAGACGTCCAGCTTGTAAGATGCTGCAGATGCCTGGGCTACGGTCACAGAGGCATGAACTGCAAGGAGATTGACTGGGCAAAATGTTGCCTACGATGCGGAAAGCGTGGACACAAGGCAATATTGCACTGCCTAATAGCCAAATCTGCAACAGCGAAACGAACAAAAACCACCCGTCGGGTAGTTATGCTTGCCCGACCTATAGAAAATATTTAGAGAAGTCAAGAGCCACCATAGTGTTGGGTTAACTTAACATTATCCAGTTCACTGTAAATCACTGCGCAGCTCGGCGGATCGTAACGTGGACATCATGGTCCTAAGCGAACCTTATTGCTCTCCGGAATGGGATAGCAATCCATCCAGAGGACGTGTCGTGATAGACGACATGTTAATACTGGATTTAATACTGATGAACGATAGCCGTGTTCAGATATTCAATAGCGATAGTGGTGCCTCTTTCATCGACACTACCTTTGTCAGCAGATTGCTAGCTAAGCTAAAGCTAGCTAAAGCATGTTGGACTGTTCAAGACGTGGTTACGCTTAGCGACCACGTTCTGATTTCTTTCAGCGTCTCACCACCAGGTACGTCTCGAAAGCAGCCGAGAAGATCACTCGAGTGTGTATGAGACATTAGGAAGTTCGTTGCTGGTATGCTGGCATACCAACTTAACTCCCTTAAGGTTAATGGGCATGATGGCGGCTGACCTCATGAAAAAGCTTGTACCAAAGTGTAATTCAACGATGTCAAGAAATAGGAGTGCGAAGCGTAAGCTTCCAGTCTACTGGTGGAGTGCCTCCTTACAACAGCTAAGGATGGACTGCTTGAGGGCCAGGTGATGAGCGCAACGTGCCAAAGGAACACCATAGCACGCAGATTTACTTGCGGCCTTTAAGTCCAATCGTACAGAGCTCAATTACGGAATATCGGCTTCTAAAGCTCGCGCCTATAAGAATCTGCTAGAATGAGTGGACGAGGACCCTTGAAGTCTCGCTTACACGCTTGTGAGCAGAAGGGAGAAAGGCACCAGGCATGGTCGGATTCGCCGGGAAGTTTATCAAGATTGGGGCTGGTCAGGCCCGAAATATTTACAAATTTAACTTGGAACAAGTACGAACGGCTACAGTCAAGTGTTGACTGTATAAGTCCATGGATTTTTGAAGATCATGAAAAAAATCAGGTTGAGTTAAACGCCAAGCAGTCCAAGCAATTGGAAAAAATCCATGCTTGGAAAAAACACTGCTTGCTTGCTTACAGTGGGCTTGAATTATCCGATCGGAACCAAATTTTCAGCGATTGTTAAGGTGGTGACAGGTTTCGTACACAGCAAAACTGAATACTGTAGCCTTATTATTACTTGCTTGCTATTCGGTTTATCGATTTGCGGGGGCGGAAGTAGGCGTCGCCCAAATATTAATAAAAATTTTATAGCGTATGAGCCACATGAGTGTTGTTATCAAATTTGGTGCCTCTAGCTTTTTATACCATTCGACCATTGAAAATGGTCAAAAATGCTTTACTAAGTTTGTGCAAATGTATGAAACAGGCAGAAGGAGGCGTGGCAGACCCCACAAAGTGTATATATTCTAACTCAGGATCACTTGCTGAGTCGATTGAGCCATGTCCTTCTGTCCGTTTGAACGTCTGGATCTCAGCTATTACAAAAGCTAGAGACACCATATTTCACATAAAGGCTCCTGTATATCGTAGGTAGATCGAGTTTATTTTCAATTTTTGATGCCACGCCCACCGCCCACGCAAATCGATAATTTATTTTTAAAATAATAATTATTTTATTAGAAAAGTATTGAAGTTACAGCTTTCTGCTTTGGTATAAACATAGATAATTAGAATATAAATTTATTCTTAAAATTACAATCCGATCGAACAATAAACACAGAAGATATTTATCTAAACGTTCTCAATAGTTACAGTGTTTGCGCCTTTGCAGCATATTGTGACGTCATCGTCACGATGCCTTGTTGTCGCAGATGACTCCTTTTGACTGTTATGCACATTTCGACAAACACAATAGATCGTGTATTTTTTTAAAATTCATGGTCTAAAAACTTGGAAAGAACAGTCGCTAGTGTTGCTGCGAAAAGGCAAGGGGCAGCACACCATACGGACAGCTATGTCTGCTGGACATTGTGGGTAAACTCTTTAAAGGCCATCCTCTACACTCGCTTAGAGACGACAACCGAGGGCCCCAATGGCCTGGGAAGTCAACAGTACGGCTTTCGAAAGGGGAGAAGTGTTCTGGACGCTTTTGCGCGGTGGAAAAGTTAGCAAGGAATGCAGAAGGCTGAGTCCTCTGTTACGGCATGCCAGCTGACCACAAGGGTCGGTGCTGAGAGGTTTCGCAATCCTAGCTCTAGTTGGATTTCCGCCGATTGGAGATCAAAGCACTTGGCCTTGGCCATGGTGTTACTTCCAAAAAGAAAATGGCAAATGTGGCAATATGGGAGGTGGACCTACCCAACTCGTTCCTGAACTAGCGGTATGGGCAGAGTGCCATCATAAGCCCTTGAGTTCCACCTGACACAGTATCTTTTGGCAGATTCCGATCCGTTTCCGTTCCGGTTCTATCACGCAGAGTCAGCCCTGTGCCTCTTCTGCACAGACGCGATAGAAATAGCGGAACATCTGGTAATGCTTTGTTCATGGTTTTCAGCAGAGAGGAATGAACTAAAAGCACTGACTGGGGATCCGCTGTCCCTGTGTGGTGGCGGGAGAAGAATACTAGTGTAGTGTATCTACCCTTCGTATATGTACAGTAAGTACATTGTGACACTTTGTCATAATAAATAATAAAGATAAGCTAAACAAAAAGACCACCAACCATTACACAAGCACTCCAGCTCTTGAAATACGATCTAATGCTTATACATAAGCCGATCGCGGAGCGTGAGAAGCAATAACAACTACAACAACAACAGCATAAACTACTAACAAACACACAATAACACATAGCAACACAAAGCGGCAATTGATGGGAGATGAGCCACAATTTTCTTATGCGCAGCCCATAGTACAAAGAGACTGCCAACGCTGGAGGAAGCACTTCAGCAGAACCCCGCCGATGGACCACGCCCACTCACAATAGCTGAGTACCGGGCAAGGCAGGAAAGACAGGAGGTGAGGAAACACAAACGCTCTGGAAGGAGGATTAAACTGCTTCAGCAACGCCGACTGGTCAAAGAGATGACCCAGTTGGCAAAAGAGGAGACGGCCCGACAACGCTACATAGAGCGTCTTGCAGAAATCGAAAACGAGCTTCGCCAAAGTGCGAAGAAACGCAAACGGGCTGCTTAAATGCAAATGCCCCAATTTGCCTTATTATTAAGTTTATAAACTCAAGCCGAGGCGGGAAACCGGTGCTTGAAAATAACTAACAAACAAAACTGATATGCTTCTACTAACAAATGTGGTTGGAGAATTTTTTTTTCTCCTTATTGAATTGTAAAACTGAATTGTGAGCCAACCACATTCCAAATCTAATATTTTCACGTCTCTGGCACTGAGTATATATACTCATTTGCAAACAATTTTTATAATGACAATATAGCGGTCATATATATATATAAAAAAAAATTCTTTTTTTCCCGTTCTGGGAAGAAGACACATTGTTTATAATATTACATGTCATTACATGGCATTTTACCAATTTAAATTAACGTTTCATTGAATAGATTCTTTCTTTCATACGCAAGGCCACTACTTTTCGTACATCGTCATTTTTAATGACTTCATATACGCTGGGCTTAGAAGCATTTTCAAGATTTTGCGACCGTCTTAACATTGAGATTGACGAATGTGGAGGCCTGTCACCACTCCAATTCGGCTTCCGAAAGGCGCGGTCCATTACGCAGGCCATCCAAGTGGTAACGGACTTGGCAGAGAAAGCGATAGAGGGCAGGAGATGGCTCTACGGGACTAAGCAATATTGTCTGGTGGTCACCCTCGATTTCCGGAACGCCTTCAATTTCGCCAGATGGGATAGAATTATGGATTCACTTACCGCCAAGGGAATCAACCGCTACCTGATTGGGATGATGAGAAGCTACCTCGAGGGAAGAGTGCTCCACTATAGGACCAGTGCAGGAGAGTCGACGTACCGTGTTTCCAGTGGAGTCCCACAGGGATCAGCACTGGGTCCAACATTATGGAACCTGATGTACGATGGGATTCTGAGGCTATCCCTGCCAGAAGGAGTGAAGATCGTGGGCTTCGCGGACGACGTGGCTATCGTAGCCGTAGCAAAGCAATTGCATGAAGTCCAGGAGATGGCCAACTCAGCCATCAGGATGGCGCGAGCATGGCTCTCCCAAGTGGGTCTTTTCTTAGCGGAGCAAAAAACAGAGGCGGTACTAATCAGTTCGCGGAAAAGGGTGGAGATAGCTGGCATCATAGTTGGCGACACAACTGTGTGCTCGCGACCCTCACTTAAGCACCTTGGTGTGGTTCTGGACCATCGGCTCAGCTTTAAAGACCACATGTCCCACACAGCACGGAAAGCGGCAGTAGCATGCACGGCACTGGCAAGAATCATGCCCAACACAAGGGGACCAAAACAGTTGACGAGACGACTTCTGACGTCCGTTGTCCAGTCCATCACGCTGTATGCTGCAACCATATGGGCAAAGGTAACAGCGAAGAAAACGCATACAAGAGCGATTCGGGCGATCTACCGAGTGTGCGCCCTCAGGATAGGCTTCCGAACTATCTCGGGTGAGGCTGCGCATGTGATCGCCATCATGCCACCCTTTGACCTCCTAGTCGAGTCAAGGGTAGCGGCGATGAGGAACCAGGATACTGGTAATGACTACCAAGGTAGCCTTATACCACGATGGCAAGATACATGGTCGGTCTCCCAGAAGGGCGGCTGGACGCGACGGCTTATCCCGCAAATCGAACCCTGGATTGGCAGGAAGCATGGGCAGATAAACTTCTATTTGACCCAGGTTCAAAGAAGACATGTCTGCTTTGGAGCCTACCTGCACCGCTTCGGTCATACCGAGGATTCCATATGCGCGACCTGATGTGCAGCCTATGAAGAAGATGCCGAGCACGTCATATTCGTGTGCCCCCGATTCAACAGGGAAAGATATGCGGTGGAGGAGGCGTTCGGAGAGACACCAAAACCCGGAAACCTTGTGCCGAACATGGTGGCCTGCCAGGAAAAATGGGATGCAGTGAACGCGATGGCTTGTAGCGATATGGTGCAGCTGAGGCGAGAGGAAAGGATCCGAGCAGATGCAAGCCTCTAAGGCTATACTCCCCCCTGTTGTAATGCCTAACGGCGGGGCCAGGAAGTTCTGCGGTGCGTCAACGTCTTAAATTTCAAGCAGTTTCGCTGCTTGCACCATTGGAGAATAATAGGAAACAATAGGTGGTATGTGAACTTTTGCAGAGGTAATAAAACTGTGAAACTGGGTGAATGGTATCTTATTGTCGCACCCGCTCGACTACAGCGTTCTTTATTTGTTAGTATTTAGTGCAGTTCAGACAGCAGTATCTCTCTTGCTGCCTCTCTCTCTCCCGTCTCGAGCCGAGATGGCAATCTGCATCAATTTAACCAAATAAGGCACTTTTAGCGGTCAAATGCATTGCAAGCAACTGCGTCGACAACGACCAGGAAAAATCTTTGACTTGGGTTTAAAGACCCTCTCTATGCGGCTATTGCTATCTCTCTCTCTTTCTGCCTCTCCCTGTGTGTGTGTGCACCTGTTTTACAAGAATTCAGAATCCATGTGCAATGGACCAAAAAGTTACAGAGACCGAGGCAGCTCCAGAAGGAGGAGAGAGGGGTCTTAAAAAGCTAGAAGGCTGTGCTGAGCTGAAAATCAAATTCCATTAAAGCATTTATGCACCAGAGCAGTGCGGCAACTCTGGTGTCTCTCGGCCTGAAAATCACCGAGAGAGGCGCGTCACCTTTGAGAAATAGCGCGTAATTGGAATTTTTAATTAGCCACACGACTCTCTGTCTATCTCTTTCTTGCTGCCTCTCTCATTCCGCTTCGAAACTGAAAGATAACCTTTGGATGCTGCGGTGGCGCTCTACATTTTTGCTCTTTTTCTGTTTTTATATCATTCGACCATTGACAATGGGTAAAAATGGTATACTAAGGCAGAAGGAGGCGTGGCAGACCCCACAAACTGAACAAATTTAGACTCAGGATCACTAGCCTAGTCAATTAAGCCATGTCCGTCTGTCTGTCCCTCTGTGCGGCCGTCCGATTGTCCGCTTGAACGTCTAGATCTCAGCTATTACAAAAGCTAGAGACACCAAGTTTCACATGAAGGTTCCTGTATACCATAGGTAGAGCTTATTTTCAATTTTCGATGTCACGCCCACCGCCACGCAAATCGATAATTTACTATTATTAGGAAATGTATTAAAGTTACAGTTATCTGCTTTGATATAAACATAGATAATTAGAATATAAATTTATTCTTAAAATTACAATCCGATCGAACAATAAACACAGAAGATATTTATCTGGCTTTTGCAGCATATCGTGACTTCATCGTCACGATGCTTTGTTTCAGCCATAGCGTGTGTACAGCTGATTGCTATGTTTTCACATGTAGATGGCGCTATTCAAAGATAGATCTAATTTAAACAATAGGTGACGGATGAACTTGTGTAGAGCTTTTTGGTGGAATAAAATGTCTTATAATTTATTTCGAAACTGGCGAATGGTGTTTTACTGCCGGGCGCGCTCAACTGTAGCTTTCTTTACTTGTGTTTTTTTTTTGCAGGTGTACTTACAATCTGGCTCATACAGTGGACCTTTACAGTCCTTTCTGCACACTGGGCTTATATAAGCCCCTCTTTATTTTTGTAAAGGCGCAGTTTTTCATGCGTCTCTTCAATTTGTTGTTTTAATTTAACAGTCTCTTCCCCACAGTAAAACGATTTTATTATCATACACCGCTTTATTTACCTCCCTTAATTTCTTATAAAGGAAATTTTTCTGACCATCTCATCTTTCGGGTCTTTTATTTACTTTACTAGATGAATGTTACTATCCATTTTAAAGCCTTAACCTCAATATGACTTTTAAAGTCCTTCCCAACATTGGGTTCTGTGTAAACCGAGATCTGAGGTTGTGTGGCCACTTCTATATTATTATTTTGTTCAAACCGAAAATGTATGTATTATAACTTTGCTCAAACCGAAAATGTATGTAACAGGCAGAAGGAGACGCCTTCGACCCCATAAAGTATATATATTCTAGCTCAGGATCAGCAGCCGAGTCGATATAGCCATGTCCGTCTGTTTGTCTGTCCGTCTGTCCGTCTGTCTGTCCGTGTGAAAATCTAGATCTCAGCTATTATACGAGCTAGAACTACCAAATTTGGTGACAAAATGTGTTATTATTGTACGCTGATCTAGTTTATTTTGGATTTTGGCCACGCCCCCTTCCGCGTCTGTAAATCGAAAAAAATTGATTACAAACGCAATTTTGATGCCATATTGTTCATTTTCGGTTTACATGGTAACTATAACTAGCCAGAAGATCTCTGATGATCTTTGGTAACAATCGGATAATAAACACAGAAGTTATTCAGCTTAACGTTTTCCATAGCTGTAAGCAGCGATGCCGGCAGCGCAAATTCTTTATTTGTACAATGCTTTACAATGCAAATTTTTGCAGTTGTTGGAAAACTGCGTCAGTAGCTTAGTGGAAAAGCGATGAACTCCTGATCCGACAGGCCCGTGGTTCGATTCCCAGTTCCTGTCGCTTAAGCTTTTTCTTTTTTTTTGTTTTGTAAGAACTTATATTTTAATTTTTGAATATGCATTAATTGGTGGTCGTGCATTTTATTTAAAATTTTTTTAATGGCTCACAATGAACTTAGTTAACAAGTGGAGAAGTGACAGTCTCTTAAATCAGCTGTGTGCAATTGGTTTAGCGCATCTTTTTCTTATATTTTTGTTTTATTTTTTATTTAAGTTATGAGTTATGAGAATAAATAGCAACAACAACAACACGCATCATGCATACAGACTTTGTTTTTGTCGTGTAAGAATTTCCCAATGGTCTCATAATGTAAATTTGGCAAAATTTGCCTAATGGCTTAATGGTGAAGTGGTGGACCTCTTAGGTAATGGGTCCAAGGTTCGATTCCGCATGCATGCGTGTCATGGTAGGGGAGATCGAACTCTTATTATTTTTTTCAAAAAAAAGTTTTTGCCTCCCTTTTTCAGCTACCTTCATGAAACTTTGTATACATGTTTCTTATTGCTGCCCGCTGTAAATAAGTCGGAACGAGCCGGTACGGACCGATACATCGTATAGATGCCAAAGAACCTATCGGTCGTTTTTTTAACAAAATTTATTAAAAGTTAGAGTGCTCTAGAACTCTTTCCATTCAAGTATATAAAGAGGTATTAAAAGGGCACATATCGTTTTTTACATGCACGTATTCGATTTATAGTCTTCAACAGGTAGAATTATTATTTTTACCGTTTAAGTGATAAATCTTGGATTTTTTCGGTACCTGAATAAAAGTAATACGTTTTCAATATATTTTACTCCTTTTGCCGGCAGCGCTGCTTGCAGCATTGTGCCGAATAGTGTGTGCGTGTACGGTGGAGAAATGGGTTAAGTTGTGAACTGCATAACGAACCGAACTATTATGCATTTATAAGTTCGAGTCCCACCCGCATCAAAAATTAAATGTGTGGAACAAATTTTTTTTTATTTTAGATTTTGACTTTGCATAAATATTGTAAGTCCATGGCTTGTAAGTCCATGGCCGTTCTTTATTGTTCCGCAAATAATTTTTATGTACGAGCAGCTGGGTAGCGGGTATATTACAGTCGAGCACACTCGAATGTAGTTTTCTTACTTGTTTTCTTCTGATATATCTTGCACAGATCCGTGGGTAGAATCGATTTCTTCTTGATCAGATTCCTCAACCGATTCTATGACATAAATTCAAGATAAATTCAAGATATCCGATTCGTCTATCTTTGTCCCGAATTCGTTTTCCGAATCGAGATCATCTATTTCATCACCCTCAGATGATTCTAAGGTTATTCTAAGACTTTGATGATTCTAAGACTTTAGATAATTGTGACCACTGTTTATCGGTCAGCTTTTCTCTATTGACAAAAGCAATCTATCGTGCTTTATTATTCAGACAATTATAAGATTTGTCTAAGTAAGATCTTATTTCTTTTATGTCTTATACAACCTGCTGTCACTCCATCTAGATCGGCTCAAGCTTGCTCTAGAGAGTTTTATATGTATATAAGAAGATAAGCTTTATTTAGCTTTAGTTTTTCAAGGGCACTCTCCTTATTTATTATACCATTCGACCATTCAAAATGGTCAAAAATGGTATACTAAGTTTTTGCAAATGTATGTAACAGGCAGAAGATGGCGTGGCAGACCCCACAAAGTATATATATTCTGACTCAGGATCACTAGCTGAGTCGATTAAGCCGTGTCCGTCTGTCTGTCCCGCTGTGCGGCCGTCCGATTGTCCGTTTGAACGTCTAGATCTCAGCTATTACAAAAGCTAGAGACACCAAGTTTTACATGAAGGTTCCTGTATACCATAGGTAGATCGAGTTTCATTTCAATTTTCGATGCCCACCGCCCACGCAAATCGATAATTTACTATTATTAGGAAATGTATTAAAGTTACAGTTATCTGCTTTGATATAAACATAAATAATTAAAATATTAATCTATTCTCAAAATTGCATCCGATCGAATAATAAACACTGAAGATATTTATCTAAACGTTTTCCATAGTTACACTTCTTGCGCTTTTGCAGCATATCGTGACTTCATCGTCACGATGCTTTGTTTCAGCCATAGCGTGTGTACAAATGATTGCTATGTTTTTACATGTAGATGGCGCTATTCAAAGATAGATCTAATTTAAACAATAGGTGACGGATAAACTTGTGCAGAGTCTTTTGATGGAATTAAATTTGTGACAATTTGTTTCGAAATCGGGCGAATGGTATCTTACTGTCAGGCGCACACGACTGTAGCTTTCTTTACTTGTTTTTATACCCGCTACTCAAAGAGTAGAAGGGTATTATAACTTTGTTCAAACCGAAAATGTATGTAACAGGTAGAAGGAGATACCTCCGACCCCATTAAGTATATATATTCTGGCTCAGGATCAACAGCCGAGTCGATATAGCCATGTCCGTCTGTCCATCTGTCTGTCCGTCAGTCTGTCCGTGTGAAAATCTAGATCTCAGCTTTTATAAGAGCTAGAACTACCAAATTTGGTAACAGTATGTGTTATTATTGCACGCTGATCAAGTTTATTTTGGATTTTGGCCACGCCCCCTTCCGCCCCTGTAAATCGAAAAAATTGATTACAAGCGCAATTTTGATGTCATATTGTTCATTTTCGGTTTAATACTATAGCTACCCAGATGATCTCTGAAAATTAAGTAACAATCGGATAATAAACACAGAAGTTATTCAGCTTAACGTTTTCCATAGCTGTAAGCAGCGCTGCCGGCAGCGCAAATTCTTTATTTGTACAGGAAATGATAAGAATGCCATACAATGCAAATTTTTGCAGTTGTTGGATAACAGCGTCAGTAGCTTAGTGGAAAAGCGATGAACTCCTGAACCGACAGGTCCGTGGTTAGATTCCCAGTTCATGCCGCTTAAGCTTTTCCTTTTTTTTTTTAAGAACTTATACTTTAATTTTTGAATATGCATTAATTGGTGGTCGTGCATTTTATTTAAAATTTTTTTAATGGCTCACAGTGAACTTTGTTAACAAGTGGAGAAGTGACAGTCTCTTAAATCACCTGTGTGCGATTGTTAGAGCGCAGCTTTTTCTTATATTATTTTTTATTTTTATTTTTTATTTAATTATATGTTTAAGTTATGAGAATAAATAGCAACAACAACACGCATCATGCATTCAGACTTTATTTTTGTCGTGCAAGAGTTTTCGTTTGGTCTCATAATGTAACTATGGCAAAATTTGCGTAATGGCTTAATGACCGAATGGAGAAGTGGTGGACCTCTTAGGTAATGGGTCCAAGGTTCGATTCCGCATGCATGCGTGTCATGGTGGGGGAGATCGAACTTTTCTTATTTTTTGCAAAGCAAAGTTTTTGCCTCCCTTTTTGAGCTACCTTCATGAAACTTTGTATAAATGTTTCTTATTGCTGCCCGCTGTAAATAAGTCGGAACAAGCCGGTACGGACCGATACACCGTATAGATGCGATAGAACCTATCGGTCGTTTTTTTAACAAAATTTATTAAAAGTTAGAGTGCTCTAGAACACTTTCCATTCAAGTATATAAAGAGGTATTAAAAGGGCACATATCGTTTTTTACATGCACGTAATCGATTTATAGTCTTCAACAGGTAGAACTATTATTTTTACTGTTTAAGTGATAAATCTTGTATATTTTTGGTACCTGAATAAAAGTTATACGTTTTTATACCCGCTACTCATAGAGTAGAAGTGTATTATAACTTTGTTCAAACCGAAAATGTATGTAACAAGCAGAAGGAGACACCTCCGACCCCATAAAGTATATATTCTGGCTCAGGATCAACAGCCGAATCGATATAGCTATAATAAGAGCTAGGACTACCAAATTTGGTGACAATATGTGTTATTATTGCACGCTGATCAAGTTTATTTTGGATTTTGGCCACGCCCCCTTCCGCCCCCGTAAATCGAAAAAACATTGATTACAAGTGCAATTTTGATGCCATATTGTTCATTTCCGGTTTGCATGATATCTATAGCTAGCCAGATGATCTCTGAGTCTCGAGTTCCGCCCGCATCAAAAATTAAATTTGTGCAAAAATGTTTTTTTTTTTTTATTTTAGATTTTGACTTTGCATAAGTATTATAAGTCCATAGCCTTTTACGATCAAAATATGATTGTAGCCGTTTTTTTTTGTTCCGCAAATAAATGATGTACGAGCAGCTGGGTAGCGGGTACATTACAGTCGAGCACTCTCGACTGGCGCTTTCTTACTTGTTTCTTTTTTGATTAGAAAATTTAATCGCTGTAGGAGACTTTAAAGTAATTAATTTGTATGGTCATTTTTTGAGATTGAAATATTTATGCCGAAGGGCGGATTGACTTGTTTTTATATCATTCGACCATTGAAAATGGTCAAAAATGGTATACTAAGTTTGTGCAAATGTATTTAACACGCAGAAGAAGGCGTGACAGAACCCACAAAGTATATATATTCATGCTCAGGATCACTAGCCGAGTCAATTAAGCCATGTCCGTCTGTCAGTTTGAACGTCTAGATTTAAGGTATTACAGAAGCTAGAGATACAAATTTCGCATGAAAGCTCCTGTAATGCATAGGTAGATCGAGTTTTTTTCCGGCAGCGCTGCCTGCAGCATTGTGCCGAATAGTGTGTGCGTGTACAGTAATGAAATTGGTTAAGTTGTGGATTACAAAACGAACAGTACTATTATGCATTTTCGTGTTCGAGTCCCGCTCACATGAAAAATTAAAAGTGTGCAAAAATTTTTATTCCCGCTACTTATAGAGTAGAAGGGTATTATAACTTTGTTCAAACCGAAAATGTATGTAGCAGGCAGAAGGAGTCATCTCCGACCCCATAAAGTATATATATTTTGGCTCAGAATCAAAAGCCGAGTCGATATAGCCATGTCCCTCTGTCTGTCCGTGTGAAAATCTAGATCTCAGCTATTATAAGAGCTAGGACTACCAAATTTGGTGACAATATGTGTTATTATTGCACGCTGATCAAGTTTATTTTGGATTTTGGCCACTCGACTGTAGCTTTCTTACTTGTTTTTATACCCGCTACTCATAGAGTAGAAGGGTATTATAACTTTGTTCAAACCGAAAATGTATGTAACAGGCAGAAGGAGACACCTCCGACCCCATAAAGTATATGTATTCTGGCTCAGAATCAACAGCCGAGTCGATATAGCCATGTCCCTCTGTCTGTCCGTGTGAAAATCTAGATCTCAGCTATTATAAGAGCTAGGACTACCAAATTTGGTGACAATATGTGTTATTATTGCACGCTGATCAAGTTTATTTTGGATTTTGGCCACTCGACTGTAGCTTTCTTACTTGTTTTTATTCCCGCTACTCATAGAGTAGAAGGGTATTATAACTTTGTTCAAACCGAAAATGTATGTAGCAGGCAGAAGGAGTCATCTCCGACCCCATAAAGTATATATATTTTGGCTCAGAATCAAAAGCCGAATCGATATAGCCATGTCCGTCTGTCAGTCTATCCGTCCGTGTGAAAATCTAGATCTCAGCTATTATAATTTTAGTTTGAGTGATTAGATTGAGTTACTTTCTGGTGATCGGTTGTGTTGACCTTTACTCCCAATATTATCTATTTTCTGCCTAATATTTGCAAATAATTTGTGGTTTTTTTAATTTGGTGTATTCTAGTTTGAGCTAACCAGGTGCGTATTCAAAACACTTCGTGTTACCCCTGGTGCTTTATAATTTCGCAAATTTTACACAATTTACACAATTATCAAATTGCGCGTCTTTGGCGTCATTTGTTGTTTTTGCTTGGAGTCTACCTTTCCACACTCTGCCGCTCAACGTTTTTATTTACGCTCTTTCAGATTGTTACGCGTGTGTTGAGTGCTACTCTTACCGAAGCGTTGCTGTTATTTTTAGACCATGGATTTAAAAAAAAAACATGGTCTATTATGTTTGTCGAAATGTGCGTAACAGGTAGAAGGAGGCATCTGCGACCCCATAAAGTATATATATTCTTACTGAGGATCACTAGCCGAGTCGATTAAGCCATGTCTGTCTGTCCGTCTGTATGAACGCCTATATCTCAGAAACTAAAAAAGCTAGAGCCCCAAATTTGGTGGCAACACTTATGTTAATCATAAGCTGTAAAAATTTTATTAAAATTTGGGCCCTGCCTACTTCCGCCCCCGCAAATCGAAAAACCGCATTGGAAGCACCTATATCTCAAAATCTAAAAAAGCCTGAGCCACCAAATTTGGTGGCAACACATATGTTAATCATACTCTGTACAATTTTTATTAAAATTTGGGACACGCCGACTTCCTCCCCCGCAAATCGATAAACCGTATACCAAGCCCAATAATAAAGCTAGAGTATTCAGTATTGGTGTGAATGATAACTATCACCATCTAAACGATTGCTGAAAATTGGTTGGTTCCGATCGGATAATAAACATAAAAGTTATTTACCGTTTCATATAGATTTTCACTAAGCCCCCTGCAAGCAAGCAGCAGTGTTTTTTCCAAGCAGTGATTTTTTCCAACTGCTTGGACTGCTTGGAGTCCAACTGAAAATTATATGTGTTGTTTATTATTTTTCTTTGAAAAACACGTTTACCAATAACAGTTTTCTAAATCTAATTTTTTTCATAACCTTGAAAAATCCATGGTCTTATACAGTCAACACTTCACTGTAGCCGTTCTTACTTGTTTTTTTTTTTTTTTGGTGTTCCCTAAATTATTTGAGGTACATTCACTTTTATGAAGATGTTGTTGTTAAAGCCGAACACTTCAAACTGCAAATCCCCTGCTGACTCTAAGTCAGATTTTGTTGATTGCTAGCTCTGCGATAACGTTTTTCACGTTAAGTGCATTGGCCTTACCGAACGTATTAAAGATGCTATTAATAGAAAAATTTGCCTTACGTGGTCGTGTGAAGGTTGTCGGGTAGGTGAACTTAACCTACGTAAGACCCTGAGGCAGACCAAATTGAACGTTGCTCGTTTGCGGGCTTCGTTTTCTAAGTTGCATTCGGAGTTCATTGAACTTGAATCCCAACTGAATAACCTTAATTCTCTAGAGGACCCTCCGCTTGTGTCAGTTCTTCCATCAACTCCTTTAACTCCGTTATCTCATGCGAACACTCCTCTCGCTGTCTCGCCTATTTTGCCTCAAGCCTCCACGGTTAGTTTGATCGATCCACCTATTGTGGTCGTCACTTCCCCTACTTCGCCTGTGTCTAGGAGTATAGTAAATAACACTGCTTGCAGCTCTTCTGTAGGTATGCCTCCAAGCAGAACTAAGTCTCTTGTCGCCGTTTAGCCAAAGAAATTTATTTTTCTCGTTTTCTCGCTTGGCCTCCGATACTTCAATTGAAGATGTACCAGCATTCATTCAATCCAAGAAAACAAACCTAATTGGTGAGAAATTAAAATTTAACTATGCACGTGACATTGCATCGTTTAAAATTAATATTTCTGCAGACAGCTTAAAAAGGTCTGTAGTGTAAATTTTTGGCAGCCTGATTTAATTGTTAAGGAGTATACCCCTAAACAAAAAATTCGACCTGCAGTTTCTTTGCCAGTAGTTTCCAGTGTCCCGTCTTTGAGTGGAACATCAAAAAACTAAATCCATCTTTTCTTTTTATTGCTTATCAAAATGTTAGAGGACTAAACACTAAACTCTCTAAATTGTTTATTGATTGTGTCTCTTTTAATTACCATATTTTAATATTTACTATAACTTGGTTGAAACCAGATGAACTCAGTAGCTCAATCTTTACAGATAAGTACACTTCTTTCAGATGCGACCGTTTAGGTCGAACTGGTGGAGGCATGCTTATAGCTGCTAGGTCTGATTTATCTGTTGAACAACTGTTAATTGTTTGCCCAGAATTTATCTGTGTTAAAGTGTCAGTGTGTAAAATTTCAATATACATTACTTGCTCTTATATTCCCCCTTCTTCAGATGTTTCCATCTACCTTGAACATCTTTCCTCTATCCAGTCTGTTGCATCCAAGCTCTCTGATTTTCTTTCAGTTTTTGGTGATTTTAATTTACCAGAAGTTGCATGGACCTTTCAATCAGATTTCTGGGTTGCCCCTAGCTTCAATAAATTTCTTATAGGACTTTCTGAACTTTCATTATTTCAAATTAATAATATTCCTAACCTAAATTGTAGAATGCTTGATCTTATCTTTTCATCTGATTTAATGTTGCAAAACACTATTTTTAGAAGTGATCCTTTAGTTTTACCTGAAGATCCTTACCATCCTACATTAGATTTGTCATAAAAATTGCATACTCTTGTGCAAACGGAAAATTCTTTTTCTAAATTAATTTCTCGCTGCTTTCGCAAGACCAATTTCATTAAGCTTAACAATTTGATTTTAAATCATGATTGGTGTTTTTTTATTTGTGTTCAGATTTGGATATTTGTATCTCATATTTTTATAAATCTATTAATTCATTTTTTGATCAATGTGTTCCCAATGCTTACCCAGTTAAGTGTGACAGGCCACCTTGGTTTTCTCGTGAATAGATGGTTTTAAAAAATTTGAAATCCAGATTAAAATGCAAACTGTAGCCTACACTGATTTCAGTAAAGCATTTGACTCAGGTAATCATAACTTATTGCTTCTTAAACTAGATCTCATTGATTTTCCTCAAAAACTTATTTTGTGGATATCTAATTTTTTAACTAAGTGGACGCAAAGAATCCTTTTTAACTCCTGCCAATCTAAGCTTATATTTGTTACATCTGGGGTTCCTCAGGGTAGTCATCTTGGCCCTCTACTTTGTAACCTTTTTATACCATTTGACCATTGAATATGGTCAAAAATGGTATACTAAGTTTGTGCAAATGTATGTAACAGGCAGAAGGAGGCGTGGCAGACCCCACAAAGTGTATATATTCTGACTAAGGATCACTAGATGAGTCGATTGAGCCATGTCCGTCTGTCTGTCCGTCTGTCCGTCCGTCCGTCTGTCCGTCTGTCCGTTTGAACGTCTAGATCTCAGCTATTACAAAAGCTAGGGACACCATATTTCACATGAAGGTTCTTGTATACCATAAACCCCACACAAACCGTTAATTTTCGATTATCAGGAGAAGTATTGAAGTTACAGCATTCTGCCTTGGATTGCAATCTAATCGGACCATAAACACAGAAGTTATACATGTTTCCGTTTTCCGTACTTCCACTGCACAGCATAGGCGCTGCTGCACGTCGTGACGTCATCGTCACAATGCTTCGTTTCAGCCGTAGCATGTGTAAAGCTATGCAGTTTTCACATGTAGATGGCGCTATTCAAAAATATATATCTAATTTAAACAATAGGTGGCGTATAAACTTGTGCAGCGTTTTTTGATGGAATTAAATGTGTCATAATTTGTTTCGAAACTGGGCGAATGGTATCTTACTGTAGGGCGCGCTCGACTGTAGCTTTCTTTACTTGTTATTAAACACAATCATCTATCCTTATGTACGCTGATGACGTTAAACTTTGTTTGACGAATAATGACAAAACTTTAAACTTTCTTCGAATGGATCTTGACATGTTATTTGCCTGGTGTAGTCATAACCTGCTACATCTTAATTGTTCTAAATGTAAAGTTATGTCATTTTACAGAGGAAACCATCACGTCATGAACTACTCCTTTAATTTAACTCAACTTTTAAGAATATCTGAAGTAAATGATCTAGGTATTCTCTTTGAACAGAAATTGAAATTTGATCGACACGTTACACACATTGTTAACAAGGCTTTTCGTGTTCTTGGTTTCATTAAAAGATGGGCCAAAGAATTCAATGATCCCTTTACAACTAAGCTACTTTATACTGCTCTTGTACGTCCGATTCTTGAATATGGTTCTTGTGTGTGGTCCCCGCAGTACCAAATTTATCAAGACAGAATTGAGTCTGTTCAAAAGCAGTTTCTTCTTTTTGTTTTACGTAGTTTCAACTGGGTTCCAGGAGTAGATTTACCACCTTATCATAATCGACTTCTTTTAATTAGCCTTCCTTCTTTAGCTAACCGTCATATTATGTTAAGTGTCTTGTTTATCATAAAACTTATAACATTTGAGGTCATCTCCCCTGCCTTACTCAGGCACCTTAAATTTAGTGTTCCTTCTAGAGTTACCCGTAATTTTCAGCCATTGTCATTAGACTTTTGTTCCAGTAATTATAGCTTGCATGACCCATTCCGTCTTCTCTGCGATCAATATAATAAACTTTTTAGACTTTTCAACTTAGAGTCCTCCCTATCCAATATAAAAATTTCTGTTCTTAACTCATTAACACTTCATACTAATAACTAGTATTACCTTTTCTGATCTGATTGGGTTTTTCTGGGTTTTCCCCAATCCATTGCAACAAATGTTGGATCGGCTAGAATTTTTGTTTTTTTCCCCGGAATTAAATTAAATTAAATTATAATATATTAAATTTTATAATTAAAATATTTTATATTCCATTTTAAAATTTCTTAAATAATTAAAATTTTAAAATTTATGCATAAAATCAATTTTCTTACCTTTAATCAAAACGGCTTATGTTGAGTCGTTTTTTTTTATATATACATTTTTTATCTGTTTTTCTGTAACTCTTACGTCGACTGCTATTAGTTGACTTAAAATCAAATTAAATAAATAAAAATAAAATAAACTAAAACAAGTAAGAAAGTTACATTCGAGTGTGCTGGACTGTAATATACCCGCTACCCAGCTGCTCGTACATATAAATTATTTGCGGAACAATAAAGAACGGCCACAATCATATTTTGACCGTAAAAGGCCAAGACTTACAATATTTATGCAAAGTCAAAATCTAAAATAAAAAAAATTTTTTGCACTCATTTAGTTTTTGATGCGGGTGGGACTCGAACCCATAAATGCATAATAGTTCTGTTCGTTTTGCAGTTCACAACTTAACCCATTTCACCACCGTACACGCACACACTCTTCGGCACAATGCTGCAAGCACAGCTCCCGGAAAATGGAGTAAAACGTATTGAAAACGTATAACTTTTATTCAGGTACCAAAAAAATCCAAGATTTATCACTTAAACAGTAAAAATAATAATTCTACCTGTTGAAGACTATAAATCGAATACGTGCATGTAAAAAACGATATGTGCCCTTTTAATACCTCTTTATATACTTAAATGGAAAGAGTTCTAGAGCACTCTTAATTTTAATAAATTTTGTTAAAAAAACGACCGATAGGTTCTATGGCATCTATACGATGTATCGGTCCGTACCGGCTCGTTCCGGCTTATTTACAGCGGGCAGCAATAAGAAACATATATACAAAGTTTCATGAAGGAAGCTCAAAAAGGGAGGCAAAAACTTTGCTTTGCAAAAAACAAGAAAAGTTCGATCTCCCCCACCATGACACGCATGCATGCGGAATCGAACCTTGGACCCATTACCTAAGAGGTCCACCACTTCTCTATTCGGCCATTAAGCCATTACGCAAATTTTGCCAAAGTTACATTATGAGACCATTCCAAAAATTCTTGCACGACAAAAACAAAGTCTGAATGCATGATGCGTGTTGTTGTTGCTATTTATTCTCATAACTTAAACATACAATTAAATAAAAAATAAAAACAAAAAAATATAAGAAAAGATGCGCTCTAACAATCGCACACAGCTGATTTAAGAGACTGTCACTTCTCTTTTTTTTATTTTTGACTTTTAGCGGTCAAATGCATTGCAAGCAACTGCTTCGACGACGACCAGGAAAAATCTTTGACTTGGGTTTAAAGACCCTCTCTATGCGGCTATTGCTATCTCTCTCTCTTTCTGCCTCTCCCTGTGTGTGTACACCTGTTTTACAAGAATTCAGAATCCATGTGCAATGGACCAAAAAGTTACAGAGACAGAGGCAGCTCCAGAAGGAGGAGAGAGGGGTCTTGAAAAGCTAGAAGGCTGTGCTGAGCTGAAAATCAAATTCCATTAAAGCATTTATGCACCAGAGCAGTGCGGCAACTCTGGTGTCTCTCGGCCTGAAAATTACCGAGAGAGGCGCGTCACCTTTGAGAAATAGCGCGTAATTTGAATTTTTGATTAGCCACACGACGTCCAAGTCACGTCTCTCTCTCTCTCTCTCTCTCTCTGTCTATCTCTCTCTTGCTGCCTCTCTCATTCCGCTTCGAAACTGAAAGATAACCTTTGGATGCTGCGGTGGCGCTCTACATTTTTGCTCTTTTTCTGTTTTTATATCATTCGACCATTGACAATGGGTAAAAATGGTATACTAAGGCAGAAGGAGGCGTGGCAGACCCCACAAACTGAACAAATTCAGACTAAGGATCACTAGCCTAGTCGATTAAGCCGTGTCCGTCTGTCTGTCCCTTTGTGCGGCCGTCCGATTGTCCGCTTGAACGTCTAGATCTCAGCTATTACAAAAGCTAGAGACACCAAGTTTCACATGAAGGTTCCTGTATACCATAGGTAGAGCTTATTTTCAATTTTCGATGTCACGCCCACCGCCCACGCAAATCGATAATTTACTATTATTAGGAAATGTATTAAAGTTACAGTTATCTGCTTTGATATAAACATAGATAATTAGAATATAAATTTATTCTTAAAATTACAATCCGATCGAACAATAAACACAGAAGATATTTATCTCACTTTTGCAGCATATCGTGACTTCATCGTCACGATGCTTTGTTTCAGCCATAGCGTGTGTACAGCTGATTGCTATGTTTTCACATGTAGATGGCGCTATTCAAAGATAGATCTAATTTAAACAATAGGTGACGGATGAATTTGTGTAGAGCTTTTTGGTGGAATAAAATGTCTTATAATTTATTTCGAAACTGGCGATTGGTATTTTACTGCCGGGCGCGCTCAACTGTAGCTTTCTTTACTTGTGTTTTTTTTTTTGCAGGTGTACTTACAATCTGGCTCATACAGTGGACCTTAACAGTCCTTTCTGCACACTGGGCTTATATAAGCCCCTCTTTATTTTTGTAGAGGCGCAGTTTTTCATGCGTCTCTTCAATTTGCTATTTTAATTTAACAGTCTCTTCCCACAGTATAAGTATAAGGGAAATTTTTCTGACCATCTCATCTTTCGGGTCTTTTATTTACTTTAGATTACTAGATGAATGTTACTATCCATTTTAAAGCCTTAACCTCAACATGACTTTTAAAGTCCTTCCCAACATTGGGTTCTGTGTAAACCGAGATCTGAGGTTGTGTGGCCACTTCTATACCCTTTTTATACCCGCTACTCATAGAGTAGAAGGGTATTATAACTTTGTTCAAACCGAAAATGTATGTAACAGGCAGAAGGAGACGCCTTCGACCCCATAAAGTATATATATTCTGGCTCAGGATCAACAGCCGAGTCGATATAGCCATGTCCGTCTGTCTGTCTGTCCGTCTGTCTGTCCGTGTGAAAATCTAGATCTCAGCTATTATAAGAGCTAGAACTACCAAATTTGGTGACAAAATGTGTTATTATTGTACGCTGATCTAGTTTATTTTGGATTTTGGCCACGCCCCCTTCCGCGTCTGTAAATTGAAAAAAATTGATTACAAACGCAATTTTGATGCCATATTGTTCATGCCGGCAGCGCAAATTCTTTATTTGTACAATGCTTTACAATGCAAATTTTTGCAGTTGTTGGAAAACTGCGTCAGTAGCTTAGTGGAAAAGCGATTAACTCCTGATCCGACAGGCCCGTGGTTCGATTTCCAGTTCCTGTCGCTTAAGCTTTTTCTTTTTTTTTTTTGTAAGAACTTATATTTTAATTTTTGAATATGCATTAATTGGTGGTCGTGCATTTTATTTAAAATTTTTTTAATGGCTCACAATCAACTTAGTTAACAAGTGGAGAAGTGACAGTCTTTTAAATCAGCAATTGGTTTAGCGCATCTTTTTCTTATATTTTTTTTTTATTTTTTATTTAAGTTATGAGTTATGAAAATAAATAGCAACAACAATAACACGCATCATGCATACAGACTTTGTTTTTGTCGTGTAAGAATTTCCGAATGGTCTCATAATGTAAATTTGGCAAAATTTGCCTAATGGCTTAATGGTGAAGTGGTGGACCTCTTAGGTAATGGGTCCAAGGTTCGATTCGGCATGCATGCGTGTCACGGTAGGGGAGATCGAACTCTTTTTATTTTTTTTCAAAAAAAAGTTTTTGCCTCCCTTTTTCAGCTACCTTCATGAAACTTTGTATACATGTTTCTTATTGCTGGCCGCTGTAAATAAGTCGGAACGAGCCGGTACGGACCGATACATCGTATTGATGCCATAGAATCTATCGGTCGTTTTTATACCCGCTACTCATAGAGTAGAAGGGTATTATAACTTTGTTCAAACCGAAAATGTATGTAACAGGCAGAAGGAGACACCTCCGACCCCATAAAGTATATATATTCTGGCTCAGGATCAACAGCCGAGTCGATATAGCCATGTCCGTCTGTCTGTCCGTGAGAAAATCTAGATCTCAGCTATTATAAGACTAGGACTACCAAATTTGGTTTGCATGATATCTATAGCTAGCCAGATGATCTCTGAGTCTCGAGTTCCGCCCGCATCAAAAATTAAATTTGTGCAAAAATGTTTTTTTTTTTTATTTTAGATTTTGACTTTGCATAAGTATTATAAGTCCACAGCCTTTTACGATCAAAATATGATTGTAGCCGTTTTTTTTTTGTTCCGCAAATAAATGATGTACGAGCAGCTGTGTAGCGGGTACATTACAGTCGAGCACTCTCGACTGGCGCTTTCTTACTTGTTTCTTTTTTGATTAGAAAATTTAATCGCTGTAGGAGACTTTAAAGTAATTAATTTGTATGGTCATTTTTTGAGATTGAAATATTTATGCCGAAGGGCGGATTGACTTGTTTTTATATCATTCGACCATTGAAAATGGTTAAAAATGGTATACTAAGTTTGTGCAAATGTATTTAACACGCAGAAGAAGGCGTGACAGAACCCACAAAGTATATATATTCATGCTCAGGATCACTAGCCGAGTCGATTAAGCCATGTCCGTCTGTCAGTTTGAACGTCTAGATCTAAGGTATTACAAAAGCTGGAGACACAAATTTCGCATGAAAGCTCCTGTAATGCATAGGTAGATCGAGTTTTTTTCCGGCAGCGCTGCCTGCAGCATTGTGCCGAATAGTGTGTGCGTGTACGGTAATGAAATGGGTTAAGTTGTGGATTACAAAACGAACAGTACTATTATGCATTTTCGTGTTCGAGTCCCGCTCACATGAAAAATTAAAAGTGTGCAAAAATTTTTATTCCCGCTACTTATAGAGTAGAAGGGTATTATAACTTTGTTCAAACCGAAAATGTATGTAGCAGGCAGAAGGAGTCATCTCCGACCCCATAAAGTATATATATTTTGGCTCAGAATCAAAAGCCGAATCGATATAGCCATGTCCGTCTGTCAGTCTATCCGTCCGTGTGAAAATCTTGATCTCAGCTATTATAATTTTAGTTTGAGTGATTAGATTGAGTTACTTTCTGGTGATCGGTTGTGTTGACCTTTACTCCCAATATTATCTAATTTCTGCCTAATATTTGCAAATAATTTGTGTTTTTTTTAATTTGTTGTATTCTAGTTTGAGCTAACCAGGTGCGTATTCAAAACACTTCGTGTTACCCCTGGTGCTTTATAATTTCGCAAATTTTACACAATTTACACAATTTTCAAATTGCGCGTCTTTGGCGTCATTTGTTGTTTTTGCTTGGAGTCTACCTTTCCACACTCTGCCGCTCTACGTTTTTATTTACGCTCTTTCAGCTTGTTACGCGTGTGTTGAGTGTTACTCTTACCGAAGCGTTGCTGTTATTTTTAGACCATGGATTTTAAAAAAATACATGGTCTATTATGTTTGTCGAAATGTGCGTAACAGGTAGAAGGAGGCATCTGCGACCCCATAAAGTATATATATTCTTACTGAGGATCACTAGCCGAGTCGATTAAGCCATGTCTGTCTGTCCGTCTGTATGAACGCCTATATCTCAGAAACTAAAAAAGCTAGAGCCCCAAATTTGGTGGCAACACTTATGTTAATCATAAGCTGTAAAAATTTTATTAAAATTTGGGCCCTGCCTACTTCCGCCCCCGCAAATCGAAAAACCGCATTGGAAGCACCTATATCTCAAAATCTAAAAAAGCCTGAGCCACCAAATTTGGTGGCAACACATATGTTAATCATACTCTGTACAATTTTTATTAAAATTTGGGACACGCCGACTTCCTCCCCCGCAAATCGATAAACCGTTATCTCATGCGAACACTCCTCTCGCTATCTCGCCTATTTTGCCTCAAGCCTCCACGGTTAGTTTGATCGATCCACCTATTGTGGTCGTCACTTCCCCTACTTCGCCTGTGTCTAGGAGTATAGTAAATAACACTGGTTGCAACTCTTCTGTAGGTATGCCTCCAAACAGAACTAAGTCTCTTGTCGCCGTTTAGCCAAAGAAATTTATTTTTGTTTCTCGCTTGGCCTCCGATACTTCAATTGAAGATGTACAAGCATTCATTCAATCCAAGAAAACAAACCTTATTGTTGAGAAATTAAAATTTAACTATGCACGAGACATTGCATCGTTTAAAATTAATATTTCTGCAGACAGCTTAAAAAGGTCTGTAGTGTAAATTTTTGGCAGCCTGATTTAATTGTTAAGGAGTATACCCCTAAACAAAAAATTCGACCTGCAGTTTCTTTGCCAGTAGTTTCCAGTGTCCCGTCTTCGAGTGGAACATCAAAAAACTAAATCCATCTTTTCTTTTTATTGCTTATCAAAATGTTAGAGGACTAAACACTAAACTCTCTAAATTGTTTATTGATTGTGTCTCTTTTAATTACCATATTTTAATATTTACTATAACTTGGTTGAAACCAGATGAACTCAGTAGCTCAATCTTTACAGATAAGTACACTTCCTTCAGATGCGACCGTTTAGGTCGAACTGGTGGAGCTGCTAGGTCTGATTTATCTGTTGAACAACTGTTAATTGTTTGCCCAGAATTTATCTGTGTTAAAGTGTCAGTGTGTAAAATTTCAATATACATTACTTGCTCTTATATTCCCCCTTCTACTGATGTTTCCATCTACCTTGAACATCTTTCCTCTATCCAGTCTGTTGCATCCAAGCTCTCTGAGTTTCTTTCAGTTTTTGGTGATTTTAATTTACCAGAAGTGGCATGGACCTTTCAATCAGATTTCTGGGTTGCCCCTAGCTTCAATAAATAGGACTTCCTGAACTTTCATTATTTCAAATTAATAATATTCCTAACCTAAAATGTAGAATGCTTGATCTTATCTTTTCATCTGATGTAATGTTGCAAAACACTATTTTTAGAAGTGATCTTTTAGTTTTACCTGAAGATCCTTACCATTCTACATTAGATTTGTCATAAAAATTGCATACTCTTGTGCAAACTGAAAATTCTTTTTCTAAATTAATTTCTCGCTGCTTTCGCAAGACCAATTTCATTAAGCTTAACAATTTGATTTTAAATCATGATTGGTGTTTTTTTTATTTGTGTTCAGATTTGGATATTTGTATCTCATATTTTTATAAATCTATTAATTCATTTTTTGATCAATGTGTTCCCAATGCTTACCCAGTTAAGTGTGATAGGCCACCTTGGTTTTCTCGTGAATTGATGGTTTTAAAAAATTTGAAATCCAGATTAAAATGCAAACTGTAGCCTACACTGATTTCAGTAAAGCATTTGACTCAGGTAATCATAACTTATTGCTTCTTAAACTAGATCTCATTGGTTTTCCTCAAAAACTTATTTTGTGGATATCTAATTTTTTAGTGGACGCAAAGAGTCCTTTTTAACTCCTGCCAATCTAAGCTTATATTTGATACATCTGGGGTTCCTCAGGGTAGTCATCTTGGCCCTCTACTTTTTAACCTTTTTATACCATTTGACCATTGAATATGGTCAAAAATGGTATACCAAGTTTGTGCAAATGTATGTAACAGGCAGAAGGAGACACCTCCGACCCCATAAAGTGTATATATTCTGGCTCATGATCAACAGCCGAGTCGATATAGCCATGTCCGTCTGTCCGTCCATGTGAAAATCTAGATCTCAGCTATTAAAAGAGCTAGGACTAACAAATTTGGTGACAATATGTGTTATTATTGCACGCTGATCAAGTTTATTTTGGATTTTGGCCACGCCCCCTTCCGCCCCGTAAATTGAAGAAACATTGATTGATTTGATGCCATATTGTTAATTTTCGGTTTACATGAAAACTATAGCTAGCTATATGATATCTGAAAATGTGTGCAAAAATGTTTTTTTTTTATTTTAGATTTTTACGTTCCGTAACTATTATAAGTCCATAGCCTTTTACGGTCAAAATATGATTGTAGCCGTTTTTTTTCCGCAAATAGATGATGTACGAGCAGCTGGGTAGCGGGTATATTACAGTCGAGCATTCTCGACTGTAGCTTTCTTACTTGTTTTATGTTAATAAAGTAAGACCGAAAGAACCGGAGATTCGGTGTGAGATAAAACTAAGATTAGAGGACTCAAAACCGTTTAGTTGTTCGCCGAGAAGATTACCCAAGAAGAAAAATTGCAGATTATTTTAGATGAGTATTTAGAAAACGGAAAACCGAGTGAATCAGAGTATGCATCTCCAATAGTGTTAGTAAAAAAGAAAACAGGAGATCTAAGGTTATGTGTTGATTACAGAAAACTTAATAAGACGATGGTTAAAGATAATTATCCTCTTCCGTTGATTGATGATTTGTTGGATAAATTAGTAAATAAAACGATATTTTCGAAGTCAGATCTTAAACATGGCTACTTTCATGTTTTTGTCAATATGGAATCAATTAAATACACTTTGTTTATAACACCTTTAGGACAGTTTGAATTTTTAAGGATGCTAATGGGGCTGAAAAATGCAACGGCGGTTTTTCAGAGATTTATAAATTTAATTTTCGAGGATATGATAAGGCAGGATAAAGTTATTATATATATGGATGAAATGATGATAGCTAGCAAAGAAATAAAGGAACATATGCAAGTACTTAGAGAAGTTTTTGACAGATTAACGAGGAACAAATTAGAGCTAAGAATGGACAAGTGTGAGTTTCTGCAATCGAGTGTACAATATTTAGGATTTTTAATAACAAGTAAAGGAATACAGGCCAATGACAAGGAATTAGAAGCAATTATGGATTTTTCAGTACCAGATAAGGCGCATGGTGTTAGAAGCTTTTTGGGATTGTGTGCATATTTCAGAAGATTCATAAAGGGTTTAACAACTATTGCAAAACCTTTATATGACTTATTGAAGAAAGATAAGGAATTTAGGTTTGAGGAAAAAGAGTTAGAATGTTTTGAAACGCTTAAGAGAAAGTAAGTGGAAGCTCCAGTGTTAGATTTATATTATTATAAAGATGAAATAGAGTTACATACAGATGAATATGCACAAGGTTTTGGTGCAGTGTTATTGCAAAGGAAAGAGGATAAGAAATGGCACCCTATATTTTATTACTCGAAAGCCACGATGAAGAATGAGGCCAAATATCATAGTTTCGAACTGGAAACATTAGCCATCCTGTATGCATTAAAAAGATTTAGAATTTATGTACAGGGAAAGAGATTTAAAATTGTTACGGACTGCAAAGCATTAGCGTTAACGTTAAATAGAGTGGAGTTAAAAGCTCGGATTGCGAGATGGGCATTAGAACTATTAGAGAACGATTTTGAGGTAGTTCATAAAGGAGGAAAGCATATGCAGCATGTAGATGCATTAAGCAGAAATACGAACATATTAGTGATAGAAACCAATGGTTTTGAAGATACTTTAATTATTTGTCAAATGAGAGATGATAAGCTGAAAGATATTAGGAAAAAGTTAGAGAAAACGGAAGATAACATTTTTGAAATAAGAAATAATGTACTTTATAGAAAGGCAAATGATGGAAGATTGTTGTTTTGTGTGCCAGAAGAAATGGAAGAGAAAATTTTATATAAATATCACAATGAATTAGGGCACTTAGGGAGAGATAAGGTTATTGATGCTATTGTTAAGACTTTTTGGTTTTCGAATATGAAAGAAAAAGTTGTTAGGCATATAGGAAATTGTTTGAGGTGTGTGGCGTTTTTGCCAAAGTCTGGAAAAGAAGAGGGAATGCTGCATAGCATTCCAAAGGGGAACGTGCCGTTTGAGATAATACACATCGATCATTATGGACCGGTAAATAACGGTAGGGTAAAGAAACATCTGTTTGTAATAATAGACGGATTCACTAAATATGTTAGGTTATATGCAACAAAGACAGCGAACACAAAATAAGTGATTATAGCATTAAAGGATTATTTTAGATCATATAGCAGGCCGAAATTTATAGTATCAGATAGGGGCAACCATTTTACATCCGAAGATTTTGCAAAGTTTATGGAAGAATATAATATTAAGCACATAAAGATAGCGACAGGTTCACACCAGGCCAATGGACAGGTAGAAAGAGTCAATGGAATAGTAGGGCCTATGATCGCTAAATTGACAGACATTGAAAATGGATTGCATTGGGACGCAGTTATTAAAGACGTAGAATTTTCGTTAAATAATACCAAACAAAGATGTGTAGCGCAATCTCTGAGCAAGATGTTGTTTGGAATTGAGCAAAAGTACAAGAAAACAAGCACGCAGTATAAAGTAGGAGATTACATTATGGTTCAGAATTTCGATAGTACAGGAGGAGTCGCTAGAAAGCTAATACCTAATCACAAGGGTCCATATATAATAGTGAAGGTATTAAAAAATGATAGGTTTTTGATTAAAGATGTTGAAGGTTTTCAATTGGCACGTAATCCATATCAAGGTGTCTGGAGTAGTCAAAATATTAAACATTGGCTAGGGAGTAGAAAATAAATTTGATCAGGGGATATTAAATGTCAGGAAGACCGAATTGTAGTAGGCTAGGGTATTTAGATAGTATGCATACACCTTGTATATAAGTTTGTTATATTAATATTGTATACGAGTTTGTTATATCAACATTGTATATAAACATTATGCGTAAGTTGTCGTTCGCTTTCGGATTTCGCAACATCAGCTCTCTAGCAACATGCGAAGAGGCTGATCCCAAAAAGAGAGAGAGTCAGTCGAAGGCTTACGTTACTATCATCAAGTGCGAATAAATCAGAGAGAAAACCTGAGTTGTTAGTTTGTGTTCTACTCAAAGGGGGGGATATATTTTATACCCCCACAGTATTTAGGTTACAGATTTATTTAGAATCTTTAGAACACGTAAAGATGTTGATAATATGCACCCACTCCCAAAATTACCAACCGATCGGGCAATAAACAGAAGTTATTAAAGATAACGTTTTTCATAGTTCCATTGCCAGCGTCATTTCAGCATATCGTCTGCTTCGTTTTAGCCTTTGTGTGTGTCTGTATATGTATGTATGCGAGTTAGTACTAGTTAGTTCAACTACGAAGTTGGTCGAAAGATATCTTACGGTCGGCCGCGCTCGACTGTAGCTTTCCGTCCGTGTGAAAATCTAGATCTCAGCTATTATAAGAGCTAGAATTACCAAATTTGGTGACAAAATGTGTTATTATTGCACGCTGATCAAGTTTATTTTGGATTTCGGCCACTCCGCCTTCCGCTCCCGTAAATCGAAAAAAAATTGATTACGGGTTCGAGCCCCACCCGCATCATAAATTAAATGTATGCACAAATTTGTGTACCCGCTGCTCATTGAGTAGAAGGGCATTATTACTTTGTTTAAACCGA
The DNA here is from genome assembly GCA_018904095.1 of Zaprionus ghesquierei. NCBI lineage: Eukaryota > Metazoa > Arthropoda > Insecta > Diptera > Drosophilidae > Zaprionus > Zaprionus ghesquierei. The sequence goes on along the minus strand of JAEIGP010000002.1, from coordinate 1,213,297 downwards.
AAATGTATGTAACAGGCAGAAGGAGACACCTCCGACCCCATAAAGTATATATATTCTGGCTCAGGATCAACAGCCGAGTCGATATAGCCATGTCCGTCTGTCCGTCTGTCTGTCCGTGTGAAAATCTAGATCTCAGCTATTATAAGCTTTCTTACTTTCTTACTTTTTTTATTTTATTTTTTGACTTTGCATAAATATTGTAAGTCTATAGCCTTTTACGGTCAACATATGAATGTAGCCCTTCTTTATTGTTTCGCAAATAATTTTGATGAGCAGCAGGGTAGCGGGAATATTACAGTCGCGCAGATTTGGTGACAACACTTATGTGAATCATACGCTGTAAAATTTTTATTAAAATTTGGGCCAAGCCTACTTCCGCCCTCGCAAATCGATAAACCGTATAGCAAGCGCAATAATAAAGCTAGAGTAGACCAGTTTTGGTGTGAATGATAACTATCACCACCTAAACGATTGCTGAAAATTTGGTTCCGATCGGATAATGAACATAAAAGTTATTTACCGTTTCATATAGATTTGCACTGCGCCCCCTGCAAGCAAGCAAGCAGTGTTTTTTCCAAGCAGTGTTTTTTCCAACTGCTTGGACTGCTTGGCGTCTAACTGAAAATTGTATGTTTTGTTTATTATTTTTCTTTGAAAAACACGTTTACCAATAACAGTTTTCTAAATCTAATTTCATTCATAACCTTGAAAAATCCATGGTCTTATACAGTCAACACTTGACTGTAGTCGTTCTTACTTGTTTTATTTTTATTTTTTATTTAATTGTATGTTTAAGTTATGAGAATAAATAGCAACAACAACACGCATCATGCATTCAGACTTTGTTTTTGTCGTGCGAGAATTTCCGAATGGTCTCATAATGTAACTTTGGCAAAATTTGCGTAATGGCTTAATGGCCGAATGGAGAAATGGTGGACCTCTTAGGTAATGGGTCCAAGGTTCGATTCCGCATGCATACGTGTCATGGTGGGGGAGATCGAACTTTTCTTATTATTTCCAAAAAAAAGTTTTTGCCTCCCTTTTTGAGCTACCTTCATGATACTTTGTATACATATTTCTTATTGCTGCTCGCTGTAAATAAGTCGGAACGAGCCGGTACGGACTGATCCATCGTATAGATGCCATAGAACCTATCAGTCTTTTTTAACAAAATGTATTAAAAGTTAGAGTGCTCTAGAACACTTTCCATTTAAGTATATAAAGAGGTATTAAAAGGGCACATATCGTTTTTTACATGCACGTATTCGATTTATAGCCCTCAACAGGTAGAATTATTATTTTTACTGTTTAAGTGATAAATCTTGGATTTTTTTGGTACCTGAATAAGAGTTATACGTTTTCAATACTTTTTACTCCTTTTGCCGGCAGCGCTGCTTGCAGCACTGTGCCGAATAGTGTGTGCGTGTACGGTGATGAAATGGGTTAAGTTGTAGACTGCAAAACGAACAGTAGTCTTATGCATTAACGGGTTCGAGTCCCACCCGAATCAAAAATTAAATATGTGCACAAATTTTTTTTATGCCATTCGACCATTGAAAATGGTCAAAAATGGTGCACTAAGTTTGTGCAAATGTATGTACCAGGCAGAAGGAGGCGTGGCAGACCCTACAGAGTATATATATTCTGACTCAGGATCACTAGCTGAGTCGATTGAGCCATGTCCGTCTGTCTGTTCGTTCTGTTCTGTCCGTTTGAACGTCTAGATCTCAGCTATTACAAAAGCTAGAGACACCATATTTCACATGAAGGTTCCTGTGTACCATAGGTAGATTGTGTTTATTTTCAATTTTTGATGCCACGCCCACCGCCCACGCAAATCGATAATTTTCGATTATCAGGAGAAGTATTGAAGTTACAGCTTTCTCTTTTGGTATGATCATAAATAATGGCAATAGAAATCTATTCCCCGTATTACAATCCAATCGAGCGATAAACACAGAAGTTATCCATGATTCCGTTTTCCGTACTTCCACTGCTTGCGCCTGTGCTGCGCGTGGTGACGTCATCGTCACGATGCTTCGTTTCAGCCGTAGCGTGTGTACAGCTGATTGCTGTGATGTTTTCACATATAGATGGCGCTATTGAAAGATAGATCTAATTTACACAATAGGTGGCGGATAAACTTGTGCAGCGTTTTTTGATGAAATTATATGTGTGATAATTTGTTTCGAAACTTAGCGAATGGTATCTTTGTCGGGCGTGCTAGTTATCATGCCCCTCTCTCCGGTCACAGGGAAACAACACCGACCCGGCAACAAAAAACTGAGAGCCGAAAAATTCAGCGAAGATCGCCGAACTCTGACGAAGACACATTTGCTAAAACTGACAACTTTTGTAATTAAGAGAGCATTCTCAATTCATACCCTGAACAACTCAGTTTGAAAGCTTTCCTCCCTCGGTCACAGGATTGTAACTGGCGCAGCCGGACTACGGACAAGGGATTAACAATGTCCACTTCGCTCGTCGTGCAAATTCTAAAGAGGTGATGAATATGTGACAGCAGCGGTAGTGGGGATTTTAGTAGTGTGGGGTGAAATAATAAATTAAATAAAAAGTTATTAAAACATAATGAAGTGCAAGTGCAAATAAAACAAAAGAAACAAAGAAAATCGAGTTCAAATTGCTTTACAGGCGACTGTATATGTGTACATCAACCGCTGATAAGACACCGGGATCGCTTGTGGGGGACAGTTTACAAAATTATACCAACAAGTTCCTGTGTGTGATGACCGTATAAGTGTACATCAATCGCTGATAAGGCACCGGGATCATCCATACACCCTAACTCATAAAATGATACCAATTAAAAATGGTAAATTAATAAAAAAATTGTTTTTGACATATCAAACTGCTGTGTGTGGTGACCGTTTGTGTGTGTCGGAAAGCATTTGGTGTGCGTATTCTGCGCAAGAAGTGGTAAAGAGCTACATCAGTCGAATATTAGACTTTGTTGAACGTGTGAATGTGTACATCAGTCGCCGCCAAGGCAACGGGATCTCCCACACAGTGGTTTATTAAATAAATGTGAGTTGTGTGATTAACGACCGAATATGTGTACAACAATCGCTGTTAAGGCACCGGGATCGTTTTCATTTATCAATTTACATGAACGCAAATTTATTTTAAATTAATAAATAAATAAAACCTGGATAATTATTATTCATAACAAAGAAAAAAATCAATAAAAAAACAAGTAAGAAAGCTACAGTGAAGTGTGCTCGACTGTAATATACCCGCTACCCAGCTGCTTGTACATAATTTATTTGCGGAACAAAAAAACGGCTACAATCATATTTTGACCGTAAAACGCTATGGACTTATAATATTTATGCAAAGTCAAAATATAAAATAAAAAAAAAAAAACATTTTTGCACACATTTAATTGTTGATGCGGGCGGGACTCGAACCCGTAAATGCATAATAGTACTGTTCGTTTTGCAGTCCACAACTTAACCCATTTCACCACCGTACACGCACACACGATTCGGCACAATGCTGCAAGCAGCGCTGCCGGCAGCGCTGCCGGCAGCTGTGGAAAACGGTAAGCTGAATAACTTCTGTGTTTATTATCCGATTATTACCAAATTTTCAGAGATCATCTGGCTAGCTATAGTTATCATGTAAACCGAAAATGAACAATATGGCTTGTTATCAATGTTTTTTCGATTTGCGGGGGCGGAAGGGGGCGTGGCCAAAATCCAAAATAAACTTGATCAGCGTGCAATAATAACACATATTGTCACCAAATTTGGTTGTCCTAGCTCTTATAATAGCTGAGATCTAGATTTTCACACGGACAGACAGACGGACAGACGGACATGGCTATATCGACTCGGCTGTTGATCCTGAGCCAGAATATATATACTTTATGGGGTCGGAGGTGTCTCCTTCTGCCTGTTACATATATTTTCGGTTTGAACAAAGTTATAATACCCTTCTACTCTATGAGTAGCGGGTATAAAAAAAAAATTAAAATTTATACACAGTGATACAGTTTCCTTCAGCAAAATCAAGTAAGCATGTAAGTTATCAAGTAACTCGCGCACTCAGAGTGCCCAGCCCTCGCAGGGCATAGCGCTGACGCTGCAATGCAGCAAGTCAGTGGCCGAGTAGCGGGCATTGCGCTGATGCAATATGCTAAGATAATGCCCGAGCAACAAAGTCAGCTATGGTAACATGAGTCTTGCAAGTGTCGCAAGAGCATAGTTATGATTATGATGAGTCGGCTTGCCGGCTATGACTTGGCTGCTTGAGCTCGAATTCTGTAGGTTAGTGGTTAAGCATTTTTGTATTCTTGAATCAATTCTGTGTATGACTTAATAGAATAAACTCACTTTACTCCGGCAGCTAGCCGCACATAAGCAATTTGTTGTAATTAATTTGATATTACTGCTGAGCCACAAGGCCAATAGTATCTGAAGGTGAAGTCAAGCCTTCCAGTCGGTGCCGTTAGGAGCGCGTTAGCCGAACAGGAGAACCGCTTAAAGCTAGAGTTCCGAGCAGAGGTTGAGGCTATACAACAGCGAGTGAACAGTTTACAGATAGATACACCACAGGTAGAAGTCTATAGCCGCATAAGTATAGACCGCACTGTTAAATGCGAGGTAAAACTTGATATCGTACAATCTATCCCAGAGTTCGACGGCGAACAAAGTGATTACGAAGCTTTGGGGCAGTCAGCCGTTGACGCGTATGATATTTTTAGGCCATACCAGAACAGTGAGGCGCACTATCAAGCCGTCACGATTTTAAGAAATAAAATTTGTGGTCCGGCAAGAGCGCTATTAGTGTCACATAGTACGGTATTGAATTTCGACGCCATAATTGCTAGGTTAGATGTAACTTACGCAGATAAGACTTCACTTCGAGTCTTGCGCCAAAAATTGGAAATGGTAAGGTAAGGGGAACTAAGCTTGATGCAGTACTATGACGAAGTGCAAAGAACTTTGACACTTGTGACTAATAAAATCGTTATGTCACACGATGCGAACGGTGCCGCGTTACTTAATGCTGAATTGAGAAATGATGCACTTCACGCCTTCATCTCAGGTCTGAAGAGATCTTTGAAAGCAATAGTATTCCCCGCGCAACCCAAAGATTTGCCGGCCCCACTAGCCTTAGCCGTTGAACCCGAGGCAAGCATTAAGCGAAGTATGTTCGCTAATTCCTATGCCAAGGTAATGGAAGAGAGAAATCATGCTTCTAAAAGCAGTAGGCAGCGAAACCGCCAGTATGATAGGCAGGGTAAGAGTGGTGGTAATGAGCGGGCCCCCGAAAGGAATCCGCACTATACGAAGAAACAGGGTCAGAGTAGGGCTCAGCAGGCAGAAAATACCCAAAAGAATAACGACAGGCCACCACAAGAGCCCATGGAAGTGGACTCATCTTCTAAGTTCAGGCAGCAGACTAATTGGAACCCCCAAAAGAGCGACCCCAATTCTAATAACAATAGAAATCAGAAAAGAAGTAGTAACTCCGAACGCATGACAGGACAGAGACGACAGAGGGTGAATAATTTAAGTCAACAGACTCAACCTGAGGACTCGCAAAAGTATCAGAAGGCAGCTGCGGCAGCCGTAGCTAGCATAGAAGATGATAGTGACTCTGGCAATGAGGTCGGATTGCTCAATTTTTTATAGGATGCTTCCGGTTGCCATTTGTCGAAAAGCAGCTGGCTGGGAGAAAACTAAAGATACTTATCGATACTGCAGCGGCCAAAAACTACATTAAACCCGTAAAAGAGCTAAAAGGAGTAGTAGTGGTCGACTCCCCAATCGTTGTTAAATCCATACACGGCACTAACAAAATAAATAAAAAATATTACATGTACATTTTTGGGCAAAAGATCCCATTCTTTCTACTTGACTCTTTAAATACGTTCGTTGCCATCATAGGCCTAGATTTCTTAACACAAGTAGAGGTACATTGGACTTAAAGTCTTGCACGATCAATTACGGTGACACAACAGAAATGTTGCAGTACCATAAGAGCGATAATGTAAATTTCACCCGTTTTGACGACATAGTAGTCCCGTCAACAATCAAAAGCGAATTTAAGAAGATGATGTTGAGCAGAATTAAGGCCTTTTCGACCATGACGAGGCGCTGCCTTTCAACACATCAGTCGTTGCGACAATTCGCACAACCGACAACAACCCCATTTACTCCAAGCTCTACCTACATCCAATGGGAGTAGCCGAGTTTGTGAACAAGCAAGTAAGGAACTTGTTGCATAATGGGATCATTCGCCCCTCTAAGTCGCCATACAACAATCCTACTTGGGTTTTTGACAAAAAGGGTTTTGATGAACACGGGAATAGAAATAAGAGACTGGTAATCGATTTTAGGAAACTAAATGAACAGACTATACCAGATAGGTACCCTATGCCCAATATTGCCATGATCTTAGCCAATTTAGGCAAAGCTAAATACTTTACCACGTTAGACCTTAAGTCTGTCTACCATCAGATCTATCTTGCAGAGCAAGACCGCAAAAAAACGTCATTTTCTGTCAACGGGGGCAAGTACGAGTTCTGTCGACTGCCTTTCGGATTAAAAAATGCTGGAAGCATTTTTCAAAGAACAATAGATGACGTTATGCGGGAGCAGATAGGTAAGACGTGCTATGTGTACATAGATGACGTCATAATCTTCTCTGAAAATGAGTCCGATCAAGTTAAGCATATTGACTGGGTCCTGAAATGCCTCTGTGACGCCAACATGAAAGTCTCAAGACTTGCTTTTCAAAGAAAGCATAGAATACTTAGGCTTTATTGTAACAAAGGGCGGAGCTAAAACGGACCCTGAAAAAGTGCGCGCTATTCGAGAGTTCGAAGAACTCAAAAGTTTGTACGCACTCAGGTCTTTTTTGGGTCTTGCCAGTTACTATAGAAGATTTATTAACGACTTTGCAGCGATTGCAAGACCACTGACAAAATTACTTAGGGGCGAGAATGGCTCCGTTAGTAAGCATATGTCGAGAAAAATTCCTATCACTTTCAATGACACAGAAAGAGAGGCATTCGATAGGGTAAGAAATATTCTGGCATCAAAAGACGTCATGTTAAGATATCCGGACTTTAAGAAGCCCATTGACTTAACGGCAGATGCTTCCGCGCATGGAATCGGGACTGTGCTTTCGCAGGAAGGCAAGCCAATTACCATGATTTCTAGAACCCTAAAGGAATGCGAGACAAATTATGCTACCAACGAGAGGGAGCTACTCGCAATAGTATGGGCACTGGGAAAGTTACAGCAGTATTTGTATGGAACACGCGACATCAACATCTATACAGATCATCAGCCCCAAACGTTTGCGGTCACAGATAGGAATCCAAATGCCAAAATCAAAAGATGGAAGGCCTTTATTGACGAACATAATGCCAAAATTTTTTACAAGCCCGGTAAAGAAAACTTTGTGGCAGACGCGCTTTCGCGCCAAAATATTAATGCTATGCAAAACGAAATAGAGTCCGATGTTGCCACTATACATAGTGAGCTATCGTTGACCTACACTATTGATGCCACAGATAAGCCGCTTAATTGCTTCAAGAACCAGTTTCCGTTGAAACCCACATTTGTACTTTTCCGCGAGAAAATTAGGCACACCATATATTTTACTCGGGATGACGAAGCTCTCCGCGAGCTGAAACAAGTGGTGCAACCAGGCGTGGTAAATGCAATTCATTGCAATCTCCACACCTTGGCTTGTATACAAGACGAATTGGTAAGGGTTTTTCCGGCAACTAAATTTTGGCATTGCAAAAATCTTGTAACTGACATTACTGACCAGAACGAACATGTAGAAATCGTTATACGAGTGGAGGAGTGTTTGGCGATGTTCAACCGCAATCCAAACGAATTTTTGCGCCGTTTCGTTACCGTAGACGAAACATGGATCCACCACACCACACCAGAGACCAAAGAACAATCAAGACAGTGGGTTTCTCCGGGTGAACGTGCACCAAAGAAGGCCAAGGTGGGTCTGTCGGCCAACAAGGTCATGGCCACAGTTTTTTGGGATGCACAAGGTATCATTCACATCGATTACCTTGAAAAGGGTAAAACGATCACCGGCGAATATTATTCAGAGCTTTTGGACAGATTCGATATTGATTTGAAGCAGAAACGACCGCATTTGGCGAAAAAAAGTGCTGTTCCATCAGGACAATGCACGGGTGCACACGTGTGTAGTCAGCATGGCAAAATTTCATAAATTGGGCTACGAACTGCTACCCCATTCAGCATATTCTCCAGATTTAGCCCCCTGTGACTATTTTTTGTTTCCAAACATGAAGAAATGGCTCGGCGGTAAGAGATTCGGGTCAAATGAAGAGGTCATCACAGAAACAAACGACTATTTTGAGGGCCTTGAGAAAACCTATTATTTGGAAGGAATAAAAAAATTGGAAAAACGCTGGACTAAATGTATAGAGCTAAAAGGAGATTATGTTGAGAAATAAAACGCTTCTTTGACGAAAAAAATATATTTTATTCAAAAAGTCACGGACTTATCAAACGACCCTCGTAGCTGAGCATAGTCGCGCCCATAGGGCCGCACGAGAAAATGTTAAACAAATTCTGTGCGACTATAATTTCCCAAAAATGTCTAAGCTGGTATCGGAGGTAATAGCCAACTGTAAGATATGCACTAAAGCTAAGTATGATAGGCATACAAAAAGACAAAAGCTTGGTGTGACACAGGTACCAACTGTAAGATATGCACTAAAGCTAAGTATGATAGGCATCGAAAAAGACAACAGCTTGGTGTGACACCGGTACCAACATATGCCGGCGAGATGCTGCACATAGTACATTATCAGAAATAGCGAGATGTCTTAAGTTAGAAAAGAAATTTGAAGACACAATTGAGCTTATAATGCAAGCGACCGTTAGGTACAACCGTACGATTCATTCGGTTACCGGCAAGAAGCCGATAGAGGTAATTCACGCGTCAACCGAAGAATTCAAGGAGAACATTAGGAGCAAAATAAATAACGCTCAGCAGGCTCAGCTAGATCGAAATAAGGAGGAGACCATTCAAGCAGGAACGTCTGTTCTTATTAAAGGGAGGGTGGTCCACAAGGACAACCTAAGGTAGCTGCTCATATTTTCTTTTTCTTTCATAAATCATAATAACCAAGTTAAGAATAGTATTTAAAAAATTAAAAAAAAGGGGGATTAAATTGTCTCTTGCAGGTTCGTGGGCATCGTTCTTACTCTTTCCGCAGTTGTAAATGCGCGAATCACAGACTACTTGCATTCCAATTACATTCCCATTATGTACGGAGTAGTAATGGTATGGGAGCAACGCAGCTATTTACGACACTCGAGTAACCTTACAGAGTTCGCTGCGATGTTAGACGAGACTGACAGATTGACGAATTTATTCCCCCAATCGCATCTGCGAAAACTGTTAGATATAGATATTGACCATGCCAGAAACTTGATGTCCGCTTTAAAAGTTCACCACCGTATACCCAGAAGTATAGACTTTTTGCGTACCGTATTAAAGGTAGTAGCTGGAACACCAGACGCCGCAGATTTCGAAAGAATTAGAATGACTGAGTCCCAACTCATAGAATCCAACAATAGACAAGTGGTGATTAACACCATAGCACAAAAACGCATTAATGAGCTTACGGAGACCGTAAATAAATAACTTATAGAAAGAAAGGGAGACCTTACAGACACACCACCTTTACGAGTCTTTATTGGCTAGGAATAGAATGCTACTTTCGGAAATTCAGAATTTAATATTGTCTGTCACGTTAGCTAAATCTATTATTATAAATCCTAGTATTTTTGACCACGACGACTTAAAGTCCATTCTAATTGAATATCCCACAGAGGTGCCCATAGTCAACCTAATGGAAGTATCTAATATAAAGATCTTCCAATCCGATAACATAGTTCGTATATTAATTGACTACCCCCAAATTAAGTTAATTTGTAGGAAAGTAACAATGTTTCCCGTGGCACACAACAACATCATGCTCCAAGCTGACAGACGACACAGTGGCGGAATGCACCAGCGGAATCATAACTGGCACAGACTGCGCGACCACCAGCTACACCTCCTTCTGCAAATTAGCGGATCATGACACAGCGACAGCGGCTTGCAGTCGGGAGGTTCAGCTCTCTGCCATACTCAGGCCAGCCACCTTAAGCCGATTACATTGGTGGATGAGGGAACAGTAATCATCAACGACCATCCGGTACAAGTCAGTACAGATGACGGACCCGAGAGATTGGTACAAGCCATGAATTTAATAACGTTCCAACGCCTAGCTATCATAAACGGGATCAAATACGTAAACCGCAAGATGGTATTAAGTAAGACGCCAGGAGTAGCTAGCTCCCCATTGCTGAACGTCATCGGCCACGACCCAGTACTAAGTCTACCACTACTGAGCCGGATGAACGAGCATAATCTCCGAGTGATCCAAGAAGTTAAGGATCATGCAGAAGCCCAGTGGTCGCCCAAGGTGTGGTTTTCGGTCGGGGTAGGAGTCAGTCTAGTCTCCAGCGGTTCCATCCTTCGCTGCCTTGTTCTGATAAGAAGAAGACGAGCGTCGAGGGAGATAAAAAAACTGATGGACTTATATGGAGTGCCCCGGGACGGCGCAACTTTAAAGGGGGAGCAGTAATCAAGTAACCCGCGCACTCAGAGTGCCCAGCCCTCGCAGGGCAAAGCGCTGACGCTGCAAGGCAGCAAGTCGGTGGCCGAGTAGCGGGCGTGTCGCTGATGCAATATGCCAAGCCAATGCCCGAGCAACAAAGTTAGCTATGGTAACATGATTCTTGCAAGAGTCGCAAGAGCATAGTTATGATTATACTGAGTCGGCTTGCCGGCTATGACTTGGCTGCTCGAGCTCGAATTCTGTAGTTAAGTTCTGTGGTTAAGCATTTTTGTATTCTTAAATCAGTTTTGTGTATGACTTAATAGAATAAACTCACTTTACTCCGGCAGCTATCCGCACATAATCAATTTATTGTAATTAATTTGATATTACTGCTGAGCCACAAGGCCAAAAGTATCTGAAGGTGAAGTCAAGCCTTCCAGCCTAATCCTCCTAAATAGTGCCACGCCTCGTTGGATACTAGCCAGAAGGAAGATCAACTTTACTTGTATGTATGCGTCGCTTGTAAAACCCTTGCGACGTCGGCGCATCACTGTACATTGGCCGCCGCCAACAGCTGATGTCACGCCAGAGTGGCGGCGCATGCTTGACGCCGCGTTAATTATCAGTGTGTCCAAAGGGGGAAGCTAATGAGTTTTGGGTATAGTTATCGGTATGTCCAACGGGGGAAGCTGATGAGCCTGGATATAGTTATCGGTATGTCCAACGGGGGAAGCTGATGAGCCTGAATATAGTTATCGGTATGTCCAACGGGGGAAGCTGATGAGTTTGAATTTCGACGATGAATAAAACATGCGACTGAGTCGTTTCGAGTTTAAAACCAGAGTGTTCTTTATTGTGTCCGAGAAGTCTCCTCAAACTCTCGGTCACTCAAGTTTTGTCTTATACATAAGTGCTTTAGTTTTAAGTGTACATAGGTTCTTAATGCAAACATAATCATGGTTTTTGTGCCGCCTCAGCATTCGGCTGGACGGGTCCCTTGCAGACAATGTTGCTGTGCAACTTTGTACGCGAAGTCAGCACTTGGCCGGATGCGATGCTGCAGTTGATCGTTTTCCCGGTTCAGTGTCCGAAAATGTTAGAGGCGTGGAGGTTTAGGGGGTGGGGTGGTAACTCCTCCCTCCCCAGTTCGAAGCGACGGCCATAGCAAAGGTATGGACGGTGCGTAGATCGGCAGCCGATGATCTTCATGGACATAAACGATGTGCTTCGTTCGTCGGTGCAGCCATAAGATTATTGCCAAGGATGCTACCAGTCCCAGCAGAGTATAGAGTGTCCAGGTGTGTCGTGTGGTATTGTGATGGACGGCCAGAACTTTACTCATTGTTTGAGCTGCTTCGAGATGAAATTTCTCTAGGCATAATACCATAATGGTGGTATTCCTAGTTATTTCGCGCATAGGGGGAAGGGCAAAATCCAGTTGTTCGGAAAAGGTGTCAGCCGTGCCGTCGTAATCGATACCGTTAATTTGTAACGTTTCATTACCATATCTGATGATGGCTGACCCCGTTATGAAGAGCTCAGAGCCATTAGTTAGGGATATTTTCAGGTTGGTCGCATTGAACGCGAAGATGTAACCTATCTCCGCTTCGAAGACATCGGTGATGGGGCCGGTTTCTCGCACATTACAGGAACTGTTTTCTCCGTTTAAAAGATTTGTCAGGCTCGATAAAAAGTTCTTGTCGCACAAGAATATGTCATCCAGTTTAGGCTAAGTAGTTTGGGGTAATTATAAAACAAGTGTTATTAATGGGTAATGGAACTAGTCTTGCGAGGGTATAACCAGACTGTTTAAATATTGGTATTTTGATATTAATAATTATTTTTTGTTCGTAGCTTAGCGTGTTAATTTGTAGGAAGTTGTATATATTTTGTTCGTTCTTGATTGTAATATTTTGTTATTCCCATATCTTTTTTATTTTATCTATTTCCTGTTCATTTAGGATGAACTTGGGAATTATATTTATTTTTGCTAATAACATACTTTCCGTTATGTCATTCAGGTGGTTGATGAATAATTCTACGTTATAGTTAATCCTGTTCAAATACTGCATTTCTTCCAGAAGGGTATCATGCCTGTTTAATTGTTTGTAAATTTTATTTTGTGAGGTTTCAGGGAATTTGCTTATCAAAATTTGGTCATTGTTTATGTGATTCGTAATGTTTTCGAACCGGGTAAGTATTTCGTTATTAAACAATTCTTGGTTTAGGAAGTTATCATTAATGACTTTAGAATTTTCCTTTATATTGTCTAATTCTTCATGGATCTCTTTGTCGTCATTGGCATCCATGTTGCCGGTAACAACTTTAACAAGACTACCCAGCCCGTTGACCAAACCACGTTTGTTTCTATTAAATGGAGTTAAAGCTTTGAGCTTGACCTGGGCTTGGGTTAATGAGTCTCCCAAAGAAGTATCGGGGTGAAATCCGTTAATAGTCAGGTAAAATTGTTCCATACATCTGCTGTAGTCTTGTAAGTTAATGACATGGCTGATTATCTTGTATCTGTCAATTAGTAGAGCTTTACCTAGTTCTAATCTAGCTATAGGGGTGTTATCGTTTAGGTAACGGGCAGAGATGGCCTTAGTCGACCCGAAGGTGAATCTGAAATGGTAAATTAAGAGGGCGTGGGGTCAATTGTCTACAGTGTTAGATAAATTATTACTTTTTTTTCTTTTCAGGACAATCTTTCGAATTTTTGACTTGTGTAATTTTTGATTAGTAGTAATTTTAGTAGTAATTAATGTGTGGCCTTTGTCGCGTTTAACTTTGTGAATGGAAAATCTAGGTTTTATTTTGTTCCGTCTGTTTTCTTTCCTAAGAATTAGAGTGTCGGGTTCAAGGGTTATAGGGTCTGTTCTAGTTTCATTTGATTTTAGGGTTCTCCTAGTTATGTCATTTGAAAGTTTTTCTGTAACGATGGGGTACAATTTTTCTCGGAATTCGTTTAATTTTGTCAAGTAGTCATGTGATGAGGTACAATTTTTTTCGGAATTCGTTTAATTTTGTCAAGTAGTCATGTTCATTATTGAACTTGATTGCTTGATTGAATATATGGGTGCGTCCATTAAATAGTTCAAAGGGAGTATGTTTAGTCGCAGAATGAATTGCGTTATTATATGTAATTGGAACTTCGGACATTATCTTGTCATGTTCGTTATTGAGTTTCTGCTGTTTCCTAGCGTCAAGTATTATTCTGTAAATTTCAGTTAATGTTGAGTGTAGCCGTTCAACGGGAGAGTTACTAGAAGATTGCTGGAAAGACGTAACGTCTAGATCAATATTAAATTGAGTACAGAATTTGTTGAACATATCGCTAGCGAATTCTGCCCCTTGGTCATAGACTATCTTTTTAGGAATACCAAATTGGGAGATAAAATGTGTCAATGCTTTAACTACGTTAATACAGTTCCTATTAGCTATAGGGTTTGCAGCCGCAAATTTGGAAAATTTGCCAATAATGGTAAGGTTGTAGTTTTTGTTAATCGTGTATATGTAAAATGTCCAGCGCTTTTGAGGGTATTTCGGGTATCTGATACGAAGTCTTTTGAGGTTGTCTGTCGTATTTTAATTCAAACATGTCTCGCATTCTCTGATCGACCGAGTAATTTTCTCCTTCATATGGGGGAAAAATTGTTGTCTTTTTAAGTGTAAGTATGTCTCATCGACACCACGATGATTACTGTTAAGATGATAGTCAGTTATAATTTTCTCGATCTCCGTATTATCACTTATTTCGGGGAGGAAACTCAAACATCTAATAAGCTTGAATGTACTGTTGGCAGAGAAGTAGGTCTGGTAAGCTTGTTCCACCATTAGAAATACGAGATCGGGGGCAAATGCCGCGCATGTTTGGTTTGGTTTAAGTGACTGTTTAAGAATGGTAACTATGTCGTTATATTGAAAGTCGGGTCTGCAGAATTCCCTCCTAAGTTTATGTTTAAACGGGGTCAGTGTGATATAGTTTATATTTGTGGTTATTTTAAAAAGGAGCTGAATATTAAAATCATTAAGGGGCTTTTCCGAAATAGGGCAAAAGGTTGGGGGGGGGGGGGGGTCGGTAATACTTCAGAATGGTTGATAGAGACCTCTGGTCGGCTGAGGCATCAGCAATTACGTTTTGAGACCCCTTTTTATAGACAACTTCAAAATCATACCCTTGAAGCTGGAGTCTCCATCGAATTATTTTAGAATTGGGTTGTTTGAAGTTCATTAACCAAGTCAATGGTTTATGGTCGGTGACTAAATCTCTTGCCAAAGAGGTAAGGTCTGAAGTATTGCACCGCCCATATAATAGCCAGCATCTCCTTCTCAATTGTGGAATAGTTCGTTTCCGCAGTTGACAAGGTTCTGCTAGCAATATATACAGGTTTATCGTTGTTTACGGGACCCTGGGATAGGACAGCTCCATTTGCAAAATTGCTTGCTTCCGTGGTTAATGTAAAAGGTTTAGTAAAGTCAAGGGATTGAAGGATTGGGTCGTTAGAAAGTAAGGTTTTACATGACTCGAAGGCTTCTCTAAAGTCGTCATCTATTATAATCGACTTATTGTTGCCTTTTAACTTCGTCGTCATGGGCTGGGTAAGTCTTGCAAAATCTCTAATGAATTTCCTGTAGTAGCCTAACAAACCGAGAAAAGACTTAATTGTGTTTTTACTGTGAGGACATGGGAAGTTTTTAATGGATTCAATTTTATTGGGGTTAGGTTTAACACCTTCTTGTGAAACGATATAGCCAATGGAAATCCGTCTCCTTCCTGAGGAAGTTGGACTTGGTTAGTTGTACTTTGAAGTTAGCAGACCTAAGGCTTTCGAAAATAGTTTTCAAGTGTTTAAGCTGTTCATGTAAAGAAGTTGAAAAAATTATTATATCGTCCAGATAGACTAGGCAGATGGTTCCGATGAGGTCCCCAAAAATATTGTCCATCACCCTTAGGAAGGTGGCTGGGGCATTTGTAAGACCAAACGGCATCCCAATGAACTCGTAATGACCTCCTTTTACTGTAAATGCAATTTTGGGTATGTCTTCAGGGTTCATTTCTATCTGGTGGAATCCACTTGCAAGATCAAGTGGAGAAAAGTATCTGGCTTTGCCCAATCTGTCTAAGATGTCAGCAATGTTAGGTATGGGGTACCTATCAGATATAGTTTTCTTATTGAGTTTTCTATAGTCGATAGCGAGACGCCATTTTTGTTCTCCCGAAGGAGTAATTTTTTTTGGGAACGACCCAAACAGGGGCGCTCCACGGGGAATAGCTAGATTTGATGATATCTTGATTAAGCATTGATTCTATTTGCTTTTTAACTTCCTCTTTATGGATGTAGGGGTACCTATAAGATTTTGTATGAATGGGGATATCGTCCATGGTTTTGATGGCGTGTGTAATCTTGTTGGTGAAGGTAAGTGGCTTGACTTCGTTGTAGAAGATATCTAAATACTTCTTGCAGAGTAAAAGTAAACTTTGCTTTTCCTCAGGGGATAAGTTTTCGGTATTAAGAGCGTGTAGGGATGCTGCGGAGTCTTGGGGTTGTGGGGAAACTGAGGTGATGTTGAAAAGTTCAACGCTATTGACTGTGGAGTATGGCATACTTTCTATCGGGCTTTCGAGATACAATAACTGATCTATAGTTAGTGATAACAAAATTGACAGTATTGTTTTGGGAGTTATAAATACCGTCTGATATTATTAAATCAACATTGATTGAAATTGAGTTGATGTAGAAATCGCCCTGTTTGGTTTCTACTGGTTTGGCAAAATAGCTTTCGTGTGCCCAGAGATGTTAAATACGATTGAAGTTAAGTTACTATGGGTCCATAAGGGTATAGTGGTACTTGAGGTTTTTAGTTTTAAGATAGGCAAATCTATTTCTATTTTTAAGTATGATAATAAGTCCATTCCGATCAGGCCGTCAAAGTAGGAGTTGAATTTGAAAGGGAGGAGGGTCATTTCGCCTGTGATTTGAAATTCGGTAGATACATGTTGGTAGATTGCAAAATTATTTAGGGCCGTTTTAAGTGTTATAGGCGTTTGTGGGGTCACGCAGTTTTGGGAATCGACGTATTTTGGGTCAATAAAGGGGTGTGTAGAGCCTGTGTCGATCAGGAATTTCAAAAGGTTTGTATGGGGTAGTTTGATTTAAATGAAAGGGAGAGAAGGACTGTGCATGGCCGGACTTATGTACCCTGTTGGCTTCCCGAGGCAGGTTGTTGAATATTTGGGTTGGGTTGAGGGTTCTCTTCTATACTGTTCAGGCCATGCGGCGATGATCGGAAGGCGTTTGATGTACTGGCTTGGTTATCGGTATTGCCGGGTTGGGGTTTACGATTGTACGAGTTAGATGATCTATTCTGATTGGAATTTGAGTACGGTCCTCTACGGTCGTTTGGGTCATTTCGTCCGTTGCGGTTGTTGTTGCCGTTATTGTTTCGTTGATTCCTACCATCTGACTCATGGGATCTCTGCTCTGTTCTATTAGACCGATTATGTTGTGCCCTATATTAATTCTGTTCTATCTGAGATTGCTCGTAAGCCTGTTCGAGAGTGGAAGGGGCCTTTAGCCTGACGAATGACTTGAGGGGTTCTCTCAAGCCTGTGATAAAAGCGTTGAGACACACTTCGTTATAGACAACTTTCTTGGCGTCTATAACGGTGTTGTTGTGCTCACTGTTCTTGAGTATAGAGAAGAGTTGGCTTCTCACCTTTGATATACCGAAGAACAGTTGCCCTAAACTCTGGTTGTCAGAAAATGTGCTAATCTCGCTTAGCAAGTTGGCTTCGCTTTTTTTACTCGCATAGAGGCGGATGAGATTGTTCTTTATCTCGTCCCAAACCAGGGGAGTATGTGCGAGCAACAAGGCTTCGTCGGCTTTATCAATGATTTTATTCCTAATGGTCCTCAGAGTAAGTAAGCCGTATGGCGTTTGATCTGTTCCTTTGATGAACATTAGAATTTCCTCCACGCTAATAATGAACCTATCTAATTGACGGGGAGTGCCGTCGAAAGTTAGCAAACGCTCAACGAAAGCCATAATGTCTTTTGGCTTAAATGTCGTTGAGATTGCCGAGCTAAATCCACTGACAGTGGGTGCTAAGGGAGGTGGAGTGGGACGGCCAGAATCATTGCCTGAGTCCATTGTCGGTTTTTGGCAAGGAGTTGACTTGGGTTCTTCTGAAATCGGAGGAAGGGGGTCAGATCGTCTAATAGGGTTAAAGGGTTATTAATGGGGTAATTAATTGTGTACTTATTGAAGTGTATATGTATACAATGTATTTTAAATATAGGTGGTGTGCTTATTTTAAGGTGTGTGTGTATATAGTGTATTTTAAATGTAAATTGTGTACTTATTTAAGTGTGTGTGTTTGCTTGTACGTCCATTTTCTATATTTTATCTGGTTCTGCAATGTTATTTGTATTAATATTTATTTATGTACAGAATTACATTACGAAAGGGGACAAAGTATAAATATATGTCGACTTCTCTGATGCATATTTTGTTATCTAGAATGTGCTTTCATGGGTGTAGCGACACTTCGCGGGAGAGCGAAAGGCGAGATAGCTTGACGATACTCAAGCTTTCACCCTTTACTTCGATTCCCCCGGCATGGGTCCGCAACCACACATGCAGCGTTGTTGATGCCATGATACTTTGGATGAGACTCGTTTGGTCCGATATATGATATGTGTTTATGTTTTGATAGTGGGGGTATCTGTGTTTTGGTTCTTCGCCGTTGTTTGGCGGTGTATGCCTGAGTGTTCAACTGTGTTGAAGAAGCTTTAGTACTTCATTTGTTTATATCACAGTGGCATGACGATCAACGTTTGATTTCACACCACCGTGGCTACATTGTATAGCGTTGTATATAAGTGAATGCGATAAAGTATTTTGTATGCATGTGTACTCGTCGTCAGTGTGATGATCAGCGTTTGATTCCACACCAACGCGACAATGCGGTACATAAGTGTGTTGTATTGTACTTGATATCATGTGCTCGAGTGTATATGTGTATGTAGATGGGCTTTTGCCGATACGTCTGTATACGACACAGCAGATCACAGCAGCACGATCAACGTTTGATTTCACACCGCCGTGGCGACACAGTTCATTTACACAAGCACATAGGTATTTCGATGCGGTTGCCAGGGTGTATGCGTACCGATGACATGATTATCAATGATTGATTCCCCTTCACTTGCACTTGCATTTATCGGATTAAAAATTTAAGATGTGTCTAATGGCATAAGAGCAAACCGACGACAAGGTGATTCTATGTCATCGCAGTGGGTTGGAATTTAGATTTGCGTGTGTGTTTGAGTTTCATTTGGCGTATCACAATTAACTTTAACTTACACGGATTTCTTTATAGTCACTTTTGGTCGACATTTAAGTATAATTTGTTTCCTTTCTCACCATTTTTTTTTTTTTCATTTTTTACTTACAAGTAAACTCGTTTCGAGTTTAAAACCAGAGTGTTCTTTATTGAGTCCGAGAAGTCTCCTCAAACTCTCGGTCACTCAAGTTTTGTCTTATACATAAGTGCTTTAGTTTTAAGTGTACATAGGTTCTTAATGTAAACATAATCATGGTTTTTGTGCCGCCTCAGCATTCGGCTGGCCGGGTCCCTTGCAGACAATGTTGCTGTGCAACTTTGTACGCGAAGTCAGCTCTTGGCCGGATGCGGTGCTCCAGTTGTTCGTTTTCCCGGTTCAGTGTCCGACAATGTTAGAGGCGTGGAGGTTTAGGGGGTGGGGTGGTAACTCGTTCGCTTGTACACTGTTGAATTCTTTTGCACACCACGCACTGAGAGAATAGAACCACTTCAAAAAAATAAATAAATAAATAAAAGCAATAAAATTAATTAAAGGAAAAGAACAAACAATCCACAAACAACTTGACGTCTATTGTTGTCACATGCTCACTTACCTCTAAAATACACTCTATTCTATACCTTTTTAATTCATGCATTACAGCTAAAGTCGAAAACAAAAAGAAAACTACAGAGGTGGAAGAAACCACAGTAGCACTTCACGAATGACATACAATTAACACTAAACACCGGGAAAAGAGGAAACTGCGTAACGGACACACATACAGGTTTTTTTTTAATTCGGAAAGAATACACACATATTAAAATACACATTCAAACATAGATACATATATAGTACCACAAAATATACTTTTTATTTATTTATTTATTTAATTTAATTTAAAGTCAACTAATATCAGTCGACGTAAAAGTTACAGAGAAACATAAAATATTTATGTATAAAAAACAAGTAAGAAAGCGCCAGTCGAGAGTGCTCGACTGTAATATACCCGCTACCCAGCTGCTCGTACATCATTTATTTGCGGAACAAAAAAAAACGGCTACAATCATATTTTGACCGTAAAAGGCTATGCACTTATAATATTTATGCAAAGTCAAAATCTAAAATAAAAAAAACAAGTTCGAAAGCTACAGTCGGTGGACTCGACTGTAATATACCCGCTACCCAGCTGTTCGTACATCATTTACTTGGGGTACAAAAAAGACGGCTACAATCATATTTTGACCGTAAAAGGCTATGGACTTACAATATTTATGCAAAGTCAAAACCTAAAATAAAACAAGTAAGAAAGCTACAGTCGAGTGTGCTCGCTGTAATATACCCGCTACCCAGCTACTCGTACATAATAATTTATTTGCGGAACAAACAAAACGGCTACAATCATATTTTTATCGTAAAAGGCTATGGACTTATAATACTTATTCAAAGTCAAAATCTAAAATAAAAAAAAAAAAAACATTTTTGCACAAATTTAATTTTTGATGCGGGCGGAACTCGAGACTCAGAGATCATCTGGCTAGCTATAGATATCATGCAAACCGGAAATGAACAATATTGCATCAAAATTGCACTTGTAATCAATGTTTTTTCGATTTACGGGGGCGGAAGGGGGCGTGGCCAAAATCCAAAATAAACTTGATCAGCGTGCAATAATAACACATATTGTCACCAAATTTGGTAGTCCTAGCTCTTATAATAGCTGAGATCTAGATTTTGACATGGACAGACAGACGGACAGACAGACAGACGGACAGACGGACATGGCTATATCGACTCGGCTGTTGATCTTGAGCCAGAATATATATACTTTATGGGGTCGGAGGTGTCTCCTTCTGCTTGTTACATACATTTTCGGTTTGAACAAAGTTATAATACCCTTCTACTCTATGAGTATCGGGTATAAAAACGTATAACTTTTATTCAGGTACCAAAAAAATACAAGATATATCACTTAAACAGTAAAAATAATAATTCTACCTGTTGAAGACTATAAATCCAATACGTGCATGTAAAAAACGATATGTGCCCTTTTAATACCTCTTTATATACTTGAATGGAAAGTGTTCTAGAGCACTCTAACTTTTAATAAATTTTGTTAAAAAAACGACCGATAGGTTCTATGGCATCTATACGATGTATCGGTCCGTACCGGCTTGTTCCGACTTATTTACAGCGGGCAGCAATAAGAAACATGTATACAAAGTTTCATGAAGGTAGCTCAGAAAGGGAGGCAAAAACGTTGCTTTGCAAAAAATAAGAAAAGTTCGATCTCCCCCACCATGACACGCATGCATGCGGAATCGAACCTTGGACCCATTACCTAAGAGGTCCACCACTTCTCCATTCGGTCATTAAGCCATTACGCAAATTTTGCCATAGTTACATTATGAGACCATACGAAAATTCTTGCACGACAAAAATAAAGTCTGAATGCATGATGCGTGTTGTTGTTGCTATTTATTCTCATAACTTAAACATATAATTAAATAAAAAATAAAAATAAAAAATAATATAAGAAAAAGCTGCGCTCTAACAATCGCACACAGGTGATTTAAGAGACTGTCACTTTTCCACTTGTTAACAAAGTTCATTGTGAGCCCTTAAAAATTTTTAAATAAAATGCACGACCACCAATTAATGCATATTCAAAAATTAAAGTATAAGTTCTTAAAAAAAAAAGGAAAAGCTTAAGCGGCATGAACTGGGAATCTAACCACGGACCTGTCGGTTCAGGAGTTCATCGCTTTTCCACTAAGCTACTGACGCTGTTATCCAAAAACTGCAAAAATTTGCATTGTATGGCATTCTTATTATTTCCTGTACAAATAAAGAATTTGCGCTGCCGGCAGCGCTTCTTACAGCTATGGAAAACGTTAAGCTGAATAACTTCTGTGTTTATTATCCGATTGTTACTTAATTTTCAGAGATCATCTGGCTAGCTATAGTATTAAACCGAAAATGAACAATATGACATCAAAATTGCGCTTGTAATCAATTTTTTCTATTTACAGGGGCGGAAGGGGGCGTGGCCAAAATCCAAAATAAACTTGATCAGCGTGCAATAATAACACATACTGTTACCAAATTTGGTAATTCTAGCTCTTATAAAAGCTGAGATCTAGATTTTCACACGGACAGACAGACGGACAGACGGACATGGCTATATCGACTCGGCTGTTGATCCTGAGCCAGAATATATATACTTAATGGGGTCGGAGGTATCTCCTTCTACCTGTTACATACATTTTCGGTTTGAACAAAGTTATAATACCCTTCTACTCTATGAGTAGCGGGTATAAAAACGACTTAACAAAAGCAGTTTTGATTAAAGCTAGGAAAATTAATTTTATGCATAAATTTTAAAATTTTAATTTTTTAAGAAATTTTTAAACGGAAAATAAAATTTAATATATTATAATTTAATTTAATTTAATTCCGGGGAAAAACAAAAATTCTAGCCGATCCAACATTTGTTGCAATGGATTGGGGAAAACCCAGAAAAAACCCAATCAGATCAGAGAAGTTAATATTAGTTATGAATATGAAGTGTTAATGAGTTAAGAATAGAAATTTTTATATTAGAAAGAGAGGACTCTTAGTTGAAAAGTCTAAAAAGTTTATTATATTGATCGCAGAGAAGACGGAAAGGGTCATGCAAGCTATAATTACTAGAACAAGTCTAATGACAATGGCTGAAAATTACGGGTAACTCTAGAAGGAACACTAAAGTTAAGTTGCCTGAGTAAGGAAGGGGAATCGACCTCAAATCTTATAAGTTTTTTGATAAACAAGACACTTAACATAATTCGACGGTTGGCTAAAGAAGGAAGGCTAATTAAAAGAAGCCGATTATGAAAAGGTGGTAAATCTACTCCTGGAACCCAGTTGAAACTACGTAAAGCAAAAAGAAGAAACTGCTTTTGAACAGACTCAATTCTGTCTTGATAAATTTGGTACTACGGGGACCACACGCAAGAACCATATTAAAGATTGGACGTACAAGAGAAGTAAAAAGTAACTTGGTTGTAAAGGGATCATTAAATTTTTTGGCCCATCTTTTAATGAAACCAAGTACACGAAAAGCATTGTTAACAATGTGTGTAACGTGTCGATCAAATTTCAATTTCTGTTCAAAGAGAATACCTAGATCATTTACTTCAGATATTCTTAAAAGTTGAGTTAAATTAAAGGAGTAGTTCATGACGTGATGGTTTCCTCTGTAAAATGACATAACTTTACATTTAGAACAATTAAGATGTAGCAGGTTATGACTACACCAGGCAACAAACATGTCAAGATCCATTAGAAGAAGGTTTAAAGTTTTGTCATTATACGTCAGACAAAGTTTAACGTCATCAGCGTACATAAGGATAGATAATTGTGTTAGTACAGAAGGTAGGTCATTAATAAAAAGGCTAAAAAGTAAAGGGCCAAGATGACAACCCTAAGGAACCCCAGATGTAACAAATGTAAGCTTAGATTGGCAAGAGTTAAATAGGACTCTTTGCGTCCTCTTAGTTAAATAATTAGATATCCAAAAAAAAAGTGTTTTTGAGGAAAGCCAATGAGATCTAATTTAAGAAGCAAAAAGTTATGAGTAACGGAGTCAAATGCTTTACTGAAATCAGTGTAGACCACATCAGTTTGCATTTTCCTCCGAAATCCTTTGGTTATAATTAAGGAAAACTCAAGAAGATTAGTAGTTGTGGATCTAAATTTTACAAATCCATGCTGATAAGGGGAAAGAACGGACTTACACATATGTGTTAATTGTGCAGTCAAGATTTTTTCCAAAATTTTAGGAATAGCGGATAATTTAGAGATACACCTATAATTCTTCACATCTTGGTTAAAGTCACATTTGTGAAGAGGTATAGAGAAGGAATCTGTCCATATAGTAACTCGTGGCTACGGACAAATCAAGTAACTTAAATATAGGCTTACAACTGGTATCAGCACAGAATCTAAGTGTACAAGTTAACTCAAGAGAGTTTCGATTAATAAAAAAAATATATTTTTTATTTAAGTTTACGACCATAAGGTCTTTATTAATTGATCGCAAAAACAGAACTGATTTGAGTTTTACAAATACCCTACCTAACTTCGCCTGCCCACCTATGCTGCTGGCGTCGGTGCTGCTTTCCACCTATGCTGCTGGCGTCGGTGCAGCTTTCCACCTGTGCTGCTGGCGTCGGTGCTGCTCTGCTTTGATTGCTGCTGCACTCGCTGGCTATGCTGATTCTCACGGAAATTGGGCAGACGCTACGTCTGCACTTTTATGTTGTGCAGGTGCACCGTATGTTTCGCAACCGGACGCTCGTGCGACCCCAAGTACCTTTGTTGACGAGTGTTTTTTTTTTTTTTTTATTACAAATACGGCAGGAAAATAAGATCTTTGAAAGATACCATCCACCGTCCGTAGATGGTTTGCACGATTCATAACTCTCCAAGTAGAGTTACGCCTACGTACTAAACAAAAACCTCCGTATGCTCTCCAGTCCTTGCTTCGCTCACTGGTACTTCCAATCAAGGTATTACTTCGGTGAGCAGGATGTGGTGCCCGGTCGCAGTCCGTCTCTTGGTGCGTTGCTGTGTAACGCTCCTTCGTTAACTCGTTAAGCCCGCTGAGGTGGTATTCTTAGTCCGCCACCACACGGGAGTGCTCCTTTATCCAACGAGTCTGCTGGCCGTCTCATCGATGCGAACACGTTTCATCATGCCTATTATAATGCCATGAGCCCTCTCCCACACGGTTTTGTCCGCCAGCATATTGCGCATTAGACTTCTCGGGCTGAGCGGAGTTCCAGCAAAAGTCTTCAGTATCTCCCTCTCTGTACGAAACCTAGTGCAGTGCATTAGGATATGTTCCGCGGTTTCGGCTACGTCGTTGCAGAACAGGCACAGGGCTGAGTCCACATGGCGAAACCTGAAGAGGTAACCCCGGAAGCAACCATGGTCGGTGATGAACTGGGTTAAGTGATAGTCCAGCACTTTGTGTTCACACCCTGCCCACTCGGATAGATCTGGAATCAGCTGGTAGGTCCATCTCCCTTGTTGTGAGTGTTGCCACCTAGTCTGCCACACCCCATAAAGCCAGACACTGATCTCTTCACCGTTAACACCTTCTCGAGACAGGTATTGGGCTTCTATCTCAAGATCAATCGGGGGATGCCCGCGAGGACATGAGCTGCATCTTCCGATATTGTTCTGAATCCTCTTATCAGTCTAAGAGCCAGGGTCCGTGATACTGCACGCGCGTTGTCCAGGTAAGTCACTCTATTCGTGACACGCCTCCAGATGGGGGCAGCGTATAGAAGCGATGATTTCGCGACTGCCACTAGCAGCCTCCTGGCCGGCATCCTGGGTCCACCTATATTTGGCATGAGTCTTGCCAGTGCTGCTGCTGTCATCGCTGCCTTCCTACTGGCGTATCTCGCATGCTCCTTGAATGACAGTCTATGGTCAATAAGAACACCCAGATACTTCAGGGATCCAGCAGACTCTATTTGAGCGTCTTTGACCGCGACACGTATACTCTCGACGGCCTTTCTGCTGCTCAACAACACTGCTTCGGACTTGTGCGCAGCGATGCTTAGACCGGCATTCTCCAGCCAGCTAATAGCTGAGCTAATCGCTGCATTGCTCTTGTCCTGTAACTCCGGAATAGTTTTGGCAACCGCTGCTACTGCCACGTCGTCAGCAAAGCAGAGTAGCTCCACTCCACTGGGCTTGCTGATGGACAATATCCCGTCGTACATTATGTTCCACAGTATTGGACCAATTACCGACCCTTGTGGGACACCTGCGGTGACGTGGTGTTTTCTTGGCCCGCCATCAGTATCATACCATAGTATACGGTCCCTGAAGTAGCTGCCAATGATGATCCTGAGGTAACGAGGAATACCCATGTTGCGCATGGCCCCAAGGATGTTTGGCCATCTCGCCGTATTGAATGCATTTTTCACGTCTAGCGTGATGATGACGCAGTACTCCTTGCTGCCACCTAGCCATCTGTCACCATCGAGGGCGGACTTGGCCAGATTTCTTATGGCAGTGAGAGCGTCGAGAGTGCTTTTTCCTCTCCGGAAGCCATACTGGTGTCTTTGTAGGCCATCGGGGCTCTCAGTGATCAGCTCAATTCGGGTGTATAGGATGCGTTCGAAGAGCTTTCCCACAAGGGAAGACACCATCTATCAGACACTGTTGGAAGGTGTCCCTGAAGATTTCAGGCTTGGCATTTGCGGCAGCCATAATTACGACGCCTGGGATGCCATCGAGACCTGGGGCTTTGTTGGGCTTAATTCTCTTTGCCGCTTCGATGACCTCACATGTAGTGACACACGGGAAGTCGGGGACAGGGATTTCTTGTGCGGGTTGCCATAGAGTATCCTGATCTGGGAATAGCTCCTCCACGATGCTTGATAATAGAGCCGGGTCCTGTGGAGTGCCTCCTTCAGCGGCTTTCAGCTTATTGCAAACCAATTTGTAGGCGGGACCCCACGGATCATCGTCTACGCTCGCCAGCAGCTCTTTAAAAGCATTTGCTTTGGCAGCAGCAATGCCATTTCTGAGCTCCGCACGTTTCGATCTGTACCTCTCATGTAGATCTGAGTGCTGAGAGTGACCTCTGGCTCGTTGCGCCTGTCTCCTTGCCCTGAAGCATTCCGAGCGTAGCTGGTTGAGAGAGCCGTTCCACCAGTAGACCGGAGGTTTGCGTTTACTTCTTTGCTTCTTACGCGACATAGCTGCATCGCATGCAGCTTCCAGCATCTTCATGAGCGCCGCCACCATGGTTTCCGCATGTCCATTTGTAAGCACCATTTGTTCGATGTTGAAAGCCAGCATGTCCTTGTCAAGTTTTTTGATGTCCCATGCATGCCCAAGAGTACTCCTTGCCTGTCGTTGTGTGATGCACGACGTGCGCGCGCTGAATGTAATTAGGGCATGATCGCTCAGCGTTACGTCCTCCTGAACCGTCCATTTAGCAGTGGGGGCTAGGCTTCTGTTGACAAAGGTGACATCGATGAATGATGTACCTCTGTCGTTATTAAACGTCGGCTTGCCGCCGTCATTTAACAGCACCAGATCCAGCTGGTTCATGGCATCAATAATGGCCCGTCCTTTGAGATTGGATATCCGGCTTCCCCATTATATTGCCCAGGCGTTGAAGTCACCTGCAATGACTACAGGCTTGCACCCTCTAGCGTGGTGAATTAAAGTATTTAACAATTCCTCAAAGCGGTCCGGACTGTCACTAGGCGGGGCGTAGCAGCTATATAGGTGAACACCCTTAACTTTAGCGTACGCAATGCCACGCATAGGCACGCTTTCCTTTTCCTCTATGTAGAGGTTTCCGCAGCATATGACTGCCGCCTTACGTGTAGAGTCGAAGAGCACTCCTGAGTTTCCCGCACCAGGGGCGTACGGTTCGCTCAGAAGCATGACGTCAGCATTGAGGCTCTGTGCAGCTGCGCAGTGGTTAACATTTAGTTGGAAGATGTTAATCATCATCACGGCGACTCAGGACTCCTTTTTTTGTGCTCGCTTTGAAGGTAGGGCATGCATAACTACCTGTCGGGTGATTTCTGTCTACATCGCTGTTGCAGATCAGGCATTTCGGCTGATTATCACAGCCCTTCGCTCTGTGCCCACGTTCGCCGCACCGAAGACAGCAGTCCGAGCGGTCAGGCTCCTTATAGTTGATGGCCCTATGACCGTAACCCAGGCATTTATAGCATAAAATATAAAAAATATAAAATTCAAATTAAATATCTGAATTACGCGCTCAACTGATCGAGCAGCCCTGGCGGTGCCGTTGATCTGGCAACGCCACTCAGGTCCGATCGCTTACTGACGTAGGTTGGCAGTGCTGTCAGCTGATGTTCTCCGCCGGCCACAATGGCGTGACTTAGGAAAAGGAGAAAGCGAGGAAAAGTTGAATGAAAATTAAATTTTCACCTTCACTCAGCCCTCGCCCTGTTGACGAGTGTTGCGCAAGCGGATACGTGTGCAGCTCCAAATGTTCTTATCAAAACATTTGTGGTGTTAACTCTTCCACCTTCAAAAACGAACGGGCCTGTTCGTTCTGATCGGGTACATTGATTATGACAGGGGTTTATGACGTATATTAGCATTGGACCATTGCTCGCTATACTTATCTCCGCTATATGCAGTGCTTCTTCGAAATTGACATATGGCATTTGATCTGATTCCAGTACCTTCTTTATCTGTTTAATTTCTTTATCGCCTAATATCAGAGGACTGCTTATTTCGGCTTTTGCCCATTGCACCGCATGGTTGAGATTCAGTATTTCTTCTTTTATCATTTGGGTCTGAAACATAATGGTGGTGCTCATGTCCCTTTGTGC
This sequence comes from Zaprionus ghesquierei, assembly GCA_018904095.1. Classification (NCBI taxonomy): domain Eukaryota; kingdom Metazoa; phylum Arthropoda; class Insecta; order Diptera; family Drosophilidae; genus Zaprionus; species Zaprionus ghesquierei. Next base: position 1,184,939 of record JAEIGP010000002.1, on the reverse strand, counting down.
ATTTCCCTCATATTTTAAACTGTTGGTAATGCTATTGGTAACCTGAGTAATGTTATTTATCTTTTCTATTATGGCTCTGTTTAAAATGACTTGGTTGCGCTACCTAACATTTCGATGTGCCTTTTCTTCCTATTCTTAACTCTTAGATTGTCGATTAATGTTCGGGATTTCTTAACTTCCTCCATGATAAACGGTAGTATTGGGTCATATGATTTTAGTTTTGATTTTGCTGTGGCGTTGATTTTTTCAAGATTGTTCTGGTATTGTTCGAGATCAATCACATGAATTAATCGAAAAGTTCCTGTCTGTACTTTTGCTAGTCCAGTCGTCAGCGTTACTATTTCGGAGTTGGTGTAGTCAGTTATTTGTACTTCTGCTGTGCATGCAACCAGTAAGAACCTGTAAATGAAGTTTCAGTTTCGTATTAGTCCTTTGTAAATAACTCGTCCTGTTTCTGTCAAAACAGTTGTATTCCTGTCCTCCTTTACTATTTCCTTCTTGTATCTAGATGACAGCTTGGTTCCCAATCTTTTGTTGTTCTTTACGTAAATTTCGTCACCGGCCTTATAGATTTTTACAAAGTCTTTTCTTTCGTTGTGGAACTCTAAATCTTTCTCCTGTTTCTTTTTTATTTTTTCAATGGTTTCTTGTCTTTCTGCTTGTTGTAGGTTAGGGTCAATTGCTACTTTCCTACCAAAAAATAGATCGACTGGTTTCCTGTTAGTAGTAGAGTGAATAGAGTAATTGTGTTTAACTATAGATCTACCTATAAGGTCTCTTATAAAGCTATGGAGTTTTTCTGCCTTTTGACATCTCATGGTTTCAGTTAGGGTTGAATGGAAACGTTCGATTTGTCCGTTTGCCGCGCTATGGTAGGGCGGAGTTTTGAACACTTCTATATTATATTTCTCCTGCATCATTCTCATTATTGGTCCTGAACTTAGAGATTTTTCGTTATCTATTACTACGATTTTTGGTATACCAAAATTCCTTATTACTTCCTCTAGAGGTTGTTTTACATGTTGGGTCGCCCTAGATTTTATGATTTTCGCTTGCGCGTATTTAGAAAATTTATCAATCGCGGTTAGGACAACTTGTTTACAAGTCAAGTACAGGTCGATGTGGACAATATGACCTGGATATTGGGGTATAGGTGTTCTCTGTATTTCAGATTTATTAGGATGTCTCTCGTATTTGTGTTCTTTACAGACGCGGCATTCTTTTACGATTTTCTCCATTTTGGCTCTCATTTGTGGAAAATAAAAGTTTTCTAATATTTGCTGTTTATTTTCTTTTGCGCTACGATGAGCTCTTTTGTGTTCATTAATCATTCTATTTTCCTGATCCGTTTCGTCCGTCAGGTCAGTTACTATTGTTGATGAAAATCTGGTTTTGAATTTACTAAAATGCTGCGGGTATATTTCTTGTAGGAGGCCTAGAGTGCGTTCGTCTGAGTGCAGTATTTATGACAGAAGGGCTTAGTCGTTTTTTTAAGATTTCAATAAGTTTTTCAAAATCGAATGAGAGTTCCTCTATTGTATGTCTATGATAGCTTGGAAAAATTATTTTAAATTTATAACAGGCCTGGTTTCCTATTTTCAGTATTATTTGATTTTTAAAGACGTTTAGTGGCTCCGTAGCCATTGGAATTAGTCTTTCTGGCGAGCTGTTACTTCTGTGGACTGTTGCGGTGAGGGTGTTTATTTCATCGTTTGTTTGAATGGGTGGTCTACTTAATGCATCTGCTACTACGTTTAATTTCCCTGGCTTGTGTAAAAGTTCATGATTATATTCTTCAAGGATTGCTTTCCAGCGCTTCATTTGATCATTTCTACTTTTGGGACTTGTGGCATACGTAAGTGATTCGTGGTCGAAAATCTTTACTTTAGTGGAATCGTAAAGGTAATTAAGAAGTGTCTGTCCCGCCCAAATGATGGCAAGCATCTCTTTTTTGTTTGGAGCGTAATGCTCCTCGACTTTACTCAGAGTTCTTGAAATAAACATTATGGGTCTATCTTCTTGCGACAATACCGCTCCTATTGCAAATTCTGAAGCGTCCGTTGTCAGTTGGAATTCCTTTTTAAAGTCAGGATGAATTAACATAACTTCCTCAGATGTCAGAGTTTTCTTTAGCTTCTTAAAAGCGTCCATTGGATTCTCATCAAGACTTAATAGAGTTTTGCCTGAAGTAGTCTTGGAGATTCGGCCTCGGCCCTCCTCCCCTCTTAAAAGGGCTGAAAGGGGCTTAGCCAGTTTTGCGTAGACTTTTATGAAACGCCGATAAAACCCTGAAAGTCCCAAAAAGGATCGAAGGTCTTTGAGTGTCTTGGGAATGGGGAATTCTGCAATAGCTCTAACTTTTTCTGGATTTGTTTTAATTCCACCGTCTGCTATCAAAAATCCCAGGAATTCTACCTCTTTTTTGAAAAATTCGCACTTGTCCAACTGAACCTTCATATTTGCTTCTTTTAATGTTCGGAAGATTTTACTAATGTCGCTTGCATGCTGTTCTTCTGTTTTGCTAAATATGATGATGTCGTCTATATAGACGAAGCATCTTACACCGACATTGTCTCCAAGAATATCGTCTGGTGCCCTTTGAAATATAGAGGGGGCGTTTTTGAGCCCAAATGGTAATCACGTAAACTCATATTTACCCTGATTCACTGAAAAAGCTGTTTTCTCAATGTCGGATTTCCTTAGGGAAATCTGATGGAAACCACTTTTTAAATCTATAACTGAAAAGAATGTGTTTTTTCCTAACTGTGCAAGGACAAAATTAATGTCTGGGATCGGGTACCTATCGGGAATGGTGGCCATATTCAACTTCCTATAATCAATCACCATTCTGAATTTTTTTTGGCCCGATGCATCTACCTTCTTAGGTACGATCCATATTGGAGAGTTGTAGAGCGATCTTGATGGTCTTATGACTCCGTTTTCGAGTAGCTCCTGTATTTGTTTCCCTACATCTTTCCTGAGTGCTTCTGGATAAGGATAGTGTCTTGAATAGATAGGGTCGGTGTTAGTACTTCTAATTGTTGCTACCACTTTTGTTGTAAACGTTAATTTTTCGTTTGGGTCACAGAACAGTTTTGGGAATTCTGAGCAGACCTTTTTCATAATTTGTTTTTGAGTGTTATTGGCGTGTTCTAGTCGGAGATTGTTTACTTCTCGTGAAGGTTGTTGATTTAATTTAATTTTTAGTGTGTTTGCTTTCATTATGAATCCTTGTCTTGAAAATATGTCTATTCCTATTTCTCTTATTGTGTCATTTCCTATGAGCGCCTCAATGGATTCGAGTGCTGGCAAGAGAAAAAATTTGAGGTTACTATTTTTGAATCCGAACGGGTTGGCTATTACATGGTGAGTCACTAAAACGGTGCCACCAACAGATCTTACATGGAAGGGTTTTTCATTTTTCTTTGGATTTATTGCATATTTTGGGTGTATGTAATTTTTATTAGAGCCTGTGTCTATCAGCATTTTGATCATTCCTCGCTCACCGATTCTACAGTTTATGTACGGTAAGGAGGAGGATGTTACTCTAAAAAATTAGGATCAACGAAGTCGGATTCCAATGGTTCGTTGTTGTCTAGTTCTTGTTCTTGCTCATATTCTTGTTCCTCACTATATTCGGAAGCTGATGCTCCCTCAACTTCAGACACATATTGTTCTGCGTTTTTAAGGTATTGCTGTTCGTCCTCAGTTGTCACATGGAAGTTTCTTTGTCTTTTGTCAGTCTGTCCAAATGTCTGCTGTGCCAATGGTCTTTTAGTTACGGTGTCATTAAAGGTTCTGTTCATTTAATTTATGCGTCTTGTCTGCATACTTTGATCTATATCCATTGGTTCCGGCCGCGGTTGGGGCTTTGGAGCCGATGGACATGGAGGGGGTGCCGAAAAGTGGTTTCCCTGTGGTTGGTTACTATTTCTGTAATATTGTGGTTGTTGCTGTGGTGGGTTATAAGCCCATCGAGGAGTTTGTGGCATATAGGCCAATTGGGGAAAGAATTGTTGCCTAGATGTTTGAGAGTTTGGTTGTATGTTCCTTCTTGGCAAGGGTGGTGCTGGTCCTAGGGGACCGTTGAATTTTCTCGAATTGGCCTGATTATTATTGGCGTAATTGATTTTGAACTTTTGATTTTCTAATTTCTCACATAACTGGAGAGCCGATGGTAAGTCGTCTGCTTCTCTGGATCCCAATAATCTTGGTAAATCGCCGTTGAGACCTCTAGCAAAGGTGTCCAAGGCCTTGTCACGATAAGATTTAGCAAAAAGATCCATTGAATCTCTGCTCATATCCATACAGGTAATTTTATTCAAAATTAGCGATAAATGAGTGTAGACGCGTTGATAAGATTCTGATGCCGTCTGGTTGCCCTGTATTAGAGACGTCATTTGGTACTCGAGTAAAGTGACATCTCGTTTGTCAGCGTAATGAGCCGTCAAGCATTTTGAGATAGCCGTCCAGTTTAAATGGGTTTCTAAAACCAAGTCAGCATTTCCTATTATCTTATTCCTGATGACGTTAAGAATCCCATAGTACCTAGATGAGCCAGCTGTTGTTGAATAAATCTGCAAGATTCGTTCTACACTTTTTTTCCAAGAACTGAATTCTCCTGCCTGTCCTGAAAATTCCCTAAGGCACTACATCTGGAATTCTGTCCAGTTCGTTCATGTTGTTCCCCTCGATGTTTACTGGTTGGTCTACTAATTGAGGGACCCCTGGGTTCAACCTATCCTCTATCATTCTCTGTACCATTACCCGTATCTCATCCTGCATACCAGCCATATTGATGGGAAGGACTTGGTTCTGCTGCTAGTTTCCAGGTGCATTCAAAATGGGGAGTCTTATAAGGTTATTTGGATTAGCCATTTTCTCTTTTTAAATTTTGATTTGGCAGTAGCAAAAATAAGTGAGCGGAATTAGTAAAAATTAAAAATAATGATATTGTAATTTAAGTGAGCGGAATTGGTAAAAATGAAAAAATATCGATATTGTAAATTTTAATTGCTTTGCAGTATGATAATGATTTTTATAAGTTCTTCAAAAAAAATTGTATAATTTGTAATTTCCGTTAATTGTTTTTAATTAAAAAAATTTTGATTTACTATAGTATAGAAATTTTCTTGAATTTATTTTTGATATAGTATTGGATTTGTTGTATTTACTTTACTTTATTTTCTTTACTTGAAGGAATTTTTTCTTTGACTTAATTATCTTAGTTAATATTTAGAAACAATGTTTGAATTTATTTACTTTATTTGAATTTATTATAATTATTTTTTTGAATTTTAATATTTCTTAAAAATGCTTAATTTAAAATAGACTTTTTTCCTAATCTTTATTTTAATTTATATTTTATTTTTAATTTAAATTTTCAATTGCTTAGTTTGATTGTTTATTTCTTTTTGATTTGTTTTTTTTTCACTTAATACTACTTACATTATAAAATACATCCTGGACTGGCTGGGGGGTATTCTTCCTTTTCGCAGATCTACTGGGATACCTCTTCCAGCACCTCCGAACCAGTTGTCTGCGACCAACGTCTGCAGACCGATGTAAATGAGTTCGTTTGCTTTTTTGGGCTTGATTGTTTCGCTGGAGCAGCCAATTGGGTGCGTTTATCAGCGGCAGTTCGTTAATCCTTGGCAGCCAAATGAGTGCACTTATGGGATTTTTTCCAGTTTCTCAGTTCACTACGAGATTTGATGAAAAAATGTTTTCGAACGTGATCACAATAACCAGGGCAGCCAATCGGGTGCACTTACAGGTTGCGCGTACTTCGCGTTGTTTAACTTGTTAGGCGCCAGTTAACTCAAGAGAGTTTCGATTAATAAAAAAAATATATTTTTTATTTAAGTTTACGACCATAAGGTCATCATAAGGTGATCGCAAAAGCAGAACTGATTTGAGTTTTACAAATTTGTCCCTACCTAACTTCGCCTGCCCACCAGTGCTGCTGGCGTCGGTGCTGCTTTCCACCTATGCTGCTGGCGTCGGTGCTGCTCTGCTTTGATTGCTGCTGCACTCGCTGGCTATGCTGATTCTCACGGAAATTGGGCAGACGCTACGTCTGCACTTTTATGTTGTGCAGGTGCAACGTATGTTTCGCAACCGCACGCTCGTGCGACCCCAAGTACCTTTGTTGACGAGTGTTGCGCAAGCGGATACGTGTGCAGCTCCAAATGTTCTTATCAAAACATTTGTGGTGTTAACTTACATGCTGGCACACCATCAGGACCGGGAGGAAATACAGGCTTAGAGGATTTAAGATAGCTTAGTAGAGAGATTTCGTAAATAGAAGGGCAAAAAAAGGAGTTGGAATTATTTAAGGAATACGGGTATGATTACATAGTAGAGGCTTCAGTGGAGTAAGTAGATTGAAAAAAGTCCGCAAACAAATCGGCAGCAGCCTGATCATTAGTTGCTTTGTTATTTTCAAAAAAAAGATTAGATGGGAATTTATTAGTATTACGTTTCAAATTAACAAAGTTATAAAACTGCTTTGGATCTTGGGCAAACTGTAGGCGACAACGATTCAAGTAATCATTGTTAGAGAAAAAAAGTTATCTCTAACAACGATATAATGAGAACAGTCAGAAGGACTTCCAGTAGATTTAAACTTTTTAAAATATCTAGATTTCAAATTTTTTAAATCCATCAATTCACGAGAAAACCAAGGTGGCCTATCACACTTAACTGGGTAAGCATTGGTAACACATTGATCAAAAAATGAATTGATAGATTTATAAAAATATGAGATACAAATATCCAAATCTGAACACAAATAAAAAGTAGACCAATCATGATTTAAAATCAAATTGTTAAGCTTAATGAAATTAGTTTTGCGAAAGCAGCGAGATTTCAATTTGGAAGGAGAATTTGCAGTTTGCACAAGAGTAGGCAATTTTATTGACAAATCTAATGTAGGATGGTAAGGATCTTCAGGTAAAACTGAAGGATCACTTCTAGAAATAGTGTTTTGCAACATTACATCAGATTTAAAGATAAGATCAAGCATTCTACCATTTAGGTTAGGAATATTATTAATTTGAAATAATGAAAGTTCAGAAAGTCCTATAAGAAATTTATTAAAGCTAGAGAGAACTAAGAAATCTGATTGAGAGGTCCATGCAACTTCTGATAAATTAAAATCACCAAAAACTAAAAGAAAATCTCTATCAGATAGCTTGGATGCAACAGACTGGATAGAGGAAAGATGTTCAAGGTAGATGGAAACATCTGAAGAAGGGGGAATATAAGAGCAAGTAATGTATATTGAAATTTGACAAACTGACACTTTAACACAGATAAATTCTGGGCAAACAATTTACAGTTGTGCAACAGATAAATCAGACCTAGCAGCGATAAGCACGCCTCCACCAGTTCGACCTAAACGGTCGCATCTGAAGGAAGTGTACTTATCTGTAAAGATTGAGCTACTCAGTACATCTGGTTTCAACCAAGTTTCAGTACATATTAAAATATGGTAATTAAAAGAGACACAATCAATAAACAATGTAGAGAGTTTAGTGTTTAGTCCTCTAACATTTTAATAAGCTATAAAAAGAGAAGATGGATTTAGTTTTTTGATGTTCAACTCGAGGTCGGGACACTGGAAACTACTGGCAAAGAAACTGAGGGACGAGTTTTTTTGTTTAGGAGTATACTCCTTAACAATTAAATCAGGGGGCCAAAAATTTACACTACAGACTTTCTTAAAGCTGTCTGCAGGAATATTAATTTTGAACAATGCAATGTCTCGTGCATAGTTAAATTTTAATTTCTCAACAATAAGGTTCGTTAATGAGATCTTGGATTGAATGAATGCTTGCACATCTTCAATTGAAGTATCGGGGGCCAAGCGAGAAACAAAAATAAATTTCTTTGGCTTAACGGCGATAAGGGACTTAGTTATGTTTGGAGTCATAACTACAGAGGAACTGCAACCAGTGTTATTTCCTATACTCCTAGACACAGGCGAAGTAGGAGAAGTGACGACCACAATAGGTGGATCAATCAAACTAACCGTGGAGGCTTGAGGCAAAATAGGCGAGACAGCGGGAGGAGTGTTCGCATGAGATAACGGAGTTAAAGGAGTTGATGGAAGAACTGACACAAGCGGAGGATCCTCTAGAGAATTAAGGTTATTCAGTTGGGATTCTAGTTCAATGAACTCCGAATGCAACTTAGAAAACGAAGCATGCAAACGAGCAACGTTCAATTTGGTCTGCCTCAGGGTCTTACGTAGGTTAAGTTCACCTACGCGACAACCTTCACATGACCACTTTAGGCCAATTTTGCTATTAATAGCATATTTTATACGGCCGGTAAGGTCAATGCACTTAACGTGAAAAACGTTATCGCAGAGCCAGCAATCAACAAAACCTGACTTAGAGTCAGCAGAGGATTAGAAGTTTCTAGCCGAGCACGACAACATCTTCATAAAAGTGAATGTACCTCAAAAAACGTAGGGAACACCAAAAAAATGTTAGAGTAGGAAAGAAATTTCAAAAATAAAAAAAACAAAAACAAAAAGCTACAAAGAGCTGTTAGAGAGACAAAGTAAACGGGAGAAGCGATAAGAACAGACGCACAATGCAAACGCCGTAAACTCGACGGAGTTTTACAAGATGAGAGCGACTGAGTATTAGTAAGTAAGCTAAGCCAAAAACTACAACAACAGCAACACTACGGTAAGAGTAACACTCAACACACGCGTAACAAGCTCAAAGAGCGTAAATAAAAACGTGAGAGCGGAAGAGTGTGGAAGAGTAGACTCAAAACAAAAACAACAAATGACGCCAAAGACACGCAAGTTGATAATTGTGTAAATCTAGTAAAATTGCAAAGCACCAGGGGTAACACGAAGTGTTATGAATACGCACCGGGTTAGCACAAACTAAAATACACCAAAGTAAATTAAAACCAGAAATTATTTGCAAAGATTAGGCAGAAAAAAATAAACAATATTGAGAGTAAAGGTCAACAAAACCGATCACCAGAAAGTCTGCTGACTCTAAGTCAGATTTTGTTGATTGCTGGCTCTGCGATAACGTTTTTCACGTTAAGTGCATTGGCCTTACCGGCCGTATAAAGATGCTATTAATAGCAAAGTTGGCCTTAAGTGGTCATGTGAAGGTTGTCGCGTAGGGGAACTTAACCTACGTAAGACCCTGAGGCAGACCAAATTGAACGTTGCTCGTTTGCGGGCTTCGTTTTCTAAGTTGCATTCGGAGTTCATTGAACTTGAATCCCAACTGAATAACCTTAATTCTCTAGAGGGCCCTCTGCTTGTGTCAGTTCTTCCATCAACTCCTTTAACTCCGTTATTTCATGCGAACACTCCTCTCGCTGTCTCGCCTATTTTGCCTCAAGCCTCCACGGTTAGTTTGATTGATCCACCTATTCTGGTCGTCACTTCTCCTACTTCGCCTGTGTCTAGGAGCATAGTAAATAACACTGGTTGCAGTTCTTCTGTAGTTATGACTCCAAACATAACTAAGTCCCTTGTCGCCGTTAAGCCAAAGAAATTTACTTTTGTTTCTCGCTTGGCCCCCGATACTTCAATTGAAGATGTGCAAGCATTCATTCAATCCAAGATCTCATTAACGAACCTTATTGTTGAGAAATTAAAATTTAACTATGCACGAGACATTGCATCGTTCAAAACTAATATTCCTGCAGACAGCTTTAAGAAAGTCTGTAGTGTAAATTTTTGGCCCCCTGATTTAAATGTTAAGGAGTATACTCCTAAACAAAAAACTCATCCCTCAGTTTCTTTGCCAGTAGTTTCCAGTGTGACGTCCTCGAGTGGAAAATCAAAAAACTAAATCTATCTTCTCTTTTTATTGCTTATCCAAATGTTAGAGGACTAAACACTAAACTCTCTAAATTGTTTATTGATTGTGTCTCTTTTAATTACCATATTTTAATATTTACTGAATCTTGGTTGAAACCAGATGTACTGAATAGCTCAATCTTTACAGATAAGTACACTTCCTTCAGATGCGACCGTTTAGGTCGAACTGGTGGAGGCGTGCTTATCGCTGCTAGGTCTGATTTATCTGTTGAACAACTGTAAATTGTTTGCCCAGAATTTATCTGTGTTAAAGTGTCAGTGTGTTAAATTTTAATATACATTACTTGCTTTCATATTCGCCCTTCTTCAGATGTTTCCATCTACCTTGAACATCTTTCCTTTATCCAGTCTGTTGCATCCAAGCTATCTGATTGAGATTTTCTTTTAGTTTTTGGTGATTTTAATTTACCAGAAGTTGCATGGACCTCTCAATTAGATTTCTTGGTTCCCTCTAGCTTTAATAAATTTCTTAAAGGACTTTCTGAACTTTCATTATTTCAAATTAATAATATTAATATTAATAATAATCTCGCTGCTTTCGCAAGACTATTTTCATTAAGCTTAACAATTTGATTTTAAATCATGATTGGTCTACTTTTTATTTGTGTGCAGATTTGGATATTTGTATCTCATATTTTTATAAATCTATCAATTCATTTTTTGATCAATGTGTTACCAATGCTTACCCAGTTAAGTGTGATAGGCCACCTTGGTTTTCTCGTGAATTGATGGATTTAAAAAATTTGAAATCTAGATATTTTAAAAAGTTTAAATCTACTGGAAGTCCTTCTGAATGTTCTCGTTATATCGTTGTTAGAGCTAACTTTTTTTTCTCTAACACGCTGCTACAATGATTACTTGAATCGTTGTCGCCTACAGTTTGCCCAAGATCCTAAGCAGTTTTATAACTTTGTTAATTTGAAACGTAAAACTAATAAATTCCCATATAATCTTTTTTTTGAAAATAACAAAGCAACTAATGATCAGGCTGCTGCCGATTTGTTTGCGGACTTTTTTCACTTACTCCACTAAAGCCTATACTATGCAATAATACCCGTATTCCTTAAATAATTTTAACTCCTTTTTTCCCTTCTATTAACGAAATCTCTTTACTAAGCTATCTTAAATCCTCTAAGCCTGTATTTCCTCCCGGTCTTGATGGTGTTGCAGCAAGTATACTTAGATTCTGTGCTGATACCATTTGTAAGCCTATATTTAAGTTGCTTGATTTGTCCGTAGCCACGAGTTACTTTCCGCCTATATGGAAGAATTCCTTCTCTATACCTCTTCACAAATGTGGCTCTAACCAAGATGTGAAGAATTTTTGAAAAAATCTTGACTGCACAATTAACACATATGTGTAAGTCCGTTCTTTCCCCTTATCAGCATGGATTTGTCAAATTTAGATTCACAACTACTAATCTTCTTGAGTTTTCCTCAATTATAACCAAAGGATTTCGGAGCAAAATGCAAACTGTTGTGGTCTACACTGATTTCAGTAAAGCATTTGACTCCGTTAATCATAGCTTATTGCTTCTTAAATAAGATCTCATTGGTTTTCCTTAAAAACTTATTTTGTGGATATCTAATCAATTAAGAGGACGCAAAGAGTCCTATTTAACTCTTGCCAATGTAAGCTTATATTTGTTACGTCTGGGGTTTCTCAGGGTAGTCATCTTGGCCCTCTACTTTTTAGCCTTTTTATTAATGACCTATATTCTGTACTAACACAATCATCTATCCTTATGTACGCTGATGACGTTAAACTTTGTCTGACGTGTAATGACAAAACTTTAAACTTTCTTCAAATGTATCTTGACATGTTTTTTACCTGGTGTGGTCATAACCTGCTACATCTTAACTGTTCTAAATGTAAAGTTATGTCATTTTACAGAGGAAACCATCACGTCATGAACTACTCCTTTAATTTAACTCAACTTTTAAGAATATCTGAAGTAAATGATCTAGGTATTCTCTTTGATCAGAAATTGAAATTTGATCGACACGTTACACACATTGTTAACAAGGCTTTTCATGTTCTTGGTTTCATTAAAAGATGGGCCAAAGAATTTAATGATCCCTTTACAACCAAGTTAGTTTTTACTTCTCTTTTACGTCAAATTCTTGAATATGGTTCTTGCGTGTGGTTCCCGCAGTACCAAATTTATCAAGACAGAATTGAGTCTGTTCAAAAGCAGTTTCTTCTTTTTGCTTTACGTAGTTTCAACTGGGTTCCAGGAGTAGATTTACCACCTTATCATAATCGGTTTCCTTTAATTAGCCTTCCTTCTTTAGCTAACCGTCGTATTATGTTAAGTGTCTTCTTTATCATAAAACTTATAAGATTTGAGGTCAATTCCCTTTCCTTACTCAGGCAACTTAACTTTAGTGTTCCTTCTAGAGTTACCCGTAATTTTCAGCCATTGTCATTAGACTTGTTCTAGTAATTATAGCTTGCATGACCCTTTCGGTCTTCTCTGCGATCAATATAATAAACTTTTTAGACTTTTCAACTTAGAGTCCTCTCTTTCTAATATAACAAGTAAGAAAGCTACATTCGAGTGTGCTCGACTGTAATATACCCGCTACCCAGCTGCTCGTACATCAAAATTATTTCCGGAACAATAAAGAACGGCTACAGTCATATTTTGACAGTAAAAGGCTATGGAATTACAATATTTATGCAAAGTCAAAATCTAAAAAAAAAAAATAATTTTTTGCACATATTTAATTTTTGATGCGGGTGGGACTCGAACCCATAAATACATAATAGTTCTGTTCGTTATGCAGTCCACAACTTAACCCACTTTACCACCGTACACGCACACACTATTCGGCACAATGCTGCAAGCAGCGCTGGCAAAAGGATTAAAAAGTATTGAAAACGTATAACTTTTATCCAGGTACCAAAAAAATCCAAGATTTATCACTTAAACAGTTAAAAATAATAATTCTACCAGTTGAAGACTATAATTCGAATACGTGCATGTAAAAAACGATATGTGCCCTTTTAATAATTCTTTATATACTTGAATGGGAAGTGTTCTGGAGCACTCTAACTTTTAATAAATTTTGTTAAAAAAGCGACCGATATGTTCTATTCGATGTATCGGTGCGTACCGGCTCGTTCCGACTTACTAACAGCGGGCAGAGAAACATGTATACAAAGTTTCATGAAGGTAGCTCAAAAAGGGAGGCAAAAACTTTCCTTTGCAAAAAATAAGAAAAGCTCGATCTCCCCCACCATGACACGTATGCATGCGGAATCGAACCTTGGACCCATTACCTAAGAGGTCCACCACTTCTCCATTCGGCCATTAAGCCATTACGCAAATTTTTCCAAAGTTACATTATAAGACCATTCGGAAATTCTTGCACGACATAAGCAAAGTCTGAATTCATGATGTGTGTTGTTGTTGCTATTTATTCATAAATAACAATCATAAACATATAATTAAATAAAAAATAAAAATAAAAAAATATAAGAAAAAGCTGCGCTCTAACAATCGCACATAGGTGATTTAAGAGACTGTCACTTCTCCACTTGTTAACAAAGTTCATTGTGAGCCATTAAAAAATTTTTAAATAAAATGCACGACCAACAATTAATGCATATTCAAAAATTAAAGTCTAAGTTCTTAAAAAAAAAAGAAAAAGCTTAAGCGCCATGAACTGGGAATCGAACCACGGACCTGTCGGTTCAGGAGTTCATCGCTTTTCCACTAAGCTACTGACGTTGTTATCCAACAACTGCAAAAATGTGCATTGTATGGCATTCTTATTATTTCCTGTACAAATAAAGAAATTGCGCTGCCGGAAGCGCGGTTAACAGCTAGGGAAAACGTTAAACTGAATAGCTTCTTTGTTTATTATCCGATTGTTACCAAATTTTCAGAGATCATCAGGCTAACTATAATTATCATATGGAACAATATGGCATCAAAATTGCGCTTGTAATCAATTTTTTTCGATTTACAGGGGCGGAAGGGGGCGTGGCCAAAATCCAAAATAAACTTGATCTTCTACTCTATGAGTAGCGGGTATAAAAAAAACATTTTTGCACACATTTAATTTTTGATGCGGGCGGGACTCGAAGCCGTAAATGCATAATAGTACTGTTCGTTTTGCAGTCAACAACTTAACCCATTTCACTACCCTACATGCACACACGATTCGGCACAATGCTGCAAGCAGCGCTGCCGGCACCGCTGCTTACATGCTATGGAAAACGTTAAGCTGAATAACTTCTGTGTTTATTATCCGATTGTTACCAAACTTTTAGAGATCATCTGCCTAGATATAGTTATCATATAAACCGAAAATGAATAATATGGCATCAAAATTGCACTTGCAATCAATTTTTTTCGATTTACAGGGGCGGAAGGGGCCGTGGCCAAAATCCAAAATAAACTTTACCAGCGTGCAATCATAACACATACTGTCCCCAAATTTGGTAGTTCTAGCTCTTATAATAGCTAGATTTTCACACGGACAGACAGACGGACAGACAGACAGACAGACAGACGGACAGACGGACATGGCTATATCGACTCGGCTGTTGATCCTGAGCCAGAATATATATACTTTATGGGGTCGGAGGTGTCTCCTTCTGCCTGTTACATACATTTTCGGTTTGAACAAAGTTATAATACTCTTCTACTCTATGAGTAGCGGGTATAAAAATTTCTATTCTTAACTCATTAACACTTCATACTAATAACTAATATACACTTTTCTGATGTGATTGGGTTTTTTCTGGGTTTTCCCAATCCATTGCAACAAATGTTGGATCGGCTAGAATTTTTGTTTTTTCCCCGGAATTAAATTAAATGAAATTAAATTATAATATATATATAATTAAAATATTTTATTTTCCGTTTTAAAATTTCTTAAAAAATTAAAATTTTAAAATTTATGCATAAAATTAATTTTCTTTGCTTTAATCAAAACTGCTTTTGTTTAGTCGTTTTTCTTTATACATAAATTTTTTATGTTTCTCTGTAACTTTTACGTCGACTGCTATTAGTTGATGGTGAGCGGTTTGCAGTGCACAACTTATTAAGTGAATGTGCAGATTCCATTGGTGTGATTTTACGAAAGAAAAGCCCTAATGCCTGCAATCAAGGATCTATTTACCCTTTCTGAGGCATTTGATTGGGGAGATTATAAAGCCGTATAAGTATTTTTCCCTCCCAATGAAGTTAACTAAGCTTTGAAATTAGACGATTTAAATTGAACTCCATTATCACTTATAATCCACCGTATTAAATTTTTTCAATGGGCATAGCCAATGAAATTTTGAAAGGTGATCAACCACTATGAGCAAACCTATATATCCTCGATTGCTCCTCGGATAGGGACCTAAAATATCTACATATAAGCGTTCAAATGGCCCGTCAGATATGGCACAAGCACGAACATGTGAAATATGACAAACCTGTGACACCATACCTGGCCAACAAAAGTTACGACGTATAAGATCCAAAGTCTTAGGCATGCCACCGCCACAAAACATGCAGAGTCGAGATCAATTTCTGGCTCAATCAGCTCAATGGCTGACACATCCTCTACGTGCATTCTTGAAAGGGCGTCTGGCACTATATTTTCGCTCCCTCTCCTATGGCTATTAAAAAAACCTATAGTAAACGCATAGACCATCTAGCCAACCTGCCTTTAAGATTCGGCTGTCGCATAAGCCATAGTAAACTAGCATGGTCTGTTATAAGCTCAGATTTTTGGAGCTCCAAATAACAGCTAAACTTTTCAATTGCCAACACATCCGCCAAGCACTTTCGTTTGGTAACGCTATAATTGCGTTGTGCCGTATTTTATTTTTTTGACATAAATGCCACTGGGCGTTCAACATTGTCATGTGAAAGCTACACTTACATAGCTCCACTTACAATCGCTTGCATCGTAATGTACGAAGAATTTCTTAACAAAATCCGGGTTTTGAAGGACCGGTGCCGATGTGATTACATTCTTCAAATTTGGGAAAGCAGTTTCCGCTCGGTCTGTCTACAAAAATTTATTTTTATGGATAGAACTTCAGTAATCGGAAAGACTAGTTCAGAGAAGTTACTGATAAATCTTCGATACCATCCAACCAGGCCTAAAAACTTTCTCACTTGTTTGATCGTCTTAGGGAATGGCCATGTTTTTATAGCCTTAACTTTTTTAGGGTCAGTCGCGATACCACCATTTCCTATAATGTATTCCAGATATTCACTGTCTGTTACACAAAAAAACCTTCTAACCACATTTAAAGTCAAATTTGCCCTACGAAATTGTTCTGCCTATTTTGCCTGAAGCCTCCACGGTTAGTTTGATCGATCCACCTATTGTGGTCGTTACTTCTCCTACTTCGCCTGTGTCTAGGAGTAAAGTAAATAACACTGGTTGCAGCTCTTCTTCTCCAAACATAACTAAGTCTCTTGTCGCCGTGGCCCCTGATACTTCAACTGAAGATGTGCAAGCATTCATTCAATCCAAGATCTCAATAACGAATCTTGTTGTTGAGAAACTTAAATTTAACTATGCACGAAACATTGCATCGTTTAAAATTAATAATCCTGCACACAGCTTTAAAAAAGTCCGTAGTGTAAATTTTTGTCCGTCTGATTTAATTGTTAAGGAGTATACTCCTAAACAAAAAACTCGTCCCTCAGTTTCTTTGCCAGTAGTTTCCAGTGTCCCGTCTTCGAGTGGTACATCAAAAAACTAAATCCATCTTCTCTTTTTATTGCTTATCAAAATGCTAGAGAACTAAACTCTCTAAATTGTTTATTGATTGTGTCTCTTTTAATTATCATATTTTAATATTTACTGAAACTTGGTTGAAACTAGATGTACTGAGTAGCTCAATCTTTACAGATAAGTACACTTCCTTCAGATGCGACCGTTTAGGTCGAACTGGTGGACGCGTGCTTATAGCTGCTAGGTCTGATTTATCTGTTGAGCAACTGTTAATTATTTGCCCAGAATTTATCTGTGTTAAAGTGTCAGTTTGTCAAATTTCAATATACATTACTTGCTCTTATATTCCCCCTTCTTTAGATATTTCCATCTACTTTCAACATCTTTCTTCTATCCAGTCTGTTGCATTCAAGCTATCTGATTGAGATTTTATTTTAGTTTTTGGTGATTTTCATTTCCAGAAGTTGCATGGACCTCTCAATCAGATTTCTTGGTTCCCTCAAGCTTTAAAAAATTTCTTAAAGGACTTTCTGAACTTTCATTATTTCAAATTAATAATATTTCTAACCTAAATGATTCTACCGTGATCTTATCTTTTCATCTGATGTAATGTTGCAAAACACTATTTCTAGAAGTGATCCTTCAGTTTTACCTGAAGATTCTTACCATCCTACATTAGATTTGTCAATAAAATTGCCTACTCTTGTGCAAACTGCAAATTTTCCTTCCAAATTGAAATCTCGCTGCTTTCGCAAAACTAATTTCATTAAGCTTAACAATTTGATTTGAAATCATGATTGGTCTACTTTTTATTTGTGTTCAGATTTGGATATTATTATCTCATATTTTAATAAATCTATTAATTCATTTTTTGATCAATATGTTCGCTATGCTTACCCAGTTAAGTGTAATAGGCCACCTTGGTTTTCTCGTGAATTGGTGGATTTAAGAAATTTTAAATCCAGGTATTTTAAAAAGTTTAAATCTACTGGAAGTACTATTGACTATTCTCGGTATATCGGTGTTAGAGCTAACTCTTTTTCTCTAAAAACACGCTGCTACAATGATTACTTGAATCGTTGTCGTCTAAGCAGTTTTATAACTTTCTTGATTTAAAACGTAAAACTAATAAATTCCCATCTAATCTTTTTTTTGAAAATAACAAAGCAACTAATGATCATGCTGCTGCCGATTTGTTTGCGGACTTTTTTCAATCTACATACTCCACTGAAGCTTATACTATGCAATCCTATCCGTATTCTTTAAATAATTCTAACTCCTTTTTTCGCCCTTATATTAACGAAATCTCTTTACTAAGCTACTTAGATTCTGTGCTATTACCATTTGAAAGCCTATATTTGAGTTTCTTGATTTGTCCATGCCACGAGTTATTTACCGCCTATATGAAAGGATTCCTTCTCTATACCTCTTGACAAATGTGGCTCTAACCAAGATGTGAAGAATTATAGGTATATTTTTAAATTGTCCGCTATTCCTAAAATTTTTGAAAAAATTTTGACTGCACAATTAACACATATGTGTAAGTTCGTTCTTTCGCCTTGTCAGCATGGATTTGTCAAATTTAGAACCACAACTACAAATCTTCGTGAGTTTTCCTCAATTGTAACTAAAAGATTTCGAAGGCAAATGCAACTGATGTGGTCTACACTGATTTCAGTAAAGCATTTGACTCCGTTACTCATAACTTATTGCTTCATAAATTCTCATTGGATTTCCTCAAAACCTTATTTTGTGGATATCTAATTATTTAGCTAAGAGGACGCAAAGAGTCCTTTTTAACTCTTGACAATCTAAGCTTATATTTGTTACGTCTGGGGTTTCTCAGGGTAGTCATCTTGGCCCTATACTTTTTAACCTTTTTATTAATGACCTATCTTCTGTACTAACACAATCATCTATCCTTATGTACGCTGATGACGTTAAACTTTGTCTGACGTTAATGACAAAACTTTAAACTTTCTTCAAATGTATCTTGACATGTTTTTTACCTGGTGTGGTCATAACCTGCTACATCTTAATTGTTCTAAATGTAAAGTTATGTCATTTTACAGAGGAAACCATCCTCCTTTAATTTAACTCAAGTAAATGATCTAGGTATTCTCTTTGATCAGAAATTGAAATTTGATCGACACGTTACACACATTGTTAACAAGGCTTTTCGTGTTCTTGGTTTCATTAAAAGATGGGCCAAAGAATTTAATGATCCCTTTACAATTAAGTTACTTTTTACTTCTCTTGTACGTTAATTCTTGAATATGGTTCTTGCGTGTGGTCCCCGCAATACCAAATTTATCAAGACAGAATTGAGTCTGTTTAAAAGCAGTTTCTTCTTTTTGCTTTACGTAGTTTCAACTGGGTTCCAGGAGTAGATTTACCACCTTATCATAATCGGCCGTCGTATTATGTTAAGTGTGTTGTTTATCATAAAACTTATAAGATTTGAGGTCGATTCCTCTTCCATACTCAGGCAACTTTTCTTTAGTGTTCCTTCTAGAGTTACCCGTAAATTTCAGCCATTGTCATTAGACTTTTGTTCTAGTAATTATAGCTGCATGACCCTTTCCGTCTCTGCGATCAATATAATAAACTTTTTAGACTTTTCAACTAAGAGTCCTCTCTTTCTAATATAAAAATTTATATTCTTAACTCATCAACTTAGCTTCAAAATAATAACTAATATTAACTGATTAACTGATCTGATTGGGGTTTACTGGGTTTTCCCCAATCCATTGCAACAAATGTTGGATAAGCAAGAACTTTTGTTTTTTTTTCCGGAAGTAAATTAAAGCAAATTATAATAAATTAAATTTTATAATTAAAATATTTTATATTCCATTTTAAAATTTCGAACTTAATTAAAATTTTCAAATTTATGCATAAAATTAATTTTCTTAGCTTTAATCAAAATTGCTTTTGTTAAGTTCGTTTTTCTTTATATATAAATTTTGTATCTGTTTTTCTGTAACTCATACGTCGATTGCGATTAGTTCACTTTAAATTAAATTAAATAAATAAAAAAAAACAAGTAAGAACGGCTACACTCAAGTGTTGACTGTATAAGACCATGGATTTTTAATGCTTATGAAAAAAATCTGAATTAGAAAACTGTTATTGGTAAACGTGTTTTTCAAAGAAAAATAATAAACAACACATATAATTTTCAGTTAGACGCCAAACAGTCCAAGTAGTTGGAAAAAAACACTGCTTGGAAAAAACACTGCTTGCTTGCTCGCAGTGGGCGCAGTGCAAATCTATATGAAACGTTGAATAACTTTTATGCTCATTATCCGATCGAAACCAGCCATCGTTTAGGTGGTGACAGTTATAATTCACACAAAAATTGAATACTCTAGCTTTATTATTACGCTTGCCATACGGTTTATCGATTTGCGGGGGCGGAAGTAGGCGTGTCCCAAATTTTAATAAAAATTCTAGCTCTAGCTTTTTTAGTTTTTGAGATAAAGGCGCTTGCAATACGGTTTTTCGAAGTTCGGGGGCGGAAGTAGGTGTTTAATAAAAATTTTACAGCGCATGATTCACATAAGTGTTATTACCAAATTTGATGACTCTAGCTTTTTAGTTTCTGAGATATACGCGTTCATGCAGACGGACAGACAGACATGGCTCAATCAACTCGGCTAGTGATCCTGAGCAAGAATATATATACTTTATGGGGTCGCAGATCCCTCCTTCTACCTGTTACGCACATTTCGACAAACACAATAGACCATGTATTTTTTTAAAGTCCATGGTCTAAAAAAAATAAGAATAATAAGTTGATAGGAACCGACATATGTGTGTCAAAAACAAAAAACACAAAACAAAAACAAAAAACACAACCAAAAACACATGTTTTCAAGTCTGCAGGAATCAATTCATCGACTAACCGGCACATGGTGGAGCATTACAGAGACCAAACGGCATCACTATAAACTGATAAAGTGGCCACCATGGCACTGTAAAAGCTGTAATGGCTTTAGTCTCATCTGTGAGGGGTATTTGCCAGAATGCATCCTTTAGATCCAATTTGGTTATGATATTGGCTTTGGGAAGCCGAGAAAAAATGCCATCTATATTTGACAGTGGGTACGCGTCTTTTTTAGTGCACTCGTTAATGCGTCGTGTATCTAAACAAAGGCGTATCTTTCCTGGCTTAATAACGACCCTAATCGGAGAGGTCCAAGGACTCGTCGATGCCTCAATAACGCCTTCTGACAACATTCTGTCTCCCGCTACGTAGATAAGTTTCACTACCGCGGGAGAATCGGGATAAAAACGCTGTTTCATTGGCCAATCGCTTTTCTTGAGATGAAGAAAGTGGACATTTTTTCAGAAGTACTATCTACTATTGGCTTGGAAGTATCGATGCTTGATATTATACCTGGTACTAACTGAAAAATTCTCCAAAAATCGATCCCTTGTTTATTGATGGAATAACATAAAAATCGAGACGTTTTGTTAACCCATTAAAGGCCGCATCCGTGCTAATAAAATAAGTTATTTGGTGACTGCTTCCATCAGCAGTTTTCACACGTGATGATATTTTTTTAAAACTTGGACAAGATGACCAATCTTAGGCAGCCAGCTAAAAAGGTAATAGAAGCATAAAGACGACCATCTGCCTGGGACGACCATCTACAACCGAAGATACAAGCAGCTTACGCGTGCATTTAATCTAATGCCAGAAATTACGCATACGAAAATTTTTCCGTTTAGTAACACAGTCAAGGGTAGTTACTTCTGAAAATATTTTTGATCTGATCTGGTTATAATGAGCAAATCTCTCATGAAATGGTTTTATTTGACGTAGTAAAGGAATGTCCGAGTGTGGATGTGGAGATTCGTGTTTTAAAAGTGCAAGCATCTTCTGTGGGAAATCTGATTCTGCAGATTGATATTCATTTGCGGATTCTAGTTTTGGACCATTCGCCTGCCATAGACGAATAAGACCCTCTTGGAGTTTTCGC
Organism: Zaprionus ghesquierei; assembly: GCA_018904095.1. Lineage (NCBI taxonomy): Eukaryota > Metazoa > Arthropoda > Insecta > Diptera > Drosophilidae > Zaprionus > Zaprionus ghesquierei. The sequence continues at coordinate 1,163,387 of JAEIGP010000002.1, read as the reverse complement.
TCACTTAAGGCATTTGGGCATTGAGGTTTATAGAAATATTTTGCTCCGCACCCATAGCAAAAAATACTTCGTTCTGATTACAGTTCCTACAGACCATAGGTCGTTTGGAAAGTTGCAAAGCCTCTACAGATACACCCTCCGTCTCTGAGGCCGACTGTAAAGACTCTTCATTTTCCACAGCAGCAACGGCTTTTTTAAACACGCTTGGTTGAGTATTTTGCTTGATTGCTTTTCAGCATTTCCTAGCAGATTTTCACGTCTCTAGACCACTTGTCGCAGATGAGCAAGAAAGTGAATAGAGATGTATTGTAATACTTGTCTTAGCTCTAGAATTAAATTCCTTTGCAGCTGCTGAACAAGTCTGTACTCGTCCAAAGGAATAGTTAATCGCGAAACGATCGACATAGTGTTCTCATAAAACTCGTCAAGGGCTCTCCCTCTTTCTACTTTCGAGCACGAATTTCTTCCAAAAGGACATCATCGTCTTTATGGTCCTGATATTGATTTTTTAGTGCTGCACAAAAATCTTCCCATACTACCTCAGGGTTCTGATATCTCCAATACCATTCTCTTGCTTTACTTGTCAAGAGAACATGTAAGCTTTTGCATACAATAGCAAAATCACCGTTTAGACTATTTATGATCAATGCTCTTACTCTGTATAAAAACTGCTGAACTGTATGGCCATTAACAGTTCCGTCGTAATTTACTCCCCAACCCTGAATGATCTGGGTGACTTTCTCTGGACTCAACACTGTGTTAACACTGCACTAATGTGAGACACACGCGGAATTTGAAGTTTCCGAGAACTAATTGGAGCTGATAGCGAATATTTTTTATAGCGGCTGATAGCGAATATTTCCATTTCGACCTCCACCACCCCTAGGCTGTCGACCTTGGGTGAATTCATTTTCGGCTGCGTATATTGGCTTTGTGGCTTATTAAAGTTAGCTGCCCCTACCTCCTCAACTACTTGTTTGTTTAGGGTTACCCCAGTATCGGGTTTTCCTTTACTTCGTGTGTTGTGTACTTTGGGAATACCTTTATTAGTGCTTCATCGAGGCCCTAGATGTGCTGAGTAATGCAAGCACTGTATTGTACCCGGTGCTTTGCGCTCAGGACACTCTAAATATTTTCTAGATATGCTACGATACACAGATTGTGAAATCCATGGTCACAATCTGTTACCAGCAGATTCTCTAAACAAAGATTGCAAGTACCTTCAGCCTCTCCTGCAGGTGCATGTACCTGACGCAAGTCCTCTCTACTGCGTGCTAAAGGCACATTTGTTTTTTAAATGTTCAGAAAAAAAGTTTTTTTTTTTTTTGTTTTGTTGGTTTAAAATGTTTATTATTTGTTATTATTTGTTTTCGTTATGAGTAGATAGGTAATTTAAATTAATGGGGCGTGACTAGGGGGTAATTAGGGGAAAGAGGGTCCTAATTAGCATAATTAATGGGTTTTTTGGGGTAGATCGGTCAATTTAGGGTCCTAATTAGAATAATTAGGTAGGTAATAAGTTAGGGTGGGGAGGGTTAAAGGTTGACAGGTGAGCATGTGAAAATGTACATGCATGATCATGCACATGTCTTAGAGGGTGGGTGTGCATGCACGCGTCAGTGTACACACATGTTAGAAAGTGGGTTTGCGAGGGAGATTAGACAATTAAGGATCCTTGTTTGCATAATTAATGAGTTTTTAGGGTAGATCCTTAACTTTTAGGTCATAATAGGGATAAGCATGAGCATGAGCATGATTATTTTTACATGCGCACGTGTTAGAGGGTGGGAAGTATTAAAGGTTTAGTGGTTAGCATGTGAAAATGGGCATGAGCATGATTATCTTTACATGCACACGTGTTAGAGGGTGGGTGTGCACGCAGGCGTCAGTGCACACACGCGTGTGACTCATGGTATCTTATTGATATTTGACAGCCAGGGAGACCCTAACGCAACAAGTTAAAGTGAGCCTAACCGTGTCCGTGATCATGAAAACGATCGTTATGATAAGGGTGTCCTCAAGCGTACTAATTGATTGATTGACTGTCAGCTAAACAGCAACATCTAAACAGCTAAACAACAACAACAACAACAACAACATCAAGAAATGGCTTTAAACGGAATATTCAGCTAAGGACTTCAATGAAATCGCTGCAGTTATGGAGCAGCAACAAGAAGAACGAGCGCAGTTGAAGTTAGCCTTCGCTGCTCGTATACGATATGCTGGTGGAAGAAATAATGTAAAACATTGTAAGCTCTGCAATGTGACTATACCTAATAATATGAAGTGGTCACATCATACTCGGACAGAGCAGCACAAGAGACGTGCTATTGTATCAAGTATAAGTTTGAATTGGTTTCTTTCTGTTATTATGGTTCTGTAGATCTTTTATCTGTTTACGTCTCAGTTGTTATATGTTGTCCACTCTTGCCTATTCGTATTGGGTGGGGTCAGTTGTAACTCCTCAGCCAAAGAATACTTCTAGTGGCTTCTTCTTTGTTGTTGTTTTATGAATTGAGTAGTTATAGTCGTAGATCGCTCGATCTATAAGTTGTTCGAAGTTCCTATGAAATGATCCCTCTTCAAGCATCTTATTTTACCGCGAGTGTTTAGTGAAATTGTTCAGTCTGTCTGTTAATTATAGTTGTATTTATTGGGGGGTCTTTTATAAATTTGTATCCCTATTTGGTCTACTAACATGAATCGTATTGTTTCAGAGTTTTGGGATTTTTTGTTGTCCATTACGATGAATTTTGGTACACCAACATAGAAAACTGGTGGTGCTCGAATATTTTCTATTACTTTTGATTTTATTATTTGGGTTTTTGATAATTAAAAAAATTTGTCAATTGCTGTCAGTACGAGGTATCGTTCAGTTGAGTAAATGTCTATGTGAATTATGTGTCTGTTTCACTATATTTCCTATTTTCTGTTTTATTTTTGGTGAGTAGAATTCTTCTAAAAGCTGGATTTTATATGTCTATCGTGATAGTCAAATCTTTTACTAATGTCTACGTGAAGCGTACTTTAAAATTTTTAAAATAAGTTGGATTTAATTGTTGTATTTTCCACATTATGTCTTTAGTCGTGTAGATACAATTTATTACTCAGCGATTCTGATATTTTTTTTAATTCGAATAACAGTTCCTCCAGATTGTACTGTCTTTAAATCTCGTTCCTGTGAAAAGTTGGAAATGGAATACTGAACTTGTGGTCTGTCATTTCTGCTTTGTGAAAGAAGATCAGGTTCCTAAAGGTGTTAATAGATATTTCTATACTTGGCATTAATTCCTCGCCCGAGCTTACGTCACTGTGTTGCGTCGAGGCTTTTGAATTTATTTGCACTATAAGTGGTATTCTGAATAATGCATCAACAACAACGTTCTCTTTTCCTGGCTTGTAAAATATTTCGTAATCGTCTTCCCCTAAGTACGACTTCCACCGTTTAATTCTCGCATTTTCGTTCCAGCTACTTGATGAATGAGTCAAAAGCGGGTGGTCGGTAAATATTTTAACTTTTGATTTACCGTACAGGTAATTCTTTAAGCTTTTCAATTCCCAAATAATGGCTAACATTCCTTTTTTGTTCGCAGCGTAATTCTCTTCGGCTTTGGAAAGCATTCTTGAGAGAAATGATAGAGGCTCGTTATCTTGCAATATTGGGCTATTTTGAGAAATAATGTCCAGATTTCTTAAATGTGATTCGTCATCTTTACTGAATATAATGTTGTCATCAATGTAGATGAAACTTATCTTGCCAATATGTTCATGAAGTATGTCATCTAATGAGCGCTGGAAAATTGCTGGCGCGTTGTTCAGTCCAAATGGGAGTCGTGTAAACTCATACTTTTCGTTATTCACAGAAAAGGCAATTTTTTGTATGTCGGACGTTTTTAATGAATTTTCGTGGAATCGACTGTTAAGGTCTACTACAGAGAACACTTTGTTGTTACATAATTGAGCGAGAACTTCATTTATTTTTGGGATATGATATTCATCGGCTATATTAACCAAGTTTAATTTCCTGTAATCTATGACCATACGATACTTTTTATACGCGCTACTCATAGAGTAGAAGGGTATTATAACTTTGTTCAAACCGAAAATGTATGTAACAGGCAGAAGGAGACACCTCCGACCCCATAAAGTGTATAAATTCTGGCGCAGGATCAACAGCCGAGTCGATATAGCCATGTCCGTCTGTCCGTCTGTACGTCTAGATCTCAGCTATTACAAAAAGTAGAGACACCTAATTTCCTGTATACCATAGGTAGATCGAGTTTATTTTCAATTTTCGATGTCGCGCCCACCGCCCACCGCCCACGCAAAACGATAATTACGATTATTAGGAAAAGTATTGAAGTTATGGCTTTCTGCTTTGGTATAAACATAGATAATTACAATATAAATCTATTTTCAAAATTACAATCCGATCGAACAATAAACACAGAAGATATTCATCTAAACGTTTTCCATAGTTACACTCTTTGCGCCTTTGCAGCATATCGTGACGTCATCGTCAAATTTCCACATTTTTCCTAAATTTGCGTATTATTTAAAATTCATTAAGAATATTTAAAGCTTTTAAAAATGTTTTAAAAATATTAACTGTCAATTTTCTTAATTTCAAAATATTTTAAAATTTTTTTTTATACTTCCCACTTTTCCAAAGTTCCATAATTTTTAAAATTGCTTATCAATGAAAAAGGGATTAACTCTTTGTTTCCCTTTTGATTTTTTTTGCCTTTCTTATCATTTCTAATATTCTAATATTCTATTCTAATATTCAGTTACCACTGTATTTAGTTAGTGGTTTCGGCACCTTTAGCAGTAAGAGATGTTGTGCCAGCGCTGACACTTTTGATTGAATTCCCAGCAGCATGCGTTGCAAGACTCCCCATACAGCGCCAACTACCTGTGCCTGCATCTGCGTGTACGTCGCCGTCGATTGTAATCAACACGCTGGGATCAATCAGCAAACTTTAAAACTGAACGCCACACAGCAGTCAGCTCGAATGAATCCATCAAACGTATCAATCATGATGACAGGTCACAGTGCGAGCACAGTATAACTGGAAAAGACCAGGCCAGACCAGACACAGGCAGGACCAGGCAACAGGCAGCAGGTCCAGTTTTAGCTTTTCCTAACATGTCTGTAAAACGTCTCAGTTGTTGTTTTTGTTGTAGTTGGCGTTGCCTCACTTGTGAAATCTCCACGCGCGTTGCGCCCATTAAATTCGAATAATCTTAGTTGTTGTTGCTTTTTTTTTCATCAATCTCCCCACTCTGGACTCGAGTTGCAACTGTCGCATATAGCAGCTGGACACGGTGCTTGTGTGAGACGCTGCAGGCAGGCAGGCAGCATCAGCCCAACTGATTTGAAATTCTAAAGTGATTTTGATTACTTGAGGTATTGATATTTTGACTTGTACGTTGATTAGATAGTTGAAGGCTTGTTAGATGCATGTCAGCAGCAGCAGCGGCCTCAGACCGGTCTCACTGGCTGCATGTCTTGGTCTTGGTCTCTACGTCTCCATTTTCGTCTGCATCTGCGTGATGCGCCTGGCTTGATGTTGATTATAATTTAATTATAAGCAATCTGTAACAAGTAAATGGCTTGCATGGTGCTCTTACTCCATGGCACTCCTGGTCATGGCGCATAATTTAGCAGGCAGGTGTGAAAAAGCTTCATTAGCTTAGACGTCTCAGTCCGAGCCCGCTGCATGACTAATAATAGTCATGGGACGGTCACATTCTGCTCTCTTGCCACATTTGCCACCGGCAAAAACCATACTTATTCTCAATCTGCTTGGCTTGGGCAGCCACGATGTCTGCTAACGAAAGCTGCAGACATTTGAGTGACTGAAGCAAGGCAAAATGCTGTGGAAATTTCCCCTTGCGATTTGCGGCTAATCCAATGGAAAATAATATAGACAGAGAGGTATTCTCTCTTAAGACTTGCTGGCTTTATATGTAGAATTTGTAGCAAGGAGGTACCAAGCGATACAATTCTATTAAAACGATTCAAGTAGGCTGAGTTGCTTCTGTCTTAATTTCTGACTACGTAAGCTCTCAATGTGTTCGGATTTTCAGTCCGCTCTCAGCTCTCAATTGAGACTGGACTGGGTTTTTTTTTCTCTGGGTGAGACTGGAATCTCTTTTTTTTCTCAGGGTGGGACTGGAATCTCTTTTTTTTATAACTCTTCTTTTTTTTCGTAGTGTATTTGCATTAAAGTATGCCTTTTTTTAACAAGTAGAGCAATTCTCTTCATTTTTGGATAAGTACACAAAAATGTTTCATATCATCGTTTTTTTTTATACCCGGTACTTCTGCAGCAATGGCTTAAGCTTGCGCATGCTCTTGACGCTCAACTTGTGTGTCTCAAAGAGAGAGATTGTCGCCTGCGAATAATCGTTGCCATAGAGTTTGCCCATGGCCAGAGCCACATCGCGCTGGGTGAAGCCGAGCTCGATGCGACGCTGCTTAAAGGTCTTCGCAAACTGATCGAGCTCCATAACTATTAAACAAATTATTTAATTTCTTTTTTACAATAACTGAATTTTTTGAATTTTTGGTCTTGGTTTACTATATTGTTTGTTTCCTTGTTTGCTTTGTTTTCAATCTATAGTAATAATATATTTAATTTAATATCTTTTCTATAACGACTTTTAAATATATTTGGTAAAACTTTTAACTAAATTATAAATATATATACAGTGGTGGCCTTTTATTTAGCACACTATTTAGCAGCACACTTTAACATGAATTTTTACCGATTGTATAGTGAATAGTTCACCAATTTTTTTTCTGGTTGTTGCCTTATTAGTTGATAAGATGTACCGTTACTTTCAGCCTATTCCCTTTCTTCGTTTTTTTCTGCGTTGGTTTGAATGAATTAACTATGATTTTCAGCTGGACATGAGTTTAGCACACTTATACTTTTTTTTATTAATTCATTAAGTAGAATGAGAAAACATAAGAAAGGGGACTAATATTTTGTTGGATATCCTTTGTTTTTGATAACTACATCCAATCTTCTGTGCTGACTCTCCACTAAAGCAGCGCATCTGTTCTGCGGAATACTGTACCACGCTTCTCGGATAACTATCCACAAATCATTCAAACTGCCCAGATTTTTGGTGCGAATGTGCTGCTCAACATCATTCTAGAGATTCTCTATCGGATTGAGGTCCGGTGACTGAGCTGGCCACTTCAGCGTAACAACTTGATGCTCCTAAAGGCAACTTTTCATAAGCCGTGAAGTGTGCTTAGGATCGTTGTCTTGCATAAAACGCCATGATAATGGCATATTGTCCTCGGAATATGGCACCATTATATCCTCTATAATTTCTTTATAGACGTATTGGTCCATACGAGTGTTCATCCGGTAAATCATTGATACATATTTTTTAATAACATTTAAATTTTTAATTAAAATAAATAGGTAATACTAAATATGCGAGTCCTTAAAAGAAAGAACAAAGAAAATAAAAAAAAGAAACGAAAAAATAGAAAAAAAAGAAAGAAAATTTCTTTCTTTTCTAGAAAGAAAAAGAAAATTTGGTAACAATCGGATAATAAACACAGAAGTTATTCAGCTTAACGTTTTCCATAGCTGTAAGCAGCGCTGCCGGCAGCTGAAATGCTTTTTTTTTATTTTATATTTTGACTTTGCATAAATATTATAAGTCCATAGCCTTTTACGGTCAAAATATGATTGTAGCCCATTTATTGTTCCGCAAATAAATTATGTACAAGCAACTGGATAGCGGGTATATTACAGTCGAGCACACTCGACTGTAGCTTTCTTACTTGTTTTCTTTTAAGGCGTCTGCTTTTTTTGATACTATCAATACAGGAGAGTTGTATGGGGACCATGATGGTCTGATTATACCATTATTAAGCAGTTCAGAGAGCTGTTTGTTTCCCTCATCTTTTCGACTCATTGGGTACTGATAAAATTTCGAGTACACTGGTGAGTCTATAGAAGTTCGTATTTCTGCCTTCACGTTAGTTGTGTAGATCAGTTTCAGATTTTGGAGGAAGGAGGAGTGGCAGACCCTACAAAGTATATATATTCTAACTCAGGTTTACTAGCTGAGTCGATTGAGCCGTGTCCGTCTGTCTGTCTGTCCGGTTGGACGTCTAGATCTCAGCTATTACAAAAGCTAGAGACACCATATTTCACATGAAGGTTCCGTAGGTAGATCGAGTTTATTTTAAATTTTCGATGTATGCCCACCGCCCACGCAAATCGATAATTTACGCTTATTGCATGTAGATGGCGCTATTCAAAGATAGGTCTAATTTAAAGAAGTAAGAAAGCTACAGTCGAGTGTGCTCGACTTTAATATACCCGCTACCCAGCTGCTCGTACATCATTTATTTGCGGAACAAAAAAACGGCTACAATCATATTTTGACCGTAAAAGGCTAAGGACTTACAATATTTATGCAAAGTCAAAATCTAAAATAAAAAAAAAACATTTTTGCACACATTTAATTTTTGATGCGGGCGGGACTCGAACCCGTAAATGCATAATACTGTTGGTTTTGCAGTCCACAACTTAACCCATTTCACAACTGTACACGCACACACGATTCGGCACAATGCTGCAAGCAGCGCTGCCGGCACCTATTGAAAACGTTAAGGTGAATAACTTTAGTGCTTATTATCCGAATTTTATCAAATTTTCAGAGATCATCTGGCTAGCTATACTTATCATGTAAACCGAAAATGAACAATATAGCATCAACATTGCGCTTGTAATCAATGTTTTTTTCGATTTACGGGGGCGGGGCCAAAATCCAAAATAAACTTGATCAGCGTGCAATAATAACACATATTTGGAAGTCCTAGCTCTTATAATAGCTGAGATCTAGATTTTCACACGGACAGACAGACGGACATGGCTATATCGATGCGGCTGTTGATCCTGAGCCAGAATATATATACTTTATGGGATCGGAGATGTCTCCTGTTACATACATTTTCGGTTTGAACAAAGTTATAATACTCTTGTACTCTATGATTAGCGGGTATAAAAACGACCGATAGGTTCTATGGCATCTATACGATGTATCGGTCCGTACCGGCTCGCTCCGACTTTTTTACAGACGGACAGACAGACAGACGGACAGACGGACATGGTTATATCGACTCGGCTGTTGCTCCTGAGCCAGTATATATATACTTTATGGGGTTGGAGGTGTCTCCTTCTGCCTGTTACATACATTTTCGGTTTGAACAAAGTTATAACACCCTTCTACTCTATTAGTAGCGGGTATAAAAACAAATTTTTGCACACATTTAATTTTTAATGCGGGTGGGACTCGAACACACAAATGGATAATAGTTCTGTTCGTTGTGCAGTCCATAACTTAACCCATTTCACCACCGTACACGTACACACTATTCGGCAAAATGTTGCAGCAGAGCTGCCGGAAAAAGGAGTAAAAAGTATTAAAAACGTATAAGTTTTATTCAGGTACCAAAAAAAATTCAAGATTTATCACTTAAACAGTAAATATAATAATTATACTATAAATCGAATACGTGCATGTAAAAAACGATATGTGCCCTTTTAATACCTCTTTATATACTTGAATAGAAAGTGTTCTAAAGCACTCAAACTTTTAATAAATTTTGTTAAAACAAGTAAGAAAGCTACAGTCGAGTGTGCTCGACTGTAATATACCCGCTACCCAGCTGCTTGTACATAATTTATTTGCGGAACAAAAAAACGGCTACAATCATATTTTGACCGTAAAAGGCTATGGACTTATAATATTTATGCAAAGTCAAAATATAAAATAAAACAAGTAAGAAAGCTACATTCGAGTGTGCTCGGCTGTAATATACCCGCTACCCAGCTGCTCGTACATCAAAACTATTTGCGGAACAACAAAGAACGGCTACAATCATATTTTGACCGTAAAAGGATATGGACTTAGAATATTTATGCAAAGTCAAAATCTAAAATAAAAAAAAAAACATTTTTGCACACATTTAATTTTTGATGGGGGTGGGAGTCAAACCCGTTAATGCATAGTAGTACTGTTCGTTTTGCAGTCCACAACTTAACCCATTTCACCACCGTACACGCACACACGATTCGGTACAATGCTGCAAGCAGCGCTGCCGGCAGCGCTGCTTACAGCTATGGAAAACGTTAAGCTGAAAAACTTCTGTGTTTATCACCAAGTTTTCAGGTATCATCTGGCTAGCTATTGTTAACATGTACACCGAAAATGAAAAATATGGCATCAAAATTGCGTTTGTAATAATTTTTTTTGATTTACAGAGGTGGAAGGGGGCGTGGCCAAAATCTAAAATAAACTTTATCAGCGTGCAATAATAACACATACTGTCACTAAATTGGGTAGTTCTAGCTCTTATAATAGCTGAGATCTAGATTTTCACACGGACAGCACACGGACAGACGATTTACAGGGGTGGAAAGGGGCGTGGCCAAAATGCAAAATAAACTGACATCTAGATTTCCACACGGACAGACAGACGGACAGCCGGACAGACGGACATGGCTATATCGACTCGGCTGTTGATCCTGAGCCAGAATATATATACTTTATAGGGTCGGAGCTGTCTCCTTCTGCCTGTTACATACATTTTCGGTTTGAACAAAGTTATAATACCCTTCTACTCTATGAGTACCGGGTATAAAATGCTTTTGCGGCATGAACTGGGAATCGAACCACGGGCCTGTCGGTTCAGGAGTTCATCGCCTTTCCACTAAGCTACTGACGCTGTTATCCAACAACTGCAAAAATTTGCATTGTAAGGCATTCTTATTATTTCCTGTACAAATAAAGAATTTGCGCTGCCGGCAGCGCTGCTTACAGCTATTGAAAACGTTAAGCTGAATAACTTCTGTGTTTATTATCCGATTGTTACCAAATTTTCAAAGATCATCTGGCTAGCTATATAGTTATCATATAAACCGAAAATGAACAATATGGCATCAAAATTGCGCTTGTAATCATTTTTTTTTATTTACAGAGGCGGAAGGGGACGTGGCCAAAATCCAAAATAAACTTGATCAGCGTGCAATAATAACACATACTTTCACCAAATTTGGTAGTTCTAGCTCTTATAATAGCTGAGATCTAGATTTTCACACGGACAGCACACGGACAGACGGACAGACGGACCCATTTAAATTTTGATGCGGGCGGGACTCGAACCCGTAAATGCATAATAGTACTGTTCGTTTTGCAGTCTACAACTTAACCCATTTCACCCCCGTACAGGCATACATGATTCGGCACAATTCTGCAAGCAGCGCTGCCGGCATAACACATACTATCACCAAATTTGGTAGTTCTAGCTCTTATAATAGCTAAGATCTGGATTTTTACACGGACAGACAGACAGACAGACGGACAGACGGACAGACGGACAGACGGACATGGCTATATCGACTCGGCTGTTGATCCTGGGCCAGAATATATATACTTTATAGGGTCGGAGGTGTCTCCTTCTACCTGTTACATACATTTTCGGTTTGAACAAAGTTATAATACCCTTCTACTCTATGAGTAGCGGGTATAAAACAAAAAGCTTAAGCGGCATGAATTGGGAATCGAACCACGGGCCTGTCGGTTCAGGAGTTCATCGCTGTTCCACTAAGCTACTGACGCTGTTATCCAACAACTGCAAAAATTTGCATTGTAAGGCATTCTTGTTATTTCCTGTACAAATAAACAATTTGCGCTGCCGGCAGCGCTGCTTACAGCTATGGAAAACGTTAAGCTGAATAACTTCTGTGTTTATTATCCGATTGTTACCCAATTTCTAAAGATCATCTGGCTAGCTATATAGTTATCATATAAACCGAAAATGAACAATAAGGCATCAAAATTGCGCTTGTAATCAATTTATTTTGATGGATGGATGTTTTTTGGGGCGGATGGGGGCGTGGCCAAAATCCAAAATAAACTTGATCAGCGTGCAATAATAACACATCCTGTCACCAAATTTGGTAGTTAAAGCTCTTATAATAGCTGAGATCTAGATTTTTACACGGACAGACAGACGGACAGCCGGACAGACAGACAGACGGACAGACAGACATGGCTATGTCGACTCGGCTGTTGATCCTGAGCCAGAATATATATATTTTATGGAGTCGGAGGTGTCTCCTTCTGCCTGTTACACACATTTTCGGTTTGAACAAAGTTATAGTACCCTTCTACTCTATGAGTAGCGGGTATAATAAAAACAAAAAATATAAGAAAAAGCTGCGCTCTAACAATCGCACACAGCTGATTTAAGAGACTGCCACTTCTCCACTTGTTAACTAAGTTCATTGTGAGCCATTAAAAAAATTTTAAATAAAATGCATGACCACCAATTAATGCACATTCAAAAATTAGAGTAAAAGTTCTTAAAAAAAAAATAAAAAGAACAAGCTTATGCGGCATGAACTGGGAATCGAACCACGGGCCTGTCGGTTCAGGAGTTCATCGCCTTTCCACTAAGCTACTGACGCTGTTATCCAACAACTGCAAAAATTTGCATTGTAAGGCATTCTTATTATTTCCTGTACAAATAAAGAATTTGAGCTGCCGGCAGCGCTGCTTACAGCTATGTAAAACGTTAAGCTGAATAACTTCTGTGTTTAGTATCCGATTGTTACCAAATTTTCAGAGATAATCTGGCTAGCTATAGTTATCATATAAACCGAAATTGAACAATATGGCATCAAAATTGCGCTTGTAATCATTTTTTTTTGATTTACAGATGCGGAAGGAGCGTGGCCAAAATCCAAAATAAACTTTATCAGCGTGCAATAATATCACATACTGTCACCAAATTTGGTAGTTCTAGCTCTTATAATAGCTGAGATCTAGATTTTCACACGGACAGCACACGGACAGACGGACACATTTAAATTTTGATGCGGGCGGGACTCGAACCCGTAAATGCATAATAGTACTGTTCGTTTTGCAGTCTACAACTTAACCCATTTCACCGCCGTACACGCATACACGATTCGGCACAATGCTGCAAGCAGCGCTGCCGGCATAACACATACTATCACAATTTGGTAGTTCTAGCTCTTATAATAGCTGAGATCTGGATTTTCACACGGACAGACAGAAAGACAGACGGACAGACGGACAGATGGACATGGCTATGTCAACTCGGCCGTTGATCCTGAGCCAGAATATATATACTTTATGGGGTCCGACGTGTCTCCTTCTACCTGTTACATACATTTTCGGTTTGAACAAAGTTATAATACCCTTCTACTCTATGAGTAGCGGGTATAATAAAAAGAAAAATATAAGAACAAGTAAGATAGCTACAGTCGAGTGTGCTCGACTGTAATATACCCGCTACCCAGCTGCTTGTACATAATTTATTTGCGGAACAAAAAAACGGCTACAATCATATTTTGACCGTAAAAGGCTATGGACTTATAATATTTATGCAAAGTCAAAATATAAAATAAAAAAAAAAAACATTTTTGCACACATTTAATTTTTGATGCGGGCGGGACGCGAACCCGTAAATGCATAATAGTACTGTTCGTTTTGCAGTCCACAACTTAACCCATTTCACCACCGTACACACACACACGATTCGGCACAATGCTGTAAGCAGCGCTATGGAAAACGTTAAGCTGAATAACTTCTGTGTTTATTATCCGATTGTTACCAAATTTTCAGGTATCATCTGGCTAGCTATTGTTAACATGTACACCGAAAATGCACTTGCAACTTGATATAATACCCTGCTACTCTATGAGTAGCGGGTATAAAAAGAAAAAGCTTAAGCGGCATGAACTGGGAATCGAACCACGGGCCTGTCGGTTCAGGAGTTCATCGCTTTTCCACTAAGCTACTGACGCTGTTATCCAACAACTGTAAAAATTTGCATTGTAAGGCATTCTTATTATTTCCTGTACAAATAAAGAATTTGCGCTCCCGTCAGCGCTGCTTACAGCTATGGAAAACGTTAAGCTGAATAACTTCTGTGTTTATTATCCGATTGTTACCAGCTAGCTATAGTTATCATATAAACCGAAAATGAACAATAAGGCATCAAAATTGCGCTTGTAATCAATTTTTTTTTGATTTACAGGGGCGGAAGGGGGCGTGGCCAAAATCCAAAATAAACTTGATCAGCGTGCAATAATAACACATCCTGCCACCAAATTTGGTATTTTTAACTCTTATAATAGCTGAGATCTAGACTTTCACACGGACAGACAGACGGACAGACGGACATGGCTATATCGACTCGGCTGTTGATACTGAGCCAGAATATATATACTTTATGGGGTCGGAGGTGTCTCCTTCTGCCTGTTACATACATTTTCGGTTTGAACAAAGTTATAATACCCTTCTACTCTATGAGTAGCGGGTATAAAAAGCTGCGCTCTAACAATCGCACACAGCTGATTGAAGAGACTGCCACTTCTCCACTTGTTAACTAAGTTCATTGTGAGCCATTAAAAAAAATTTTAAATAAAATGCATGACCACCAATTAATGCACATTCAAAAATTAAAGTAAAAGTTCTTAAAAAAAAATAAAAAGAACAAGCTTAAGCGGCATGAACGGGGAATCGAACCACGGGCCTGTCGGTTCAGGAGTTCATCGCTTTTCCACTAAGCTACTGACGCTGTTATCCAACAACTGCAAAAATTTGTATTGTAAGGCATTCTTGTTAATTCCTGTACAAATAAAGAATTTGCGCTGCCGGCAGCGCTGCTTACAGCTACGGAAAATGTTAAGCTGAATAACTTCTGTGTTTATTATCCGATTGATACCAAATTTTCAGAGATCATCTGGCTAGCTATGGTTATCATGTAAACCCAAAATGAACAATATGGAATTAAATATGCGCTTGTAATCAATGTTTTTTCGATTTACAGGGGCGGAAGGGGGCGTGGCCAAAATCCAAAATAAACTTTATCAGCGTGCAATAATAACACATCCTGTCACCAAATTTGGTAGTTAAAGCTCTTATAATAGCTGAGATCTAGATTTTTACACGGACAGACAGACGGACAGCCGGACAGACAGACAGACGGACAGACAGACATGGCTATGTCGACTCGGCTGTTGATCCTGAGCCAGAATATATATATTTTATGGAGTCGGAGGTGTCTCCTTCTGCCTGTTACACACATTTTCGGTTTGAACAAAGTTATAGTACCCTTCTACTCTATGAGTAGCGGGTATAATAAAAACAAAAAATATAAGAAAAAGCTGCGCTCTAACAATCGCACACAGCTGATTTAAGAGACTGCCACTTCTCCACTTGTTAACTAAGTTCATTGTGAGCCATTAAAAAATTTTAAATAAAATGCATGACCACCAATTAATGCACATTCAAAAATTAGAGTAAAAGTTCTTAAAAAAAAAATAAAAAGAACAAGCTTATGCGGCATGAACTGGGAATCGAACCACGGGCCTGCCGGTTCAGGAGTTCATCGCCTTTCCACTAAGCTACTGACGCTGTTATCCAACAACTGCAAAAATTTGCATTGTAAGGCATTCTTATTATTTCCTGTACAAATAAAGAATTTGAGCTGCCGGCAGCGCTGCTTACAGCTATGTAAAACGTTAAGCTGAATAACTTCTGTGTTTAGTATCCGATTGTTACCAAATTTTCAGAGATAATCTGGCTAGCTATAGTTATCATATAAACCGAAATTGAACAATATGGCATCAAAATTGCGCTTGTAATCATTTTTTTTGATTTACAGATGCGGAAGGAGCGTGGCCAAAATCCAAAATTAACTTTATCAGCGTGCAATAATAACACATACTGTCACCAAATTTGGTAGTTCTAGCTCTTATAATAGCTGAGATCTAGATTTTCACACGGACAGCACACGGACAGACGGACACATTTAAATTTTGATGCGGGCGGGACTCGAACCCGTAAATGCATAATAGTACTGTTCGTTTTGCAGTCTACAACTTAACCCATTTCACCGCCGTACACGCATACACGATTCGGCACAATGCTGCAAGCAGCGCTGCCGGCATAACACATACTATCACAATTTGGTAGTTCTAGCTCTTATAATAGCTGAGATCTGGATTTTCACACGGACAGACAGAAAGACAGACGGACAGACGGACATGGCTATGTCGACTCGGCTGTTGATACTGAGCCAGAATATATATACTTTATGGGGTCGGAGGTGTCTCCTTCTGCCTGTTACATACATTTTCGGTTTGAACAAAGTTATAATACCCTTCTACTCTATGAGTAGCGGGTATAAAAAGCTGCGCTCTAACAATCGCACACAGCTGATTGAAGAGACTGCCACTTCTCCACTTGTTAACTAAGTTCATTGTGAGCCATTAAAAAAATTTTAAATAAAATGCATGACCACCAATTAATGCACATTCAAAAATTAAAGTAAAAGTTCTTAAAAAAAATAAAAAGAACAAGCTTAAGCGGCATGAACGGGGAATCGAACCACGGGCCTGTCGGTTCAGGAGTTCATCGCTTTTCCACTAAGCTACTGACGCTGTTATCCAACAACTGCAAAAATTTGTATTGTAAGGCATTCTTGTTATTTCCTGTACAAATAAAGAATTTGCGCTGCCGGCAGCGCTGCTTACAGCTACGGAAAATGTTAAGCTGAATAACTTCTGTGTTTATTATCCGATTGATACCAAATTTTCAGAGATCATCTGGCTAGCTATGGTTATCATGTAAACCCAAAATGAACAATATGGAATTAAATATGCGCTTGTAATCAATGTTTTTTCGATTTACAGGGGCGGAAGGGGGCGTGGCCAAAATCCAAAATAAACTTTATCAGCGTGCAATAATAACACATCCTGTCACCAAATTTGGTAGTTAAAGCTCTTATAATAGCTGAGATCTAGATTTTTACACGGACAGACAGACGGACAGCCGGACAGACAGACAGACGGACAGACAGACATGGCTATGTCGACTCGGCTGTTGATCCTGAGCCAGAATATATATATTTTATGGAGTCGGAGGTGTCTCCTTCTGCCTGTTACACACATTTTCGGTTTGAACAAAGTTATAGTACCCTTCTACTCTATGAGTAGCGGGTATAATAAAAACAAAAAATAAGAAAAAGCTGCGCTCTAACAATCGCACACAGCTGATTTAAGAGACTGCCACTTCTCCACTTGTTAACTAAGTTCATTGTGAGCCATTAAAAAAATTTTAAATAAAATGCATGACCACCAATTAATGCACATTCAAAAATTAGAGTAAAAGTTCTTAAAAAAAAAAATAAAAAGAACAAGCTTATGCGGCATGAACTGGGAATCGAACCACGGGCCTGCCGGTTCAGGAGTTCATCGCCTTTCCACTAAGCTACTGACGCTGTTATCCAACAACTGCAAAAATTTGCATTGTAAGGCATTCTTATTATTTCCTGTACAAATAAAGAATTTGAGCTGCCGGCAGCGCTGCTTACAGCTATGTAAAACGTTAAGCTGAATAACTTCTGTGTTTAGTATCCGATTGTTACCAAATTTTCAGAGATAATCTGGCTAGCTATAGTTATCATATAAACCGAAATTGAACAATATGGCATCAAAATTGCGCTTGTAATCATTTTTTTTTTTTGATTTACAGATGCGGTAGGGGGCGTGGCCAAAATCCAAAATAAACTCTATTAGCGTGCAATAATAACACATACTGTCACCAAATTTGGTAGTTCTAGCTCTTATAATAGCTGAGATCTAGATTTTCACACGGACAGCACACGGACAGACGGACACATTTAAATTTTGATGCAGGCGGGACTCGAACCCGTAAATGCATAATAGTACTGTTCGTTTTGCAGTCTACAACTTAACCCATTTAACCGCCGTACACGCATACACGATTCGGCACAATGCTGCAAGCAGCGCTGCCGGCATAACACATACTATCACCAAATTTGGTAGTTCTAGCTCTTATAATAGCTGAGATCTGGATTTTCACACGGACAGACAGAAAGACAGACGGACAGACGGACATGGCTATGTCGACTCGGCTGTTGATCCTGACCCAGAATATATATACTTTATGGGGTCCGACATGTCTCCTTCTACCTGTTACATACATTTTCGGTTTGAACAAAGTTATAATACCCTTCTACTCTATGAGTAGCGGGTATAAAAACCCAGTCCAGTCTCAATTGAGAGCTGAGAGCGGACTGAAAATCCGAACACATTGAGAGCTTACGTAGTCAGAAATTAAGACAGAAGCAACACAGCCTACTTGAATCGTTTTAATAGAATTGTATCGCTTGGTACCTCCTTGCTACAAATTCTACATAAAAAGCCAGCAAGTCTTAAGAGAGAATACCTCTCTGTCTATATTATTTTCCATGGGATTAGCCGCAAATCGCAAGGGGAAATTTCTACAGCATTTTGCCTTGCTTCAGTCACTCAAATGTCTGCAACTTTCGTTAGCAGACATCGTGGCTGCCCAAGCCAAGCAGATTGAGAATAAGTATGGTTTGTGCCGGTGGCAAATGTGGCAAGAGAGCAGAATGTGACCGGCTCATGACTATTATTAGTCATGCAGCGGGCTCGGACTGAGACGTCTAAGTTAATGAAGCTTTTTCACACCTGCCTGCTAAATTATGCGCCATGACCAGGAGTGCCATGGAGTGAGAGCACCATGCAAGCCATTTACTTGTTACAGATTGCTTATAATTAAATTATAATCAACATCAAGCCAGACGCATCACGCAGATGCAGACGAAAATGGAGACGTAGAGACCAAGACCAAGACATGCAGCCAGTGAGACCGGTCTGAGGCCGCTGCTGCTGCTGACATGCATCTAACAAGCCTTCAACTATCTAATTAACGTACAAGTCAAAATATCAATACCTCAAGTAATCAAAATCACTTTAGAATTTCAAATCAATTGAGCTGATGCTGCCTGCCTGCCTGCAGCGTCTCACACAAGCACCGTGTCCAGCTGCTATATGCGACAGTTGCAACTCGAGTCCAGAGTGGGGAGATTGATGAAAAAAAAAGCAACAACAACTAAGATTATTCGAATTTAATGGGCGCAACGCGCGTGGAGACTTCACAAGTGAGGCAACGCCAACTTCAACAAAAACAACAACTGAGACGTTTCACAGACATGTTAGGAAAAGCTAAAACTGGAGCTGCTGCCTGTTGCCTGGTCCTGCCTGTGTCTTGTCTGGCCTGGTCTTTTCCAGTTATACTGTGCTCGCACTGTGACCTGTCATCATGATTGATACGTTTGATGGATTCATTCGAGCTGACTGCTGTGTGGCGTTCAGTTTTAAAGTTTGCTGATTGATCCCAGCGTGTTGATTACAATCGACGCCGACGTACACGCAGATGCAGGCACAGGTAGTTGGCGCAGGCAGTTGGCGCTGTATGGGGAGTCTTGCAACGCATGCTGCTGGGAATTCAATCAAAAGTGTCAGCGCTGGCACAACATCTCTTACTGCTAAAGGTGCCGAAACCACTAACTAAATACAGTGGTAACTGAATATTAGAATAGAATATTAGAAATGATAAGAAAGGCAAAAAAAATCAAAAGGGAAACAAAGAGTTAATCCCTTTTTCATTGATAAGCAATTTTAAAAATTATGGAACTTTGGAAAAGTGGGAAGTATAAAAAATTTTTTATAAATTATAGAAATTTTTAAATATTTTGAAATTAAAAAAATTGACAGTTAATATTTTTAAAACATTTTTAAAAGCTTTAAATATTCTTAATGAATTTTAAATAATACGCAAATTTAGGAAAAATGTGGAAATTTAACGATGACGTCACGATATGCTGCAAAGGCGCAAAGAGTGAAACTATGGAAAACGTTTAGATGAATATCTTCTGTGTTTATTGTTCGATAGGATTGTAATTTTAAAAATAGATTTATATTATAATTATCTATGTTTATACCAAAGCAGAAAGCCATAACTTCAATACTTTTCCTAATAATCGTATTTATCGTTTTGCGTGGGCGGTGGGCGCGACATCGAAAATTGAAAATAAACTCGATCTACCTATGGTATACAGGAAATTAGGTGTCTCTACCTTTTGAAATAGCTGAGATCTAGACGTACAGACGGACAGACGGAAATGGCTATATCGACTCGGCTGTTGATCCTGAGCCAGAATATATATACTTTATGGGGTCGGAGGTGTCTCCTTCTGCCTGTTACATACATTTTCGGTTTGAACAAAGTTATAATACCCTTCTACTCTATGAGCAGCGGGTACAAAAAAAAAAAACATTTTTGCACACATTTAATTTTTGATGCGGGCGGGACTCGAACCCGTTAATGCATAATAGTACTGTTCGTTTTGCAGTCCACAACTTAACCCATTTCACCACCGTACACGCACACACGATTCGGCACAATGCTGCAAGCAGCGCTGCCGGCAGCGCTGCTTACAGCTATGGAAAACGTTAAGCTGAATACCTTCTGTATTTATTATCCGATTGTTACCAAATTTTCAGAGATCACCTGGCTAGCTATAGTTATCATGTAAACTGAAAATGAACAATAAGGCATCAAAATTGCACTTGTTATCAATGTTTTTTCGATTTGCGGGGGCGGAAGGGGGCGTGGCCAAAATCCAAAATAAACTTGATCAGCGTGCAATAATAACACATATTGTCACCAAATTTGGTTGTCCTAGCTCTTATAATAGCTGAGATCTAGATTTTCACACGGACAGACAGACGGACATGGCTATCTCGACTCGGCTGTTGATCCTGAGCCAGAAAATATATACTTTATGGGGTCGTAGGTGTCTCCTTCTGCCTGTTACATTTTCGGTTTGAACAAAGTTATAATACCCTTCTACTCTATGAGTAGCGGGTATAAAAAGCTTATGCGGCATGAACTGGGAATCGAACCACGGGCCTGTCGGTTAAGGAGTTCATCGCCTTTCCACTAAGCTACTGACGCTGTTATCCAACAACTGCAAAAATTTGCATTGTAAGGCATTCTTATTATTTCCTGTACAAATTAAAAATTTGCGCTGCCGGCACCGCTGCTTACAGCTATGGAAAACGTTTAGCTGAATAACTTCTGTGTTTATTATCTGATTGTTACCAAATTTTCAGAGATCATCTGGCTAGCTATAGTTATCATGTAAACCGAAAATGAACAATATGACGTCAAAATTGCGCTTGCAATCAATTGTGTTCGATTTACGGGGGCGGAAGGGGGCGTGGCTAAAATCCGAAAAAAACTTGATCAGCGTGCAATAATAACACATTTTGTCACCAAATTTGGTAGTTCTAGCTGTTATAATAGCTGAGATCTAGATTTTCACACGGACAGACAGACGGACATGGCTATATCGACTCGGCTGTTGATCCTGAGCCAGAATATATATACTTTATGGGGTCAGAGATGTCTCCTTCTGCCTGTTACATACATTTTCGGTTTGAACAAAGTTATAATACCCTTCTACTCTATGAGTAGCGGGTATAAAAATAGGTGGCGGATGATCTTGTTCAGAGTTTTTTGATGGAATTAAATGTGTGATAATTTGTTTCGAAACTGGGCGGCTGGTATCTTACTGTCGGGCGCGCTCGACTGTAGCTTTCTTTACTTGTTTTTTATTAATTAATTTAATTGTGTTTCCTTGATAGAAACGTAAATTTTGATTTTTATAGTCATAATCTTCTTGCTTACTTTAATTTCAGCATTCAGCTTTTTCAAGCTGTCATTGCCTAGACTGGCATCAAATGATCTTAACAAATGATCGGCAACAAAAAGAACTTAACATTTATGTCAGGGTGGTTAAAGGGATTGATTATTTTATGATGGGTGATGCAAACGGACACAGCATTAAAGGGTTTTTCGTTGGCAGTCGGATTTGTAATAAATTTGGGTTGTATGTAATTCCTGTTCGATCCTGTATCTATTAATATGTTTCGGATTTTGCCATTCCCTGAGCTTGCATTCAAAGTATAAAAGCGACGAATGTTCTTTTCTAAAAAATTCGTTGCAGAGTTGTCGTTGTAATAGTTTTCATCGTAGTCATATCCGTCAACATATTTAATTACAAATGTGTCTGTGCATTTTCTTGAGAAGTCGATGAGCTTCCGTACCGAAGTCCATACAAGTAATCTTGATCAGAAGAAGTGAAAGATGTTGATTAACCGTCTGGTGAAGTTCTTCGACATTTTCTTGAGAAGTCGATGAGCTTCCGTACCGAAGTCCATACAATTAACCTTGATCAGGAGAAGTGAAAGATGTTGATAAACCGTCTGGTGAAGTTCTTCGACCGTTTGGTTACCCTGAGACAACATTGTCATATGATATTCTAGCGTACCAAGATCTCGCTTGCCTCCGTAATGCATCGTTAGACACTTAACCATTGCTTTGCAATTTAATGGAACGCTATATTCTTCTAGTGCCGTGTCAGCATTACCTTAGATTTTCTTCCCAATGGAGTGAAGTATGCTAAAATATCTTGAGGTACCCACCTTCCCTGCGTAGGCTTCAATTATGTGGTCGTTGTTTTTTTTTTCCAAGAGCTGAATTCCGCAGCATTTCCAGAAAATTCCATGAGGTATTTAACTACATCTGGGACTTTGTCGAGTCCCCCTTAGTTCGCACGATTTATGAATTGGTCTATAGAATAGCTAAAATCGTGGTCTGGGCTATTTAAAGATTGCACTACTCTTGGGACTTGTTATATTTTTATACCCGCTACTCATAGAGTAGAAGGGTATTAAAACTTTGTTCAAACCGAAAATGTATGTAACAGGCAGAAGGAGACACCTCCGACTTTGCCTTCAATATTTTCGCTAATAATTTGGCCATTATTGTCGGTATAAGGTGAAATTATTATGAAAGTTGGTTGTTCAATTGTATTCATAGGAATGTGGGACATTAAGAATATTTCATTAGAAGCTACGTTATACCAAGCGGAAGTTTTAATATCAATCAGATTTTTGTTGCCAATATTGTCGTGTTTTTGTAGTTTGTGATTAAATATTCCTAGTCATGTTAGTTGTGAACCCATTTCAATATCCTCGATATATTCGGTAAAATGTTCAATGTTAAATATTAATAGATTAATTTTTTGTTCTATTTTCAAAAATTTGAACTGGGTGTTAATTATTTCTATGCCATTATTGAGACTGCCGATAACATGGTTTAGAGTGCTGACCTGTACTGTGTCTTGTGATAGAGCCGAAATTTGTTGTTCAATATGTTTCTGTAGTCTTCGACTAGTGTCCCAAAAATTGTAATATGGAACCTACAAAGTTAACCAGTCCTCGTTTGTTTTATTTTGATGCGTATGCCAGTCATTTCTCTTTCCATTTTTTCAGTTAAATATAAATTCTTGACATTGATTAATTAAACTATTTAATGTTTTTTCAAATTCTGTAATATTTATTGAGACACAGTGATACATAAAGGTGATGGAGATTTGTATTGTTCCAGGATCGAACAAGACAAATCCTTGATTGTTTTCTATCGGGTTGATTTCGAGTGTTCCTGCTGTAGTTTGTCTCGCAAAACAAGTTATTATGGTAATTATAAGTCCGATGATTGGGAGGAGTCGGTTTGCCCTAAGTATTTACTGTCATTAACATTCTTTTTCTTTTTAAATTTGCTTTTACAATATACATATAATGTAATAAAATATATAATGTAATAAAATATATATATAATATAATATAATATAATATAATATAATATAATATAATATAATATAATATAATATATTATAATATAATATATAAATTGTATAATGAATAGCGTTTTGACCTCTATTATTTTCGTTATAATGTTTTTTTGTCTAATTGTTCTATTCTGTATTTGTATGTTTTCGTTGTTAAGCCAAATTTTTAAAGAAGTGCTCATAAACGCAGAGTCTTTGTCTGCTTTAATTTTCTGTGGTTTTCCCATGTTGTAAAAAATTCTAGTAATAATACATGGTCTATTGTGTTTAACAGGTAGAAGGAGCCATCTGCGACCCCATAAAGTATAAATATTCTTGCTCAGGATCACGAGCTGAGTCGATTAAGCCATGTCTGTCTGTCCTAAAAAAGCTAGAGCCACCAAATTTGGTGAAAACACTTATGTGAATCATACGCTGTACAATTTTTATTAAAATTTGGGACACGCCTACTTCCGCCCCGCAAATCGATAAACCGTATAGCAAGCGCAATAATAAAGCTAGAGTATTCAGTTTTGGTGTGAATGATAACTATCACCACCTAAACGATCGCTGGTTCCGATCGGATAATGAACATAAAAGATATTCAACGTTTCATATAGATTTGCACTGCGGCCACTGCAAGCAAGCAATCAGTGTTTTTTCCAAGCAGTGTTTTTTTTTCAACTGCTTGGACTGCTTGACATCTAACTGAAAATTATATATGTTGTTTATTATTTTTCTTTAATAAAACACGTTTACCAATAACAGTTTCCTAAATCAGATTTTTTCATAACCTTGAAAAATCCATGGTCTTATACAGTAAACACTTGACTGTAGCCGTTCTTACTTGTTTCAAAAACTACAATAGTTTTGTTGATCTATATTGCTTTCTGATAAACTATGGTTGCTGCTGTTGAAATATTTTCTTCTTCACCTACCATGTTTTCTTAAATTTTGACACAAGATAAAGCGTCTGCTACGTGATTTAATTTACCTTTTAAAAATTTGATTTTGAAATTATAGTCACTAAGTCAAATTCGCCAACGTTGTAGTTTCATATTAGGTTCTTTAATGTTATTTAGCCAAGCAAGGGGTTTGTAATCGCTCAAAATCTCAAAGGGGACTCCATATAGATATGGGCGGAAAGTTTAGTTGCCCAAACGATTGGTAGTAGTTCTTTTTCAATAGTGCTATAATTTTGTTCGTGATCATTTAATGCTCTGCTTGCCAAAAGCTTACTGGTTTATTGTCTTGCGATAACACGGCTCCTATGGCCAAATTGCTAGCGTCAGTAGTGACTTGAAATGTTTTTGTAAAATCAGGACAAATCAAAATTGGGTCGTTCATTATAAGTGTTTTCAAATAATTTATTGTATTCTTCATTTTTTGTGTCTATTTTAGCTCCTTTTTTTAAAAATATTGTCAGAGGTTTTGCAATCTTTGCAAAATCTTGACTGAACTTACGGTAATACCCGCATAGGCCTAAGAAAGATTTGATTTCTTTCGGTGTCTTTGGGAGGGAAAATTTTTCGATTGCTTTAACTTTCTCTTTATTGGGTCGTATGCCTTCTGCACTTATAATATGACCCAAGAAATTTGTTTGCTTTTTCAAAAAATCTCATTTGTCCAATTGGAGTTTAAGATTGGCCTCTTTTAGTTTCTCAAAAACCTTTCTCAGTAAGTCTAGGTGTTCGTTCAGAGATGTTGAATAGATGATCACATCATCTATATAAACAAGGCAATGCTTGTTAATGAGGACGTAATTCATGCACCGTTGGTTGCAGGATAATTTTTTAAGCCAAATGGCATGCGAGTGTACTCATAGTGACCATGTTTGGTCAAAAACTTTGTTTTTGGTATACACTTAGGCTCCATTTCGATTAGGTGAAAGCCTTTTGCTAAGTCAATCGTAGTAAAATATTGGAATTTTCCTAATTTGTCTAGTATTTCGTCCATATTATGAATCGGAAATTTATCATTTATTGTTATTTCATTTAGGTTTCAATAGTCCACGACCAACCTGAATTTCGTTTGCCAGAGGCATCTATCTTTTTGGGAACAATCCATAATGGACTGCAGTAGGGGGAGTCGTATTCGCATATAATACCTTTTTGTAACATTTCCTCAATTTGCTTATTTACTTCTGCTTCGTAGGCGAACGGATACGAGTATGGTCTTTTGTAAACTGGGTTTTCGTGAACTCTTTTTACTGGTTTCGTTTTTGGAATATTGAATGTCACTGAACTCTTTTAATAAATTTGTAAGTCTGTATTTTTCCTCACTATTTAAAAGTTTGAGTCTGTATGTGTGTTCTGAGTCTATGTTGTTGTCCATGGCATAGTTTATTTCTGATGTAAAGTTGTTTTCATGTAAGAGTGCATTCAAGTTTTTAAAGAGTTCCCATCACATGGAACATTATAAACGAATGTTCACAGTTAATTATTGTTTCCTTTCGAAAGTAATCTTTTAAACAATTATTTTCCATTAGTACTTTTCTTCCTAATAGAATGACATAAAAAAGTGAAAATGAATGAATATAGTATTGCTGAGTTTGTTGTCGTTGGGCGGAAGGTCTACATATTTATTTAATTTAGAATAGCTTGTCATACTTCGGACAGTTATTTGTTTATCTTTAACTTGGAGGTTGAAAAAGTTTGAGCTCATCAAGCTTATTGAAGAGCCAGTGTCAACTATGCATCAATACCTGTGGTTATTAAACACGATCTCTATGTATTGGAGGGATCCCAGGCTTGAAAAATTTTCAGCTTGTTCATATTGCTGATCTGTAAACATTTCTGTCTGAGTATTTTGTAATTGATCTTTGTGGAACTGTTCGTCGTTATTATTGTAGTGGTCAGTTTCGTTATAGTAATTTAATTCGTACTGGTGATGACTTTCATCTGTCTGCATACTTGACTGTCCGCTGCCCTCTTTAAAACGCTTATTCGGCACTCTTGGTTGTTGGGGGGCTGATAGTAGTGTCGGGTGTCGTTTTGACGGTCATGAAGTAAGTCTCTTTTGAACTCGTTGTATAAATTTTTGTTTTGATCAAATTCTTTTGATTAATGTTTCTATTATTATGGGTGTTAGGTAAATTTGAGTTTAATCTTGGCTTATCGCATTTTTTTGGGTCTTCGTATAGACCTTCTTGTTGGGCGACTTGTCTTAATTTTTGAACGGTTGAAATGTCATGCCCTGCTAAGGTCATGAACAGCCTATCGGGAAGTGAGCGTTGAATTGTATTTTTTATAGTAGTCACTATTACTTGTGTATAAACCGCTATATTATTTCGGTCATCTTCTTATGCTAACTTTTTTATAATAACAGTTGACTTATCTTCTAATTGCTCACAGAATAGACCTTCTTAATAGTTCCTCCAGGGGCGTCTGGGTCTTAAATTCCGTGATTAGAGCGTCTTTTAAAGTTGTCCATTCGTTGTGTATTCCAAATTGGGAAACTTTTTCCGCATCTCCGACAATTTGAAGTTCGATGGCTCCAAATATGATTGCCTTCTGTCGAATGTCGTTTGAAAGGTATAAGTTCAACAGGTATTCGATACGTCTGATGAACGAGCTGAGACTGCATGGGTCTCCAGAGAATTGCGGTACTTGGCGTATTTGCCGAAGTAGTTGAGACAGACTTTCCGCTGCTAACGCCATTTTAGTTTTTATACCCGCTACTCATAGAGTAGAAGGGTATTATAACTTTGTTCAAACCGAAAATGTATGTAACAGGCAGAAGGAGACACCTCCGACCCCATAAAGTATATATATTCTGGCTCAGAATCAACAGCCGAGTCGATATAGCCATGTCCGTCTGTCCGTCCGTGTGAAAATCTAGATCTCAGCTTTTATAAGAGCTAGGACTACCAAATTATTATTATTGCACGCTGATCAAGTTTATTTTGGATTTTGGCCACGCCCCCTTCCGCCCCCGTATGATAACTATAGCTAGCCAAATGATCTAAAATTTTGTAACAATCAGATAATAAACACAGAACTTATTCAGCTTAACGTTTTCCGTAGCATTGTGCCGAATAGTGTGTGCGTGTACGGTGGTGAAATTGGTTACGGGTTCGAGTCCCACCCGCAACACAAATTAAATGTGTGCAAACATTTTTTTTTTATTTTAGATTTTGACTTTGCATAAATATTGTAAGTGGCCTTTACAGTCAAAATATGATTCTGGCCGTTCTTTATTGTTCAGCAAATAATTTTGATGTACCAGCAGCTGGGTAGCGAGTATATTACAGTCGAGCACACTCGACTGTAGATTTCTTACTTGTTTTATTTATAAACGTTATTATTAGTTTTTTAGTGGTTGTTTAGTTTATGTTATTGTTCACAGACTGCTACGGTATGTCGAGACTTATTCCTTACGTGAACTATACTGTTTTAAACATTTCGGTTGTTTTAAACAATAGTAGCGGTCGCACTTGTTTGATTTAGTGTACTAGTACAGTGTATTAGTACACAATGTCGAGACTTATGTCCTATGTGAACTGCACTGTGCACCTTGACTTTTCTACCATTCGGCCATTTAAAACGGTCAAAAATGGTATACTAAGTCTGTGCAAATGTATGTAACAGGCAGAAAAAGGCGTGGCAGACCCCACAAAGTATATATATTCTGACTCAGGTTCACTAGCTGAATCGATTGAGCCATGTCCGTCTGTCTGTCCGTTTGAACGTCTAGATCTCAGCTATTACAAAAGCTAGAGACACCATATTTCACATGAATGTATACCATAGGTAGGTCGAGTTTATTTTCAATTTTCGATGCCACGCCCACCGCCCACGCAAATCGATAATTGTTGATTATCAGGAGAAGTATTGAAGGTACAGCTTTCTGCGTTGGTGTGATCATAAATAATTGCAATATACAAATTACAATTACAATCCAATCGCACCATAAACACAAGAGTTATCCGTGTTTCCGTTTTCCGTACTTCCACTACTTGGGCCTGAGCTGCGCTTCGTGACGTCATCGTCACGATGCTTCGTTTCAGCCGTAGCGTGTGTAAAGCTATGCCGTTTTCACATGTAGATGGCGCTACTCAGAGATAGATTTAATATAAACAATAGGTGGAGGATAAACTTGTGCAGAGTTTGATAATGGAATTAAATGTGTGATAATTTGTTTCGAAACTGGGCGAATGGTATCTTACTGCCGGGCGAGTTACAATCCTGTGGCCGGGGGAGGAAAAGCTTTCATAAAACAACTGTGTAGTTCGGGGTATAAAACGAGAATGAGTCTCTTTATTACAAAAAGTTGTATGCTTAGGCAAAATGTCTCTTCGGCCGAGTGTGTTCACTCACCGATCGTGTTGGCGATCGGCCCGAGTTCGTGTTGGCGATC
Source organism: Zaprionus ghesquierei (assembly GCA_018904095.1). Lineage (NCBI taxonomy): Eukaryota > Metazoa > Arthropoda > Insecta > Diptera > Drosophilidae > Zaprionus > Zaprionus ghesquierei. Next base: position 1,134,382 of record JAEIGP010000002.1, on the reverse strand, counting down.
TTCGTTGAAACTCCTCGGCTCTGGATTTGTTGCCGGGTCGGTGTTGTTTCCCAGTGGCCGGGGAGAGGGGCATGTTAACTCCTCCCCCCCCCCAGTCCGAAGAGAAGGTCATAAGGGGAATGGCCGGATCGGAGAAAGGTGATTAGGTGACGTGTTGTTGGTGTATGCCACGAACTCCGACGACATTTTGAATTTGACCGTTTTTTTTTTTAAATGGGTATCAGTACACAATGTTATATCGTTATATCTTATGCTAAAGTTACACTTTGTTTACTTATTATCTATCTTATATTATTATTTGTTCCTTATGAAATAACAGTTTAGGGATAATGATTAGTTTACTGGCTAATATCTACTACTTTGTTTACATTATTAGACAGTGTCTATATTGTAGTTTATCCTATTTTATAATGAATATGTGTTATTTCTGACTTCCCTAAGTTCGTTAAAGAAAAATGTTTGTGCCTTTTTATAGGGAAAATTTTTGGTGTTTGTTTTGTTTGTTTTGTTTTCGTTTGTATATTAATGTAGTAATATATTGTATTATATTTTGTGATACTATGTATATGTATCTATGCTTGAATGTGTATTTTAATATGTGTGTATTCTTTCCGAACAAAAAGAAAACCTGTATGTGTGTGTCCGTTATGCTGTTTCCTCTTTTCCTTGTTTCCCGGTGTTTAGTGTTAATTGTATGTCATTCGTGAAGTGCAGCTGTGCTTTCTTCCACCTTTGTAGTTTTTTGTTTGTTTTCGGCTTTAGCTGTAATGCATGAATTAAATAAGTATTCAATAAAGTGTATTTTAGAGGTTAGTGAACATGTGACAACAATAGACGTCAAGTTGTTTGTGGATTGTTTGTTCTTTTTCTTTAATTAATTTTATTGCTTTTATTTATATATATATATATATTTTTTTTTTTGAAGTGGTTCTATTCTCGCAGTGCGTGGTGTGCAAAAAAAAATTCAACAGAATTGAACAGTGTACAAGCGAACGCGGCGTAAAGCATGCGCCGCCACTCTGGCGCGACATCAGCTCTTGGCGGCAGCCAATGTACAGTGATGCGCCGACGTGGTAAGAATTTTACAAGCGGCGCAACACAAACACATACATGCTTACTTGATTTGCCGAAGGAAACTGTATCACTGTGTATATATTTATTTTTTATTTATTATTTTATTTTTTTATTGTTATGAATAATAATTGTCCAGGTTTTATTATTATTATATTTTTTTTATTTGTAAAATAAATTTGCTTTCATGTAAATTGATAAATAAAAACGATCCCGGTGCCTTAACAACGATTGTTCTACACATATTCGGTCGTTAATCACACAACTCACATTTATTTATTTTAAATCACTGTGCGGAGGATCCCGTTGCCTTGGGGGCGACTGATGTATATATTCACTTCTTGCGCAGCGAGTTCTGGTCAAAATGAAGTCTAATATTCGACTGATCTAGCTCTTTACCACTTCTTTTTTATATAACAACTCGCAGTCAGCGACAGCGGCACCAGCCTACCGCCGCGCAAAACAGTTGTTCTCAGAACTACAGAACTACAAAAACCATTCGCAATGCAAAGATGGGCTGATGCAATATTACTATAGTGATGAAATTACTATTCTGGTGAAATAACCAAAAAGCATTCTAACCACATACAAATGCAAATATGGGCTGATGCCATATTACCATAGTGATGAAATTACTATTCTGGTGAAATAATCAAAAAAGCATACCAACCACATACAAACGGTCACCAGTTTGATATGTCAAATTTTTATACCCGCTACTCATAGAGTAGAAGGGTATTATAACTTTGCTCAAACCGAAAATGTATGTAACAGGCAGAAGAAGACACCTCAGACCTCATAAAGTATATATATTCTGGCTCAGGATCAACAGCCGAGTCGATATAGCCATGAAAAAAATTGATTACAAGCGCAATTTTGATGCCATATTGTTCATTTTCGGTTTACATGATAACTATGGCTAGCCAGATGATCTCTAAAAATTTGGTAACAATCGGATAATAAACACAGAAGTTATTCAGCTTAACGTTTTCCATAGCTGTAAGCAGCGCTGCCGGCAGCACTGCTTGCAGCATTGTGTCGAATCGTGTGTGCGTGTACGGTGGTGAAATGGGTTAAGTTGTGGACTGCAACACGAACAGTACTATTATGCATTTACGGGTTCGAGTCCCGCTCGCATGAAAAATTAAATGTGTGCAAAAACGTTTTTTTTTTTTATACCCGCTACTCATAGAGTAGAAGGGTATTATAACTTTGTTCAAACCGAAAATGTATGTAACAGGCAGAAGGAGACACCTCCGACCCCATAAAGTATATATATTCTGGCTCAGGATCAACAGCCGCGCCGACATAGCCATGTCTGTCGGTCCGTCTGTCTGTCTGTCCGTCTGTCTGTCTGTCTGTCCGTGTGAAAATCTAGATCTCAGCTATTATAAGAGCTAGAACTACCAAATTTGGTGACAGTATGTGTTATTATTGCACGCTGATCAAGTTTATTTTGGATTTTGGCCACGCCCCATTCCGCCCCTGTAAATAAAAAAAATTTGATTACAATTCATTTTCGGTTTATGTGATAACTATGGCTAGCCAGATGATCTCTGAAAATTTGGTAACAATCGGATAATAAACACAGAAGTTATTCAGCTTAACGTTTTCCATAGCTGTAAGCATAGCAGCATTGTGTCGAATCGTGTGTGCGTGTACGGTGGTGAAATGGGTTAAGTTGTGGACTGCAAAACGAACAGTACTATTATGCATTTACAGGTTCGAGTCCCGCCCGCATCAAAAATTAAATGTGTGCAAAAATGTTTTTTTTTTATTTTAGATTTTGACTTAGCATAGATATTATAAGTCCAAAGCCTTTTACGGTCAAAATTTGATTGTAGCCGTTTTTTTGTTCCGCAAATAAATGATGTACGAGTAGCTGGGTAGCGGGTATATTACAGTCGAGCACACTCGACTGTAGCTTTCTTACTTGTTCTTTTTTTTTTCTTTTTTCTTTTAATTGGTATCATTTTATGAGTTGGGGTGTATGGATGATCCCGGTGCCTTATCAGAGGTTGATGTACACATACGGTCGCCTGTGAAGCAATTTGAATTTGGTTTTGTTTGTTTCTTTTGTTTTATTTGCACTTGGACGTCGTTATGTTTCAATAACTTTTTAATTTAATTTATTATTTCACCACTCACTACTAAAATCCCCGCAACCACTGCCGTCACATGTTCATCACCTCTTTAGAATTAGAACAATAAGCGTAGTGGGCATTGTTAATCCCTTGTCCGTAGTCCGGCTGCGCCAGTTACAATCCTGTGGCCGAGGGAGGAAAAGCTTTCAAAAAACAACTGTGTAGTTTGGGGTATGAAATGAGAATGAGTCTCTTTATTACAAAAAGTTGTATGCTTAGGCAAAATGTCTCTTCGGCCGAGTGTGTTCACTCACCGATCGTGTTGGCGATCGGCCCGAGTTCGTGTTGGCGATCTTCGTTGAAACTCCTCGGCTCTGGATTTGTTGCCGGGTCGGTGTTGTTTCCCTGTGGCCGGGGAGAGGGGCATGTTAACTGGCGCGCTCGACTGTAGCTTTCTTTACTTGTTTTTGTTAATTTTATTACACCTTAGTGGCGATCTCACTTGACGAAGCTGGCCACAAATATAGGTCTTTGATTTAACTCTACAGGTTCTTGTGCGGATACCGATTTTAGTCACTTTAACGAACCGAATCACTTTGTTGCGGCCAATTCGCGGGTAAAATCAGAAAAGAATACTTGATCTTACAAGTTTCCTCTTTTCACTAGATTTTCAAAGGATAACGAGTTTTACTAGGACTTTTTGCGGTATCCTACCGGCTGCGCCAATAAACTTTTCAGAACATGGATTTTAAAAAAAATTTTAATACAAATTGTACAGCGTATGATTCACATAAGTGTTGTCACCAAATTTGGTGCATTTAGCTGTTTTAGTTTCTGAGATATAGGGGGGTGGAAGCAGGCGTGGCCCAAATTTTAATAAAGAAGGAAAGACGGACAGACATACATGGCTTAATCGACTCGGCTAGTGATCCTGAGCAAGACTATATATACTTTATGGGGTCGCAGATGCCTCCTTCTGCCTGTTACGCACATTTCGACAAATACAATAGACCATGTATTTTTTTTTTAAATCCATGGTCTAATAAATGCTCTAACAAAGGTTACCCTATGCGACAATGCATCGCACCATCGATACTCAGTCCGCAGCCGGACATTCTTAGCGCGGAGCCCTGAACTCAATTCTGGCGCGTCAGCATTGTTTATACAAATTTGGTTGTGCATCTGAACTTGACTCTTGGCTAGGCTATTAGTATACGAATGGTATTTTCGGACTGCACAACCCTTATTTTAGATGCTTCTACGAAGCTAACTATTGGAGTGTCTTGTACGACAAGAGATTTTAAATCGGTATGATCTAGGATTGGGGTATATATTATGTTGGGTTTGGCCAAAGTAAAGGCAAGAATTAAATTTTAAATTTCTGTAAACAACATTCAATTTATTGCCAGTAGAGACTCGTATTAATGTGATGTGCCAACCAAGTCGCTTTTCAGGCATAGATCTCCTTAATAATGGGGCCAGTTTACTTGTTTATCTGTATTTGAGTTTCAGAATTAATAGTTCTCTGGTTGGAGTTAGACATGAAGAGAAACTACAGTCGGGCTTTCCTTAAATTAACATACTCAGTTTGTTTCCAAAACTCTTGTTGTTCTTCACAAAGCTTGTTCTCCTACCTTGAACACACGGCGCATTTACAATGTCAATGCCGAAGCTGTTCTTGAGCATTGAGGTGACAGTTTCTGAATTGAATGCGGGCTCATTGTCGCAATAGGCCGTTTTGATATTGGGAAAGAAGTTAATAATCTGCAGGAGGGGTACTGTGATGTCCACTATTGTTCTGGATATCACTAGTTGCACTATTGCAAGCTAGAGAATTTGTCAATGAATTTCAGGAATAGCTTCCTATCAGTTGAGAATATGTCAATGAGCACGCATAGGTATAGGTGTTTCCTTGAGGTCTTGCTTCTTCGGGTACCTGTCATACTTTGCTTGGGTGCAGACCCTACAATTAGCTACAACTTGCTTTGTTAAACTGCCCATTTTAGGTAAATAGTAGTCACGAAGGACTTGTTTAATATTTTCCTAAGCGGCGCTGTGCGCACGTTTGTGCTCCGCAGTGACAATTTCTAACTGCTCGTTCTTATCGGTTATATCTAACATGACATTCTTGGAGTGACGGAATTGGGTGGCTGGGAAGTGCGTAATAAGGTCGTGTTGAAAACTTGATAGAGTGGGCAAGTCGCAATGAATAGCGTTCACGAAGTCAGGATTAGCGACTTCTTTCAGGGCTTTTAACAAGTAACTTTTCTCAGTAAAACTGATCAAGCAGAGAGTTTTACTTCGGAACATCACTAGGTTTCGCTTGAGCGAAAACCGTGTTAGTCTATGGTTTCGACAGTATACGTCAGTGACAGTTCGCTGTGAATAGTCGCAGCGTCTGATTGGGGTTTGTTTTGTAAAGCATTCAGATTCTGCCTAGAGAGGGCATCTGCCACAAAATTTTCTTTGCCAGGTTTGTAGAAAACTTTGGCATTATGCTGGTCTATTTAAGATTTCCACCTCTTCAACTTGACGTTCGTATTCCTATCGGCAACAGCGAACGTGAAAGGTTGGTAGTCGGTAAATATATTTATTTTCCTGGAGCCGTACAGAAAGTTCTGTAATTTACCTAGGGCACATACAATGGATAGCAATTCCCTTTCATTAATGAAAGCCTGCAGCCTGCTTAAGGGTACGAGATATCATGGTGATTGACCTATCCTTTTGAGATAGGACTGCACCGATGCCACTTGCCGACGCATCTGTGGTGAGGTCAAAGGGCTTTTTGAAATCAGGGTACTTAAGTATGACATCTTCTGATGCCAGAATGTTGCCTAGCTTTTAAAATGCGTTGCGTCATTAAACTCAACACAATTTTTTTGACATATGCCTACTCACCGAGCCGTTTTCGCCTTTTAAATTGTCAGTTATCGGAAGAGTTATCGTGCCCCTCTCTCCGGCCACAGGGAAGCAGCACCGACCCGGCAACAAAAAACTGAAAGCCGAAAAATTCAACGAAGATCGCCGAACTCTGACGAAGACACATTTTCTAAAACTGACAACTTTTGTAATTAAGAGAGCATTCTCAATTCAAACCCCGAACAACTCAGTTGTATCTTTTTTTGAAAGCTTTATTCCCTCGGTCACAGGATTGTAACTGGCGCAGCCGGACTACGGACAAGGGATTAACAATGCCCTTTACGCTCGTCGTCCAAATTCTAAAGAGGTGATGAACATGTGACAGCAGCGGTTGTGGGGATTTTAGTAGTGTGTGGTGAAATAATAAGTTAAATAAAAAGTTATTGAAACATAATGACGTGCAAGTGCATATAAAACAAAAGAAACAAACAAAATCAAGTTTAAATTGCTTCACAGGCGACCGTATATGTGTACATCAACCGCTGATAAGACACCGAGATCGCTTGTACGGGACAATTTACAAAATTATACCAACAAGTTGCTGTGTGTGATGACCGAATAAGTGTACTTCAATCGCTGATAAGGCACCGGGATCATGCATACACCCTAACTCACAAAATGATACCAATTAAAAATGGTAAATTAATAGAAAAAATTTTTTTTTACATATCAAACTGCTGTGTGTGGTGACCGTTTGTGTGTGTCGGAAAGCAGTTGGTGTGCGTATTTGGGAGAGTATTGGTATGCTTTTTGGTTATTTCATCAGAATAGTAATTTCATCACTATAGTAAGATTGCATCAGCCTATATTTACATTGCGAATGGTTGTTGTAGTTCTGTAGTTCTGAGAACAACCGTTTCGCCGGGGCGATAGACTGGCGCCGCTGTCGCTGAGTGCGGATTGTTATGCAAAAAAAAAGAAGAAGAAGAAATGGTTAAGAGCTAGATCAGTCGAATATAAGACTTTGTTGAACGTGTGAATGTGTACATCAGTCGCGCCAAGGCAACGGGATCTCCCGCACAGTGGCTTATTAAATAAATGTGAGTTGTGTGATTAACGACTGAATATGTGTACAACAATCGCTGTTAAGGCATCGTTTTCATTTATCAATTTACATGAACGCAAATTTATTTTATATTAGTAAATAAATAAAACCTGGACAATTATTATTCATAACAAAGAAAAAAAATCAATAAAAAATATAAAATTAAAATTTTTACACAGTGATACAGTTTCCTTCGGCAAAATCAAGTAAGCATGTATGTATGCGCCGCTTGTAAAACCCTTGCGACGTCGGCGCATCACTGTACATTGGCTGCCGCCAAGAGCTGATATCACGCCAGAGTGGCGGCGCATGCTTGACGCCGCGTTCGCTTGTACACTGTTGAATTCTTTTGCACACCACGCACTTCGAGAATAGAACCACTTTAAAAATAAACAAATTAAAATTAAAAAAAAATAAATAAATAAATAAAAGCAATAAAATTAGTTAAAGAAAAAGAACAAACAATCCGCAAACAACTTGACGTCTATTGTTGTCACATGTTCACCAACCTCTAAAATACATTCTATTGAATACTTATTTAATTCATGCATTACAGCTAAAGTCAAAAACAAAAAGACTACAAAGGTGGAAGAAAGCACAGCTGCACTTAACGAATGACATACAATTAACACTAAACACCGAGAAACAAGGAAAAGAGGAAACTGCGTAACGGACACACGCATACAGGTTTTCTTTTAATTCGGAATGAATACACACATATTAAAATACACATTCAAGAATAGATACATATACATAGTATCCCAAAATATAATACAATATATTACAACATTAATATACAAACGAAAACAAAACACCCCAATCACCCAAAATTTTCCCTATAAAAAAATAGAGAGAAAAGAAAAGCACATACATATTATTAATATACCTATTAATACCTCACATATTATTACTATTTTATATACACATGCCATAACCATAAAAATACAGATCTCTTCACAATACACGTAAATGTTAAGGAAAAAAGCCAACACTAGTAACATAGTTAGGGGCAGATTAGGGCTAAGGAGCGGATTCAGTTTATCTAAGATAAGGGAAGTACTGGAACATTTAAACCCGACCACAGAAAAAAGATTGGCCAAATTAAATAAGGACAGAGAGACACCAGTTCAAGTCGAGCCTAATGATAAAATATTTAGAAAAGAAAACCGTAGAAACAAGATAACACCGAGATTTTCATTACACTAAGTAGATAGAGACAAAGGCGTAACTTTCCTAACATCTAAAGGTCAAAAGTTACACAAACAAAAAATTAGAAAAACAGTTAAAAAAACAGAGGAAGAAACATAAGATATACAAGCACTATTCAATAAATATGTTATTATCAAACTAAGTAACATAAAAGCCCACATTAACAAGAAACAATCTACGAAAAAAAAAATCTGAAAATGCACAAAAATTTTTCTTTAACGAACTTAGGGAAGCCAGAAATAATACTAATTCATTATAAAATAGGATAAGTTACAATATAGATACTGTCTGATTGTGTAAACGAAGTAGTCGATGGCCATTAGCCAGTAAACTAAACATTATCCCAAAACTGTTATTTCATAAGGAACAAATAAAAATAAAAGATAGATTATAAGTAAACAAGATGTAACGTTTATAAACACAAAACATGTTTAACATTAAGATACCCGTTTTTAAAAAAATTGTTAAAATCAAAATATCGTCGGAGTTCGTGGCAACGAAGATCGCCGAACTCTGACGAAGACACATTTGCTAAAACTGACAACTTTTGTAATAAAGAAAGCATTCTCAATTCATACCCCAAACAACTCAGTTGTTTCTTTTTTGAAAGCTTTCCTCCCTCGGTCACAGGATTGTAACTGACGCGCTATGGCTGCAAAATCTTTGATAAAAATCCTGTCGTGAAGAACTCCGCGCCCGCAAGAGCAGTCGTGTAATTAGTAATGTATGTAATGTATGTATTGAGTGTAATATGTTCAGTGTTAGCTTTCAACGTTATAAATGTTTGTAAATAATTTCCATTTTGTAATTTTTTGTTTTTTAGACCTGAAGACGGTTACCGTTGAGTAAACGAAATACATCGGAAAATAAAATAATAAAATAAGAAACAAACTGTTTTTTATGTTAATTACACTAAATTTAGACTATAAGCCAGCAACCATGCAAACAAACAAGTAAGAACGGCTACAGTCAAGTGTTGACAATATGAGACCATGGATTTTTTAAGATTATGAAAAAATCAGATTGAGAAAACATTTATTGGTAAACGTGCTTTTCAAAGAAAAATAATAAACAAAATATATAATTTTTTATAATTTAGGGGACAGTGTTTGCGTTACCCATCACAAAATAGCCAATCCCTTTAATCACCTTGATATAAATGTTATGTTCTTTTTGTTGCCGATCATTTGTTAAGATAAGTTAGGCAATGACAGCTTGAAAAAGCTGAATGCTGAAATTAAAGTAAGCAAGAAGACTATGACTATAAAAATCAAAATTTACGTTTCTATCAAGGAAAAGAAAATTGAGGCAGAAAACACAATTAAATTAATAAATGAAAAACAAATAAGGAAAACTACAGTCGAGCGCGCCCGACAGTAAGATACCATTCGCCCAGTTTCGAAACAAATTATCACACATTTAATTCCATCAAAAAACTCTGCACAAGTTCACCCGCCACCTATTTTTATACCCACTACTCATAGAGTAGAAGGGTATTAAAACTTTGTTCAAACCAAAAATGTATGTAACAGAAGCAGACACCTCCGACCCCATAAAATATATATATTCTGGCTCAGGATCAACAGACGAGTTGATAAAGCCATGTCCGTCTGTCTGCCTGTCCGTCTGTCTATCCGTTTGAAAATCTAGATCTCAGCTATTATAAGAGCTAGAACTACCAAATTTGGTGACAATATGTGTTATTATGGCACGCTGATCAAGTTTATTTTGGATTTTGGCCACGCCCCCTTCCGCCCCTGTAAATCGAAAAAACATTGATACAAGCGCAATTTTGATGCGATATTGTTAATATGATAACTATATCTAATCAGATGATCTCTGAAAACTTGGTAACAATCGGATAATAAAAACAGAAGTTATTCAGCTACCGGCAGCACAAATTCTTTAATTATACAGGAAATAATAAGAATGCCTTACAATGCAAATTTTTGCAGTTGTTGGAAAACAGAGTTCAGCGAATGGAGAAGTGGTGGACCTCTTAGGTAATGGTGTCATGCGTGTCATGGTGGGGGAGATCGAACTTTTGTTATTTTTTCCAAAAAAAAGTTTTTCCCTCCCTTTTTGAGCTACCTTCATGAAACTTTGTATACATGTTTCTTGTTGCTGCCCGCTATAAATAAGTCGGAACGAGCCGGTACGGACCGATACATCGTATAGATACATAGAACCTATCGGTCGTTTTTTTAACAAAATTTATTAAAAGTTAGAGTGCTCTAGAACACTTTCTATTCAAGTGTATAAAGAGGTATTAAATGGGCACATATCGGTTTTTACATGCACGTATTCGATTTATAGTCCCCAACAGGTATTATTATTTTTTTTTTTTTCTGTTTAAGTGATAAATCTTGGATTTTTTTGGTACCTAAATATAAGTTATACGATTTAAATACTTTTTACTCCTTTTGACGGCAGCGATGCTTTCAGCATTGTGCCGAATAGTGTGTGCGTGTATGGTGGTGAAATGGATTAAGTTGTGGACTGCAAAGCGAACACAACTATTATGCATTTCTGGGTTTGAGTCCCGCCCGCATCAAAAATTAAATGTGTGCAAAAAATTATTTTTATACCATTCAACCATTGAAAATGGTTAAAAATGGTATACTAAGTTCGTGCAAATGCATGTAACAGGCAGAAGGAGGCCTGGCAGACCCCACAAAGTATATATATTCTGACTCAGGATTACTAGCTGAGTCGATTGAGCCATGTCCGTCTTTCTGTGGGTCTGTCCGTCTGTCCGTCCGTCTGTCTATCCGTTTGAACGTCTAGATTTTAGCTCTTACAAAAGCTAGAGACACCATATTTCACATGAAGGTTCCTGTATACCATAGGTAGATCGAGTTTATTTTTAATTTTTGATGACACGCCCACCGCCCACGCAAATCGATAATTTTCGATTATCAGGAGATGTAATGAAGTAACAGCTTTCTGCTTTGGTATGAACATAAATAATTGCAATATAAATCTATTTCCCAAATTGCAATCCAATCGACGATAAACACAGAAGTTATCCATGTTTCCGTTTTCCGTACTTCCACTGCTTGCGCCTGTGCTGCGCGTCGTGGCGTCATCGTCGCGATGCTTCGTTTTAGCTGTAGCATGTGTAAACCTATGCAGTTTTCACATGTAGATGGGGCTATTCAAAAATAGATCTAATTTAAACTATAGGTGGCGGATAAACTTGTGCAGCCTTTTTTGATGGAATTAAATGTGTGATAATGTGTTTCGAAACTGGGCGAATGGTATCTTACTGTCGGGCGCGCTCGACTGTAGCTCTCTCTACTTGTTTTTATTTTAGATTTTGACTTTGCATAAATATTGTAAGTCCATGGCCTTTTACAGTCAAATTATGATTGTGGCGTTCTTTATTTATTTGTGGAAGTACGGAAAACGGAAACATGGATAACTTCTGTGTTTATAGTCCGATTGAATTGTAATTTTGAAAATAGATTTTTATATAAATTGTATTGTATATTGTATTGTATTATCTATGTTCATACCAAAGCAGAAAGCTGTAACTTTAAAACTTTTCCTAATAATCGTAAATTATCAATTTGCGTGGGCGGTGGGCGTGACGTCGAAAATTGAAAATAAGCACGATCTACCTACGGAACCTTCATGTGAAATTTGGTGTTTCTAGCTTTTGTAATAGCTGAGATCTAGACGTCCAAACGGACAGACAAACGGACAGACAGACCGACAGACAGACGGACACGGCTCAATTGACTCAGCTAGTAAACCGGAGTCAGAATATATATACTTTGTGGGGTCTGCCACGCCTCCTTCTGCCTGTTACGTGCATTTGGGCAAACTTAGTATACAATTTTTGACCATTTTCAATGGTCGAATGGTATAATTACCCAAACCTATCTGCAAAGCCAAATCTGAAACAGATCTACACAATTAACGTGAAGGCAGACATACGAACTTCTTCAGACTTACCAATGTACTCGAAATTTTATCAGTACCCAATGAGTCTAAAAGATGAGGGAAACAAACAGCTCTCTGAACTCCTTAATGATGGTATAATCAGACCATCAAGGTCCCCATACAACTCTCCTATATGGATAGTATCAAAAGAAGCAGACGCCTTAAAAGAAAAAAAGTATCGTATGGTCATAGATTACAGGAAATTAAACTTGGTTAATATAGCCGATAAATATCATATCCCAAAAATGAATGAAGTTCTCGCTCAATTAGGTAACAACAAAGTGTTCTCTGTAGTAGACCCTAACAGTCGATTCCACGAAGTTTCATAAAAACATCACACATAAAACAAAATTTCCTTTTCTGGAATAACGGAAAGTATGAGTTTACACGACTCCCATTTGGACTGAACAACGCGCCAGCAATTTTCCAGCGCTCATTAGATGACATACTTCATGAACATATTGGCAAGATAAGTTTCATCTACATTGATGACAACATTATATTCAGTAAAGATGACGAATCACATTTAAGAAATCTGGACATTATTTCTCAAAATAGCCCAATATTGCAAGATAACGAGCCTCTATCATTTCTCTCAAGAACGCTTTCCAAAGCCGAAGAGAATTACGCTTAAAGAATTACCTGTACGGTAAATCAAAAGTTAAAATATTTACCGACCACCAGCTTTTGACTCATTCATTAAGTAGCTGGAACGAAAATGCGAGAATTAAACGGTGGAAGTCATACTTGGGGGAAGACGATTACGAAATATTTTACAAGCCAGGAAAAGAGAACGTTGTTGTTGATGCACTATTCAGAATACCACTTATAGTGCAAATAAATTCAATAGCCTCGACGCAACACAGTGACGTGAGCTCGGGCGAGGAATTAATGCCAAGTATAGAAATATCTATTAACACCTTTAGGAACCTGATCTTCTTTCACAAAGCAGAAATGACAGACCACAAGTTCAGTATTCCATTTCCAACTTTTCACAGGAACGAGATTTAAAGACAGCAGTACAATCTGGAGGAACTGTTATTCGAATTAAAAAAAATATCAGAATCCCTGGGTAATAAATTGTATCTACACGACTGAAGACATAATGTGGAAAATACAACAATTATATCCAACTTATTTAAAAAATTTTAAAGTACGCTTCACGTAGACATTAGTAAAAGATTTGACTAACACGATAGACATATAAAATCCAGCGTTCAGAAAAATTCTACACATCAACAATAAAACAAAAAATTGCAAATATAGTGAAACAGTGTAAGACTTGTAATGAGACTAAATACGATCGACACCCACCTAACCCAGAGATAAGAGAAACACCCATACCCGAATACACCGGACACATAATTCACACAGACATTTACTCAACTGAACGATACCTCGTACGGACAGCAATTGACAAATTTTCTAAGGTAGCAAAAATCCAAATAATAAAATCAAAAGTAATAGAAAATATTCGAGCACCACTTTGTGACTCAGTTTTCTATGTTGGCGTACCAAAATTCATCGTAACGGACAACGAAAATTCCCTAAACTCAGAAACAATACGATTCATTTTAGTCGACCAAATAGGGATACAAATTTATAAAACACCCCCCAATAAATACAATTATAATTAACAGACAGACTGAACAATTTCACTAAACACTCGCTGCAAAATAAGATGCTTGAAGAGGGGTTGATGTTTAGCTGTTTTAGCTGTTTAGATGAGCTGTTGTTGCTGTTTAGCTGAGCTGTTGTTGCTGTTTAGCTGTTGTTGCTGTTTAGCTGCTATGATTTCTGCGGATTTACTGGTTTTCACTACTACTAATCTCTTTGCTGTTGTTGTTGTTGTTATTACACGTCCACCCCCCGCTTTATAGAAAATCATTAGGATACAAGAATTGCATAAAATAATGTTAACAGATCTCACACAAAATAGAAGGAGAACAGGTTCAACCAAGAATAGTAAGCCGTTTACGCACTAACATATCATGATAGGGATACTAGCTGTTGTTGTTTAGCTGTTGTTGTTGTTGTTTAGCTGTTTAGCTGCATACTATGTCTAATCACCCCCAGCTTAACTGAAAATTATTAGGGTACAAGAATTTCATAAAATTATGCTTACAGATCCTACATCGAAGAGAAGGAGAGTAGATGCAATGTTTCGAGAGTCACTTGAGGACACCTGTTTAGCTGCATACTATGCCCAATCACCCCCAGATTAACTGAAAATTATTAGGATACAAGAATTGTATAACAAATTTCCCAACGAATAGAAGGAGAACATGTGCAATGCTTTGAGGGTCACTGATCACACACCCACTCACACAAAACTATTATTAATATACATAATCAACAAGTTGTGTTGGTGGTGGTGGTGGTGGTAGCTGCTTACAGATTTCATGATTAACCATGTGCTGACAATCAATTAGTACGCTTGAGGACACCCTTATCATAACGATCATTTTCATGATCACGGACACGGTTAGGCTCACATTAACTTGCTGAGCTAGGGTCTCCCGGGCTGTCAAATATCATAAAGATACTATGAGTCACACGCGTCTGTGCACTGACGTCTGCGTGCAGACCCATCCTCTAACACGTGTACAAGTAAAGTTGATCTTCCAGTATCCAACGAGGCGTGGCACTATTTTGGAGGATTAGGCCGGAAGGCTTGACTTCACCTTCAGATACTATTGGCCTTGTGCTGCCGGAGTAAAGTGAGTTTATTCTATTAAGTCATAAACAGAGCTGATTCAAGAATACAAAATGCTTAACCAATAACCTACAGAATTCGAGCTCAAGCAGCCAAGTCATAGCAGGCAAGCCGACTCAGCATAATCATAACTATGCTCTTGCGACATTTGCAAGAGTCATGTTACCATAGCTGACTTTGTTGCTCGGGGATTGGCTTAGCATATTGCATCAGCGCAACGCCCGCTACTCAGCCACAGACTTGCTGCCTTGCAGCGTCAGCGCTATGCCCTGCGAGGGCTGGGCACTCTGAGTGCGCGGGTTACTTGATAACTGCTCCCCTTTTAGAGTTGCGCCGTCCCGGGGCACTCCATATAAGTCCATCAGTTTTTTTATCTCCCTCGACGCTCGTCTTCTTCTCAGAACCAGGCAGCGAAGGATGGAACCGCTGGAGACCAGACTGGCTCCTACCCCGGCCGAAAACCAGCCCTTGGGCAACCACTGGGCTTCTGCAAGATGCTTAACTTCTTGGATCACTCGGAGGTTATGCTTGTTCATCCGGTTCAGTAGTGGTAGACTTCGTTCTGGGTTGTGGCCGATGACGTTCAGCAAAGGGGATATAGCTTCTCCTGGCGCCTTACTAAATGTCATCTTGCGGTTTACGTATTTGGTCCCGTTTATGATAGCTAGGCTCTGGAACGTTATTAAATTCGTGCCTCGTACCAATCTCTCTGGTCCGTCATCTGTACTGACTTGTGCCGGATGGTCGTTGATGATTATTGTTCCCTCATCCACCAATGTAATCGGCTTAAGGTGGCTGGCCTGAGTATGGCAGAGAGCTGAACCTCCCGAGTGCAAGCCGCTGGCGCAGGTTTCATGATCCGCTAATTTGCAGAAGGAGGTGTAGCTGGTGGTCACGCAGTCTGTGCCAGCTATGATTCCGCTGGTGCATTCCGCCACTGTCAGCTGGAGCATGATGTTTTTGTGT
This sequence comes from Zaprionus ghesquierei, assembly GCA_018904095.1. NCBI lineage: Eukaryota > Metazoa > Arthropoda > Insecta > Diptera > Drosophilidae > Zaprionus > Zaprionus ghesquierei. The sequence continues at coordinate 1,118,424 of JAEIGP010000002.1, read as the reverse complement.
GCCACGGGAAACATTGTTAACTTCTTACAAATTTTGGGGGTAGTCAATTAATATACGGACCATGTTATCGGACTGGAAGATCTTTATATTAGATACTTCCATTAGGTTGACTATGGGCACCTCTGTGGGATGTTCAATTAGAATGGACTTTTAGTCGTCGTGGTCAAAAATACTAGGATTTATAATATTAGATTTAGCTAACGTGATAGACAACATTAAATTCTGAATTTCCGAAAGTAGCATTCTATTCCTAGCCAATAATGGCTCGTAAAGGTGGGGTGTTTCTATAAGGTCTCCCTTTCTTTCTTTAAGTTATTTATTTACGGTCTCCGTAAGCTCATTAATGCGTTTTTGTGCTATGGTGTTAATCACCACTTGTTTATTGTTGGATTCTATGAGTTGGGACTCAGTCATTCCAATTCTTTCAAAATCTGCGGCGTCTGGTGTTTTAGCTACTACCTTTAATACGGTACCCAAAAAGTTTATACTTCTGGGTATACGGTGGTGAACTTTTAAAGCGGACAACAAGTTTCTGGCATGGTCAATATTTATATCTAAAAGTTTTCGCATATGCGATGGGGGGAATAAATTCGTCAATCTGTCAGTCTCGTCTAACATCGCAGCGAACTCTGAAAGGTTACTCGAGTGTCGTAAATAGCTGCGTTGCTCTCATACCATTACTTCTCCGTACATAACGGGAATGTAATTGGAATGCAAGTAGTCTGTGATTCGCGCATTTACAACTGCGGAAAGACTAAGAACGATGCCCACGAACCTGCAAGAGGCAATTTAATCCTGAGTTTTTTCTCATTTTCTTAAATACTATTCTTAACTTAGTTATTATGATTTATGAAAGAAAAAGAAAATATGAGCAGCTACCTTAGGTTGTCCTTGTGGACCACCCTCCCCTTAATAAGAACAGATGTTCCTAGGTCTGCTTGAATGGTCTCCTCTGAACATAAGGGGGTCAGCTTGTTGCCCAATCTTTTATTATTGTTTACAAATACTTTTTCCCCTACTTCAAAAACCCTATTTTGCCTGGATGCATTATTTCGATCTAGCTGAGCCTGCTGAACGTTAGTTTGTTTTGCTCCTAATGTTCTCCTTGAAGTTTATTTTGGATTTTGGCCACGCCCCCTTCCGCCCCGCAAATCGAAAAAACATTGACAACAAGTGCAATTTTGAAGCCATGTTGTTCATTTTCGGTTTACATGATAACTGCAGCTAGCCAGATGATCACTGAAAATTTGGTAACAATCGGATAATAAACACAGAAGTTATTCAGCTTAACGTTTTCCATAGCTATAAGCAGCGCTGCCGGCAGCGCTGAATTGAATGCTGCTTCATTGTCACAGTATTTTGTTATGGTTTTCGGAAAGGAATTTACCAGCTGGATAATTGGGATCTTTAGATCTGTTATTGTCCGAGATACTATCAGCTGCGTGATGGCAAAATTAGAAAAATTATCGATACATGTTAAGAACTGTTTTTTATCAGTAGAAAATATATTGATGTGCAGCATCTCGCCGGCATATGTTGGTACCTGTGTCACACCAAGCTGTTGTCTTTTTGGATGCCTATCATACTTAGCTGTAGTGCATATCTTACAGTTGGCTATTATCTTCGATACCAGCTTAGACATTTTTGGGAAATAATAGTCGCACAGAATTTGTCTAACATTTTCTTGTGCGGCCCTATGGGCGCGACTATGCTCAGCTATAACGATTTCCACATGTTCGTTCTGGTCAGTAATGTCAGTTACAAGATTTTTGGAATGCCAATTTAAGTTGCCGGAAAAACCCTTACCAATTCGTCTTGTATACAAGCCAAGGTGTGGAGATTGCAATGAATTGCATTTACCACGCCTGGTTGCACCACTTGTTTCAGCTCGCGGAGAGCTTCGTCATCCCGAGTAAAATATATGGTGTGCCTAATTTTCTCGCGGAAAAGTACAAATGTGGGTTTCAACGGAAACTGGTTCTTGAAGCAATTAAGCGGCTTATTTGTGGCATCGATAGTGTAGGTCAACGATAGCTCACTGTGTATAGTGGCAGCATCGCTCTCAATCTCGTTTTGCATAGCATTAATATTTTGGCATGAATGCGCGTCTGCCACAAAGTTTTCTTTACCGGGCAAAGTTTTCTTTCAGCGCAACGCCCGCTACTCGGCCACTGACTTGCTGCCTTGCAGCGTCAGCGCTCTGAGTGCGCGGGTTACTTGATAACTTGCATGTAAACATGATCATGCTCATGCTCATTTTCACATGCTAACCTCTAAACCTTTAACACTTTCCACCCTCTAACACGTGCGCATGTAAGCATGATCATGCTCATGCTCATGCGTATCCCTATTATGACCTAAAAGTTAAAGATCTACATGAAAACTTATTAGTTATGCAAACAAGGATCCTTAATTGCCTAACCTCCCTCGTCACACCGTGCATGCACACCCCGCCATGCATGCACACCCACCCCCTAAGACATGTGCATGATCATGAGAGTGTTAATTCCCGCTCAAACTAGACGTGTTTTTTAAACGCTGCTCGAAGTTTACCTATTTCTTACGACGGTTCTGTCAGAAATAGTGAAGAAGTGTACAAAGCCGCACCCCTTTGTTTTGTTTTGGGATCACAAAGTGGTCAACGCGGAATTAAGTACTTTTCGATATAATTAAAATTTTTTAAAATATTAATAACAAACAATTGTCGCGTCAGGCCGGGCTGACTAAACAGCTGATATCGCTGCCAACCGATCGCGGAGTACGGGTGGGTGGCCCAGCTGATAGTGCTGCCAACCGATCGGACAAATCCATTGGCGTTTCCAGACATACTGTGCTGCCAGACTTTGTCCGTTGAGCGCGAAGCGTTAAAAAAATTTTTAAATTTGAATTTGAATTTAAAGTTTACATTTTGGAGTGGACTACGCCTGCAAGCGCGAAACGACGACAATTTTGCTCTTTAATTTGGAGTGAACCTAATTTTAAAGGAAAAAAGGCATAAAGGCCGCGGACAGGCTAAATATCATTCTCTCACCCTAGCGGTGCCAAAGAAGGGGCTCTGGTGTCCGAAAAGAGACGCAGCAAACAATCCTCCAACGGTCAAACGCCTAGGAGAAATCCGTGGCCAGCGAGGGACTCCTTTAAATTAGGTGCTCTAAATCCAGCTTAAGCAAGTTTAGCTGTAAAGCAGAGCTCAAATGGACTGTCCAGCTGGGGGCATCGCCCCCAATGTCGGAGACCCGTTCAAGAGCAGCTCCAGGACGATGAGGTCCCCGAGACCGACGCCATGCCTCAACGCCACTGGGCAATGTGGCTAACAAGGAGAGCTCGACGTTTAAACAACTTGGGTAGAAGATACGAGCGCTGAGCCAAATGCTACTAGGCAGACGCTCGATCCACCAGCCAATGAGGGACTTGGTCGACAGCATACTCGGCCTGCATGTCGCAGCAGACGAGGTGCAAAGCCGTCTTGCAACAACAAGGAGGACGACTACGCCTCCTACCCAGAGATACGCTCCGAGCGAAGGAAAGCGCTCCCGAGACGACAGAGGTGAGCTTCTGTCACCTCCCCCCGGCCCTAAGAAGTCAAAGGGCAAGATGGCAGTGAAACCAATCGCCACAATATCGCAGACAACGCCTGCAGTAAACGCGAAGGAGAAAACACCGCGACAGGATAAGGAACCGTGGAAGAAGATGGATAACACCAAAAGCCGAAAGAAGACGCTAAAACCAGACGCTATCGTCGTCAAGGGCAAGGAGGGCGTCTCGTAGAGAGATCCTGCGCTCTGTTAAGACAGAGCCTGACCATGAAGGGGCTGCACCCATTCAGAGCGCCGAGCCTAGCGTACCCCACGCTAATGCAAGAAATCGTTAGGCACCTGATCCCAGAGCATGGATTGGTCCCAGGAAGGACCCACTAAACCAACCTGGATTGCCAATTTAACGAGGTTACCACGAATGAAGTGGCAAGTGCCGCTCGGAGGATCACGACAGGAAAAGGCCTGCGCCCAGATGGGATTCCTAGTGCCATAATTAGGATTGCAATGGAACGGCAGCCAGGTTACTTTGCAGACGTGTTCAACCCATGCATCAAAGAAGAAGTGTTCCCCAAGCGTTGGAAGAGGCAGGAACTCCTCCTGATCCCAAAAGGAGGTAAACCACCAGAGGACTCATCCGCCTACAGGCCAATCTGTCTGCTGGACACTGCTGGGAAAGCACTGGAGAGAATCCTATGCGACCGTCTCAATATAGAGATCGACCAATGTAGAGGCCTGTCACCACTCCAATTCGGCTTCCGAAAGGCGCGGTCCACTACGCAGGCCATCCAAGTGGTAACGGACTTGGCAGAGAAAGCGATAGAGGGCAGGAGATGGCTCTACGGGACTAAGCAATATTGTCTAGTGGTCACCCTCTATATCCGGAACGCCTTTAATTCCGCCAGATGGGACAAAATTATGGATTCACTTACCGCCAAGGGAATAAGCCGCTATCTGATTGGAATGATGAGAAGCTACCTCGAGGGAAGAGTGCTGCACTACAGGACTAGTGCAGGAGAGTCGACGTACCGCGTCTCCAGTGGAGTCCCACAGGGATCAGTACTGGGTCCAACATTATGGAACCTGATGTACGATGGGATTCTGTAGCTATCGTAGCCGTTGCAAAGCAAGTGTACGAAGTCCAGGAGATGGCCATCTCAGGCATCAGGATGGCGCAAACATGGCTCTCCAAAGAGGGTCTTTACCTAGCGGAGCAAAAAACAGAGGCGGTACTAATTAGTTCGCGGAAAAGGGTGGAGATAGCTAGCATCATAGTTGGTGACACAACTGTGCGCTCGCGACAATTACTAAAGTACCTTGGAGTGGTTCTGGACCATCGGCTCACCTTTAAGGACCACATGTCTCCCGTAGCAAGGAAAGTGGCAGTAGCATGCACGGCACTGGCAAGAATTATGCCCAACACAAGGGGACCAAAGCAGCTGAGGAGACGACTTCTGACGTCCGTTGTCCAGTCCATCACTTCGTATGCAACAACCGTATGGACTAAGGTAACAGCGAAGAAAGCGCATACGAGAGCGATTCGGGCGACCTACAGAGTGTGCGCCCTCAGGATAGCATGCGGCTTCCGAACTTTCTCGGGTGAGGGTGCGTATGTGATCGCAAGCAGGCCACCCTTTGACCTTCTAGTCGAGTCAAGGGTAGCGGCGATGAGGAACCACTGGTAATGACTACCAAGGTAGCCTCATACCACGATGGCAAGATACATGGTCCGTCTCTCTGAAGGGCAGCTGGACGCGACGGCTCATCCCGCAAATCGAACCCTGTTATCACAAAGACCACTTGAACGCACTGTGATGCGTCTACGTCTTTAACAAAAAAAAAAAAAAATGTGCATGATCATGCATGCTTATTTTCACATGCTCACCTGTCAACCTTTAACCCTCCTCACAAAAATGTATTACCTACAAACATCCATAAAACACATTAATTATGCTAATTAGCACCCTAAAGTGTCCGATCTACACCAAAACAAGTAAAAAACCTACATTCGAGTGTGCTCGACTGTAATATACCCGCTACCCAGCTGCTCGTACATCAAAATTATTTGCGGAACGAAAAAGAACGGCTACAATCATATTTTAATCGTAAAAGGCCATGGACTTATAATATTTATGCAATGTCAAAATCTAAAATAAAAAAAATAATTTTTTGCACACATTTAATTTTTGATGCGGGTGGGGCTCGAATCCGTAAATGCATAATAGTTCTCTTCGTTATGCAGTCCACAACTTAACCCATTTCACCACCGTACACGCACACACTATTCGGCACAATGCTGCAAGCAGCGCTGCCGGCAAAAGGAGTAAAAAGTATTGAAAACATATAACTTTTATTCAGGTACCAACAAAATCCAAGATTTATCACTTAAACAGTAAAAATAATAATTCTACCTGTTGAAGACTATAGATCGAATACGTGCATGTAAAAAACGATATGTGCCCATTTAATACCTCTTTATATACTTGAATGGAAAGTGTTCTAGAGCACTCTAACTTTTAATAAAATTTGTTAAAAAAAACGACCGATAGGTTCTATGGGATCTATACGATGTATCGGTCCGTACCGGCTCGTTCCGACTTATTTACAGCGGGCAGCAATAAGAAACATGTATACAAAGTTTCATGAAGGTAGCTCAAAAAGGAAGGCAAAAACTTTTATTTGCAAAAAAATAAGAAATATCGATCTCCCACACCATGACATTACCTAAGAGGTCCACCACTTCTCCATTCGGACATTAAGCCATTACGCAAATTTTGACAAATTTACATTATGAGACCATTCGGAAATTCTTGCACGACAAAAACAAAGTCTGAATGCATGATGCGTGTTTTTGTTGATATTTATTCTCATAACTTAAATATACAATTACATAAAAAATAAAAATAAAAAAATATAAAAACAGCTGCGCTCTCACAATCGCACACAGCTGATTTAAGAGACTGTCACTTCGCCACTTGTTAACTAAGCTCATTGTGAGCCATTAAAAAAAATATTAGTTCTTAAAAAAAAAAAGAAAAAGCTTAAGCGGCATGAACTGGGAATCGAACCACGGGCCTGTCGGTTCAGGAGTTCATCGCTTTTCCACTAAGCCACTTATCCAACAACTGCAAAAATTTCCATTGTAAGGCATTCTTATTATCTCCTGTACAAATAAAGAATTTGCGCTGCCGGCAGCGCTGCTTACAGCATTGTGCCGGAAAACGTTAAGCTTAATAACTTCTGTGTTTTCTATCCGATTGTTACCAAATTTTCATCGAGCTAGCTATAGTTATCATATATACCGAAAATGAACAATATGGCATCAAAATTTCGCTTGTAATCAATTTTTTTCGATTTACAGGGGCGGAAGGGGGCGTGGCCAAAATCCAAAATAAACTTGATCAGCGTGCAATAATAACACATTTTCGGCTGTTGATCCTGAGCCAGAATATAAATACTTTATGGAGTCGTAGGTGTCTCCTTCTGCCTGTTACATACATTTTCGGTTTGAACAAAGTTATAATACTCTTCTACTCTATGAGTAGCGGGTGTAAAAATTTTACAGCGTATGATTCACATTAGTTTTGTCACCAATGTTGGTGGCTCTAGTTTTTTATGGCATTCGACCATTGAAAATGGTCAGAACTGGTATACTAAGTTTGTGCAAATGTATGTAACATGCAGAAGGAAGCGTGGCAGACCACACAAAGTATATATTATTCTGACTCAGGTTTACCAGCTGAGTCGATTGAGCCAATTCCGTCTGTCTGTCTGTCCGTCTATCCATCTGTCCGTTTGAACGTCTAGATCTCAGCTATTACAAAAGCTAGAAACACCAAATTTCACATGAAGGTTCCTGTATACCGTAGGTAGGTCGAGTTTATTGTCAACGTGAACAATATGACATCAAAATTGCGCTTGTAATCAAATTTTTTCGATTTATAGGGGCGGAAGGGGGCGTGGCCAAAATCCAAAATAAAATTGATTAGCGTCAATAATAACACATTTTGTCACCAAATTTGGTAGTTCCAGCTCTTATAATAGCTGAGATCTAGGTTTTCACACGGACGAACAGACGGACAGAGAGACAGACGGACAGACGGACATGGATATATCGACTCGGCTGATGATTCTGAGCCAGAATATATATACTTTATGGGGTCGGAGGTGCTTCCTTCTGCCAGTTACATACATTTTCGGCTTGAACAAAGTTATTATACCCTTCTACTCTATGAGTAGCGTGTAAAATAAAAAGAACAAGCTTAAGCGGCATGAACTGGGAATCGAACCACGGGCCTGTCGATTCAGGAGTTCATCGCTTTTCCACTAAGCTACTGATGCTGTTATCCAACAACTGCAAAAACTTGCATTGTAAGGCATTCTTGTTATTTCCTGTACAAATAAAGAATTTGCGCTTGCAAACAATTTTTTTTCGATTTACAGGGGCGGAAGGGGGCGTGGCCTAAATCCAAAATAAACTTGATCAGCGTGCAATAATAACACATTTTGTCACCAAATTTGGTAGTTCTAGCTCTTATAATAGCTGAGATTTAGGTTTTCACACGGACAGACAGACGGACAGACAGACAGACGGACAGACGGACATGGCTATATCGAGTCGGCTGTTGATCCTAAGCCAGAATATATATACTTTATGGGGTCGGAGGTGTCTCCTTCTGCCTGTTACATACATTTTTGTTTTGAACAAAGTTATAATACCCTTCTACTCTATGAGTAGCGGGTATATAAACCCATTTATTATGCCCTTTTTCTCCTAACTACCCCTCGTCATGACCCATTAAATTCATTTACCCACTCAACTTTTTGCACCAGAACCGGCATTTTCTATCTACTCTTATGCTACTCAGGGAACTTGATGAAAGGGTAGTTTCAATAAGCTTTTACTAAAATAACAGTAGACCGCTTGGGTCATACCTCACGATGCCTCTTTAATTTATAAACTTTTCACGCTGTAACTTTTCAGCAAAACCTGCATAATAGGGTGATGTTTAGCTAAGCTGAACGTATTACATTCCATATTTTACCGATTTCCTGAATACTCCAACAATGAAAAATTATTTGATGGTCAATAGTCATCGACTCATCAGTGTCTAGTCATTTCGGTAGCCTCAATAAAAAGTTCGATTCAGTAATGAGGTTTCACTTCATTATTGTGAATGTGTTAGTCTATTGGTAAGCTTACTTCGCTTCATATTTGGTGAAAGAGTGGGCCATATTTTCATTGTATTAGAAATATGCTTCCTACTCTATTTTAATTTCCAGAATTTTCATTGGCCAAATAATAAAGCCCTCACTCGATCAGAAAGCCACGTTGAATTAAGTTTATAGGCCCGTGCCTATTACGTAGATGAACAAGATTTATAATTAATGCATAAACAAATTTTAAAGAAAAAACAAAATTTTGAGAGCTCATGGGTGTATGATGCTGCCGTGGCAGTATATCTAATGGAAATAAGGCTCCACTGATGGTATAGTAGCCCTCCTCTCTACTCACCCTCCATGATTTACATTTGACAATATATGGTAAATCCTTATTTTAAATGTTACCGTTTCATTATAACATTTGCCTTTTCACATAAGGAAAACTATATTTATTTACCAAAAGATTATAATAATTTTGTTCATTTACAAAAAACAAGTAAGGAAAGCTACAGTCGTGCGCGCCCGACAGTAAGATACCACTTGCCCAGTTTCGAAACAAATTATAACACATTTAATTCCATTAAAAAGCGCTGCACAGTTTTATCCGCCACCTATTGTTTAAGTTAGATATATTTTTGAATAGCGCCATATACATGTGAAAACTTCATAGCTTCACACATGCTACAGCTGAAACGAAGCATCGTGACGATGAATTCAAGACGCGCAGCACTGGCGCAAGCAGTGAAAGTACGGAAAACGGAAACATGGATACCTTCTGTGTTTATCCGATTGTCCTATTGGATTGTAATTTGGGGAATAGATTTATATTGCAATTATTTATGTTCATATCAAAGCAAAACGCTGTAACTTCAATACTTGTTCTGATAATGGTAAATTATCGATTTGATTGGGCGGTGGGCGTGGCATCAAAAATTGACAATAAACTCGACCTACCTACGGCATACAGGAACCTTCATGTGAAATTTGGTGTCTCTAGCTTTTGTAATAGCTGAGATCTAGACGTCCAAAAGGACAGATGGACAGACGGACAGACAGACAGACGGACATGGCTCAATCGACTCAGCTGGTAAACCTGAGTCAGAATAATATATACTTTGTGGGGTCTGCCACGCCTCCTTCTGTATGTTACATACATTTGCACAAACTTAGTATACCAGTTTTGACCATTTTCAATGGTCGAATGCCATAAAAAGCTGGAGCCACCAACATTGGTGACAAAACTTATGTGAATCATACGCTGTAAAATTTTTATACCCGCTATGTATGTAACAGGCAGAAGGAGACACCTCCGACCCCATAAAGAATATATGTATATTCCGTCTGTCTGTCTGTCTGTATGAACGTCGAGATCTCAGCTATTACAAAAGCTAGAGACACCAAAGACACCAAAACAGCGTCAGTACCTTAGTGGAAAAGCGATAAACTCCTGAACCGACAGGCCCGTAGTTCGACTCCCAGTTCATGCCGCTTAAGCTTTTTCTTTTATTTTTTTTTTTTGTAAGAACTTTTACTTTAATTTTTGAATATGCATTAATTGGTGGTCGTGCATTTTATTTAAAATTTTTTAATGGCTCACAATGAACTTAGTAAACAAGTGGAGAAGAGAAGTCTCTTAAATTAGCTTTTTCTTATATTTTTTTATTTTTATTTTTTATTTAATTGTATGTTTAAGTTATGAGAATAAATATCAACAAAAACACGCATCATGCATTCAGACTTTGTTTTTGTCGTGCAAGAATTTCCGAATGGTCTCATAATGTAACTTTGTCAAAATTTGCGTAATGGCTTAATGACAGAATGGAGAAGTGGTGGACCTCTAAGGTAATGAGTCCAAGGTTCGATTTCGCATGCATGCGTGTCATGGTGGGGGAGATCGAACTATTCTTATTTTTTCCAAAAAAAAGTTTTGCCTCCCTTTTTGAGCTACCTTCATGAAACTTTGTATACATGGTTCTTATTGCTGCCCGCTGTAAATAAGTCGGAACGAGCCGGTGCGGACCGATACATCGTATAGATGCCTTTCAAGTATATAAAGAGGTATTAAAAGGGGACATATCGTTTTTTACATGCACGTGTTTTTATACCCGCTACTCATAGAGTAGAAGGGTATTATAACTTTGTTCAAACCGAAAATGTATGTAACAGGCAAAAGGAGACACCTCCGACCTTATAAAGTATATATATTCTGGCTCCGGATCAACAGCCGAGTCGATATAGCCATGTCCGTCTGTCTGTCCGTTCGTCTGTCTGTCTGTCTGTCCGTGTGAAAATCTAGATCTCAGCTATTATAAGAGCTAGAACTACCAAAGCGATGAACTCCTGAACCGACAGGCCCGTGCTTCGATTCCCAGTTCATGCCGATTTTTATTTATTTATTTATTTATTTATTTATTTATTTATTTAACGTCAACTAACTGAATACCATAGGTAGATCGAGTTTATTTTCAATTTTTGATGCCACGCTCATCGCTCACGCAAATCGATCATTTTCGATTATCAGGAGAAGTATTGAGTTTACAGCTTTTTGCTTTGATATGAACATAAATAATTGCATTATAAATCTATTCCCCTAATTACGATCCAATCGGACGGTAAACACAGAATGTTTCCATGTTTCCGTTTTCCGTACTTCCACTGCTTGCGCCTGTGCTGCGCGTCGTAACTTCATCGTCACGATGCTTCGTTTCAGCCGTAGCGTGTGTAAAGCTGTGCCGTTTTCACATGTAGATGGCGCTATTCAAATAGATATAATTTAAACAATAAGTGGCGGATAAACTTTTGCAGCGTTTTTTTGATGGAATTAAATGTGTGATAATTTGTTTCGAAATTGGACGAATTGTATCTTACTTTCGGGCGCGCTAGTTACCAACCGTGGCTTGGAGGGTAACAATATTTTAACTAGAAACATATCTTGTCTGCGAAACTATTTAAAGAAAACACGTCTACTCTCGATGAACATCACAATAGGAGTAAATTTTTATTGGTATATGCTTCATTATATGTATGTATGCTGTTCGTAGACAGCTCTTATATATATATATATATATATGTATATGTATGTGTGTATGTATGGTACACCCAAAGTGGTAACTCCTCCCCTCCTAAAATGAAGTGACAGCCAGCGAGATGAAACGCATGGCGGAACGAATTGCGGTGTAGCTAGTGTACTTATAATTAGGTGTTCGTACTAAGAATAATTATTATTATTAACATTAGTATAGTAGTCCTTGTATACTAGTCCTTATATATAAAAATGTAATATACTCGTGTTGTGTGTTCTGTTTTCGTGTAATTTATTGAGTACAATAAGTGTGTGACTTATAGCTATTTGTTCATGTTCATTTGTTTGTACTTTTTATTATCTTTTTGTTTCGACTTACTAAACTGTTTGCCTATCTCTAATTTTCTTTTTATTTTTTCTTTATGGACTTTTTGTTCTTCCTTTGATTCAAAAGTTATTCCGTGATCTGCTCTAACTATGTATTTTGAAAATCTTGGTGTTACATTATTTCTTCGGTTCTCTTTTCTAAATACTATGTTTTCTGCTGTTAACGGTATTGGGTCTGTTCTTGTTCCATTTAGTTTTTTAAGCTTTTTCTTTTTATTTATTTTAAGAACTTAAAGTTTAATTTTTGAATATGCATTAATTGGTGGTCGTGCATTTTATTTAAAATTTGTTTAATGACTCACAATGAACTTAGTTAACAAGCGGAGAAGTGACAGTGTTTTAAATCAGCTGTGTGCGATTGTTAGAGCGCAGCTTTTTATACCCGCTACTCATAGAGTAGAAGGGTATTATAACTTTGTTCAAACCGAAAATGTATGTAACAGGCAGAAGGAGACACATCCGACCCCATAAAGTATATATATATTCTGGCTCAGGATCAACAGCCGAGTCGATATAGCAATGTCCGTCTGTCCGTCTGTCTGTCTGTTCGTCTGTCTGTCTGTGTGAAAATCAAGATATCAGCTATTATAAGAGCTAGGACTACCAAATTTGGTGACAATATGTGTTATTATTGCACGCTGATCAAGTTTATTTTGGATTTTGGCCACGCCCCCTTCCGCCCCGTAAATCGAAAAAACATTGATAACAAAAGCAATTTTAATGCCATATTGTTCATTTCCGGTTCGCATGATATCTATAGCTAGCCTGAAGATCTCTGAAAATTTGGTAACAATCATATAATAAACACAGAAGTTATTCAGCCTAACGTTTTCCATAGTTGTAAGCAGCGCTGCCGGCATTGTACCGAATCGTGTGTGCGTGTACGGTGGTGAAATGGGTTAAGTTGTGGACTGCAAAACGAACAGTACTATTATGCATTTACGGGTTCGAGTCCTCCCCGCATCAAAAATTAAATGTGTGCAAAAAATTATTTTTATACCCGCTACTCAAAGAGTAGAAGGGTATTATACCTTTGTTCAAACCGAAAATGTATGTAACAGGCAGAAGGAGACATCTCCGACCCCATAAAGTATATATATTCTGGCTCATGATCAACAGCCGAGTCGATATACCCATGTCCGTCTGTCCGTCTGTCTGTCTGTCTGTCTGTCCATCTGTCCGTCTGTCTGTCTGTCTGTCTGTGTGTCCGTGCGAAAACCTAGATCTCAATTTTGATGCCATATTGTTCATTTTCGGCTTATATGATACCTATAGCTAGCCATATGATCTCTGAAAATGTGTGCAAAAATGTTTTTTTTTTTTTTTTAGATTTTGACTTTGCATAAATATTGTAAGTCCATGGCCTTTTACGGTCAAAATATGATTATAGCCGTTCTTAATTGTTCCGCAAATAAATTTATATACAAGCAGCTGGGTAGCGGGTATATTACAGTCGAGCATCTCGAATGTAGCTTTCTTACTTGTTTTTGAGCTACCTTCATTAAACTTTGTATACATGTTTCTTATTGCTGACCGCTATAAATAAGTCGGAACGAGCCGGTGCGGACCGATACATCGTATAGATGCCATAGAACCTATCAGACGTTTTTTTTTAACAAAATGTATTAAAAGTTAGAGTGCTCTAGAACACTTTCCATTCAAGTATATAAAGAATTATTAAAAGGGCACATATCATTTTTTACATTCACGTATTCGATTTATAGTCTTCAACAGGTAGATATATTATTTTTACTGTTTAAGTGATAAATCTTGGATTTTTTTGGCACCTGAATAAAAGTTATATGTTTTCAATACGTTTTACTCCTTTTGCCGGCAGCGCTGCTTGCAGCATTATGTCGAATAGTGTGTGCGTGTACGCTGGTGAAATGGGTTAAGTTGTGGACTGCATAACGAACAGAACTATTATGTATTTACGGGTTCGAGTCCCACCCGCATCAAAAATTAAATGTGTGCAAAAAATTATTTTTATAGCCGCTACTCACAGAGTAGAAGGGTATTATACCTTTGTTCAAACCGAAAATGTATGTAACAGGCAGAAGGAGACATCTCCGACCCCTTAAAGTATATATATTCTGGCTCATGATCAACAGCCGAGTCGATATAGCCATGTCCGTCTGTCCGTCTGTCTGTCTGTCCATCTGTCCGTCTGTCCGTCTGTCTGTCTGTCCGTGTGAAAACCTAGATCTCAGCTATTATAAGAGCTAGAACTACCAAATTTGGTGACAAAGTGTATTATTATTGCACGCTGATCAAGTTTATTTTGGATTTTGACCTCGCCCCCTTCCGCCCCTGTAAATCGAAGAAAAAAATGATTACAAGCGCAATTTTGATGCCATATTGTTCATTTTCGGTTTATATGATACCTATAGCTAGCCATATGATCTCTGAAAATGTGTGCAAAAATGTTTTTTTTTTTTTTTTTTAGATTTTGACTTTGCATAAATATTGTAAGTCCATGGCCTTTTACGGTCAAAATATGATTATAGCCGTTCTTTATTGTTCCGCAAATAAATTTATATACAAGCAGCTGGGTAACGGGTATATTACAGTCGAGCATCTCGAATGTAGCTTTCTTACTTGTTTTTGAGCTACCTTCATTAAACTTTGTATACATGTTTCTTATTGCTGACCGCTATAAATGAGTCGGAACGAGCCGGTGCGGACCGATACATCGTATAGATGCCATAGAACCTATCAGTCGTTTTTTTTAACAAAATGTAATAAAAGTTAGAGTGCTCTAGAACACTTTCCATTCAAGTATATAAAGAATTATTAAAAGGGCACATATCGTTTTTTCCATTTACGTATTCGATTTATAGTCTTCAGCAGGTAGATATATTATTTTTACTGTTTAAGTGATAAATCTTGGATTTTTTAGGCACCTGAAAAAAAGTTATACTTGTTCAATACGTTTTACTGCTTTTGCTGGCAGCGCTGCTTGCAGCATTGTGTCGAATAGTGTGTGCGTGTACGGTGGTTAAATGGGATAAGTTGTGGACTGCATAACGAACAGAACTATTATGTATTTACGGGTTCGAGTCCCACCCGCATCAAAAATTAAATGTGTGCAAAAAATTATTTTTATACCCGCTACTCACAGAGTAAAAGGGTAT
Source organism: Zaprionus ghesquierei (assembly GCA_018904095.1). Taxonomy (NCBI): domain Eukaryota; kingdom Metazoa; phylum Arthropoda; class Insecta; order Diptera; family Drosophilidae; genus Zaprionus; species Zaprionus ghesquierei. The sequence continues at coordinate 1,103,185 of JAEIGP010000002.1, read as the reverse complement.
TATACCTTTGTTCAAACCGAAAATGAATGTAACAGGCAGAAGGAGACATCTCCGACCCCATAAAGTATATATATTCTGGCTCATTATCAACAGCCGAGTCGATATAGCCATGTCCGTCTGTCCGTCTGTCTGTCTGTCCATCTGTCCGTGCTCCGTCTGTCTGTCTGTCTGTCCGTGTGAAAACCTAGATCTCAGCTATTATAAGAGCTAGAACTACCAAATTTGGTAACAAAATGTATTATTATTGCACGCTGATCAAGTTTATTTTGGATTTTGGCCTCGCCCCCTTCCGCCCCTGTAAATCGAAGAAAAAAATGATTACAAGCGCAATTTTGATGCCATATTGCTCATTTTCGGTTTATATGATACCTAGAGCTAGCCAGATGATCTCTGAAAATTTGGTAACAATCGGATAGTAAAGACAGGGGTTATTCAGCTTAACGTTTTCCATAGCTGTAAGCAGCGCTGCCGGCAGCGCAAATTCTTTATTTGTACAGGAAATAATAAGAATGCCTTACAATGCAAATTTTTGCAGTTGTTGGATAACAGCGTCAGTAGCTTAGTGGAAAAGTGATGAACTCCTGAACCGACAGGCCCGTGGTTCGATTCCCAGTTCATGCCGCTTAACCTTTGTCTTATTTTTTTTTTTTTTAACTTTTACTTTAATTTTTGAATATGCATTAATTGGGGGTCTTGCATTTTATTTAAAATTTTTTTAATGGCTCACAATGAACTTAGTTAAAAAGTGAACAAGTGACAGTCTCTTTCTTGTATTTTTAATTTTTACTTTTTATTTAATTGTATGTTTAAGTTATGAGAATAAATAGCTACAACAACACGCTTAATGCATTCAGACTTTGTTTTTGTCGTGCAAGAATTTCCGAATGGTCTCATAATGTAACCCAAAAAAAAGTTTTTGCCTCCCTTTTTGAGCTACCTTCATGAAACTTTGTATACATGTTTCTTATTGCTGCCCGCTCTAAATAATTCGGAACGAGCCGGTACGGACCGATACATCGTATAGATGTCATAGAACCTATCGGTCGTTTTTTTAAAAAAATTTATTAAAAGTTAGAGTGCTCTAGAACACTTTCCATTCAAGTATATAAAGAGGTATTAAAAGGGCACATATCGTTTTTTACATGTACGTATTCGATTTATAGTCTTCAACAGGTAGAATTATTATTTTTACTGTTTAAGTGATAAATAAAATAAATAAATTTTTTTGGTACCTGAATAAAAGTTATAAGTTTTCAATACTCTTTACTGCTTTTCCCGGCACCGCTGCTTGCAGCATTGTGCCGAATAGTGTGTGCGTGTACGGTGGTGAAATGTGTTAAGTTGTGGACTGCATAACGAACAGAACTATTATGCATTTATGGGTTCGAGTCCCACCCGCATCTAAAATTAAATGTGTGGCAAAAATTAATTTTTTTATTTTAGATTTTGACTTTGCATAAATATTATAAGTCCATGGCCTTTTACGATCAACATATGATTGTAGCCGTTCTTTATTGTTCCGCAAAAAATTTGGATGCACGGGCAGCTGGGTAGCAAGTATATTACAGTCGAGCTAACTCAAATGTAGCTTTCTTACTTGTTATAAATCTATTTATTCATTTTTTAATCTATGTGTTCCCAATGCTTACCCAGTTAAGTGTGATAGGCCACCTTGGTTTTCTCGTGAATTGATGGTTTTAAGAATCTTGAAATCCAGATATTTTAAAAAGTTTAAATCTACTGGAAGTCCTTCTGACTATTTTCGTTATATCGTTGTTAGAGCTAACCTTTTTTCTCTAAATACACGCTGTTACAATGATTACTTGAATCATAGTCATCTACAGTTTGCCCAGGACCCTAAGCAGTTTTATAACTTTGTTAATTTTAAACGTAAAACATATAATAACAAAGCGACTAATGATCAGGCTGCTGCCATTGTGTTTGCGGACTTTTTCAATCTACTTACTCCACTGAAGCCTATACTATGCAATCCTATCCGTATTCTTTAAATAATTCTAACTCCTTGTTTTGCCCTTCTATTAACGAAATCTCTTTACTAAGCTGTCTTAAATTCTTTAAGCCTGTATTTTCTCCGGGTCCTGATGGTGTTTCAGCATGTATATTTAGATGCTGTGCTGATATCATTTGTAAGCCTATATTTAAGTTGCTTGATTTGTCCGTAGCACCGAGTTACTTTCCGCCTATATGGAAGGCTTCCTTCTCTATACCTCTTCACAAATGTGGCTCTAACCAAGATGTGGAGAATTATAGGTGTATCTTTAAACAGTCCGCTATTCCTAAAATTTAAAAAAAAAATGTTGACTGCACAATGAACACATATGTGTAAGTCCGTTATTTCCCCTTATCAGCATGGATTTGTCAAATTATATCCACAACTACAAATCTTTTTGAGTTTTCCTCAATTATATGTAAAGGATTTCGGAGGAAAATGCAAACTGATGTGGTTTACACTATTTTCAGTAAAGCATTTGAATTTGACTCCGTTAATCATAACCTATTGCTTCATAAGTTAGATATCATTGGTTTTCCTCAAAAAGTTATTTTGTGGATATCTGATTATTTAACTAAGAGGACGCAAAGAGTCCTTTTTAATTCTTGCCAATCTAAGCTTATATTTGTTATATGTGGGGTTCCTCAGAGTAGTCATCTTGGCCCTCTACTTTTTTACCTTTTTATTAATGACCTACCTTCTATACTAACCCAATCATTTATCCTTATGTACGGTGATGACGTTAAACTTTGTCTAACGTATAATGACAGCACTTTAAACTTTCTTTAAATGGATCTAGACATGTGTTTTGCCTGGTGTAGTGATAACCTGCTACATCTTAATTGTTCTAAATGTAAAGTTATGTCAGTTTACAGAGGAAACCATCACGTCATGAACTATTCCTTTAACTTAACTCATCTTTTAAGAATAACTGAAGTAAATGATCTAGGTATTCTCTTTGATCAGAAATTGAAATTTGATCGCCACGTTACACACATTGTTAACAAGGCTTTTCGTGTTCTTGGTTTCATTAAAAGATGTGCCAAAAAATTTAATGATTTCTTTACAACCAAGTTAATTTGTACTTCTCTTCTACGTCCAATTCTTAAATATGGTTCTTGGGTGTAGTCCTCGCAGTACCAAATTTATCAAGACAGAATTGAGTCTGTTCAAAAGCAGTTTCTTCTTTTTGCTTTTAGTAGTTTCAACTAGGTTCCAGGAATAAATTTACCTCCTTATCATAATCGGCTTCTTTTAATTAGCTTTCCTTCTTTAGCTAACATTCGTATTATGTTAAGTGTCTTGTTTATCATAAAACTTATAAGATTTGAGGTCGATTCCCCTTCTTTACTCAGTCAACTTAACTTTAGTATTCCTTCTAGAGTTACCCGTAATTTGCAGCCATTGTCATTAGCAAAAGTCTAATAATTCCAATAATTATAGCTTGCATGACCCTTTCCGTCTTCTCTGCAATCAATATAAAAAATTTTTTAAATATTTTATTATCAAGGAGCTTCCTGGTCAAATTTATTTTAGTGTCCCATCCCATTTCAATGGGGTATCTAACCTGTCCAGTAACTCGCTAGCCCTGCCTTCTACATTGTTTCTGTTTGCTTTTAAGTAAATTTGTCCCCTTGGAGTTTCGTCAGTACCTTGAAACATTAAAAGAATTTCCTCTACACTTTATATATATTTTTAAGGGCATACGGATTGCCATCATAAGTTGGAGGGTATTTAATAACGTCTGTAAGCCAATGTGAATATGTATAACTAAAAGTGTTCGCGTCGAACTTGACAGTACTCCCTCTTACTGATTCAGACAATCTAACAGCTACTCATTGTAAACCCAACCCGGACAAAATAGTTGATATTAAGAAATTTCCTTTGCCACGCTCTAAACGAAAAATTTAATCTTTCTTAGGATTACTTGGCTATTATAGAAAATTTATCAAAAATATGACCAGAATAACTAAGCCACTTACAGCTCAATTGAAAGGAAACCAAAATCAGACAGAAGTATTGTTGCGCTTGGCGCTGTGCTGTCGCAAAAACCAATTGGGTTCAGATAAGCCAGTCTGTTTTACCAGTAAAACGTTGTCTGATACAGAACGTAATTATGCCAGTGTCGAGAAAGAAATGTTAACAATAATGTGAGCAGTTAAATATTTGCGACCTTACTTATTTGGGAGAAACTTTGTAACAATTACAGATCACAAGCAACTTACATGACGCACGAGTCTTAAAGAACCAACATCTAAAATAGTAAGATGGAAAATGCAACTGTGAAAATATGACTATGAAGTGTTGTATAATAATTCAGTAATCTTTAAGGTCTGGAAGTTCTTAACTTATTACATAGCTGAACTGGTTTTGCTGAGAGCTTGACCTATTTTAGCTCTCTAACTCTTTAACTTTCCGGAAACTTAGAGACCAAACCACAATATAAAATAATTGGATATTAAATATTTAAACATACTTAAAAAAAAACGAAAATGATAAATGATACTAAAAATTGTAATGCTAACATATGCTTCTATACTTTTAAAGACCTTGTTCATTTACAGACTCTTGGAGTATTCCCTATTCATTGTTCTGATGTGTACACCTAGGTTAGCCTAGTTACGTTAGCTTGTTTCAACTGCTGCGTTGTTGCTGCCAAGTTTTCATGGCCTGCAATGATTTAGACTTTAGACGAGGTGGTTGGAAATGAAGCTACCAGCGCCCCAATCAGGCTACTTGCCACGTAATGAAGGACTACCCTCCCGCTCTCCTTCGATCGCTATCTCTGCCTCCCTTTCTCTCTACCTCTCTTTCTACCTACATGCGAGTGCGTGGCTTTTTGTAACATTTCAATTAACAAATAATAAACAAGCTGGCAACAAAAAAAGCGCCCAACAGCTACGAAACGCTAAAGCGAACACTTGCAACACTGCAGTGGTCGGCGTTGTATGGGAGAGTGGCCATAAATACTTCTAGTTGAGATAGAAGTTTAAAATTTTGCACAACATTTTTTTATTTTAATTATAAAATGATATCAAACAAGTAAGAAAGCTACATTCGAGTGTGCTCGACTGTAATATACCCGCTACCCAGCTGCTCGTACATCATTTATTTGCGGAACAAAAAAAAACGGCTACAATCATATTTTGACCGTAAAAGACTGTGGACTTATTATATTTATGCAAAGTCAAAATCTAAAATAAAAAAAAAAACAGTTTTCCACACATTTAATATTTGATGCGGGCGGGACTCGAACCCGTTAATGCATAATAGTACTGTTCGTTTTGAAGTCAACAACTTAACCCATTTTACCACCGTACACGCACACACGATTCGGCACAATGCTGCAAGCAGCCGGCAGCGCTGCTTACAGCTATGGAAAACGTTAAGCTGAATAACTTCTGTGTTTATTATTATTACTGATTATTACCAAATTTTCAGAGATCATCTGGCTAGCTATAGTTATCATGTAAACCGAAAATGAACAATATGGCATCAAAATTGCGCTTGTAATCAATGTTTTTTCGATTTACGGGGGCGGAAGGGGGCGTGGCCAAAATCCAAATTAACTTGATCAGCGTGCAATAATAACACATATTGTCACCAAATTTGGTAGTCCTAGCTCTTATAATAGCTGAAATCTAGATTTTCACACGGACAGACAGACGGACAGACGGACATGGCTATATCGACTCGGCTGTTGATCCTGAGCCTGAATATATATACTTTATGGGGTCGAAGGTGTCTCCTTCTGCCTGTTTCATACATTTTCGGTTTGAAGATTGCGCTTACATAAGGAAAGCGCCTAAGGATACTTTTAGTAGTCAAATCAGTATATTACAACAATAAATAAAAATACATTTAAATGAATTTATTATACATACATTTTTGTTGATTATCAAACTTAACAATAAATGATTTCAATTTATATAAGCAAGTTATAAGTAAAATTATTCTATGTTCTTCGTTCATTCGTGTGAATAGCTTAGAGTTATAGCTAATATAATCTTTCCGTAGCTAGGTAGATAACAAAATCGGCCTTTGAGCTAATAAATGATCGGATCAAAAGATATTGATGATTTGTTAAATTGGTTTCAACAAATGATGATAATACTTTTTTAACATTCGACATTGAATGCACAACTAGGGGTTGGGGATTAGATGATCGCAAAATTGAAACCGCAGTTTCATCAAGGTTTGCAAGATTTGCTATTCGTCGACGCTTTGTTCTCTTTGAACACTCTGCAAAGTCATTTTTCGGTCGCCCACGATCAGAACTCGTAACCATTTCTTTAGGAAAACAAGCTGGTTTCACCATAACATTTTCTTTGGTGTTCAGCCAATTCGAATGATGTTTTGCAACATAACTGTTATTACTCTTATTATTTACCCATGAACTCTGTCGGCTGATAAATCCTTGTTTTTAATACCAAGTTGCACTAAATAAATGACACTCTGAGTTTTTTCAAAACTCTCCTCTAAAAATAACAGAAAATAAAACTAAAAAAAAACGATATGCAAAAGTGTATATAAACAAAAACAAATGAGGAAAACAAAAGCAACATCAACATCTTTTATTAGTTTTTTAGACCATGGATTTTAAAAAAATACTGGTCTATTGTGTTTGTCAAAATATGCGTAACAGGCTGAAGGATGCATCTCCGACCCCATAAAGTATATATATTCTTGCTCAGGATCACTAGCTGAGTCGATTCAGCCATGTCTGTCTGTCAGTCTGTGCGACTGTATGAATGCCTATATCGCCTACTTCCGCCCTCGCAAATAAATAAACCGTATAGCAAGCGCAATAATAAAGCTAGAGTATTCAGTTTTGGTGTGAATGATAACTATCACCACCTAAACGATCGCTGAAAATTTGGCTCCGATCGAATAATGAACATAAGTTATTCAACGTTTCATATATATTTGCACTGCGCCCACTGCAAGCAAGCAGTGTTTTTCCAAGTAGTTTTTCTTTCCAACTGCTTGGACTGTTTGGCGTCTAACTGAAAATTATATGTGTTGTTTATTATTTTTTTTCCTTTTGAAAAACACGTTTACCAATAACAGTTTTCTAAATTTGATTTTTTTCATAACCTTGAAAAATCCATGGTCTTATACAGTCAACACTTGACTGTAGCCGTTCTTACTTGTTTTCTTATAATTTATCAATGCAGATTTACCGACTACATAATAGAATCGGATGTGTCCATGGCTCACTAGAATACATCTGTAAATTTATTTATTCTAGTAGCATTCCTTGCGTGGTGGATTCGATCGGACTAATAAAATTTGTTACGGGACTCAGCACACTCCTCTCCAAAATATTCAACGAAAGCACAGTGTTTTCTAAGATGTCTGCTGAATGGATGTATTTCTAGTGCACGGTTGCAGTCATGGGTAGCCACGGGTATTTTTCGATTATTATTTCCGCAGTATTACATGTTGACATGATAGGCATATGAGGAACCCTCCAACTTTCGGCTTATCCACATTTAGGCTCAATTGCAAAATAAGTCTTGTATTTCTTTTTTTTTCAAGAACTGCGAGTTTATCTCTTGAAACCACTATTCTCTATTTTTATACCATTCGACCATTAAAAATGGTCAAAAATGGTATACTAAGTTTGCGCAAAAATATATAACAGGCAGAAGAAGACATGGCAGATCCCATAAATTATATATAATTTGGCTCAGGATCAACAGCCAAATCGATTGAGCCATGTCCGTCTGTCCGTCTGTCTGTCTGTCTGTCCTTCTGTCTGTATGAACGTCGAGATCTCAGCTATTACAGCTTCAGACACCAAATTTGACATGATGGTTCCTGTATACCATACGCAGATCAAGTTTATTTCAAATTTGAAGTGCCACGCCCACCGCCCACGCAAATCGCTAATTTACGAATATTAAGGAAAGTAGTACAGTTACAGGCACCAAATTTGGCATGATGCTTCCTATAAAACATGCGCAGATGAAATTTATTTTAAATTTGAGGTGCCACGCCCACCGCACACTCAAATCGATAATTTACGAATATTAAGGAAAGTATTTAAGTTACAAATTTCTGCTTTGGAACACATAAAGATGCTGATAATTTGCATCCATTCCAAAAATTAAAATCCGATCGGGCAATAAATACAGAAGTTATTAAAGAAAACGTTATTCATAGTTCCGTTGTCAGCGTCAATACAGCATAACGTCTGCATTGTTTTAGCTTTTGTGTGTGTGTCTGTATGTGATTGTGAGAGTGAGTTAGTACTAGTTAGTGCAACTACGAAGTTGGTCGAATGGTATCTTACGGTCGGTGGCGCTCGACTGTAGCTTTCCTTACTTGTTTTAAATTATTTTTATACCCGGCATGCAAAATATATTCAAATAAAAATATTTTCAAATAAAATCCACGAATGTAAAGGACTTAATCCATTTTTCAAATTGTCCATTAAGGGTAAAAACTTTTGGCATTTGAAAGATTTGTTGTTGGGTAAGTCCAAAGGATTTCAATCGCAAATCGGACAAACTTGTGTGTTTGTTAATACGCTAAATACTTTTCCATCTATGACTGTTAGAAATAACTGAAACTTTATTTATACAAATTGTCCGTTTCTCATGATTACTTTGATGCTCTATAATTCCGTAATCTGCTAACCAAATAAACGCCATCTTTGATCTCCTTCATAAATTCTAACTTTAAGGGCCTGCAAAATCTAATGGACTGCGGCGCTCTGTTGTTCCAAAGTACGTTCCCTGATGCATCTGCAAGCCTTAAAGGTTTGACAGTCGTGGCAAAAATGGTGGAATCTGCAGACGAAGATTGCCGTCCAAAATATTTTTGATTGTATTTCGACTGACGCGAACATCCATTAAACCCAAAGCTGAGGATTAATTATTAAATTTGTTTTTTGCTCCAACATAATGCTTCCTATTACTGTTTGTTGTAGGAGTGTTAGTCGAGCAGCAGTTTGGCCAAGAAGGTTTTGTAGAGATACTTTTACTGTTGTTTCATTGATTGATATTTTAATGGGTTTTATTGAACCGCAGACGTTATCAGACGTGTTTTTGTTTTGTGCTACGGGAATTATCAGTTATCATCGTTAGCTACTGTGAAACTTCAACTATAAATAAACTTTCTAAATTATCGAGAGGACGCTTAAGCGATGCAAACTCGCAAAACTTCTTGTACATTCTTTATTATTGTGTTACCAAAATTACACTCAAAATTTGAATCTACAAACAAAATCTTAAAAGTGCGCGCAGCTATGAGTCAACGCGATATTCGTGCTCAGAGACAAAATGAGCAAGACGAGTGTCAGCTCTCATTGCACCGTATTTTGCAATCGTGTCCCCTCACCCCGAAAAGCCTTGCTTGAACAACCACGCCAGCTTTTAGCGAACGGCCGCGCTCGTGCTCGCCGACGCTAATGACAGCGCAGTATGATGCTAAGAGTAATCAAAACAATTCTTTCTTGCACTTGCAAGCGCCTCTGCAAGTGCCAAAACCTACTACACATACCAACTTAAGGGCGCCATGGGACTCCAAGTTGTAATAAAAGGAATTGAACCCACCGTGACACTTGATACAATTACTGCAGCATTAAAAGCTAAAAACTTTTACGCTAAATCAGTGATTAACTGGCTAAAATGGTCAAGCGATACGAAGTGCATCCACTATAAAAGCTACAACTCCTGCTATACCGTCGAATCACTGTGGAAGAGCCGCCCAAACGAAATCAAGTAGTGCAGTGCATAAACTGCCAAGAATATGGTCACATCAAGGCCTACTGCACTCTCAGGTCAATCTGCGTTGTGTGCAGTCAGCCACACAGTACTGCAAGTTGTACAAAATCAATATCAACCAGTGCAGTACATAAACTGCCAAGAATATAGCCACATCAAGGCCTACTGCACTCTGAGGTCAATCTCCGTTGTGTGGAGTGAACCCCAAAGTACTGCAAGTTGTACAAAAAATATGGAAGACACTTCGGTTAAAATGTGCAACAACTGCGTTGAGAACCACACAGCGAACTGGCGTGGCTATGTTGTCTTCAAAGAGCTTATAATTCGCCTTTACAAGAGCACGCCAAGGTCTCACTATAACATAAAATCATCAGCCAGATCAACCACTTCCTAAACGCAACACCAGCCTTCTCCAGCACCTCATATGCAAGTGCCCTGAAGTCAGGCACCAAAACCTCTACCTCAGCGTTAGAAGCCACAAGTGAACTCCACCCGCCAATCGCCTCACCAAACGACCAACTCCCACCCAAGTAGCCGCCATGTAACTTGGAAGCGATAATGTCTACACTCCAACAAAGCCTGGAGAAGTTCATGTCGTTCATGCACACCACTTTGCAAGAGCTTATGAAGAACCATAATACGCTGATACAGCTGTTCGTATTCAGTAAATCAATGTAATGGCTTCCCTAAAAATAGCTATGTGGAACGCCAAGCACACAAAGCTCACAGCACAGGCTGGAACTATAACAGTTCATTAACAACGACAACATGAAACGCGCTTAACAAATAAACACAACTTCCAAATTCCTGGATACAAATTATACACCACTAACCACCCAGATGGCAAAGCCCATGGGGGTACTGGAGTACTAATTAGAGCTGAGGCACTATCCACAAAACATGTTTGGAAAAAACTACTTGCAATCCACGTCGATCAGCATATAGGCCAGAAATGGCCCTATCACACTTGCAACAGTATACTGCAGTTCACACTTACTGAAGACAACTTCATGGAGTACTTTAATACGCTAGGAGAGCGCTTTGTCGCAGCAGGCGACTACAACGCAAAACACAAACACTGGGGATTTCGCCTGGTCACGACCAAGGGAAGCAGCTTTACAATGCAATTACCAAACCAAACCGAAAGCTAAACTAAGTAACGCCGAGAAGAAATACATACGTGTACTGGCCTTCAGACCCAGAGAAGCTTCCTGACCTCATTGACTTCGCAATAACTAAAGGTATTCCACAGCACCTCATAACAGCAGAGCCACTACCACTACCAGACTTGTCCTCAGATCACTCTTTAGTCATCATTAGCTTTCTACAACAGCCTCGGCTAATTGAAAGGCCTTATAGGCTCACAAATAACCAAACTAACTGGCCCAAATATTCAAAATATGTCTGTTCTCATATCGACGCCTAAGGATTGCCAAATACCGAAACAGACATTGACAACCTGAACGGCTCGCTTGTATCGACCCTAGATGCAGCAGCAACAGTCTCAACTCCACCCGACCCCCCTGCTCCTATGAAATACAACCTAACAAATAGAGATATCGAGAATCTGGTGTTGAAAAAACGACGCTTGCGCAGAGAGTGGCAAAAGCACCAATCGCCGAGCTCAAAACAAAAACTAAAAGCTGCAACGCGTTTGCTCACCCCAACACTCAAACTAGAGGAAGAAAAGACACAATACGAATACATCGAGCAGCGCTCACCAACCAGCACAAAACACTCTTTATGGAAAGCTCACCGACACTGCCAGGCACCAACAGAGGCTGTCACATCATTGCGAGATGCTAATGGAAATTGGGCCCGAAGCGATGAACAAAGAGCCCACACCTTTGCTGACCACCTACAAAAAGTGTTTCAACCTAACCCGCCTACAAACACTTTCGTCAACCCCTTATCACCTAGCAATTGCGCACCCATGGAGCCAATGGATTTTAAGCCAGATGAAATAGTGAAGATGGTTAAGGAATTAAAACCTGGAAAATCGCCTGAACACGACATGATTACTCTCAAGATGATCGGTAGTCTGCCTCGATGTGCGTTGAACCTGATTTGCAAGCTCTTCAACGGAATTCCTAAGCTTGGGTATATTCCTTCACAATGGAAAAATTCAGTCGTAATAATGATTCCCAAGCCAGGAAAAAATAAAACGTCACCTGCTTCCTAGAGGCCAATAAGTTTGCTAACCACCCTTTCCAAACTTTTTGAAAAGGTGCTTCTGCTACGTCTTATGCCTTACATAAATTTCCATGACATCATTCCTACGCATCAATTCGAAAGAAGCATGGAACCATTGAGCAGGTGAACCGAATCACAAAGGAAATACGCACTGCCTTTAAGCTTTTGATAGAGTCTGCCTAAAAACACCCACAATCTGTTGGAGACGTACCTCTATAAGCGTACCTTCACAGTAAGATGCACCAACAGTATGTCCCCCAAGGTAGCGTCCTGGGACCCGTCATCTATGTACTGTTCAGACATGCCTACCAACTTTCAGCTAACAACGCACACGTTCGGCGACGATACTGCGATCCTCAGCCGATCCAGATCTCCAACGGAAGCAACCGCGCAACTAGCTCGCCACGTACAACTGGTAGAAACATGGTTTGCAGACTGGCGCATCTGCATCAGAAGGCCAAGAGCAAATATGTGACATTCACGCTCAATCAGCGAACGTGCCCTTCTATATTTTTACACAACACACCAGTTACACAAGCTAGCGAGGTAACGTACCTGGGAGTTCACCTATACAGGCGGCTCACATGGCGTAGGCATATTGAAGCAAAAACTACAAATATGAAGCTACAGGCAGCTAGTCTACACTGGCTATCAACGCCCACTCCCCCTTAAACTAGAGCACAAGAAAGTTTTTTTGCTAAAAACATTGAAACATTCTCCAGCTCTACAACTCGCTAATCAAGCCCATCTGGACATACGACGGAAGCGCGTCAAAAAACGTATTCCAGCGAGCTCAATCAAAAATTCTACACACTATAACTGGAGCCCCATGGTACCTTCGTAACGAGAACATACATAGACCCAGCAAATCAACCTATTCATAAATGAAATACTTGACAAAAGGACTAAATATCTGAACAAGCTTGACGCTCACCCTAACCCCCTTGCCAAGCGATTATTGCGAGCTTGCAGATCATCTAGACTGCAGTGATTTGATCAATCTGCCCAACTGTGACCTCTCAGGGCCGTTTAACAACAATTCTAATTAAAAAATTGTATTCTAAATTATTGTATATTAAGATTTGTAAACTTTTTGTTAGTTTCATAAAGTGATTCAATAAATAAGAACAAATGAAATAAAAAACAAGTAAGAACGGTCAAGTGTTGACTGTATAAGACTATGGATTTTTTAAGATTATAAAAAAAATCAGATTGAGAATACTGTTATTGGTCAACGTTTTTTTCAAAGAAAAATAATGAACAACACATATAGTTTTCAATTAGACACCAAGCAGTCCAAACAGTTGGAAAGAAATACTGCTTGAAATAAACACTGCTTGCTTGCTTGCAGTTTGCGCAGTGCAAATCTATATGAAACGTTGAATAACTTTTGTGTTCAATATCCGATAGGATATTCAGCGATCGTTAAGGTGATGATAGTAATCATACACACCAAAACTGAATACTGTAGCTTTATTATTGCGCTTGCTATATGGTTTATCGATTTGCCAGGGTGAAAGTAGGTATGGCCCAAATTTTAATAAAAATTTTACAGCGTATGATTCACATAAGTGTTGTCACCAAATTTGGTGGCTCAAGCTTTATTAGTTTCTGAGATTTAGGCGTTCATACAGACGCACAGACGGACAGACAGACATGGCTTAATCGACTCGGCTAGTGATCCTGAGCAAGAATATATATACTTTATGGGGTCGCAGATGCATCATCCTGGCTCTTATGCAAATTTCGACAAACGCAATAGACCATGTATTTTTTTTAAAATCCATGGTCTAAAAATTCAGAAAGGAAACGTTCTTCCCTAGAAAATCAATCATTTTCTCAAAATGTTTATTTATCTTGCATTGTGAACATTAACGCTCTGAAACTGTTGCATAATTGCAATATTTAAAATATTTAAAAAATAAGTTTATAATTTACTGTAGAAAGGGAAATGGAACGTGCCAAATAAATGAATAATTATGTGAATTGAAATATTGTATTAACCATAAATTAACCTTGAAATGATGCTCGCTAGACCTTAATCGATGAAATAAAAATGCGAGTGACAACAATTAATTTTTATTAAAATTTATTATTTATTAAAATAAATGCAAAAACCGCAAAACGCATAAATTTTTGTCGACTTTGTTAAGCAACCGAAATTGATGAAACCGGAGATAAAATAGCAGCGTGTAACTTATAACATGCGGCGTGACCTTGTTCAAAGCAGTCATAAATAGTTCCTCTCTTGCTTCAGCCAGCAACCACCTGCGTTTGGCGAGAACCTCTTTGAAAACACTAGTCAGCAAAGTTTAAGAACGAAGTGGCCTATGTGAAGAACCGATGAAATGATTAACTATGTAAAAAAACGAAGTTCAAAGATGGAAAGATTTGCTTGGAAACAAAAATGATTAAAGATGCTTGGAAACAGCTTAAAAAATACAACAAAAGACCAAGCTAAAATATTGTTTAGACCTTTTTGTGTGATCTATTATAATCTAAATTTTCTTTTTTAACTTTTAAAACTCCATATATAATTTAATATACTATATGATATGCTTCAAAGTATTTTTTTCACTTCTGTCTTAAAAATAAGCTTCTTGATTTTTTAAAAATATTTTTAGCGTTTATTGGGGGGCCTCATGGCCCAATACACTTGTCTGCTAAATATGAGGTCGCAGGTTCGAAACCTGCTCATGGCAAGAGACATGACCCCTTCAATCGTCCTCTTACAAATGCTTTTCTACTTAATAGAAGGCATTTTCTAAATTGCACAATGCCTTTTCAACAATTGGCTCCGACTCGTTGACGGACCATAGGCATTTCAAAACGGACACGAATTGGACAATGGAACGTTAGAACTCTAAAGTAACCCTCAAGATTAGCACAGTTCGAGGTGGAAATGGAGAAACTGAAGGTAGCGATAGCTGGCATTAGCGAGATGAGATCACTATTCTCATGGGTGACTTCAATGCTAAGATAGGCTCCAACAACATCGGACTTAAACCAGTAATGGGACAGCATGGTATAGGGACTCGCAACGACATTGGTGACAGAATAGTTGAAATATGTCAGTAGTTTCAACTAGTTATTGGGGGCACGTTGTTCCCGCATAATTGGAAACATACTTGCAGGACACTTTGGACCACCGCGGAGCAAACAATTGGCACACAACAACGAGAAAGGACCGGCTGGATATCAGAGAGAACGTGGGACCTAATCAGACGGAGAAACAATCTTAAATCAATGGCGGATCAGCTGGCACAAAATCACGACGAATATCGGACATTCTAAAACGATCCGCCAGAGACGACAGAAGAGCGCTACTGGATAGATTTGCGGATAACGCGGAACGAGCGGCAGGACAAAACAACATGCGCTCGCTATACCAGATGATTGCACGGATCACCGGAAGATACAACAAACAGTCCCTACCTATCAGAGATCTAGCAGGCAACCTAATATCCAATGATGACCCACAAATCCGGAGATGGCGGCAACACTTCATGGAAATCAGCTACATCTCGACAACAACTGTGGCTACAGACTTCCGAAGCATCGCCCCATCAAGTGGGAGCGCCAGGACATCATCTTCGTCGCCATCTGTACGAGAAATCGGAGATGCAATCAAGAAGCTACAGCACAATAAGGCAGCTGGGAAAGACAATATACCAGCTGAACTTCTACAAGTTGATACCCAGCTGATGGCTGAAACACTGCACCCGCACTTCTCCCGCATATGGGAAAGCGAGACGGTACCGGACTCTTGGAAGGGCGGCATTATTGTAAAGCTTGCCAAGAAAGGGGATTTTAGTGACTGCAATAACTGGAGAGGAATCACACTTCTTAACACTAGTTACAAAGTGTTGGCCACTCTACTGAACGAGCGCCTTCAAGAAAAGATCGAGCCCACAATCCGAGATGAACAGGCGGGATTCAGTCCACACAGGAGTTGCGTAGACCAGGCAAACACATTACGCATAATTACCGAACAAGCTATGGATTGGAGAGCACCGCTCTACCTCCTGTTCATAGACTTCAAGAAGGCGTTTGATTCAGTGGACAGAGCGGCAATATGGAGAGCACTGGCAAGGAAAGGAGTACCCACCAACATCATTACTTTTATCAAGTCGATGTATGATAATGCCTACTTGGCGGTACTACACAACGGGAAAACAAGTGCATCTTTCCAGACGAATACAGGAATTCGGCAAGGCTGTTTAATGTCGCCGCTACTCTTTAACACCGTGGTCGACGAACTTATATAAGAAGTGTGCAACCCCAAGCGTGGAATCACATGGAGCCTCACCAGACACCTTGAGGACTTGGATTATGCAGACGACATTTGTCTGAGCTCTCACAGGCTCTGCGACATCCAGAGCAAGACTGATGACCTCGCTAGGCTAACAAGCAAGATCGGACTTCAGATTAACGAAGCCAAGACTAAGGCAATGCGCTTCAGCCACTCCAGTTAAGGGAACATCACCATATATGGGAACGCAATAAAGTTCGTCACAAGCTTCCCATACCTTGGCACCATCATCTCCAACAATGGCGGAGTGGAAGATGACGTCACAAACCGACTTGCCAAAGCCCGATTTGGGAGACTCTACCGCATGGACCTGAATAGGTCACGCTCTCAGAAGAAACCCAAGCAGTATAGTCAGGATGGCACTGGACTGGAATCCCCAAGGCAGCAGACGTATTGGAAGACTAAAGATGACCTGGAGAAGAACCATCTTCCAAGAACTGACCCAATCGGGCACAACATGGGACAGAGCTAAACAGACGGCGCAAAACAGAGTTCGATGGATGGTTTTAGTAGAGGCCCTAAGTTCCCAAGCGGAATAATAAGGATTAAAAAAAGAAAAAACACTATTCTTTCTCATACCATACAAGACCCTTACTATCAACCTACCTGGGGTCTGCTTTTTAATTTTCGCAGAGCAGGGTACTAAACCCAACCCGGATAAAATAATCGCTATTAAGAAATTCCCTTTACCACGCTCTAAACGAGAAATTAGATCCTTCTTAGGACTACTTCCCTATTATAGAAAGTTTATCAAAGATATGGCCAGAATAACTAAGCCGCTTACAACTTAATTGAAGGGAAATCGAAAATAGATCAGTTACAATACAATCAATACTCTTGAGAAATGCAAAACTCTTCTTTGCAAGGATCCTTTACTCCGATATCTAGATTTTTCTAAATAATTTATTTTAACAACAGACGCAAGTAATGTTGCGTTTAGAGCTGTACTGTCGAAATACACATTGGATTCAGACAAGCCAGTAGAACTTTGTCTGATATAAAACGTAATTATGCCACTGTTGGGAAAGAAATGTAAGCAAAAATATGGGCAATTAAATAATTTCTCCCTTATTTGGGAGAAACTTTGTTACAATTACAGATCACAAGCCACTTATATGGCTCATAAATTTTAAAGAGCCAACATCTGAAATTGAAAGATGTTGAATACAGCTGTTAGAATATGACTATGAAGCTTTGTATAAGAAAGTTTCCCAGAAGTTGGTGGCGGAAGCATTAGGCAGAGTTGTGGTCGACGTTAACATAAATGATAGTAATTCAATAGCAGGAACGTGTGGAGCAACGATTCACTCGGCTGCCGAACATATGGATGACCACATCTACAATATATTTCGGAAAAACGTTTTTTTTTCCCCCAATTTTTTTGCCTATTTTTTAAATCTTTCCTTTTACTTAAGAGATGAACAATAAGTTTTCAAATCTTATTCTGAACTAGCTAATTATCATTTTGTGAAAACATTCGTGCTATGTGGCCTAACAAATTTAGCGGTGGGCTGGTTGATCGTTACGGTGCAGTCGGCTTTGGCTGCATACTCGAAGAAGTTTCCTTGCAAGGGGATTTGGATGTGAGCCTATTTTTCCTCGTATTTTACTTTTTTCTCTGATATTGTCCCTATGACAAGTTTTATTTGTAGGTCTCTGTGTATGTTCTCGTTCCGAAGATACCATGGAGCTCCAGTTATGATTCTTAGAATCCTAAACTGTGCTCGCTGCACTATGTGGATTTTGCTGCTCGATGCATTGCCTGGTTGCCCAAGCTTGGAGCCATAGGTCCATATAGGTTTTAGAATTGAGTTACACAAAAGGACTTTGTACTCCAAGGCTTAGGGGACAGCAAACGTTTATAAGCCAGTGTAGATCCTTTGCTTTTAGTTTAAGGTGCGTCGTCTTGGCCTATACGTGCTTCCGCCAGGTGAGCCGCTTGTCCAGACGAATACCGAAGTATGATACGTCATCGGCTTGTGGGATGCGCGTGTGGTTCATAACCAAGGGCGAGCCATATCGAGTGTAACGTCTAAGAATAAAGCTGTGCCATATTCACGATATTCAAAAGCAGTGCAGTGCATACGATGCATCGTATTCCCCAGATCTGGCCCCCTGTGACTTTTTCTTGTTCCCTAAACTGAAGAGGCCGACGTTACGCTACGATTGACGAGATAAAGACGGCTTCGAAGATGGAGCTGAAAAATATAAAAAGAAATTATTTTTTGAAGTGCTTCGAAGATTGGAAAAACCGTTGGCACAAGTGTATAATATCTCATGAGGATTACTTTAAATGGGAAAAAATACATTTTCCTGAATAAATATATTTTGAAAAAACATAAAATTCGCGGTATTTTTTTATTACACCTCGTAAACCTATACCGTTTTCACATGTAGATGGCCCTATTCAAAGATAGATCAAATTTAAACAATAGGTGGCGGATGGAATTAAATGTGTGAAAATTTGTTTTGAAACTGGGCGAATGGTATCTTATTGTCGGGTGTGCTCGACTGTACCTTACTTTACTTGTTAATGGTCGAATTATGGTTTATGTGATTCATTTTCCTCCGCACGAGGAAATTCAATAAATTTAAAATACGGCAGTAGCGAATTGACGCTGCAGATGCTGCACATTATTCAATTTATGAACTTAACGATAGAGTAGACACACAATACGACGAACAGCGACACGCAGTGTATCAGGGTGCCTTTGTAAAAAGGAGTGGAAATGAAATTGCTGCGGCTTTCATTTTACTCGCTGTGCGAGTTCGCCCCATTAATGGGATGGTGACGCCGAAAGACTTTAGCTGGTGTTCCTGGACAGCTTATTCGACTGATCCCATTCATTTGAGTCATGCTCTGGGCGTGCTATGGGAGAGTGCTAGCGAACAAAAACAATAGTTTTGAATTACATACATATGTATCAACAATTATAAAAAGCAGTCTATTGCTTATTCTACGTGAATATTATCAAATTTTGCGTTGCTTCATTAAACAAAATATTAAAACTGTATTAAACAAGTAAGAAAGCTACAGTCGAGTTTGCTCGACTGCAATATACCCGCTACACAGCTGCTCGTACATCAAAATTATTTGCGGAACAATAAAGAACCCCTACAATCATATTTTGACCGTAAAAGGCCATGGACTTACAATATTTATGCAAAGCCAAAATCTAAAATAAAACAAGTAAGAAAGCTACATTTGAGTGTGCTCGACTGTAATATACCCGCTACCCAGCTGCTCGTACACCATTTATTTGCGGAACAAAAAAAAACGGCTACAATCATATTTTGACAGTAAAAGGCTATGGACTTACAATATTTATGCAAACTCAAAATCTAAAATAAAAAAAAAAAGATTTTTGCACACATTTAATTTTTGATGCGGGCGGGACTCGAACCCGTAAATGCATAATAGTACTGTTCGTTTTGCAGTCAACAACTTAACCCATTTCACCACCGTACACGCACACACGATTCGGCACAATGCTGCAAGCAGCCGGCAGCGCTGCTTACAGCTATGGAAAACGTTAAGCTGAATTACTTCTGTGTTTATTTTCTGATTATTACCAAATTTTCTGAGATCATCTGGCTAGCTATAGTTATCATATAAACCAAAAATTAACAATATGGCATCAAAATTACGCTTGTAATCAAATTTTTTTCGATTTACAGGGGCGGAAGGGGGAGTGGCCAAAATCCAAAATAAACTTGATCAGCGTGCAATAATAACACATTTTGTCACCAAATTTGGAAGTTCTAGCTCTTATAATAGCTGAGATCTAGATTTTCACACGGACAGACAGACTGACAGACGGACAGACAGACAGACGGACAGACGGACATGGCTATATCGACTCGGCTGTTGATCCTGAGCCAGAATATATATACTTTATGGGGTCGGAGGTGTCTCCTTCTGCCTGTTACATACATTTTCGGTTTGAACAAAGTTATAATACCCTTCTACTCTATGAGTAGCGGGTATAAAAACAAGTAAGAAAGCTACAGTCGAGTGGCCAAAATCCAAAATAAACTTGATCAGCGTGCAAAAATAACACATATTGTCACCAAATTTGGTAGTCCTAGCTCTTATAATAGCTGAGATCTAGATTTTCACACGTGCCGTTTAAGACGGGCCCGGTTGTGATGATACGGGTGGCCTGAGCGCGTGTTGATTCTCCACGTTTGTTAAGGCGGCTCTTCTGTTCCTTATACACAACACAGCCACGCCAATTCGATGTGTGACTTTCTCCTGAGTTGCTGCACATTTTTACAGAGGTGTCGTTCTTGTTCTTATGGCAATTCGCTGTGCTATGAGCTTCACTGCAGATTACGCAAATAGCGCACGGTGGGAGTTCTATGATCATTTTTGGTGTCACCAAGTCATGTCCAGATGATTTTTTTGGCTTAAGATCTTTTATGATAGATTCTATCTCACATTGGCTAAATGTTATTGAATTTATTGGTGGCATGAGTTTAGTGACTGCAGGTAGGACAAATGAGTTGCTAGCAGAATTTGGTTAAAATACTTTCTGAAGGTGATCGGCGAACGCATTAGCTCTATCTGCTTCGCTGCGTAACCAGCTTCGAGAGGGGCCTCGAAGTGGAACGATTGTTTCTGCTGGTGGCTGAATATTTTTGTGTGCCTTCCACAAAGGGATCTTCTTGCTGGTGGGCGATTCTTTAATGTATAGATGATGGGCGTTATCTTCTTCGAGCTTAAGTGCCCTGGTTAGTCTACGTGTTGCTATTTTTAGTTGTTCTTTAGCCTTTGGGGATCTGTGATTCTGCCATTCTCTTCTAAGTCTTCGTTTTTCAAGTACTAG
The DNA here is from genome assembly GCA_018904095.1 of Zaprionus ghesquierei. NCBI lineage: Eukaryota > Metazoa > Arthropoda > Insecta > Diptera > Drosophilidae > Zaprionus > Zaprionus ghesquierei. Next base: position 1,082,107 of record JAEIGP010000002.1, on the reverse strand, counting down.
CTGTTAAATTTCGCGATTTATCTTGGTATGATTTGTCATTTTGTGTTTTGGCTGGAGGTGTAGAGGCCTTGGCTGCAGCACCAAGTGTTTCTTCCACCGATTCGGCCAGGCGATCAACATCCTCATCGGTATTCACTGTTTGAGTTGGTTCCATGTGTGTATAAACATATTTCGTGTACCTTGCCCAGTTGGTCCTGTTGCCTGCCAGCCTATAGGGCTGCTCAGTTGAATGTGGTCGATGCCTGAGAATAAGTAGAACTGGAGAGTGATCAGATGATAGTTCTGCAAGTGACTTTTTCTTGTTATTGCAAAGTCGATGAGATCCGGGAGCTTATTTGGATCAGCTGGCCAGTATGTAGGCCTACCCGGAGTCACATAATCGAGCTTATTTCGCGGCTTAATGAGCGCGTTGTAAAGTTTTTTGCCCTTTGGGTTCCAAAGACGGAATCCCCAGTGCGTGGGCTTGGCATTGTAGTCACCGGCCGCTATAAATCGCTCACCGAGTGATTTGAAAAACTCCAAGAATTGATCCTCAGAAACTGCAAAACGAGGCGGGCAGTAGACTGCGGCAAGAGTGACTGGGCCATTGCTGGATTGAATGCTTATTGAAGTGGATTGCAGGTAGTCCATTTCAGTTCTATTATGAAGGTGGTGTTTGATGCGACCTCTAATATATAGTATGACAGTGCTTTGCCTTTCGGATGGTTTGTGGCATAGAATAGGTATCGTAGAATATGGAAGTTGTACTTGTCTGTTAGATGTGGTTCGGAGAGAAGCATGACGTCAATATTTTTTTCGGATAAGAACTGGACAAGTTCGAGTTTATGCCGTGAAACGCCATTCGCGTTCCACATAGATATTTGAAGTAGAGACATTATACTGATTTTAATGACACTAGAAGCTGTATCAGCGTATTTTGGTTTCGCATAAGGTCTTGCATTGTGATTTGCATGAATGTTATAAATTCTTTTAAAGTTCGCTGGAGTGAGATCATCAACGCCAGTTGATATATGCTGCGCTTGTTCGTTTAAAGTTGTTATTTTCTGTTCTTCCCGCGTAGTAGTCGACTTTTGTGTTTTCGGGTTCACGGATATAATTTCCGATTTTAGGGCACTAGTGAAGGAAACGCTAGGATTGGTACGAAGTGTAGTAGGGGGTGCCGTATAAGACGGGCCCGGTTGTGGCGAAGTGTGACTGATACGGGTGGCCTGAGCGCGTGTTGATTCTCCACGTTTGTTAAGGCGGCTCTTCTGTTCCTTATACACAACACAGCCACGCCAATTCGACATGTGACTTTCTCCTGAGTTGCTGCACATTTTTACAGAGGTGTCGTTTTTGTTCTTATGGCAATTCGCTGTGCTATGAGCTTCACTGCAGATTACGCAAATAGATTTCAGAGTACAGTAAGCCTTAGTGTGGCCATATTCTTAGCAGTTTCTTAGCACTGCACTGGCCGATTGCGCATGTGTGGCTCTTCTACTGTGATAAGCCGATGCAGAAGGAGCTGTAACTTGTAAATTGAATGAACTTCATTTTTTTTTAGGATCTGGCTGTCTGACTCTAACTCGATTTTGAACATTGGTTGTGGCTCCTTATTTTTGTTAAGTATGTTCATGACCATTTTTGCATTAAAGTTCTTTTCCTTCAGCGCTTCTACTTTGTGAACATCCCGTAGGCTCCTTGCGCTTTTTAGCTGGTATGTATAAAGTTTTTTCCCGCATCATCCAGGAATTTGGTTAAGATACGATGGCTAGCCTCAGTTTCAGTTTAAATTTTTGTTTCATTTATGTTCCCTTTTCTTAGGGGGATTACGTAAAACGAGTTTTCTCCTATTAGTGTGGCTATTTTGTTTACTAATGCACTTGAGCTTTTTTCCCGAATGTATATTGGAGGAGGCTTGACCTTCTTAGGTTCCATTTTAGGTGACTTTGCCGTTTATATACTTTCATGTGTAGAATTTGCCAACAGCTCAAATCTATTGGTGTTTGCTGCCGTTTTCTTAGTGAGCTTGCTAACATTGTCTCGTGTAATTTTTGTCTTGTTTTCTGTTTGTTGGTTTTTGTTATTTTAAGGGCAAAATTTTCTTTTTATTGTTATGTAGCGATCCATTCCAGTCTGTATGGTCGACCCGGCGTTCTTGTTTACGTTTTATTTTGCCGATAGCGCAGCAGAGCCGTTAAGTTATGTATTTGTTTTGACCGCTAGCTCAGTGAGAGCAAGTGCTTGCGTCGACGAAATTGAGCGAGCTGACGATACCGTTCCAGTTGTTGTTGTGATTGCAGTTGCAGTGGTTGTTGTTGTCACGGTATTAGTCACCATAGGTAAGCGTAGAGAAATTTCGCAAGTGTTTGGAGCTTGCGGGTTTTGTGACGAAGCTAAAAGTGAGGGAGAGCAAGAACGCGCTCTTTTTTGAGTTGTTGGCAAAGGTAAATTCGTCGGGTTAGGGGTGAATGACCGATCGCTGTCTGCGGAGATGTCGCGGAGATGTATGAAAAGTACGCGTTGTTTCGTTGCAATGAGAGCCGGCGATCGTCTTGCTCGCGTTGTCGCTGAGCGCGAGTGTTGTTTTGGCTCATAGTGATTCTTTTTGTTTGTATATTGTTTTTGGTCTTCTGTTTGAAGATGTAAAACTACTTGCATATATTACTTCAAACACAAAATATGTATTCGAGCGATGATGCATCGCACAGAGCGTCTCTTTTGCTTCGATTTATTTATTTCTTTTATATAATATTAATAACTATTCACTTCACTCAAATACGAAGCTCGATAAAAACACGTCTTCACACGTCGACGAACCGTCGCCTTTTCCCCTGTGGCTGTGTTGGCAATTGAAAAGTTTAGGTGTTATTTGGAGCTCCAAGAATTTGAGCTCATAACAGACCATGCTAGTTTATTATGGCTTATGCGGCAGCCGAATCTTAAAGGCAGGTGGGCTAGATGGTCTATGCGCTTACAGAGCTATAGGTTCTCTATTAGCCATAGGAGAGGGAGCGAAAATATAGTGCCAGACGCCCTTTCATGAATGGACGTAGAGGATGTGTCAGCCATTGAGCTGATTGAGCCAGAAATTAGTTTCGACTCTGCATGTTTTGATGCGGCAGATTATGTCCGAATGAGAAATAAAACAGAAACTTCGGAAGGAAAATATCGAGATTTTATTAGGTAAATAAAATTCGAACTAAACATGAAGATGGCACAGATTTAGGTATGCAGCACGCATGGAAGTTATGGATACCCAAAGGTTTGACAGAAAGTGTCATTCGTCGGGGTCACGAGTCGGTAGTGACCGCCCATGGCATGGCTAAGACTTTGGAACTTATACGTCGTAACTTTTATTGGCCAGGCATGTCACAGGTGCGCTTGTATGTTCGCGCTTGTGATGTGTGTAAATCCACTAAGTCAGGAAATCAATCCTTAAAGCCTCCTATGGGTGCGCCAGCCATATCTGACAGGCCATTTGAACGCTTATATGTAGATATTTTAGGTCCCTGTCCGAGGAGCAAGCGAGGATATATTGGTTTGCTCATAGTGGTTGATCACCTTTCAAAATTTCATTGGCTATGTCCATTGAAAAAATTTAATACGGCCCCTATAAAAGAATTTCTGCTTGGTTGACTTCATTGGGAGTGAAACATATTTATAGGGCTTTATATTCTCCCCAATCATTAGAGCCTTTCTTTCGGAAAATCACACCGAATGGGATCTGCACATTCACTCAATAAGTTGTGCTCTGCAAAACGCTCACCATCAGAGCATTGGTTGTTCTCCGTATTTTGCTTTATACGGATTCGATATGGCAACTCATGGTAAACATTGCGACCTGTTAAAGAATTTTCAGCTGTTAGGCGAATCTGAAAATAAATTGGCCAGAACAGATCAGCAAAATTTGATCCGAAAAGAAATTAAGGCAAACATTGCTAATGCTACGATCAAAATGAGAGGCAATACAATCTCACAACAAGAGAAATATCATTCAAGGTCAGTCAGGAGGTGTCTCGTAGTAATTTCTCTCACTGTAATTTTTCTAAACAAATAAATGCCGAGTTAAATCTACAATCGTTAAAGTCACGCGTAAAAGCGAAGCTTGGGAGTTCTTATTACTCTTTTGAAGAGATAAGATTCAAACAGTTTATGTGTATTCTGTGGAAGCAGTTTTGCTATCTTATAAATAAGTCCTTCCAGCCAGACTCGGTCAAAAGCTTGTGCGACATCTAGGAATATAGCTGAGCAGTATTCCCGTTGCTCAAAAGCCGTGCGAATTTCATTTGTGATTCGATTGACCTGCTCGATCGTTCTATGATTCTTAAGAAAGCCAAATTGATGCGATGGTATTGTATTTCGCCTTCTTAGGTAGGGAGCTAGGTATTTTAAAAGTGCCTTTTCAAACAGTTTCGAGAGACACCTTAGAAGACTGATTTTCTATAGGATGAGGGTTGACTTTTATCTTTGCCTGGCTTGGGAATCATCACTATGATCGCTTTTTTCCACCTCTGAGGATAGTATCCAACTTTCATAATACCATTGAAGAGATGGCATAAGGTCAAAAGCGCACGGTGGGAGTTCTATGATCATTTTTGGTGTCACCAAGTCATGTCCAGATGATTTTTTGGGCTTAAGATCTTTTATGATAGATTCTATCTCACATTGGCTAAATGTTATTGAATTTATTGGTGGCATGATTTTAGTGACTGCAGGTAGGACAAATGAGTTGCTAGCAGAATTTGGTTAAAATACTTTCTGAAGGTGATCGGCGAACGCATTAGCTCTATCTGCTTCGCTGCGTAACCAGCTTCGAGAGGGGCCTCGAAGTGGAACGATTGTTTCTGCTGGTGGCTGAATATTTTTGTGTGCCTTCCACAAAGAGATATTTTTGCTGGTGGGCGATAGTTCTTTAATGTATAGATGCTGGGCGTTATCTTCTTCGAGCTTAAGTGCCCTGGTTAGTCTACGTGTTGCTATTTTTAGTTGTTCTTTAGCCTTTGGGGATCTGTGATTCTGCCATTCTCTTCTAAGTCTTCGTTTTTCAAGTACTAGCTGTTCAATTTCGGGATTTATCTTGGTATGATTTGTCATTTTGTGTTTTGGCTGGAGGTGTAGAGGCCTTGGCTGCAGCACCAAGTGTTTCTTCCACCGATTCGGCCAGGCGATCAACATCCTCATCGGTATTCACTGTTTGAGTTGGTTCCATGTGTGTATAAACATATTTCGTGTACCTTGCCCAGTTGGTCCTGTTGCCTGCCAGCCTATAGGGCTGCTCAGTTGAATGTGGTCGATGCCTGAGAATAAGTAGAACTGGAGAGTGATCAGATGATAGTTCTGCAAGTGACTTTTTCTTGTTATTGCAAAGTCGATGAGATCCGGGAGCTTATTTGGATCAGCTGGCCAGTATGTAGGCCTACCCGGAGTCACATAATCGAGCTTATTTCGCGGCTTAATGAGCGCGTTGTAAAGTTGTTTGCCCTTTGGGTTCAAAAGACGGGATCCCCAGTGCGTGGGCTTGGCATTGTAGTCACCGGCCGCTATAAATCGCTCACCGAGTGAGTTGAAAAACTCCAAGAATTGATCCTCAGAAACTGCAAAACGAGGCGGGCAGTAGACTGCGGCAAGAGTGACTGGGCCATTGCTGGATTGAATGCTTATTGAAGTGGATTGCAGGTAGTCCATTTCAGTTCTATTATGAAGGTGGTGTTTGATGCGACCTCTAATAAGTATGACAGTGCTTTGCCTTTCGGATGGTTTGTGGCATAGAATAGGTATCGTAGAATATGGAAGTTGTACTTGTCTGTTAGATGTGGTTCGGAGAGAAGCATGACGTCAATATTTTTTTCGGATAAGAACTGGACAAGTTCGAGTTCATGCCGTGAAACGCCATTCGCGTTCCACATAGATATTTGAAGTAGAGACATTATACTGATTTTGATGACACTAGAAGCTGTATCAGCGTATTTTGGTTTCGCATAAGGTCTTGCATTGTGATTTGCATGAATGTTATAAATTCTTTTAAAGTTCGCTGGAGTGAGATCATCAACGCCAGTTGATATATGCAGCGCTTGTTCGTTTAAAGTTGTTATTTTCTGTTCTTCCCGCGTAGTAGTCGACTTTTGTGTTTTCGGGTTCACGGATATAATTTCCGATTTTAGGGCACTAGTGAAGGAAACGCTAGGATTGGTACGAAGTGTAGTAGGGGGTGCCGTATAAGACGGGCCCGGTTGTGGCGAAGTGTGACTGATACGGGTGGCCTGAGCGCGTGTTGATTCTCCACGTTTGTTAGGGCGGCTCTTCTGTTCCTTATACACAACACAGCCACGCCAATTCGATGTGTGACTTTCTCCTGAGTTGCTGCACATTTTTACAGAGGTGTCGTTCTTGTTCTTATGGCAATTCGCTGTGCTATGAGCTTCACTGCAGATTACGCAAATAGATTTCAGAGTACAGTAAGCCTTAGTGTGGCCATATTCTTAGCAGTTAGTGCACTGCACTGGCCGATTGCGCATGTGTGGCTCTTCTACTGTGATTCGCCGATGCAGTAGGAGCTGTAACTTGTAAATTGAGTGAACTTCATTTTTTTTAGTATCTGGCTGTCTGACTCTAAATCGATTTTGATCATTGGTTGTGGCTCCTTATTTTTGTTAAGTATGTTCATGACCATTTTTGCATTAAAGTTCTTTTCCTTCAGCGCTTCTACTTTGTGAACATCCCGTAGGCTCCTTGCGCTTTTTAGCTGGTATGTATAAAGTTTTTTCCCGCATCATCCAGGAATTTGGTTAAGATACGATGGCTAGCCTCAGTTTCAGTTTAAATTTTTGTTTCATTTATGTTCCCTTTTCTTAGGGGGATTACGTAAAACGAGTTTTCTCCTATTAGTGTGGCTATTTTGTTTACTAATGCACTTGAGCTTTTTTCCCGAATGTATATTGGAGGAGGCTTGACCTTCTTAGGTTCCTTTTTAGGTGACTTTGCCGTTTATATACTTTCATGTGTAGAATTTGCCAACACCTCAAATCAATTGGTGTTTGCTGCCGTTTTCTTAGTGAGCTTGCTAACATTGTCTCGTGTAATTTTTGTCTTGTTTTCTGTTTGTTGGTTTTTGTTATTTTAAGGGCAAAATTTTCTTTTTATTGTTATGTAGCGATCCATTCCAGTCTGTATGGTCGACCCGGCGTTCTTGTTTACGTTTTGTTTTGCCGATAGCGCAGCAGAGCCGTTAAGTTATGTATTTGTTTTGACCGCTAGCTCAGTGAGAGCAAGTGCTTGCGTCGACGAAATTGAGCGAGCTGACGATACCGTTCCAGTTGTTGTTGTGATTGCAGTTGCAGTGGTTGTTGTTGTTACGGTATTAGTCACCGTAGGTAAGCGTAGAGAAATTTCGCAAGTGTTTGGAGCTTGCGGGTTTTGTGACGAAGCTAAAAGTGAGGGAGAGCAAGAACGCGCTCTTTCTTGAGTTGTTGGCAAAGGTAAATTCATCGGGTTAGGGGTGAATGACCGATCGCTGTCTGCGGAGATGTCGCGGAGATGTATGAAAAGTACGCGTTGTTTCGTTGCAATGAGAGCCGGCGATCGTCTTGCTCGCGTTGTCGCTGAGCGCGAGTGTTGTTTTGGCTCATAGTGATTCTTTTTATTTGTATATTGTTTTTGGTCTTCTGTTTGAAGATGTAAAACTACTTGCATATATTACTTCAAACACAAAATATGTATTCGAGCGATGATGCATCGCACAGAGCGTCTCTTTTGCTTCGATTTATTTATTTCTTTTATATAATATTAATAACTATTCACTTCACTCAAATACGAAGTTCGATAAAAACACGTCTTCACACGTCGACGAACCATCGCCTTTTCCCCTGTGGCTGTGTTGGCAATTGAAAAGTTTAGGTGTTATTTGGAGCTCCAAGAATTTGAGCTCATAACAGACCATGCTAGTTTATTATGGCTTATGCGACAGCCGAATCTTAAAGGCAGGTTGGCTAGATGGTCTATGCGCTTACAGAGCTATAGGTTCTCTATTAGCCATAGGAGAGGGAGCGAAAATATAGTGCCAGACGCCCTTTCATGAATGTACGTAGAGGATGTGTCAGCCATTGAGCTGATTGAGCCAGAAATTAGTTTCGACTCTGCATGTTTTGATGCGGCAGATTATGTCAGAATGAGAAATGAAACAGAAACTTCGGAAGGAAAATATCCAGATTTTATTAGGTAAATATATATATATTCGAACTTAACATGAAGATGGCACAGATTTAGGTATGCAGCACGCATGGAAGTTATGGATACCCAAAGGTTTGACAGAAAGTGTCATTCGTCGGGGTCACGAGTCGGTAGTGACCGCCCATGGTGGCATGGCTAAGACTTTGGAACTTATACGTCGTAACTTTTATTGGCCAGGCATGTCACAGGTGCGCTTGTTTGTTCGCGCTTGTGATGTGTGTAAATCCACTAAGTCAGGAAATCAATCCTTAAAGCCTCCTATGGGTAAGCCAGCCATATCTGACAGGCCATTTGAACGCTTATATGTAGATTATTTAGGTCCCTGTCCGAGGAGCAAGCGAGGATATATTGGTTTGCTCATAGTGGTTGATCACCTTTCAAAATTTCATTGGCTATGTCCATTGAAAAAATTGAATACGGCCCCTATAAAAGAATTTCTGCTTGGTTGACTTCATTGGGAGTGAAACATATTTATAAGTTGTGCTCTGCAAAACGCTCACCATCAGAGCATTGGTTGTTCTCCGTATTTTGCTTTATACGGATTCGATATGGCAACTCATGGTAAACATTGCGACCTGTTAAAGAATTTTCAGCTGTTAGGCGAATCTGAAAATAAATTGGCCAGAACAGATCAGCAAAATTTGATCCGAAAAGAAATTAAGGCAAATATTGCTAATGCTACGATCAAAATGAGAGGCAATACAATCTCACAACAAGAGAAATATCATTCAAGGTCAGTCAGGAGGTGTCTCGTAGTAATTTCTCTCACAGTAATTTTTCTAAACAAATAAATGCCGAGTTAAATCTACAATCGTTAAAGTCACGCGTAAAAGCGAAGCTTGGGAGTTCTTATTATGTTTTAGAAGACTTACAGGGACGAAAAATTGGCACTTATCCACATAGATATTTGAAGTAGAGATATTATACTGATTTTGATGACACTAGAAGCTGTATCAGCGTATTTTGGTTTCGCATAAGGTGTTGCATTGTGATTTGCATGAATGTTATAAATTCTTTTAAAGTTCGCTGGAGTGAGATCATCAACGCCAGTTGATATATGCTGCGCTTGTTCGTTTAAAGTTGTTATTTTCTGTTCTTCCCGCGTAGTAGTCGACTTTTGTGTTTTCGGGTTTACGGATATAATTTCCGATTTTAGGGCACTAGTGAAGGAAACGCTAGGATTGGTACGAAGTGTAGTAGGGGGTGCCGTATAAGACGGGCCCGGTTGTGGCGAAGTGTGACTGATACGGGTGGCCTGAGCGCGTGTTGATTCTCCACGTTTGTTAAGGCGGCTCTTCTGTTCCTTATACACAATACAGCCACGCCAATTCGATGTGTGACTTTCTCCTGAGTTGCTGCACATTTTTACAGAGGTGTCGTTCTTGTTCTTATGGCAATTCGCTGTGCTATGAGCTTCACTGCAGATTACGCAAATAGATTTCAGAGTACAGTAAGCCTTAGTGTGGCCATATTCTTAGCAGTTAGTGCACTGCACTGGCCGATTGCGCATGTGTGGCTCTTCTACTGTGATTCGCCGATGCAGTAGGAGCTGTAACTTGTAAATTGAGTGAACTTCATTTTTTTTAGTATCTGGCTGTCTGACTCTAACTCGATTTTGATCATTGGTTGTGGCTCCTTATTTTTGTTAAGTATGTTCATGACCATTTTTGCATTAAAGTTCTTTTCCTTCAGCGCTTCTACTTTGTGAACATCCCGTAGGCTCCTTGCGCTTTTTAGCTGGTATGTATAAAGTTTTTTCCCGCATCATCCAGGAATTTGGTTAAGATACGATGGTTAGCCTCAGTTTCAGTTTAAATTTTTGTTTCATTTATGTTCCCGTTTCTTAGGGGGATTACGTAAAACGAATTTTCTCCTATTAGTGTGGCTATTTTGTTTACTAATGCACTTGAGCTTTTTTCCCGAATGTATATTGGAGGAGGCTTGACCTTCTTAGGTTCCTTTTTAGGTGACTTTGCCGTTTATATACTTTCATGTGTAGAATTGCCAACAGCTCAAATCTATTGGTGTTTGCTGCCGTTTTCTTAGTGAGCTTGCTAACATTGTCTCGTGTAATTTTTGTCTTGTTTTCTGTTTGTTGGTTTTTGTTATTTTAAGGGCAAAATTTTCTTTTTATTGTTATGTAGCGATCCATTCCAGTCTGTATGGTCGACCCGGCGTTCTTGTTTACGTTTTGTTTTGCCGATAGCGCAGCAGAGCCATTAAGTTATGTATTTGTTTTGACCGCTAGCTCAGTGAGAGCAAGTGCTTGCGTCGACGAAATTGAGCGAGCTGACGATACCGTTCCAGTTGTTGTTGTGATTGCAGTTGCAGTGGTTGTTGTTGTCACGGTATTAGTCACCGTAGGTAAGCGTAGAGAAATTTCTCAAGTGTTTGGAGCTTGCGGGTTTTACTTCAAACACAAAATATGTATTCGAGCGATGGTGCATCGCACAGAGCGTCTCTTTTGCTTCGATTTATTTATTTCTTTTATATAATATTAATAACTATTCACTTCACTCAAATACACCGAGTTTTATACGAAGCTCGATAAAAACACGTCTTCACACGTCGACGAACCGTCGCCTTTTCCCCTGTGGCTGTGTTGGCAATTGAAAAGTTTAGGTGTTATTTGGAGCTCCAAGAATTTGAGCTCATAACAGACCATGCTAGTTTATTATGGCTTATGCGACAGCCGAATCTTAAAGGCAGGTTGATGGTAGATGGTCTATGCGCTTACAGAGCTATAGGTTCTCTATTAGCCATAGGAGAGGGAGCGAAAATATAGTGCCAGACGCCCTTTCATGAATGGGGACGTAGAGGATGTGTCAGCCATTGAGCTGATTGAGCCAGAAATTAATCTCGACTCTGCATGTTTTGATGCGGCAGATTATGTCAGAATGAGAAATGAAACAGAAACTTCGGAAGGAAAATATCTAGATTTGATTAGGTAAATATATATATATTCGAACTAAACATGAAGATGGCACAGATTTAGGTATGCAGCACGCATGGAAGTTATGGATACCCAAAGGTTTGACAGAAAGTGTCATTCCTCGGGGTCACGAGTCGGTAGTGACCGCCCATGGTGGCATGGCTAAGACTTTGGAACTTATACGTCGTAACTTTTATTGGCCAGGCATGTCACAGGTGCGCTTGTTTGTTCGCGCTTGTGATGTGTGTAAATCCACTAAGTCAGGAAATCAATCCTTAAAGCCTCCTATGGGTAAGCCAGCCATATCTGACAGGCCATTTGAACGCTTATATGTAGATTATTTAGGTCCCTGTCCGAGGAGCAAGCGAGGATATATTGGTTTGCTCATAGTGGTTGATCACCTTTCAAAATTTCATTGGCTATGTCCATTGAAAAAATTGAATACGGCCCCTATAAAAGAATTTCTGCTTGGTTGACTTCATTGGAAGTGAAACATATTTATAAGTTGTGCTCTGCAAAACGCTCACCATCAGAGCATTGGTTGTTCTCCGTATTTTGCTTTATACGGATTCGATATGGCAACTCATGGTAAACATTGCGACCTGTTAAAGAATTTTCAGCTGTTAGGCGAATCTGAAAATAAATTGGCCAGAACAGATCAGCAAAATTTGATCCGAAAAGAAATTAAGGCAAACATTGCTAATGCTACGATCAAAATGAGAGGCAATACAATCTCACAACAAGAGAAATATCATTCAAGGTCAGTCAGGAGGTGTCTCGTAGTAATTTCTCTCACAGTAATTTTTCTAAACAAATAAATGCCGAGTTAAATCTACAATCGTTAAAGTCACGCGTAAAAGCGAAGCTTGGGAGTTCTTATTATGATTTAGAAGACTTACAGGGACGAAAAATTGGCACTTATCATGCCAAAGATATCAAACAATGATAAACTGTTACATTTCAGCGAAAAATCAGGGGTTCTCTTTTTCAAGCCATTTCTCGGCCTGAACGACTTACAACTAACGATTGTTTTTTGAAAAATGCGCTAGCTCCGTATAACGATCAACTTCTCTTTCGAAAATTCGGAGTCAATATCGGATCACTCCAATTCAACTCTATCAAAAAAGCTCAAAACACCAATTAGAACTTTGGGACTTGCATGTGAGCTTTGCACTGCTCGAGAGACACCTACTCTCTCATAAAGTTCTATTCCTTTTTGGCATTTGCGGAGAACAGACGTAGAGTCTGCGAAAAATAGTTTTCTTGACCTTAACAAAAAACGTAGTCTTTTGGAAAAAATTAAACAAGTAAGAAAGCTACATGCGAGTGTGCTCGACTGTAATTTAATGTAATTTTTGCACACATTTAATTTTTGATGCGGGCGGGACTCGAACCCGTAAATGCGTCTTGCAGTCCACAACTTAACCCATTTCACCACCGTACATGCACACACGATTCGGCACAATGCTGCAAGCAGCGCGTCCCAGCAGCGCTGTGCAGTTTGCGCTTGTAATCAATGTTTTTTCGGGGGCGGAAGGGGGCGTGGCCGAAATCCAAAATAAACTTGATCAGCGTGCAATAATAACACATATTGTCACCAAACTTGGTAGGCCTATCTCTTATAATAGCTGAGATCTAGATTTTCACACGGACAGACAGACAGACGGACATGGCTATATCGACTCGGCTGTTGATCCTGAGCCAGAATATATATATTTTATGGGGTCGGAGGTGTCTCCTTCTGCCTGTTACATACATTTTCGGTTTGAACAAAGTTATAATACCCTTCTACTCTATGAGTAGCGGGTATAAAAAGCTTAAGCGGCATGAACTGGGAATCGAACCACGGGCCTGTCGGTTCAGGAGTTCTTCGCTTTTCCACTAAGCTACTGACGCTGTTATCCAACAACTGCAAAAATTTGCATTGTAAGGCATTCTTATTATTTCCTGTACAAATAAAGAATTTCTTATTATTTCCTGTACAAATTTAGAATTTGCGTTGCGGGCAGCGCTGATTACAGCTATGGAAAACGTTAAGCTGAATAACTTCTGTGTTTATTATCCGATTGTTACCAAATTTGGCAAGCTATAGTCATCATATAAACCGAAAATGGACAATATGGCATCAAAATTGCGCTTCTAATCAATTTTTTTTTATTTACAGGGGCGGAAGGGGGCGTGGCCGAAATTCAAAATAAACTTGATCAGCGTGCAATAATAACACATTTTGTCACCAAATTTGGTAGTTCTAGCTCTTATAATAGCTGAGATCTAGATTTTCACACGGACAGACAGACGGACAGACGGACAGACAGACAGACGGACAGACGGACAGATGGACATGGCTATATCGACTCGGCTGTTGATCCTGACCCAGAATATATATATTTTATGGGGTCGGACGTGTCTCCTTCTGCCTGTTACATACATTTTCGGTTTGAACAAAGTTATAATACCCTTCTATTCTATGAGTAGCGGGTATAAAAAAAAAATATTTTTGCACACATTTAATTTTTGATGCGGGCGGGACTCGAACCCGTAAATGCATAATAGTACTGTTCATTCTGCAGTCCACAACTTAACCCATTTCACCACCCTACACGCACACACTATTCGGCACAATGCCAGCAGCGCTGCTTACAGCTATGGAAAACGTTAAGCTGCATAACGTCTGTGTTTATTATCCGATTGTTACCAAATTTTCAGAGATCATCTGGCTAGCTATAGTTATCATGTAAACCGAATGTGGACAATATGGCATCAAAATTGCGCTTGTAATAAATTTTTTTCGATTTACAGGGGCGGAAAGGGGCGTTGCCAAAATCCAAAATAAACTTGATCAGCGTGCAATAATAACACATTTTGTCCCCAAATTTGGTAATCCTATCTCTTATAATAGCTGAGATCTAGATTTTCACACGGACAGACAGACGGACAGACGGTCAGACGGACATGGCTATATCGACTCGGCTGTTGATCGTGAGCCAGAATATATACACTTTATGGGGTCTGAGGTGTCTCGTTCTGCCTGTTACATACATTTTCGGTTTGAACAAAGTTATAATACCCTTCTACTCTATGAGTAGCGTTAATAATTTAAGAAACAAAAAATGGAACAAATAAGCTGGAGATAGTGTAGTTAATGATAAGATAGATAGATAGATTAATGATAAAAGATTTCCATAAAATTAGGTTAAATAAAATTAAATTTTCTTTATTTTTAAAACTTATCATCAAGGCAGCATGGCCTTATACAGGGTGGGCCATCTAAATGTGACCCACGTAAACTCTTAATAACTTTGACATACATAGTCAAATCGACAAACGTCATACCACATCTGATTCTTCATTTTAAGTAGACATTAACCATGGAAAACTACACTCCACCTGAACGTGATGAAATTGTTCAGCTATACATCCAAAATAATTTCTCTATCGTAGCTACTCAACGTGCGTTCCGTTCCAAAAATAAAATCAAAAGTGCTCCCGCAAAAAACACTATAAACCGTTTGTACGAAATATTTTTATCTACTGGTGGTCTTAGAAATGCCAGACGTCTAAATAAACCAAGACCAAGGCGTTCCGATCAAAATGTCGCTGCCGTAGTGGCCAGTGTTGAAAGGTCTCCGAAAACATCGAGTCGACCTCGATCTGCGCAATTGAATATCCCAAGATCCAGTCTCCGACGTATAATCCATGACGATTTGAATTTAGTCCCATATGAAATACAAGTGACGAACAAAATCGAGCTACAAGACAAACCGCGTCACGTTGCATACGGACAGTTTTGTGTCAACATGGCCGAGAGTGATGTTGATTTTTGGCGTAAAATCATCATGAGCCACGAGGCACATTTCTCACTGAATGGAGCAGTAAACAAACAAAACTGCTGCTTCTACGCCACTGAAAACCCAAAAATAATCCACGAAGCGCCTCTCTATGACCAAAGACTGATTGTTTGGTGTGGTATTACTGCGAAATGTGTGATTGGACCGTACTTTTTCGAGGACGATCAATCGAAGTCACTGACCGTCAATGGCGACCGATATCGAGCCATGATAACCGATTTTTTGATGCCAATTGTGCGTAAAAAGCGAATGCGTAACTTCTGGTTCCAACAAGATAGCGCGCCATGACATACTGCAGCTGTCACATTAAATTTATTGAGGTCATTCTTCCCTGGTCGGTTGATATCAAAAAATGTGCGACTTTGACTGCCCACCGCGTTCGCCCGATCTGGCGCCACCCGACTTTTATTTGTGGGGATTTTTGAAATCTAAAGTGTACATCAACAAGCCAAGAACTTTGACTCAACTCAAGGCGAACATCGAACGGGAAATAGCGGCGATACCTAAAGCTACGCTCGAGAAAGTGATGAAAAATGCCGAAAAAAGAGCAAATTTCGTCATCAGGGAAAAAGGCGAGCACTTAAGCCAAATAATATTTTAAATGTTAATAATATTAATCTTCTTGAATTAAAGTAAATGCCTGTGCAAAAAAAAATAACAAATTGTCTTTTTCCTAACAATTTTATTTACGAATCACACGGGTCACATGTAGATGGCCCACCCATACTATCTTTTTATACCATTCGACCATTGAAAATGGTTAAAAATGGTACACTAAGTTTGTGCAAATGTATGTAACAGGCAGAAGTAGGCGTGGCAGACCCCACAAAGTATATATATTCTCACTCAGGACCACTAGCTGAGTCGATTGAGCCGTGTCCGTCTGTCCGTTTGTCTGTTTGAACGTATAGGTCTCAGCCATTACAAAAGCTAGAGACACCTAATTTCACATGAAGGTTCCTGTATACCATAGGTAGATCAAATTTATTTTCAATTTTCGATGTCACGCCCACCGCCCACGCAAATTGATAATATACGATTATTAGGAAGAGTATTAAAGTTATACCTTTCTGCTTTGGTATGAACATAGATAATTAAAATATAAATCTATTCTCAACACAGAAGATGTTCATCTAAACGTTTTCCATAGTTACACTGTTTGTCCGTCTGTCCGTCTGTCTGTCAGTGTGAAAATCTAGATCTCAGCTATTATAAGAGCTAGAGCTACCAAATTTGGTGACAAAATGAGTTATTGTTGGACGCTGATCAAGTTTATTTTGGATTTTGGCAACGCCCCCTTCCGCCCCTGTAAAACGAAAAAACATTGATCACAAGCGCAATTGTGATGCCATATTGTTCATTTTCGGTTTACATGATAACTATAGCTAGCCAGATGATCTCTTAAAATTTGGTAACAATCGGATAATAAACACAGAAGTAATTCAGCTTAACGTTTTCCGTAGCTGTAAGCAGCGCTGCTAGCAGCGCAAATTCTTTATTTGTACAGGAAATAATAAGAATGCCTTACAATGCAAATTTTTGCAGTTGTTGGATAACAGCGTCAGTAGCTTAGTGGAAAAGCGATGAACTTTTGAACCGACAGGCCCGTGGTTCGATTCCCGGTTCATGACGCTTAAGGTTTTTCATTTTTTTTTTAACTTTTACTTTAATTTTTGAATATGCATTAATTGGTGGTCGTGCATTTTATTTAAAATTTTTTTATTGGCTCACAATGAACATAGTTAACAAGTGTCCGTCTGTCTGTCTGTCCGTATGAAAATCTGGCTATTATAAGAGCTAGAATTACCAAATTTGGTGACCAAATGTATTATTATTGCACGGTGATCAAGTTTATTTTGGATTTTGGGTCCGCCCCCTTCCGCCCCTGTAAATTGAAAAAACATTGATTACAAGCGCAATTTTGATGCCATACTGTTCATTTTCGGTTTACATGATAACTACAGCTAGCCAGATAATCTCTGCGATGAAGCGATGAACTCCTGAACCGGCAGGCCCGTGGTTCGATTCCCCCCAGTTCATGCCGCTTAAGCTTTTTTTTTTTTATACCCGGTACTCATAGAGTAGAAGGGTATTATAACTTTGTTCATACCGAAAATGTATGTAAGAGGCAGAAGGAGACACCTCCGACCCCATAAAGTTTATATATTCTGGCTCAGGATCAACAGCCGAGTCGATATTGCCATGTCCGTCTGTCCGCCTGTCCGTCCGTCTGTCTGTCCGTCTGTCAGTCCGTGTGAAAATCTAGATCTCAGCTATTATAAGAGCTAGAACTACCAAATTTGGTGACAAAATGTGTTTTTATTGCGCGCTGATCAAGTTTATTTTGGATTTTATAAATAAGTAGGAACGAGCCGGCACGGACCGATACATCGTATAGATGTCATAGAATCTATCGGTCGTTTTTGTAAAAAACAATTTTTTAAAAGTTGAGTGCTCTAGAACACTTTCCATTCAAGTATGTAAAGAGGTATTAGATGGGCACATATTGTTTTTTACATGCACGTATTCGACTTATAGTCCTCAACAGGTAGAATTATTATTTTTACTGTTTAAGTGATAAATCTTGGATTTTTTTGGTACTCGAAAAAAGTTATACGTTTTCAATACTTTTTACTCCTTTTGCCGGTAGCTCTGCTTGCAGCATTGTGCCGAATAGTGTGTGTGTGCATGGTGGTGAAATTGGTTAAGTTATGGACTGCAAAACGAACAGAACTATTATGCATTTACGGGTTCGAGTCCCACCCGCATCAAAAATTAAATGTGCTCAAAAAATTATTTTTTTTATTTTAGATTTTGACTTTGCATAAATATTGTAAGTCCATAGCCTTTTACGGTTAAAATATGATTGTAGCCGTTCTTTATGGTTCCGGAAATAATTTTGATGTACGAGCAGCTGGGTAGCGAGTATATTACAGTCGAGAAAACTCGAATGTAGCTTTCTTACTCGTTTAACTTATAACAATTAGGCAAGTCGGAAAAAGTATAAAAAGCGGCTCTAAAATAGTTTTCATAGGTAAATAGAGTATTGAAAATTTTGGAGTTTTTGAAAATGTAAACGACCTTTTTCATTTTCATGTCCAAACGGATTTACGTCCTTACCGATTCTAAAATTTCAAATTATCTTTATATGGTAATCATTGCTTACAGAAAATAACAAAAACATAGCCTACATTTCATCATAGTATTGTATTCTGAAAATGTGTATTGAAAAGAATCCATATTAGTTTCAATAGCGCATATCAAATTCCTGTTTCAGCCTAATGAAATTTATTAGAAAGAAGGAAAGAGAAAAAGGCAGCAGCTTAACAAAAAGCTGCAGCAATATTTTTGACAACTGTCAACTAATCCAGTGGCTCTACATAGTACTAAATTGGAGAATTTCATTAGCAGCGGACATTGAAAATTCCTGCAAACATCAAATGTGGTGATAAATGAGCGTAAAGAGGGGCGCGCGCTGATTGCGCATGACATATAGAAAACTCAATGAGCGTGTGCACAACCTCTTAGCCAAATTAGGTTATTGTTGTCCACTTCCCCAGCGAAACATATGTTTAGCCCTATCTTGCAGGGGATTACGTGAATGAGAACTATATAAAATACATTGTGCGGCGCTTTGTTAATGTTGTATATAAGATAAAGTACGTTAAATGCTTTAGTAAGATGTTCTAAATAAGGTTCAGCGACGAGGTTGCCATATGTCTCTGTATTAGGTATGTACAACAAAATATTATGGTCTGCTTCGGTCGTTATTAGAGACCGAAATTATAATAAGTGATATTATTTTTTCAAGGTATATTAATTTTGTGTAAATGACCCCAAAATAGGTATATATTTTCGCTCAGGATCTTCAGACCTGTCTATGTATCCGTCTGTCTGTCCGTCTGTCGGGATCAATAAGTCCCGAAACTAACCCAGAGATGACAGTAACTTTGTCTTTCTAGGGTACTAACCTTTGCATGAAACGTGTCAAAATTTTAAGCCGATCGGACCAGAAACAGCTGAAATATCGAATTGGAGTAAAGTCGTTTTGTAGTTTGTTTAAAAAATGGAAAAAAATGAGTTTTGTATTCTGATAAAAAATTATTTTTTAATGGGTAAAAACATCATGCAAGTGCAATGGATTGAAAAATGTTACCCTGACTCTTGTCCATCAAAAGCAACGATTTGTCAGTGGTTTGCCGAGTTTAAACGTGGTCGTACCGACACAAATGACGCGGAACGCTCGGGTAGACCTGTGGAAGCCGTTACACCGGAAAATGTGAGTGAAGTGACAAAAATTAAAATGAAAGATCGTAAAGAGAAGCTCAGTGAGATTGCTAAGATGACAAATATCATATGGAAGTGTATTTACTACCTTTCATTAAACAATTGAGCATGAAAAAGGTTTTTGCCAAGTGGGTGCCGCTATTCCTTCGGATGGAACATAAATAGCAACGAGTCGATGATTCAGAAAGCTGTTTATCGCTATTTACTCGAAAAAAAAAAGATTTCTTGCGTCGTTACGTAACCATTTTTGATGGAGGAAATCGCAAAAAACGACCGCACATGCAGAGAAAAATAATCCTTTTTCACCAAGACAATACACCCTGTTACAAGTCGATGAAAACAATGGCAAAATTGAACGATTTATGCTTTGATCAGCTTCCCCACCCCCCATACTCGCCAGATTTAGCCACCAGGCACCACTGGCTCTTTACTGATCTTAAAATAATGCTCCAGGGAAAAAGATTCGGCTCAAATAACTCAAATAATTAGATAACACGGCAACCGCCCTCGTAAATTGATAAAAACATTTCTCAATGTAATTAGGCGAAACGTATTTTACTATCGACTGTAGCTTATATCACTTGCATTATTATAATTTTATAGTTATAAGGATGATTAAATTAATGATGGGATATATCAATTGCTAAAATATATTCCTGCTTTATTTCATTACTACTCTTTCTCCCAGGCTTATCCCGTTTTCATGCCCTCAAATCAATTCCGTTATTTTAAAGTCATTTTTGCGGTTGAATTGCACTGATATCGGGCATGTATTTGCAAAAAATACATTTGAATTAGCGACACGTCGAAAAACATAAATTAATAAGCCATACCAAAACTCTGCGCAGATTTAGCCCATTGGTGTAAGCGCACAAATACCAGAAATCAATTAGTGTATTAGCTGTGCGTGTGCACGTGTGTGCAAACAGAAATGTGCATGCATTGCACTATGATCTGAAATCTGAAATTTTGAATAGTCATTTCGCGGAATTTTGTGACGTCATTGTCTTAAGAAAACATCAATCTGCAATGTTGCATACCAAAAATCTATACAGGTCGATCCACTGTTAAGATACCGCTTGACAAACCCAGCTGTTAATTTTGAAAAGAGCATAGACTGAGAAAAAGAAAACTAATTGCAGATTTTAGAAGGCACAAAGTTCCATAAATATTAAAATTTAATTGATTCTTTAAAATGGAAGTTAGTCAGCAAGGTCCTTGTAATTCTTGTTTTCGCTGGAGTTCTAAATAGAAATTAAATTTTCAAATAGAAATATAAAGTGAAGCCCAGCTCAGTTCAACATAAAATCTATCGTGGGTTGTAGGGAATTTGTTTCTCCTTCAAATTAGTGCTATTGCAAAGTACACTTTTCTGCACTTTTTGCGATATTTTCGTTCTTAGATCTTGCCTTTTTGTATTCAATACATAGGGCTGGTTGCCTTTGACAACGGTCGCAAATGGTGGCTTTCCAACGCCCAATCAGCTTGTTACCAACTTTCTCTAAGATCTTCGAGCGAATTTTGTTACGCGTTTGATGTCAAAGGTAACCATTACATTCCACAGCATCAATTTGGGTTTAGGAAGTCTCATGGTTGCTTTATAGGCTATACAAGTACATAGTCGGTGTTTTCTTAGACATGAGACAAGCCTTTGACAAAGTGTGGCAGGAGGGTCTGCTGTACAAGATAAAATATGTCCCAGATGTCCCAGCACCCCACTATTTCATCCTCAGCTCCTTCATTGCTGATCTGACGTTTGACGTCGCAGTAAGAAACTCACGGTCTAGGCTGGAAAATATCCATGCAGGAGTTCCACAGGGAATATTTCCATTTTTGTACACGCTGTACACCGCCGACATGTTAACCCCCGTCAATAACAGTTACGAATCCTCGGCTAAGCTGCCCACCTATGCTGATGACCCTGCCATGCTCGCGTCCCACTCATCACTCCAAACTGCCTCCAATGCAGTACAGTAATGGTTGTATTCAATTGAGCGATGGATTGCAAGGTTGAATATGGCAATTAACTGCGCGAAATCAGCCCGTGTGAGCTTCACATTGCAACTCGGAACTGCACTAGTCTCGTCTTCGACGGAAATGATATAAACAGCGTCACTTCCCAATATTATCTGGGAGTTCACCTTGACAGGACGTTGAACTGGAGAGCCCAGTTACACATTAGGTTAAGTTCTTTTGGCATTGAACGTTTCCTACTGTTATAATAAAAAGTCTAAAGACATGTTGCCTTTCTCCAAAAAAAAAGAATGATTTGTTGAAAAGGAATACCAAAGAAGATCCAATTTTAATAGAATAAACGAGCAGATAATTGGTAATATCTGTGATAACGTTGCGAAAGTGTAACAAGTCTTATTATAATAATTTTGCTTGCGCTTAACGCAAAAGTAGAAAGTACCAAATATATTTGGCACAATTTAAAAATAAGGTGTAGGAATTTGTTAAGTTCTTAGACTTTAACTCACATTTAAAAGAAATCATCCAGCAGGACGTCCATCGTTGTCGTAAGCCTCCAAAAAATGTTTAACTCAGAAAGGACAAGCTGCACAGCTTTAATACCGCAAGAAGCCACCGTAGGCCGTTTTACTCATGCACTAAGAATAGTCGCG
Organism: Zaprionus ghesquierei; assembly: GCA_018904095.1. Classification (NCBI taxonomy): domain Eukaryota; kingdom Metazoa; phylum Arthropoda; class Insecta; order Diptera; family Drosophilidae; genus Zaprionus; species Zaprionus ghesquierei. The sequence goes on along the minus strand of JAEIGP010000002.1, from coordinate 1,060,208 downwards.
CGTAATAGAGGACAAGATCACCTTAAATTCATTTAAATCATAATGCCTCGAAATGCAGAAAAGCCGCAGCTTACTCGCAAAGTATAAGTCAATATCTTCATAAAATATCACTTTATATGGTTCTTTCATTAGGCTTGTGGATTTGTTAGCTGGCTAAGTTTTAAAACGCATTTAATTTTATATCTAACATCAGACCCTCAAAAGTATGCTATATATGCCATAGTTTGCTTGTTTTCCCATTAGTAGGGTGGGTGCCATATATCGTTTCTTTTAAAATTAACTCCTACTGATGACATGAACATAATTTAAAAATTCAAATTTAAAAATCTTGTTCCGTTCTTTAGTTATTTATTTATATCTGAAAATTGGGATTTTGGACCATAGTGAATTATTTGAAACGGTAAATATCGAGCTTTTAATTGGGAAGTTGGCATAAGCAACACTGTCAAGTAGTACGCAGCTGAACAACGTGGAAAAGTTAATTTAGTTTTCGCCGCAAAAACCCATGGACAAGTCCAGAATACTGGCACATACAGTAAATAGTGACCCCCCAATTCACTATCAGTAAAATCATAGTGAAACCTAAACAATTTCATTAAAAAAGACAGTGTAAATTTATTCGAAGTGGGGCTCCGCTGCCTAGCTGCCAAGTGTTTGCATTAACAGCTGTTGTTGAGCTTAAAGCTCCAACTGTAAAATTGTAAAATTCGGGTCGCTAAATAATTAATCAGTTCAACAGAAAATGGAAAATAATGGTCCACCGCAAAAATTATTGGACTTTACGTTGATAAAGCAAATTTCTGGCGTGGGCCCAAGAGAGATTCGTGAGCAATTGCTGAAGAACTTGCCGAATAAAGACTCTGCCTTGTTTACGACGAGTATTTCAAATACAATTTGCAGTACTACCCTCACAATAACATCATTAGATTCAACCATCTCGTCCCCGTACATCTCCACTTTCTCGCTAAGTGACAATGTATGTTCTATCTCTGCCAGCACGACTTACAGCAGCTCTCTTGTCAGCTCAGAAGCTCAGCTCAACCTTCTGAAGGATGGCAAGATGTCTCTTTTACACCAGGTGAAGGAAGAAACATCAAGAGAGCAGGCACAGCCCTCCTATCAAAAAAGGCAACATCTGATCAGCCTTCAATCAACTCCACAAATCGCTTCCAACCCCTAAGCAATAAGGAAGAAATCGATATGGCCGTCGTATCCTCGAGTGACGATGATGAGCCTTGTTCATCCAAAGACGCCCTTATTCGTCCCTCAAGGAAAACAATCCGTAACAAATAGCCGACTAGTGTTGGCCCACCCCGAAGCCAATCCATCACTCTAAGATACCCAGAATGATGTTTCCCAATGTGATGAACTTCACAGCTTTTCGCAACGAACTGGACGCCCTTGTGGAAGAATCCCACACCATCAGGGCACTGAATTCGGGAGACTGCGCTGTTCAGTGCAACAACTCAGATACCTAAAGGCAGGGGGCCCAGCATTTTCTAGAGAAAGGATCCTTACTTCATCATCACCAGTTCCCCGAGGACCGACCTTACAGAATTGTATTGCGTAACATCCACCATGGAGTCGCATCGGAGGACATCATCGCATGCCTACAAAATGTGGGCCATAATGTTGTACGCACTTATACCACGCGCAATAAGGCGACTTAATACCCTCTCAATATGAGGTTCATTAATCTCAAAAAGGCGGAAAAAATTAAGCTTGTTAAGAATATTCTTGTTGTATGCAATCACAAAGTGACCTGGGAAAAACGCCGAAAGCAACTCAAGCCTGTACAATGCCACAGGTGTCAAGGCTACGGTCAAACCGGAAAATCATTCCACTCTGGAGTGCAAGCTCGAACAAGATGATGCCAGATGCTGCTATCACTGCGGCAAACCCCATGCAGTCAATTTTAAAGGTTGCAAAAAGTACTTACAAGAGGCTTTTAATGGAAAACACGACATTGACATCCTTATGTTGTGGGAAACCTATTTCTCCTCTCGCACCAGGTTTAGGATCTCCGGCTTCACCTTACACACTGCCAACCACCCGGACGACAGACAACACGGAGGTGCAGCGATCCTAATAAAAAAAAGTATCTCTTATCAACCATTCTCCACTCTCTTAGAAAATCATATCCATGGAGCAGTTATTCAACTAAACTCAAACAGAGGAAACTTTAATATTGCCTCAGTATACTGCCCTCCGGCCTTCTCCTGGACAGAGGCTGTTGCTACGCCGTTCATCTCTCAATTCGGCACTAAATTCTTCGCGCCAGGTGATTGAAATGCAAAACACAGATGGTGTGGAAACTACAGGATGTGTGCCAAAGGCAGGGAGCTGTTTTCTGTACTTGCGGAAGAAGGAATTGACATTCTTGCAACTAGTACTGCTGCTACGAGTGCCATCGAGTTCGGGATCTCCAAGGGCTTTAGGGAGCAGCAAATCAAGGTACAAGTGCTGACAGAGTTTTCATTCGATCATCTGCCGATGCTCTTTGAGCTAGACGAAGACGGCCAACTTTTCAAAGGTGTCACAAAAATGCTCCCTTGCAATGCGAACATTGAGGTTTTTAAAGAACAATCGAGGCCACCGTAGAGCTTAACATTCCCATCGACACTTGCAGCAGGCTGGAAGTGTATGTTGACTATTTTTCATGTACGATTGCTGAAGCTTCAAGGCGAGCTACACCAACTTCTCACCAAACTGGTCTCACAACCGTAAGTAGAGCTCCTGTTTTGAACTTGGAAGCTAGGGATCTCCTCAGCCGCAAGAGATGCCTCAGAAGACAATATATTGTGGCAGGAGATCACTGCATTTAACAGCAATATTCAAGCATCTCTAATAGACTGCTCCGTCTGCTAGCCAGAAGCCGACAAGCAAATCAGGATACCCTGTTGGAAAGTTCTGGTCCAGAAAACAACAGTGACTTCTTAGTATGGAGGCTCACGAGAGGTATCAAGAGACAGAATCAACACAGAATCAAAAGACAATCACGCGTCCGCACTCGAAGTGGTCTCTGGCTTAAGACGGATGATATAAAAATAAATGCTTTTGCCACGCATCTGCCTTTTACCTTCATGCCCTTCAATCTAACGGATGACTCTATTCGTGAAGCCATTGCTAATTTCTTGGATACTCCGACTGCACCAACTCGCCCCATGAGACATACCTCATCACAGGAAGTTATGATACAGTCAAAGGCGCTGCAACCAAAAAAAACTCCTGGCTACGATGGCATAGACAACCGTGATGCGATCCCAAGTACGGAAAATCTGACTCGTACCGTCCAAACAGCTTGCTACCAACTTTCTCTAAGGTCTTCGGGAGAATTTTGCTAACTCGTTTCATGGAATTGCCACAAATAAAAGACGACATTCCACAGCATCAATTTGGCTTTAGAAAATGTCATAGTTGCACTCATCCTTGCAAATCGCTTTCACAGCAGTTCAGGAATGGCTGCATGCAATCGAGCGATGGACTGCCAAATGGAAAATAGCCATTAACTGCCCTAAGTCGGCCTGTGTTACATTTACCCTGCGACTTCAAACCTGCCTATCTCTTTTTTGCGACGGAAATATCATTGACTATATCTCATCCCACTGCTACCTCGGAGTGCACCTTGATCGGACGCTGAGTTGGAAAGCCCATATAACGGCTGTGAGCCAAATCCTCATGGAAACTGAAAAAGCTAGACTCGTTTTTCCACTCAAGCAAACTCCATATGGCAACTAAAGCCATATTAGGTTCAAAAGTAACCTAAGCCATCCAAGTGTGGGGAACTGCCTCTAAGACGTAGCTCAATAGGCTTAGAGTAATACAATCGCGAGCGGCACAACATACAATACCCCAGATGTATGTGAGTAACCAAGTCATTGAAAGGGACTTAAAAGTCGTTCCACTGGAGACCAAATAAACTTCCACAGCAGCCAATATGCCGACAGACTTACCGCCCACCCGAACACGTTAGCGAATGATCTTGTCGACCGCATTTCCCTTCGACGTCTGAAAAGAATATATGGGATATATATATATATCCCATAAACTCCTTACACGTAAGATAGCATAATCCCTCCACTGTACATTTGTCTATATCATTATTAAGAAACATTATCTATATTATTATCTTTTAAGCTACACATTAGGTTAAGTTCAGGAGTAACTGAACGATTCCTAGTGACATTAAGACTAATGAATAATAAATGAACCTTTTGCAAAAAAAAAAAAAAAAAAACAAGTACGAAAGCCACATTCGACTGTGCTCGACTGTAATATACCCGCTACCCAGCTGCTTGTACATCAAAATTATTTGCGGAACAATAAAGAACGGCTGTCGGCAGCGCTGCTTACAGCTATGGAAAACGTTAAGCTGAATAACTTCTGTGTTTATTATCCGATTGTTACCAAAATTCAGAGATCATCTGTCTAGCTATAGTTAGCATATAAGCCGAAAATGAACAATATGACATCAAAATTACACTTGTAATAAATTTTTTTCGATTTACGGGGGCGGACGGGCAAAAATCCAAAATAAACTTGATCAGCGTGCAATAATAACACATTTTGTCACCAAATTTGGTAGATCTAGCTCTTATAATAGCTGGGATCTAGATTTTCACACGGGCGGACAGATAGACATGGCTTTTTCGACTCGGCTGTTGATCCTGAGCCAGATCATTTAAATTTAACAACAGTTCTAGCAATTGCGTGTTTCTGCTTGGCATGCGCCATGCAGGCGCCTTTTTATACCATTCGACCATTGAAAATGGTCAAAAATGGTATACTAAGTTTGTGCAAATGTATGTAACAGGCAGAAGGAGGCGTGGCAGACCCCACAAAGTATATATATTCTGACCAAGGATCACTAGCTGAGTCGATTGAGCCATGTCCGATCTCAGCTATTACAAAAGCTGGAGACATCAAATTTCACATGAAGGTTCCTGTATACCATAGGTAGATCGAGTTTATTTTCAATTTTTGATGCCACGCCCACCGCCCACGCAAATCGATAATTTTCGATTATCAGGAGAAGTATTGAAAATACAGCTTTGGTATGAACATAAATAATTGCATTATAAATCTATTCCCCAAATTACAATCCAATCGCACGATAATCACAAAAGTTATCCATGTTTCCGTTTTCCGTACTTCCACTGCTTGCGCCTGTGCTCGCGTCGTGACGTCATCGTCACGATGCTTCGTTTCAGCCGTAGCGTGTGTAAAGCTATGCCGTTTTCATATCTAGATGGCGCTATTCAAAAATAGATCTAATTTAAGCAATAGGTGGCGGATAAACTTGTGCAGCGGTTTTTTGATGGAATTAAACGTGTGATAATTTGTTTCCAAGCTAGGCGAATGGTATCTTACTGTCGGGCGCGCTCGACTGTAGCTTTCTTTACTTGTTTATTCTTTTGTTGCGCGTCAGACAACCGTTACATGTACAGTTTCTGCCGAACGTAGTCTGGTCGCGGGTAGGAGCAGGGGAAAGTAGACGTGTGCACGAAAACGGGAAGCATACAGAAAAATGCAGTGTGTATTAGTATTGGTGCATGCGGACTAGAATAAGTCTCCAAAATGTGTTGGTATTGCATGCAGAGTTAAGAGCTACGCATAATTCTGATTTTGTGAAAAGAGATTGGGTCAGTCAGTTTTCGATCATTACGAATAACAGACATGCTTCGCTGACGCGCTAGAAAACGTTGCGCAGACAATAACGAGAGTAGTGAAGAGGAAGAAGGGCATCCTGATGACTCTTCTTTTGGAGTCGCAAAATCGACATTTGAAACAAATGCAACACTTACAAAGAGAGCCAAAAGTATCGTTTGCTGTTGTATTGTCCAGGTTTAATCCTAAACGTGCGTGATCAGACGCGCAATCCTGGTGTTCAACGGTGGACTACATCTTGTCTGAAAACGAACTGGAAGGCAGCGCTCTTGTAATGACCCTCGGCAAATCACTGGAAGGATGCGCGTCTCATTGGCTGTCACAGACTTGCTTTCCTGGTATATCATGGACACAGTTCCGAGAATTGTATCTGAAACATTTTGCGTGAACAGAAACATTAGCGGCAGCATTTATGAACCTGGAGGAAAGTTTTCGCAATCTGGTGAGTCGTTCCAATTTTGTTTTGATTCTGGAGCCCAGTGGTAAAATGGTACTGACCGCCTCTGCGTGGATTATAGAGAGCTAAACGCAAATACCGTTTCTGACAAGTACCCTTTGCCGCTAATTTTTGAACAAATAGCTAGGCTGAGTGGTGCTAGGTTTCATCTGTATAGACATGGCAAGCGAATTTCACCAGATCCCTATTCACCCGAATTCAGTCGAGCGAACGGCATTTGTCACCCCAGAAGGCAAGTACGAATACTTGACTATGCCATTCAGGCTTAAAGATGCACCTTCCGTATTCCAATGAGTTATTAATCGTTCCTTAGGTGATCTTACCCATTCATATGTCATTGTTTATATGGATGACGTGATGATAATTGCACGTACAAAAGAAGAAGCTTTTGAAAGATTGCAGATAATATTGCAAACACTTACGCATGCTGTATTTTCATTTAATATTATAAAATATTCCTTTCTTAAGTCAGTCCGTCACTCAGTTGAGACAATTTATTGGGCTAGTCTTATATTATGGTTATTTACTAATATTATTGTGGAATACAATTATTAAATATGTTCAGACCAGCATGAAATAAATAGGCAAGTGGTTGTTTTCTTTTTATACCATTCGACCACTGAAAATGGTCAAAAATGGTATACTAAGTTTGTGCAAATGTATGTAACACGCAGAAGCAGGCGTGGCAGACTCCACAAAGTATATATATTCTGACTCAGGATCCCTAGCTGAGTCGATTGAGCCGTGTCCGTCTGTCTATCCGTCTGTCCGTCTATCTGTCTGTCCGTCCGTCCGTTTGAACGTCTAGATCTCAGCTATTACAAAAGCTAGAGACACCAAATTTCACATGAAGGTTCCTGTGTACCATAGGTAGATCGAGTTAATTTCATTATTTTATTTGGAAAAGTATTAAAGTTCCAGCTTTCTTTGGTATTAACATAGATAATTAGAATATAACTCTATTCTCAAAATTACAATTCGATCGAACAATAACGTCTTAACGTCTGGCGCCATTGCAGCATATCGTGACGTCATCGTCACGATGCTTTGTTTCAGCCGTAGCGTGTGTACAGCTGATTGCAATTTTTGCACATGTAGATGGCGCTATTCAAAGATAGATCTAATTTAAACAATAGGTGGCGGATGAACTTGTGCAGAGTTTTTGGTGGAATTAAATATCTGATAATTTATTTCGAAACTGGGCGAATGGTATTTTACTGTCGGGCGCGCTCGACTGTAGCTTTCTTTACTTGTTATGTCTCTTTTTGTAAGAACAACTGCACACTCTCGCTTTCATAAATCGACTTACGCTGCGTAGATCATAGGTACACATGCAAGGCCACTTACAAATAGAATGAAGCTTAGCTGCAAATGAGCAACTCTCTCTCTACATATACTCTCTGCTATGCAGGAGTATGTGTAAGCTATGTGACTTTTGCATACATACATACTTTCCAACACGCCTCCTCAAAAGTTACATTGCTATACTTTTACTACTTAAGAAGCTGTGCATGTCCTTCTGGGAAATAATTTTGATCCAGCATTCGCTGCGAGGAGTTGGGGAAACCCCGTAAAACCCAACCACATCAATTGAAGATATTATTTACATAAATTCAGTTTTGCAAACAATTTTAACTAAAAATTAATATTTTTCATCATTTTAAGAAATTCAAAATTATCAATAAACTTAATTAAATTTAATTAAATGATACTTTATATCACGAGCCCCAGTTCAGTCTGGTTCCTCTGTAGTTTGATCTCAGTTATTTAAAATCCATTTTTTTCTTTTAAATAATAAGCCCCAACCCGGTTTGGTTCATCTTCAGTTTAATCTAAGAATATAATGTTTTAATTCATTCTGAGAGTCCAAGTCCACTTCTCAATGTAATGAATCTTGTATGAATCTGTAGAAATATACTTAATACATATAAGTTAATTTTCAACTTGTTCTCTTGTAAAATTATATTTAATGTCTATGTGCTTAGTTCTCAAGTTGGGTTATTTGCAATACTAATACAACCTTGATTATCTTCATAGATATGTATCTATTGGACCTTTTAATTCTAGTTTAATTTCTACCAATAAAGACTTAAGCCATAAGGCTTCTCTAACACCTTCAAAGAAGGCCATGTACTCTGCTTCGGTGGATGAAGCTGCAACAGATTTTTGCTACATTGTGCTTAACTATTAACTCTTAAACTCTTTTAAGACATAGCCATAATTCCTTATTGCTGTTATTCGAATATCGACTTAAAATACTTATTAATGTACTTAAGTCTGCGCGAGTACATAACATGATGTACATCAAACAACCAATCAAGTTTCTACATAGTGCCTCACATGATTCTACAGATTGTAGAGCCTCATAGTTTAGTTTGCTTCGGAGAGATGTACTAACTGCATTGCACTCTTCCATATTAAACTTTTTCAACACATTCTTTATATATGCAGATTGACTGAGACATATCTGATTTTTATTTCTATTAATTTTAATTCCGTTAAAATATCCAATTTCTTTCAAATCAGTCATATATTCCTGTGTAAAACCTCGTGCTACTAGCCTTGCTTTATACTTTACTAAGTTTCCAAACTCATCTTGTTTAATGCTAAAAACCCATTTACAATCTGCTATGTTTTTATACCCGCTACTCATAGAGTAGAAGGGTATTATAACTTTGTTCAAACCGAAAATGTATGTAACAGGCAGAAGGAGATACCTCCGACCCCATAAAGTATATATATTCTGGCTCAGGATCAACAGCCGAGTCGATATAGCCATGTCCGTCTGACCGTCTGTCCGTCTGTCTGTCCGTGTGAAAATCTAGATCTCAGCTATTATAAGAGCTAGGACAACCAAATTTGGTGACAATATGTGTTATTATTGCACGCTGATCAAGTTTATTTTGGATTTTGGCCACGCCCCCTTCCGCCCCGCAAATCGAAAAAACATTGATAGCAAGTGCAATTTTGATGCCATGTTGTTCATTTTTGGTTTACATGATAACTACAGCTAGCCAGATGATCTCTGTACATTTGTCTATATCATTATTAAGAAACATTATCTATATTATTATCTTTTAAGCTACACATTAGGTTAAGTTCAGGAGTAACTGAACGATTCCTAGTGACATTAAGACTAATGAATAATAAATGAACCTTTTGCAAAAAAAAAAAAAAAAAAACAAGTACGAAAGCCACATTCGACTGTGCTCGACTGTAATATACCCGCTACCCAGCTGCTTGTACATCAAAATTATTTGCGGAACAATAAAGAACGGCTGTCGGCAGCGCTGCTTACAGCTATGGAAAACGTTAAGCTGAATAACTTCTGTGTTTATTATCCGATTGTTACCAAAATTCAGAGATCATCTGTCTAGCTATAGTTAGCATATAAGCCGAAAATGAACAATATGACATCAAAATTACACTTGTAATAAATTTTTTTCGATTTACGGGGGCGGACGGGCAAAAATCCAAAATAAACTTGATCAGCGTGCAATAATAACACATTTTGTCACCAAATTTGGTAGATCTAGCTCTTATAATAGCTGGGATCTAGATTTTCACACGGGCGGACAGATAGACATGGCTATTTCGACTCGGCTGTTGATCCTGAGCCAGATCATTTAAATTTAACAACAGCTCTAGCAATTGCGTGTTTCTGCTTGGCATGCGCCATGCAGGCGCCTTTTTATACCATTCGACCATTGAAAATGGTCAAAAATGGTATACTAAGTTTGTGCAAATGTATGTAACAGGCAGAAGGAGGCGTGGCAGACCCCACAAAGTATATATATTCTGACCAAGGATCACTAGCTGAGTCGATTGAGCCATGTCCGTCTGTCTGTCCGTCTGCCCGTTTAAACGTCTAGATCTCAGCTATTACAAAAGCTGGAGACATAAAATTTCACATGAAGGTTCCTGTATACCATAGGTAGATCGAGTTTATTTTCAATTTTTGATGCCACGCCCACCGCCCACGCAAATCGATAATTTTCGATTATCAGGAGAAGTATTGAAAATACAGCTTTCTGCTTTGGTATGAACATAAATAATTGCATTATAAATCTATTCCCCAAATTACAATCCAATCGCACGATAATCACAGAAGTTATCCATGTTTCCGTTTTCCGTACTTCCACTGCTTGCGCCTGTGCTCGCGTCGTGACGTCATCGTCACGATGCTTCGTTTCAGCCGTAGCGTGTGTAAAGCTATGCCGTTTTCATATCTAGATGGCGCTATTCAAAAATAGATCTAATTTAAGCAATAGGTGGCGGATAAACTTGTGCAGCGGTTTTTTGATGAAATTAAACGTGTGATAATTTGTTTCCAAGCTAGGCGAATGGTATCTTACTGTCGGGCGCGCTCGACTGTAGCTTTCTTTACTTGTTTATTCTTTTGTTGCGCGTCAGACAACCGTTACATGTACAGTTTCTGCCGAACGTAGTCTGGTCGCGGGTAGGAGCAGGGGAAAGTAGACGTGTGCACGAAAACGGAAAGCATACAGAAAAATGCAGTGTGTATTAGTATTGGTGCATGCGGACTAGAATAAGTCTCCAAAATGTGTTGGTATTGCATGCAGAGTTAAGAGCTACGCATAATTCTGATTTTGTGAAAAGAGATTGGGTCAGTCAGTTTTCGATCATTACGAATAACAGACATGCTTCGCTGACGCGCTAGAAAACGTTGCGCAGACAATAACGAGAGTAGTGAAGAGGAAGAAGGGCATCCTGATGACTCTTCGACATTAGAAGTGGGATGGCCTATGCCTACTTTTTGGAGTCGCAAAATCGACATTTGAAACAAATGCAAAACTTACAAAGAGAGCCAAAAGTATCGTTTGCTGTTGTATTGTCCAGGTTTAATCCTAAACGTGCGGGATCAGACGCGCAATCCTGGTGTTCAACGGTGGACTACATCTTGTCTGAAAACGAACTGGAAGGCAGCGCTCTTGTAATGACCCTCGGCAAATCACTGGAAGGATGCGCGTCTCATTGGCTGTCACAGACTTGCTTTCCTGGTATATCATGGACACAGTTCCGAGAATTGTATCTGAAACATTTTGCGTGAACAGAAACATTAGCGGCAGTATTTATGAACCTGGAGGAAAGTTTTCGCAATCTGGTGAGTCGTTCCAATTTTGTTTTGATTCTGGAGCCCAGTGGTAAAATGGTACTGACCGCCTCTGCGTGGATTATAGAGAGCTAAACGCAAATACCGTTTCTGACAAGTACCCTTTGCCGCTAATTTTTGAACAAATAGCTAGGCTGAGTGGTGCTAGGTTTCATCTGTATAGACATGGCAAGCGGATTTCACCAGATCCCTATTCACCCGAATTCAGTCGAGCGAACGGCATTTGTCACCCCAGAAGGCAAGTACGAATACTTGACTATGCCATTCAGGCTTAAAGATGTACCTTCCGTATTCCAATGAGTTATTAATCGTTCCTTAGGTGATCTTACCCATTCATATGTCATTGTTTATATGGATGACGTAATGATAATTGCACGTACAAAAGAAGAAGCTTTTGAAAGATTGCAGATAATATTGCAAACACTTACGCATGCTGTATTTTCATTTAATATTACAAAATATTCCTTTCTTAAGTCAGTCCGTCACTCAGTTGAGACAATTTATTGGGCTAGTCTTATATTATGGTTATTTACTAATATTATTGTGGAATACAATTATTAAATATGTTCAGACCAGCATGAAATAAATAGGCAAGTGGTTGTTTTCTTTTTATACCATTCGACCACTGAAAATGATCAAAAATGGTATACTAAGTTTGTGCAAATGTATGTAACAGGCAGAAGCAGGCGTGGCAGACTCCACAAAGTATATATATTCTGACTCAGGATCCCTAGCTGAGTCGATTGAGCCGTGTCCGTCTGTCTATCCGTCTGTCCCTCTGTCTGTCTGTCCGTCCGTCCGTTTGAACGTCTGGATCTCAGCTATTACAAAAGCTAGAGACACCAAATTTCACATGAAGGTTCCTGTGTACCATAGGTAGATCGAGTTAATTTCATTATTTTATTTGGAAAAGTATTAAAGTTTCAGCTTTCTTTGGTATTAACATAGATAATTAGAATATAACTCTATTCTCAAAATTACAATTCGATCGAACAATAACGTCTTAACGTCTGGCACCATTGCAGCATATCGTGACGTCATCGTCACGATGCTTTGTTTCAGCCGTAGCGTGTGTACAGCTGATTGCTATTTTTGCACATGTAGATGGCGCTATTCAAAGATAGATCTAATTTAAACAATAGGTGGCGGATGAACTTGTGCAGAGTTTTTGGTGGAATTAAATATCTGATAATTTATTTCGAAACTGGGCGAATGGTATTTTACTGTCGGGCGCGCTCGACTGTAGCTTTCTTTACTTGTTATGTCTCTTTTTTGTAAGAACAACTGCACACTCTCGCTTTCATAAATCGACTTACGCTGCGTAGATCATAGGTACACATGCAAGGCCACTTACAAATAGAATGAAGCTTAGCTGCAAATGAGCAACTCTCTCTCTACATATACTCTCTGCTATGCAGGAGTATGTGTAAGCTATGTGACTTTTGCATACATACATGTAGTTCTTTAATTATATGGTTTTTATTCAACAAGTAATAGAGCTTATACGAATTTCACATTTAATTATTAAGACTTATGACGAAATTATGTAGCTTTATGAACAACCGCTCTTGGCAACTTTTTCACTCGACTCCCTTTTTTATTCCTCTAGGCTTTTTCTGCTCTTGTCTAGGGTTGCATTTTATTCAGGGCTGCAATATAAAAGTATCGAAAGATCTAATACTTATTACCACTACGAGTATTCTTGCTGGAACCAATTCCCACAATCGGCCCTCCTGACAGGACATTCGCCTCGAATGGATCAAGCCATGGTTTCATATACTCTGCAACTGTAATTGTTTTTATAGGACCTTCATTGTCTCCTATCTTTTCAACCTCATATCTCCCATGATCTTTGATCTCAACCACTTTATATGGGCCTAAATATTTACCTTTCAGCTTAAGCCCTACTCCGTACTGAGTGCTTTTTATGGCTACCAAATCATTAATATTATACTGTTTCTGTTGCTTTCTTTTTAAATCAAATGCTTTTTTATTTTCTTCCTGTATATCCCTAGTGTTTTCACGAGCTTCTTGCCGCAAATTTTCACGCTTTTCTTCTAACTCTCTAATCATGAATTCGCTTACTAAATCCTTTAGCTCCTTATAATCGGCGACGCGCATATCTACTCCAGTCATTAACTTAAAAGGTGCTATTTTTGTGCTTCTTGGCTCTGTATTATTTATCATTTGCTGAACTTGTCCTAATTTCCTATACCATAATCCTGGATGGTCATTACTTAACTTAGACAACATTGGAACTACAAGCTTGTGCATCCGTTCCACCTGACCATTTCCACGAGGTACACCGGTGGCAATGAGCAAATGCTGAATATTTTCATTTTCACAATATTCTTTAAAGGAATTCGAGGTAAATGCGGAACCTCTGTCCGAGACAATTCTGTAGGGGTTCCCAAAATTAACTGCTTGTTTTTTCAAGCACTCTATAACCTCATCAACACCTGTACTACTGGTTGGATACAATCAAACATATTTCGAAAACCCATCTACCACGACTAAAATGTGATTATATCGCTTATTAGTTAGTTCCATTGGGCCAACATGGTCAATATGGTATGTAACAAACGGTACATTACCCTTATCGATTGCTGTCAAAAACCCTTCCTTTTTACCAGATTTCGCGTTTACTATTACGCAACGAACACAACTATCTACAACACGAGAAACTTTTCCTTTCAATTTTGGAATGTAATACGATTTTTCCACTAAATCTTGTGTTTTTGCTGCCGAGAAATGACCTTGGTTATGAGCAGAAACAATTATCTCGTTTTCCATCTGACCAGGAACTACTATGAGTTCTTTATTTGGGTCTTTAAATAGTACCTGATTTTGGATATAAAAATCTTCATATGAATCTTTAGCGACCAATTCTCTAACCCCTCTTATCCACTCATCTTGCAGCTGGGCCTCTCTCAATCGATGGATCAGGGTATCTGTTATAAAATAACAAGACACTCGGCTCAAAGCATCAGCATGCTTTAACTTAGACCCTGAACGATGTTCTATCTTATAATCAAAATCTTGCAAATATAATGCCCAACGTGCTACTCTTAAAGGAACCTCTTTCTTTTTCATGGTCATCATGAACGCGTTACAATCAGTTACTATGGTAAAAGATATGCCAAGAACATACACGCGCCATTTCATTATTATTGCTAAAACCTCTAGCTCATACGAACTGTAATTCTCCTCACATGGCTTAGTTTTCCGACTCATAAATTGTACAGGGTGAAACATATTATCCTCTTGATCTTTTTGTAATAATACTGCCCCATACCCATACTTCGAAGCATCTGTGTGAATCTCTGTTCGCAACTTCGGGTTATACAGCTTTAATACTGGCTCACTAACTAAAGCTAATTTTAGTTCTTCAAATGCCTTCCGCTGAACTTCTGTGAATCCGAACTTAGCATCTTGCCTTAAAAGATCTGACAATGGCTTAGCAATAGCTGCATATCCATTTATGAATTTTCTAAAATAAGATGTTAACCCTAAAAAACGTTGTATACCCTTTTTAACTTTGGGTTCCGGAAATTCTGTAACGGCCTGTATCTTTTCTTTGCTTGGGGTTATGGTTCCATCTTGAACGATATATCCCAAAAAATTGACTCTCTGATGTAATATCTGGCATTTGCCCCAATTAATTCGTAGCCCATTCTGAGAAGATACTTCTAACACTTGCTTCAATTTTCTTATCCCCTCATCAACATCGTTACTAGGCACAATAACATCATCCATGTAAAGTATTACAATTCCATTAGCGAGCAACTCTCGTAAATCAGACATTATAAACCTAGTAAAAACTGCAGGCGAATTCGAAATCCCAAACGGTACAAATAAAAATTCATACTGCCCACTTTGAGTCACGAACGAAGTGTATTTTCTTGAACCTACTTCTACGGGCACATGGAAAAACCCATTGGTCAAATCCAATGTTGTATATATCTTTGCATTCTGAAGTTTGTCTAAGACATTGTCCATGTGTGCCATCGGAAAATTATCTCTAATAATTTTCTCATTTAATTTGCGATAGTCGCAGCATAGACGCTTTTTCCCATTTTTCTTAGCCACCAGGACTACGGGCGAAGCATACTCGGATGTACTTGGCTGTATTATACCTTCTTTTAACCATTCCCGCACCTGCTCATCTACAAAGTTTTGGTCACTATACGACTGTCGCCTGGGATGCTGATAAACTGGGATGTCATCTTTCAAAACAATTTTCATCTCGACAGGGTCATTTGTGTTACGGATTGGGCAAAATTGTTCGATCATTTCCAATACCGTTTTAGCTTCAGGCCAACTAAGATGAGATAGATCTACCTTAGAAGTGGCTTTAAGCTCTTCCACACACATGCTTCGAAATTCATCATTCGCCTGACGATCAAATATCTGTGCATTCCTAATTTTACCTCCATCTTCAGTTTTCATCCTGATATTAAAGTGAGTACCACTTTTGGTAACCTTCATATCGACAGTGTCCAAAATTGTCCTTCCTAAAATAGCATCGAAACCTATATCCTGATCTTGAACAACATGAAACTCTACTTCCATTGAAATATCATCTATTAGAACGGATATAATAATACTTCCAAATGTTAAAATACGACTTTCTCCAATTCCCGTCAAACTCTTTCCTTTACCAGTTATTTCTGCTGCTCCTAGACTCACGAAAACTTGTCTGCGCATTAAGCACAAATCAGCGCCCGTGTCAACCAAACCTTTAAATATAATCTTTTTGTAAACAATGCTCTTCAATTCAAGACCTGATAGAGTAAATTCACTGCCTAATGACACTCCTATTTTATTCTCTTGAACTACATTAGCATTTGTTTCTTTCTTGACATCTGTTTTTGCTGCACATTGTGCTGCTCGATGTCCTGCCTGACCACATTTAAAGCAAACAAAATCTGTTTTCTTACAGTCTTTCATTACGTGGGAACTATCGCCGCATTTGAAACATTTCCTGGATGATCCAGACTTAACCTGACCTTTGCCTTGATCTTTCTTTTGCTCCTGACGTTCCCCAGCTGATTGATTTGATTTGCCAGATCTAGCTTTCTGATATATCTCGATTTGATGTTTTAGTTCCTGTATATTTCTAGCCTGATATAACATTATCTTATTCCCTTTCGAATCAGGAATACCCTTTATGTAATAGTCAATTAAACTTGGCTCATCAATATTAACTGGCTTTGCGATTTCTTTCAGAGCATACAAATATTCAAATAATGATTCGTCTTTTCTCTGCTGACGCTGGTCCAATCTTCTATGAACCTCAGCTGATGACACTTTGACTGAAAACTCTTCCCTCAACTTAGCCTTCAAAACAGTCCAACTACGAATATTCGCCTCACTACGCACAAACAGTTTAGCCGCTCCTGAAAGCATCTGTTTCGAATAGATAAGCAGCTGCAAATCACTCCACTGGACAGTAGTTGAACAACTTTCTAACTCATCGATCCATTGTTCTACATCAGGACTTCCTGTTCCAGAGAAACTAGATACGCTGCCTTCTACATCTTTGAGAGTGAACCATGACCTGCCATTGTCTACTCTTTGATCTTCAGCTAAATTTCGCTCTGTAACCACGGATTGAACTTCATCTGAATCGCTTTCCTCTTCATCCTGAATTCCAAAATGTGTAAGCAATCTATTTTGCAACTCTAGTTTCCTTCCACTTGTTGGTAGTGCCAACTCTGCTAACTTTAACCTCAAATCTGCTACGCGAAGTGTCAAGATCTCGTCAAGTTGCATTTTGAAATGGTTAGCAAACAATCAAATACGTAAAATTATACAACACAATACTACTGTTACTTAACGTAACCTTACACTAGTACTGCCTCTGTCGATGCTCGCACCAGCTTTGCCTCTGTAGTTTCACGCAACTGCGCTGTCTCTGCCGACGATCGTATCAAGCTTTGCCTCTGTCGACGTTCGCACCAAGTCCTGCCTCTGCTTACTCACACAGAAACACTGCTTCTGTCGACGCAAACAGCAACTCTGCCTCTATCGACTGTACGCACGAGTTCTTCCTTGATTTAATGCACCAGTTCGGACTCTGCTGACGTTCGCTTCAAGCTCTGCCTCTGATGACGCACACCGCAGCTCTGCTTCTGTCGTTAAGCAGCAACTTTGCCTCTGTCGACGCACGCTTTAGCTCTGCTTCTACCAACTTAAGCAGCAACTTTCTCTCTGTCGACGCACGCTCCAGCTCTGCTTCTGCCAACTTAAGCAGCAACTTTTCCTCTGCCGACGTATGCACCAGTTCTGCTTCTGCCAACTTAAGCAGCAACTTTGCCTCTGCCGACGTATGCACCAGTTCTGCTTCTGCCAACTTAAGCAGCAACTTTGCCTCTGTCGACGCACGCTCCAGCTCTGCTTCTACCAACTTAAGCAGCAACTTTGCCTCTGTCGACGCACGCTTTAGCTCTGCTTCTACCAACTTAAGCAGCAACTTTCTCTCTGTCGACGCACGCTCCAGCTCTGCTTCTACCAACTTAAGCAGCAACTTTGCCTCTGCCGACGTATGCACCAGTTCTGCTTCTGCCAACTTAAGCAGCAACTTTTCCTCTGCCGACGTATGCACCAGTTCTGCTTCTGCCAACTTAAGCAGCAACTTTGCCTCTGCCGACGTATGCACCAGTTCTGCTTCTGCCAACTTAAGCAGCAACTTTGCCTCTGCCGACTCTCGAAACTTCTTCGAGAATTCTGTATTCTGTTGCTCGCGTTTGTTCCAGCGTCGATCATGCAACGGTTCTTTTTTACCGTTCACTGCTTGCTACCAAAACGAACTGCGTCATATGCACAAATTTTGTCTTTACACTTAAGCTCATCCCGGACGAGCCCCCAATTTGTAGTTCTTTATTTATATGGTTTTTATTCAACAAGTAATAGAGCTTATACGAATTTCACATTTAATTATTAAGACTTATGACGAAATTATGTAGCTTTGGGAACAACCGCTCTTGGCAACTTTTTCACTCGACAGCCTTTTTTCTAGGCTTTTTTCTGCTCTTGTCTCGGGTTGCATTTTATTCAGGGCTGCAATATAAAAGTATCGAAAGATCTAATACTTATTACCACTACGAGTATTCTTGCTGGAACCAATTCCCACATACATACTTTCCAACACGCCTCCTCAAAAGTTACATTGCTATACGTTTACTACTTAAGAAGCTGTGCATGTCCTTCTGGGAAATAATTTTGATACAGCATTCGCTGCGAGGAGTTGGGGAAACCCCGTAAAACCCAACCACATCAATTGAAGATATTATTTACATAAATTCAGTTTTGCAAACAATTTTAACTAAAAATTAATATTTTTCATCATTTTAAGAAATTCAAAATTATCAATAAACTTAATTAAATTTAATTAAATGATACTTTATATCACGAGCCCCAGTTCAGTCTGGTTCCTCTGTAGTTTGATCTCAGTTATTTAAAATTCATTTTTTCTTTTAAATAATAAGCCCCAACCCGGTTTGGTTCATCTTCAGTTTAATCTAAGAATATAATGTTTTAATTCATTCTGAGAGTCCAAGTCCACTTCTCAATGTAATGAATCTTGTATGAATCTGTAGAAATATACTTAATACATATAAGTTAATTTTCAACTTGTTCTCTTGTAAAATTATATTTAATGTCTATGTGCTTAGTTCTCAAGTTGGGTTATTTGCAATACTAATACAACCTTGATTATCTTCATAGATATGTATCTATTGGACCTTTTAATTCTAGTTTAATTTCTACCAATAAAGACTTAAGCCATAAGGCTTCTCTAACACCTTCAAAGAAGGCCATGTACTCTGCTTCGGTGGATGAAGCTGCAACAGATTTTTGCTACATTGTGCTTAACTATTAACTCTTAAACTCTTTTAAGACATAGCCATAATTCCTTATTGCTGTTATTCGAATATCGACTTAAAATACTTATTAATGTACTTAAGTCTGCGCGAGTACATAACATGATGTACATCAAACAACCAATCAAGTTTCTACATAGTGCCTCACATGATTCTACAGATTGTAGAGCCTCATAGTTTAGTTTGCTTCGGAGAGATGTACTAACTGCATTGCACTCTTCCATATTAAACTTTTTCAACACATTCTTTATATATGCAGATTGACTGAGACATATCTGATTTTTATTTCTATTAATTTTAATTCCGTTAAAATATCCAATTTCTTTCAAATCAGTCATATATTCCTGTGTAAAACCTCGTGCTACTAGCCTTGCTTTATACTTTGCTAAATCTCCAAACTCATCTTGTTTAATGCTAAAAACCCATTTACAATCTGCTATGTTTTTATACCCGCTACTCATAGAGTAGAAGGGTATTATAACTTTGTTCAAACCGAAAATGTATGTAACAGGCAGAAGGAGACACCTCCGACCCCATAAAGTATATATATTCTGGCTCAGGATCAACAGCCGAGTCGATATAGCCATGTCCGTCTGTCCGTCTGTCTGTCCGTGTGAAAATCTAGATCTCAGCTATTATAAGAGATAGGACAACCAAATTTGGTGACAATATGTGTTATTATTGCACGCTGATCAAGTTTATTTTGGATTTTGGCCACGCCCCCTTCCGCCCCGCAAATCGAAAAAACATTGATAGCAAGTGCAATTTTGATGCCATGTTGTTCATTTTTGGTTTACATGATAACTACAGCTAGCCAGATGATCTCTGTACATTTGTCTATATCATTATTAAGAAACATTATCTATATTATTATCTTTTAAGCTACACATTAGGTTAAGTTCAGGAGTAACTGAACGATTCCTAGTGACATTAAGACTAATGAATAATAAATGAACCTTTTGCAAAAAAAAAAAAAAAAAAAAACAAGTACGAAAGCCACATTCGACTGTGCTCGACTGTAATATACCCGCTACCCAGCTGCTTGTACATCAAAATTATTTGCGGAACAATAAAGAACGGCTGTCGGCAGCGCTGCTTACAGCTATGGAAAACGTTAAGCTGAATAACTTCTGTGTTTATTATCCGATTGTTACCAAAATTCAGAGATCATCTGTCTAGCTATAGTTAGCATATAAGCCGAAAATGAACAATATGACATCAAAATTACACTTGTAATAAATTTTTTTCGATTTACGGGGGCGGACGGGCAAAAATCCAAAATAAACTTGATCAGCGTGCAATAATAACACATTTTGTCACCAAATTTGGTAGATCTAGCTCTTATAATAGCTGGGATCTAGATTTTCACACGGGCGGACAGATAGACATGGCTATTTCGACTCGGCTGTTGATCCTGAGCCAGATCATTTAAATTTAACAACAGTTCTAGCAATTGCGTGTTTCTGCTTGGCATGCGCCATGCAGGCGCCTTTTTATACCATTCGACCATTGAAAATGGTCAAAAATGGTATACTAAGTTTGTGCAAATGTATGTAACAGGCAGAAGGAGGCGTGGCAGACCCCACAAAGTATATATATTCTGACCAAGGATCACTAGCTGAGTCGATTGAGCCATGTCCGTCTGTCTGTCCGTCTGCCCGTTTGAACGTCTAGATCTCAGCTATTACAAAAGCTGGAGACATCAAATTTCACATGAAGGTTCCTGTATACCATAGGTAGATCGAGTTTATTTTCAATTTTTGATGCCACGCCCACCGCCCACGCAAATCGATAATTTTCGATTATCAGGAGAAGTATTGAAAATACAGCTTTCTGCTTTGGTATGAACATAAATAATTGCATTATAAATCTATTCCCCAAATTACAATCCAATCGCACAATAATCACAGAAGTTATCCATGTTTCCGTTTTCCGTACTTCCACTGCTTGCGCCTGTGCTCGCGTCGTGACGTCATCGTCACGATGCTTCGTTTCAGCCGTAGCGTGTGTAAAGCTATGCCGTTTTCATATCTAGATGGCGCTATTTAAAAATAGATCTAATTTAGGCAATAGGTGGCGGATAAACTTGTGCAGCGGTTTTTTGATGGAATTAAACGTGTGATAATTTGTTTCCAAGCTAGGCGAATGGTATCTTACTGTCGGGCGCGCTCGACTGTAGCTTTCTTTACTTGTTATGTCTCTTTTTTGTAAGAACAACTGCACACTCTCGCTTTCATAAATCGACTTACGCTGCGTAGATCATAGGTACACATGCAAGGCCACTTACAAATAGAATGAAGCTTAGCTGCAAATGAGCAACTCTCTCTCTACATATACTCTCTGCTATGCAGGAGTATGTGTAAGCTATGTGACTTTTGCATACATACATACTTTCCAACACGCCTCCTCAAAAGTTACATTGCTATACTTTTACTACTTAAGAAGCTGTGCATGACCTTCTGGGAAATAATTTTGATCCAGCATTCGCTGCGAGGAGTTGGGGAAACCCCGTAAAACCCAACCACATCAATTGAAGATATTATTTACATAAATTCAGTTTTGCAAACAATTTTAACTAAAAATTAATATTTTTCATCATTTTAAGAAATTCAAAATTATCAATAAACTTAATTAAATTTAATTAAATGATACTTTATATCACGAGCCCCAGTTCAGTCTGGTTCCTCTGTAGTTTGATCTCAGTTATTTAAAATTCATTTTTTTCTTTTAAATAATAAGCCCCAACCCGGTTTGGTTCATCTTCAGTTTAATCTAAGAATATAATGTTTTAATTCATTCTGAGAGTCCAAGTCCACTTCTCAATGTAATGAATCTTGTATGAATCTGTAGAAATATACTTAATACATATAAGTTAATTTTCAACTTGTTCTCTTGTAAAATTATATTTAATGTCTATGTGCTTAGTTCTCAAGTTGGGTTATTTGCAATACTAATACAACCTTGATTATCTTCATAGATATGTATCTATTGGACCTTTTAATTCTAGTTTAATTTCTACCAATAAAGACTTAAGCCATAAGGCTTCTCTAACACCTTCAAAGAAGGCCATGTACTCTGCTTCGGTGGATGAAGCTGCAACAGATTTTTGCTACATTGTGCTTAACTATTAACTCTTAAACTCTTTTAAGACATAGCCATAATTCCTTATTGCTGTTATTCGAATATCGACTTAAAATACTTATTAATGTACTTAAGTCTGCGCGAGTACATAACATGATGTACATCAAACAACCAATCAAGTTTCTACATAGTGCCTCACATGATTCTACAGATTGTAGAGCCTCATAGTTTAGTTTGCTTCGGAGAGATGTACTAACTGCATTGCACTCTTCCATATTAAACTTTTTCAACACATTCTTTATATATGCAGATTGACTGAGACATATCTGATTTTTATTTCTATTAATTTTAATTCCGTTAAAATATCCAACTTCTTTCAAATCAGTCATATATTCTTGTGTAAAACCTCGTGCTACTAGCCTTGCTTTCTACTTTACTAAGTTTCCAAACTCATCTTGTTTCATGCTAAAAACCCATTTACAATCTGCTATGTTTTTATACCCGCTACTCATAGAGTAGAAGGGTATTATAACTTTGTTCAAACCGAAAATGTATGTAACAGGCAGAAGGAGACACCTCCGACCCCATAAAGTATATATATTCTGGCTCAGGATCAACAGCCGAGTCGATATAGCCATGTCCGTCTGTCCGTCTGTCTGTCCGTGTGAAAATCTAGATCTCAGCTATTATAAGAGCTAGGACAACCAAATTTGGTGACAATATGTGTTATTATTGCACGCTGATCAAGTTTATTTTGGATTTTGGCCACGCCCCCTTCCGCCCCCGTAAATCGAAAAAACATTGATAGCAAGTGCAATTTTGATGCCATGTTGTTCATTTTTGGTTTACATGATAACTACAGATAGCCAGATGATCTCTGAAAATTTGGTAATAATCGGATAATAAACACAGAAGTTATTCAGCTTAACGTTTTCCACAGCTGTAAGCAGCGCTGCCGGCAGCGCTGCTTGCAGCATTGTGCCGAATCGTGTGTGCGTGTACGGTGGTGAAATGGGTCAAGTTGTGGACTGCAAAACGAACAGCACTATTATGCATTTACGGGTTCGAGTCCCGCCCGCATCAAAAATTAAATGTGTGCTAAAATGTTTTTTTTTTATTTTATATTTTGACTTTGCATAAATATAATAAGTCCATAGCCTTTTACGGTCAAAATATGAAGCCGTTTTTTTTGTTCCGCAAATAAATTGTGTACAAGCAGCTGGGTAGCGGGTACATTACAGTCGAGCACACTCGACTGTAGCTTTCTTACTTGTTATTATTAAGCTTCTGCACCAAACTCCATGTTTTATTTTCTGAATGCGAATTAAGTTAATCTTGTATGGCTTTTTCCCAAAAAGATCTGTCATCACGAAATTCAATTTCATCAAATGTATTGGGGATATCATTTAAACAGACTTGAGTATTCATTAGACATTTTTCTAAAAATCTATACGATAGTTTTTATTTGTTTCTTTTTTGTTTTTATTTCACTGCGTCTGATTTCTTGCTCCCTTTTGCTATCGTTTATTTCATCACCAGTTTCTATAACTGGATCGGCATTCTTTAGACAAGTGGAATTTTCACTATATTGTACATTTATTCTTGAAGCAACAGACTCATCATTTTCCACCATTGGAAAATCTGATTCTACATTTTATTTATTTGAAGAATCATCAACACTTTCAAATTAAACCTGCGAGTCTTTTTCGTGTACCAACTTTGACTTTAACTTGTTTATTTCATCCACCACAACATCCCTAACTGTCATAAATTTTCTCGATTTCTCATTCCACAATTTGTACCCATTTGGTTCGTAACCGACAAGTATTGTTTTAATTGACTTGTCATCAAATTTTTTTTTCTGCACTTTATAAAGTGCATATACTCTTGAATCAAATATCTTAAGATATTTTAAGATTGGCTTTTTATTATGCCACATTTCATACAGTGTCCTCTTTTCTTTTTATGTTCTACTTGGGGACCTGTTAATTAGGTATGTTGCTGTTAAAACAGCTTCACCCCAAAAACATTTCTTAAGCTTAGCTATTAATCACAGATCGAGCCTTTTCTGTGATTGTTGTAATCATCCGCTCTGACAGGCCATTAAATTGTGGTGTATGAGGAATCGTTAAATGATAGCTTATGCATTTTTCCACACAGAAACCACGCATTTCACTTGAAAGATACTCCATACCGTTATCGATATAATTGATAACTAATTTTAAATTGAAATGAGCCTCACTCTTGGCGATAAAATCTTTAAATACAGAGAATACATCTGATTTATATGTTATTATATATGTCACACAGTAATGTGTGTATTCAACAATAAAAACATCGTAATAGTTTTTATTATCAATAGTAGAGGGTGTGATTGGCCCACAGACATCGGAATGGACTACAAACAAAGGTCTCTGGATGTTTTCTTTGTTTCTAAATTTATTAAATTTTAATCTAGATTGCATGCCGTTTATACAAGCCTCACATAGATTTTGATTTACTTTTATGTCTCTTATGTCTTATGTCTTAATATCTTCAAATATTTTGTTTTATCTCTAAGAATTTGCCTTAACTTACATGACCCAATCTTTCATGCCACAAGCAATACTCAGCACTATTCCTAACTTTGCATGTATATACTTTACTATTCATAATAAATCTTATTATTGGTACATTGCACTCACATGTTCCATCAAACGCTAGATTACCATCTTTAGTTACTCTGATGCCATGAGGGTTAAACTCAACCGTCATTCCAGCATCCTGCATCTTCTTGACTGAAAATAGATTATGTGGAATTTCTTTACAGCACAGCACATTCTTCATTTTCGTTTTCATGCTCAGAAACATGTCATTGATGAGATAATCTGATGCACCGGAGTCCAGGATGAATTTAATCAGGCCCATATTTTTATCGCTACTCATAGAGTAGAAGGGAGTTATAACTTTGTTCAAACCGAAAATGTATGTAACAGGCAGAAGGAGACACCTCCGACCCCATAAAGTGTATATATTCTTGCTTATGATCAACAGCCGAGTCGATATAGCCATGTTCGTCTGTCTGTCCGTGTGAAAATCTAGATCTCAGCTATTATAAGAGCTAGAACTACCAAATTTGGTGACAGTATGTGTTATTATTGCATGCTGATCAAATTTAT
The DNA here is from genome assembly GCA_018904095.1 of Zaprionus ghesquierei. Classification (NCBI taxonomy): domain Eukaryota; kingdom Metazoa; phylum Arthropoda; class Insecta; order Diptera; family Drosophilidae; genus Zaprionus; species Zaprionus ghesquierei. Next base: position 1,034,828 of record JAEIGP010000002.1, on the reverse strand, counting down.
TTTGGATTTTGGCTACGCCCCCTTCCGCCCCTGTAAATCGAAAAAAAAATGATTACAAGCGCAATTTTGATGCCATATTGTTCACTTTCGGTTTACATGACAACTAAAGCTAGCCAGATGATCTCTGAATTTGAATGTGGTAACAATCGGATAATAAACATAGAAGTTATTCAGCTTAACGTTTTCCATACCTGTAACCAGCGCTGACGGCAGCGCAAATTCTCTATTTGTACAGGAAATAATAAGAATGCCTTACAATGTACATTTTTGCAGTTGTTGGAAAACAGCGTCAGTAACTTATAACTAAGAACTATTACTTTAATTTTCGAATATGCATTAATTGGTGGTCATTTTATTTAAAATTTTTTTAATGGCTCACAATGAACTTAGTTAACAAGTGGAGAATTGACAGTCTCTTAAATCAGCTGTATGCGATTGCAAGAGCGCAGCTTTTTCTTATATTTTTTTTATTTTTAGTTTTTATTTAATTGTATGTTTAAGTTATGAGAATAAATAGCAACAACAACACGCATCATACATTCGGACTTTGTTTTTGTCGTGCAAGAATTTTCGAATGGTCTCATAAATGGTCTCAATAACTGCGCCAAAAATTGCATAATGGCTTAATGGCCGAATGGAGAAGTGGTGGACCTCTTATGTAATGGGTCCAAAGTTCGATTCCGCATGCATGCGTGTCATGGTGGGGGAGATCGAACTTTTCTTATTTTTTCCAAAAAAAAGTTTTTTCCTTCTTTTTTGAGCTAACTTCATGAAACTTTGTATACATGTTTCTTATTACCCGCTTCTGCCCGCTGTAAATAAGTCAGAACGAGCCGGTACGGACCGATACATCGTATAGATGCCATAAAACATATCGGTCGTTTTTAGACCATGGATTTTAAAAAAATACATGCTCTATTGTGTTTGTCGAAATGTGTGTAACAGGTAGAAGGAGGCATCTGCGACCCCATAAAGTATATATATATATATTCTTGCTCAGGATCATATCTCAGAAACTAAAAAAGCTAGAGCTACCAAATTTGGTGACAACACTTATGTGAATCATACGCTGTAAAATTTTTATTTAAATTTGGGACACGCCTACTTTCCGCCCCTGCAAATCGATAAACCGTATAGCAGGCGCAATAATAAAGCTAGAGTATTCAGCAAGCAAGCAAGCAGTGTTTTTTCCAAGCATTGTTTTTTTCCAACTGCTTGTTGTTTATTATTTTTCTTTGAAAAACACGTTTACCAATAACAGTATTCTAAATCTTATTTTTTTCATAGCCTTGAAAAATCTATGGTCTTATACAGTCAACACTTGACTGTAGCCATTCTTGACTTGTTTTATTTTAGATGTTGACTTTGCATATATATTGTAAGTCCATGGCCTTTTACGGTTAAGATATGATTGTAGCCGTTCTTTATTGTTCCGCAAATAATTTTGATGTACGATCAGCTGTGTTGTGGGTATATTACAGTCGAGCAGACTCGAATGTAGCTTTCTTACTTGTTATTTATGTTTTTTTTTTCTAATCATGAACGCAATGCCTCGTTCAGAATTAGTTGTTGCAATTTGAGCCTGCTTCTCTTGTCCACTATTATTACTAGCAACATTCTGATTTCCTGTCTGTCGTTTCAATAAGAATCAATCTCTCTTAAAATGTCCTAGTTTTCCATAATAAAAATATTTCGGCTTCGATTTTCATTTTTCCTAAATCATTTTTGATTTATTGCCTTGTTTTTGTATTTAATTGTATTTTTTAATTTTGTCTCTTGGTCAAGTAGTCGAGTTTTTACAAATGCTAAAGTCAGATTTGCTTCAGACAGTGTCTCTTTTGCAGTTACGATCCCATCGTAGCATGTTAGAAGAGTTAGAAGCAAGTGTGAAATTTTGTCCATTTCTTCTATTTTTGCACCTGACGCAATGAGCTCTGTTATTAAGTTATCAAACAAATAGAAATGATTTTGTAGCAAAGTATTCCCCTTTAACTTTAACATCAATAGTTGTTTTCTTAATGAGAGCTGTGAAGCTAAACTTTTTCTTTCATAGATTTCGTCTAACTTACCAAAAATCTCCTTAGGTGTGCTTGCATTATTTGCATGAAACAAAAACGAGTCACTCAGGTTTTCAACAGTTATGCATTTTGCTTGTCTTTGTGTCTTTTTAATTTCATCAGTCACTATATTTTGTTCTTCATCTACTACACTCAATAAATCATTTTCTTCTAGAAGCACTCTCACTCTATACTTCCAAATAGAATGTTTCTCCCCATCAAATGGTTTAATATTTCTCTTTCCCTTATCCATTTTTATATCATTCGACCATTGAAAATGGTCAAAAATGGTATACTAAGTTTGTGCAAATGTATGTAACAGGCAGAAGGAGGCGTGGCAGTCCCCACAAAGTGTATATTTTCTGACTCAGGATCACTAGCTGAGTCGATTGAGCCGTGTCCGTCTGTCCGTGTGTCCGTTTGAACGTCTAGATCTCAGCTGTTACAAAAGCTAGAGACACCAAATTTCACATGAAGGTTCCTGTATACCATAGGTAGATCGAGTTTATTTTGAATTTTTGATAACACGCCCACCGCTCACGCAAATCACTTATTTACGATATTAGGAAAAGTATTGAAATAACAGCTTTCTGCTTTAGTATGAACATAGATAATTACAATATAAATCTATTTTCAAAATTACAATCCGATCAAACAATAAACACAGAAGATATTCATCTAAACGTTTTCCATAGTTACACTGCTTGCGCCTTTGCAGCATATCGTGACGTCATCGTCACGGTGCTTTGTCGTAGAGTGGGTACAGCTGATTGCTTTGTTTTCACATAAAGATGGCGCTATTCAAAGATAGATCTAATTCAAAGAATAGGTGGCGGATGAGCTCGTGCAGAGTTTTTTGATGGAATTAAATGTCTGATAATTTATTTCAAAACTGAACGAATGGTATCTTACTGTCGGGCGCGCTCGACTGTAGCTTTTTTTACTTGTTCTTATTTATCAATTCACACAACTTGTATTCTTTTTTTGCATGGACTTGTCTTCTTAGAAATGCTAATGGTGACGCTAGATTGAGAAGAGAGAAAGAAGAAAAAAAACGACGCCAGCTACGGCGCGTACATAGTATAGGTACACATGCAAAGCCACATACCACAAATCTACAAATAGAATGAAACTTAGGTGCAAATGAGCGACTCATCATCTCTCTACATATACTCTCTGCTATGCAGGAGTATATGTAAGCTATGTGACTTTTGCATACATACATACATATTTTCGACAATTTGTACCCAAATTTTTACAACTGTGGGAATTGGAGCATGAGCAAATACGGAAAAAAGTAATATCTATTTTAACTAATGAACCCGTCCTTATTATATGCGACCCACAATTTTCTATCGAGCTCCAAAAAGACGCCAGTTCTGTTGGCTATGGCGCTATTTTGCTGCACCGAATTGAACAGAAGCCTCGAGTTATCGAATATTTTAGCAAGATGACATCTTCAGCAGAATCACGTTACCAATCATATGAACTGGAGACACTTGCTGTCTACAATTCTATAAAACACTTTCGCCATTACTTGGATGGCCGTCATTTTGTTGTGTTTACTGACTGCAATTCACTTAAAGCCTCTCGTACAAAGGTAGAACTGACACCTAGAGTTCATAGGTGGTGGTCGTACATGCAATCTTTTGAATTTGATATTCAGTATAGACCAGGTAAGCGTATGGTTCATGTTGAATTTCTGTCCGGAATCCGGTTCCAAAAATTGTCAAGAATTCCATAGGCGTAGTCGGAAGACATATCAATCTAACAGAAATATCCGACAACTGGTTGTTGGCTAACCAGCAAAAAGACGAAGAAACTTCTTCTATTATCTCTAAATTGCGTAATGATGAATTGTCCGAGGATTCGGCTAAAACTTACGAAATACGGTCTAGAACTCCATACCGAAAAGTTCAAAGAAATGGAAAGACTCGATGTCTGCCCATAATCCCACAGCAGTTTAGGTGGTGCGCTGTCAACAACGTATACGAGTCAATTATTCATCTTGGGTGGGAGAAAACTCTTAAGAAAATGTACGAGTTCAATTGGTTCAATAAAATGTCTAAATATGTTCGCCAATATGTGGACACTTTTAGATTGTGAAAACCTCCGTCTGGCATAATACAACCCGAACTCCATCCCATTCCTAAAATCGGCATTCCGTGGCATACGGTTCATGTGAATATATCAGGTAAACTTAGCGGAAAAAGCGACCAGAAGGAGTATATAATTGTGTTGATAGACGTATTTGCCAAATTTGTCTATCTCTCCCATACTATGAAGTTAGACACTGATAGTTGCATTAAGACAGTGAGGTCTGTTATATCGTTATTCGGTGTCCCCTCCCGACTTATCGCTGATCAAGGTCGTAGTTTTGCTAGTTCAGCATTTCGTGATTTCTGCTCAGCACAGAAAATGGATTTACATTTAATTGCCACAGGTGCTAGTCGTGCCAATGGCCAAGTGGAGCGAGTACTCTAAAGTCCATGCTGACCGCAGTTGAAACTGGTCCAGGATCTTGGTAGAATTCTTTAGATGAAATTAAGCTGGCTTTTAATAGCACACCCAATAGAGTTACTAAAGTCAATCCATTAGAGATACTTATTAGTTAGAGAAATGGCAAAACGAAACATGGAAAAGAATGCCAAAATTGATAAAGCTAGATTCGATAAAAATAAAGTTTCTATTGTAATACACAAGATAGGAGACCACGTTTGCTTAAAAAAACCGAGCGTCATCAGAACAAACTAGATCCTAAGTTTAAAGGTCCATTTGTAGTGGCCGAAGTATTACCAGAAGATCGATATAAACTCAAAGCATTAAATAATAACCGAACTAAATATTCTCATGAATCTTTGCGATGTATGCCTGAGAAGAGGATTACCACAGTGGTTGAAGATGAAACCGCAGAAGACGCCAGTGATCAAGCCAGTGAGGGCCGTGATCTTGAGAATGACTAAGAATTCGAAAACCTCCGGACCTATTCCAAATTCGAATTTCTATACCTCATGCCCGAGTTATGTGGTTCGCCATTTTGTTGCAGTTAAGTTTAAATTTGGTAACGGTTGGTGGCGTGAGTTAGTTGGCCGGCTTATATACTGCTTAATCTGGGTGTCACGTATGTTGGCCGGATTTTCGAGTTGTAAGCAGTGAACTAGACTAACAAAAGTTGGACTGGCCGGTTTGAAAAAACTGTGCGCTAGTACAAAAATGTATTGAAAATCAAGAACTTTAACGATTTATGTGTGAAGAAGATAAAATTATGATTGATTGATTGAATGTTGATGGTATCCGGATCTCATGGCTTAAATGCAATAAATGAAATATTTTAAATATTTGTATTGGTTTGCTTTAAAGTAATAAAAATTGAAGAATAACTTTATATTTTGAGAACAAAAAAAAGAATAAGCCTTTGAAAGATTCTGTTTAATTTTTGTTCGAATAAAAAAGAAGTTATAATAAATTAATAACGATGATCGATATTTAGGGATTGTTAGCACACGACGACGTGTGATAGGTCAGGAAGGCCGTGTCACAGATCATTTAAATTTAACGACATTTCTAGTAATTGCGTGTTTCTGCTTGGCACGCGCCATGCAGGCGCTTTTTCTATTGTTTTGATGCGCGGCAGACAACCGGTAGAGTTTCTGCCGAACGTAGTCTGGTCGTGGTTAGGAGCAAGGGGAAGTAGACGCATGCACGAAAACGAGAAGCATACAGAAAAATGCAATGTGCATTGGTATTGGTGTATGCGGACTAGAATAAGTCTCCAAAATGTGTTGGTATTGCTTGTAGAGTTAAGAACTACGCATAATTCTGATTTTGTAAAAAGCGATTGGGTCAGTCAGTTTTCGATCAGACATGCCTCGCTCACGCGCTAGAAAACGTTGCGCAGACAATAACGAGAGTAGTGAAGGGGAAGAAGGGCATCCTGATGACTCTTCGACATATACTTTATGGGGTCGGAGATGTCTCCTTCTGCCCGTTACATACATTTTCGGTTTGAACAAAGTTATAATACCCTTCTACTTTATGAGTAGCGGTTATAAAATAAAGGTTAATATCTTTATAGCAAAAAGCATCTCTGTACTATGTGGGCGTGGCAACATTGCAGTTCAGTATACCATTTCCATGCACAATAAATTTCTGCTGCCTATTAGCACAACGCCAAACACAATTGTTTTCGCCTTTGGTAATATTCGACCCTTTCAATTTGTAAGTCAGGAATCAGAACGGCTTAATAGAATACCTTAAATTGTGTTTAGAACTGTTCAATATCTAATTGACGCCATTGGGCTTCCGTTGGTTATGTTTGCATCTCTGGCATTATTTATCTATCTGATTGGTCAAGGACGGTTTCCCGAATACTTAGATATTGATAACGGGAAAATGGATTACACTAAACCTACAATCACCTAAACTAGGCAAATAGTCGTTCAGAAACCAAAGAATCTGTGAAAGACAACCAATTATACGTTTATTATTTAAAATAAGTGCAAGAAGGTAAATAATTATCTGTTTATTAAAAATAATCCGCTCATTCTAAATGGTATAATCTACAAGTAAGAAAAATCGAAGTAGGTCGGAAAGATATGATTAGATATATGTTGTTTTAAAGACTACTATCCTGTTTAATATTTTATTTTTTTCCAGTGTTATTTTAAATTCTTTTAAAATTGCAATTTATAACGGGGTTGCTTGCAGCTTGTTTTCAGTTAGCTGCTTCAAACAATTTGATATCTTCCAATTAACAACAGCTCGCGGCAGTCATCTATCTCATATCGCTACATCTTATTCTATAAAAATGTAGAAAACATGATCTTTTTATACCATTGAAAATGGGCAAAAATGGTATACTAAGTTTGTGCAAATGTATGTAACAGGCCGAAGGAGGCGTGGCAGACCCCAAATAGTATATATATTCAGACTCAGGATCACTAGCTGAGTCGATTGAGCCATGTCCGTCTGTCTGTATAAATTCTGGATAACTTCTGTGTTTATCGTCCGATTGGATTGTAATTTGGGGATTTATATTGCAATTATTTATGTTCATACCAAAGCAGACAGCTGTAACTTTAATACTTTTCCTGATAATCGTAAATTATCGATTTGCGTGGGCGGTGGGCGTGACATCGAAAATTGAAAATAAACTCGATCTACCTATGGTATACATAAGTAGGAACCTTCATGAAAATTTGGATTCTCTAGCTTTTGTAATAGCTGAGATCTAGACGTTCAGACGGACAGACAGACAGCCGGACAGACAGACGGACATGGCTCAATCGACTCAGCTAATGATCCTGAGTCAGAATAAATATACTTTATGGTGCACAAACTTAGTATACTTAGTATACCATTTTTGACCATTTTCAATGGTCGAATGGTATAAAAACCGCACATCCAATCCTAAAATTATTTTTTAATTCCAAAGAAAACCTATATTTTTTAAGTGTATACAGCAGAAAAATATGAAATACGAGGTGTGTTCAAAAAGTAAGGTGACATTGTATTTTTAAGAAAAAATATTTTTTTATTTATCAAAGTAATTCCCCTCAGACACAATACACTTATGCCAACGTTTTTTCCAATCCTCAAAGCACTTCTCATAAGCACTTTGCGGTATAGCCCTGAGCTCTTCCAGCGATGTAGTCTTTATGTCCTCAATCTATGCAAATCTCCGTCCGTTCATAGGTCTCCTTAGTTTTGGGAACAAGAAAAAATCACACGGGGCTAAATCCGGTGAATATAATGGCTGAGGCATGATTGAGGTGTTGTTTTGGCCAAAAAATCTCTCACAAGCAAAGATGAGTGAGCAGGGGCATTATCGTGATGCAAAAGCCATAAGTTGTTTTTCCACAATTCTGGACGTTTTCTTCGTATTGCTCCTCGCAAACGGCGCATAACTTCAAGATAATACTGTTAATTGACCGTAAGACCATATAGTTAGAACTCCTGATGCACCATACCATGGTAATCGAAGAAATCAGTGCGCAAAACTTCGACATTTCAGGCCGTAGCTGTGTATTTCTGCCTTAGTGGCTTGGCTCGATGGAAGGAGAGGTGCTCCTAATTGGCCTAGTGTCTGAACTGTGTCCTTCTGGCTGAACTGGCTTAACCATTTGTGGGCCATTGTGTGTATTTAATTATTTCATTCGACGCGTAGCACTTCATGAATATTCATTTAGCTTACGACATTCAAAATTGTCCATTTTATTATTTTGTTTCGCTATTTTTATACCATTCGACCATTGAAAATAGTATATATATATATATATATATATATATATATATATATATATATATATATATATATATATATATATATATATATATATATATATATATATATATATATATATATATATTTCTCTCTATATATATATATGTATATATATTAAGTTGTATATATATTTATATACATATATATATTCTTGCTCAGGGTTACTAGCTGACTCAATCGCCATGTCTGTCTGTCTGTCTGTCTCGCGTGTGTGACCCCACAGATCTCAGCTATTATATGAGCTAGAAACACCAAATTTGGTCTGAAGGTATATAAACATCACAACCTCCTAGAGTTTATTTCAAATTTGAGGTACCACGCTCACCGCCGCTGAAAATTGATAAATAAATTTTTAAGTTATTTTTGTGGAGAAAGTCCCAACGTTTTGCTTTTACACGCATATAGATTTATATATATGCATATATTCCAAATTTTAAGCCGATGGGATCATAAGCACAAAAGTTTTTTGAATTAAACGTTTTCCATAGTTCCGCCGTTCTGCCCTTGCAGCATGTCGTGACGTCATTGTCGGGGGATAATGAGTCCGAAGCCAAGGTAAGGCAGGCCAGGCATTTTCCGGAGTGGAAGATCAGATTACCGCGTGCACGCTATTTGAATATACTTACTCATGTATTTGTATGAATCTGTGGATGTGTATTTCCTTCCTTATTTTCCATGGCATGAGTGGCACACAAAATAGAATGAAATTGACAATTGGTTGCTGCTGCACATTTTAAGTCCCCTCTCCTCTCTCCACAATCATGACGTTTTTAAAGCGCTAAGTAGATGATGAAATGATGAAAAAATTCGAAAATTCGGCAAAAATATACTTAGCTTATTGTGATTACATTTCGCAATCGTGGACAACTGAGAGAAGTAACGGTAACTAAATTAATTTTGTGAGAGAGACAAAAACAAATGCATTAAGAGAGTGAAAGCTTGCATTGATAACGGAACATGTTTATTTTCTATTATTTTTTGTATGCCAGCCTTTGATTCTTTGGCTGGACAAAAGTATTTTCACAAATTAGAGTTTCTTAAAAAAATGTTAGAAAAAATAATTATTGATGATGATTACAAACTAATTAATAAAAAACAAAGCTTCCTTTGACATTAATGACCTTTTGCAAGCGTCCAGGAATAGATTTTACCAAGTTTTTTAATGCTTCCCATGAGAAATCCTGCCAAAGTCCTTGAACCTCCTTTCTTTTGATATAAGCCCACACGTTCTCTATAATATTGAGATCGGGGCTTTGAGGCGGCCAATCTACTATATGTACCCCGACATCTCTCAAAAATGTAGTTATCATATGGGCGTTATGGCATGGAGCATTGTCCTGCTGCAGTACAAATGATTGTCCAATGAGCCGGTCACCAGAACTAAATGCGTGGTCATTTAAGACACGTAAATATTTGTCCTTATTCATAGTTCCATCAATTGGTATTAAATCGCCTAAGCCATTGAAGCACACGCAACCCCAGAACATAACCGACCCTCCACCATGTGGTACCCGTACATTAAAATTTCTCTCTGATACTTGGATATTTTACAGAATTCTGGCAATAATGCCTTCTCCTTTTTGGATTTGTTTGCCCTATATAAATATTTTATCGCTCTTCATAGTCAACAGATAATAATTTTAGGCCTATTTAAATTGTTTTAAGCTTGCTGATAAGACAATTGATGTGTGATAATCTAAACAAGAAAAGTTTTCTTTAAATCAATCTTGATTATAGATATTTCTACATTCATGCTCATAAAATTGTATACAAATTTAAATCAAATAAAGTAAATTCATAAAATACATGTCACCGTTTGTTTACGTTGCTAAAGAGTTACCAATAAAATCAATACAACTATGATAATAAAAACAGAACAAAAACGACATTTTCTCGACCTGTTGACTAATTTGGTGCAAGTAAAAAACAAGTAATGAAAGCTACAGTCGAGTGCGCCCAGCCGTAAGATACAATTCGACCAACTTCGTAGTTGCACTAACTAGTACTAACTCGCTCGCACACACACGAACACACACGCACAAAGGCTAAAACGATGCAGACAACGGAACTATGAAAAACGTTTTCTTTAATAACTTTTGTATTTATTGCCCAATCGGATTGTAATTTTGGGAATGGGTGCATACTATCAGCATCTTAACGTGTCTTACGTCTAAAGTAGAAATCTAAATACTTTCCTTAATATTCGTAAATTATCGATTTGCGTGGGCGAAGAACCTCAAATTAGAAATAAATTGCATCTGCGCATGTTTTAGGAACCATCATGCCAAATTTGGTATCCGTAACTGAAATACTTTCATTAATATACATAAATTATCGATTTGCGTGGGCGGTGGGCGTGCCACCTCAAATTTGCAATAAACTTGATCTGCGTTTTTGACCATTTTCAAGAAGAACAAGAAAGAAGGCTACATTCGAGTGTTCTCGACTGTAACATACCCGCTACCCAGCTTGCGGAACAACAAAGAACGGCTACAATCATATTTTGACCGTAAAAGGCCATGGACTTATGTACAATATTTATGCAAAGTCAAAATCTAAAATAAGAAAAATAATTTTTTGCACACATTTAATTTTTGATGCGGGTGGGACTCGAACCCGTAAATGCATAACAGTTCTGTTCGTTTTGCAGTCCACAACCACCCACCCATTTCACCACCATACACGCACACACTATTCGGCACAATACTGCAAGCAGAGCTGCCGGCAAAAGAAGTAAAAAGTGTTGAAAACGTATAACTTTTATTCAGGTAAAAATAATAATTCTACCTGTTGAGGACTATAAATCCAATACGTGCATGTAAAAAACGATATGTGCCCTTCTAATACCTCTTTATATACTTAAATGGAAAGTGTTCTAGAGCACTCTAACTTTTAATAAATTTTGTTAAAAAAACGACCGATAGGTTCTATGACATCTATACGATGTATCGGTCCATGCCAGCTCGTTCCTACTTATTTACAAAATCCAAAATAAACTTGATCAGCGTACAATAATAACACATTTTGTCACCAAATTTGGTAGCTCTAGCTCTTATAATAGCTGAGATCTAGATTTTCACACGGACAGACAGACGGACAGACAGACAGACGGACATGGCAATATCGACTCGGCTGTTGATCCTGAGCCAGAGTATATATACTTTATGAGGTCAGAGGTGTCTCCTTCTGCCTGTTAAATACATTTTCGGTTTGAACAAAGTTCTAATACCCTTCTACTCTATGAGTAGCGGGTATAAAAAAAAGAACAAGTAAGAAAGCTACAGTCACGTGTGCTCGACTTTAATATACCCGCTACTCAGCTGATCGTACATCATTTATTTGCGGAACAAAAAAACGGCTACAATCATATTTTGACCGTAAAAGGCTATTGACTTACAATATTTATGCAAAGTCAAAATATAAAATAAAAAAAAAAAACATTTCTGCACACATTTAATTTTTGATGCGGGCAGGACTCGAACCCGTAAATGCATAATAGTACTGTTCGTTTTGCAGTCCACAACTTAACCCATTTCACCACCGTACACGCACACACGATTCGGCACAATGCTGCAAGCAGAGCTGCCGGCAAAAGGAGTAAAAAGTATTGAAAACGTATAACTTTTGTCCAGGTAAAAATAATAATTCTACCTGTTGAGGACTATAAATCGAATACGTGCATGTATAAAAAACGATATGTGCCATTTTAATGCCTCTTTATATACTTGAATGGAAAGTGTTCTAGAGCACTCTTACTTTTAATAAGTTTTCTTAAAAAAACGACCGATAGGTTCTATGGCATCTATACGATGTATCGGTCCGTGCCGACTCGTTCCGACTTATTTACAAAATCCAAAATAAACTTGATCAGCGTGCAATAATAACACATTTTGTCACCAAATTTGGTAGTTCTAGCTCTTATAATAGCTGAGATCTAAATTTTCACGCGGACAGACAGACGGACAGACAGACAGACGGAAAGACGGACATAGCAATATCAACTCGGCTGTTGATCCTGAGCCAGAATATATATACTTTATGACGTCGGAAGTGTCTCCTTCTGCCTGTTACATTTTCGGTTTGAACAAAGTTATAGTACCCTTCTACTCTATGAGTAGCGGGTATAAAAAGCTTAAGCGGCATGAACTGGGAATCGACCCACGGAGTTCATCACTTTTCCACTACGCTGTCATCCAACAACTGCAAAAATTTGCATTGTAAGGCATTCTTGTTATTTCCTGTACAAATAAACAATTTGCGCTGCCGGCAGCGTTGCTTACAGCTAAGGAAAACGTTAAGCTGAATAACTTCTGTGTTTACTAGCCGATTGTTACCAAATTTTCAGAGATCATCTGGCTAGCTATAGTTATCATGTCAACCGAAAATGAAAACAAGTAAGAAAGCTACATTCGAGTGTGCTCGACTGTAATATACCCGCTACCCAGCTGCTTGTACATAATTTATTTGCGAAACAAAAAAACGGCTACAATCATATTTTGACCGTAAAAGGCTATGGACTTACAATATTTATGCAAAGTCAAAATATAAAATAAAAAAAAAACATTTTTGCACACATTTAATTTTTGATGCGGGCGGGACTCGAACCCGTAAATGCATAATAGTACTGTTCGTTTTGCAGTCCACAACTTAACCCATTTCACCACCGTACACGCACACACGATTCGGCACAATGCTGCAAGCAGCGCTGCCGGCAGCGCTGCTTACAGCTGTGGAAAACGTTAAGCTGAATAACATCTGTGTTTATTATCCGATTGTTACCAAATTTTCAAAGATCATCTGGCTAGCTATAGTTATCATGTAAACCGAAAATGAACAATATGGCATCAAAATTGCACTTGTTATCAATGTTTTTTCGATTTGCGGGGGCGGAAGGGGGCGTGGCCAAAATCCAAAATAAACTTGATCAGCGTGCAATAATAACACATATTGTCACCAAATTTGGTTGTCCTAGCTCTTATAATAGCTGAGATCTAGATTTTCACACGGACAGACAGACGGACAGACGGACATGGCTATATCGACTCGGCTGTTGATCCTGAGCCAGAATATATAAACTTTATGGGGTCGGAGGTGTCTCCTTCTGCCTGTTACATACATTTTCGGTTTGAACAAAGTTATAATACCCTTCTACTCTATGAGTAGCGGGTATAAATATGACATCAAAATTGAGCTTGTACTCAATGTTTTTTCGATTTACAGGGGCGGAAGAGGGCGTGGCCAAAATCCAAAATTAACTTGATCAGCGTACAATAATAACACATTTTGTCATATTTTGGTAGTTTTAGCTCTTATAAAAGCTGAGATCTAGATTTTTACACGGACAGACAGACAAACGGCCAGACGGACAGACGGACATGGCTATATCGACTCGGCTGATGATCCTGAGCCAGAATATATATACTTTATGGGGTCGGAGGTGTCTCCTTCTGCCTGTTACATACATTTTCGGTTTGAACAAAGCTATAATACCCTTCTACTCTATGAGTAGCGGGTATACAACGACCGATAGGTTCTATGGCATCTATAAGATGTATCGGTCCGTGCCGGCTCGTTCCGACATATTTACAAAATCCAAAATAAACTTGATCAGCGTGCAATAATAACAGATTTTGTCACCAAATTTGGTAGCTCTAGCTCTTACAATAACTGAGATCTAGATTTTCACACGGACAGACAGACTGACAAACAGACAGACAGACGGACATGGCAATATCGGCTGAGATCTAGGTGTATATACGGACGGACGGACGGACGAAAGGAGAGACGGACAGACGGTCATGGCTTTATCGACTCGGCTGTTGATCCTGAGCCAGAATATATATACTTTATGGGGTCGGAGGTGTCTCCTTCCGCCTGTTACATACATTTTCGGTGTGAACAAACTTATAATACCCTTCTACTCTATGAGTAGCGGGTATAATTAAATATACTATGTATAAGTATAATAAAATATAAATAAATTGCTTAAAAATAACTAAAATATGATTTAAACGATGTTCTAGCTAAATGTTTCCCAATTATAATTATACCTGCAACTCATAGAGTAAAAGGGTATTATAACTTTGCTCATACCGAAAATGTATGTAACAGGCAGAAGGAGATACCTCCGACCCCATAAAGTATATATATTCTGGCTCAGGATCAACAGCCGAGTCGATATAGCCATGTCCGTCTGTCTGTCTGGCTGTCTGTCTGTCTGTGTGAAAATCTAGATCTCAGTTATTGTAAGAGGGGGTCGGATTCCATAAAGTATATATATTCTGGGTCAGGATCAACAGGCGAGTCGATATAGCCATGACCGTCTGTCCGTCTCTCCTTCCGTCCGTCAGTCTGTCTATCCGTATATGCACCTAGATCTCAGCTATTATAAGAGCTATGACTACCAAATTTGAGGACAATGTGTGTTATTAATGCACGCTGATCAAGTTTATTTGGGATTTGACCACACCCCCTTCCGCCCCGTAAATCGAAAAAAATAATTACAAGCCCAATTTTGATGCCATAGGTGTTCATTTTCGGTTTATATGATAGCTATAGCTAGCCAAATGATCTCTGAAAATTTGGTAATAATCGGATAATAAATACAGAAGTTATTCAACTCAACGTTTTCCATAGCTGTATGCAGCGCTGGGTTAGGGTTAGGTTGTGGACTTCAAAACGAACAGTACTATTGTGCGTTTATGGGGTCAAGTCCCGCCTGCGCCAAAAATTAAATGTATGCAAAAACTTGTTTTTTATTTTTTAGATTTTGACTTTGCATCAATATTATAAGTCCATGGCCTTTTACGGTCAAATTATGATTGTAGCCGGTCTTTATTGTTTCGCAAATAATTTTGGTGTACGAGCAGCTGGGTAGCGGGTATATAACAGTCGAGCATTTTCGACTGTTTCTTTCTTACTTGTTTTTAAAGGGAAAGTGATAAGCTTACTAAAATTAGTTTAAATTAAATTATACATTTTTTAAGGATGTTTTAGATTCAATTTTGTTAATGCAGTAATATTAATTTTGTTTCTAAAATATTGTTTTAATCAATTAATAAATCAATAATTTAATATTTAATATAATATAATAATATTAAAGTAAGTAAATATATTTAATCAAAATTTGTAGGGATCTTATATGAGAAAAGAAAACTTTATTTACTCCAGAGTATCTTTCAACCCAGTTATCCTTTTACCTTTGACTAGTTTGCAATTTTGGGCTTACCTTTCCGGAGGGGGAAAACGTACGACTTTTGTCATTGACGTGATCTTGGTCTAGGCGATACTTGTGTAGCACATGTTGGTTTAATGCCTTCGGTTTTAAAAATTAATTAAAGAACTAATCAATATTGGTCCGGAGTGCCAAAAATATGTATTAATTAATTAAAATTTTGCTGCATTTTTGCCCCGTCATGTTGTTCTTGTTGCTGTTATCATTATGTGGTCAAGACCGGGAATTTTGATTAACACCTTTTAGTACTTTACTTTTACTTTAATAAATTAAATTATTATTATATTTGTCATTGTGTTTCTTTAGATTTCGTTTAGATGTAATTAGCACAGTGTGTGCAAAGTGTAAATACTGTATTTTGAATGAAATTATTTTAAGTGCATTATTTTATTATTTTTTAAATTGTATAGCTCCTCTACTTTTTATTGTTCTCGACAGCTTAAGCTATCGCGTTCGCATTCTGCTTTAATCAATGTTTGATTTATGTAGTATAGCAGTATATATAATATATACAAACATCGACTCGTATTCTCGCCAGCCATTCAATCTCTTTGTTCGACACAGCCTCTTTGTTCTGCGTACTATTTTATGTTTTCATTATTTGCACTCAGTTTGCTTAATAAATGCGGATTCTCCATCTCCTTCTCGACATCGCCGATTAAATGTCGTATTAAAGTTTTACAAGCGTTATTTTATTTTCTATCGACTCACATGGGGCGACCACCGGATTATAAATATGTACATATGTAAGATATTCTATATAGGTCGATTTTTGACTTTCAACGCTCAAAACTAGATCGAAAACTGTGCAATTTTCATGTGGAATGGCATTTAATTTAATTTTTATGGATTTTAAAATTTTATTTTTATACCCGCTACTTATAGAGTAGAATGGTATTATAACTTTGTTCAAACCGAAAATGTATGTAACAGGCAGAAGGAGACACCTCCGACCCTATAAAGTATATATATTCTGGCTCAGGATCAACAGCCGAGTCGATATAGCCATGTCCGTCTGTCCGTCTGTCTGTCTGTCCGTCTGTCCGTGTGAAAATCTAGACCTCAGCTAATTTAAGAGCTAGGAGTACCAAATTTGGTGACAGTATGTGTTATTATTGCACCCTGATAAAGTTTATTTTGGCTTTTGGCCACGCCCCCTTCCGCCTCTGTAAATCAAAAAAAATGATTACAAGCGCAATTTCGATGCCATATTGTTCATTTTCGGTTTACATGATAACTATATAGCTAGCCAGATGATCTCTGAAAATTTGGTAACAATCGGATAATAAACACAGAAGTTATTCAGCTTAACGTTTTCCATAGCTGTAAGCAGCGCTGCCGGCAACGCAAATTCTTTATTTGTACAGGAAATAATAAGAATGCCTTACAATGCAAATTTTTGCAGTTGTTGGATAACAGCGTTAGTAGCTTAGTGGAAAAGCGATGAACTCCTGAACCGACAGGTCCGTGGTTCGATTCCCAGTTCATGCCGCTTAAGCTTTTTATACCCGCCACTCATAGAGCAGAAGGGTATTATAACTTTGTTCAAACCGAAAATGTATGTAACAGGGAGAAGGAGACACCTCCGACCCTATAAAGTATATATATTCTGGCTCAGGATCAACAGCCGAGTCGACATAGCCATGTCCGTCTGTCCGTCTGTCCGTCTGTCTGTCCGTGTGAAAGTCTAGATCTCAACTATTATTAGAGCTAGAACTACCAAATTTGGTGACAGTATGTGTTATTATTGCACGCTGATCAAGTTCATTTTGGATTTTGGCCACGCCCCATTCCGCCTTTGTAAATAAAAAAAAGCCATATTGTTCATTTTCGGTTTATGTGATAACTATAGCTAGCCAGATAATCTCTGAAAATTTGGTAACAATCGAATAATAAAGACAGAAGTTATTCAGCTTAACGTTTTCCATAGCTGTAAGTAGCGCTGCCGGCAGCGCAAATTCTGTTTTTTTTACAGGAAATAACAAGACTGCCTTACAATGCAAATTTTTGCAGTTGTTGGATAACAGCGTCAGTAGCTTAGTGGAAAAGCGATGAACTCCTGAACCGACAGGCCCGTGGTTCGATTCCCAGTTCATGCCGCTTAAGCTTTTTATACCCGCTACTCATAGAGTAGAAGGGTATTATAACTTTGTTCAAACCGAAAGTGTATGTAACAGGCAGAAGGAGACACCTCCGACCCCATAAAGTATATATATTCTGGCTCAGGGTCAACAGCCGAGTCGACATAGCCATGTCCGTCTGTCTGTCTGTCCGTCTGTCTGTCCGTGTGAAAATCCAGATCTCAGCTATTATAAGAGCTAGAACTACCAAATTTGGTGACAGTATGTGTTATGCCGGCAGCGCTGCTTGCAGCATTGTGCCGAATCGTGTGTGCGTGTACGGCGGTGAAATGGGTTAAGTTGTAGACTGCAAAACGAATCGTACTATTATGCATTTACTGGTTCGAGTCCCGCCCGCATCAAAATTTAAATGTGTCCGTCTGTCCGTCTGTCCGTGTGCTGTCCGTGTGAAAATCTAGATCTCAGCTATTATAAGAGCTAGAACTACCAAATTTGGTGACAGGATGTGTTATGCCGGCAGCGCTGCTTGTTGGAAAACAGCGTCAGAACCGACAGGCCCGTGGTTCGATTCCTCGTTCATGCTGCTTAAGCTTGTTCTTTTTATTTTTTTTTAAGAACATTTACTTTAATTTTTGAATGTGCATTAATTGGTGGTCATGCATTTTATTTAAAAATTTTTTTAATGGCTTACAATGAACTTAGTTAGCAAGTGGAGAAGTGGTCTCTTAAATCAGCTGTGTGCGATTGTTAGAGCGCAGCTTTTTCTTATATTTTTTTATTTTTATTATACCCGCTACTCATAGAGTAGAAGGGTATTATAACTTTGTTCAAACCGAAAATGTGTGTAATAGGCAGAAGGAGACACCTCCAACCCCATAAAGTATATATATTCTGGCTCAGGATCAACAGCCGAGTCGACATAGCCATGTCTGTCTGTCCGTCTGTCTGTCTGTCCGGCAGTCCGTCTGTCTGTCCGTGTGAAAATCTAGATCTCAGCTATTATAAGAGCTAGAACTACCAAATTTGGTGTCAGGATGTGTTATGCCGGCAGCGCTGCTTGCAGCATTGTGCCGAATCGTGTGTGCGTGTGCGGTGGTGAAATGGGCTAAGTTGTGGACTGCAAAACGAACAGTACTATTATGCATTTACGGGTTCGAGTCCCGCTCGCATCAAAATTTAAATGTGTCCGTCTGTCCGTGTGCTGTCCGTGTGAAAATCTAGATCTCAGCTAATATAAGAGCTAGAACTACCAAATTTGGTGACAGGATGTGTTATGCCGGCAGCGCAGCTTGTTGGAAAACAGCGTCAGAACCGACAGGCCCGTGGTTCGATTCCTCGTTCATGCTGCTTAAGCTTGTTCTTTTTATTTTTTTTTAAGAACATTTACTTTAATTTTTGAATGTGCATTAATTGGTGGTCATGCATTTTATTTAAAATTTTTTTTAATGGCTTACAATGAACTTAGTTAGCAAGTGGAGAAGTGGCAGTCTCTTAAATCAGCTGTGTGCGATTGTTAGAGCGGAGCTTTTTCTTATATTTTTTTATTTTTATTATACCCGCTACTCATAGTGTAGAAGGGTATTATAACTTTGTTCAAACCGAAAATGTGTGTAATAGGCAGAAGGAGACACCTCCAACCCCATAAAGTATATATATTCTGGCTCAGAATCAACAGCCGAGTCGACATAGCCATGTCTGTCTGTCCGTCTGTCTGTCTGTCCGGGAGTCCGTCTGTCTGTCCGTGTGAAAATCTAGATCTCAGCTATTATAAGAGCTAGAACTACCAAATTTGGTGACAGGATGTGTTATGCCGGCAGCGCTGCTTGCAGCATTGTGCCGAATCGTGTGTGCGTGTACGGTGGTGAAATGGGTTAAGTTGTGGACTGCAAAACGAACAGTACTATTATGCATTTACGGGTTCGAGTCCCGCTCGCATCAAGAATTAAATGTGTGCAAAAATGTTTTTGTTTTTTTAATTTTATATTTTGACTTTGCCTAAATATTATAAGTCCATAGCCTTTTACGGTCAAAATATGATTGTAGCCGTTTTTTTGTTCCGCAAAAAAATTATGTACAAGCAGCGGGGTAGCGGGTATATTACAGTCGAGCACACTCGACTGTAGCTTTCTTACTTGTTTTGTAATTTTTTCAATGCTACCACTTGCAAAATTTTTAAATATGTTTTGTAAGTTTACTTTACTGTTTTACCTTACCAATTTTCAAATTTCAAATTATCTTTATATGGTAATCATTCCTTACAGAAAATAACAAAAACATGGCCTACGGTTCATCATAGTATAGTATGCAGAAAATGTGTATTGAGAAGAAGCCATATTAGTTTCAATAGCGCATATTAAATTCCTGTTTCAGCCAAAGAAATTTATTAGAAAGAAACAAAGAGAAAAAGGCAGCATCTTAACAGGAAGCTGCTGCAATATTTTTGACAACTGTCAACTAATCCACATAGTACTAAATTGGAGAATTTCATTAGCAGCGGACATTGAAAATTCCTGCAAATATCAAATGTGGTGGTAAATGAGCGTAAAGAGGGGCGCGCGCTGATTGCGCATGACATATAGAAAACTCAATGAGCGTGTGCACAACCTCTTAGCCAAATTAGGTTATTGTTGTCCACTTCCCCAGCGAAACATATGTTTAGCCCTATCTTGCAGGGGATTACGTGAATGAGAACTATATAAAATGCATTGTGCGGCGCTTTGTTAATGTTGTATATAAGATAAAGTACGTTAAATAAGGTTCAGCGACGAGGTTGCCATATGTCTCTGTATTAGGTATGTACAACAAAATATTATGGTCTGCTTCGGTCATTATTAGAGACCGAAATTATAATAAGTGATATTATTTTTTTAATACCCTTCGACAATGCTTGAAAATGGTATATTAATTTTATGTAAATGAGCCCAAAATGGGTATATATTTTCGATTTCTGTCTGTCCGTCTGTTGGGATCAATAAGTCCCGAAACTAACCCAGAGATGACGCTCGTAGTAAATCAGTAACTTCGTCTTTCTAGGGTACTAACCTTTGCTTGAAACGTGTCAAAATTTTAAGCCGATAGGACCAGAAACAGCTGAAATATCGAATTGGAGTAAAGTCGTTTTGTAGTTTGTTTAAAAAATGGAAAAAAATGAGTTTTGTATTCTGATAAAAAATTATTTTTTAATGGGTAAAAACATCATGCAAGTGCAATGGATTGAAAAATGTTACCCTGACTCTTGTCCATCAAAAGCAACGATTTGTCAGTGGTTTGCCGAGTTTAAACGTGGTCGTACCGACACAAATGACGTGAAACTCTCGGGTAGACCTGTGGAAGCCGTTACACCGGAAAACGTGAGTGAAGTGACAAAAATTAAA
This sequence comes from Zaprionus ghesquierei, assembly GCA_018904095.1. Classification (NCBI taxonomy): domain Eukaryota; kingdom Metazoa; phylum Arthropoda; class Insecta; order Diptera; family Drosophilidae; genus Zaprionus; species Zaprionus ghesquierei. The sequence continues at coordinate 1,013,799 of JAEIGP010000002.1, read as the reverse complement.
ATTAAAGATCGTAAAGTTAAGCTCCGTGAGGTTTCTGAGATGACACAGATATCATACCCTTTATGAAAAATTGAGCATGAAAAAAGTTTTTGCCAATTGGGTGCCGTAGCAACAGTCAGCTGGCAAAGTCATGGCGTCGGTGTTTTGGGATAAGCATGACATGATTTTCATTGACTATCTCAAAAAAGGTAAATCGATCCACAGTGATTATTATATTGACTTGATGGTGCCTTTGAAGGAAGAAATCGCAAAAAAACGACCGCACATGCAGAGAAAAAAATTCCTTTTCACCAAGACAATTCACCTTGTTACAAGTCGATGAAAACAGTAGCAAAATTGAACGAATTGGGCTAAGATCTGACCCCCCCCCCCATCATGACTAAATATTGTAGCTTTATTATTGCGCTTGCTTTACGGTTTATGGATTTGCGGGGGCGGATGTAGGCGTGTTCCAAATTGTAACAAAAATTTTACAGCGTATGAATCACATAAGTGTTGTTACCAAATTTGGTGACTCCAGCTTTTTTGGTTTCTGAGATATAGGTGCTTGCTATACGGTTTATCGATTTGCGGGGGCGGAAATAGGCGTGGTCAAAATTTTTATAAAAATTTTACAGCGTATGATACACATAAGTGTTGTCCCCAAATTTGATGGCTATAGCTATTTTAGTTTCTGAGCTATAGGCGTTCATACAGACGGACATACGGACCGACAGACATGGCTTAATCGACTCGGCTAGTGATCCTAAGCAATAATATATATACTTTATGGGGTCGGAGATGCCTCCCGCCTGTTTCGCACATATCGACAAACAAAATAGACTATATTTTTTTAAAATCCATGGTCTAAAAAATGTTGCAAAAAAAGGTTGTTTTCATTGTTAGTCTCGGGACTTATTGATCCAAAAACTGTAGTCAACAAATTTGGCACAAAGATTTTTCTAATTTGTCTGCTTCAATTTCAAATTTTAGATGACACGGTCCCCGCCATTGCAAATTAATAAATACATTTTTTAATTTAATAAGGCTAAACGTATTTTACTATCGGGTGTACTCGACTGTAGCTTATATAACTTGCATTATTATAATTTTATAGTTATAAGGATGATTAAATAAATGATGGCATATATGAATTGCTAAAAATATTCCTGCTTTATTTTATTACTACTCTTTCTCCCAGGCTATTCCCGTTTTCAACCCCTCAAATCAATTCCGTTATTTTTAAGTAATTTTTGCGGTTGAATTGCACTGATATCGGGCTTGTATTTGCAACAAATGCATTTGTATTAGAGACACGTCGAAAAACATAAATTAATAACCCATACCGAAACTCTGCGCAGAGTTTTTTGTGGGTCAGTTAAAATATGTGTATAAGTTAATAATTCAAACACTAAGATTTGTTTTACTTAACTCCACAGTATGGGTTCTTTATTCAAAGTTCAATTTTAGACTGATTTTACAATTGTTAAACTGTCCCTACGCTAGATATGACTTTGGGCCGCGCTGCTGGCAGAGGTTCGACAGAGGTTCGGCAGAGCTGCGCTGACCAATATGATTTAGGCATCGAATTGCAGCGTTAGCAATTTGAAGCCGCTGATGTTGCGGGTGGATGTTTACGTTAAGTCGGCGGATGTTGGGTTATTGAAATTAAATTGTGTCACAAAGTTGCGACACTTCTTTGGTGGCATTGACTTTGGGTTGTGTCGTATTGCATTTACTATGTTTGGGTTATTTAGTTTCGTTAATAGTTTTGTTATTTAACTCTCCCTCCTCAAATTCCTGCTTGTCCTTAAGTAGGTTTCAGAAATATGGGATATTGTTGAATTCCGGCTGAATTGAGTTTGTGATATTAGTTTTCTTGATTTGATTATTTAAATTTTTAAGTGGTTCCTGTTGAATTTGTAGTGTTATGTTTTCCTTTTTCCGTATAAATATTTCAGACAATATTATTCAAATTATCGTTGTAGTTATCAGTGAAATGATTGCAATCCGATTCATAATAGAATGTGTTTTGATTTCTTCCAGCTGTTCTATGTTTTTAATATTTAGGGCATGTAGTGATTCTAACGATAGGATTTGGAACCGTTCCGCTTCTATTGGGGACATCTGAATTATCGGTATTCCAGGTTTTATAATTGTTTTCTTCTTGTTAGTGAATTCCTTTTTATCTATTAGTATTGTGTCGTTCCAAAAATGCAGTAGATAGGTTCCATTTAATTGTTGTGTTGTGTTGTCGTGTTGTATAGTTCCATTAAAGTTGTTTAGTAGTATTAGGCTATTATCAATTTCCTCGACTCTTTGGATGTGCTCTGCGTTGGCGTAGTCACACAGCGATGCTTTTCCCTAAACTAATTTTGTGATACATTTAGATTTGCTTAAGTTAACAATGTTTTGTTTTTTACAAATTTTTATATTTTTAGATAGTTTACAATTTTCTGGTGTTTTTATTAATATGTCTTTATACAAAAATATTTCATTAGCTTCTAAATGGATAATTTAATTATTTCTTAGAACAGGTTTTACAAGTATGTTTTGATATGTAATCGGTTCTAGTTCTGCTATTTTTATAATGTAGGCTATTGTTGTTTTGTTATGTAGAACTGAAACATCAACCAATTCTAACATTTCTTCTACTGAACGAGAGGTAATATTACGTTTTTTTAACGTTTCATGAACTTCAGCAAGTTCTGTATCACTTAAAAGTAGGGTGTTTATTATATTTAGTCTTGCCCATTGCATAGCGTATTTGACATTAATTAACTCTTCTTTTAATAGTCTGATTTGATTTTGAAGACTTGTAGCTATTTCATTATTAAAAGAACTGTCTTTCCTAATTGAATTTTTTAACATATTCGAGACTGTAGTTAAACTATTAATTCTAGTCTGTAACTGTTGATTTATAATAATTTGTTCGTTATTGTTAGTTATAAGATTATTAATATTGTTCTCTATCATGACAAGATCGTCATGGTCAGGATTGCCTGCAACATACTTCCATGCTGATCCGATCCAATTTATTGATCTCTTGTTTTGATTTTTAAACGTAAGGGTGTTTAATGCAGAGAATGCTTGGGTTATTTCATGTGTAAGAGTGTGGTATAAGTAGCTTTTCCTTAAGTCCTTTACGGTGTGTTCTCGAATGTTAAAAAGTTCTTCTTCTATTTGTTTTAAGTTTATAAGATGAATCATTTTAATGGATGCTGATTGTATTTTCCCTATTCCTTTATGGATAGTAATAGTGTGTGCGTCTGTATAGTTTGTGATTTCAAGAGTTGCGGTTATCATTGGTAACCAAAATATTAGTAGGAGAAGCCTGCAACGAGAGCAAAGTGAAATTACAATTAGTTTTTTGAGGGGCATGGGCCGAATCGTCACAATCGGATGCATACCGTAAATCGGACAACTTTATTAGTTTTTGGATATAGGTGTTCTGTTGGACATTTTCGGACATATAAAAAAATATTCGGACTCCTAGTCATTTTTGATATTACTCTTGTGAACAATTTTCCCTGTTTTTGTGATAATAGTAGTACGATTATTTTGTTTTAAGATTTCTTTTTTATAACGTTTAGGTAGTTTGGACCCTAGTCTAGTATTTTGTTTAACGAATATTTCTTGTCCTGGCTGATAAGTTTTAATCTCCTTTCGTTTTTTATTATGGTTCTCCAAATCCTGTTGTTGTTTGTTTCTTAATCTCGTAATATATAATATATAATAATGTTCGGGATTTGTGGTGACATTTCTGCCAAAAAAATACTTCTAGTGGTCTTTGTTTGGTTACTGAGTGTATGGTATAATTGTATTCATAAATAGTTCTATCGAGCAGTTCTTCGATTGTTTGATACACCTGTTTTGATTTTAAACACCTCATTATTTCAGACAAGGTGGAATGAAATCTTTCTATTTGACCATTCACTATACTTTTATAAGGGGGAACCCTAAAAATTTCTATGCCTAGCTGGTCTTTCATCATAAAGTTGATACTGGCAGAATTAAATGATTTTTCATTGTCCATGACAACAAACTTTGGAACACCATAATAAAATAATATGTCGTTTAGTGGTTTTTTCTATATGTTCTATTGCTTTTGATTCTATAACTCTTGCTTGTGCTAATTTTGAGAATTTATCTATTGCTGTCAATACTAGTTTTTTCTCGGTAGAGAATATGTCGATGTGAATTGTGTGTCCTGGGTATTCTGGTATGGGGGTCTCTTTCAAAACTGGATTAGGTGGGTGTCTATCATATTTTCCTTCTTTACAGACTTGACATTGTTTAACTAGCATGGATATTTGATTTTTCATTTTGGGGAAATAGTATTTTTCAGAAATTTGAATTTTATTCTCTTCAGCATTTCTATGTGCTCTATTGTGGGTTTTTAAAATGATTTCGTCCTGTTCCAATTCTGTTGTTAAGTCCTTTACTCTAGATTGTATAAATCGTATTTTAATAGTCGAGAAATGTTCTGGATATAAATTTTGAATTTGACCCATTGGGTCTTCAGATGTTTGGATTCCGTTTATGACTGTTGGGTTGAGATATTTTGTTAATAGTTCTATTAGGTCACTGTCCGAAAAATGTGGTTTTGAAATTGTGTGTCTGTGAAATGTTGGGAAGGGTAATGTGAACTTATAATCGGGTGGTTCTTCTTTTAAAATAAATATTTGGTTTTTAAATGCATTAATGGGAATTTCTATGCTGGGTATAAGATTGTGACCTGAACTTTGGGCAATGTGCTGTGTTGCTGTTACTGAATTTACCTCACCTTGTTTGTAAATTAATTCTTTATCGTACTCGTCCAAATAGGATTTCCATCTCCTAACGGCTATGCTACCTTTCCAGTTACAATCATGCGTAAGGGGTTCATGGTCTGTGTAGATCTTTACTTTTGATCCACCATATAGGTATCCATTAAAGGATTTCACTGCCCAGAATATGGCTAACATTTTCTTACGCGCGAATTCATAACTTCTTCAGTTTTTGACAAAGTTCTGGATATGAAAGCTATTGGTTGGTTGGCTTGGGAAAGGACTGCTCCTATTGCATAATCAGAAGCGTCAGTTGTTAGTGTGAATTCTTTATTGAAGTCGGGGTAATGCAATATTACTTCATCAGATATCAGGGCGTTTTTTAATTGTTCAAATGCTTTCAAGGCTTCTTTGTCAAGTTGTATTAATTTTTTGGATGAAGCTCCTTTTGATATGCGACCATCTTCTCCCCTGAGCAATGTCGTAAGGGGCTTAGCGATTCAGGCATATCCCATTATGAATCTTCTGTAATATCCTGATAGCCCTAGGAAAGATCTAAGTTCCTTAAGCGTTTTGGGGCATGGGTAATTGGCAATTGCCTTTACTTTATTGGGATTAGTTTCTATACCCTTATCGGATATAACAAAGCCTAAAAATTCTACTTTGGTTTTAAAGAAATCAAATATTTGGCCAAGATTTTCGCAATGTGTTAGCTCATCCTTGCTAAAAACTATTATATCGTCGATATAAATGTAGCAAATTTTGCCTATGTGTTCTCTAAGAATATCGTCGAGAGCGCGTTGAAAAATAGACGGGGCATTTTTTAATCCGAATGGGAGACGCATGAATTCGTATTTACCGTTATTAACTGAAAATGCTGTTTTCTCAATGTCACTATCTTTTAAAAGAATTTGATGGAATCCACTTTTGAGATCTAGTACCGAAAATATTTTATTGTCACCTAGTTGAGCTAACACTCCATTAATGTCAGGTATAGGGTATCTGTCTGATATTGTTACGCTATTTAGTTTTCTATAGTCTATTACCATTCTGTACTTTTTTAACTTTTTAAATTAACTGTGATTTAATATTATTTCTATTCGAGCCTGTCTCTATTAGAATTTTCAGAATTTTCCCATTCCTCAGCTTGCATTCATAATATGGAAGTGAGGAATTTGTTATTCTAAAAAATTAACATAAGTATAATCATACTGGTAATTCTCATTGTTGTTGTTGATCATCTCAGAGTATTCAGTCACATCATTTTGTGTTGCAAGTGGCATAGGCGGTCTTTTCCCTGCTTCTACTGGATTTGGTCTATTCATGTAATTAATTTGTCTAGTATGTAGACTTCTGTCTACGTCCATCGGCTCTGGCCGTGGTTGTGGCTTAGCTGCAAATGGTCGAGGTGGTGGCATGTATTGAGTTTGAGCTGCAATGGGAATCGGTCCAAATTGGTTACCTACATTTGGTAAGATTGGTTTTGGGTAGAACTGTCCAAAATTAATGTTATTTTGGCGAGGAAAGATGAGCGGGGCTGGTTGTGGAGCGATGCTTGGCATAGGCGGTCTTTTCCCTGCTTCTACTGGATTTGGTCTATTCATGTAATTAATTTGTCTAGTATGTAGACTTCTGTCTACGTCCATCGGCTCTGGCCGTGGTTGTGGCTTAGCTGCAAATGGTCGAGGTGGTGGCATGTATTGAGTTTGAGCTGCAATGGGAATCGGTCCAAATTGGTTACCTACATTTGGTAAGATTGGTTTTGGGTAGAACTGTCCAAAATTAATGTTATTTTGGCGAGGAAAGATGAGCGGGGCTGGTTGTGGAGCCATGCTTGGTTGTGAAAATGGCCTGGCTTGAAAGTTCGGGTTGCTAATAATTGGGAGCTGCCTCTGAATTGGTGGAGGTCTTAGTGGAGGCTGAGATGCCCGCCGGAAGTTAGTTGATTGCACTCTATTGTTGGCATGGTTAGACCTGACAGCTTGATTTTCTAATTTCAAGCAGAGATGTAAGGCTGTGGGTAAATCGGTGGGTTCTTTCATACCCAATAATCGTGACAAGTCTCCCCGTAGTCCTCTAATAAAAGTGTCCAAAGCTTTGTCCTTATATAATTTGGTCAGTAGTTGCTGTGACTCAATGTTTAAGTCCATGCAACTAATTCTATTCAATATCAGAGATAAGTGTTTATAGACATTTTGGTGGAAGTCTTCTACAGATTGATTGGGACCTTGTATTATTGTAGTCATCTGATACTCCAAAGTACTCAAATCTCTTTTATCAGCGAAATGTAGGGTAAGCCATTTAGATATTGCAGTCAAGTAAAGGGGAACGTTGTAAGATTCTAAAGCAATATCGGCATTGCCAGTGGTTTTATTGCGAATTGTGTGCAATATGCCAAAATATTTAGATGTGCTCGTATGTTCCTAGAATTCTATCTACACCCTTTTTCCAGGAGCCGAGCTCTGCTGGATTGCCTGAAAATTCACGTAGTCCCTTTACTATGTCTGGAACCTTATCTAAGTCATCCAAATTTCTTTGGTGTTCGGGGTTGATGCTCTGATTTTCTGCGTTAGTGAAGTCGAATGAGTTTGTTTGGGCTTGCCGTAACAGAACAGGTAATTGTTCTGTTATAATCTGCCTAATAGTTTGTGCTACGTCGTTGTTTTGTGCTACGTCGTTGTTTTGTGCCATGTCTCTGTGTTGTTGGAAAGCTACTTGCCTTCTGCTAGTTTCTACTGTGTTAAATACTGCGGGTCTAATTAGATTATTCGGGTTTGACATTGATTTGAAAAGTTAACTTATTTTAAAATTTTATTCTGTAGATTATAAAATTTACACTAAACTTTGTATGGGCAAGTGTCGAATAAAATTATTGGTCTTGAAGAGTTGAAAATTATATAAAACTTATTACTTAGCGAAATAGAAATTGTAATTAATGCTTATTAAATAATTTTGGTTGTCTTATTTGGTTGGTGCAAGCAATTAATTTTGTTTGAATATTTCGTGTGTGAATCGTATTTAAAGAAATTGCATGTATGATTTTATTTAGTATTATTTAGATTTATTGGGATTTGTTTTAGATTGTGTGAAAACCAGTGGCTGGTTTTACCCTTCTACCTTGGAGGGTCCTTTGATTTAGGAATCGCAAGATTGGGTTTAATTTATACTGCACTAATAAATGCACTTTTTATTTGGTGCAATGCAGTGTGGTTTTAGTTATCGCTTTACGCAGTTTGATGTAATTTATTAAAGCACACTTTAAATATTCGAAATTACGTCAAATATTTTTCACTTCACTATTACTTAACTTATTATTTAAACTTGGTTTCACTTAGTTAAAAATTTTGTTATTTTAAAATTTTTTCTTTTAACTTATAATTTTAATTGCGTTTTCACTTTTCTTTCTTTCGTTTTAGGTAAGTTTAATTTTGCACTTATTCACTAGCTTACATTATTGAGATTGATGTGGTCACTCCTCCCGTTGATCCGGATGTGTTCCTGTTTGCTGTTGCTACTTGGGATCCTGGGATCACTCCAATAGAGGTTGTCCTGCGGGCTGACCTGACAAGACTTGCGATCCACCGATGGGGTTTTGCTGCACCAGATCCGTCTTAAGGGATGAGTCCTCTGATAACAGCGGGCCAGTGAGATGGGATGGGAAATTAATCCTCAAGTCTTAACTTAATGAGACTGTATCCGTTTCCACTGGTCCCTGCTCGGGAGCCAGTTAATAATTCAAACACTAAGATTTGTTTTACTTAACTCCACAGTAGTGGTTCTTTATTCAAAGTTCAATTTTAGACTGATTTTACAATTGTTAAACTGTCCCTACGCTAGCTGTGACTTTGGGCCGCGCTGCTGGCAGAGGTTCGACAGAGGTTCGGCAGAGCTGCGCTGACCAATATGATTTAGGCATCGAATAGCAGCGTTAGCAATTTGAAGCCACTGATGTTGCGGGTGGATGTTTACGTTAAGTCGGCGGATGTTGGGTTATTGAAATTAAATTGTGTCACAAAGTTGCGACACTTCTTTGGTGGCATTGACTTTGGGCTGTGTCGTATTGCATTCACTATGTTTGGGTTATTTAGTTTCGTTAATGTTATTTAACTTATATGTGTTTGTATAGTGTATTACCTGTGCGTGTGCGCCTGTGTTTTTATTTTCTTTTTTTTTATTACAAAAGGAAAACAAATTCCTCGAAAGATACCATCCACCGTCCGTGGATGGTATGCACGATTCATAACTCTCCAAGTAGAGTTACGCCTACGTACTAAACAAAAACCTCCGTATGCTCTCCAGTCCTTGCTTCGCTCACTGATACTTCCAATCAAGGTATTACTTCGGTGAGCAGAATGTGGTGCCCGATCGCAATCCCTCTCTTGGTGCGTTACTGCGTAACGCTCCTTCGTTAACTCTTTAGTCGCCTTTTACGACAAGCCGAGCCCGCTGAGGTGGTATTCTTGGTCCGCCACCACACGGGAATGCTCCTTATCCAACGGGTCTGCTGACCGTCTCATCGATGCGAACACGTTTCATCATGCCTATGATAATGCCATGAGTCCTCTCCCACACGTTTTTGTCCGCCAGCATATTGCGCATTAGACTTCTCGGGCTGAGCGGAGTTCCAGCAAGAGTCTCCAGTATCTCCCTCTCTGTACGAAACCTAGTGCAGTGCATTAGGATATGTTCCGCTGTTTCGGCTACGTCGCTGCAGAACAGGCACAGGGCTGAGTCCACATGGTCCATCTCCCTTGTTGTGAGTATTACCACCTAGTCTGCCACACTCCATAAAGCCAGTCGCTGATCTCTTCCCCGGTAACATCTGCTCGAGTCAGGTATTGGGCTTCTATCTCAAGATCGATCGGGGGGATGCGATATTGTCCTAAATCCTCTCATTAGTCTAAGAGCCAGAGTCCGTGATACTGCACGCGCGTTGTCCAAGTAAGTCACTTTATTCGTGAGACTCCTCTAGATGGTGGCAGCTTATAAAAGCGATGATTTCGCGACTGCCACTAGCAGCCTTCTGGCCGGCATCCTGGGTCCACCTATATTTGGCATGAGTCTTGCCAGTGCTGCTGCTGTCATCGCTGCCTTCCTACTGGCGTATAGCGCATGCTCCTTGAATGACAGTCTATGGTCAATTAGAACACCCAGATACTTCAGGGATCCAGCAGACTCTATTTGAGAGTCTTTGACCGCGACACGTTTACTCTCGACGGCCTTTCTGCTGCTCAACAACACTGCTTCGGACTTGTGCGCAGCGATGCTTAGACCGGCATTCTCCAGCCAGCTAATAGCTGAGCTAATCGCTGCATTGCTCTTGTCCTGTAGCTCTGGAATAGTTTTGGCAACCGCTGCTACCCACGTCGTCAGCAAAGCAGAGTAGCTCCACTCTACTGGGCTTGCTGATGGACAATATCCCGTCGTACATTATGTTCCACAGTATTGGACCAAGTACCGACCCTTGTGGGACACCTGCGGTGACGTGGTGTTTTCTTGGCCCGCCATCAGTATCGTACCATAGTATACGGTCCCTGAAGTACCTGCCTATGATGATCCTGAGGTAACGAGGAATACCCATGTTGCGCATGGCCCCAAGGATGTTTGGCCATCTCGCCGTATTGAATGCATTTTTCACGTCTAGCGTGATGATGGCGCAGTACTCCTTGCTGCCACCTAGCCATCTGTCACCATCGAGGGCGGACTTGGCCAGATCTCTTATGGCAGTGAGAGCGTCGAGAGTGCTTTTTCCTCTCCGGAAGCCATACGGGTGTCTTTGTAGGCCATCGGGGCTCTCAGTGATCAGCTCAATTCGGGTGTATAGGATGCGTTCGAAGAGCTTTCCCACAATATCCAGCAGACATAGTGGGCGGAAACTGCCTGCAGCAGCGGAAACTGCCTGCAGCAGCCTGAAGATTTCAGGCTTAGCATTTGCGGCCTGGGATGCCATCGAGACCTCGGGCTTTGTTGGGCTTAATTCTCTTTGCCGCTTCGATGACCTCACATGCAGTGACACACGGGAAGTCGGGGACAGGGATTTCTTGTGCGGGTTGCCTTAGATTATCCTGATCTGGAAATAGCTGCTGCACGATGCTTGATAATAGAGCCGGGTCCTGTGGAGTACCTCCTTCAGCAGCTTTCAGTTTGTTGCAAACCATTTTGTAGGCGGGACCCCACGGATCATCGTCTACGCTCGACAGCAGCTCTTTAAAAGCATTTGCTTTAGCAGCAGCAATGCCATTTCTGAGCTCCGCACGTTTCGATCTGTTTACATCTTACGCGGCATCGCTGCACCGCAGCAGCTTCCAGCATTTTCATGAGCGCAGCCACCATGGTTTCCGCATGTCCACTTGTAAGCTCCATTTGTTCGATGTTGAAAGCCAGCATGTCCTTGTCAAGTTTTCTTGCCCATGCTTGCCAAGAGTACTCCTTGCCTGTCGTTGTGTGATGCACGACGTGCGGGCGCTGATCGTTCAGGTGACATCGATGAATGATGTACCTCTGTCGTTATTAAACGTCGGCTTGCCGCCGTCAATCAACAGCACCAGATCCAGCTGGTTCATGGCATCAAAAACGGCCCGTCCTTTGAGATTGGATATCCGGCTTCCCCATTCTATTGCCCAGGCGTTGAAGTCACCTGCAATGACTACAGGCTTGCGCCCTCTAGCGTGGTGAACTAAAGTGTTTAAAAGTTCCTCGAAGAGGTCCGGACTGTCACTAGGTGGGGCGTAGCAGCTGTACAGGTGAACACCCTTAACTTTAGCGTACGCAATGCCACGCATAGGCACGCTTTCCTGTTCCTCTATGTAGAGGCTTCTGCAGCATATGACTGCCGCCTTACGTGTAGAGTCGAAGAGCACTCCCGAGTTTCCCGCACCAGGGGCGTACGGTTCGCTCAGAAGCATGACGTCAGCATTGCGCTCTCTCGCTGTCTGGGACAGGAGGCTCTGTGCAGCTGCGCAGTGGTTAACATTTAGCTGGAAGATGTTAATCATCCGCACGGCGACTCAGGACTCCTTTTTTTGTGCTCGCTTTGAAGGTAGGGCATGCATAACTACCTGTCGGGTGATTCCTGTCTACATCGCTGTTGCAGATCAGTCATTTCGGCGGATTATCACAGCCCTTCGCTCTGTGCCCACGTTCGCCGCACCGAAGACAGCAGTCCGAGCGGTCAGGCTCCTTACAGTTGATGGCCCTGTGACCGTAACCCAGGCACTTATAGCATCTTGTGGGGCGTGTGTCTTGAATGATGCGACAGCGAGACCAGGCAACGGTTACCGAGCCCTTTTTTAGGACGTCTATTGCGTCGTTAACGCTAAGCGTAACCGTCACCACTTGGGTCCCATCTCGCATTTTGCGCATCCCCCGCACATCTTCTGGCTTCAGCTGAATCCCTTCGAATTGGGAGCCCATGCAGTTGTAGACCTCCATTGCTGTCGTCGCCTCATCCATACCGCTGCAGGCTAGCGCCATTCTTGCGCGCCCGTGCGGACCGCAGCCATTTTCCTAAGGGATTCTTCGATCGCTCCTTTATATTTGGGCACTCTTGCAGAAACTTTTCCCTCCACTTCGAGCAACAACTCGCCTTGTTGAGTCCTCCTGATTTTCTTGACATGACTGCCAAGTTCTGTCAAGGTCGGATCGGCTTTGAGCTTACGGAGCATGTCCGAGTATGAAGTTTCTCCCGTCTTTTTAATTATTATGGCCTCCGGCTTTTAGAGCTGCCATCTCCGAAATCACACCCTTAGTTTCTCGGGTAACGTGGCGCTGCGTCTCAAAGGCTGATAGCAGTACCGTTATTTTCCGTTCCATAATGCCCAAAATGCTGCGCAGGTCCTCGTTTTAGTAGGCCGACAGGTCTAGTGGCCTAATCGGCGAAACAGGCGGGGTTTTCGCTGAGACTGATGAGATCGGAGATCTTCTTCTTGGTCACTAGCGATGCTGAAGGGGCCAAGTTCTCTCCTACTATAACATCACTGATGTTGGGTATTGGAGTCAGCGTCTGAGAGACGGCTTGCGCTACGCTCACGGCCGCTGGAACTGGGATTTTAGTTCCTCACTCCGTTATTCCCACTCCTCTTGTGGGGGACCTGGACATTTTGGCGCTTCGTTTGAATGGGTTCGCCACGTCGTCGGGGGCAATGCCCCCCGTTGGACCATTAATTGGTGAGAGGTTGATGATTAGTCTGTCCGAGACCTTTGCGCCGTTTCCCTTGCTAGATATCGGTCAACTCCACAAGATTTATATATAAATATAAATATATATTTATAAATATATATTTATAAGTATAGATATGTATTTATATAAATATAAAATTCAAGTTAGCCCTGGCAGCGCCGTTGATCTGGCAACGCCACTCAGGTCCGATCGCTTACTGACGTAAGTTGGCAGCGCTGACAGCTGATGTTCTTCGCCGGCCACAATGGCGTGATTTAGGAAAGAGAGAAAGCGAGGAAATGTTGAGTGAAAATTAAATTTGCACTTTCACTCAGCCCTCGCGGCGCTCTCCTCGCCCCCACCACCAATAAGCGCAGTGATGTGACCTGGGAAAAAGCTCACGGTATGGATTCCAGAACCCGGAGAACCTCGCAGTAAGTATTGCTACCGATGCAGCAGACTTTGACCAAGCACTTTGCTCTTTCAGGTCAGAGTTCTGGCCAGACAAACCGCAGAAACACAAGAAAAAATTTTTCACTATCAAAAAACACGTCTTGCTATTTTCGTGGTAGATTCGGTCGTCACGTGTGCGCGTGTGTGTGCAAACAGATATGCGCATGCATTGCACTATGATCCAAAATCTGAAATTATGGATATAAAGTCATTTCGCGCAAATGCCCAAATCGAAAATTTTGTGACGTCATTATCTTAAGAAAACATCAATCTGCAATGTTCCATACCAGAAATCTTTACAGGTCGATCCACTGTTAAGATACCGTTTGACAAACACAGCTGTTAATTTTGAAAAAGCATAGACTGAGAAAAGGAAAACTCATTGCAGCTTTTAGAAGGCGCAACGTTCCATAAATATTAAAATTTAATTGTTTCTTTAATATGAAAGTTAGTCAGCAAGGTCCTTGTAATTCTTGTTTTCGCTGGAGGCTTAAATTGAAATTAAATTTTCAAATAAAACAAGTAAGAAGGTTACAGTCGAGTGGGCTCGACTGTAATATATCCGCTACCCAGCTGCTCGTACATCAAAATTATTTGCGGAACAAAGAAGAACGGCTACAATCATATTTTGACCGTAAAAGGCCATAGACTTACTTAACTATTTATGCAAAGTCAAAAAGTCGGGAAGGACTCGAACCCGTGAATGCATAATAGTACTGTTCGTTTTGCAGTCAACAACTTAACCCATATCACCACCGTACACGCACACACTATTCGGCACAATGCTGCAAGCAGCGCTGCTGGGTATGGGAAACGTTAAGCTGAATAACTTCTGTGTTTTTTATCCGATTGTTACCAAATTTTCAGAGATCATCTGGCTAGCTATAGTTATCATATAAACCGAAAATTAACAATATGGCATCAAATGGCAATTGCGCTTGTAATCAATTTTTTTCGATTTACGGGGCGGAAGGGAGCGTGGCCAAAATCCAAAATAAACTTGATCAGCGTGCAATAATAACACATTTTGTCACATTTGGTAGTTCTAGCTCTTATAATAGCTGAGATCTAGGCTTTCACACGGACAGACAGACGGACAGACGGACATGGCTATATCGACTCGGCTGTTGATCCTGAGCCAGAATATATACTTTATAGGGTCGGAGGTGTCTCCTTCTGCCTGTTACATACATTTTCGGCTTGAACAAAGTTATAATACCCTTCTACTATATGAGTAGCTGGAATAAATATAAAGTGAAGCTCAGCTCAGTTCAACATAAAACCTATAGTGGGTTGTAGGGAATTTGTTTCTGCTTCAAATTAGTCCTATTGCAAAGTGAACTTTTTGCGATATTTGCGATCTTAGATCTTGCCTTTTGGTATACAATAAATAATTGTTCAGCACGTAGAATAAATTGTTCACGAAAAGGCAGGGGGGCAGTACACTGAGGCAATATTAAAATTTTCTCTGCTTGCGGTCAGTTGCATAACTGCTGCCTGGGTATGATTTTCCAAGAGAATGGAGAATGGTTGATGAGGGATAGTTGATTTAATTAGGATCGCCGCACCTCAGTGTTGTCTGTCATGCGGGTAGTTGGCAGAGTGTACGGTGTAGCCAGAGGTCCTAAACCTTTTAAGAGAGGAGAAATGGGATTTCGACAACAGAAGGATGTCAATGTCGTGAAGTTCAATGAAGAGATTGGAGAAGCAGCTGCATTAGGCTTTCCAGCAACGACATCATCCTGTCAAGCCTAGCAAAAAGCTGCTCCAGCTTGGAATCTAGATTGGCGCTTTCATGAGGGATGCTTGGCTGAACAACGGGCTGGTTGCCTTTGACAACGGTCGCAAATGATGGCTTTCCAACGCCCAATCAGCTTGCTACCAACTTTCTCTAAGATCTTCGAGCGAATTTTGCTAACGCGTTTGATGTCACAGGTAACAGACTACATTTGACAGCATCAATTTGGGTTTAGGAAGTCTCACGGTTGCTTTAAACAGTTTCATCGCGCAACTAATCACCTGGATATGTTTATCCCACTTGAAAAATCTTTAAGCTTTTTTAGAAATATTACAATACAAAGAAATAATGACAAATACGGACGCGGTGTTCGGTTTCAAATTTTTATTACGCGTGTAGTTGGCTTCAAAGCACGACAAAGAGTATCTCCATAAATGAGAGTGGGCCACAGTCCGACCACACTCCCCGAATTCGCTTTCGGCAATTGCCGATCGTCTTACACTAAGAGACTAAAACTAAGACACTTCTTGTGCTCTCTTAACTACTAGCTTAACTACCTATTTTCTCTTATCTATTGTACAATATTTCTATTTTATTCTAATTGTTGGAATTGCTCCAACATTCCGGCCCCGTTGAAGAGCTCCGGTCTTTAAGAATTCGGGAGCACTGCCAGCTTTTGTACTGGGCGCCTAATTGCGCCTGCTGGTGTTTTTATTTCCGCTATCCGAACCTTGCCGTCGATTCCTGCGACTACGCGCGTTACGCCCAATGGTACACCGTTGCGGGGGTGTGTTGTCGTCGTGCACCATGACGACCGCCCCTCCACCAAATTGGCCTCCTCTTTGGTCCACTGCGTTCGCTGCTGTAGGCTGAGCAGGTAGTCCTTGGACCACTTGCGCCAGAAGTGCAGTTTGAGAGCCGACAACTACTTCCACCGCTTCAAGAACGCGGGTCCTGGCTTGTTGCTCGACTCTCCTGGTTCTGATTCTTGCGGCAGCCCAAGCAAAGGCTGCCCGATGAGTAGATGCCCTGGTGTGATCACGTCGCCATCGTTGGGATCGGTGCTGTCGACGAGTAGCGGTCTGGAGTTGAGCAACGCCTCGACGTCCACCAGATGCGTGCTCAACTCGTCCGGCGTCAGATTCGCATTGCCCGCTCCTCGCACCAGTCGGTGCTTGGCAGCCTTCACCGCTGCTTCACACAGTCCTCCGAATTGCGGTGCTCCACCCCTCTCTCCGCTGCGTACCCCGTCAGTCGTTTCTCGCTCTCCAAGAATGCCGTCTGCAGCTCCTTCAGCACGTTGCTCGCTCTCACGAAGTTCGTTGCATTTTCGCTGAACATCGTCTCGGGTAGTCTGCGCCTCCCAATAAACCTTTTAAAGACATTCAAAAAAGCATCAGTTGATAGGTCCGTTATAAGTTCCAAGCGAACTGCCTTTGACGCGAAGCAAACAAAAACGGCAACATAAATTTTTACAGGGGGTCTCCCCTGATATAGCTAACACAAAACGGCCCATAGAAATCTACACCAGAGACTCTGAAGGGTCGGCCTTCTCGGATACGATCGGCAGGCAAATTACCCATTATTTGGCCCAGCAATTTTGGCTTATACCTAAAACAGTGTACGCAAGTTCTCACAACTGCAGTACATAAGCTACGTGCGTTCACCACCCAAACTTGCTCCCTCAACAACCCAACTAACACCTTTGCACCAGCGTGGTAGTGCCTAAGGTGCTAGTGTTTGACAAAGAGTTGCGCAAAGGCGGAATTCTTTGTCAATAAAAAGGGAAATTTAGCCTCATACGAGAGAGGACCATGTAACAAACGACCTTCTACCCGGATGAGTTCAAATTTTAGGCCGTTCATTTCTAATTTGTCAATAAATGGATTTAATGATTGAAGCATTGGTGATAGGACAGCTGATTTTTCCATTAATTTCAATTCTTTTCTTAATGTGGTGCATTGTACCACGGCGATCAATTTAAGAAATGAAATGTTTCTTTCCAAGGCCGATACCACAAGAAAATCTGTTCTAAGCCGTTTGAAACAAAAACGAAGTATATATGCCACTATTCGAACTAGTCTTGCAAAGTTGGAATGACGATGTATCAAGTCTACGAAACAATTTTGCGAAGCTTCCGCTAGTGTGCCAACCATCACACTTTTTTATCTTCAGACGTTTTCAAGGTCGACGTTATCTGGAACTGATGAAGCTGTGGCCATTGGTCTTTATCTTGCATCAAAAAACTTGGCCCTTTAAACCACAAAGAATCCATAAGTTCATTTATATCAGTTCCTCTCGATACCAAGTCAACAGGATTGGCGTCTGTTGGAACATACAACACCATTTGACAACTCCTGAATTTCAGCGACTCTATTTGCTACAAATGTACCCAACCTGCCAGAATCACGCTTTAACCAGTATAGCGTAACCTGTGAGTCTGACCAGAAATTCACGCTTTCTATATTGAATTTTTTCATGGTTGGAGAGATTCGATGCCACAGTTTGGCCAACAAAAGTGCTGCATATAGCTCTAGCCGAGGTATTGTTTTTACATTAAGTGGAGCTGCCCTCGACTTTGCTGTAAGTAATGTAACGCAAAGACGTTTGGTTGTTGGTTGGTTGTTGGCAGTTCGTACATATATGCAGCAGCCATATGCGTGACTGGAAGCATCTGCAAAACCATGGATTTGAACTTGCTGATAATATGAGAGGCAAACATATCGAGGAATGCGGATCTTATGCAAATCGCGCAATAACAGGGTGAACTTCTGCCATGCAGTGTGAAGACTCATAGGAATGGCCTCATCCCAATTTTTCTTAAGCCTCCACAACTCTTGTAATAGCATTTTGGATTTTGTTATAATGAGAAACAGCAAACCAGATTTTTCGACGTTTGACAAGGAATTGTCATCATTGACTAGACTTTCGAATAGGCACATACATTTTTTGCTCTCCGAATGTTTGCCACTAAATTTTATCCTTCTAAAAGTTCAGTCGAGATGGTTTTTGCTCTAATTGCTGTTTGCATACGAGCAATATCAGCACTAACTCTGTCAAATCTTTGCAAGCATAGTGATAATTTTGCACTTGTCTTGCTGATTTGTGGCTTTTCACTCATCTTTTCGGACTCAGACATATTTAATAAAGAAGCTTACTAAAGCCAACAAAAGAAATAAATGTCACAAACCTTGATAGCTACCCACGTAACGACGCTGACTATGTAAGTCTAGCTTGCTTGATACACACACACTCAACCAATGCGTTGTGTGAGCAAACAAACGAAAATGATCCAAGCGATCCAAATTAAGCAAGCTAAACCTTTGCTGTAACTACGTTTGTAGGCAGCAATGTAAAATGCGGGGTGCGGGGTATGCAATGCAAACGAGAGAATATATACACACGCACTCTCAGTGGTATTTATATCAAACAATCGAAAAGGGATCAAGCGAAAAAGAGAATCAAACAAACGGTTGCTGTAACTACGTTTGTAGACAGCAACAGAATATGCGGGGTGCGGGTGACGAACTGCAAGCAGCGGTAAATGCAAGCGAAATCGAAACAACAAAAAATATGTGAGCGCAAAGAAAGGTCCGAAGGTGAACGGACGCAAAGACAACTGTATGTGTGTATATGCAAACGCCAAAATGTAAGTAAGTAGTTTATGTATTAACCGATATTTCAAATTAGCGGTTAATATGCAACTCACTTATGTACGTCTACCAAAAACCACAAAGACAAACCGTGATAATTTGCGTTTACACACACAATTGTTAAATTTAATAAATATGTAATCACCAATTCTATATTTTAATCTGCGATAATATTGCCGTTTTGTTTAGTTTTATTTGTAATCACGAGAATAATAATTTGTTAGTGACTACTAACTTCATATGAATGTATGTACATATGTTCACTTTCTTATATATGTAATAAAAATGAGTCTCAGAAACTAAGCTGTTTGCTAATTTAATAAGATTTTATGTCGAACTAAGCGACAGCATACATTGATGCTCAATTTTTGACACTGAATACCTGAAGACTGTCTAGGGAATCAATAGACATCTAACGATTATTGTACATCAGGCACAAATCAGGAACAAAACGGCTGGCAGCTTGATGAATATAGTTGAATGCATTTTTCAACCACACACGAAACGCGCGAAGCCAACTACTTCCGATACAAAAAATGAGAAATCTCTAAGCTTTTTTAGAAATATTACAATACAAAGAAATAATGACAAATGCGGACGTGCAGTTCGGTTTCAAATTTTTATTACGCGTGTAGTTGGCTTCAAAGCACGACAAAGAGTATCTCCATAAATGAGAGTGGGCCACAGTCCGACCACACTCCCCGAATTCGCTTTCGGCAATTGCCGATCGTCTTACACTAAGAGACTAAAACTAAGACACTTCTTGTGCTCTCTTAACTACTAGCTTAACTACATATTTTCTCTTATCTATTGTACAATATTTCTATTTTATTCTAATTGTTTGAATTGTTCCAACACCACTCATTGGGATTTTTCGATAGGAACGCATGAATACCATCAATCAAGGATCGATTGACGCGCTGGGTTGCATTCGATTGCGGTGAATATACAGCCGTGTACGTGTGACGAACACCCAATGACGTTAGCCAAGCATTAAAGTCTTTGCTTTTGAACTGAACGCCATTGTCACTAACAATGCATGAAGGAATGCCATAAGTCAAAAAGATTTGATATAGGAGAAATTCTTGTGTAGGTGCAGTAGTAAACTTTTTAAGAGGACACATTTAATGGAACTTTGAAAAATGGTTCAAGACTATAAGAAGTCCTATATTTCCATTTTTACTCCGCGGATACGGGCCGAAAATATCAATGTATAAACGCTCGAAAGCCCTATTCGTCGTAGCAGCTTTACCCATCGGAAGTCTCATAGTGACGTTTGGCACTTTTGTGGCCTTCCGAACGTCGCAATTGGGTACGTAATCCCTAACCTGAGCGATCATTCCGGGCCAAAAGAAATTACGCTTAATGAGCTCCAGAGTTTTGGTAACCGTGTCATGCAACCTGTTGATCACAGACTCGGTTAACGCATGCGGAACCCAAAGCTTCCATGCAAGCTGCTCACCAAGCGCTGTCCCGTCGGTGTGCTCTGTACGTACGTACAAATATTGGTCCCTAACTTTTAAGTCAGGGTAATTGCCATCAGGGCTTAATGCCTCATCGGGTAATTGGCGATACTCCGAATTCTTAAAATGGGGAGAATCTAAGTCGATGACTGGCTTGAGCACTTCTAGTGCATCAGCCAGAGAAGACTCACATGGTCTGTAATTGTCTCAAACTCCTGCAGCTCGAGATAACAACGAAATAAGCTCAGTTATCGGAAATACCAGCTCAGCAAAGTTCTTAATAAATCGCTGATCTTAGGGGGGTTACGTAAAATGAGTTTTCTCCTATTAGTGTGGCTATTTTATTTACTAAATCACTTGAGCTTTTTTCCCGAATGTATATTGGAGGAGGCTTGACCTTCTTAGGTTCCTCTTTGGATGACTTTGCCGTTTGTATACTTTCATGTGTAGAATTTGCCAGCAGCTCAAATCTATTGGTGTTTGCTGGCGTTTTATTAGTGAGCATGCTAGCATTGTCTCGTGTAATTTTTGACTTGGTTTCTGTTTGTTGGTTTTTGTTATTTTGAGGGCTAAGTTTTCTTTTTATTGTTATGTAGCGATCCATTCCAGTCTGTATAGTCGAACCGGCGTTCTTGTTTACGTTTTGGTTTGCCGATAGCGCAGCAGAGCCATTAAGTTGTGTATTTGTTTTGACCGCTAGCTCAGTGAGAGCAAGTGCTTGCGTCGGCGAAATTGATCGAGCTGACAATACCGTTCCAGTTGTTGTTGTGATTGCAGTTGCAGTGGTTGTTGTTGTCACGGTATTAGTCAACGTAGGTAAGCGTAGAGAAATTTCGCAAGTGTTTGGAGCTTGCGGGTTTTGTGACGAAGCTAGAAGTGAGGGAGAGCAAGAACGCACTCTTTCTTGAGTTGTTGGCAAAGGTAAATTCGTCGCGCTCGCTGTCTGCATAAGTCGCGGAGATGTATGAAAAGTACGCGTTGTTTCGTTGCAATGAGAGCCGGCGATCGTCTTGCTCGCGTTGTCGCTGAGCGCGAGTGTTGTTTTGGCTCATAGTGATTCTTTTTGTTTGTATATTGTTTTTGGTCTTCTGTTTAAAGATGTAAAACTACTTGCGTATATTACTTCAAACTCAAAATATGTATTCGAGCGATGGTGCATCGCACAGAGCGTTTCTTTTGCTTCGAGTTATTTATTTCTTTTATATAATATTAATAACTATTCACTTCACTCAAATACACCGAGTTTTATACGGAGCTCGATAAAAACACGTCTTCACACGTCAACGAACCGTCCTCTGTAATAAAATTGATGTTGTTTTTTTTTAAATCTTGAGTTTACGAGGGTCGTTTGATAAGTCCGTGACTTTTTGAATAAAATATATTTTTTTCGTCAAAGAAGCGTTTTATTTCTCAACATAATCTCCTTTTAGCTCTATACATTTAGTCCAGCGTTTTTCCAATTTTTTTATTCCTTCCAAATAATAGGTTTTCTCAAGGCCCTCAAAATAGTCGTTTGTTTCTGTGATGACCTCTTCATTTGACCCGAATCTCTTACCGCCGAGCCATTTCTTCATGTTTGGAAACAAAAATAGTCACAGGGGGCTAAATCTGGAGAATATGCTGGATGGGGTAGCAGTTCGTAGCCCAATTTATGAAATTTTGCCATGCTGACTACACACGTGTGCACCCGTGCATTGTCCTGATGGAACAGCACTTTTTTTTTTCGCCAAATGCGGTCGTTTCTGCTTCAAATCAATATCGAATCTGTCCAAAAGCTCTGAATAATATTCGCCGGTGATCGTTTTACCCTTTTCAAGGTAATCGATGTGAATGATACCTTGTGCATCCCAAAAAACTGTGGCCATGACCTTGTTGGCCGACAGACCCACCTTGGCCTTCTTTGGTGCACGTTCACCCGGAGAAACCCACTGTCTTGATTGTTCTTTGGTCTCTGGTGTGGTGTGGTGGATCCATGTTTCGTCTACGGTAACGAAACGGCGCAAAAATTCGTTTGGATTGCGGTTGAACATCGCCAAACACTCCTTTGAAATGGTCACACGGTTGCGCTTATGGTCGTGTGTGAGCAATCGCGGCACCCATCGCGCGGAAAGCTCTTTCATGTCCAAATATTCATGTAAAATGTGATGTACCCGTTCAGTTGAGATGCCTACAGCCTCAGCTACCTCACGCACTTTCATTCTCCGATCATCCAATATCATTCCATGGATTTTGTCGACGATTTCTGGCATGACGACCTCTTTTGGGCGACCTGAACGTTCGGCATCACTTGTACTGGTACGACCACAACGGAACTCAGTAAACCATTTCTTAACCATTGAAATTGATGGTGCAGAGTCCCCATAATATTTATAAACGCAAACCAAAAAACGCAGCTTTCTCAAAATTTTACAGTCAGCTGTTAATCGATAACTGCTGACAGGAGCAGTGTTGTATTTAGAGCAGGTGCGCGGCAAATACAAAAAGTCACGGTCTTATCAAACGACCCTCGTATATATACCGATGCTTTTCCCTAATATTATTATATTGTTGTATTATTTAAAGTATAAAATACAACAATAAGACAATAGGTTTACATGAAGGTTACATATACATACTTATATAATATATGTTTGTACAATCCTCATATATACATCTATTATACAACTGCTAATGTCTCTTTCTCTAGTCGGGGGGTACCCTGGATGCGGCTTGTTTTCATTCGGTTGGGGTGGTTCGATGACTAGAAAAGGTGTTAAAATATATAGAGAACAATTTGTAGCTTTACAAAAGAAAAGTTTAGCTCCGTGTTTCATTATTGATCCGGGTATATCGTTTCCACTTTTCATTTTAGATAAGAAATTTCCTAAATAGGGTATTGATTTATATTAGAGCATTTCTTTTCAATGATTTTTTTCCTTTTCTTTGTGTTTTAAGATTTCAGCATTTTTTCTTTTTATTTGAGTTTATTATAATTTATTTAGCAGGTGTTAATAAATTGGTAGCATTGAATTGATTAATTATTTTAGAAACTCTCATTTGTGTGCAATAAAATTTATTTTCACTTACCCCGACAAGATCCTTGGCACCAAGTCGATGTACGGTGTGTGTTGCTGCTTTGGTATTTATAATAATACTATTTATGGCACACACATAATTATCAATTCATTTTAAGGAGCTTTCTACATTTTTTTTGTTACATTGATATTTTTCTTCATAATCATTTAAGAAGGAAAGAAATTATTTTAACTATAATTAAGTATTCATATGGAATTAAAGGTTTTAATTAATTTAGCAAATATTTAATACCGATGCATGAGAGCAAAAGATAGATTGGAAATACACCAAATATCTATGTATATCCGATTGATATGTCAGGATTACAGGATTTATTCGTTTGTTATGTCGCGTGCAAGAGCCGGGCTCAACCAAGTGTGGTCTTGAGCCAGTGGCTGTGTTAGAGATAATCAGAGTGCCGCTATGGTGCTTCGTAGGGCTATTCACACAAACGTACTAAGAAACAGGGAAATTATTAGGTCTTGCCCAACAAAGTACGTACTCGGTACTTAAAACAGCAAAACTTGTTAAATTTTTGTGTATAATGGCTTTCAAAAGTCGCATTCTTTATATTTTTCCCAATTTCTAAAATGAGATAGGTTAAGTTAGCTTGGCGTCAGATGAGAAAAGAGATGGACCAAGGGCTTAGATATGGTAAAGCGCAACATTTTGATATTAACTGTTCGATAGTTTGTTAGAAGAGGGCTGGACTAGTCACTAAAGACTTAACCAACATTAATATCGATATCTTAACAATAGACCAGAGATGTACACTAAAAAAAAGCAGCAAAATCTTTTATAAATTTCCTATAATAACCGAGCAGGCCAAGGAAAGCCTTGATTTGATTTCTAGTTTTAGGAATAGGAAATGATTTGATAGCAATTAGCTTCTGTGGGTTTGGTTTTATACCAGACTCGGTTACTACGTAACCTAAATATTCGATTTCTTTCCTAAAAAATTCAGATTTTTCATGTTGAAGTTTTAAATTAGCTTCGTTAAGTCTGTCGAATACTATCTTTAGGTCGCTGACGAGCTCTTGGAGTGATGACGAAAAAGCTAAAATATCGTCGAGATAGATTAGACAGTAATTACCGTTAAAGTAGGTAAGGTCTGCTAAAATGTTGTCCATCACTCTTTGGAAGGTGGCTGGGGCGTTGGAAAGGCATTCTTATAAATTCGAAATGACCCAATTGCCGAAAAGGCTGAATTGGATCTAAGCAAACACTAGTTACTAGTTAAGAGCCAGAAACTAATTCACAATGAAACATCGGTTAACCAACTATCGAGTCGTTAAGAATTATCGATTAACTCGACACTTTATGCCAGAATCTCGGTCCGTGAACATGTATTAAAAATATACACACCAATCGTTGTTAATTGTTAATTATAAGACAAGTGAATATATTACAATAAAACTATTTGTTCGTACACTTCAGGTTCAGCCCCTACAAATTTTGGGGGCTCGTCCGGAAAATAAGCTTGTCAAAAACTTAACATTGAAACTGTGTGTGTGTAAAAATAATGTGCGTGTGTTGAGCTTAACAGAAAAGCACAAGCATTGTGAAATTGAAAACAAAACTGAATAGAGAAACAAACTTGTGTGACTAAAATTCAATAACATTAGTAACTTTTGTTGTGAAATTGCCTGATGAAAGTGGTAAAGCTGTTACGAAAATCAAACGGCGAGATTTGGGAAAAGACGAGAGCAAAAGTCAATTACGACGGGATTAATCTGTGAAGTCGGCACGGCAACTTTGGTGAGCAGGCAGCTAGGCAGGATTTGCAACGCGGCGCTGTGGGACACGGATAAAGTTTGGAGCGTGGGACAGTTTCATAGACGAGTCGTCAATAATAACGCAGAATCTGGAGGACGGTGGTTAAGCGGTGTAAGCAACGCAGAATCTGGAAGACCGTGGTAACGCGGGAACAGTGAGCAGAAGCAGAGTCTGGAGCATTGTGGATAATCAGAGTCAACGTTGGAGAGGTCGGGGAAGGGCACTTGGCGCCAGATTGTGGCAAAAATCAAACGGACAGCAGCGTCGGAAAATTTTTTGGTAATTTTGTGCTGGTATTGGTGAGCGGCGGATTTGGTTTGCGTAGAAGATGTAAGACAAACAATTAAAAGTTTTTCAGCTTGGGAATATTTAACATAGTGTTAAGTTTGAGAGTCATTGTAATAACAGCGAGTGTGGACAGTTGTTAAAAGTTTGAAATTGACGAATGTTAATTAAGTTTAATTAAGCTGAACCAAAACAAATTTGATATTTCTGATTTATGATTAATAAGTTTTAATACAGATAATTTAAATTTCAGTTATATGGCATTGAGAGTTGCGGAGTTGCGTGATAAGTTGGTGGCCTTAAAAATTAATTTATCTGGATTAAAGACAGCCTTGCAGAATAAGTTACTGGCTTATTATCGTTTGCAATTGACCGAAGACTCAGTAGATGTCGAACAGCATGAGCATCAGGGTCAGGATAATGAATCGTTTGCTAGTGTAGAAGGAAACAGCCCAGCACATACTCATCGAAATAGAGGAGAAAGTGTTAGTGAATCTAGGATTAACACTGAAGGCATAGCCGAAAAAGCCCAGAATAGTCAAAATAGATCGTGGTTTACACTAAAGGACGTGGAAGGTAGTGTGTCACAGTTTTCCGGTTCAAATAACCTTGATGTTATGCAGTCGATAGAGGAGCTTGAGGAATGTGCAATCACTGTCGAATGGAATCAGTTTCAGTTGTTTATCTATGCAAAGCAGTTGCTTAGTGGGGCAGCGAAGTCATTCATACGCAGTCAGCGTGATATTTGCGATTGGAATATTTTGAAAAGGTCGCTAGTTGAAAAATTCGGGGTCAAAGTTTCATCTGCTGAAATTCATCGTAGATTGGGCAGACGCAGTCAGAAAAAGAATGAAACATAAAAAGAGTATCTGTGTGCACTGATGGAGATAGCATAGCCAATTGACTTGGAGGATGAGAGTTTAATTGAATATTTTGTAAATGGATTACCAGATTCTAGGACGAATAAGGCATTACTTTTTCAGGCAAAGGCTATGAGACAATTAAAGGTTCAAATTGTGGCGTATGAGAAGATGCGAGGTTCGTCTAAGCAGTTTAATAAGTATGAATCGTCAGGAATAAAAGCTGAGACAAATGGCGAGAGCTCAGGAACTTATGTAAGAAAATGTTTCAAGTGTGGTGAAGAGAACCATATAAAGAAAAATTGTCCAATGATTAGCAAGGAGCTCAAGTGCTTTAAATGCAATCAGCCTGGGCATTGAGCTGCTCAGTGTAAAGTTGTTGTTCCTGAAAA
This sequence comes from Zaprionus ghesquierei, assembly GCA_018904095.1. Taxonomy (NCBI): domain Eukaryota; kingdom Metazoa; phylum Arthropoda; class Insecta; order Diptera; family Drosophilidae; genus Zaprionus; species Zaprionus ghesquierei. The sequence goes on along the minus strand of JAEIGP010000002.1, from coordinate 987,219 downwards.
GGGGGAGAAGGCGGCTAATCTTGTTCAAGAAGAAGTTCGTGCAAAGTCTGGAAGCATGTTTACTAAGTCAGGACTTGAATTAAAGAGTGTGACATGTGATCAGTTTGGTTTTCAAGGTCTTGTAGATACAGGTGCAAATTTGTGTTTGGTTCGTAGAAATGTATTTGTGAACCACGTAGTACGAAAATTACTCCATTCAAGCTATTGACAGGTATTCATATGCGTTACTCTGAGGATCCTGAGATGAAACAGTTAGTGCAGGAGTCATTATTTGAAGAATTAGATAAAGAGCGTCAGGAACTAGGAACGCTGGCTGGGAATAATATCACAGAGTTACAAAATGAAAATCAAAAAGCATTTAATCAAAAACGTAAAAAAAAAAAAATCTTTAAAGTGAACGATCTGGTAGCTATTAAGCGTACACAATACGGGGTAGGATTGAAGTTAAAAGGGAAATATCTTGGACTGTATAAGGTAGTGAAAGTCCACAAACACGGCAGGTATGATGTTGAGAAGATAGGCGAGGGAGATGGCCCATTCAAAACTTCAACTGTGGCAGAATATATGAAGATATTCGGGACGAATATAGCGTCAGGAGGGCCGAATGTAGGAATTGGATCTGAGCAAACACTAGTTCGCGAGAACTCCGAGGTCAGCACTATTAAGAGCCAGAAACTAATTCACAATGAAACATCGGTTAACCAACTATCGAGTCGTTAAGAATTATCGATAAAGTCGACACTTTATGCCAGAATCTCGGTCCGTGAACATGTATTTAAAATATACACACCATTCGTTTTAAAATTATTAATTATAAGACAAGTGAATATATTACAATAAAACAATTTGTTCGTACACTTAGAGCTGAACCTACATTTATATCTCTTGGATCCATCTCCACTTAGTGGTATCCGCTTGCTAAAGCTGTAAAATATTTGGCTCTACCTATCCTGTCTAGTACGTCGGTAATGTTTAGCTTCCTATAATCTATTACTAATCTCCATTTCTTATTATTTGCAGCATCGGACTTGTTTGACACGAGGAATATTGGTGCGCTCCAAGATGAGTGACTATGTTTAATAATATCCTGATCTAAGAGTTTATTAATTTGTCTTTGTATCTCTTGTCTTTCTACCAGCTGTATCGAAATGGTTTTGTATGTAATGGAATTTCGTCTGTAGTTTGTATTGTTTAACGAAATAAGTGAAAGTCAGATTCTTTTCTTTTTGATGGAAAAGCTTTGAGAATTTTTTGCAGAGGTTTTTCAATGCTGATAATTCCTCAGCGTTTAGGTGGTCTCTACGCAGTTGGGTAAGAATGCCGACCTTGTCTTTAAGTTTTGTTACTGCTAACTTGAGACATGGCATTTACTTCAATATAATCATTTTCCGGGTATTTCTTTACTTGTAATTCTGTGTCGAGACACAACTTTTGTTTGTCTTTTGAACAATTGATTACTTTCATAAGACTTAAGTTATTTCTAGCTTGATAAAGTCCTTCTGATTTATCCCGCACCAAAATGCTCCGTTATCGATGTTTACGGGCAGTTTAACTATGTTTTTGGAAGTCTCCTCTAGAATATGAAGCTCTGAACCTCTGTTACTTTCTGTATACATTTTAATATTGAAATGTTGAGTTTCTAGTGTTAAGTCTGAAATATTAGCAATTGCTCCCAGTTTTTGTAGGATGTCCATTCAGATTAATCCATCGAAGTGTGGATGGAATTGAAATAATATTAGTTGATAACGTGTGTTATCGGAAAATTCTTTAAACCAGGGTAATACTGTCTTTTTATGAAGGCAATGTACGTTACGTACGGTTTTAATAGAGATTGGATCAATTAAGTTAATTTGATCTGAAAGGGAAACCAGTTTAGGGTTGATGAACGATAAGATCGCTCCTGTATTAATTAAAAACTGTAGAGGGTATCCAAATTTTAGATGGATGATAATGTAGGGAAGGGTGACTTGGGTTTTTCTTTAACCAGGTATCATGTTTGCTTCTCGAGGCACTTCTTGGAAACTTTCAGTCCTCGTCTATATTATGAAGCTGAGCCGATTGAGCATATTCAGTTGAAGCCTGCTCAATGTTATGCATCGAGCCCCTGTTTCTATTAGAATTTTGATTTTCTTGTCTTCTCTGTACTATGTTCATTCTGGTGGTCTTTCGATATAATAGCCGGTACCTTATTCTTTTTATGTTGATGATTGTCTTTGTCGTTAGAGGCATACTGTCGATAGTGTCTTTTCTTTTCGTATTCTCTTGGTTTGTAATCATTGGTTTGGTTGCTTGAATATCCCTTTTGTTGACCGTAAGTTCTACTACCCTGGCCTCTGTAATCTTTCTTCCTGTTTTCTTGCTTCACCCTACTCTCTTGGAAACAAATATCCCTTTCTTTCATAGCCCACTCAAAAGCTTTCTGAAGGCTGGTAGGTCTCATAGATCTTACTGTTAATCCAAGTGGACCACTAATGCCTGTTAAAAATGTATTAAGTCAGGTATTTGCATTAAATTCCTTCTTTGTTTTGATAAGTATTGGCTCGTATTCTTTAGTATCTGTTAATTTGAACAGAGTTGTTTTGATTTCGCAAATTTTTTCGAACTAAACATGTATTAGATATTGACAATAGGCAAGATTATGTAATTCGAACATAAGAGTTTGTTCATCTCGCTTGTTGGAATAATGCAAAATTAGAGCGTCTTTGATTTCATCCCAGATAAGGCCGGCTCCCGACGAGTGTATCGCATCCTCGGCCTTGCCTTCAAGCTTCTGCCTAATTGCTCTTAAGAGCTTTTGTCCGTAAGGGGTTTTATCAGTCCCTCTGATCAGAAGGAGAATTTCTTCCACACTATTAATGAAATCGCTGACCTTTTTGGGAATCCAATCAAGTCAGGTATCTTAAGAGACGAAACTAGGTCCATGTTGTTTGCTGTTAAAGCAGCCTGGTTAGGCGGAGGAGAAATTGAAGCAGAATTCATTGATAATGTAAAGGATATGCTTATAACTGTCTGGATTTGTGTGTTTTTTTTCCTAATGTCTGTTAAACTAGTGTTACCCTTAACCCTACTTCTAGTATTTGGGATAAGTCTTTTAACTTTCCCAATAGTAGACATCTAACTCTTATCTGGATGCGGTTTTAGACCATGGATTTTAAAATCTATTGTGTTTGTCTATTGTGTTTGTTGAAATGTGCGTAACAGGCAAAAGGAGGCATTTGCGACCCCATAATTTATATATTCTTGCTCAGGATCACTAGCCGAGTCGATTAAGCCATGTCTGTCTGTCCGTCTGTGCGTCTGTATGAACGCCTATATCACAGAAACAAAAAAAGCTAGAGCCACCAAATTTGGTGACAACACTTATGTGAATCATACGCTGTAAAATTTGTATAAAAATTTGGGCCACGCCTACTTCCGCCCCCGCAAATCGAAAAACCGTATTGCAAGCGCCTATATCTTAGAAACTAAAAAAGCTATAGCCACCAAATTTTTTGACAAAATTTGTGTGAATCATACGCTGTAAAATTTTTATTTAAATTTGGGCCATAAACTTGAAAAATCCATGGGGTTATACAGTCAACACTTGACTGTAGCCGTTCTTACTTGTTTGCTTATCTATATGTTAAAGGACTTAATAATAAGCTCTCTAAATTGTTTATTGATTGTGTTTCTTTAAATTACCATACTTTAATATTTACTGAAACTTGGTTAAATCCAGATGTAATCTTGACAGGTAAGTATACTTTCTTCAGATGCGACCATTTACGTTGAACTGGTGGAGACGTGCTTATAGCGTCTAGGTCAGATTTGTCTGTCGAACAATTGTTAATTGATTGTCCTGAATTTATCTGTGTTAAAGTGTCAGTGTGTCAAATTTCAATAAATATTACTTGCTCTTATATTCCACCTTTTTCAGATGTTTCCATCTACCTTGAACATCTTTCCTCTATCCAGTCTGTTGCATCCAAGCTATCTGATTTTAATTTACCAGAAGTTGCATGGACCTCTCAATCAAATTTCTTGGTTCCCTCTAGCTTTAATAAATTTCTTATAGGATTTTCTGTACTTTCATTATTTCAAATTAATAATATTCCTAACCTAAATTGTAGAATGCTTGATCTTATCTTTTCATCTGATGTAATGTTGCAAAACGCTATTTCTAGAATTGATCCTTTAGTTTTACGTGAAGGTCCTTACCATCATTAGACTTGTCATTGGTTTTCTCGTGAATTGATGGGCTTAAGAAAATTGAAATCCAGGTATTTTAAAAAGTTTAAATCTACTGGAAGTCATTTTGACTATTCTCGCTATATCGTTGTTAGAGCTAACTTCTTTGCTCTAAATACACGCTGCTACAATGATTACTTAAATCGTTGTCGCCTACAATTTGCCCAGGACCCTAAGCAGTTTTATAACTTTGTTAATTTGAAACATAAAACTAATAGATTTCCATCTCATCTTTTTTTTGAAAATAACAAAGCAACTAATGATCAGGCTGCTGCCGATTTGTCTGCGGACTTTTTTCATTCTACTTACTCCACTGAAGCCTATACTATGCAATCATACCCGTATTCCTTAAATAATTCTAACTCCTTTTTTTGCCCTTCTATTAACGAAATCTCTTTACTAAGCTATTTTAAATCCTCTAAGCCTGTATTTTCTCCCGGTCCTGATGGTGTTCCAGCATGTATACTTAGATTATGTGCTGATACCATTTGTAAGCCTATATTTAAGTTGCTTGATTTGTCCGTAGCCACGAGTTACTTACCGCCTATATGGAAGGATTCTTTCTCTATACCTCTTGGTTCTAACCAAGATGTGAAGAATTATAGATGTATCTCTAAATTTTGTGGATATCTGATTATTTAACTAAGAGGACGCAAAGAGTAATTTTTAATTCCTGCCAATCTAAGCTTATATTTGTTACATCTGGGGTTCCTCAGGGTAGTCATCTTGGCCCTCTACTTTTTATGTGCAAAAGTATGTAGCAGGCAGGAGACATGGCAGACCCCACAAAGTATATATATTCTGGCTCAGGATCAACAGCCAAGTCGGTTGAGCCATGTTCGTCTGACCGTCTGTTTGTATGTCTGTCTGTCTGTCATAATGACATAATGCTTTCTGTATACCATACACAGATCAAGTTTATTTTAAATTTGGGGTGCCACGCCCACCTCCCACGCAAATCGATCATTTTTGAATATTAAGGAAAGTATTGCAGTTCAAGACAGCAAATTTGGGATGATGGTTCCTATAAATCATGCGCAGATGAAATTTATTTTAAATTTGAGGTGCCACGCCCATCGCCTACTCAAATCGATAATTTACGAATATTAAGAAAAATATTTAGGTTACAGATTTCTGTTTAGAACACGTAAAGATGCTGATAATATGCACCCAATCCCAAAATTACAATCCGATCGGACAATAAATACAGAAGTTTTGAAAAAAAACGTTTTTCATAGTTCCGTTGCCCGCGTCATTACAGCATATCGTATGCATCGTTTTAGTCTTTGTTGTGTGTCTGAATGTGTGTGTGAGAGCGAGTTAGTACTAGATAGTGCAACTACGAAGTTGGTCGAATGGTATCTTACGGTCGGGCGCACTCGACTCTAGCCTTCTTTACTTGATTACCTTTTTATTAATGACCTACCTTCTGTACTAACCCAATCATTTACCCTTATGTACGCTGATGACGTTAAATTTTGTCTGAGGTATAATGACACAACTTTACACTTTCTTCAAATGGATCTTGACATGTTCTAAATGTAAAGTTATGTCCTCTTAAGTACAGAGGAAACCATCATGTCATAAACTATTCCCAAATCAAAACAATTAACTTTTAAGATAAACTGAAATTGTTATGTGCATTTTCACCTTGAAAAGGTTAAAATATAATTTTTGTTTATTTTATAATTAGACCAGAAAGAAATACATGGTCTATTGTGTTTGTCGAAATGTGCGTAAGAGGCAGAAGGAGGCATCTGCGACCCCATAAAGTATATATATTCTTGCTCAGGATCACTAGCCGAGTCGATTAAGCCATGTCTGTCTATCCTTCTGTATATATGCTATATCTCAGAAACTAAAAAAGCTAGAGCCACCAAATTTGGTGACAACACTTATGTAAATCATACGCTGTAACATTTTTTATTAACATTTGGGTCACGCCTACTTCCGCAAATCGATAACAATACGTAAGCTAAAGAAGTCATTATTATGTATGGTGAACTTTACAAAGCCCCAGTTAGTGGATCGTTTCAAAAAGTAAGGTGAATTTCCAAATTTCGATTATCGATTTGCATACCCGCTACTCAAGGTATTATAATTTTGTTCAAACCGAAAATGTATGTAACAGGCAGATGGAGACATCTCCGACCCCATAAAGTATATATTCTGCCTCAGGATCAACAGCCGAGTCGATATAGCCATGACCGTCTGTTCGTCTGTCAGCCCGTGTCAAAATCTAGATCTCAGCTATTATAGAACTACCAAATTTGGTAACAAAATGTGTTATTATTGCACGCTGATCAAGTTTATTTTGGATTTTGGACTGCAAAACGAACAGTACTATTATGCATTTACGGGTTCGAGTCCCGCCCGCATCAAAAATTAATTAATGTGTGCAAAAATGTTTTTTTTTTTATTTTAGATTTTGACTTTGCATAAATATTGTAAGTCCATAGCCTTTTCGGTCAAAAGATGATTGTAGCCATTTTTTTTGTTTCGCAAATAAATTATGTAAGAGCAGCTGGGTAGCGGGTATATTACAGTCGCGCATACTCGACTGTAGCTTTCATACTTGTTTATTTTAGATTTTGACTTTGCATAAATATTGTAAGTCCATAGCCTTTCACGGTCAAAATATGATTGTAGCCGTTTTTTTTGTTCCGCAAATAAATGATGTACGAGCAGCTGGGAAGCGGGTATATTACAGTCGAGCACACTCGAATGTAGCTTTTTTACTTGTTTTTATTATACCCGCTACTCATAGAGTAGAAGGGTATTATAACTTTGTTCAAACCGAAAATGTATGTAACAGGCAGAAGGAGACATCTCCGACCCCATAAAGTATATATATTCTGGCTCAGGATCAACAGCCGAGTCGATATAGCCATGTCCGTCTGTCCGTCTATCCGTCAGTCTGTCCGTGTGAAAATCTAGATCTCAGCTATTATAAGAGGTAGGACTACCAAATTTGGTGATGATACGTATCGTTATTGCACGCTGATCAGGTTTGTTTTGGATTTTGGCCACGCTCCCTTCCGCCCCTGTAAATCGAAAAAAATTGATTACAAGCGCACTTTTGATGCCATATTGTTCATTTTTGGTTTTCATAATAACTATAGCTAGCCAGATGACCTCTGAAAATTTGGTAACAATCGGATAAAAAACACAGAAGTAATTCAGCTTAACATTTTCCATAGCTGCAAGCAGCGCTGTTTGCAGCATTGTGCCGAATAGTGTGTGCGTGTACGGTGGTGAAATGGGTTAAGTTGTGGACTGCAAAACGAACAGTACTATTATGCATTTATGGGTTCGAGTCCCGCCCGCATCAAAAATTAATAGTGTGCAAAAATGTTTTTTTTTTATTTTAGATTTTGACTTTGCATAAATATTGTAAGTCCACAGCCTTTTACGGTCAAAATATGATTGTAGCCTTTTTTTTTTGTTCCGCAAATAAATGATGTACGAACAGCTGGGTAGCGGGTATATTACAGTCGAGCACACTCGAATGTAGCTTTCTTACTTGTTGGTTTTCATAATAACTATAGCTAGCCAGATGACCTCTGAAAATTTGGTAACAATCGGGTAAAAACACAGAAGTAATTCAGCTTAACATTTTCCATAGCTGCAAGCAGCGCTGTTTGCAGCATTGTGCCGAATAGTGTGTGCGTGTACGGTGGTGAAATGGGTTAAGTTGTTGACTGCAAAACGAACAGTACTATTATGCATTTGCGGGTTCGTGTCCCGCCCGCATTAAAAATTAAATGTGTGCAAAAATGTTTTTTTTTATAATAACTTTGTTCAAACCGAAAATGTATGTAACAGGGAGAAGGAGACACCTCCGACCCCATAAAGTATATATTCTGGTTCAGGATCAACAGTCGATATAGCCATGTCCGTCTGTCCGTCCGCCCGTCTGTCCGTCCGTCTGTCCGTGTGAGAATCTAGATCTCAGCTATTATAAGAGCTAGAACTACCAAATTTGGTTGCAAAATGTGCTATTGTTGCACGCTGATCAAGTTTATTTTGGATTTTGGCCACTCCCCCTTCCGCCCCTATAAATCGAAAAAACATTGATTACAAGCGCAATTTTGATGCCATATTGTTCATTTTCAGTTTACATGATAAATATAGCCAGCCAGATGATCTCTGAAAATTTTGTAACAATCGGATAATAAACACAGAAGTAATTCAGCTTAACACTTTCTATAGCCGAATAGTGTGTGCGTGTACGGTGGTGAAATGGGTTAAGTTGTGGACTGCAAAACGAACAGTACTATTATGCATTTACGGGCTCGAATCCCGCCCGCATCAAAAATTAAATGTGTGCAAAAATGTTTTTTTTTTCTATATCCCGCTACTCATAGAGTAGAAGGGTATTATAACTTTGTTCAAACCGAAAATGTATGTAACAGGGAGAAGGAGACACCTTCGGCCCCATAAAGTATATATATTCTGGCTCAGGATCAACAGCCGAGTCGACATAGGCATGTCCGTCTATCCGTCTGTATGTTTGTCCGTCTGTCTGTCCGTGTGAAAATCTAGATCTCAGCTATTATAATAGCTAGAACTACCAAATTTGGTGACTAAATGTGTTATTATTGCACGCTGATAAAGTTTATTTTGGATTTTGGCCACGCCGCCTTCCGCCCCTGTAAATCGAAAAAACATTGATTACAAGCGCAATTTTGATGCCATATTGTTCATTTTCAGTTTACATGATAAATATAGCCAGCCAGATGATCTCTGAAAATTTTGTAACAATCGGATAATAAACACAGAAGTAATTCAGCTTAACACTTTCTATAGCCGAATAGTGTGTGCGTGTACGGTGGTGAAATGGGTTAAGTTGTGGACTGCAAAACGAACAGTACTATTATGCATTTACGGGTTCGAGTCCCGCCCGCATCAAAAATTAAATGTGTGCAAAAATGTTTTTTTTTTATTTTAGATTTTGACTTTGCATAAATATTGTAAGTCAATAGCCTCTTCGGCCAAAAGATGATTGTAGCCATTTTTTTTTGTTCCGCAAATAAATTATGTAAGAGCAGCTGGGTAGCGGGTATATTACAGTCGCGCATACTCGACTGTAGCTTTCATACTTGTTTATTTTAGATTTTGACTTTGCATAAATGCTGTAAGTCCATAGCGGGTCAAAATATGATTGTAGCCGTTTTTTTGTTCCGCAAATAAATGATGTACGAGCAGCTGGGAAGCGGGTATATTATAGTCGAGCCCACTCGACTGTAGCTTTCTTACTTGTTGGTTTTCATAATAACTATAGCTAGCCAGATGACCTCTGAAAATTTGGTAACTGTCGGATAAAAACACAGAAGTTATTCAGCTTAACGCTTTCCTTAGCAGTAAGCAGCGCTGCTTGCAGCATTGTGCCGAATAGTCTGTGCGTGTACGGTGGTGAAATGGGTTAAGTTGTGGACTGCAAAACGAACAGTACTATTATGCATTTACTGGTTCGAGTCCCGCCCGCATCAAAAATTAAATGTGTGCAAAAATGTTTTTTTTTTTATTTTAGATTTTGACTTTGCATAAATATTGTAAGTGCATAGCCTTTTACGGTCAAAATATGATTGTAGTCTTTTTTTTTTGTTCCGCAAATAAATGATGTACGAGCAGCTGGGTAGCGGGTATATTACAGTCGAGCACACTCGAATGTAGCTTTCTTACTTGTTGGTTTTCATAATAACTATAGCTAGCTAGATGACCTCTGAAAATTTGGTAACAATCGGATAAAAACACAGAAGTAATTCAGCTTAACATTTTTCATAGCTGCAAGCAGCGCTGTTTGCAGCATTGTGCCGAATAGTGTGTGCGTGTACGGTGGTGAAATGGGTTAAGTTGTGGACTGCAAAACGAACAGTACTATTATGCATTTACGGGTTCGTGTCCCGCCCGCATCAAAAATTAAATGTGTGCAAAAATGTTTTTTTTTTTATTTTAGATTTTGACTTTGCATAAATATTGTAAGTGCATAGCCTTTTACGATCAAAATATGATTGCAGCCTTTGTTTTTGTTCCGCAAATAAATGATGTACGAGCAGCTGGGTAGCAGGTATATTACAGTCGAGCACACTCGAATGTAGCTTTCTTACTTGTTGGTTTTCATAATAACTATAGCTAGCCAGATGACCTCTGAAAATTTGGTAACAATTGGATAAAAACACAGAAGTAATTCAGCTTAACATTTTCCATAGCTGCAAGCAGCGCTGTTTGCAGCATTGTGTCGAATAGTGTGTGCGTGTACGGTGGTGAAATGGGTTAAGTTGTGGACTGCAAAACGAACAGTACTATTATGCATTTACGGGTTCGTGTCCCGCCCGCATCAAAAATTAAATGTGTGCAAAAATGTTTTTTTTTTATACCCGCTACTGATAGAGTAGAAGGGTATTATAACTTTGTCCAACCGAAAATGTATGTAACAGGGAGAAGGAGACACCTCCGACCCCATAAAGTATATATTCTGGCTCAGGATCAACAGCCGAGTCGATATAGCCATGTCCGTTTGTCCATCTGTCCGTCCGCCCGTCTGTCCGTCCGTCTGTCCGTGTGAAAATCTAGATCTCAGCTATTATAAGAGCTAGAACTACCAAATTTGGTGACAAAATGTGCTATTATTGCACGCTGATCAAGTTTATTTTGGATTTTGGCCACGCCCCCTTTCGCCTCCGTAAATCGAAAAAACATTGATTACAAGCGCAATTTTGATGCCATATTGTTTATTTTCGGTTTACATGTTAACTATAGACAGCCAGATGTTCTCTGAAAATTTGGTATCAATCGGATAATAAACACAGAAGAGAGCTTAATATTTTCCGTAGCCGTCAGCAGCGCTCCCGGCAGCGCAAATTCTTTATTTGTACAGGAAATAATAAGAATGACTTACAATGCAAATTTTTGAAGTTGTTGGAAAACAGCGTCAGTATCATAGTGGAAAAGCGATGAACTCCTGAACCGACAGACCAATGGTTCGATTCCCAGTTCATGCCGCTTAAGCTTTTTCTCTTTATACCCGCTACTCATAGAGTAGAAACCGAAAATGTTGTTCAAACCGAAAATGTATGTAACAGACAGAAGGAGACACCTCCGACCCCATAAAGTACATATATTATGCCTCAGGATCACCAGCCGAGTCGATATAGCCATGTCCGTCTGTCCGTCCGCCCGTCTGTCCGTCCGTCTGTCCGTGAAAATCTAGATCTCAGCTATTATTAGAGCTAGAACTACCAAATTTGGTGACAAAATGTGTTATTATTGCACGCTGATCAAGTTTATTTTGGATTTTGGCCACGCCCCCTTTCGCCCCTGTAAATCGAAAGAACATTGATTACAACGCAATCTTGATGCCATATTGTTCATTTTCGGTTTACATGATAAATATAGTTAGCCGTAGCTGTAAGCAGCGCTGCCGGCAGCGCAAATCCTTTATTTGTACAGGAAATAATAAGAATGCCTTACAATGCAAATTTTTGCAGTTATTGGATAACAGCGTCAGTAGCTTAGTGGAAAAGCGATGAACTCCTGAACCGACTGGTCCCATTCCCGGTTCTTGCCGCTTAAGCTTTTTATACTTGCTACTCATAGAGTAGAAGGGTATTATAACTTTGTTCAAACCGAAAATGTATGTAACAGGCAGAAGGCGACACCTCCGACCCCATAAAGTATATATATTCTGGCTCAGGATCAACAGCCGAGTCGATATAGCCGTGTCCGTCTGTCCGTCTGTCTGTCTGTCCGTCTGTCCGTCTGTCTGTCCGTGTGAAAATCTAGATCTTAGCTATTATAAGAGTTAGAAGTACCAAATTTGGTGACAGTATGTGTTATTACTGCACGCTGATCAAGTTTATTTTGGATTTTGGCAACGCCCCCTTCCGCCCCTGTAAATCGAAAAAAATTGATTACAAGTGCAATTTTGATGCCATATTATTCATTTATATGATAACTATATCTAGGCAGATGATTTCTAAAAGTTTGGTTACAATCGGATAATAAACACAGAAGTTATTCAGCTTAAAGTTTTCCATAGCTGTAAGCAGCGGTGCCGGCAGCGCTGCTTGCAGCATTGAGCCGAATCGTGTGTGCGTGTAGGGTGGTGAAATGGGTTAAGTTGTTGACTGCAAAACGAACAGTACTATTATGCATTTACGGGTTCGAGTCCCGCCCGGATCAAAAATTAAATGTGTGCAAAAATGTTTTTTTTTTATTTTAGATTTTGACTTTGCATAAATATTGTAAGTCAATAGCCTCTTCGGCCAAAAGATGATTGTAGCCATTTTTTTTTTGTTCCGCAAATAAATTATGTAAGAGCAACTGGGTAGCGGGTATATTACAGTCGCGCATACTCGACTGTAGCTTTCATACTTGTTTATTTTAGATTTTGACTTTGCATAAATGCTGTAAGTCCATAGCGGGTCAAAATATGATTGTAGCCGTTTTTTTGTTCCGCAAATAAATGATGTACGAGCAGCTGGGAAGCGGGTATATTACAGTCGAGCCCACTCGACTGTAGCTTTCTTACTTGTTGGTTTTCATAATAACTATAGCTAGCCAGATGACCTCTGAAAATTTGGTAACTGTCGGATAAAAACACAGAAGTTATTCAGCTTAAAGCTTTCCTTAGCAGTAAGCAGCGCTGCTTGGAGCATTGTGCCGAATAGTCTGTGCGTGTACGGTGGTGAAATGGGTTAAGTTGTGGACTGCAAAACGAACAGTACTATTATGCATTTACGGGTTCGAGTCCCGCCCGCATCAAAAATTAAATGTGTGCAAAAATGTTTTTTTTTTATTTTAGATTTTGACTTTGCATAAATATTGTAAGTGCATAGCCTTTTACGGTCAAAATATGATTGTAGTCTTTTTTTTTGTTCCGCAAATAAATGATGTACGAGCAGCTGGGTAGCGGGTATATTACAGTCGAGCACACTCGAATGTAGCTTTCTTACTTGTTGGTTTTTATAATAACTATAGCTAGCCAGATGACCTCTGAAAATTTGGTAACAATCGGATAAAAACACAGAAGTAATTCAGCTTAACATTTTTCATAGCTGCAAGCAGCGCTGTTTGCAGCATTGTGCCGAATAGTGTGTGTGTACGGTGGTGAAATGGGTTAAGTTGTGGACTGCAAAACGAACAGTACTATTATGCATTTACGGGTTCGAGTCCCGCCCGCATCAAAAATTAAATGTGTGCAAAAATGTTTTTTTTTTATTTTAGATTTTGACTTTGCATAAATATTGTAAGTCCATAGCCTTTTACGATCAAAATATGATTGCAGCCTTTGTTTTTGTTCCGCAAATAAATGATGTACGAGCAGCTGGGTAGCAGGTATATTACAGTCAAGCACACTCGAATGTAGCTTTCTTACTTGTTGGTTTTCATAATAACTATAGCTAGCCAGATGACCTCTGAAAATTTGGTAACAATTGGATAAAAACACAGAAGTAATTCAGCTTAACATTTTCCATAGCTGCAAGCAGCGCTGTTTGCAGCATTGTGTCGAATAGTGTGTGCGTGTACGGTGGTGAAATGGGTTAAGTTGTGGACTGCAAAACGAACAGTACTATTATGCATTTACGAGTTCGTGTCCCGCCCGCATCAAAAATTAAATGTGTGCAAAAATGTTTTTTTTTTATATCCGCTACTGATAGAGTAGAAGGGTATTATAACTTTGTCCAACCGAAAATGTATGTAACAGGGAGAAGGAGACACCTCCGACCCCATAAAGTATATATTCTGGCTCAGGATCAACAGCCGAGTCGATATAGCCATGTCCGTTTGTCCATCTGTCCGTCCGTCCGTCTGTCCGTCCGTCTGTCCGTGTGAAAATCTAGATCTCAGCTATTATAAGAGCTAGAACTACCAAATTTGGTGACAAAATGTGCTATTATTGCACGCTGATCAAGTTTATTTTGGATTTTGGCCACGCCCCCTTCCGCCCCCGTAAATCGAAAAAACATTGATTACAAGCGCAATTTTGATGCCATATTGTTTATTTTCGGTTTACATGTTAACTATAGACAGCCAGATGTTCTCTGAAAATTTGGTATTAATCGGATAATAAACACAGAAGAGAGCTTAATATTTTCCGTAGCTGTAAGCAGCGCTCCCGGCAGCGCAAATTCTTTATTTGTACAGGAAATAATAAGAATGACTTACAATGCAAATTTTTGAAGTTGTTGGAAAACAGCGTCAGTATCATAGTGGCAAAGCGATGAACTCCTGAACCGACAGACCAATGGTTCGATTCCCAGTTCATGCCGCTTAAGCTTTTTCTCTTTATACCCGCTACTCATAGAGTAGAAACCGAAAATGTTGTTCAAACCGAAAATGTATGTAACAGACAGAAGGAGACACCTCCCACCCCATAAAGTACATATATTATGCCTCAGGATCACCAGCCGAGTCGATATAGCCATGTCCGTCTGTCCGTCCGCCCGTCTGTCCGTCCGTCTGTCCGTGAAAATCTAGATCTCAGCTATTATTAGAGCTAGAACTACCAAATTTGGTGACAAAATGTGTTATTATTGCACGCTGATCAAGTTTATTTTGGATTTTGGCCACGCCCCCTTTCGCCCCTGTAAATCGAAAGAACATTGATTACAACGCAATCTTGATGCCATATTGTTCATTTTCGGTTTACATGATAAATATAGTTAGCCGTAGCTGTAAGCAGCGTTGCCGGCAGCGCAAATCCTTTATTTGTACAGGAAATAATAAGAATGCCTTACAATGCAAATTTTTGCAGTTATTGGATAACAGCGTCAGTAGCTTAGTGGAAAAGCGATGAACTCCTGAACCGACTGGTCCGATTCCCGGTTCTTGCCGCTTAAGCTTTTTATACTTGCTACTCATAGAGTAGAAAGGTATTATAACTTTGTTCAAACCGAAAATGTATGTAACAGGCAGAAGGCGACACCTCCGACCCCATAAAGTATATATATTCTGGCTCAGGATCAACAGCCGAGTCGATATAGCCGTGTCCGTCTGTCCGTCTGTCTGTCTGTCCGTCTGTCCGTCTGTCTGTCCGTGTGAAAATCTAGATCTTAGCTATTTTAAGAGCTAGAAGTACCAAATTTGGTGACAGTATGTGTTATTACTGCACGCTGATCAAGTTTATTTTGGATTTTGGCAACGCCCCCTTCCGCCCCTGTAAATCGAAAAAAATTGATTACAAGTGCAATTTTGATGCCATATTATTCATTTATATGATAACTATATCTAGGCAGATGATTTCTAAAAGTTTGGTAACAATCGGATAATAAACACAGAAGTTATTCAGCTTAACGTTTTCCATAGCTGTAAGCAGCGGTGGCGGCAGCGCTGCTTGCAGCATTGAGCCGAATCGTGTGTGCGTGTAGGGTGGTGAAATGGGTTAAGTTGTTGACTGCAAAACGAACAGTACTATTATGCATTTACGGGTTCAAGTCCCGCCCGCATCAAAAATTAAATGTGTGCAAAAATGTTTTTTTTTTATACCCGCTACTCATAGAGTAGAAGATCAAGTTTATTTTGGATTTTGGCCACGCCCCCTTCCGCCCCTGTAAATCGAAAAAAATTTATTACAAGCGCAATTTTGATGCCATATTGTTCCATATGATAATTATAGTTAGCCTGATGATCTCTGAAAATTTGGTAACAATCGGATAATAAACAAAGAAGCTATTCAGTTTAACGTTTTCCCTAGCTGTAAACCGCGCTTCCGGCAGCGCAATTTCTTTATTTGTACAGGAAATAATAAGAATGCCATACAATGCACATTTTTGCAGTTGTTGGACAGCAGCGTCAGTAGCTTAGTGGAAAAGCGATGAACTCCTGAACCGACAGGTCCGCGGATCGATTCCCAGTTCATGCCGCTTAAGCTTTTTCTTTTTTTTAAGAACTTATTCTTTAATTTTTGAATATGCATTAATTGGTGGTCGTGCATTTTATTTAAAAATTTTTTAATGGCTCACAATGAACTTTGTTAACAAGTGGAGAAGTGACAGTCTCTTAAATCACTTGTGTGCGATTGTTAGAGCGCAGCTTTTTCTTATATATTTTTATTTTTATTATACCCGCTATTCATAGAGTAGAGGGGTATTATAACTTTGTTCAAACCGAAAATGTATGTAACAGGCAGGAGGAGACACCTCCGACCCCATAAAGTATATATATTCTGGCTCAGGATCAACAGCCGAGTCGATATAGCCATGTCCGTCTGTCCGTCTGTCCGTCCGTGTGAAAATCTAGATCTCAGCTATTATAAGAGCTAGGACAACCAAATTTGGTGACAAAATGTGTCGATCAAGTTTATTTTGGATTTTGGCCCCGCCCCCTTCCGCCCCTGTAAATCGAAAAAACATTGATTACAAGCGCAATTTTGATGCCATATTATTCATTTTCGGTTTATATGATAACTATATCTAGGCAGATGATCTCTAAAAGTTTGGTAACAATCGGATAATAAACACAGAAGTTATTCAGCTTAACGTTTTCCATAGCTGTAAGCAGCGGTGCCGGCAGCGCTGCTTGCAGCATTGTGCCGAATCGTGTGTGCGTGTAGGGTGGTGAAATGGGTTAAGTTGTTGACTGCAAAACGAACAGTACTATTATGCATTTACGGGTTCGAGTTCCGCCCGCATCAAAAATTAAATGTGTGCAAAAATGTTTTTTTTTATACCCGCTACTCATAGAGTAGAAGATCAAGTTTATTTTGGATTTTGGCCACGCCCCCTTCCGCCCCTGTAAATCGAAAAAAATTGATTACAAGCGCAATTTTGATGCCATATTATTCCATATGATAATTATAGTTAGCCTGATGATCTCTGAAAATTTGGTAACAATCGGATAATAAACAAAGAAGCTATTCAGTTTAACGTTTTCCCTAGCTGTAAACCGCGCTTCCGGCAGCGCAATTTCTTTATTTATACAGGAAATAATACGAATGCCATACAATGCACATTTTTGCAGTTGTTGGATAACAGCGTCAATAGCTTAGTGGAAAAGCGATGAACTCCTGAACCGACAGGTCCGTGGTTCGATTCCCAGTTCATGCCGCTTAAGCTTTTTCTTTATTTTTTAAGAACTTATACTTTAATTTTTGAATATGCATTAATTGGTGGTCGTGCATTTTATTTAAAATTTTTTTAATGGCTCACAATGAACTTTGTTAACAAGTGGAGAAGTGACAGTCTCTTAAATCAGCTGTGTGCGATTGTTAGAGCGCAGCTTTTTCTTATATTTTTATACCCGCTACTCATAGAGTAGAAGGGTATTATAACTTTGTTCAAACCGAATATGTATGTAACAGGCAGAAGGAGACACCTCCGACCCCATAAAGTATATATATTCTGGCTCAGGATCAACAGCCGAGTCGATATAGCCATGCCCGTCTGTCCGTCTGTCTGTCCGTGTGAAAATCTGGATCCAAATCTTTTTCTTTTTTTTTAATAACTTTTACTTTAATTTTTGAATATGCATTAATTGGGGGTCGTGCATTTTATTTAAAATTTTTTTAATGCCTCACAGTGAACTTAGTTAACAAGTGGAGAAGTGACAGTCTCTTAAATCAGCTGTGTGCGATTGTTAGAGCGCAGCTTTTTCTTATATTTTTATACCCGCTACTCATAGAGAAGAAGGGTATTATAACTTTGTTCAAACCGAAAATGTATGTAACAGGCAGAAGGAGACACCTCCGACCCCGTAAAGTATATATATTCTGGCTCAGGATCAACAGCCGAGTCGATATAGCCATGTCCGTCTGTCCGTCCGTCCGTCTGTTCGTACGTCCGTCCGTCTGTCCGTCCGTCCGTCTGTCCGTGTGAAAATCTAGATCTCAGCAATTATAAGAGCTAGAACTACCAAATTTGGTGACAAAATGTGCTATTATTGCACGCTGACCAAGTTTATTTTGGATTTTGGCCACGCCCCCTTCCGCCCCTATAAATCGAAAGAACATTGATTAACATACCATATTGTTCAGTTTCGGTTTACATGATACCTATAGCTAGCCAGATGATCTCTGTAAATTTGGTAACAATCGGATAATAAACACAGAAGTTATTCACCTTAACGTTTTCCATAGCTGTAAGCAGCGCTGCCGGCAGCGCAAATTCTTTATTTACACAGGAAATAATAAGAATGCCTTACAATGCAAATTTTTGCAGTTGTTGGAAAACAGCTTCTGTATCTTAGTGGAAAAGCGATGAACTCCTGAACCGACAGGCCAGTGGTTCGATTCTCAGTTAAGCTTAAACTTTTTTCTTTTTATGCCCGCTACTCATAGAGTAGAAGGGTATTATAACTTTGTTCCATCCGAAAATGTATATAACAGGCAGAAGGAGACACCTCCGATCCCGTAAAGTATATATATTCTGGCTCATGATCAACAGCCGAGTCGATATTGCCATGTCCGTCTATCCGTCTGTCTGTCCGTGTGAAAATCTGGATCCAAATTTTATTCTTTTTTTTCAAGAACTTTTACTTTAATTTTTGAATATGCATTAATTGGGGGTCTCTTAAATCAGCTGTGTCCGATTGTTAGAGCGCAGCTTTTTCTTATATTTTTATACCCGTTACTCAAAGAGTAGAAGGGTATTATAACTTTGTTCAAACCGAAAATGTATGTAACAGGTAGAAGGAGACACCTCCGACCCCATAAAGTATATATATTCTGGCTCACGATCAACAGCCGAGTCGATATAGCCGTGTCCGTCTGTCCGTCTGTCTGTCTGTCCGTCTGTCCGTCTGTTTGTCCGTGTGAAAATCTAGATCTTAGCTATTATAAGAGCTAGAAGTACCAAATTTGGTGACAGTATGTGTTATTACTGCACGCTGATCAAGTTTATTTTGGATTTTGGCCACGCCCCCTTCCGCCCCTGTAAATCGAAAACAATTGATTACAAGCGCAATTTTGATGCCATATTGTTCATTTTCGGTTTATATGATAACTATAGCCAGCCAGATGATCTCTGATTTGGTAACAATCGGATAATAAACACAGAAGTTATTCAGCTTATCGTTTTCCATAGCTGTTAGCAGCGCTGCCGGCAGCGCAAATTCTTTATTTGTACAGGAAATAACAAGAATGCAAATTTTTGCAGTTGTTGGATAACAGCGTCAGTAGCTTAGTGGAAAAGCGATGAACTCCTGAACCGACAGGCCCGTGGTTCGATTCAAAGAGTAGAAGGGTATTATAACTTTGTTCAAACCGAAAATGTATGTAACAGGTAGAAGGAGACACCTCCGACCCCATAAAGTATATATATTCTGGCTCACGATCAACAGCCGAGTCGATATAGCCATGTCCGTCTGTCCGTCTGTCTGTCTGTCCGTCTGTCTGTCCGTAATAAAATCCAGATGTCAGCTATTATAAGAGCTAGAACTACCAAATTTGGTGACAGTATGTGTTATGCCGGCAGCGCTGCTTGCAGCATTGTGCCGAATCGTGTATACGTGTACGGCGGTGAAATGGGTTAAGTTGTAGCCGGCAAAACGAACAGTACTATTATGCATTTACGGGTTCGAGTCCCGCCCGCATCAAAATTTAATTGTGTCCGTCTGTCCGTCTGTCCGTGTGCTGTCCGTGTGAAAATCTAGATCTCAGCTATTATAAGAGCTAGAACTACCAAATTTGGTGACAGTATGTGTTATTATTGCACGCTGATAAAGTTTATTTTGGATTTTGGCCACGCCCCCTTCCGCCCCTGTAAATCAAAAAAAATTGATTTTAAGCGCAATTTTGATGCCTTATTGTTCATTTTCGGTTTATATGATAACTATAGCCAGCCAGATGATCTCTGATTTGGTAACAATCGGATAATAAACACAGAAGTTATTCAGCTTATCGTTTTCCATAGCTGTAAGCAGCGCTGCCGGCAGCGCAAATTCTTTATTTGTACAGGAAATAACAAGAATGCAAATTTTTGCAGTTGTTGGATAACAGCGTCAGTAGCTTAGTGGAAAAGCGATGAACTCCTGAACCGACAGGCCCGTGGTTCGATTCAAAGAGTAGAAGGGTATTATAACTTTGTTCAAACCGAAAATGTATGTAACAGGTAGAAGGAGACACCTCCGACCCCATAAAGTATATATATTCTGGCTCACGATCAACAGCCGAGTCGATATAGCCATGTCCGTCTGTCCGTCTGTCTGTCTGTCCGTCTGTCTGTCCGTAATAAAATCCAGATGTCAGCTATTATAAGAGCTAGAACTACCAAATTTGGTGACAGTATGTGTTATGCCGGCAGCGCTGCTTGCAGCATTGTGCCGAATCGTGTATACGTGTACGGCGGTGAAATGGGTTAAGTTGTAGCCGGCAAAACGAACAGTACTATTATGCATTTACGGGTTCGAGTCCCGCCCGCATCAAAATTTAATTGTGTCCGTCTGTCCGTCTGTCCGTGTGCTGTCCGTGTGAAAATCTAGATCTCAGCTATTATAAGAGCTAGAACTACCAAATTTGGTGACAGTATGTGTTATTATTGCACGCTGATAAAGTTTATTTTGGATTTTGGCCACGCCCCCTTCCGCCCCTGTAAATCAAAAAAAATTGATTTTAAGCGCAATTTTGATGCCTTATTGTTCATTTTCGGTTTATATGATAACTATAGCTAGCCAGATGATCTCTGAAAATTTGGTAACAATCGGATAATAAACACAGAAGTTATTCAGCTTAACGTTTTCCATAGCTGTAAGCAGCGCTGC
This sequence comes from Zaprionus ghesquierei, assembly GCA_018904095.1. NCBI lineage: Eukaryota > Metazoa > Arthropoda > Insecta > Diptera > Drosophilidae > Zaprionus > Zaprionus ghesquierei. Next base: position 966,294 of record JAEIGP010000002.1, on the reverse strand, counting down.
CGGCAGCGCAAATTCTTTATTTGTACAGGAAATAACAAGAATGCCTTACAATGGAAATTTTTGCAGTTGTTGGAAAACAGCGTCAGTAGCTTAGTGGAACAGCGATGAACTCCTAAACCGACAGGCCCGTGGTTCGATTCCCAGTGCATGCCGCTTAAGCTTTTTCTTTTTATACCCGTTACTCAAAGAGTAGAGGGGTATTATAACTTTGTTCAAACCGAAAATGTATGTAACAGGTAGAAGGAGACACCTCCGACCCCATAAATTATATATATTAATGCCTCACAGTGAACTTAGTTAACAAGTGGAGAAGTGACAGTCTCTTAAATCAGCTGTGTGCGATTGTTAGAGCGCAGCTTTTTCTTATATTTTTATACCCGCTACTCATAGAGAAGAAGGGTATTATAACTTTGTTCAAACCGAAAATGTATGTAACAGGCAGAAGGAGACACCTCCGACCCCGTAAAGTATATATATTCTGGCTCAGGATCAACAGCCGAGTCTATATAGCCATGTCCGTCTGTCCGTCCGTCCGTCTGTTCGTATGTCCGTCCGTCTGTCCGTGCGTCCGTCTGTCCGTGTGAAAATCTAGATCTCAGCAATTATAAGAGCTAGAACTACCAAATTTGGTGACAAAATGTGCTATTATTGCACGCTGACCAAGTTTATTTTGGATTTTGGCCACGCCCCCTTCCGCCCCTATAAATCGAAAGAACATTGATTAACATACCATATTGTTCAGTTTCGGTTTACATGATACCTATAGCTAGCCAGATGATCTCTGTAAATTTGGTAACAATCGGATAATAAACACAGAAGTTATTCACCTTAACGTTTTCCATAGCTGTAAGCAGCGCTGCCGGCAGCGCAAATTCTTTATTTACACAGGAAATAATAAGAATGCCTTACAATGCAAATTTTTGCAGTTGTTGGAAAACAGCTTCTGTATCTTAGTGGAAAAGCGATGAACTCCTGAACCGACAGGCCAGTGGTTCGATTCTCAGTTAAGCTTAAACTTTTTCTTTTTATGCCCGCTACTCATAGAGTAGAAGGGTATTATAACTTTGTTCCATCCGAAAATGTATATAACAGGCAGAAGGAGACACCTCCGATCCCGTAAAGTATATATATTCTGGCTCATGATCAACAGCCGAGTCGATATTGCCATGTCCGTCTATCCGTCTGTCTGTCCGTGTGAAAATCTGGATCCAAATTTTATTCTTTTTTTTCAAGAACTTTTACTTTAATTTTTGAATATGCATTAATTGGGGGTCGTGCATTTTATTTAAAATTTTTTTAATGCCTCACAGTGAACTTAGTTAACAAGTGGAGAAGTGACAGTCTCTTAAATCAGCTGTGTCCGATTGTTAGAGCGCAGCTTTTTCTTATATTTTTATACCCGTTACTCAAAGAGTAGAAGGGTATTATAACTTTGTTCAAACCGAAAATGTATGTAACAGGTAGAAGGAGACACCTCCGACCCCATAAAGTATATATATTCTGGCTCACGATCAACAGCCGAGTCGATATAGCCGTGTCCGTCTGTCCGTCTGTCTGTCTGTCCGTCTGTCCGTCTGTTTGTCCGTGTGAAAATCTAGATCTTAGCTATTATAAGAGCTAGAAGTACCAAATTTGGTGACAGTATGTGTTATTACTGCACGCTGATCAAGTTTATTTTGGATTTTGGCCACGCCCCCTTCCGCCCCTGTAAATCGAAAACAATTGATTACAAGCGCAATTTTGATGCCATATTGTTCATTTTCGGTTTATATGATAACTATAGCCAGCCAGATGATCTCTGATTTGGTAACAATCGGATAATAAACACAGAAGTTATTCAGCTTATCGTTTTCCATAGCTGTAAGCAGCGCTGCCGGCAGCGCAAATTCTTTATTTGTACAGGAAATAACAAGAATGCAAATTTTTGCAGTTGTTGGATAACAGCGTCAGTAGCTTAGTGGAAAAGCGATGAACTCCTGAACCGACAGGCCCGTGGTTCGATTCAAAGAGTAGAAGGGTATTATAACTTTGTTCAAACCGAAAATGTATGTAACAGGTAGAAGGAGACACCTCCGACCCCATAAAGTATATATATTCTGGCTCACGATCAACAACCGAGTCGATATAGCCATGTCCGTCTGTCCGTCTGTCTGTCTGTCCGTCTGTCTGTCCGTAATAAAATCCAGATGTCAGCTATTATAAGAGCTAGAACTACCAAATTTGGTGACAGTATGTGTTATGCCGGCAGCGCTGCTTGCAGCATTGTGCCGAATCGTGTATACGTGTACGGCGGTGAAATGGGTTAAGTTGTAGCCGGCAAAACGAACAGTACTATTATGCATTTACGGGTTCGAGTCCCGCCCGCATCAAAATTTAATTGTGTCCGTCTGTCCGTCTGTCCGTCTGTCCGTGTGCTGTCCGTGTGAAAATCTAGATCTCAGCTATTATAAGAGCTAGAACTACCAAATTTGGTGACAGTATGTGTTATTATTGCACGCTGATAAAGTTTATTTTGGATTTTGGCCACGCCCCCTTCCGCCCCTGTAAATCAAAAAAAAATTGATTTTAAGCGCAATTTTGATGCCTTATTGTTCATTTTCGGTTTATATGATAACTATAGCCAGCCAGATGATCTCTGAAAATTTGGTAACAATCGGATAATAAACACAGAAGTTATTCAGCTTAACGTTTTCCATAGCTGTAAGCAGCGCTGCCGGCAGCGCAAATTCTTTATTTGTACAGGAAATAACAAGAATGCCTTACAATGGAAATTTTTGCAGTTGTTGGAAAACAGCGGAACAGCGATGAACTCCTAAACCGACAGGCCCGTGGTTCGATTCCCAGTGCATGCCGCTTACTTTTCTTTTTATAAAGTTAAAAAACCCCCCCCAAAAAAATATATTATTTATCATAAAAATAATTTTTAAAAAAGGGGGGTCTCTTTAATATGTTGTTAGAGGCAGCTTTTTATATTTTTATACCCGCTACTCATAGAGTAGAAGGGTATTATAACTTTGTTCAAACCGAAAATGTATGTAACAGGTAGAAGAAGACACCTCCGACCCCATAAAGTATATATATTCTGGCTCAGGATCAACAGCCGAGTCTACATAGCCATGTCCGTCTGTCCGTCCGTCCGTCTGTTTGTACGTCCGTCCGTGTCGTCCGTCTGTCCGTGTGAAAATCTAGATCTCAGCTATTATAAGAGCTAGAACTACCAAATTTGGTGACAATATGTGCTTATTATTGCACGCTGATCAAGTTTATTTTGGATTTTGGCCACGCCCCCCTTCCGCCCCTATAAATAAAAAAACATTGATTACAAGCGCAATTTTGATGCCATATTGTTCATTTTCGGTTTATATGATAACTATAGCTAGCCAGATGATCTCTGTAAATTTGGTAACAATCGGATAATAAACACAGAAGTTATTCAGCTTAACGTTTTCCATAGCTGTAAGCAGCGCTGCCGGCAGCGCAAATTCTTTATTTGTACAGGAAATAATAAGAATGCCTTACAATGCAAATTTTTGCAGTTGTTGGATAACAGCGTCAGTAGCTTAGTGGAAAAGCGATGAACTCCTGAACCGACAGGCCCGTGGTTCGATTCCCAGTTAATGCCGCTTAAGCTTTTTCTTTTTATACCCGCTACTCATAGAGTAGAAGGGTATTATAACTTTGTTCAATCCGAAAATGTATATAACAGGCAGAAGGAGACACCTCCGACCCCATAAAGTATATATATTCTGGCTCATGATCAACAGCCGAGTCGATATTGCTATGTCCGTCTATCCGTCTGTCTGTCCGTGTGAAAATCTGGATCCAAATTTTATTCTTTTTTTTCAAGAACTTTACTTTAATTTTTGAATATGCATTACAATGTCGTGCAAATTTTATTTAAAATTTTTGGATAATAGCCTCAAGTGAACTTAGTTAAAAAATGGAAAGTGACAGTCCTTAAAAGCTTGTCCGATTGTTGAGCGCAGCTTTTTTGCTTATATTTTTATACCCGTTACTCAAAGAGTAAAAGGGTATTATAACTTTGTTCAAACCGAAAATGTATGTAACAGGCAGAAGGAGACACCTCCGACCCCATAAAGTATATATATTCTGGCTCAGGATCAACAGCCGAGTCGATATAGCCATGTCCGTCTGTCCGTCTGTCTGTCTGTCCGTCTGTCCGTCTGTTTGTCCGTGTGAAAATCTAGATCTCAGCTATTATAAGAGCTAGAACTACCAAATTTGGTGACAGTATGTGTTATTATTGCACGCTGATTAAGTTTATTTTGGATTTTGGCCACGCCCCCTTCCGCCCCTGTAAATAAAAAAAAATTGATTACAAGCGTAATTTTGATGCCTTATTGTTCATTTTCGGTTTGGTAGCAATCGTATAATAAATACAGAAGTTATTCAGCGTAACGTTTTCCATAGCTGTAAGCAGCGCTGCCGGCAGCCCAAATTCTTTATTTGTACAGGAAATAACAAGAATGCAACTTAAATTTTTGCAGTTGTTGGATAACAGCGTCAGTAGCTTAGTGGAAAAGCGATGAACTCCTGAACCGACAGGCCCGTGGTTCGATTCAAAGTAGAATATTAAACTTCAAAAAAATATGTAACAGGAAAGGACACCACCCCAAAAGTTAATATCGGCTCACGATCAACAGCCGAGTCGATAACCAGCCGTCTGTCGTCTGTCTGTCCGTAAAATTATCAAATTTATTCTTTTTCAAGCTTTTACTTTAATTTTTGAATATGCATTAATTGGGCGTGCATTTTATTTAAAATTTTTTATCCTCACAGTGAACTTAGTTAACAAGTAAAGAAGTGACAGTCTCTTAAATCAGCTATGCCATTGTTAGAGCGCATGCCTTTTCTTATAGCCTTTTCTTTTTATACCCGCTACTCATAGAGTAGAAGGGTATTATAACTTTGTTCAAACCGAAAATGTATGTAACAGGTAGAAGGAGACACCTCCGACCCCATAAAGTATATATATTCTGGCTCAGGATCAACAGGCGAGTCGATATAGCCATGTCCGTCTGTCCGTCTGTCTGTCTGTCCGTCTGTCTGTCCGTGTGAAAATCTAAATCTCAGCTATTATAAGAGCTAGAACTACCAAATTTGGTGACAGTATGTGTTATTATTGCACGCTGATCAAGTTTATTTTGGATTTTGGCCACGCCCCCTTCCGCCCCTGTAAATAAAAAAAAATTGATTACAAGCGCAATTTTGATGCCTTATTGTTCATTTTCGGTTTATATGATAACTATAGCTAGCCAGATGATCTCTGAAAATTTGGTAACAATCGGATAATAAACACAGAAGTTATTCAGCTTAACGTTTTCCATAGCTGTAACGTCAGCGCTGCCGGCAGCGCAAATTCTTTATTTGTACAGGAAATAACAAGAATTAAAGCAAATTTTTGCAGTTGTTGGATAACAGCGTCAGTAGCTTAAGGTGAAAAAGCGATGAACTCCTGAACCGACAGGCCCGTGGTTTTGATTCCGCAAAAAGTTCATGCCGCTTAAGCCTTTAAACACTCTTTATATCTCGCTACTTTTTAGTAGAAGGGTATTATAACTTTGTTCAAACCGAAAATGTATGTAACAGGCAGAAGGAGACACCTCCGACCCCATAAAGTATATATATTCTGGCTCAGGATCAACAGGCGAGTCGATATAGCCATGTCCGTCTGTCCGTCTGTCTGTCTGTCCGTCTGTCTGTCCGTGTGAAAATCTAGATCTCAGCTATTATAAGAGCTAGAACTACCAAATTTGGTGACAGTATGTGTTATTATTGCACGCTGATCAAGTTTATTTTGGATTTTGGCCACGCCCCCTTCCGCCCATGTAAATAAAAAAAAATTGATTACAAGCGAAATTTTGATGCCATATTGTTCATTTTCGGTTTACATGATAACTATAGCTAGCCAGATGATATAGCCATGTCCGTCTGTCCGTCTGTCTGTCTGTCCGTCTGTCTGTCCGTGTGAAAATCTAGATCTCAGCTATTCTAAGAGCTAGAACTACCAAATTTGGTGACAGTATGTGCTATTATTGCACGCTGATCAAGTTGATTTTGGATTTTGGCCACGCCCCCTTCCGCCCCTGCAAATAAAAAAAAATTGATTACAAGCGCAATTTTGATGCCTTATTGTTCATTTTCGGTTTATATGATAACTATGGCTAGCCAGATGACATCTGAAAATTTGGTAACAATCGGATAATAAACACAGAAGTTATTCAGCTTAACGTTTTCCATAGCTGTAAGCAGCGCTGCCGGCAGCGCAAATTCTTTATTTGTACAGGAAATAATAAGAATGCCTTACAATGGAAATTTTTGCAGTTGTTGGATAACAGCGTCAGTAGCTTAGTGGAACAGCGATGAACTCCTGAACCGGCAGGCCCGTGGTTCGATTCCCAGTACATGCCACTTAAGCCTTTTCTTTTTATGCCCGCTACTCATAGAGTAGAAGGGTATTATAACTTTGTACAAACCGAAAATGTATGTAACAGGTAGAAGAAGACACCTCCGACCCCATAAAGTATATATATTCTGGCTCAGGATCAACAGCCGAGTCGACATAGCCATGTCCGTCTGTCTGTCTGTCCGTCTGTCTGTCCGTGTGAAAATCTAGATCTCAGCTATTATAAGAGCCAGAACTACCAAATTTGGTGACAATATGTGTTATTATTGCACGCTAATTGAGTTTATTTTGGATTTTGGCCACGCCCCCTTCCGCCCCTGTAAATAAAAAAAAAATTGATTACAAGCGCAATTTTGATGCCATATTGTTCATTTTTGGTTTATATGATAACTATAGCTAGCCAGATGATCTCTGAAACAATCGGATAATAAACACAGAAGATATTCAGCTTAACGTTTTCCATAGCTGTAAGCAGCGCTGCCGGCAGCGCAAATTCTTTATTTGTACAGGAAATAACAAGAGTGCCTTACAATGCAAATTTTTGCACTTGTTGAATAACAGCGTCAGTAGCTTAGTGGAAAAGCAATGAACTCCTGAACCGACAGGCCCGTGGTTCGATTCCCAGTTCATGCCGCTTAAGCTTTTTCTTTTTATATAAACACAGAAGTTATTCAGCTTAACGTTTTTTATAGCTGTAAGCAGCGCTGCCGGCAGCGCAAATTCTTTATTTGTACAGGAAATAATAAGAATGCCTTACAATGCAAATTTTTGCAGTTGTTGGATAACAGCGTCAGTAGCTTAGTGAAAAAGCGATGAACTCCTGAACCGAGAGGCCCGTGGTTCGATTCCCAGTTTATGCCGCTTAAGCTTTTTATACCCGCTACTCATAGAGTAAAAGGGTATTATAACTTTGTTCAAACCGAAAATGTATGTAACAGGCAGAAGGAGACACCTCCGACCCCATAAAGTATATATATTCTGGCTCAGGATCAACAGCCGAGTCGACATAGCCATGTCCGTCTGTCTGTCTGTCCGTGTGAAAATCTAGATCTCAGCTATTCTAAGAGCTAGAACTATCAAATTTGGTGACAGTATGTGCTATTATTGCACGCTGATCAAGTTGATTTTGGATTTTGGCCACGCCCCCTTCCGCCCCTGTAAATAAAAAAAAATTGATTACAAGCGCAATTTTGATGCCTTATTGTTCATTTTCGGTTTATATGATTACTATGGCTAGCCAGATGACATCTGAAAATTTGGTAACAATCGGATAATAAACACAGAAGTTATTCAGCTTAACGTTTTCCATAGCTGTAAGCAGCGCTGCCGGCAGCGCAAATTCTTTATTTGTACAGGAAATAATAAGAATGCCTTACAATGGAAATTTTTGCAGTTGTTGGATAACAGCGTCAGTAGCTTAGTGGAACAGCGATGAACTCCTGAACCGGCAGGCCCGTGGTTCGATTCCCAGTACATGCCACTTAAGCCTTTTCTTTTTATACCCGCTACTCATAGAGTAGAAGGGTATTATAACTTTGTTCAAACCGAAAATGTATGTAACAGGTAGAAGGAGACACCTCCGACCCCATAAAGTATATATATTCTGGCTCAGGATCAACAGCCGAGTCGATATAGCCATGTCCGTCTGTCCGTCTGTCTGTCATGTGAAAATCTAGATCTCAGCTATTATAAGAGCTAGAACTACCAAATTTGGTGACAGTATGTGTTATTATTGCACGCTGATCAAGTTTATTTTGGATTTTGGCCACGCCCCCTTCCGCCTCTGTAAATAAAAAAAATTGATTACAAGCGTAATTTTGATGCCATATTCTTCATTTTCGGTTTATATGATAACTATATAGCTAGGCAGATGATCTCTGAAAATTTGGTAACAATCGGATAATAAACACAGAAGTTATTCAGCTTAACGTTTTCCATAGCTGTAACATTTTCCATGCTGCCGGCGGCGCTGCTTGCAGCATTGTGCTGAATCGTGTGTGCGTGTATGGTGGTGAAATGGGCTCAGTTGTGTACTGCAAAACGAACAGTACTATTCTGCATTTAGGGGTTCGAGTCCCGCCCGCATCAAAAATTAAATGTCTGAAGGAGACACCTCCGACCCCATAAAGTATACATATTCTGGCTCAGGATCAACAGGCGAGTCGATATAGCCATGTCCGTCTGTCCGTCTGTCTGTCTGTCCGTAATAAAAATACTAAGACTAAACAAATTTGGTACAGTATTTTTGCCAGCGCTGCTCTTGTTTATATTAGGCGGTAAATGTAGTTGACAAAACGAACAGTACTATTTATTAGGTTTATAATTTGTCCGTCTGTCTGTCCGTGTGAAAATCTAAATCTCAGCTATTATAAGAGCTAGAACTACCAAATTTGGTGACAGTATGTGTTATTATTGCACGCTGATCAAGTTTATTTTGGATTTTGGCCACGCCCCCTTCTGCCCCTGTAAATAAAAAAAATGATTAAAAGCGCAATTTTGACTCTATATTGTTCATTTTTGGTTTATATGATAACTATAGCTAGCCAGATGATCTCTGAAAATTTTGTAACAATCGGATAATAAACACAGAAGTTATTCAGCTTAAAGTTTTGCATAGCTGTAAGCAGCGCTGCCGGCAGCGCAAATTCTTTATTTGTACAGGAAATAATAAGAATGCCTTACAATGCAAATTTTTGCAGTTGTTGGATAACAGCGTCAGTAGCTTAGTGGAAAAGCGATGAACTCCTGAACCGAGAGGCTCGTGATTCGATTCCCAGTTCATGCCGCTTAAGCTTTTTCTTTTTTTATACCCGCTACTCATAGAGTAGAAGGGTATTATAACTGTGTTCAAACCGAAAATGTATGTAACAGGCAGAAGGAGCCACCTCCGACCCCATAAAGTATATATATGAAGCTCAGGATCAAGAGCTGAGTCGATATAGCCATGTCCGTCTGTTCGTCTGTCGGAATCCAATAAGTTTTCGTAATCGAGTCCACCACTTTGTCAACCCCTACATGTCCCATCTCATCATAATACTTAAAAAACACATTGGTTTCCATTGACATTGGCACATAAAACATTAACCTCCGACTTTTTTTTCTATAAACGACACCATTGCGCATTTCATAATATTCACTTTCCTGTTCAGACAATTTATTCTTTATATTTCTAATAATTGGATCCTTTCCCTGGCATATTATTAAGTTTTCTTCAAACGTGTTTGTTTCTATTATCATTATACTATTATTTCTACTTAATGCATCCACATCCTGCATTCTTTTTCCTGACCTATGTTCAAGAACGTAATCATAATTTTGTAGCTCGAGAGCCCACATTGCAATTCGTGGATTTAATTCTTTTTTGTTTAAAGTTAACGTAAGCGAATTGCAATCTGTTACTATTTTAAAATTAATGCCTTGTAAATAGACTCGAAACCTTTTCAACGCGTTGACTATTGCAAGTGTTTCTAACTCAAAGCTGTGATACTTTGACTCAACTTCTGTCGTCCGTTTTGAAAAGTAAAAAATTGGATGTAACTTCGTCATTTTTTCGTTGTAACAATATTGCACCGTACCCTAGTGAACTTGCATCACAATGAAGTTCGGTCTCATCTTTCGGATCATATATTGCTAATAGCAATAATAGCAATAAGCACCAATGTGCTTCTACCAGTTTTTCCTTTAGCATATTGAAAGCTCTTAACTCTTCCTCTCCGAACATGAATTTTTTATCTTTTCTTGTAAGGTCATATAATGGTTTTGCCACTAGAGCGAAATCCTGAATGAATCTTCTAAAATAAGAGCATAGACCAATATAACTTTGTACTTCATGAACCTTGGTTGGCACCGGAAACGATTTAATGGCTTCTATACCTGACTCATTTGCTTTTATGCCTTCACCTGTTACTGTGTAGCCTAAATAATCTATAAACGACTTCAAAAACTCACACTTGTCTTGTCTAAGTTCTAATTTATTTTCTACTAAGCATTGAAAAACTTCTTTCAAGATATTAAAATGTTCTTCTAGACCTTCTGTAGCAATCATTATATTATCAAGATATATAATAACTTTGCCTTCTCGTACCATATCTTCGAATATTTTATTTATAAATCTTTGAAACGTAGAAGGAGCGTTTGTCAACCCGAACGGCATTCGAAGATATTCGAACTGTCCTAATGGTGTTATAAATGACGTATACTTTGTAGAATCACTATCCATAAAAACATGATTAAAGCCACTCTTTAAATCTAACTTTGAAAATAACTTTTTATTTACTAACCTATCTAACAAATTATCTATCAGTGGTATGGGGTAACTATCTTTTGACGTAACTTTATTTAAACGGCGGTAATCTACACACATCATTAATTTCCCTGTCTTTTTTTTAACAAGTACTATCGGTGAAACATATTCTGACTCACTTGGACGTATATATCCCTTAGCCATATTCTCATCTAGTATCCTTTGTACCTCTGCCTTTTCAGCGTACGATAGTCGTCGAGGGGGGCATCGAAACGGTTTTTCGCTATAAACAATAATTTTCATATACCTTTTAATTTTGGGTTCAAGTGGCCTAATAGGTTTATTATAATAATTCTCAAACAGATTCTCTAATCTTTTCGTGCTCACATTATTCATCTCTTCTCCTACCTTGTATTCTTTTTTATTTTCAGAGTCTACATCGATCAGCAACATTTGCGTTTCGAAACTTTCTTCTTCTATCTCATTTTTTATTCCATTCATGCTCATTTTTCTTTGACGTTCGTCCTCATCGTTTCGATAACTTTCTGCTTCAACGTTTTCACTTAGCATTTCTTTTACATTGCCTATCTTTTCTCGAAATTGCATTTTATTTACTTTATCTTTACTCTGAGTCTCTCCTATATTGTTATGTCTTCGATTTTCTGCACTACTTTTGCTTTGCATATTAGCTAATTGTTCTCTACCTTGTATGTCTTTTAATTTGCCTTTACTTTTAATTTCATTCACGTTGTTTTGTCTTTGTTCTTTTACATTTCCTTCGCTTTGTACATCTCCTAACTTTTCTTTACTTTGCATGTCTTTTAATTTGTCTTTAATTTTAATTTCATTCACGTTGCTTTGTCTTTGTTCTTTTACATTACTTTTACTTTGCACATCTTCTAACTTTTCTTTACTTTGCATGTCTTTTAATTTGTCTTTACTTTTAATTTCATTCACGTTGCTTTGTCTTTGTTCTTTTACATTACTTTTACTTTGCACATACTCATTGCTTATATTGTCACCAACCTGAATTAACTTATAATTACTCATATTTAAAAAATCTCTGCCTAAAACCACTGGGTGCCTTATGGATTTATTACTCACAACAAAAGATTCAATAGTTATTACTTCCAAGTACATTCAATTTACTTTCATTTATACCAAAATAAGTATTTGCCGATTCATTGTGGCTTAACTGTAATTCTTTAGGAATTGTAGATCTTCTTAAAATTGTTATCGGACTCCCTGAATCTAAGAGGCACCCCATGGAGACAAAATTTGACTTACAATTATTTGCACCACAGAAACTTATATCAAAGTATCTTACATAATTGTCCTTTGGTGTTGTCTTCTTGTATAGCGAACATTCTCTAGCCAAATGTCCCTCTTTGCCGCACGCTCCATCTGGACGCTTCGGCTTTCGGCACTCTGCAGCTATATGTCCCGAACAATTGCAGTTAAAACATTTAACAACCCTCTGGTCCGGGGTCGAAGTCTTTGGAACAGTTCCAGACTGACTGTTTCCTCCAGTAGGACGTGTCATCTTAATATCACGGAACGCATCAAGAACTGCAGCTGGTGTAGCAAAACGTTGTAACTTGCCTTGGTTTCTGAGTTCGACATTCGGTATACCCTCCAGTATATACTGCACAATTTCGTCATCGTTAATGTTTAACTTGTTTGCCAACATCCGTTTGTCATACTAATAGCTTGCAAACACTTTTTCATTGAGCCATTTACGTTTTTCTAAGTTTTGACGTAGCTCTACAAGATTGCCTCTCGTTCCGAATCTAATTTGCATTTGTGAAAAAATGTCATCTATGTTTCCTGACAACAGTGAGGGTTGTGACAACAGCCAATAGTTTTCTTTTCCTTTAGCACGAGCACAAATAAGCGGGCGCATAATATCGTCACTGATATTGAATACCGCTCGCACATTTTTAGCCACTGTCAACCACTCATTTACATTTCTTTCTCCGTCATATTCAGGCATAAATTCCTTGACAGTGTTGAAATCAACATTGCTAGGTTGTGTCGTAGCTTTTACATTATTATTTGCATTTGCTTTGCAAAAACGAACAGCATCCAATGTATCGTTCACAAATGAACTTGCACCATGAGCGATTTTTTCAGTGTTTCCAGCTTCGCTCATTAGGAGATCGTTGCCAGCTTGTTGAATTTCAATTTCATCACAAAGTGTATTGACGTCGTCAATATTGCTCACTGTTGCCATCTCGCTGTTTTCGTCGTCTGCATGTTCCGTTATTCCGTCGTTAGGCGCTCCGCTGGCCGGCAAAACGGAAGTTTTGCTGCTTAGGGGTGCTTCGCCACGCAGACTTGCTGCACTTGCACTTGTTGACGGTAGCATACTGTGATGATACTGTTGAAATTGCAACACTAATGCCGATTTGTTGCCGTTGGTTGGTAATTTAAGCTTTTCGCACCACAACTTTAAATCCTGTAAACTTAAGTCATTAAAATCGCCGCTTAAATTTTGTAAGTCCATATCATCCATAATAGTTTTAGAAAACTTTGACTAAATATAAGCGTAGACTCACGACCACTTCTGAATTTTAGTAGATATCGGATAGCCTTTTTTATTTAGTAGTCAATTAAAGTTTTCATTTTAGGCTCGTTTATTTTAATTTCACAATGCGCGTCCGTACAATTCTGCGTTGCTTGGAAAAGTGAAGTGCGTCGCTTCTCCTCTCTCTCTACTCCTCTTGTTCTCGCTAGAGGCCGCTTAGTGAACTACAACTGTTTAACCTACAATAATTACAATAGATGGCGTTGAGCCACGATCGACAAACTAAACGATACATACTATTACAGAGAGTCTTACATACTAATTATAACTACGCGTACTACATATTACTACAATATATTCTGGCTCAGGATCACCAGCCGAGTCGATATAGCCATGTCCGTCTGTCCGTTTGTCCGTCCGTCCGTCTGTCCGTCAGTCTGTCCGTGTGAAAATCTAGATCTCAGCTATTATAAAAGCTAGGACTACCAAATTTGGTGATAATACGTATCATTATTGCACGGTGATCAGGTTTGTTTTGGATTTTGGCCACTTTCCCTACCGCCCCTGTACATCGAAAAAAATTGATTACAAGTGCAATTTTGATGCCATATTGTTCATTTTTGGTTTTCAAAATAACTATAGCTAGCCAGATGACCTCTGACCTCTTGGTAACAATCGGATAAAAAACACAGAAGTAATTCAGCTTACCATTTTCCATAGCTTTGTTTGCAGCATTGTTCCGAATAGTGTGTGTGGTGAAATGGGTTAAGTTGTGGACTGCAAAACGAACAGTACTATTATGTATTTACGGGTTCGGGTCCCGCCCGCATTAAAAATTAAATGTGTGCAAAAATGTTTGTTTTTTATAACCGCTACTCATAGAGTAGAAGGGTATTATAACTTTATTCAAACCGAAAATGTATGTAACATGGAGAAGGAGACACCTCCGACCTCATAAAGTATAAATATTCTGGCTCAGGATCAACAGCCGAGTCGATATAGCCATGTCCGTCTGTCCGTCTGTCTGTCTGTCCGTCTGTCTGTCCGTGTGAAAATCTAGATCTTAGCTATTATTCTAGCTCTTGCTAGAACTACCAAATTTGGTGACAAAATGTGTTATTATTGCACGCTGATCAAGTTCATTTTGTATTTTGCCCACGCCCCCTTCTGCAATTTATACCATAGCTAGCCAGATGATCTCTGAAAATTTGGTAACAATCGGATAATAAACACAAAAGTTATTCAGCTTAACATTTTCCGTAGCTGTAAGCAGCGCTGCCGGCAGCGCAAATCCTTTATTTGTACAGGAAATAATAAGAATGCCTTACAATGCAAATTTTTGCAGTTGTTGGAAAACAGCTTCAGTATCTTAGTGGAAAAGTAATGAACTCCTGAACCGACAAGCCCGTGGTTCGATTCCCCGTTCATGCCGCTTAATCTTGTTCTTTTTATTTTTTTTTTAAGAACTTTTACTTTTATTTTTGAATGTGCATTAATTGGGGGTCGTGCATTTTATTTAAAATTTTTTTAATGCCTCACAGTGAACTTAGTTAACAAGTGGAGAAGTGACAGTCTCTTAAATCAGCTGTGTGCGATTGTTAGAGCGCACCTTTTTCTTATATTTTTATACCCGCTACTCATAGAGAAGAAGGGTATTATAACTTTGTTCAAACCGAAAATGTATGTAACAGGCAGAAGGGGACACCTCCGACCCCGTAATGTATATATATTCTGGCTCACGAGCAACAGCCGAGTCGATATAGCCATGTCCGTCTGTCCGTCTGTCTGTCTTTCCGTCTGTCTGTCCTTGTGAAAATCTAGATCTCAGCTATTATAAGAGCTAGAAGTACCAAATTTGGTGACAGTATGTGTTATTATTGCACGCTGATCAAGTTTATTTTGGATTTTGGCCACGCCCCCTTTCGCCCATGTAAATCGAAAAAAATTGATTACAAGCGCAGTTTTGATGCCATATTGTTCATTTTCGGTTTATATGATAACTATAACTAGCCAGATGACCTCTGACCTCTTGATAACAATCGGATAAAAAACACAGAAGTAATTCAGCTTACCATTTTCCATAGCTTTGTTTGCAGCATTATTCCGAATAGTGTGTGTGGTGAAATGGGTTAAGTTGTGGACTGCAAAACGAACAGTACTATTATGTATTTACGGGTTCGGGTCCCGCCCGCATTAAAAATTAAATGTGTGCAAAAATGTTTGTTTTTTATAACCGCTACTCATAGAGTAGAAGGGTATTATAACTTTATTCAAACCGAAAATGTATGTAACATGGAGAAGGAGACACCTCCGACCTCATAAAGTATAAATATTCTGGCTCAGGATCAACAGCCGAGTCGATATAGCCATGTCCGTCTGTCCGTCTGTCTGTCTGTCCGTCTGTCTGTCCGTGTGAAAATCTAGATCTTAGCTATTATTCTTGCTCTTGCTAGAACTACCAAATTTGGTGACAAAATGTGTTATTATTGCACGCTGATCAAGTTCATTTTGTATTTTGCCCACGCCCCCTTCTGCCATTTATACCATAGCTAGCCAGATGATCTCTGAAAATTTGGTAACAATCGGATAATAAACACAGAAGTTATTCAGCTTAACGTTTTCCATAGCTGTAAGCAGCGCTGCCGGAAGCGCAAATTCTTTATTTGTACAGGAAATAACAAGAATGCCTTACAATGCAAATTTTTGCAGTTGTTGGATAACAGCGTCAGTAGCTTAGTTGAAAAGCGATGAACTCCTGAACCGACAGGCCCGTGGTTCGATTCCCCGTTCATGCCGCTTAATCTTGTTTTTACTTTAATTTTAAAATGTGCATTAATTGGTGGTCATGCATTTTATTTAAAATTTTTTTTAATGGCTCACAATGAACTTAGTTAAGAAGTGGAGAAGTGGCAGTCTCTTAAATCAGCTGTGTGCGATTGTTAGAGCGCAGCTTTTGCTTATATTTTTATACCCGATACTCATAGAGTAGAAGGGTATTATAACTTTGTTCAAACCGAAAATGTATGTAACAGGCAGAAGGAGACACCTCCGACCCCATAAAGTATATATATTCTGGCTCAGGATAAACAGCCGAGTCGATATAGCCATGTCCGTCTGTCCGCCTGTCTGTCCGTGTGGAAATCTAGATCTCAGCTATTATAAGAGCTAGGACAACCAAATTTGGGGACAATATGTGTTATTATTGCACGCTGATCAAGTTTATTTTGGATTTTGGCCACGCCCCCTTCCGCCCCTGTAAATCGAAAAAACATTGATTACAAGCGCAATTTTAATGCCATATTGTTCATTTTCGGTTAACATGATAACTATAGCTAGCCATATGATCACTGAAAATTTGGTAACAATCGGATAATAAACACAGAAGTTATTCAGCTTAACGTTTTCCACAGCTGTAAGCAGCGCTGCCGGCAGTGCTGCTTGCAGCATTGTGCCGAATCGTGTGTGCGTGTACGGTGGTGAAATGGGTTAAGTTGTGGACTGCAAAACAAACAGTACTATTATGCATTTACGGGTTCGAGTCCCGCCCGCATCAAAAATTTAATGTGTGCAAAAATGTTTTTTTTTTTATTTTATATTTTGACTTTGCATAAATATTATAAGTCCATAGCCTTTTACGGTCAAAATATGATTGTAGCCGTTTTTTTGTTCCGCAAATAAATTATGTACAAGCAGCTGGGTAGCGGGTATATTACAGTCGAGCACACTCGACTGTAGCTTTCTTACTTGTTTTATTTATATTATACCCACTACTCATAGAGTAGAAGGGTATTATAACTTTATTCAAACCGAAAATGTATGTAATGTATGTAATGTATGGAGAAGGAGACACCTCCGACCCCATAAAGTATATATATTCTGGCTCAGGATCAACAGCCGAGTCGATATAGGCATGTCCGTCTGTCCGTCTGTCTGTCTGTCCGTGTGTCTGTCCGTGTGAAAATCTAGATCTCAGCTATTATAAGAGCTAGAACTACCAAATTTGGTGACAAAATGTGTTATTATTGCACGCTGATCAAGTTCATTTTGTATTTTGCCCACGCCCCCATATGCCATATTGTTTATTTTCGGTTTACATGATAACTATAGCTAGCCAGATGATCTCTGAAAATTTGGTAACAATCGGATAATAAGCACAGAAATTATTCAGCTTAACATTTTCCGTATATGTAAGCAGCGCTGCCTGCAGCGCAAATTCTTTATTTGTACAGGAAATAACAAGAATGCCTTACAATGCAAATTTTTGCAGTTGTTGGATAACAGCGTCAGTAGCTTAGTGGAAAAGCGATGAACTCCTGAACCGACAGGCCCGTGGTTCGATTCCCCGTTCATGCCGCTTAATCTTGTTTTTACTTTAATTTTAAAAATTAAAAAAAAAGACACCTCCGACCCCATAAAGTATATATATTCTGGCTCAGGATCAACAGCCGAGTCGATATAGCCATGTCCGTCTGTCCGTCTGTCTGTCTGTCCGTCTATCTGTCCGTGTGAAAATCTAGATCTCAGGTATTATAAAAGCTAGAACTATTAAATTTGGTGACAAAATGTATTATTATTGCACGCTGACCAAGTTTATTTTGGATTTTGGCCACGCTCCCTTCTGCACCTGTAAATCGAAAAAACATTGATTACAACCGCAATTTTGATGCCATATTGTTTTATTTATATGATAACCATAGCTAGCCAGATGATCTCTGAAAATTTAGTAACAATGGGATAATAAACACAAAAGTTATTCAGCTTAACATTTTCCGTAGATGTAAGCAGCGCTGCCTGCAGCGAAAATTCTGTATTTGTACAGGAAATAATAAGAATGCCTTACAATAGAAATTTTTGCAGTTGTTGGAAAACAGCGTCAGTATGTTAGTGAAAAAGCGATGAACTCCTGAACCGACAGGCCAGTGGTTCGATTCCCAGTTAAGCTTAAGCTTCTTCTTTTTATGACCGCTACTCATAGAGTAGAAGGGTATTATAACTTTTTTCAAACCGAAAATGTATGTAACAGGCAGAAGGATCAACAGCCGAGTCGATATTGCCATGTCTATCTATACGTCTGTCTGTCCGTGTGAAAATCTGGTTCCAAATCTTTTCCTTTTTTTTTAAGAACTTTTACTTTAATTTTTGAATATGCATTAATTGCGGGTCGTGCATTTTATTTAACATTTTTTTAATGGCTCACAGTAAAGTTGGTTAACAAGTGGAGAAGTGACAGTCTCTTCAATCAGCTGTGTGCGATTGTTAGAGCGCAGCTTTTGCTTATATTTTTATACCCGCTACTTATAGAGTAGAAGGGTATTATAACTTTGTTCCATCCGAAAATGTATGTAACAGGCAGAAGGAGACACCTCCGACCCCGTAAAGTATATATATTCTGCCTCAGGATCAACAGCCGAGTCGATATAGCCATGTCCGTCTGTCCGTCTGTCCGTCCGTCCGTCTGTCCGTCCGTCCGTCTGTCCGTGTGAAAATCTAGATCCCAGCTATTATAAGATCTAGAACTACCAAATTTGGTGACAAAATGTGCTATTATTGCACGCTGATCAAGTTTATTTTGGATTTTGGCCACGCCCCCTTCTGCCATTTATAGGGGCGGAAGAAAAAACATTGATTAACATACCATATTGTTCGTTTTCGGTTTACATGATAATTATAGCTAGCCAGATGATCTCTGAAAATTTAGTAACAATGGGATAATAAACACAAAAGTTATTCAGCTTAACATTTTCCGTAGATGTAAGCAGCGCTGCCTGCAGCGAAAATTCTTTATTTGTACAGGAAATAACAAGAATGCCTTACAATGCAAATTTTTCCAGTTGTTGGATAACAGCGTCAGTAGCTTAGTGGAAAAGCGATAAACGCCTGAACCGACAGGCCCGTGGTCCGATTCCCGGTTCTTGCCGCTTAAGCTTTTTTTTTTTTTGTAAGAACTTTTACTTTAATTTTTGAATGTGCATTAATTGGTGGTCATGCATTTTATTTAACATTTTTTTTAATGGCTCACAATGAACTTAGTTAAGAAGTGGAGAAGTGGCAGTCTCTTCAATCAGCTGTGTGCGATTGTTAGAGCGCAGCTTTTGCTTATATTTTTATACCCGCTACTTATAGAGTAGAAGGGTATTATAACTTTGTTCCATCCGAAAATGTATGTAACAGGCAGAAGGAGACACCTCCGACCCCATAAAGTATATATATTCTGGCAACAGCCGAGTCGATATAGCCATGTCCGTCTGTCCGTCCGTCCGTCTGTCCGTCCGTCCGTCTTTCCGTGTGAAAATCTAGATCCCAGCTATTATAAGAGCTAGAACTACCAAATTTGGTGACCAAATGTGCTATTATTGCACGCTGATCAAGTTTATTTTGGATTTTGGCCACGCCCCCTTCTGCCATTTATAGGGGCGGAAGAAAAAACATTGATTAACATACCATATTGTTCGCTTTCGGTTTACATGATAACTATAGCTAGCCAGATGATCTCTGAAAATTTGGTAACAATCGGATAATAAACACAGAAGTTATTCAGGTTAACGTTTTCCGTAGCTGTAAGCAGCGCTGCTGGCAGCGCAAATACTTTTTTTGTACAGGAAATAATAAGAATGCCTTACAATGCAAATTTTTGTAGTTGTTGGATAACAGCGTCACTAGCTTAGTGGAAAAGCGATAAACGCCTGAACCGACAGGCCCGTGGTCCGATTTCCGGTTCTTGCCGCTTAAGCTTTTTCTTTTTTTTTTAAGAACTTTTACTTTAATTTTTCAATATGCATTAATTGGTGGTCGTGCATTTTATTTAAAATTTTTTTAATGGCTCACAGTAAACTTGGTTAACAAGTGGAGAAGTGACAGTCTCTTAAATCAGATGTGTGCGATTGTTAGAGCGCAGCTTTTTCTTATATTTTTATACCCGCTACTCATAGAGTAGAAGGGTATTATAACTTTGTTCAAACCGAAAATGTATGTAACAGGGAGAAGGAGACACCTCCGACCCCATAAAGTATATATATTCTGGCTCAGGATCAATAGCCGAGTCGATATAGCCATGTCCGTCTGTCTGTCTGTCCGTCTGTCCGTCTGTCTGTCCGTGTGAAAATCTAGATCTCAGGTATTGTAAGAGCTAGAACTACCAAATTTGGTGACAAAATGTATTATTATTGCACGCTGATCAAGTTTATTTTAGATTTTGGCCACGCTCCCTTCCGCACCTGTAAATCGAAAAAACATTGATTACAACCGCAATTTTGATGCCATATTGTTTTATTTATATGATAACCATAGCTAGCCAGATGATCTCTGAAAATTTGGTAACAATGGGATAATAAACACAGAACTTATTCAGCTTAACATTTTCCGTAGATGTAAGCAGCGCTGCCTGCAGCGCAAATTCTTTATTTGTACAGGAAATAATAAGAATGCCTTACAATGCAAATTTTTGCAGTTGTTGGAAAACAGCGTCAGTATCTTAGTGGAAAAGCGATGAACTCCTGAAGCGACAGGCCAGTGGTTCGATTCCCAGTTAAGCTTAAGCTTTTTCTTTTCATGCCCGCTACTCATAGAGTAGAAGGGTTTTATAACTTTTTTCAAACCGAAAATGTATGTAACAGGCAGAAGGATCAACAGCCGAGTCGATATTGCCATGTCTATCTATCCGTCTGTTTGTCAGTGTGAAAGTCTGGATCCAAATCTTTTTCTTTTTTTTTAAGAACTTTTACTTTAATTTTTGAATATGCATTAATTGCGGGTCGTGCATTTTATTTAACATTTTTTTAATGGCTCACAGTAAACTTGGTTAACAAGTGGAGAAGTGACAGTCTCTTAAATCAGATGTGTGCGATTGTTAGAGCGCAGCTTTTTCTTATATTTTTATACCCGCTACTCATAGAGTAGAAGGGTATTATAACTTTGTTCAAACCGAAAATGTATGTAACAGGCAGAAGGAGACACCTCCGACCCCATAAAGTATATATATTCTGCCTCAGGATCAACAGCCGACTCGATATAGCCATGTCCGTTTGTCCGTCTGTCCGTTTGTCCGTCTGTCTGTCTGTCTGTCTGTCCGTGTGAAAATCTTGATCTCAGCTATTATAAGAGCTAGAACTACCAAATTTGTTGACAAAATGTGCTATTATTGCACGCTGATCAAGTTTATTTTGGATTTTGGTCACGCCCCATTCCGCCCCTATAAATCGAAAAAACATTGATTAACATACCATATTGTTCAGTATCGGTTTACATGATAACTATAGCTAGCCAGATGATCTCTGAAAATTTGGTAACAATCGGATAATAAACACAGAAGTTATTCAGCTTAACGTTTTCCATAGCTGTAAGCAGCGCTGCCGGCAGCGCTGCTTGCAGCATTGTGCCGAATTGTGTGTGCGTGTACGGTGGTGAAATGGGTTAAGTTGTGGACTGCAAAACAAACAGTACTATTATGCATTTACGGGTTCGAGTCCCGCCCGCTTCAAAAATTTATTGTGTGCAAAATTTTTTTTTTTTTTTTATTTTAGATTTTGACTTTGCATAAATATTATAAGTCCATAGCCTTTTACGGTCAAAATATGATTGTAGCCGTTTTTTTGTTCCGCAAATAAATTATGTACAAGCAGCTGGGTAGCGGGTATATTACAGTCGAGCACACTCGACTGTAGCACCTCCGACCCTATAAAGTATATATATTCCGGCTCAGGATCAACAGCCGAGTCGATATAGCCATGTCCGTCTGTCCGTCTGTCTGTCTGTCTGTCTGTCTGTCTGTCTGTCTTTCCGTCTGTCCGTCTGTCTGTCCGTGTGAAAATCTAGATCTTAGCTATTATAAGAGCTAGAAGCACCAAATTTGGAGACAGTATGTGTTATTATTGCACGCTGATCAAGTTTATTTTGGATTTTGGCCACGCCCCCTTTCGCCCATGTGAATCGAAAAAAATTGATTACAAGCGCAATTTTGATGCCATATTGTTCATTTTCGGTTTATATGATACCTATAGCTAGCCAGATGATCTCTGAAAATTTGGTAACAATTGGATAATAAACACAGAAGTTATTCAGCTTAACGTTTTCCATAGCTGTAAGCAGCGCTGCCGGAAGCGCAAATTCTTTATTTGTACAGGAAATAACAAGAATGCCTTACAATGCAAATTTTTGCAGTTGTTGGATAACAGCGTCAGTAGCTTAGTGGAAAAGCGATGAACTCCTGAACCGAGAGGCCCGTGGTTCGATTCCCCGTTCATGCCGCTTAATCTTGTTCTTTTTATTTTTTTTTTTAAGTGTGCGATTGTTAGAGCGCAGCTTTTGCTTATATTTTTATACCCGCTACTCATAGAGTAGAAGGGTATTATAACTTTGTTCAAACCGAAAATGTATGTAACAGGCAGAAGGAGACACCTCCGACCCCATAAAGTATATATATTCTGGCTCAGGAATACAGCCGAGTCGATATAGCCATGTCCGTCTGTCTGTCCGTGTGAAAATCTAGATCTCAGCTATTATAAGAGCTAGGACAACCAAATTTGGGGACAGTGTGTGTTATTATTGCACGCTGATCAAGTTTATTTTGGATTTTGGCCACGCCCCTTTCCGCCCCTGTAAATCGAATAAACATTGATTACAAGCGCAATTTTAATGCCATATTGTTCATTTTCGGTTTCGGCCAGATGATCACTGAAAATTTGGTAACAATCGGATAATAAACACAGACGTTATTCAGCTTAACGTTTTCCATAGCTGTAAGCAGCGCTGCCGGCAGCGCTGCTTGCAGCATTGTGCCGAATCGTGTGTGCGTGTACGGTGGTGAAATGGGCTAAGTTGTGGACTGCAAAACGAACAGTACTATTATGCATTTACGGGTTCGAGTCCCGCCCGCATCAAAAATTTAATGTGTGCAAAAATGTTTTTTTTTTTTATTTTATATTTTGACTTTGCATAAATATTATAAGTCCATAGCCTTTTACGGTCAAAATATGATTGTAGCCGTTTTTTGTTCCGCAAATAAATTTGTACAAGCAGCTGGGTAGCGGGTATATTACAGTCGAGCACACTCGACTGTAGCTTTCTTACTTGTTTTATTTTTATTATACCCGCTACTGATAGAGTAGAAGGGTATTATAACTTTGTTTAAACCGAAAATGTGTGTAACAGGCAGAAGGAGACACCTCCGACCCCATAAAGTATATTCTGGCTCAGGATTAACAGCCGCGTCGACATAGCCATGTCCGTCTGTCCGTCTGTCTGTCCGTCTGTCCGTGTGCTGTCCGTGTGAAATCTAGATCTCAGCTATTATAAGAGCTAGAACTACCAAATTTGGGGACAGTATGTGTTATTATTGCACGCTGATAAAGTTTTTTTGGATTTTGGCCACACCCCTTCCGCCTCTGTAAATAAAAAAGTGATTACAAGCGCAATTTTGATGCCATATTGTTCATTTCCGGTTTATATGGTAACTATATAGCTAGCCAGATGATCTCTGAAAATTTGGTAACAATCGGATAATAAACACAGAAGTTATTCAGCTTAACGTTTTCCATAGCTGTAAGCAGCGCTGCCGGCAGCGCAAATTCTTTATTTGTACATTAAATAATAAGAATGCCTTACAATGCAAATTTTTGCAGTTGTTGGATAACAGCGTCAGTAGCTTAGTGGAAAAGCGATGAACTCCTGAACCGACAGGCCCGTGGTTCGATTCCCAGTTCATGCCGCTTTAAATTCCCGCTACTTATAGAGTAGAAGGGTATTATAACTTTGTTCAAACCGAAAATGTATGTAACACGCAGAAAGAGACACCTCCGACCCCGTAAAGTATATATATTCTGGCTCAGGAGCAACAGCCGAGTCGATATAGCCATGTCCGTCTGTCCGTCTGTCCGTCTGTCTGTCTGTCTGTCTGTCTGTCTGCCTGTCCGTCTGTCTGTCCGTGTGAAAATCTAGATCTCAGCTATTATAAGAGCTAGAACTACCAAATTTTGTGACAAAATGTATTATTATTGCACGCTGATCAAGTTTGTTTTGGATTTTGGCCACGCCCCTTCCGCCCCTGTAAATCGAAAAAACATTGATTACAAGCGCAATTTTGATGCCATATTGTTCTTTTTTCGGTTTACATGATAACAATAGCTAGCCAGATGATCACTGAAAATTTGGTAACAATCGGATAATAAGCACAAAAGTTATTCAGCTTAACATTTTCCGTAGATGTAAGCAGCGCTGCCTGCAGCGCAAATTCTGTATTTGTACAGGAAATAATAAGAATGCCTTACAATGCAAATTTTTGCAGTTGTTTGAAAACAGCGTCAGTATCTTAGTGCGAAAGCGATGAACTCCTGAACCGACAGGCCAGTGGTTCGATTCCCAGTTAAGCTTAAGCTTTTTCTTTTTATGCCCGCTACTCATAGATTAGAAGGGTATTATAACTTTTTTCAAACCGAAAATGTATGTAACAGGCAGAAGGATCAACAGCCGAGTCGATATTGCCATGTCTATCTATCCGTCTGTCTGTCCGTGTGAAAATCTGGATCCAAATCTTTTTCTTTTTTTTAAGAACTTTTACTTTCATTTTTGAATATTCATTAATTGGGGGTCGTGCATTTTATTTAACATTTTTTTAATGCCTTACAGTGAACTTAGTTAACAAGTGGAGAAGTGACAGTTTCTTAAATCAGCTGTGTGCGATAGTTAGAGCGCAGCTTTTTCTTATATTTTTATACCCGCTACTCATAGAGTAGAAGAGTATTATAACTTTGTTCAAACCGATAATGTATGTAACAGGCAGAAGGAGACACCTCCGACCCCATAAAGTTTATATATTCTGCCGCAGGATCAACAGCCGAGTCGATATAGCCATGTCCGTTTGTCCGTCTGTCCGTCTGTCTGTCTGTCTGTCCGTGTGTCTGTCCATGTGAAAATCTAGATCTCAGCTATTATAAGAGCTAGAACTACCAAATTTGGTGACAAAATGTGTTATTATTGCACGCTGATCAAGTTTATTTTGGATTTTGGCCACGCCCCCTTCCGCCCCTGTAAATCGAAAAACATTGATTACAAGCGCAATTTTGATGCCATATTGTTCTTTTTCGGTTTACATGATAACAATAGCTAGCCAGATGATCCCTGAAAATTTGGTAACAATCGGATAATAAGCACAAAAGTTATTCAGCTTAACATTTTCCGTAGATGTAAGCAGCGCTGCCGGCAGCGCAAATTCTGTATTTGTACAGGAAATAATAAGAATGCCTTACAATGCAAATTTTTGCAGTTGTTGGATAACAGCGTCAGTAGCTTAGTGGAAAAGCGATGAACTCCTGAACCGACAGGCCCGTGGTTCGATTCCCAGTTCATGCCGCTTTAAATTCCCGCTACTTATAGAGTAGAAGGGTATTATAACATTGTTCAAACCGAAAATGTATGTAACACGCAGAAAGAGACACCTCCGACCCCGTAAAGTATTTATATTCTGGCTCAGGAGCAACAGCCGAGTCGATATAGCCATGTCCGTCTGTCCGTCTGTCCGTCTGTTTGTCTGTCTGTCTGTCTGCCTGTCCGTCTGTCTGTCCGTGTGAAAATCTAGATCTCAGCTATTATAAGAGCTAGAACTACCAAATTTTGTGACAAAATGTATTATTATTGCACGCTGATCAAGTTTGTTTTGGATTTTGGCCACGCCCCCTTCCGCCCCTGTAAATCGAAAAAACATTGATTACAAGCGCAATTTTGATGCCATATTGTTCTTTTTCGGTTTACATGATAACAATAGCTAGCCAGATGATCACTGAAAATTTGGTAACAATCGGATAATAAGCACAAAAGTTATTCAGCTTAACATTTTCCGTAGATGTAAGCAGCGCTGCCTGCAGCGCAAATTCTGTATTTGTACAGGAAATAATAAGAATGCCTTACAATGCAAATTTTTGCAGTTGTTTGAAAACAGCGTCAGTATCTGAGTGGGAAAGCGATGAACTCCTGAACCGACAGGCCAGTGGTTCGATTCCCAGTTAAGCTTAAGCTTTTTCTTTTTATGCCCGCTACTCATAGAGTAGAAGGGTATTATAACTTTTTTCAAACCGAAAATGTATGTAACAGGCAGAAGGATCAACAGCCGAGTCGATATTGCCATGTCTATCTATCCGTCTGTCTGTCCGTGTGAAAATCTGGATCCAAATCTTTTTCTTTTTTTTAAGAACTTTTACTTTCATTTTTGAATATTCATTAATTGGGGGTCGTGGATTTTATTTAAAATTTTTTTAATGCCTTACAGTGAACTTAGTTAACAAGTGGAGAAGTGACAGTTTCTTAAATCAGCTGTGTGCGATAGTTAGAGCGCAGCTTTTTCTTATATTTTTATACCCGCTACTCATAGAGTAGAAGAGTATTATAACATTGTTCAAACCGATAATGTATGTAACAGGCAGAAGGAGACACCTCCGACCCCATAAAGTTTATATATTCCGCCGCAGGATCAACAGCCGAGTCGATATAGCCATGTCCGTTTGTCCGTCTGTCCGTCTGTCTGTCTGTCTGTCCGTGTGTCTGTCCATGTGAAAATCTAGATCTCAGCTATTATAAGAGCTAGAACTACCAAATTTGGTGACAAAATGTGTTATTATTGCACGCTGATCAAGTTTATTTTGGATTTTGGCCACGCCCCCTTCCGCCCCTGTAAATCGAAAAAACATTGATTACAAGCGCAATTTTGATGCCATATTGTTCTTTTTCGGTTTACATGATAACAATAGCTAGCCAGATGATCACTGAAAATTTGGTAACAATCGGATAATAAGCACAAAAGTTATTCAGCTTAACATTTTCCGTAGATGTAAGCAGCGCTGCCGGCAGCGCAAATTCTGTATTTGTACAGGAAATAATAAGAATGCCTTACAATGCAAATTTTTGCAGTTGTTGGATAACAGCGTCAGTAGCTTAGTGGAAAAGCGATGAACTCCTGAACCGACAGGCCCGTGGTTCGATTCCCAGTTCATGCCGCTTTAAATTCCCGCTACTTATAGAGTAGAAGGGTATTATAACTTTGTTCAAACCGAAAATGTATGTAACACGCAGAAAGAGACACCTCCGACCCCGTAAAGTATATATATTCTGGCTCAGGAGCAACAGCCGAGTCGATATAGCCATGTCCGTCTGTCCGTCTGTCCGTCTGTCTGTCTGTCTGTCTGTCTGCCTGTCCGTCTGTCTGTCCGTGTGAAAATCTAGATCTCAGCTATTATAAGAGCTAGAACTACCAAATTTTGTGACAAAATGTATTATTATTGCACGCTGATCAAGTTTGTTTTGGATTTTGGCCACGCCCCCTTCCGCCCCTGTAAATCGAAAAAACATTGATTACAAGCGCAATTTTGATGCCATATTGTTCATTTTCGGTTTACATGATAACTATAGCTAGCCAGATGATCGCTGAAAATTTGGTAACAATCGGATAATAAACACAAAAGTTATTCAGCTTAACATTTTCCGTAGCTGTAAGCAGCGCTGCCTGCAGCGCAAATTCTGTATTTGTACAGGAAATAATAAGAATGCCTTACAATGCAAATTTTTGCAGTTGTTGGAAAACAGCGTCAGTATCTTAGTGGAAAAGCGATGAACTCCTGAAGCGACAGGCCAGTGGTTCGATTCCCAGTTAAGCTTAAGCTTTTTATACCCGCTACTCATAGAGTAGAAGGGTATTATAACTTTGTTCAAACCGAAAATGTATGTAACAGCCAGAAGGAGACACCTCCGACCCCATAAAGTATATATATTCTGGCTCAGGAATACAGCCGAGTCGATATAGCCATGTCCGTCTGTCTGTCCGTGTGAAAATCTAGATCTCAGCTATTATAAGAGCTAGGACAACCAAATTTGGGGACAGTGTGTGTTATTATTGCACGCTGATCAAGTTTATTTTGGATTTTGGCCACGCCCCTTTCCGCCCCTGTAAATCGAAAAAACATTGATTACAAGCGCAATTTTAATGCCATATTGTTCATTTTCGGTTTCGGCCAGATGATCACTGAAAATTTGGTAACAATCGGATAATAAACACAGACGTTATTCAGCTTAACGTTTTCCATAGCTGTAAGCAGCGCTGCCAAGCAGCGCTGCTTGCAGCATTGTGCCGAATCGTGTGTGCGTGTACGGTGGTGAAATGGGCTAAGTTGTGGACTGCAAAACGAACAGTACTATTATGCATTTACGGGTTCGAGTCCCGCCCGCATCAAAAATTTAATGTGTGCAAAAATGTTTTTTTTTTTATTTTATATTTTGACTTTGCATAAATATTA
The DNA here is from genome assembly GCA_018904095.1 of Zaprionus ghesquierei. Taxonomy (NCBI): domain Eukaryota; kingdom Metazoa; phylum Arthropoda; class Insecta; order Diptera; family Drosophilidae; genus Zaprionus; species Zaprionus ghesquierei. The sequence goes on along the minus strand of JAEIGP010000002.1, from coordinate 937,825 downwards.
TAAGTCCATAGCCTTTTACGGTCAAAATATGATTGTAGCCGTTTTTTTGTTCCGCAAATAAATTTGTACAAGCAGCTGGGTAGCGGGTATATTACAGTCGAGCACACTCGACTGTAGCTTTCTTACTTGTTTTATTTTTATTATACCCGCTACTGATAGAGTAGAAGGGTATTATAACTTTGTTTAAACCGAAAATGTGTGTAACAGGCAGAAGGAGACACCTCCGACCCCATAAAGTATATTCTGGCTCAGGATTAACAGCCGCGTCGACATAGCCATGTCCGTCTGTCCGTCTGTCTGTCCGTCTGTCCGTGTGCTGTCCGTGTGAAATCTAGATCTCAGCTATTATAAGAGCTAGAACTACCAAATTTGGGGACAGTATGTGTTATTATTGCACGCTGATAAAGTTTTTTTTGGATTTTGGCCACACCCCTTCCGCCTCTGTAAATAAAAAAAGTGATTACAAGCGCAATTTTGATGCCATATTGTTCATTTCCGGTTTATATGGTAACTATATAGCTAGCCAGATGATCTCTGAAAATTTGGTAACAATCGGATAATAAACACAGAAGTTATTCAGCTTAACGTTTTCCATAGCTGTAAGCAGCGCTGCCGGCAGCGCAAATTCTTTATTTGTACATTAAATAATAAGAATGCCTTACAATGCAAATTTTTGCAGTTGTTGGATAACAGCGTCAGTAGCTTAGTGGAAAAGCGATGAACTCCTGAACCGACAGGCCCGTGGTTCGATTCCCAGTTCATGCCGCTTTAAATTCCCGCTACTTATAGAGTAGAAGGGTATTATAACTTTGTTCAAACCGAAAATGTATGTAACACGCAGAAAGAGACACCTCCGACCCCGTAAAGTATATATATTCTGGCTCAGGAGCAACAGCCGAGTCGATATAGCCATGTCCGTCTGTCCGTCTGTCCGTCTGTCTGTCTGTCTGTCTGTCTGTCTGCCTGTCCGTCTGTCTGTCCGTGTGAAAATCTAGATCTCAGCTATTATAAGAGCTAGAACTACCAAATTTTGTGACAAAATGTATTATTATTGCACGCTGATCAAGTTTGTTTTGGATTTTGGCCACGCCCCCTTCCGCCCCTGTAAATCGAAAAAACATTGATTACAAGCGCAATTTTGATGCCATATTGTTCTTTTTCGGTTTACATGATAACAATAGCTAGCCAGATGATCACTGAAAATTTGGTAACAATCGGATAATAAGCACAAAAGTTATTCAGCTTAACATTTTCCGTAGATGTAAGCAGCGCTGCCTGCAGCGCAAATTCTGTATTTGTACAGGAAATAATAAGAATGCCTTACAATGCAAATTTTTGCAGTTGTTTGAAAACAGCGTCAGTATCTTAGTGGGAAAGCGATGAACTCCTGAACCGACAGGCCAGTGGTTCGATTCCCAGTTAAGCTTAAGCTTTTTCTTTTTATGCCCGCTACTCATAGATTAGAAGGGTATTATAACTTTTTTCAAACCGAAAATGTATGTAACAGGCAGAAGGATCAACAGCCGAGTCGATATTGCCATGTCTATCTATCCGTCTGTCTGTCCGTGTGAAAATCTGGATCCAAATCTTTTTCTTTTTTTTAAGAACTTTTACTTTCATTTTTGAATATTCATTAATTGGGGGTCGTGCATTTTATTTAACATTTTTTTAATGCCTTACAGTGAACTTAGTTAACAAGTGGAGAAGTGACAGTTTCTTAAATCAGCTGTGTGCGATAGTTAGAGCGCAGCTTTTTCTTATATTTTTATACCCGCTACTCATAGAGTAGAAGAGTATTATAACTTTGTTCAAACCGATAATGTATGTAACAGGCAGAAGGAGACACCTCCGACCCCATAAAGTTTATATATTCTGCCGCAGGATCAACAGCCGAGTCGATATAGCCATGTCCGTTTGTCCGTCTGTCCGTCTGTCTGTCTGTCTGTCCGTCTGTCTGACCGTGTGAAAATCTAGATCTCAGCTATTATAAGAGCTAGAACTACCAAATTTGGTGACAATATGTGTTATTATTGCACGCTGATCAAGTTTATTTTGGATTTTGGCCACGCCCCTTCCGCCCCTGTAAATCGAAAAAACATCGATTATAAGCGCAATTTTGATGCCACATTGTTCATTTTCGGTTTACATGATAACTATAGCTAGCCAGATGTAAGCAGCGCTGCCGGCAGCGCAAATTCTGTATTTGTACAGGAAATAATAAGAATGCCTTACAATGCAAATTTTTGCAGTTGTTGGATAACAGCGTCAGTAGCTTAGTGGAAAAGCGATGAACTCCTGAACCGACAGGCCCGTGGTTCGATTCCCAGTTCATGCCGCTTTAAATTCCCGCTACTTATAGAGTAGAAGGGTATTATAACATTGTTCAAACCGAAAATGTATGTAACACGCAGAAAGAGACACCTCCGACCCCGTAAAGTATTTATATTCTGGCTCAGGAGCAACAGCCGAGTCGATATAGCCATGTCCGTCTGTCCGTCTGTCCGTCTGTTTGTCTGTCTGTCTGTCTGCCTGTCCGTCTGTCTGTCCGTGTGAAAATCTAGATCTCAGCTATTATAAGAGCTAGAACTACCAAATTTTGTGACAAAATGTATTATTATTGCACGCTGATCAAGTTTGTTTTGGATTTTGGCCACGCCCCCTTCCGCCCCTGTAAATCGAAAAAACATTGATTACAAGCGCAATTTTGATGCCATATTGTTCATTTTCGGTTTACATGATAACTATAGCTAGCCAGATGATCGCTGAAAATTTGGTAACAATCGGATAATAAACACAAAAGTTATTCAGCTTAACATTTTCCGTAGCTGTAAGCAGCGCTGCCTGCAGCGCAAATTCTGTATTTGTACAGGAAATAATAAGAATGCCTTACAATGCAAATTTTTGCAGTTGTTGGAAAACAGCGTCAGTATCTTAGTGGAAAAGCGATGAACTCCTGAAGCGACAGGCCAGTGGTTCGATTCCCAGTTAAGCTTAAGCTTTTTATACCCGCTACTCATAGAGTAGAAGGGTATTATAACTTTGTTCAAACCGAAAATGTATGTAACAGCCAGAAGGAGACACCTCCGACCCCATAAAGTATATATATTCTGCCTCAGGATTAACAGCCGAGTCGATATAGCCATGTCCGTCTGTCTGTCTGTCCGTCTGTCTGTCCGTGTGAAAATTTAGATCTCAGCTATTATAAGAGCTAGAACTACCAAATTTGGTGACAAAATGTGTTATTATTGCACGCTGAACAAATTTATTTTGGATTTTGGCCACGCCAGGCCAGTGGTTCGATTCCCAGTTAAGCTTAAGCTTTTTCTTCTTATGCCCGCTACTCATAGAGTAGAAGGGTATTATAACTTTTTTCAAACCGAAAATGTATGTAACAGGCAGAAGGATCAACAGCCGAGTCGATATTGCCATATCTATCTATCCGTCTGTCTGTCCGTGTGAAAATCTAGATCCAAATCTTTTTTTTTTTTTAAGAACTTTTACTTTCATTTTTGAATATTCATTAATTGGGGGTCGTGCATTTTATTTAAAATTTTTTTAATGCCTTACAGTGAACTTAGTTAACAAGTGGAGAAGTGACAGTCTCTTAAATCAGCTAGAACTACCAAATTTGGTGACAGGATGTGTTATTATTGCACGCTGATCAAGTTTATTTTGGATTTTGCCCCCCGAAAGAACATTGTTTACAAGCGCAATTTTGATGCCATATTGTTCATTTTCGGTTTACATGATAAACATAGCTAGCCAGATGATCTCTGGAAATTTGGTAACAATCGGATAATAAACACAGAAGTTATTTAGCTTAACGTTTTCCATAGCTGTAAGCTGTTATGAAGAATAGTGTGTGTGTGTACGGTGGTGAAATGGGTTAAGTTGTAGACTGCAAAACGAACAGTACTATTATGCATTTACGGGTTCGAGTCCCGCCCACATCAAAAATTAAATGTGCGGATATATTATAGTCGAGCACACTCGAATGTAGCTTTCTTACTTGTTCTTTTTATACCCGCTACTCATAGAGTAGAAGGGTATTATAACTTTGTTCAAACCGAAAATGTATGTAACAGGCACAAGGAGACACCTCTGACCCCATAAAGTGTATATATTCTGGCTCAGGATCAACAGCCGAGTCGATATAGCCAAGTCCGTCTGTCCGTCTGTCTGTCCGTGTGAAAATCTAGATCTCAGCTATTCTAAGAGCTAGATCTACGAAATTTGGTGATAAAATTTGTTATTATTGCACGCTGATCAAGTTTATTTTGGATTTTGGCCACGCCCCCTTCCGCCCCTGTAAATCGAAAAAACATTGATTAGAAGTGCATATTTGATGCCATATTGTTCATTTTCGGTTTACATGCTAACCATAGCTAGCCAGATGATCTGTAAAAATTTGACAACAATCGGATAATAAACACAGAAGATATTCAGCTTACCGTTTTCCGTAGCTGTAAGCAGCGCTGCCTGCAGCGCAAATTCTGTATTTGTACAGGAAATAATAAGAATGCCTTACAATGCAAATTTTTGCAGTTGTTGGAAAACAGCGTCAGTATCTTAGTGGAAAAGCGGTGAACTCCTGAACCGACAGACCAGTGGTGCGATTCCCAGTTCAGCCTAAGCTTTTTCTTTTTATACCTGCTACTCATAGAGTAGAAGGGTATTATAACTTTGTTCAAATCGAAAATGTATGTAACAGGCAGAAGGACACATCTCCGACCCCATAAAGTATATATATTTTGGCTCAGGATCAACAGCCGAGTCGATATAGCCATGTCCGTCCCCCCGTCTGTCTGTCTGTCCGTCAGTCTGTCCGTGTGAAAATCTAGATCTCAGCTATTATAAGAGCTAGGACTACCAAATTTGGTAACAAAATGTGTTATTATTGCACGCTGATCAAGTTTATTTTGGATTTTGGCCACGCCCCCTTCCGCCCCTGTAAATCGAAAAAAATTTTGATTACAAGTGCAATTTTGATGCCATATTGTTTATTTTCGGTTTACATGATAACTATAGCTAGCCAGATGATATCTGAAAATTTGGTGACAATCGTATAGCCATGTCCGTCTGTCCGTCTGTCTGTCTATCTGTTTGTCTGCCTGTCCGTCTGTCTGTCCGTGTGAAAATCTAGATCTTATTATAAGAGCTAGAACTATCAAATTTGGTGACAAAATGTGTTATTATTGCACGCTGATCAAGTTTATTTTGGATTTTGGCCACGCCCCCTTCCGCCCCTGTAAATCGAAAAAACATTGATTACAAGCGCAATTTTGATGCCATATTGTTCTTTTTCGGTTTACATGATAACTATAGCTAGCCAGATGATCTCTAAAAATTTGACAACAATCGGATAATAAACACAGAAGATATTCAGCTTAACGTTTTCCATAGCTGTAGCATTGTGCCGAATCGTGTGTGCGTGTACAGTGGTGAAATGGGTTAAGTTGTGGACTGCAAAACGAACAGTACTATTATGCATTTACGGGTTCGAGTCCCGCCCGCATCAAAAATTAAATGTGTGCACAAATGTTTTTTTTTTTTATTTTATATTTTGACTTTGCATAAATATTATAAGTCCATAGCCTTTTACGGTCAAAATATGATTGTAGCCGTTTTTTTGTTCCGCAAATAAATTTGTACAAGCAGCTGGGTAGCGGGTATATTACAGTCGAGCACACTCGACTGTAGCTGTCTTACTTGTTTTATTTTTATTATACCCGCTACTCATAGAGTAGAAGGGTATTATAACTTTGTTTAAACCGAAAATGTGTGTAACAGGCAGAAGGAGACACCTCCGACCCCATAAAGTATATATATTCTGGCTCAGGATTAACAGCCGAGTCGACATAGCCATGTCCGTCTGTCCGTCTGTCCGTCTGTCTGTCCGTCTGTCCGTGTGCTGTCCGTGTGAAATCTAGATCTCAGCTATTATAAGAGCTAGAACTACCAAATTTGGGGACAGTATGTGTTATTATTGCACGCTGATAAAGTTTTTTTTGGATTTTGGCCACACCCCTTCCGCCTCTGTAAATAAAAAAAGTGATTACAAGCGCAATTTTGATGCCATATTGTTCATTTCCGGTTTATATGGTAACTATATAGCTAGCCAGATGATCTCTGAAAATTTGGTAACAATCGGATAATAAACACAGAAGTTATTCAGCTTAACGTTTTCCATAGCTGTAAGCAGCGCTGCCGGCAGCGCAAATTCTTTATTTGTACATTAAATAATAAGAATGCCTTACAATGCAAATTTTTGCAGTTGTTGGATAACAGCGTCAGTAGCTTAGTGGAAAAGCGATGAACTCCTGAACCGACAGGCCCGTGGTTCGATTCCCAGTTCATGCCGCTTTAAATTCCCGCTACTCATAGAGTAGAAGGGTATTATAACTTTGTTCAAACCGAAAATGTATGTAACACGCAGAAAGAGACACCTCCGACCCCGTAAAGTACATATATTCTGGCTCAGGAGCAACAGCCGAGTCGATATAGCCATGTCCGTCTGTCCGTCTGTCTGTCTGTCTGTCTGTCTGCCTGTCCGTCTGTCTGTCCGTGTGAAAATCTAGATCTCAGCTATTATAAGAGCTAGAACTACCAAATTTTGTGACAAAATGTATTATTATTGCACGCTGATCAAGTTTGTTTTGGATTTTGGCCACGCCCCCTTCCGCCCCTGTAAATCGAAAAAACATTGATTACAAGCGCAATTTTGATGCCATATTGTTCTTTTTCGGTTTACATGATAACAATAGCTAGCCAGATGATCACTGAAAATTTGGTAACAATCGGATAATAAGCACAAAAGTTATTCAGCTTAACATTTTCCGTAGATGTAAGCAGCGCTGCCGGCAGCGCAAATTCTGTATTTGTACAGGAAATAATAAGAATGCCTTACAATGCAAATTTTTGCAGTTGTTGGAAAACAGCGTCAGTATCTTAGTGGGAAAGCGATGAACTCCTGAACCGACAGGCCCGTGGTTCGATTCCCAGTTCATGCCGCTTAAGCTTTTTCTTTTTATGCCCGCTACTCATAGAGTAGAAGGGTATTACAACTTTTTTTTAAACCGAAAATATATGTAACAGGCAGAAGGATCAACAGCCGAGTCGATATAGCCATGTCCGTTTGTCCGTCTGTCCGTCTGTCTGTCTGTCTGTCCGTGTGTCTGTCCATGTGAAAATCTAGATCTCAGCTATTATAAGAGCTAGAACTACCAAATTTGGTGACAAAATGTGTTATTATTGCACGCTGATCAAGTTTATTTTGGATTTTGGCCACGCCCCCTTCCGCCCCTGTAAATCGAAAAAACATTGATTACAAGCGCAATTTTGATGCCATATTGTTCTTTTTCGGTTTACATGATAACAATAGCTAGCCAGATGATCCCTGAAAATTTGGTAACAATCGGATAATAAGCACAAAAGTTATTCAGCTTAACATTTTCCGTAGATGTAAGCAGCGCTGCCGGCAGCGCAAATTCTGTATTTGTACAGGAAATAATAAGAATGCCTTACAATGCAAATTTTTGCAGTTGTTGGATAACAGCGTCAGTAGCTTAGTGGAAAAGCGATGAACTCCTGAACCGACAGGCCCGTGGTTCGATTCCCAGTTCATGCCGCTTAAGCTTTTTCTTTTTATGCCCGCTACTCATAGAGTAGAAGGGTATTATAACTTTTTTTTAAACCGAAAATATATGTAACAGGCAGAAGGATCAACAGCCGAGTCGATATAGCCATGTCCGTTTGTCCGTCTGTCCGTCTGTCTGTCTGTCTGTCCGTGTGTCTGTCCATGTGAAAATCTAGATCTCAGCTATTATAAGAGCTAGAACTACCAAATTTTGTGACAAAATGTATTATTATTATTGCACGCTGATCAAGTTTGTTTTGGATTTTGGCCACGCCCCCTTCCGCCCCTGTAAATCGAAAAAACATTGATTACAAGCGCAATTTTGATGCCATATTGTTCTTTTTCGGTTTACATGATAACAATAGCTAGCCAGATGATCACTGAAAATTTGGTAACAATCGGATAATAAGCACAAAAGTTATTCAGCTTAACATTTTCCGTAGATGTAAGCAGCGCTGCCGGCAGCGCAAAATCTGTATTTGTACAGGAAATAATAAGAGTGCCTTGCAATGCAAATTTTTGCAGTTGTTGGAAAACAGCGTCAGTATCTTAGTGGAAAAGCGATGAACTCCTGAACCGACAGGCCAGTGGTTTGATTCCCAGTTAAGCTTAAGCTTTTTATACCCGCTACTCATAGAGTAGAAGGGTATTATAACTTTGTTCAAACCGAAAATGTATGTAACAGCCAGAAGGAGACACCTCCGACCCCATAAAGTATATATATTCTGCCTCAGGATTAACAGCCGAGTCGATATAGCCATGTCCGTCTGTCTGTCTGTCCGTCTGTCTGTCCGTGTGAAAATTTAGATCTCAGCTATTATAAGAGCTAGAACTACCAAATTTGGTGACAAAATGTGTTTTTATTGCACGCTGAACAAATTTATTTTGGATTTTGGCAACGCCAGGCCAGTGGTTTGATTCCCAGTTAAGCTTAAGCTTTTTCTTCTTATGCCCGCTACTCATAGAGTAGAAGGGTATTATAACTTTTTTCAAACCGAAAATGTATGTAACAGGCAGAAGGATCAACAGCCGAGTCGATATTGCCATATCTATCTATCCGTCTGTCTGTCCGTGTGAAAATCTAGATCCAAATCTTTTTTTTTTTTTTAAGAACTTTTACTTTCATTTTTGAATATTCATTAATTGGGGGTCGTGCATTTTATTTAAAATTTTTTTAATGCCTTACAGTGAACTTAGTTAACAAGTGGAGAAGTGACAGTCTCTTAAATCAGCTGTGTGCGATTGTTAGAGCGCAGCTTTTTCTTATATTTTTATACCCGCTACTCATAGAGTAGAAGAGTATTATAACTTTGTTCAAACCGAAAATGTATGTAACAGGCAGAAGGAGACACCTCCGACCCCATAAAGTTTATATATTCTGCCTCAGGATCAACAGCCGAGTCGATATAGCCATGTCCGTTTGTCCGTCTGTCCGTCTGTCCGTCTGTCTGTCTGTCTGTCTGTCCGTCTGTCTGTCCGTGTGAAAATCTAGATCTCAGCTATTATAAGAGCTAGAACTACCAAATTTGGTGACAGGATGTGTTATTATTGCACGCTGATCAAGTTTATTTTGGATTTTGGCCCACGAAAAAACATTGATTACAAGCGCAATTTTGATGCCATATTGTTCATTTTCGGTTTACATGATAACTATAGCTAGCCAGATGATCTTTTTCGGTTTACATGATAACTATAGCTAGCCAGATGATCTCTAAAAATTTGACAACAATCGGATAATAAACACAGAAGATATTCAGCTTAACGTTTTCCATAGCTGTAGCATTGTGCCGAATCGTGTGTGCGTGTTCAGTCGTGAAATGGGTTAAGTTGTGGACTGCAAAACGAACAGTACTATTATGCATTTACGGGTTCGAGTCCCGCCCGCATCAAAAATTAAATGTGTGCACAAATGTTTTTTTTTTTTATTTTATATTTTGACTTTGCATAAATATTATAAGTCCATAGCCTTTTACGGTCAAAATATGATTGTAGCCGTTTTTTTGTTCCGCAAATAAATTTGTACAAGCAGCTGGGTAGCGGGTATATTACAGTCGAGCACTCTCGACTGTAGCTTTCTTACTTGTTTTATTTTTATTATACCCGCTACTCATAGAGTAGAAGGGTATTATAACTTTGTTTAAACCGAAAATGTGTGTAACAGGCAGAAGGAGACACCTCCGACCCCATAAAGTATATATATTCTGGCTCAGGATTAACAGCCGAGTCGACATAGCCATGTCCGTCTGTCCGTGTGCTGTCCGTGTGAAATCTAGATCTCAGCTATTATAAGAGCTAGAACTACCAAATTTGGGGACAGTATGTGTTATTATTGCCCGCTGATAAAGTTTTTTTTGGATTTTGGCCACACCCCTTCCGCCTCTGTAAATAAAAAAAGTGATTACAAGCGCAATTTTGATGCCATATTGTTCATTTCCGGTTTATATGGTAGCTATATAGCTAGCCAGATGATCTCTGAAAATTTGGTAACAATCGGATAATAAACACAGAAGTTATTCAGCTTAACGTTTTCCATAGCTGTAAGCAGCGCTGCCGGCAGCGCAAATTCTTTATTTGTACATTAAATAATAAGAATGCCTTACAATGCAAATTTTTGCAGTTGTTGGATAACAGCGTCAGTAGCTTAGTGGAAAAGCGATGAACTCCTGAACCGACAGGCCCGTGGTTCGATTCCCAGTTCATGCCGCTTTAAATTCCCGCTACTTATAGAGTAGAAGGGTATTAAAACTTTGTTCAAACCGAAAATGTATGTAACACGCAGAAAGAAACACCTCCGACCCCGTAAAGTATATATATTCTGGCTCAGGAGCAACAGCCGAGTCGATATAGCCATGTCCGTCTGTCCGTCTGTCCGTCTGTCTGTCTGTCTGTCTGTCTGCCTGTCCGTCTGTCTGTCCGTGTGAAAATCTAGATCTCAGCTATTATAAGAGCTAGAACTACCAAATTTTGTGACAAAAAGTATTATTATTGCATGCTGATCAAGTTTGTTTTGGATTTTGGCCACGCCCCCTTCCGCCCCTGTAAATCGAAAAAACATTGATTACAAGCGCAATTTTGATGCCATATTGTTCTTTTTCGGTTTACATGATAACAATAGCTAGCCAGATGATCACTGTAAATTTGGTAACAATCGGATAATAAGCACAAAAGTTATTCAGCTTAACATTTTCCGTAGATGTAAGCAGAGCTGCCTGCAGCGCAAATTCTGTATTTGTACAGGAAATAATAAGAATGCCTTACAATGCAAATTTTTGCAGTTGTTTGAAAACAGCGTCAGTATCTTAGTGGGAAAGCGATGAACTCCTGAACCGACAGGCCAGTGGTTCGATTCCCAGTTAAGCTTAAGCTTTTTCTTTTTATGTCCGCTACTCATAGAGTAGAAGGGTATTATAACTTTTTCCAAACCGAAAATGTATGTAACAGGCAGAAGGATCAACAGCCGAGTCGATATTGCCATGTCTATCTATCCGTCTGTCTGTCCGTGTGAAAATCTGGATCCAAATCTTTTTCTTTTTTTTAAGAACTTTTACTTTCATTTTTGAATATTCATTAATTGGGGGTCGTGCATTTTATTTAAAATTTTTTTAATGCCTTACAGTGAACTTAGTTAACAAGTGGAGAAGTGACAGTTTCTTAAATCAGCTGTGTGCGATAGTTAGAGCGCAGCTTTTTCTTATATTTTTATACCCGCTACTCATAGAGTAGAAGAGTATTATAACTTTGTTCAAACCGATAATGTATGTAACAGGCAGAAGGAGACACCTCCGACCCCATAAAGTTTATATATTCTGCCGCAGGATCAACAGCCGAGTCGATATAGCCATGTCCGTTTGTCCGTCTGTCCGTCTGTCTGTCTGTCTGTCCGTGTGTCCGTCCATGTGAAAATCTAGATCTCAGCTATTATAAGAGCTAAAACTACCAAATTTGGTGACAAAATGTGTTATTATTGCACGCTGATCAAGTTTATTTTGGATTTTGGCCACGCCCCCTTCCGCCCCTGTAAATCAAAAAAACATTGATTACAAGCGCAATTTTGATGCCATATTGTTCTTTTTCGGTTTACATGATAACAATAGCTAGCCAGATGATCACTGAAAATTTGGTAACAATCGGATAATAAGCACAAAAGTTATTCAGCTTAACATTTTCCGTAGATGTAAGCAGCGCTGCCGGCAGCGCAAATTCTGTATTTGTACAGGAAATAATAAGAATGCCTTACAATGCAAATTTTTGCAGTTGTTGGAAAACAGCGTCAGTATCTTAGTGGGAAAGCGATGAACTCCTGAACCGACAGGCCCGTGGTTCTATTCCCAGTTCATGCCGCTTAAGCTTTTTCTTTTTATGCCCGCTACTCATAGAGTAGAAGGGTATTATAACTTTTTTCAAACCGAAAATGTATGTAACAGGCAGAAGGATCAACAGCCGAGTCGATATTGCTATGTCTATCTATCCGTCTGTCTGTCCGTGTGAAAATCTGGATCCAAATCTTTTTCTTTTTTTTTAAGAACTTTTACTTTAATTTTTGAATATTCATTAATTGGGGGTCGTGCATTTTATTTAAAATTTTTTTAATGCCTTACAGTGAACTTAGTTAACAAATGGAGAAGTGACAGTCTCTTAAATCAGCTGTGTGCGATTGTTAGAGTGCAGCTTTTTCTTATATTTTTATACCCGCTACTCATAGAGTAGAAGAGTATTATAACTTTGTTCAAACCGAAAATGTATGTAACAGGCAGAAGGAGATACCTCCGACCCCATAAAGTTTATATATTCTGCCTCAGGATCAACAGCCGAGTCGATATAGCCATGTCCGTTTGTCCGGCTGTCCGTCTGTCTGTCTGTCTGTCTGTCCGTCTGTCTGTCCGTGTGACAATCTAGATCTCAGCTATTATAAGAGCTAGAACTACCAAATTTGGTGACAGGATGTGTTATTATTGCACGCTGATCAAGTTTATTTTGGATTTTGGCCACGCCCCCTTCCGCCCCTGTAAATCGAAAACAATTGATTACAAGTGCAATTTTGATGCCATATTATTCATTTTCGGTGTATATGATAACTATATCTAGGCAGATGATCTCTAACAGTTTGGTAACAATCGGATAATAAACACAGAAGTTATTCAGCTTAACGTTTTCCATAGCTGTAAGCAGCGGTGCCGGCAGCGCTGCTTGCAGCCTTGTGCCGAATCGTGTGTGCATGTAGGATGGTGAAATGGGTTAAGTTGTTGTCTGCAAAACGAACAGTACTATTATGCATTTACGGGTTCGAGTCCCGCCCGCATCAAAAATTAAATGTATGCAAAAATTTTTTTTATACCCGCTAGTCATAGAGTAGAAGATCAAGTTTATTTTGGATTTTGGCCACGCCCCCTTCCGCCCCTGTATATCGAAAAAATTGATTACAAGCGCAATTTTGATGCCATATTGTTCCATATGATAATTATAGTTAGCCTGATGATCTCTGAAAATTTGGTAACAATCGGATAATAAACAAAGAAGCTATTCAGTTTAACGTTTTCCCTAGCTGTAAACCGCGCTTCCGGCACCGCAATTTCTTTATTTGTACAGGAAATAATAAGAATGCCTTACAATGCAAATTTTTGCAGTTGTTGGATAACAGCGTCAGTTGCTTAGTGGAAAAGCGATGAACTCCTGGGCCGACAGGTCCGTGGTTCGATTCCCAGTTCATGCCGCTTAAGCTTTTTCTTTTTTTTTTAAGAACTTATACTTTAATTTTTGAATATGCATTAATTGGTGGTCCTGCATTTTATTTAAAATTTTTTTAATGGCTCACAATAAACTTTGTTAACAAGTGGAGAAGTGACAGTCTCTTAAATCACCTGTGTGCGATTGTTAGAGCGCAGCTTTTTCTTATATATTTTTATTTTTATTTTTTATTTAATTATATGTTTATGATTGTTATTTATGAATAAATAGCAACAACAACACGCATCATGCATTCAGACTTTGCTTTTGCAGGAATTTTCAAATGGTCTTATAATGTAACTTTGGCAAAATTTGCGTAATGGCTTAATGGCCGAATGGAGAAGTGGTGGACCTCTTAGGTAATGGGTCCAAGGTTCGATTCCGCATGCATACGTGTCATGGTGGGGGAGATCGAGCTTTTCTTATTTTTTGCAAAGGAAAGTTTTTGCCTCCCTTTTTGAGCTACCTTCTTGAAACTTTGTATACATGTTTCTCATTGCTGCCCGCTGTAAGTAAGTCGGAACGACCGGTACGCACCGATACATCGTATAGATGCCATAGAACATATCGGTCGCTTTTTTAACAAAATTTATTAAAAGTTAGAGTGCTCCAGAACACTTCCCATTCAAGTATATAAAGAATTATTGAAAGGGCACATATCGTTTTTAACATGCACGTATTCGAATTATAGTCTTCAACTGGTAGAATTATTATTTTTAACTGTTTAAGTGATAAATCTTGGATTTTTTTGGTACCTGGATAAAAGTTATACTTTTTCAATACTTTTTAATCCTTTTGCAGGCAGCGCTGCTTGCAGCATTGTGCCGAATAGTGTGTGCGTGTACGGTGGTAAAGTGGGTTAAGTTGTGGACTGCATAACAAACAGAAATATTATGCATTTAGGGGTACGAGTCCCACCCGCATCAAAAATTAAATGTGTGCAAAAATGTTTTTTTTTTTTATTTTATATTTTGACTTTGCATAAATATTATAAGTCCATAGCCTTTTACGGTCAAAATATGATTGTAGCCGTTTTTTTGTTCCGCAAATAAATTATGTACAAGCAGCTGGGTAGCGGGTATATTACAGTCGAGCACATTCGAATGTAGCTTTCTTTCTGCACGCTAATCAAATTTATTTTGGATTTTGACCACGCCCCCTTACGCCCCAGTAAATCGAAAAAACATTAATTACAAGCGCAATTTTGATGCCATATTTCCGGTTTATATGATAACTATAGCTAGACAGATGATCGCTGAAAATTTGGTAACAATCGGATAATAAACACAGAAGTTATTCAGCTTAACATTTTCAGTAGATGTAAGCAGCGCTGCCTGCAGCGCAAATTCTGTATTTGTACAGGAATTAATAAGAATGCCTTACAATGCAAATTTTTGCAGTTGTTGGAAAACAGCGTCAGTATCTTAGTGGAGAAGCGATGAACTCCTGAGCCGATAGGCCAGTGGTTCGATTCCCAGTTAAGCCTAAGCTTTTTCTTTTTATACCCGCTACTCATAGAGTAGAAGGGTATTATAACTTTGTTTAAACCGAAAATGTATGTAACAGGCAGAAGGAGACACCTCCGACCCCATAAAGTATATATATTCTGGCTCAGGATCAACAGCCGAGTCGATATAGCCATGTCCGTCTGTCCGTCTGTCCGTCCGTCCGTCTGTCCGTCTGTCCGTCAGTCTGTCCGTGTGAAAATCTAGATCTCAGCTATTATAAGAGCTAGGACTACCAAATTTGGTGATAATACGTATCATTATTGCACGCTGATCAGGTTTGTTTTGGATTTAGGCCATCCCTTACAATGCAAATTTTTGCAGTTGTTGGAAACAGCGTCAGTATCTTAGGCCAGTGGTTCGATTCCCAGTTAAGCCTAAGCTTTTTCTTTTTATACCCGCTACTCATAGAGTAGAAGGGTATTATAACTTTGTTCAAACCGAAAATGTATGTAACAGGCAGAAGGAGACATCTCCGACCCCATAAAGTATATATATTCTGGCTCAGGATCAACAGCCGAGTCGATATAGCCATGTCTGTCTGTCCGTCTGTCCGTCTGTCCGTCTGTCCGTCTGTCCGTCCGTCCGTCTGTCCGTCTGTCCGTCAGTCTGTCCGTGTGAAAATCTAGATCTCAGCTATTATAAGAGCTAGGACTACCAAATTTGGTGATAATACGTATCATTATTGCGCGCTGATCAGGTTTGTTTTGGATTTTGGCCACGCCCCCTTTCGCTCCTGTAAATCGAAAAAAATTGATCACAAGCGCAGTTTTGATGCCATATTGTTCATTTTTGGTTTTCATAATAACTATAGCTAGACAGATGACCTCTGAAAATTTGGTAACAATCGGATAAAAAACACAGAAGTAATTCAGCTTAACATTTTCCATAGCTGCAAGCAGCGCTGCCAGCAGCGCTGTTTGCAGCATTGTGCCGAACAGTGTGTGCGTGTACGTTGGGTGAAGTTGTGGACTGCAAAACGAACAGTACTATTATGCATTTACGGGTTCGTGTCCCGCCCGCATCAAAAATTAAATGTGTGCAAAAATGTTTTTTTTTTATACCCGCTACTCATAGAGTAGAAGGGTATTATAACTTTGTTAAAGCCGAAAATGTATGTTACAGGGAGAAGGAGACACCTCCGACCCCATAAAGTAGTCGAGTCGATATAGCCATGTCCGCCTGTCTGTCTGTCCGTCTGTCTGTCCGTGTGAATATCTAGATCTCGGCTATTATAAGAGCTAGAACTACCAAATTTGGTGACAAAATGTGTTATTATTGCACGCTGATCAAGTTTATTTTGGATTTTGGCCACGCCCCCTTCCGCCCCTGTAAATCGAAAAAACATTGATTACAAGCGCAATTTTGCCATATTGTTTATTTTCGGTTTACATGATAACTATAGCTAGCCAGATGATCTCTGAAAATTTGGTGACAATCGTATGATAAACACAGAAGTTATTCAGCTTAACATTTTCCGTAGATGTAAGCAGCGCTGCCTGCAGCGCAAATTCTGTATTTGTACAGGAATTAATAAGAATGCCTTACAATGCAAATTTTTGCAGTTGTTGGAAAACAGCGTCAGTATCTTAGTGGAGAAGCGATGAACTCCTGAGCCGATAGGCCAGTGGTTCGATTCCCAGTTAAGCCTAAGCTTTTTCTTTTTATACCCGCTTCTCATAGAGTAGAAGGGTATTATAACTTTCTTCAAACCGAAAATGTATGTAACAGGCAGAAGGAGACACCACCGTTCCCGTAAAGTATATATATTCTGGCTAATGATCAACAGCCGAGTCGATATTGCCATGTCCGTCTATCCGTGTGAAAATCTGGATCCAAATCTTTTTCTTTTTTTTAAGAACTTTTACTTTAATTTTTGACTATGCATTAATTGGGGGTCGTGCATTTTATTTAAAATTTTTTTAATGGCTCACAGTAAACTTGGTTAACAAGTGGAGAAGTGACAGTTTCTTAAATCAGATGTGTGCGATTGTTAGAGCGGAGCTTTTCTTATATTTTTATACCCGCTACTCATAGAGTAGAAGAGTATTATAACTTTGTTCAAACCGAAAATGTATGTAACAGGCAGAAGGAGACACCTCCGACCCCATAAAGTATATATATTCTGGCTCAGGATCAACAGCTGAGTCGATATAGCCATGTCCGTCTGTCCGTCTGTCTGTCCGTCCGTCTGTCTGTCAGTGTGAAAATCTAGATCTCAGCTATTATAAGAGCTAGAACTAGCAAATTTTGTGACAAAATGTGTTATTATTGCACGCTGATTAAGTTTATTTGGGATTTTGGCGACGCCCCCTTCCGCCCCTGTAAATCGAAAAAACATTGATTAAAAGCGCAATTTTGATGCCATATTGTTTATTTTCGGTTTACATGATAACTATAGCTAGCCAGACGATCTCTAAAAATTTGGTAACAATCGGATAATAAACACAGAAGTTATTCAGCTTAACATTTTCCGTAGATGTAAGCAGCGCTGCCGGCAGCGCAAATTCTGTATTTGTACAGGAAATAATAAGAATGCCTTGCAATGCAAATTTTGGCAGTTGTTGGAAAACAGCGTCAGTATCTTAGTAGAAAAGCGATGAACTCCTGAACCGACAGGCCAGTGGTTCGATTCCCAGTTAAGCTTAAGCTTTTCATACCCGCTACTCATAGAGTAGAAGGGTATTATAACTTTGTTCAAACCGAAAATGTATGTCTGTCCGTCTGTGTGTCCGTGTGAAAATCTAGATCTCAGCTTTTGTAAGAGCTAGAACTACCAAATTTGGTGACAAAATGTGCTATTATTGCACGCTGATCAAGTTTATTTTGGATTTGGCCACGCTCCTTCCGCCCCTGTAAATCGAAAAAACATTGATTGCAAGCGCAATTTTGATGCCATATTGTTTATTTTCGGTTTACATGATAACTATAGCTAGCCAGATGATCTCTGAAAATTTGGTATCAATCGGATAATAAAACAAGTAAGAAAGCGACAGTCGAGTGTGCTCGACTGTAATATACCCGCTACCCAGCTGCTCGTACATCATTTATTTGCGGAACAAAAAAACGGCTACAATCATATTTTGACCATAAAAGGCTATGGACTTACAATATTTATGCAAAATCAAAATATAAAATAAAAAAAAAAAAAACATTTTTGCACACATTTAATTTTTGATGCGGGCGGGACTCGAACCCGTAAATGCATAGTACTGTTCGGTTTGCAGTCCACAACTTAACCCATTTCACCACCGCACACGCACATGCGATTCGGCACAATGCTGCAAGCAGCGCTGCCCGCAGCGCTGATTACAGCTATGGAAAACGTTAAGCTGAATAACTTCTGTGTTTTTTATCCGATTGTTACCAAATTTTCAGAGATCATCTGGCTAGCTATATTTATCATGTAAACCGAAAATGAACAATATGGCATCAAAAATGCGCTTGTAATCAATATTTTTTCGATTTACGGAGGCGGAATGGGGCGTGGCCAAAATCCAAAATAAACTTGATCAGCGTGCAATAATAACACATATTGTCACCAAATTTGGTAGTTCTAGCTCTTATAATAGCTGAGATCTAGATTTTCACACGGACAGACAGACGGACAGACGGACATGGCTATATCGAGTCGGCTGTTGATCCTGAGCCAGAATAAATATACTTTATGGGGTCGGAGGTGTCTCCTTCTGCCTGTTACATACATTTTCGGTTTGAAGAAAGTTATAATACCCTTCTACCCTATGAGTAGCGGGTATAAAAATTAAAGTATAAGTTCTTAAAAAAAAAAGAAAAAGCTTAAGCGGCATGAACTGGGAAGCGAACCACGGGCCTGTCGTTTCAGGAGTTCCTCGCTTTTCCACTAAGCTACTGACTCTGTTATCCAACAACTGCAAAAATTTGCATTGTAAGCCATTCTTATTAGTTCCTGTACAAATAAAGAATTTGTGCTGCCGGCAGCGCTGCTTACACCTATGGAAAACGTTAAACTGAATAACTTCTGTGTTTATTATCCGATTGTTACCAAATTTTCAGAGATCGTCTGGCTAGCTATAGTTATCACAAAAACCGAAAATGAACAATATGGCATCAAAATTGCGCTTGTAATCAATTTTTTTCGATTTACAGGGGCGGAAGGAGACGTGGCCAAAATCCAAAATAAACTTGATCAGCGTGCAATAATAACACACACTGCCTCCAAATTTGGTAGTTCTAGCTCTTATAATAGCTGAGATCTAGATTTTCACACGGACAGACAGACGGACAGACGGACAGACGGACATGGCTATATCGACTCGGCTGTTGACCCTGAGCCAGAATATATATATGTCGAAGAGTCATCAGGATGCCTTTCTTCCTCTTCACTAATCTCGTTGTCTGCGCAACGTTTTCTAGCGCGTGAGCGAGGCATGTCTATTATGCGTAACGATCGAAAACTGAATGTACCATCTCCTTTACACAAAAATCGTATAAGC
This sequence comes from Zaprionus ghesquierei, assembly GCA_018904095.1. Lineage (NCBI taxonomy): Eukaryota > Metazoa > Arthropoda > Insecta > Diptera > Drosophilidae > Zaprionus > Zaprionus ghesquierei. The sequence goes on along the minus strand of JAEIGP010000002.1, from coordinate 918,485 downwards.
GCTTAGTTCTCAACTCTACACGCAATACCAACGCAATTTGGAGAGTTATTCTACGCTACATACACTAATACCAATGCACACTTTGCATTTTTCTGTATGCTTCTCTTTTTCGTACAGACATCTACTTCCCCTCGCTCCGCGACCAGACTACGCTCGGTAGAAACTCTAACGGTTGTCTGCCGCGCAGCAAAAGAATAGAAAAGGCGTCTCCATGGCGCGTGCCAAACAGAAACAACGCAATTGCTTTTTATCGTTAAATTTAAATGATCTGCGACACGGCCTTCCTGACCTATCACACGTCCTCGTGTGCTAACAATCCCTTAATATTGATTGGCGTTATTAGTTTATTACGAACACCCCTTTTTTTCGAACAAAAATTAAACAGAATCTTTTAAAGGCTTATTCTCTTTTTTTTCTTTCTTAAACTATAAAGTTATTCTTCATTCTTTATTACTTTAAAGCAAACTAATACAAACATTTAAAACATTTCATCCTGTTCAATTTAAGCCATGAGATCTGGATTACCATCAACTCTCAATCAATCAATCATAATTTTATCTTCTTCACACATAAATCGTTCTTGATTTTCAATACATTTTTCTACTAGCGCACAGTTTTTCAAACCGGCCAGTTACCAAATTTAAACTTAACTGCTACAAAATGGCGAACCACATAACTCGGGCACCCATGAGGTAGAGTAAGTCGCGTTTGGCATAGGTCCGGAGGTTTACAAATTCTTATTCATTCTCAATATCACAGCCCTCACTGGCTTGATCACTGGCGTCTTCTGGACTTTCATCTTCAAACACTGTGGTAATCCTCTTCTCAGGCATACATCGCAAATATTCATGACAATATTAATAAGTTATTATTTAATGCTTTGAGTTTATATCGATCTCCTGGTAATACTTCGGCCACTACAAATGGACCTTTAAACTTAGGATCTAGTTTGGTCTGATGACGCTCTTCATTTTTAAGCAAAACATGGTCTCCTACCTTGTGTCTTACAATAGAAGCCTTATTTTCATCGAATCTAGCTTTATCAATTTTGGCATTCTTTTCCATATTACGTTTTGCCATTTCTCTAACTGAGCCAACATCAACAATATTTACTTCATTTACAACAGGTGTAAGACCAAATGGCCTTGCTTCTTTGCCAATAAGTATCTCTAATGGACTGACTTTAGTAACTCTATTGGGTGTGCTATTAAGAGCCAGCTGAATCTCATCTAAAGAATCCTGCCAAGATTCTGCCCCAGTTTCTACTGCGGTCAGCATGGACTTTAGAGTACTCATGACTCGCTCCACTTGGCCATTAGCACGACTAGCACCTGTGGCAATTAAATGTAAATCCATTTCCTGTGCTGTGCAGAAATCACGGAATGCAGAACTAGCAAAACTACGATCTTGATCAGCGATAAGTCGGGAGGGGACACCGAATAACGATATAACAGACCTCACTGCCTTAATGCAACTATCAGTGTCTAACTTCATAGTATGAGAGAGATAGACAAATTTGGTAAATGCGTCTATCAACACAACTATATACTCCTTCTGGTCGCTTTTCCCGCTAAGTTTACCTGTAATATCCACATGAACCGTATGCCACGGGATGTCGATTTTAGGAATAGGATGGAGTTCTTATTGTATTTTGCCAGACGGAGGTTTTGACAATCTACAAGTGATACAGTTGTCCACAAATTGGCGAACATATTTAGACATTTTATCGAACCAATAGAACTCGTACATTTTCTCAAGAGTTTTCTCCCACCCGAGATGCATAATTGACTCGTGTACGTTGTTGACAGCGGACCATCTAAACTGCTTTGGGATTATGGGTAGACATTGAGTCTTTCCATTTCTTTGAACTTTTCGGTATAGAGTTCCAGACCGTATTTCGTAAGTTTTGGCCAAATCCTCGGACAATTCATCATTACGCAATTTAGAGATAATAGAAAAAGTTTCTTCGTCTCTTTGCTGTTCAGCCAACAACCAGTTGTCGGATATTTCTGTCAGATTGATATGTCTTTCGACTACGCCTATGGAATTCTTGACAATTTTTGGAACCGGATTCCGAGACAGAAAGTCAACATGAGCCATACGCTCACCTGGTCTATACTGAATATCAAATTCAAAAGATTGCATGTACGACCACCACCTATGAACTCTAGGGGTCAGTTCTACCTTTGTACGAGAGGCTTTAAGCGAATTGCAGTCAGTAAACACAACAAAATGACGGCCATGCAAATAATGGCAAAAGTGTTTTATAGAATTGTAGACAGCAAGTGTCTCCAGTTCATATGAATGGTAACGTGATTCCGCTGAAGATGTCATCTTGCTAAAATATTCGATAACTCGAGGCTTCTGTTCAATTCGGTGCAGCAAAATAGCGCCATAGCCAACAGAACTCGCGTCTGTGTGAAGCTCGATAGAAAATTGTGGGTCGAATATAATATGGACGGGTTCATTAGTTAAAATCGATATTACTTTTTGCCGTATTTGCTCATGCTCCAATTCCCACAAAAATGACTTGCTCTTTGAAGTAAGGCCGTAAAGAGGTTTCATCAGCTGTGAAAACTTGGGTACAAATTGTCGAAAATATGAGACTAGCCCAATAAATTGTCTCAACTGAGTGACGGACTGTGGTGGTGGCAAACTCAAAAGGGCTCGAATTTTCCTGGGAAAATTGCCTTTACCTCGAAACCCAAATATTCAACACAAGACTTAAGAAAGGAACATTTTGTAATATTAAAAGAAAACCCAGCATGCGTAAGTGTTTGCAATACCATTCGCAATCTTTCAAAAGCTTCTTCTTTTGTACGTGCAATTATCATTACGTCATCCATATAAACAATGGCATATGAATGGGTAAGATCACCTAAGGCACGATTAATAGCTCTTTGGAACACGGAAGGTGCATTTTTAAGTCCGAATGGCATAGTCAAATATTCGTACTGGCCTTCTGGGGTGACAAATGCCGTTCGCTCGACTGAATTCGGGTGAATTGGGATCTGGTGAAATCCGCTTGCCATGTCTATACAGCTGAAAAACCTAGCACCACTCAGCCTAGCTATTTGATCAGAAATTAGCGGCAAAGGGTACTTGTCAGAAACGGTATTGGCGTTTAACTCTCTATAATCCACGCAGAGGCGGTCAGTACCATTTTTTTTTCTGACAAGTAACATTGGGCTCGCAAAGGGGGAGCAACTGGGTCTAATAATGTTTGATTCCAACAGCTGTTGAATTAAATGCCGAACTTTTTCCTTTTCCTCTACACTCAAGCTATATGGGCGCCTTTGAACCGTCTTATTTTGATCGATCAAGCGAATTTCTAATTGTCCCGTAGTCACACGGCTTTGTGGAATTCCATTTATGAATGACCCTGAATATTCTTGTATTATTGACAACAATTGGTCTCTATCAGGTCCATGCAGATCGGTGTCAACACTAGCCAAATCAGGATTCTTTTCGGAAACTTCAACAGGCAATATATATTTTTCGTTAAACATAGTAAGAGATCTTGATGTTATTGTCACACCGACTCCCTGACTCAAAATATCTCGACCAATCAGAGCGTCATACTTAATATAATTGTCTAACACTACATGAAACAATATTTCATATGAACGTTCACATATCAAAACATTGGCCAATATCTCCAAAGTGCTACAAATAGTATTGCTACCAAGACCCCTTAAAATAACTACGTTGCCCATTCTGGATCCAGATAGCCTCTGCAAAGTAGCCTCCTTGATGAGTGAACACTCGGCTCCAGAATCAAAACGAAATTGGAACGACTCACCAGATTGCGAAAACGTTCCTACAGGTTCAAAAACGGTACAGATGTTGACATCTTTTACAATGTTGTTTTTGGTAGACGACGAACGCTCTTGATGATCAGGACGTACTGTAGAGATGTGTCCAGCTTTTCCGCAGTTGAAACAAGTCAAAGTAGACCGGTCTTTCCCTGTTGGTTGCTTGCCGGGTTGCTGAACGTGCACTGCCATTGTTTTTGATCGACAATCCGCCTTTTTGTGACCAGGCTTTCTGCAGTTGTAACACTTGAGGTAGGGCTTAGCTCGTTTTCCTGGCGGCTCTGATGTACCATCTTTTGAAAGGTGACTCGGTCTAGCGTCAAATGAATAGGCCTTCAGTTCTTGGTGCAGCTCGTTCCGAGTGTTGATGTCGGAAGTGAAAACTAAACTCCGCAAACGCCTGTCAATTCCAGCTGCATGGGCCAGTGTAATGGACACTGCGATTTGCTTCACACTCAGCGTCTTCCATTTGGCCATAAGCGAGGTAACCATTCGGCTTCCATATAACGAAAGGCACTCGCCTTCCGCAGGGCGTCCATTTAGCAGATTCATAACTGCTGCCGCTAATGTTTCTTGTCCCGCAAAATGTTGCAGGAACAATTCTCGGAACTGTGTCCATGACATACCAGGAAAGCAAGTCTGTGACAGCCAATGAGACGCGCTTCCTTCCAGTGATTTGCTGAGGGTCATCACAAGAGCGCTGCCTTCCAGTTCGTTTTCAGACAAGATGTAGTCCACCGTTGAACACCAGGATTGCGCGTCTGATCCCGCACGTTCAGGATTAAACCTGGGCAATACCACAGCAAACGATTCTTTTGGTTCTCTTTGTGAGTGTTGCACTTGTTTTAAAAGTTCAGAAAAATGTCGATTTTGCGACTCCAAAATTGACAGCAAACTATTTTCATTATTTAAAGTAGGTATAGGCGATCCCACTTCTGATGTCGAAGAGTCATCAGGATGCCTTTCTTGCTCTTCACTAATCTCGTTGTCTGCGCAACGTTTTCTAGCGCGTGAGCGAGGCATGTCTATTATGCGTAACGATCGAAAACTGAATGTACCATCTCCTTTACACAAAAATCGTATAAGCGCTTAGTTCTCAACTCTACACGCAATAACAACGCAATTTGGAGAGTTATTCTACGCTACATACACTAATACCAATGCACACTTTGCATTTTTCTGTATGCTTCTCTTTTTCGGGCAGACATCTACTTCCCCTCGCTCCGCGACCAGACTACGCTCGGTAGAAACTCTAACGGTTGTCTGCCGCTTAAGCGGCATGAACTGGGAATCGAACCATTGGCCTGTCGGTTCAGGAGTTCATCGCCTTTCCACTAAGATACTGACGATGTTTTCCAGCAACTGCAAAAATTTGCATTGTAAGGCATTCTTATTATTATTTCCTGTACAAATAAAGAATTTGCGCTACCGGCAGCGCTGCTTACAGGTACGGAAAATGTTAAGCTGAATAGCTTCTGTTTATACCCGCTACTCATAGAGTAGAAGGGTATTATAACTTTGTTCAAACCGAAAATGTATGTAACAGGCAGAAGGAGACACCTCCGTTCCCGTAAAGTATATATATTCTGGCTCATGATCAACAGCCGAGTCGATATTGCCATGTCCGTCTATCCGTCTGTCTGTCCGTGTGAAAATCTGGATCCAAATCTTTTTCTTTTTTTTTAAGAACTTTTACTTTAATTTTTGAATATGCATTAATTGGGGGTCGTGCATTTTATTTAAAATTTTTTTAATGGCTCACAGTAAACTTGGTTAACAAGTGGAGAAGTGACAGTTTCTTAAATCAGATGTGTGCGATTGTTAGAGCCCAGCTTTTCTTATATTTTTATACCCGCTACTCATAGAGTAGAAGGGTATTATAACTTTGTTCAAACCGAAAATGTATGTAACAGGCAGAAGGAGACATCTCCGACCGCATAAAGCATATATATTCTGGCTCAGGATCAACAGCCGAGTCGATATAGCCATGTCCGTCTGTCCGTCCGTCCGTCTGTCTGTCAGTGTGAAAATCTAGATCTCAGCTATTATAAGAGCTAGAACTACCAAATTTTGTGACAAAATGTGTTATTATTGCACGCTGATCAAGTTTATTTGGGATTGTGGCCACGCCTCCTTCCGCCCCTGTAAATCGAAAAAACATTGATTAAAAGCGCAATTTTGATGCCATATTGTTCATTTTCGGTTTACATGATAACTATAGCTAGCCAGATGATCTCTGAATTTGGTAACAATCGGATAATAAAAACAGAAGTTATTCAGCTTAACATTTTCCGTAGATGTAAGCAGCGCTGCCTGCAGCGCAAATTCTTTATTTGTACAGGAAATAATAAGAATGCCTTGCAATGCAAATTTTTGCAGTTGTTGGAAAACAGCGTCAGTATCTTAGTGGAAAGGCGATGAACTCCTGAGCCGACAGGCCAGTGGTTCGATTCCCAGTTAAGCCTAAGCTTTTTCTTTTTATACCTGCTACTCATAGAGTAGAAGGGTATTATAACTTTGTTCAAACCGAAAATGTTTGTAACAGGCAGAAGGAGACACCTCCGTTCCCGTAAGGTATATATATTCTGGCTCATGATCAACAGCCGAGTCGATATTGCCATGTCCGTCTATCCGTCTGTCTGTCCGTGTGAAAATCTGGATCCAAATCTTTTTCTTATTTTTTAAGAACTTTTACTTTAATTTTTAAATATGCATAAAATAAGGGGTCCTCCATTTTATTTAAAATTTTGATAATGGCTCACAGTAAACTTGGTTAACAAGTGGAGAAGTGACAGTCTCTTAAATCAGCTGTGTGCGATTTTTAGAGCGCAGCTTTTTCTTATATTTTTATACCCGCGACTCATAGAGTAGAAGGGTATTATAACTTTGTTCAACCGAAAATGTATGTAACAGGCAGAAGCAGACACCTCCGACCCCATAAAGTATATATATACTGGCTCAGGATCCGTCCGTCTGTCCGTCCGTCCGTCTGTCTGTCCGTGCGAAAATCTAGATCTCAACTATTATAAGAGCTAGAACTACCATATTTGGTGATTAAATTTGGTATCAATCGGATAACAAACACAGAACTTATTCAGTTTAACATTTTCCGTAGATGTAAGCAGCACTCCCGGCAGCGCAAATTCTGTATTTGTACAGGAAATAATAAGAATGCCTTGCAATGCAAATTTTGGCAGTTGTTGGAAAACAGCGTCAGTATCTTAGTGGAAAAGCGATGAACTCCTGAACCGACAGGCCAGTGGTTCGATTCCCAGTTAAGCCTAAGCTTTTTCTTTTTATACCTGCTACTCATAGAGTAGAAGGGTATTATAACTTTGTTCAAACCGAAAATGTATGTAACAGGCAGAAGGAGCAACCTCCGTTCCCGTAAAATATAAATATTCTGGCTCATGATCAACAGCCAAGTCGATATTGCAATGTCCGTCTATCCGTCTGTCTGTCCGTGTGAAAATCTGGATCCAAATCTTTTTCATTTTTTTTAAGAACTTTTACTTTAATTTTTGAATATGCATTAATTGCGGGTCGTGCATTTTATTTAAAAATTTTTTAATGGCTCACAGTAAACTTGGTTAACAAGTGGAGAAGTGACAGTCTCTTAAATCAGATGTGTGCGATTGTTAGAGCGCAGCTTTTTCTTATATTTTTATACCCGCTACTCATAGAGTAGAAGGGTATTATAACTTTGTTCAAACCGAAAATGTATGTAACATGCAGAAGGAGACACCTCCGACCCCATAAAGTATATATATAGCCATGTCCTTCTGGCTGTCTGTCCGTCTGTCTGTCCGAGTGAAAATCTAGATCTCAGCTATTATAAGAGCTAGGACTACCAAATTTGGTGACAATATGTGTTATTATTGCACGCTGATCAAGTTTATTTGGGATTTTGGCCACACCCCCTTCGGCCCCGTAAATCGAAAAAACATTCATTACAAGTGCAATTTTGATGCCATATTTTTCATTTCCGGTTTGCATGATATCTATAGCTAGCCAGATGATCTCTGAAAATTTGGTAACAATCGGATAATAAACACAGAAGTTATTCAGCCTAATGTTTTCCATAGCTGCTGCCGGCAGCGCTGCTTGAAGCATTGTACCGAATCGTGTGTGCGTGTACGGTGGTGAAATGGTTTCATAATAACTATAGCTAGCCAGATGACCTCTGAAAATTTGGTAACAATCGGATAAAAAACACAGAAGTAATTCAGCTTAACATTTTCCATAGCTGCAAGCAGCGCTGCCAGCCAATCGAAAAAGCATTGTGCCGAATAGTGTGTGCGTGTACGGTGGTGAAATGGGTTAAGTTGTGGACTGCAAAACGAACAGTGCTTTTATGCATTTACGGGTTCGTGTCCCGCCCACATCAAAAATTAAATGTGTGCAAAATGTTTTTTTTGTATACCCGCTACTCATAGAGTAGAAGGGTATTATAACTTTGTTCAAACCGAAAATGTATGTAACAGGCAGAAGGACACATCCCACCCCATAAAGTATATATATTCTGGCTCAGGATCAACAGCCGAGTCGATATAGCCATGTCCGTCTGTCCGTCTGTCTGTCTGTCCGTCTGTCTGTCCGTGTGAAAATCTAGATCTCAGCTATTATAAGAGTTAGAACTACCAAATTTTGTGACAAAATGTGTTATTATTGCACGCTGATCAAGTTTATTTTGGATTTTGCCCACGCCCCCTTCCGCCCCTGTAAATCGAAAAAACATTGATTACAAGCGCAATTTTGATGCCATATTGTTCATTTTCGTCTTACATGATAACTATAGCTGGCCAGATGATCTCTGAAAATTTGGTAACAATCGTATGATAAACACAGAAGTTATTCAGCTTAACATTTTCCGTAGATGTAAGCAGCGCTGCCTGCAGCGCAAATTCTGGATTTGTACAGGAAATAATAAGAATGCCTTGCAATGCAAATTTTGGCAGTTGTTGGAAAACAGCGTCAGTATCTTAGTGGAAAAGCGATGAACTCCTGAACCAACAGGCCAGTGGTTCGATTCCCAGTTAAGCTTAAGCTTTTTCTTTTTATACCTGCTACTCATAGAGTAGAAGGGTATTATAACTTTGTTCAAACCGAAAATGTATGTAACAGGCAGAAAGAGAAACCTCCGTTCCCGTAAAATATAAATATTCTGGCTCATGATCAACAGCCGAGTCGATATTGCAATGTCCGTCTATCCGTCTGTCTGTTCGTGTGAAAATCTGGATCCAAATCTTTTTCTTTTTTTTTAAGAACTTTTACTTTAATTTTTGAATATGCATTAATTGCGGGTCGTGCATTTTATTTAAAATTTTTTTAATGGCTCACAGTAAACTTGGTTAACAAGTGGAGAAGTGACAGTTTCTTAAATCAGATGTGTGCGATTGTTAGAGCGCAGCTTTTTCTTATATTTTTATACCCGCTACTCATAGAGTAGAAGGGTATTATAACTTTGTTCAAACCGAAAATGTATGTAACAGGCAGAAGGAGACACCTCCGACCCCATAAAGTATATATATTCTGGATCAGGATCAACAGCCGATTCGATATAGCCATGTCCGTCTATCTGTCTGTCCGTGTGTCTGTCCGTGTGAAAATCTAGATCTCAGCTATTATAAGAGCTAGGACTACCAAATTTGGTGACAATATGTGTTATTATTGCACGCTGATCAAGTTAGTTTTGGATTTTGGCCACACCCCCTTCCGCCCCGTAAATCGAAAAAACATTGATTACAAGTGCAATTTTGATGCCATATTTTTCATTTTCGGTTTGCATGATATTTATAGCTAGCCAGATGATCTCTGAAAATTTGGTAACAATCGGATAATAAACACAGAAGTTATTCAGCCTAACGTTTTCCATAGCTGCTGCCGGCAGCGCTGCTTGCAGCATTGTACCGAATCGTGTGTGCGTGTACGGTTGTGAAATGGTTTCATAATAACTATAGCTAGCCAGGTGACCTCTGAAAATTTGGTAACAATCGGATAAAAAACACAGAAGTAATTCAGCTTAACATTTTCCATAGCTGCAAGCAGCGCTGCCAGCCAATCGAAAAAGCATTGTGCCGAATAGTGTGTGCGTGTACGGTGGTGAAATGGGTTAAGTTGTGGACTGCAAAACGAACAGTACTATTATGCATTTACGGGTTCGTGTCCCGCCCGCATCAAAAATTAAATGTGTGCAAACATTTTTTTTTTTTTATACCCGCTACTCATAGAGTAGAAGGGTATTATAACTTTGTTCAAACCGAAAATGTATGTAACAGGCAGAAGGAGACACCTCCGACCCCATAAAGTATATATATTCTGGCTCAGGATCAACAGCCGAGTCGATATAGCCATGTCCGTTTGTCCGTCTGTCCGTCAGTCTGTCCGTGTGAAAATCTAGATCTCAGCTATTTTAAGAGCTAGGACTTCCAAATTTGGTGATAATACGTATCATTATTGCACGCTGATCAGGTTTGTTTTGGATTTTGGCCACGCCCCTTTTCGCCCCTTTAAATCGAAAAAATTGATTACAAGCGCAATTTTGATGCTATATTGTTCATTTTTGGTTTTCATAATAACTATAGCTAGACAGATGATCTCTGAAAATTTGGTAACAATCGGATAAAAAACACAGAAGTAATTCAGCTTAACATTTTCCATAGCTGCAAGCAGCGCTGCCAGCAGCTGCCAGCAGCGCTGTTTGCAGCATTTTGCCGAATAGTGTGTTCGTGTACGGTGGTGAAATGGGTGAAGTTGTGGACTGCAAAACGAACAGTACTATTATGCATTCACGGGTTCGTGTCCCGCCCGCATCAAAAATTAAATGTGTGCAAAAATTTTTTTTTTTATACCCGCTGCTCATGGAGTAGAAGGGTATTATAACTTTGTTAAAACCGAAAATGTATGTAACAGGGAGAAGGAGACACGTCCGACCCCATAAAGTATATATATTCTGGCTCAGGATCAACAGCCGAGTCGATATAGCCATGTCCGTCTGTCTGTCCGTCCGTCTGTCTGTCAGTGTGAAAATCTAGATCTCAGCTATTATAAGAGCTAGAACTACCAAATTTTGTGACAAAATGTGTTATTATTGCACGCTGATTAAGTTTATTTGGGATTTTGGCCACGCCCCCTTCCGCCCCTGTAAATCGAAAAAACATTGATTAAAAGCGCAATTTTGATGCCATGTTGTTCATTTTCGGTTTACATGATAACTATAGCTAGCCAGATGATCACTAAAAATTTGGTAACAATCGGATAATAAACACAGAAGTTATTCAGCTTAACATTTTCCGTAGATGTAAGCAGCGCTGCCTGCAGCGCAAATTCTGTATTTGTACAGGAAATAATAAGAATGCCTTGCAATGCAAATTTTGGCAGTTGTTGGAAAACAGCGTCAGTATCTTAGTGGTAAAGCGATAAACTCCTGAACCGACAGGCCAGTGGTTCGATTCCCAGTTAAGCTTAAGCTTTTCATACCCGCTACTCATAGAGTAGAAGGGTATTATAACTTTGTTCAAACCGAAAATGTATGTCTGTCCGTCTCTCTGTCCGTGTGAAAATCTAGATCTCAGCTATTGTAAGAGCTAGAACTACCAAATTTGGTGACAAAATGTGCTATTTGACCACGCCCCCTTCCGCCCCTGTAAATCGAAAAAACATTGATTACAAGCGCAATTTTGATGGCATATTGTTTATTTTCGGTTTACATGATAACTATAGCTAGCGAGATGATCTCTGAAAATTTGGTATCAATCGCATAATAATAAAATAAGAAGCTATTCAGCTTAACATTTTCCGTAGATGTAAGCAGCGCTGCCGGTAGCGCAAATTCTTTATTTGTACAGGAAATAATAATAAGAATGCCTTACAATGCAAATTTTTGCAGTTGTTGGTAAACAGCGTCAGTATCTTAGTGGAAAGGCGATGAACTCCTGAACCGACAGGCCAATGGTTCGATTCCCAGTTCATGCCGCTTAAGCTTTTTCTCTTTATACCTGCTACTCATAGAGTAGAAGGGTATTATAACTTTGTTCAAACCGAAAGTGTATGTAACAGGCAGAAGGAGACATCTCCGTTCCCGTAAAGTATATATATTCTGGCTCATGATCAACAGCCGAGTCGATATTGCCATGTCCGTCTATCCGTCAGTCTGTCCGTGTGAAAATCTAGATCTCAGCTATTATAAGAGCTAGGACTACCAAATTTGGTGACAAAATGTGTTATTATTGCACGCTGATCAAGCTTATTTTGGATTTTGGCCACGCCCCCTTCCGCCCCTGTAAATCGAAAAAAATTTTGATTACAAGCGCAATTTTGATGCCATATTGTTTATTTTTGGTTTACATGATAACTATAGCTAGCCAGATGATCTCTGAAAATTTGGTGACATTCGTTTAATAAACACAGAAGTTATTCAGCTTAACATTTTCCGTAGATGTAAGCAGCGCTGCCTGCAGCGCAAATTCTGTATTTGTACAGGAAATAATAAGAATGCCTTACAATGCAAATTATTGCAGTTGTTGGAAAACAGCGTCAGTATCTTAGTGGAAAAGCGATGAACTCCTGAACCGACAGGCCAGTGGTTCGATTCCCAGTTAAGCTTAAGCTTTTTCTTTTTATACCTGCTACTCATAGAGTAGAAGGGTATTATAACTTTGTTCAAACCGAAAATGTATGTAACAGGCAGAAGGAGACACCTCCGACCCCATAAAGTATATATATTCTGGATCAGGATCAACAGCCGATTCGATATAGCCATGTCCGTATATCTGTCTGTCCGTGTGTCTGTCCGTGTGAAAATCTAGATCTCAGCTATTATAAGAGCTAGGACTACCAAATTTGGTGACAATATGTGTTATTATTGCAGGCTGATCAAGTTAATTTTGGATTTTGGCCACACCCCCTTCCGCCCCGTAAATCGAAAAAACATTGATTACAAGTGCAATTTTGATGCCATATTTTTCATTTTCGGTTTGCATGATATTTATAGCTAGCCAGATGATCTCTGAAAATTTGGTAACAATCGGATAATAAACACAGAAGTTATTCAGCCTAACGTTTTCCATAGCTGCTGCCGGCAGCGCTGCTTGCAGCATTGTACCGAATCGTGTGTGCGTGTACGGTTGTGAAATGGTTTCATAATAACTATAGCTAGCCAGGTGACCTCTGAAAATTTGGTAACAATCGGATAAAAAACACAGAAGTAATTCAGCTTAACATTTTCCATAGCTGCAAGCAGCGCTGCCAGCCAATCGAAAAAGCATTGTGAATAGTGTGTGCGTGTACGGTGGTGAAATGGGTTAAGTTGTGGACTGCAAAACGAACAGTACTATTATGCATTTACGGGTTCGTGTTCCGCCCGCATCAAAAATTAAATGTGTGCAAACATTTTTTTTTTTTATACCCGCTACTCATAGAGTAGAAGGGTATTATAACTTTGTTCAAACCGAAAATGTATGTAACAGGCAGAAGGAGACACCTCCGACCCCATAAAGTATATATATTCTGGCTCAGGATCAACAGCCGAGTCGATATAGCCATGTCCGTTTGTCCGTCTGTCCGTCAGTCTGTCCGTGTGAAAATCTAGATCTCAGCTATTTTAAGAGCTAGGACTTCCAAATTTGGTGATAATACGTATCATTATTGCACGCTGATCAGGTTTGTTTTGGATTTTGGCCACGCCCCTTTTCGCCCCTGTAAATCGAAAAAAATTGATTACAAGCGCAATTTTGATGCTATATTGTTCATTTTTGGTTTTCATAATAACTATAGCTAGACAGATGATCTCTGAAAATTTGGTAACAATCGGATAAAAAACACAGAAGTAATTCAGCTTAACATTTTCCATAGCTGCAAGCAGCGCTGCCAGCAGCTGCCAGCAGCGCTGTTTGCAGCATTTTGCCGAATAGTGTGTTCGTGTACGGTGGTGAAATGGGTGAAGTTGTGGACTGCAAAACGAACAGTACTATTATGCATTTACGGGTTCGTGTCCCGCCCGCATCAAAAATTAAATGTGTGCAAAAATGTTTTTTTTTTATACCCGCTGCTCATGGAGTAGAAGGGTATTATAACTTTGTTAAAACCGAAAATGTATGTAACAGGGAGAAGGAGACACGTCCGACCCCATAAAGTATATATATTCTGGCTCAGGATCAACAGCCGAGTCGATATAGCCATGTCCGTCTGTCTGTCCGTCCGTCTGTCTGTCAGTGTGAAAATCTAGATCTCAGCTATTATAAGAGCTAGAACTACCAAATTTTGTGACAAAATGTGTTATTATTGCACGCTGATTAAGTTTATTTGGGATTTTGCCCACGCCCCTTCCGCCCCTGTAAATCGAAAAAACATTGATTAAAAGCGCAATTTTGATGCCATGTTGTTCATTTTCGGTTTACATGATAACTATAGCTAGCCAGATGATCACTAAAAATTTGGTAACAATCGGATAATAAACACAGAAGTTATTCAGCTTAACATTTTCCGTAGATGTAAGCAGCGCTGCCTGCAGCGCAAATTCTGTATTTGTACAGGAAATAATAAGAATGCCTTGCAATGCAAATTTTGGCAGTTGTTGGAAAACAGCGTCAGTATCTTAGTGGTAAAGCGATAAACTCCTGAACCGACAGGCCAGTGGTTCGATTCCCAGTTAAGCTTAAGCTTTTCATACCCGCTACTCATAGAGTAGAAGGGTATTATAACTTTGTTCAAACCGAAAATGTATGTCTGTCCGTCTCTCTGTCCGTGTGAAAATCTAGATCTCAGCTATTGTAAGAGCTAGAACTACCAAATTTGGTGACAAAATGTGCTATTTGGCCACGCCCCCTTCCGCCCCTGTAAATCGAAAAAACATTGATTACAAGCGCAATTTTGATGCCATATTGTTTATTTTCGGATTACATGATAACTATAGCTAGCGAGATGATCTCTGAAAATTTGGTATCAATCGCATAATAATAAAATAAGAAGCTATTCAGCTTAACATTTTCCGTAGCTGTAAGCAGCGCTGCCGGTAGCGCAAATTCTTTATTTGTACAGGAAATAATAATAAGAATGCCTTACAATGCAAATTTTTGCAGTTGTTGGTAAACAGCGTCAGTATCTTAGTGGAAAGGCGATGAACTCCTGAACCGACAGGCCAATGGTTCGATTCCCAGTTCATGCCGCTTAAGCTTTTTCTCTTTATACCTGCTACTCATAGAGTAGAAGGGTATTATAACTTTGTTCAAACCGAAAGTGTATGTAACAGGCAGAAGGAGACATCTCCGTTCCCGTAAAGTATATATATTCTGGCTCATGATCAACAGCCGAGTCGATATTGCCATGTCCGTCTATCCGTCAGTCTGTCCGTGTGAAAATCTAGATCTCAGCTATTATAAGAGCTAGGACTACCAAATTTGGTGACAAAATGTGTTATTATTGCACGCTGATCAAGCTTATTTTGGATTTTGGCCACGCCCCCTTCCGGCCCTGTAAATCGAAAAAAATTTTGATTACAAGCGCAATTTTGATGCCATATTGTTTATTTTCGGTTTACATGATAACTATAGCTAGCCAGATGATCTCTGAAAATTTGGTGACATTCGTTTAATAAACACAGAAGTTATTCAGCTTAACATTTTCCGTAGATGTAAGCAGCGCTGCCTGCAGCGCAAATTCTGTATTTGTACAGGAAATAATAAGAATGCCTTACAATGCAAATTATTGCAGTTGTTGGAAAACAGCGTCAGTATCTTAGTGGAAAAGCGATGAACTCCTGAACCGACAGGCCAGTGGTTCGATTCCCAGTTAAGCTTAAGCTTTTTCTTTTTATACCTGCTACTCATAGAGTAGAAGGGTATTATAACTTTGTTCAAACCGAAAATGTATGTAACAGGCAGAAGGAGACATCTCCGACCCCATAAAGTATATATATTTTGGCTCAGGATCAACAGCCGAGTCGATATAGCCATGTCCGTCTGTCTGTCCCCCCGTCTGTCCGTCTGTCAGTCAGTCTGTCCGTGTGAAAATCTAGATCTCAGCTATTATAAGAGCTAGGACTTCCAAATTTGGTGACAAAATGTGTTATTATTGCACGCTGATCAAGTTTATTTTGGATTTTGGCCACGCCCCCTTCCGCCCCTGTAAATCGAAAAAAATTTTGATTACAAGTGCAATTTTGATGCCATATTGTTTATTTTCGGTTTACATGATAACTATAGGTAGCCAGATGATCTCTGAAAATTTGGTGACATTCGTTTAATAAACACAGAAGTTATTCAGCTTAACATTTTCCGTAGATGTAAGCAGCGCTGCCTGCAGCGCAAATTCTGTATTTGTACAGGAAATAATAAGAATGCCTTACAATGCAAATTTTTGCAGTTGTTGGAAAACAGCGTCAGTATCTTAGTGGAAAAGCGATGAACTCCTGAACCGACAGGCCAGTGGTTCGATTCCCAGTTAAGCCTAAGCTTTTTCTTTTTATACCTGCTACTCATAGAGTAGAAGGGTATTATAACTTTGTTCAAACCGAAAATGTATGTAACAGGCAGAAGGAGAAACCTCCGTTCCCGTAAAGTATATATATTCTGGCTCATGATCAACAGCCGAGTCGATATTGCAATGTCCGTCTATCCGTCTGTCTGTCCATGTGAAAATCTGGATCCAAATCTTTTTCATTTTTTTTAAGAACTTTAACTTTAATTTTTGAATATGCATTAATTGCGGGTCGTGCATTTTATTCAAAATTTTTTTAATGGCTCACAGTAAACTTGGTTAACAAGTGGAGAAGTGATAGTCTCTTAAATCAGATGTGTGCGATTGTTAGAGCGCAGATTTTTCTTATATTTTTATACCCGCTACTCATAGAGTAGAAGGGTATTATAACTTTGTTAAAACCGAAAATGTATGTAACAGGCAAAAGGAGACACCTCCGACCCCATAAAGTATATATATTCTGGATCAGGATCAACAGCCGAGTCGATATAGCCATGTCCGTCTATCTGTCTGTCCGTCTGTCTGTCCGTGTGAAAATCTAGATCTCAGCTATTATAAGAGCTAGGACTACCAAATTTGGTGACAATATGTGTTATTATTGCACGCTGATAATGTTTATTTTGGATTTTGGCCACACCCCCTTCCGCCCCCGTAAATCGAAAAAACATTGATTACAAGTGCAATTTTGATGCCATATTTTTCATTTCCGGTTTGCATGATATCTATAACTAGCCAGATGATCTCTGAAAATTTGGTAATAATCGGATAATAAACACAGAAGTTATTCAGCCTAACGTTTTCCATAGTTGCTGCCGGCAGCGCTGCTTGCAGCATTGTACCGAATCGTGTGTGCGTGTACAGTGGTGAAATGGTTTCATAATAACTATAGCTAGCCAGATGACCTCTGAATATTTGGTAACAATCGGATAAAAAACACAGAAGTAATTCAGCTTAACATTTTCCATAACTGCAAGCAGCGCTGCCAGCAGCGCTGTTTGCAGCATTGTGCCGAATAGTGTGTGCGTGTACGGTGGTGAAATAGGTTAAGTTGTGGACTGCAAAACGAACAGTACTTTTATGCATTTACGGGTTCGTGTCCAACCCCCATCAAAAATTAAATGTGTGCAAAAATGTTTTTTTTTTATACCCGCTACTCATAGAGTAGAAGGGAATTATAACTTTGTTCAAACCGAAAATGTATGTAACAGGCAGAAGGATACACCTCCGACCCCATAAAGTATATATTTTCTGGCTCAGGATCAACAGCCGAGTCGATATAGCCATGTCCGTCTGTCCGTCTGTCTGTCCGTCCGTCTGTCTGTCCGTGTGAAAATCTAGATCTCAGCTATTATAAGAGTTAGAACTACCAAATTTTGTGACAAAATGTGTTATTATTGCACGCTGATCAAATTTATTTTTGATTTTGGCCACGCCCCCTTCCGCCCCTGAAGGGTATTATAACTTTGTTCAAACCGAAAATGTATGTAACAGGCAGAAGGAGCAACCTCCGTTCCCGTAAAATATAAATATTCTGGCTCATGATCAACAGCCGAGTCGATATTGCAATGTCCGTCTATCCGTCTGTCTGTCCGTGTGAAAATCTGGATCCAAATCTTTTTCATTTTTTTTAAGAACTTTTACTTTAATTTTTGAATATGCATTAATTGCGGGTCGTGCATTTTATTTAAAATTTTTTTAATGGCTCACAGTAAACTTGGTTAACAAGTGGAGAAGTGACAGTCTCTTAAATCAGATGTGTGCGATTGTTAGAGCGCAGCTTTTTCTTATATTTTTATACCCGCTATTCATAGAGTAGAAGGGTATTATAACTTTGTTCAAACCGAAAATGTATGTAACATGCAGAAGGAGACACCTCCGACCCCATAAAGTATATATATAGCCATGTCCGTCTGGTTGTCTGTCCGTCTGTCTGTCCGAGTGAAAATCTAGATCTCAGCTATTATAAGAGCTAGGACTACCAAATTTGGTGACAATATGTGTTATTATTGCACGCTGATCAAGTTTATTTTGGATTTTGGCCACACCCCCTTCGGCCCCGTAAATCGAAAAAACATTCATTACAAGTGCAATTTTGATGCCATATTTTTCATTTCCGGTTTGCATATAGCTAGCCAGATGATCTCTGAAAATTTGGTAACAATCGGATAATAAACACAGAAGTTATTCAGCCCAACGTTTTCCATAGCTGCTGCCGGCAGCGCTGCTTGCAGCATTGTACCGAATCGTGTGTGCGTGTACGGTGGTGAAATGGTTTCATAATAACTATAGCTAGCCAGATGAGCTCTGAAAATTTGGTAACAATCGGATAAAAAACACAGAAGTAATTCAGCTTAACATTTTCCATAGCTGCAAGCAGCGCTGCCAGCAGCGCTGTTTGCAGCATTGTGCCGAATAGTGTGTGCGTGTACGGTGGTGAAATGGGTTAAGTTGTGGACTGCAAAACGAACAGTACTATTATGCATTTACGGGTTCGTGTCCCGACCGCATCAAAAATTAAATGTGTGCAAAAATGTTTTTTTTTTATACCCGCTACTCATAGAGTAGAAGGGTATTATAACTTTGTTCAATCCGAAAATGTATGTAACAGGCAGAAGGAGACACCTCCGACCCCATAAAGTATATATATTCTGGCTCAGGATCAACAGCCGAGTCGATATAGCCATGTCCGTCTGTCCGTCTGTCTGTCTCTCCGTCTGCCTGTCCGTGTGAAAATCTAGATCTCAGCTATTATAAGAGCTAGAACTACCAAATTTTGTGACAATATGTGTTATTATTGCACGCTGATCAAGTTTATTTTGGATTTTGGCCACACCCCCTTCCGCCCCCGTAAATCGAAAAAACATTGATTACAAGTTCAATTTTGATGCCATGTTGTTCATTTCCGGTTTGCATGATATCTATAGCTAGCCAGATGATCTCTGAAAATTTGGTAACAATCGGATAATAAACACAGAAGTTATTCAGCTTAACGTTTTCCATAGCTGTAAGCTGCGCTGCTTGCAGCATTGTGCCGAATAGTCTGTGCGTGTACGGTGGTGAAATGGGTTAAGTAGTGGACTGCAAAGCGAACAGTACTATTATGCATTTACGGGTTCGTGTCCCGCCCGCATCAAAAATTAAATGTGTGCAAAAATGTTTTTTTTTTTTATACCCGCTACTCATGGAGTAGAAGGGTATTATAACTTTGTTAAAACCGAAAATGTATGTAACAGGGAGAAGGAGACACGTCCGACCCCATAAAGTATATATATTCTGGCTCAGGATCAACAGCCGAGTCGATATAGCCATGTCCGTCTGTCTGTCCGTCCGTCTGTCTGTCAGTGTGAAAATCTAGATCTCAGCTATTATAAGAGCTAGAACTACCAAATTTTGTGACAAAATGTGTTATTATTGCACGCTGGTTAAGTTTATTTGGGATTTTGGCCACGCCCCCTTCCGCCCCTGTAAATCGAAAAAACATTGATTAAAAGCGCAATTTTGATGCCATATTGTTCATTTTCGGCTTACATGATAACTATAGCTAGCCAGATGATCTCTGAAAATTTGGTGACAATCGTATAATAAACACAGAAGTTATTCAGCTTAACATTTTCCGTAGATGTAAGCAGCGCTGCCTGCAGCGCAAATTCTGTATTTGTACAGGAAATAATAAGAATGCCTTACAATGCAAATTATTGCAGTTGTTGGAAAACAGCGTCAGTATCTTAGTGGAAAAGCGATGAGCTGCTGAACCGACAGGCCAGTGGTTCGATTCCCAGTTAAGCCTAAGCTTTTTCTTTTTATACCTGCTACTCATAGAGTAGAAGGGTATTATAACTTTGTTCAAACCGAAAATGTATGTAACAGGCAGAAGGAGACATCTCCGACCCCATAAAGTATATATATTTTGGCTCAGGATCAACAGCCGAGTCGATATTGCCATGTCCGTCTGTCTGTCCGTCCGTCTGTCTGTCCGTGTGAAAATCTAGATCTCAGCTATTATAAGAGCTAGGACTACCAAATTTGGTGACAAAATGTGTTATTATTGCACGCTGATCAAGTTTATTTTGGATTTTGGCCACGCCCCCTTCCGCCCCTGTAAATCGAAAAAAATTTTGATTACAAGCGCAATTTTGATGCCATATTGTTTATTTTCGGTTTACATGATAACTATAGGTAGCCAGATGATCTCTGAAAATTTGGTGACATTCGCTTAATAAACACAGAAGTTATTCAGCTTAACATTTTCCGTAGATGTAAGCAGCGCTGCCTGCAGCGCAAATTCTGTATTTGTACAGGAAATAATAAGAATGCCTTACAATGCAAATTTTTGCAGTTGTTGGAAAACAGCGTCAGTATATTAGTGGAAAAGCGATGAACTCCTGAACCGACAGGCCAGTGGTTCGATTCCCAGTTAAGCCTAAGCTTTTTCTTTTTATACCTGCTACTCATGGAGTAGAAGGGTATTATAACTTTGTTCAAACCGAAAATGTATGTAACAGGCAGAAGGAGAAACCTCCGTTCCCGTAAAGTATATATATTCTGGCTCATGATCAACAGCCGTGTCGATATTGCAATGTCCGTCTATCCGTCTGTCTGTCCATGTGAAAATCTGTCTCCAAATCTTTTTCATTTTTTTTTAAGAACTTTAACTTTAATTTTTGAATATGCATTAATTGCGGGTCGTGCATTTTATTTAAAATTTTTTTAATGGCTCACAGAAAACCTGGTTAACAAGTGGAGAAGTGACAGTCTCTTAAATCAGATGTGTGCGATTGTTAGAGCGCAGATTTTTCTTATATTTTTATACCCGCAACTCATAGAGTAGAAGGGTATTATAACTTTGTTTAAACCGAAAATGTATGTAACAGGCAAAAAGAGACACCTCCGACCCCATAAAGTATATATATTCTGGATCAGGATCAACAGCCGAGTCGATATAGCCATGTCCGTCTATCTGTCTGTCCGTCTGTCTGTCCGTGTGAAAATCTAGATCTCAGCTATTATAAGAGCTAGGACTACCAAATTTGGTGACAATATGTGTTATTATTGCACGCTGATAATGTTTATTTTGGATTTTGGCCACACCCCCTTCCGCCCCCGTAAATCGAAAAAACATTGATTACAAGTGCAATTTTGATGCCATATTTTTCATTTCCGGTTTGCATGATATCTATAACTAGCCAGATGATCTCTGAAAATTTGGTAATAATCGGATAATAAACACAGAAGTTATTCAGCCTAACGTTTTCCATAGTTGCTGCCGGCAGCGCTGCTTGCAGCATTGTACCGAATCGTGTGTGCGTGTACGGTGGTGAAATGGTTTCATAATAACTATAGCTAGCCAGATGACCTCTGAAAATTTGGTAACAATCGGATAAAAAACACAGAAGTAATTCAGCTTAACACTTTCCATAGCTGCAAGCAGCGCTGCCAGCAGCGCTGTTTGCAGCATTGTGCCGAATAGTGTGTGCGTGTACGGTGGTGAAATATGTTAAGTTGTGGACTGCAAAACGAACAGTACTTTTATGCATTTACGGGCTCGTGTCCCGCCCCCATCAAAAATTAAATGTGTGCAAAAATGTTTTTTTTTTATACCCGCTACTCATAGAGTAGAAGGGTATTATAACTTTGTTCAAACCGAAAATGTATGTAACAGGCAGAAGGAGACACCTCCGACCCCATAAAGTATATATTTTCTGGCTCAGGAAAATCTAGATCTCAGCTATTATAAGAGTTAGAACTACCAAATTTTGTGACAAAATGTGTTATTATTGCACGCTGATCAAATTTATTTTGGATTTTGGCCACGCCCCCTTCCGCCCCTGAAGGGTATTATAACTTTGTTCAAACCGAAAATGTATGTAACAGGCAGAAGGAGCAACCTCCGTTCCCGTAAAATATAAATATTCTGGCTCATGATCAACAGCCGAGTCGATATTGCAATGTCCGTCTATCCGTCTGTCTGTCCGTGTGAAAATCTGGATCCAAATCTTTTTCATTTTTTTTAAGAACTTTTACTTTAATTTTTGAATATGCATTAATTGCGGGTCGTGCATTTTATTTAAAATTTTTTTAATGGCTCACAGTAAACTTGGTTAACAAGTGGAGAAGTGACAGTCTCTTAAATCAGATGTGTGCGATTGTTAGAGCGCAGCTTTTTCTTATATTTTTATACCCGCTACTCATAGAGTAGAAGGGTATTATAACTTTGTTCAAACCGAAAATGTATGTAACATGCAGAAGGAGAACCCTCCGACCCCATAAAGTAAATATATAGCCATGTCCGTCTGGCTGTCCGTCCGTCTGTCTGTCCGTGTGAAAATCTAGATCTCAGCTATTATAAGAGTTAGAACTAACAAATTTTGTGACAAAATGTGTTATTATTGCACGCTGATCAAATTTATTTTGGATTTTGGCCACGCCCCCTTCCGCCCCTGTAAATCGAAAAAACATTGATTACAAGCGCAATTTTGATGCCATATTTTTCATTTCTGGTTTGCATGATATCTATAGCTAGACAGATGATCTCTGAAAATTTGGTAACAATCGTATTCAGCCTAACACTTTCCGTAGATGTAAGCAGCGCTGCCTGCTTAGAGCGCAGCTTTTTCTTATATTTTTATACCCGCTACTCATAGAGTAGAAGGGTATTATAACTTTGTTCAAACAGAAAATGTATGTAACATGCAGAAGGAGACACCTCCGACCCCATAAAGTATATATATAGCCATGTCCGTCTGGCTGTCTGTCCGTCTGTCTGTCTGAGTGAAAATCTAGATCTCAGCTATTATAAGAGCTAGGACTACCAAATTTGGTGACAATATGTGTTATTATTGCACGCTGATCAAGTTTATTTTGGATTTTGGCCACACCCCCTTCGGCCCCGTAAATCGAAAAAACATTCATTACAAGTGCAATTTTGATGCCACATTTTTCATTTCCGGTTTGCATGATATCTATAGCTAGCCAGATGATCTCTGAAAATTTGGTAACAATCGGATAATAAACACAGAAGTTATTCAGCCTAACGTTTTCCATAGCTGCTGCCGGCAGCGCTGCTTGCAGCATTGTAACGAATCGTGTGTGCGTGTACGGTGGTGAAATGGTTTCATAATAACTATAGCTAGCCAGATGAGCTCTGAAAATTTGGTGACAATCGTATAATAAACACAGAAGTTATTCAACTTAACATTTTCCGTAGATGTAAGCAGCGCTGCCGGCAGCGCAAATTCTGTATTTGTACAGGAAATAATAAGAATGCCATACAATGCAAATTTTTGCAGTTTTGGAAAACAGCGTCAGTATCTTAGTGGAAAGCGATGAACTCCTGAACCGACAGGCCAGTGGTTCGATTCCTAGTTAAGCTTAACCTTTTTCTTTTTATGCCCGCTACTCATAGAGTAGAAGGGTATTATAACTTTGTTCAATCCGAAAATGTATGTAACAGGCAGAAGGAGACACCTCCGACCCCATAAAGTATATATTTTCTGGCTCAGGATCAACAGCCGAGTCGATATAGCCATGTCCGTCTGTCCGTCTGTCTGTCCGTCCGTCTGTCTGTCCGTGTGAAAATCTAGATCTCAGCTATTATAAGAGTTAGAACTACCAAATTTTGTGACAAAATGTGTTATTATTGCACGCTGATCAAATTTATTTTGGATTTTGGCCACGCCCCCTTCCGCCCCTGAAGGGTATTATAACTTTGTTCAAACCGAAAATGTATGTAACAGGCAGAAGGAGCAACCTCCGTTCCCGTAAAATATAAATATTCTGGCTCATGATCAACAGCCGAGTCGATATTGCAATGTCCGTCTATCCGTCTGTCTGTCCGTGTGAAAATCTGGATCCAAATCTTTTTCATTTTTTTTAAGAACTTTTACTTTAATTTTTGAATATGCATTAATTGCGGGTCGTGCATTTTATTTAAAATTTTTTTAATGGCTCACAGTAAACTTGGTTAACAAGTGGAGAAGTGACAGTCTCTTAAATCAGATGTGTGCGATTGTTAGAGCGCAGCTTTTTCTTATATTTTTATACCCGCTACTCATAGAGTAGAAGGGTATTATAACTTTGTTCAAACCGAAAATGTATGTAACATGCAGAAGGAGAACCCTCCGACCCCATAAAGTAAATATATAGCCATGTCCGTCTGGCTGTCCGTCCGTCTGTCTGTCCGTGTGAAAATCTAGATCTCAGCTATTATAAGAGTTAGAACTAACAAATTTTGTGACAAAATGTGTTATTATTGCACGCTGATCAAATTTATTTTGGATTTTGGCCACGCCCCCTTCCGCCCCTGTAAATCGAAAAAACATTGATTACAAGCGCAATTTTGATGCCATATTTTTCATTTCTGGTTTGCATGATATCTATAGCTAGACAGATGATCTCTGAAAATTTGGTAACAATCGTATTCAGCCTAACATTTTCCGTAGATGTAAGCAGCGCTGCCTGCTTAGAGCGCAGCTTTTTCTTATATTTTTATACCCGCTACTCATAGAGTAGAAGGGTATTATAACTTTGTTCAAACAGAAAATGTATGTAACATGCAGAAGGAGACACCTCCGACCCCATAAAGTATATATATAGCCATGTCCGTCTGGCTGTCTGTCTGTCTGAGTGAAAATCTAGATCTCAGCTATTATAAGAGCTAGGACTACCAAATTTGGTGACAATATGTGTTATTATTGCACGCTGATCAAGTTTATTTTGGATTTTGGCCACACCCCCTTCGGCCCCGTAAATCGAAAAAACATTCATTACAAGTGCAATTTTGATGCCACATTTTTCATTTCCGGTTTGCATGATATCTATAGCTAGCCAGATGATCTCTGAAAATTTGGTAACAATCGGATAATAAACACAGAAGTTATTCAGCCTAACGTTTTCCATAGCTGCTGCCGGCAGCGCTGCTTGCAGCATTGTAACGAATCGTGTGTGCGTGTACGGTGGTGAAATGGTTTCATAATAACTATAGCTAGCCAGATGAGCTCTGAAAATTTGGTAACGATCGGATAAAAAACACAGAAGTAATTCAGCTTAACATTTTCTATAGCTGCAAGCAGCGCTGCCAGCAGCGCTGTTTGCAGCATTGTGCCGTATAGTGTGTGCGTGTACGGTGGTGAAATGGGTTAAGTTGTGGACTGCAAAACGAACAGTACTATTATGCATTTACGGATTCGTGTCCCGACCGCATCAAAAATTAAATGTGTGCAAAAATGTTTTTTTTTTTATACCCGCTACTCATAGAGTAGAAGGGTATTATAACTTTGTTCAATCCGAAAATGTATGTAACAGGCAGAAGGAGACACCTCCGACCCCATAAAGTATATATATTCTGACTCAGGATCAACAGCCGAGTCGAAATAGCCTTGTTCGTCTGTCCGTCTGTCCGTCTGTCTGTCCGTGTGAAAATCTAGATCTCAGCTATTATAAGAGCTAGAACTACGAAATTTGGTGACAAAATGTGTTATTATTGCACGCTGATCAAGTTTATTTTGGATTTTGGCCACACCCCCTTCCGCCCCTGTAAATCGAAAAAACATTTATTACAAGCGCAATTTTGATGCCATATTGTTTATTTTCGGTTTACATGATAACTATAACTAGCCAGATGATCTCTTAAAATTTGGTGACAATCGTATAATAAACACAGAAGTTATTCAACTTAACATTTTCCGTAGATGTAAGCAGCGCTGCCGGCAGCGCAAATTCTGTATTTGTACAGGAAATAATAAGAATGCCATACAATGCAAATTTTTGCAGTTTTGGAAAACAGCGTCAGTATCTTAGTGGAAAGCGATGAACTCCTGAACCGACAGGCCAGTGGTTCGATTCCTAGTTAAGCTTAAGCTTTTTCTTTTTATGCCCGCTACTCATAGAGTAGAAGGGTATTATAACTTTGTTCAAACCGAAAATGTATGTAACAGGCAGAAGGAGACACCTCCGATCCCTTAAAGTATAAATTTTCTGGCTCATGATCAACAGCCAAGTTGGTATTGCCATGTCCGTCTATCCGGCTGTCTGTCCGTGTGAAAATCTGGATCCAAATCTTTTTCTTTTTTTTTAAGAATTTTTACTTTAATTTTTGAATATTCATTAATTGGGGGTCGTGCATTTTATCCGATCTCATAGAGTAGAGACCGTCTGTCTGTCTGTCCGTCTGTATGTCCGTGTGAAAATCTAGATCTCAGCTATTATAAGAGCTAGAACTACCAAATTTGGTGACAAAATGTGTTATTATTGCACGCTGATCAAGTTTATTTTGGATTTTGGCCACGCCCCCTTCCGCCCCTGTAAATCGAAAAAACATTGATTACAAGCGCAATTTTGATGTCATATTGTTCATTTTCGGTTTACATGATAACTATAGCTAGCCAGATGATCTCTAAAAATTTGGTAACAATCGGATAATAAACACAGAAGTTATTCAGCTTAACATTTTCCGTAGATGTAAGCAGCGCTGCCGGCAGTGAAAATTCTGTATTTGTACAGGAAATAATAAGAATGCCTCACAATGCAAATTTTTGCAGTTGTTGGAAAACCGCGTCAGTATCTTAGTGAAAAAGCGATGAACTCCAGAACAGACAGGAGTTAAGCTTATGCTTTTTCTTTTTATACCCGCTACTCATAGAGTAGAAGGGTATTATAACTTTGTTCAAACCGAAAAAGTATGTAACAGGCAGAAGGAGACACCTCCGTTCCCGTAAAGTATATATATTCTGGCTCATGATCAACAGCCGAGTCGATATTGCCATGTCCGTCTATCCGTCTGTCTGTCCGTGTAAAAATCTGGATCCAAATCTTTTTCTATTTTTTTTAAGAACTTTTACTTTAATTTTTGAATATGCATTAATTGGGGGTCGTGCATTTTATTTAAAATTTTTTTAATGGCTCACAGTGAACTTAGTTAACAAGTGGAGAAGTGACAGTCTCTTAAATCAGATGTGTGCGATTGTTAGAGCGAAGCTTTTTATTATATTTTTATACCCGCTACTCATAGAGTAGAAGGGTATTATAACTTTTGTCAAAGCGAAAATGTATGTAACAGGCAGAAGGAGACACCTCCGACCCCATAAAGTTTATATATTCTGCCTCAGGATCAACAGCAGAGTCAGATGATCTCTTAAAATTTGGTGACAATCGTATAATAAACACAGAAGTTATTCAACTTAACATTTTCCGTAGATGTAAGCAGCGCTGCCGGCAGCGCAAATTCTGTATTTGTACAGGAAATAATAAGAATGCCTTACAATGCAAATTTTTGCAGTTTTGGAAAACAGCGTCAGTATCTTAGTGAAAAGCGATGAACTCCTGAACCGACAGGCCAGTGGTTCGATTCCCAGTTAAGCTTAAGCTTTTTCATTTTATGCCCGCTACTCATAGAGTAGAAGGGTATTATAACTATGTTCAAACTGAAAATGTATGTAACAGGCAGAAGGAGACACCTCCGATCCCGTAAAGTATAAATTTTCTGGCTCATGATCAACAGCCGAGTCGGTATTGCCATGTCCGCCTATCCGTCTGTCTGTCCGTGTAAAAATCTGGATCCAAATCTTTTTCTATTTTTTTTAAGAACTTTTACTTTAATTTTTGAATATGCATTAATTTGGGGTCGTGCATTTTATTTAAAATTTTTTTAATGGCTCACAGTGAACTTAGTTAACAAGTGGAGAAGTTACAGTCTCTTAAATCAGATGTGTGCGATTGTTAGAGCGCAGCTTTTTCTTATATTTGTATACCCGCTACTCATAGAGTAGAAGGGTATTATAACTTTGTTCAAAGCGAAAATGTATGTAACAGGCAGAAGGAGACACCTCCGACCCCATAAAGTTTATATATTCTGCCTCAGGATCAACAGCAGAGTCAGATGTTCTCTTAAAATTTGGTGACAATCGTATAATAAACACAGAAGTTATTCAACTTAACATTTTCCGTAGAAGTAAGTAGCGCTGCCGGCAGCGCAAATTCTGTATTTGTACAGGAAATAATAAGAATGCCTTACAATGCAAATTTTTGCAGTTTTGGAAAACAGCGTCAGTATCTTAGTGGAAAGCGATGAACTCCTGAACCGACAGGCCAGTGGTTCGATTCCCAGTTAAGCTTAAGCTTTTTCTTTTTATGCCCGCTACTCATAGAGTAGAAGGGTATTCTAACTTTGTTCAAACCGAAAATGTATGTAACAGGCAGAAGGAGACACCTCCGATCCCGTAAAGTATAAATTTTCTGGCTCATGATCAACAGCCGAGTCGGTATTGCCATGTCCGTCTATCCGTCTGTCTGTCCATGTGAAAATCTGGATCCAAATCTTTTTCTTTTTTTTTAAGAACTTTTACTTTAATTTTTGAATATTCATTAATTGGGGGTCGTGCATTTTATCCGATCTCATAGAGTAGAGACCGTCTGTCTGTCTGTCCGTCTGTATGTCCGTGTGAAAATCTAGATCTCAGCTATTATAAGAGCTAGAACTACCAAATTTGGTGACAAAATGTGTTATTATTGCACGCTGATCAAGTTTATTTTGGATTTTGGCCACGCCCCCTTCCGCTCCTGTAAATCGAAAAAACATTGATTACAAGCGCAATTTTGATGTCATATTGTTCATTTTCGGTTTACATGATAACTATAGCTAGCCAGACTAAAAATTTGGTAACAATCGGATAATAAACACAGAAGTTATTCAGCTTAACATTTTCCGTAGATGTAAGCAGCGCTGCCGGCAGCGCAAATTCTGTATTTGTACAGGAAATAATAAGAATGCCTCACAATGCAAATTTTTGCAGTTGTTGGAAAACCGCGTCAGTATCTTAGTGGAAAAGCGATGAACTCCAGAACAGACAGGAGTTAAGCTTATGCTTTTTCTTTTTATACCCGTTACTCATAGAGTAGAAGGGTATTATAACTTTGTTCAAACCGAAAAAGTATGTAACAGGCAGAAGGAGACACCTCCGTTCCCGTAAAGTATATATATTCTGGCTCATGATCAACAGCCGAGTCGATATTGCCATGTCCGTCTATCCGTCTGTCTGTCCGTGTAAAAATCTGGATCCAAATCTTTTTCTGTTTTTTTTAAGAACTTTTACTTTAATTTTTGAATATGCATTAATTGGGGGTCGTGCATTTTATTTAAAATTTTTTTAATGGCTCACAGTGAACTAAGTTAACAAGTGGAGAAGTGATAGTCTCTTAAATCAGCTGTGTGCGATTTTTAGAGCGCAGCTTTTTCTTATATTTTTATACCCGCGACTCATAGAGTAGAAGGGTATTATAACTTTGTTCAAACCGAAAATGTATGTAACAGGCATAAGCAGACACCTCCGACCCCATAAAGTATATATATACTGGCTCAGGATCCGTCCGTCTGTCCGTCCGTCCGTCTGTCTGTCCGTGTGAAAATCTAGATCTCAACTATTATAAGAGCTAGAAATACCATATTTGGTGATAAAATTTGGTATCAATCGGATAATAAACACAGAACTTATTCAGCTTAACATTTTCCGTAGATGTAAGCAGCACTCCCTGCAGCGCAAATTCTGTATTTGTACAGGAAATAATAAGAATGCCTTGCAATGCAAATTTTGGCAGTTGTTGGAAAACAGCGTCAGTATCTTAGTGGAAAAGCGATGAACTCCTGAACCGACAGGCCAGTGGTTCGATTCCCAGTTAAGCCTAAGCTTTTTCTTTTTATACCCGCTTCTCATAGAGTAGAAGGGTATTATAACTTTCTTCAAACCGAAAATGTATGTAACAGGCAGAAGGAGACACCTCCGATCCCGTAAAGTATAAATTTTCTGGCTCATGATCAACAGCCGAGTCGGTATTGCCATGTCCGTCTATCCGTCTGTCTGTCCGTGTAAAAATCTGGATCCAAATCTTTTTCTGTTTTTTTTAAGAACTTTTACTTTAATTTTTGAATATGCATTAATTTGGGGTCGTGCATTTTATTTAAAATTTTTTTAATGGCTCACAGTGAACTAAGTTAACAAGTGGAGAAGTGACAGTCTCTTAAATCAGATGTGTGCGATTGTTAGAGCGCAGCTTTTTCTTATATTTTTATACCCGCTACTCATAGAGTAGAAGGGTATTATAACTTTGTTCAAACCGAAAATGTATGTAACATGCAGAAGGAGACACCTCCGACCCCATAAAGTATATATATAGCCATGTCCGTCTGGCTGTCTGTCCGTCTGTCTGTCCGAGTGAAAATCTAGATCTCAGCTGTTATAAGAGCTAGGACTACCAAATTTGGTGACAATATGTGTTATTATTGCACGCTGATCAAGTTTATTTTGGATTTTGGCCACGCCCCCTTCCGCCCCCGTAAATCGAAAAAACATTGATTACAAGTTCAATTTTGATGCCATGTTGTTCATTTCCGGTTTGCATGATATCTATAGCTAGCCAGATGATCTCTGAAAATTTGGTAACAATCGGATAATAAACACAGAAGTTATTCAGCCTAACGTTTTCCATAGCTGCTGCCGGCAGCGCTGCTTGCAGCATTGTACCGAATCGTGTGTGCGTGTACGGTGGTGAAATGGTTTCATAATAACTATAGCTAGCCAGATGACCTCTGAAAATTTGGTAACAATCGGATAAAAAACACAGAAGTAATTCAGCTTAACATTTTCCATAGCTGTAAGCTGCGCTGCTTGCAGCATTGTGCCGAATAGTCTGTGCGTGTACGGTGGTGAAATGGGTTAAGTAGTGGACCGCAAAGCGAACAGTACTATTATGCATTTACGGGTTCGTGTCCCGCCCGCATCAAAAATTAAATGTGTGCAAAAATGTTTTTTTTTTATACCCGCTACTCATAGAGTAGAAGGGTATTATAACTTTGTTCAAACCGAAAATGTATGTAACAGGCAGAAGGAGACACCTCCGACCCCATAAAGTATATATATTCTGGCTCAGGATCAACAGCCGAGTCGATATAGCCATGTCCGTCTGTCCGTCTGTCTGTCTCTCCGTCTGCCTGTCCGTGTGAAAATCTAGATCTCAACTATTATAAGAGCTAGAACTACCAAATTTAGTGACAAAATGTGTTATTATTGCACGCTGATCAAGTTTATTTTGGATTTTGGCCACGCCCCCTTCCGCCCCCGTAAATCGAAAAAACATTGATTACAAGTTCAATTTTGATGCCATGTTGTTCATTTCCGGTTTGCATGATATCTATAGCTAGCCAGATGATCTCTGAAAATTTGGTAACAATCGGATAATAAACACAGAAGTTATTCAGCTTAACGTTTTCCATAGCTGTAAGCTGCGCTGCTTGCAGCATTGTGCCGAATAGTCTGTGCGTGTACGGTGGTGAAATGGGTTAAGTAGTGGACCGCAAAGCGAACAGTACTATTATGCATTTACGGGTTCGTGTCCCGCCCGCATCAAAAATTAAATGTGTGCAAAAATGTTTTTTTTTTATACATATATTTTGTTTAAACCTAAAATGTATGTAACAGGGAGAAGGAGACACCTCCGACCCCATAAAGTATATATAGTCTGACTCAGGATCAACAGCCGAGTCGATATAGCCTTGTCCGTCTGTCTGTCTGTCCGTCTGTCTGTCCGTGTGAAAATCTAGATCTCAGCTATTATAAGAGCTAGAACTACGAAATTTGGTGACAAAATGTGTTATTATTGCACGCTGATCAAGTTTATTTTGGATTTTGGCCTCGCCCCCTTCCGCCCCTGTAAATCGAAAAAACATTTATTACAAGCGCAATTTTGATGCCATATTGTTTATTTTCGGTTTACATGATAACTATAGCTAGCCAGATGATCTCTTAAAATTTGGTGACAATCGTATAATAAACACAGAAGTTATTCAACTTAACATTTTCCGTAGATGTAAGCAGCGCTGCCGGCAGCGCAAATTCTGTATTTGTACAGGAAATAATAAGAATGCCTCACAATGCAAATTTTTGCAGTTGTTGGAAAACCGCGTCAGTATCTTAGTGGAAAAGCGATGAACTCCAGAACAGACAGGAGTTAAGCTTATGCTTTTTCTTTTTATACCCGCTACTCATAGAGTAGAAGGGTATTATAACTTTGTTCAAACCGAAAAAGTATGTAACAGGCAGAAGGAGACACCTCCGTTCCCGTAAAGTATATATATTCTGGCTCATGATCAACAGCCGAGTCGATATTGCCATGTCCGTCTATCCGTCTGTCTGTCCGTGTAAAAATCTGGATCCAAATCTTTTTCTATTTTTTTTAAGAACTTTTACTTTAATTTTTGAATATGCATTAATTGGGGGTCGTGCATTTTATTTAAAATTTTTTTAATGGCTCACAGTGAACTTAGTTAACAAGTGGAGAAGTGACAGTCTCTTAAATCAGATATGTGCGATTGTTAGAGCGAAGCTTTTTCTTATATTTTTATACCCGCTACTCATAGAGTAGAAGGGTATTATAACTTTGTTCAAACCGAAAATGTATGTAACAGACAGAAGGAGACACCTCCGTTCCCGTAAAGTATATATATTGTGGCTCATGATCAACAGCCAAGTCGATATAGCCATGTCCGTCTGTCTGTCCGTGTGAAAATCTAGATCTCAGCTATTATAAGAGCTAGAACTACGAAATTTGGTGACAAAATGTGTTATTATTGCACGCTGATCAAGTTTATTTTGGATTTTGGCCACGCCCCCTTCCGCCCCTGTAAATCGAAAAAACATTGATTACAAGCGCATATTTAATTCCATATTGTTCATTTTGGGTTTACATGATAACCATAGCTAGCCAGATGATCTCTGAAAATTTGGTATCAATCGGATAATAAACACAGAAGTTATTCAGCTTAACATTTTCCGTAGCTGTAAGCAGCGCTGCCGGCAGCGCAAATTTTTTATTTGTACAGGAAATAATAAGAATGCCTTACAATGCAAATTTTTGAAGTTGTTGGATAACAGCGTCAGTAGCTTAGTGGAAAAGCGATAAACTCCTGAACCGACAGGCCCGTGGTTCGATTCCCAGTTCATGCCGCTTAAGCTTTTTCTTTTTATACCCGCTACTCATAGAGTAGAAGGGTATTATAACTTTGTTCAAACCGAAAATGTATGTAACAGGCAGAAGGAGACACCTCCGACCCCATAAAGTTTATATATTCTGCCTCAGGATCAACAGCAGAGTCAGATGATCTCTTAAAATTTGGTGACAATCGTATAATAAACACAGAAGTTATTCAACTTAACATTTTCCGTAGATGTAAGCAGCGCTACCGGCAGCGCAAATTCTGTATTTGTACAGGAAATAATAAGAATGCCTTACAATGCAAATTTTTGCAGTTTTGGAAAACAGCGTCAGTATCTTAGTGAAAAGCGATGAACTCCTGAACCGACAGGCCAGTGGTTCGATTCCCAGTTAAGCTTAAGCTTTTTCATTTTATGCCCGCTACTCATAGAGTAGAAGGGTATTATAACTTTGTTCAAACTGAAAATGTATGTAACAGGCAGAAGGAGACACCTCCGATCCCGTAAAGTATAAATTTTCTGGCTCATGATCAACAGCCGAGTCGGTATTGCCATGTCCGTCTATCCGTCTGTCTGTCCGTGTAAAAATCTGGATCTAAATCTTTTTCTATTTTTTTTAAGAACCTTTACTTCAATTTTTGAATATGCATAAAATAAGGGGTCCTTCATTTTATTTAAAATTTTTATAATGGCTCACAGTAAACTTGGTTAACAAGTGGAGAAGTGACAGTCTCTTAAATCAGATGTGTGCGGTTGTTAGAGCGCAGCTTTTTCTTATATTTTCATACCCGCTATTCATAGAGTAGAAGGGTATTATAACTTTGTTCAAACCGAAAATGTATGTAACATGCAGAAGCAGACACCTCCGACCCCATGAAGTATATCTATTCTGGCTCAGGATCAACAGCCGAGTCGATATAGCCATGTCCGTCTGTACGTCTGTCTGTCTGTCCGTCTGTCTGTCCGTGTGAAAATCTAGATCTCAACTATTATAAGAGCTAGAACTACCAAATTTAGTGACAAAATGTGTTATTATTGCACGCTGATCAAGTTTATTTTGGATTTTGGCCACGCCCCCTTCCGCCGCTGTAAATCGAAAAAACATTGATTACAAGCGCAATTTAGATGCCATATTGTACATTTTCGGTTTACATGATAACTATAGCTATCCAAATGATCTCTGAAAATGTGGTAACAATCGGATAATAAACACAGAAGTTATTCAGCTTAACGTTTTCCATAGCTGTAAGCAGCGCTGCCGGCAGCGCTGCTTGCAGCATTGTGCCGAATCGTGTGTGCGTGTACGGTGGTGAAATGGGTTAAGTTGTGGACTGCAAAACGAACAGTACTATTATGCATTTATGCGTTCGAGTCCCGCCCGCATCAAAAATTAAATGTGTGCAAAAATGTTTTTTTTTTTTATTTTATATTATGACTTTGCATAAATATTATAAGTCTATAGCCTTTTACGGTCAAAATATGATTGTAGCCGTTTTTTTGTTCCGCAAATAAATTATGTACAAGCAGCTGGGTAGCGGGTATATTACAGTCGAGCACACTCGACTGAAGCTTTCTTACTTGTTCTTTTTTTACCCGCTACTCATAG
This sequence comes from Zaprionus ghesquierei, assembly GCA_018904095.1. Classification (NCBI taxonomy): domain Eukaryota; kingdom Metazoa; phylum Arthropoda; class Insecta; order Diptera; family Drosophilidae; genus Zaprionus; species Zaprionus ghesquierei. Next base: position 883,614 of record JAEIGP010000002.1, on the reverse strand, counting down.
AGCAGAAGGGTATTATAACTTTGTTCAAACCGAAAATGTATGTAACAGGCAGAAGGAGACACCTCCGATCCCGTAAAGTATATATATATTGGCTCATGATTAACAGCCGAGTCGATATTGCCATTTCCGTCTATCCGTCTGTCTGTCAGTGTGAAAATCTATATCCAAATCTTTTTCTTTTTTTTTTAAGAACTTTTACTTTAATTTTTGATTATGCATTAATTGGGGGTCGTGCATTTTTTTTTTAAATTTTTTTAATGGCTCACAGTAAACTTGGTTAACAAGTGGAGAAGTGACAGTCTCTTAAATCAGCTGTGTGCGATTGTTAGAGCGCAGCTTTTTGTTATATTTCTATACCCGCTACTCATAGAGTAGAAGGGTGTTATAACTTTGTTCAAACCGAAAATGTATGTAACAGGCAGAAGGAGACACCTCCGACCCCATAAAGTATATATATTCTGGCTCAGGATCAACAGCCGAGTCGATATAGCCATAACTGTCTGTCCGTCTGCCCGTCTGTCTGTCTGTTCGTCTGTCCGTGTAAAAATCTAGATCTCAGCAATTATAAGAGCTAGAACTACCAAACTTGATGACAAAATGTGTTATTATTGCACGCTGATCAAGTTTATTTTGGATTTTGGCCACGCCCCCTTCCGCCCCTATAAATCGAAAAGACATTGATTACAAGCGCAATTTTGATGCCATATTGTTTATTTTCGGTTTACATGATAACTATAACTACCCAGATGATCTCTGAAAATTTGGTATCAATCGGATAATAAACACAGAAGTTATTCAGCTTAACATTTTCCATAGCTGTAAGCAGCGCTGCCGGCAGCGCAAATTTTATATTTGTACAGGAAATAATAAGAATGACTTACAATGCAAATTTTTATAGTTGTTGGGAAACAGCGTCAATATCTTAGTGGAAAGGCGATGAACTCCTGAACCGACAGCCAATGGTTCGATTCCCAGTTCATGCCGCTTTAGCTTTTTCTCTTTATAGCTGCTACTCATAGAGTAGAAGGGTATTATAACTTTGTTCAAACCGAAAATGTATGTAACAGGCAGAAGGAGACACCTCCGTTCCCGTAAAGTATATATATTCTGGCTCATGATCAACAGCCGAGTCGATATAGCCATGTCTGTCTGTCCGTCTGTCCGTCTGTCTGTCTGTCCGTCTGTCCGTGTGAAAATCTAGATCTCAGTTATTATAAGAGCTAGAACTACCAAATTTGGTGACAAAATGTGTTATTATTGCACGCTAATCAAGTTTATTTTGGATTTTGGCCACGCTCCCGTCCGCCCCTGTAAATCGGAAAAACATTGATTACAAGCGCAATTTTGATGCCATATTGTTCATTTGCGGTTTACATGATGACTATAGCTAGCCAGATGTTCTCTGAAAATTTGGTAACAATCGCATAATAAACACAGGAGTTATTCAGCTTAACATTTTCCGTAGATTTAAGCAGCGCAAATTCTGTAATTTGTACAGGAAATAATAAGAATGCCTTACAATGCAAATTTTTGCAGTTGTTGGAAAACAGCGTCAGTATCTTAGTGAAAAAGCGATGAACTCCTGAACCGACAGGCCAGTGGTTCGATTCCCAGTTAAGCTTAAGCTTTTTATACCCGCTACTCATAGAGTAGAAGGGTATTATAACTTTGTTCAAACCGAAAATGTATGTAACAGGCAGAAGGAGACACCTCCGACCCCATAAAGTATATATATTCTGGCTCAGGATCAACAGCCGAGTCGATATAGCCATGTCCGTCTGTCCGTCCGTCTGTCCGTGTGAAAATTTAGATCTCAGCTATTATAAGAGCTAGAATTAGCAAATTTGGTGAGAATATGTGTTATTATTGCACGCTGATCAAGTTTATTTTGGATTTTGGCCACGCCCCCTTCCGCCCCCGTAAATCGAAAAACCATTAATTACAAGCGCAATTTTGATGCCATATTGTTCATTTGCGGTTTATTTGATAACTGTAGCTAGCGAGATGATCTCTGAAAATTTGGTAACTATCGGATAATAAACACAGGAGTTATTCGGCTTAACATTTTCCGTAGATTTAAGCAGCGCAAATTCCGTTATTTGTACAGGAAATAATAAGAATGCCTTACAATACAAATTTTTGCAGTTGTTGGAAAACAGCGTCAGTATCTTAGTGAAAAAGCGATGAGCTCCTGAACCGACAGGCCAGTGGTTCGATTCCCAGTTAAGCTTAAGCTTTTTATACCCGCTACTCATAGAGTAGAAGGGTATTATAACTTTGTTCAAACCGAAAATGTATGTAACAGGCAGAAGGAGACACCTCCGACCCCATAAAGTATATATATTCTGGCTCAGGATCAACAGCCGAGTCGATATAGCCATGTCCGTCTGTCCGTCTGTCTGTCCGTGTGAAAATCTAGATCTCAGCTATTATAAGAGCTAGGACTACCAAATTTGGTGACAATATGTGGTGACAATATGTGTATTTATTGTTTCAAGTTTATTTTGGATTTCCGCCCCCGTAAATCGAAAAAACATTGATTACAAGCGCAATTTTGATGCCATATTGTTCATTTGCGGCTTACATGATAACTGTAGCTAGCGAGATGATCTCTGAAAATTTGGTAACAATCGGATAATAAACACAGGAGTTATTCAGCTTAACATTTTCCGTAGATTTAAGCAGCGCTGCCGGCAGCGCAAGTTCTGTATTTGTACACGAAATAATAAGAATGCCTTACAATGCAAATTTTTGCAGTTGTTGGAAAACAGCGTCAGTATCTTAGTGAAAAACCGATGAACTCCTGAACCGACAGGCCAGTGGTTCGATTCCCAGTTAAGCTTAAGCTTTTATACCCGCTACTCATAGAGTAGAAGGGTATTATAACTTTGTTCAAACCGAAAATCTATGTAACAGGCAGAAGGAGACACCTCCGACCCCATAAAGTATATATATTCTGGCTCAGGATCAACAGCCGAGTCGATATAGCCATGTCCGTCTGTCCGTCTGTCTGTCCGTGTGAAAATCTAGATCTCAGCTATTATAAGAGCTAGGACTACCAAATTTGGTGACAATATGTGGTGACAATATGTGTATTTATTGTTTCAAGTTTATTTTGGATTTTGGCCACGCCCCCTTCCGCCCCCGTAAATCGAAAAAAACATTGATTACAAGCGCAATTTTGATGCCATATTGTTCATTTGCGGTTTACATGATAACTGTAGCTAGCGAGATGATCTCTGAAAAGTTGGTAACAATCGGATAATAAACACAGGAGTTATTCAGCTTAACATTTTCCGTAGATTTAAGCAGCGCAAATTCTGTAATTTGTACAGGAAATAATAAGAATGCCTTACAATGCAAATTTTTGCAGTTGTTGGAAAACAGCGTCAGTATCTTAGTGAAAAAGCGATGAACTCCTGAACCGACAGGCCAGTGGTTCGATTCCCAGTTAAGCTTAAGCTTTTTATACCCGCTACTCATAGAGTAGAAGGGTATTATAACTTTGTTCAAACCGAAAATGTATGTAACAGGCAGAAGGAGACACCTCCGACCCCATAAAGTATATATATTCTGGCTCAGGATCAACAGCCGAGTCGATATAGCCATGTCCGTCTGTCCGTCCGTCTGTCCGTGTGAAAATCTAGATCTCAGCTATTATAAGAGCTAGAACTAGCAAATTTGTTGAGAATATGTGTTATTATTGGACGCTGATCAAGTTTATTTTGGATTTTGGCCACGCCCCCTTCCGCCCCCTTAAATCGAAAAACCATTAATTACAAGCGCAATTTTGATGCCATATTGTTCATTTGCGGTTTACATGATAACTATAGCTAGCGAGATGATCTCTGAAAATTTGGTAACAATCGGATAATAAACACAGGAGTTATTCAGCTTAACATTTTCCGTGGATTTAAGCAGCGCTGCCGGCAGCGCAAGTTCTGTATTTGTACAGGAAATAATAAGAATGCCTTACAATGCAAATTTTTGCAGTTGTTGGAAAACAGCGTCAGTATCTTAGTGAAAAAGCGATGAACTCCTGAACCGACAGGCCAGTGGTTCGATTCCCAGTTAAGCTTAAGCTTTTTATACCCGCTACTCATAGAGTAGAAGGGTATTATAACTTTGTTCAAACCGAAAATGTATGTAACAGGCAGAAGGAGACACCTCCGACCCCATAAAGTATATATATTCTGGCTCAGGATCAACAGCCGAGTCGATATAGCCATGTCCGTCTGTCCGTCTGTCTGTCCGTGTGAAAATCTAGATCTCAGCTATTATAAGAGCTAGGACTACCAAATTTGGTGACAATATGTGGTGACAATATGTGTATTTATTGTTTCAAGTTTATTTTGGATTTCCGCCCCCGTAAATCGAAAAAAACATTGATTACAAGCGCAAATCGAAAAAACATTGATTACAAGCGCAATTTTGATGCCATATTGTTCAATTGCGGTTTACATGATAACTATAGCTAGCGAGATGATCTCTGAAAATTTGGTAACAATCGGATAATAAACACAGGAGTTATTCAGCTTAACATTTTCCGTAGATTTAAGCAGCGCTGCCGGCAGCGCAAGTTCTGTATTTGTACAGGAAATAATAAGAATGCCTTACAATGCAAATTTTTGCAGTTGTTGGAAAACAGCGTCAGTATCTTAGTGAAAAAGCGATGAACTCCTGAACCGACAGGCCAGTGGTTCGATTCCCAGTTAAGCTTAAGCTTTTTATACCCGCTACTCATAGAGTAGAAGGGTATTATAACTTTGTTCAAACCGAAAATGTATGTAACAGGCAGAAGGAGACACCTCCGACCCCATAGAGTATATATATAGGATCAACAGCCGAGTCGATATAGCCATGTCCGTCTGTCCGTCTGTCTGTCCGTGTGAAAATCTAGGTCTCAGCTATTATAAGAGCTAGGACTACCAAATTTGGTGACAATATGTGGTGACAATATGTGTATTTATTGTTTCAAGTTTATTTTGGATTTTGGCCACGCCCCCTTCCGCCCCCGTAAATCGAAAAAACCATTAATTACAAGCGCAATTTTGATGCCATATTGTTCATTTGCGGTTTATATGATAACTATAGCTAGCGAGATGATCTCTGAAAATTTGGTAACAATCGGATAATAAACACAGGAGTTATTCAGCTTAACATTTTCCGTAGATTTAAGCAGCGCTGCCGGCAGCGCAAGTTCTGTATTTGTACAGGAAATAATAAGAATGTCTTACAATGCAAATTTTTGCAGTTGTTGGAAAACAGCGTCAGTATCTTAGTGAAAAAGCGATGAACTCCTGAACCGACAGGCCAGTGGTTCGATTCCCAGTTAAGCTTAAGCTTTTTATACCCGCTACTCATAGAGTAGAAGAGTATTATAACTTTGTTCAAACCGAAAATGTATGTAACAGGCAGAAGGAGACACCTCCGACCCCATAAAGTATATATATTCTGGCTCAGGATCAACAGCCGAGTCGATATAGCCATGTCCGTCTGTCCGTCTGTCTGTCCGTGTGAAAATCTAGATCTCAGCTATTATAAGAGCTAGGACTACCAAATTTGGTGACAATATGTGGTGACAATATGTGTATTTATTGTTTCAAGTTTATTTTGGATTTCCGCCCCCGTAAATCGGAAAAACATTGATAACAAGCGCAAATCGAAAAAACATTGATTACAAGCGCAATTTTGATGCCATATTGTTCAATTGCGGTTTACATGATAACTATAGCTAGCGAGATGATCTCTGAAAATTTGGTAACAATCGGATAATAAACACAGGAGTTATTCAGCTTAACATTTTCCATAGATTTAAGCAGCGCAAATTCTGTAATTTGTACAGGAAATAATAAGAATGCCTTACAATGCAAATTTTTGCAGTTGTTGGAAAACAGCGTCAGTATCTTAGTGAAAAAGCAATGAACTCCTGAACCGACAGGCCAGTGGTTCGATTCCCAGTTAAGCTTAAGCTTTTTATACCCGCTACTCATAGAGTAGAAGGGTATTATAACTTTGTTCAAACCGAAAATGTATGTAACAGGCAGAAGGAGACACCTCCGACCAAATAAAGTGTATATATTTTGGCTCAGGATCAACAGCCGAGTCGATATAGGCATGTCCGTCTGTCCGTCTGTCTGTCCGTGTGAAAATCTAGATCTCAGCTATTATAAGAGCTAGAACTAGCAAATTTGGTGAGAATATGTGTTATTATTGCACGCTGATCAAGTTTATTTTGGATTTTGGCCACGCCCCCTTCCGCCCCCGTAAATCGAAAAACCATTAATTACAAGCGCAATTTTGATGCCATATTGTTCATTTGCGGTTTACATGATAACTAGAGCTAGCGAGATGATCTCTGAAAATTTGGTAACAATCGGATAATAAACACAGGAGTTATTCAGCTTAACATTTTCCGTAGATTTAAGCAGCGCAAATTCTGTAATTTGTACAGGAAATAATAAGAATGCCTTACAATGCAAATTTTTGCAGTTGTTGGAAAACAGCGTCAGTATCTTAGTGAAAAAGCGATGAACTCCTGAACCGACAGGCCAGTGGTTCGATTCCCAGTTAAGCTTAAGCTTTTTATACCCGCTACTCATAGAGTAGAAGGGTATTATAACTTTGTTCAAACCGAAAATGTATGTAACAGGCAGAAGGAGACACCTCCGACCCCATAAAGTATATATATTCTGGCTCAGGATCAACAGCCGAGTCGATATAGCCATGTCCGTCTGTCCGTCCGTCTGTCCGTGTGAAAATCTAGATCTCAGCTATTATAAGAGCTAGAACTAGCAAATTTGGTGAGAATATGTGTTATTATTGCACGCTGATCAAGTTTATTGTGGATTTTGGCCACGCCCCCTTCCGCCCCCTTAAATCGAAAAACCATTAATTACAAGCGCAATTTTGATGCCATATTGTTCATTTGCGGTTTACATGATAACTATAGCTAGCGAGATGATCTCTGAAAATTTGGTAACAATCGGATAATAAACACAGGAGTTATTCAGCTTAACATTTTCCGTAGATTTAAGCAGCGCTGCCGGCAGCGCAAGTTCTGTATTTGTACAGGAAATAATAAGAATGCCTTACAATGCAAATTTTTGCAGTTGTTGGAAAACAGCGTCAGTATCTTAGTGAAAAAGCGATGAACTCCTGAACCGACAGGCCAGTGGTTCGATTCCCAGTTAAGCTTAAGCTTTTTATACCCGCTACTCATAGAGTAGAAGGGTATTATAACTTTGTTCAAACCGAAAATGTATGTAACAGGCAGAAGGAGACACCTCCGACCCCATAAAGTATATATATTCTGGCTCAGGATCAACAGCCGAGTCGATATAGCCATGTCCGTCTGTCCGTCTGTCTGTCCGTGTGAAAATCTAGATCTCAGCTATTATAAGAGCTAGGACTACCAAATTTGGTGACAATATGTGGTGACAATATGTGTATTTATTGTTTCAAGTTTATTTTGGATTTCCGCCCCCGTAAATCGAAAAAACATTGATTACAAGCGCAAATCGAAAAAACATTGATTACAAGCGCAATTTTGATGCCATATTGTTCAATTGCGGTTTACATGATAACTATAGCTAGCGAGATGATCTCTGAAAATTTGGTAACAATCGGATAATAAACACAGGAGTTATTCAGCTTAACATTTTCCGTAGATTTAAGCAGCGCTGCCGGCAGCGCAAGTTCTGTATTTGTACAGGAAATAATAAGAATGCCTTACAATGCAAATTTTTGCAGTTGTTGGAAAACAGCGTCAGTATCTTAGTGAAAAAGCGATGAACTCCTGAACCGACAGGCCAGTGGTTCGATTCCCAGTTAAGCTTAAGCTTTTTATACCCGCTACTCATAGAGTAGAAGGGTATTATAACTTTGTTCAAACCGAAAATGTATGTAACAGGCAGAAGGAGACACCTCCGACCCCATAGAGTATATATATAGGATCAACAGCCGAGTCGATATAGCCATGTCCGTCTGTCCGTCTGTCTGTCCGTGTGAAAATCTAGGTCTCAGCTATTATAAGAGCTAGGACTACCAAATTTGGTGACAATATGTGGTGACAATATGTGTATTTATTGTTTCAAGTTTATTTTGGATTTTGGCCACGCCCCCTTCCGCCCCCCGTAAATCGAAAAAACCATTAATTACAAGCGCAATTTTGATGCCATATTGTTCATTTGCGGTTTATATGATAACTATAGCTAGCGAGATGATCTCTGAAAATTTGGTAACAATCGGATAATAAACACAGGAGTTATTCAGCTTAACATTTTCCGTAGATTTAAGCAGCGCTGCCGGCAGCGCAAGTTCTGTATTTGTACAGGAAATAATAAGAATGTCTTACAATGCAAATTTTTGCAGTTGTTGGAAAACAGCGTCAGTATCTTAGTGAAAAAGCGATGAACTCCTGAACCGACAGGCCAGTGGTTCGATTCCCAGTTAAGCTTCAGCTTTTTATACCCGCTACTCATAGAGTAGAAGGGTATTATAACTTTGTTCAAACCGAAAATGTATGTAACAGGCAGAAGGAGACACCTCCGACCCCATAAAGTATATATATTCTGGCTCAGGATCAACAGCCGAGTCGATATAGCCATGTCCGTCTGTCCGTCTGTCTGTCCGTGTGAAAATCTAGATCTCAGCTATTATAAGAGCTAGGACTACCAAATTTGGTGACAATATGTGGTGACAATATGTGTATTTATTGTTTCAAGTTTATTTTGGATTTCCGCCCCCGTAAATCGAAAAAACATTGATTACAAGCGCAAATCGAAAAAACATTGATTACAAGCGCAATTTTGATGCCATATTGTTCAATTGCGGTTTACATGATAACTATAGCTGGCGAGATGATCTCTGAAAATTTGGTAACAATCGGATAATAAACACAGGAGTTATTCAGCTTAACATTTTCCGTAGATTTAAGCAGCGCAAATTCTGTAATTTGTACAGGAAATAATAAGAATGCCTTACAATGCAAATTTTTGCAGTTGTTGGAAAACAGCGTCAGTATCTTAGTGAAAAAGCGATGAACTCCTGAACCGACAGGCCAGTGGTTCGATTCCCAGTTAAGCTTAAGCTTTTTATACCCGCTACTCATAGAGTAGAAGGGTATTATAACTTTGTTCAAACCGAAAATGTATGTAACAGGTAGAAGGAGACACCTCCGACCAAATAAAGTGTATATATTTTGGCTCAGGATCAACAGCCGAGTCGATATAGGCATGTCCGTCTGTCCGTCTGTCTGTCCGTGTGAAAATCTAGATCTCAGCTATTATAAGAGCTAGAACTAGCAAATTTGGTGAGAATATGTGTTATTATTGCACGCTGATCAAGTTTATTTTGGATTTTGGCCACGCCCCCTTCCGCCCCCGTAAATCGAAAAACCATTAATTACAAGCGCAATTTTGATGCCATATTGTTCATTTGCGGTTTACATGATAACTAGAGCTAGCGAGATGATCTCTGAAAATTTGGTAACAATCGGATAATAAACACAGGAGTTATTCAGCTTAACATTTTCCGTAGATTTAAGCAGCGCTGCCGGCAGCGCAAGTTCTGTATTTGTACAGGAAATAATAAGAATGCCTTACAATGCAAATTTTTGCAGTTGTTGGAAAACAGCGTCAGTATCTTAGTGAAAAAGCGATGAACTCCTGAACCGACAGGCCAGTGGTTCGTTTCCCAGTTAAGCTTAAGCTTTTTATACCCGCTACTCATAGAGTAGAAGGGTATTATAACTTTGTTCAAACCGAAAATGTATGTAACAGGCAGAAGGAGACACCTCCGACCCCATAAAGTATATATATTCTGGCTCAGGATCAACAGCCGAGTCGATATAGCCATGTCCGTCTGTCCGTCTGTCTGTCCGTGTGAAAATCTAGATCTCAGCTATTATAAGAGCTAGGACTACCAAATTTGTTGACAATATGTGGTGACAATATGTGTATTTATTGTTTCAAGTTTATTTTGGATTTCCGCCCCCGTAAATCGAAAAAACATTGATTACAAGCGCAATTTTCATGCCATATTGTTCATTTGCGGTTTATTTGATAACTGTAGCTAGCGAGATGATCTCTGAAAATTTGGTAACTATCGGATAATAAACACAGGAGTTATTCGGCTTAACATTTTCCGTAGATTTAAGCAGCGCAAATTCCGTTATTTGTACAGGAAATAATAAGAATGCCTTACAATACAAATTTTTGCAGTTGTTGGAAAACAGCGTCAGTATCTTAGTGAAAAAGCGATGAGCTCCTGAACCGACAGGCCAGTGGTTCGATTCCCAGTTAAGCTTAAGCTTTTTATACCCGCTACTCATAGAGTAGAAGGGTATTATAACTTTGTTCAAACCGAAAATGTATGTAACAGGCAGAAGGAGACACCTCCGACCCCATAAAGTATATATATTCTGGCTCAGGATCAACAGCCGAGTCGATATAGCCATGTCCGTCTGTCCGTCTGTCTGTCCGTGTGAAAATCTAGATCTCAGCTATTATAAGAGCTAGGACTACCAAATTTGGTGACAATATGTGGTGACAATATGTGTATTTATTGTTTCAAGTTTATTTTGGATTTCCGCCCCCGTAAATCGAAAAAACATTGATTACAAGCGCAAATCGAAAAAACATTGATTACAAGCGCAATTTTGATGCCATATTGTTCAATTGCGGTTTACATGATAACTATAGCTAGCGAGATGATCTCTGAATATTTGGTAACAATCGGATAATAAACACAGGAGTTATTCAGCTTAACATTTTCCGTAGATTTAAGCAGCGCAAATTCTGTAATTTGTACAGGAAATAATAAGAATGCCTTACAATGCAAATTTTTGCAGTTGTTGGAAAACAGCGTCAGTATCTTAGTGAAAAAGCGATGAACTCCTGAACCGACAGGCCAGTGGTTCGATTCCCAGTTAAGCTTAAGCTTTTTATACCCGCTACTCATAGAGTAGAAGGGTATTATAACTTTGTTCAAACCGAAAATGTATGTAACAGGCAGAAGGAGACACCTCCGACCAAATAAAGTGTATATATTTTGGCTCAGGATCAACAGCCGAGTCGATATAGGCATGTCCGTCTGTCCGTCTGTCTGTCCGTGTGAAAATCTAGATCTCAGCTATTATAAGAGCTAGAACTAGCAAATTTGGTGAGAATATGTGTTATTATTGCACGCTGATCAAGTTTATTTTGGATTTTGGCCACGCCCCTTCCGCCCCCGTAAATCGAAAAACCATTAATTACAAGCGCAATTTTGATGCCATATTGTTCATTTGCGGCTTACATGATAACTAGAGCTAGCGAGATGATCTCTGAAAATTTGGTAACAATCGGATAATAAACACAGGAGTTATTCAGCTTAACATTTTCCGTAGATTTAAGCAGCGCTGCCGGCAGCGCAAGTTCTGTATTTGTACAGGAAATAATAAGAATGCCTTATAATGCAAATTTTTGCAGTTGTTGGAAAACAGCGTCAGTATCTTAGTGAAAAAGCGATGAACTCCTGAACCGACAGGCCAGTGGTTCGTTTCCCAGTTAAGCTTAAGCTTTTTATACCCGCTACTCATAGAGTAGAAGGGTATTATAACTTTGTTCAAACCGAAAATGTATGTAACAGGCAGAAGGAGACACCTCCGACCCCATAAAGTATATATATTCTGGCTCAGGATCAACAGCCGAGTCGATATAGCCATGTCCGTCTGTCCGTCTGTCTGTCCGTGTGAAAATCTAGATCTCAGCTATTATAAGAGCTAGGACTACCAAATTTGTTGACAATACGTGGTGACAATATGTGTATTCATTGTTTCAAGTTTATTTTGGATTTCCGCCCCCGTAAATCGAAAAAACATTGATTACAAGCGCAATTTTCATGCCATATTGTTCATTTGCGGTTTATTTGATAACTGTAGCTAGCGAGATGATCTCTGAAAATTTGGTAACTATCGGATAATAAACACAGGAGTTATTCGGCTTAACATTTTCTGTAGATTTAAGCAGCGCAAATTCCGTTATTTGTACAGGAAATAATAAGAATGCCTTACAATACAAATTTTTGCAGTTGTTGGAAAACAGCGTCAGTATCTTAGTGAAAAAGCGATGAGCTCCTGAACCGACAGGCCAGTGGTTCGATTCCCAGTTAAGCTTAAGCTTTTTATACCCGCTACTCATAGAGTAGAAGGGTATTATAACTTTGTTCAAACCGAAAATGTATGTAACAGGCAGAAGGAGACACCTCCGACCCTTTAAAGTATATATATTCTGGCTCAGGATCAACAGCCGAGTCGATATAGCCATGTCCGTCTGTCCGTCTGTCTGTTCGTGTGAAAATCTAGATCTCAGCTATTATAAGAGCTAGGACTACCAAATTTGGTGACAATATGTGTTATTATTGCACGCTGATCAAGTTTATTTTGGATTTTGGCCACGCCCCCTTCCGCCCCCGTAAATCGAAAAAACATTGATTACAAGCGCAATTTTCATGCCATATTGTTCATTTGCGGTCAACATTTTCCGTAGATTTAAGCAGCGCTGCCGGCAGCGCAAGTTCTGTATTTGTACAGGAAATAATAAGAATGCCTTGCAATGCAAATTTTTGCAGTTGTTGGAAAACAGCGTCAGTATCTTAGTGAAAAAGCGATGAACTCCTGAACCGACAGGCCAGTGGTTCGATTCCCAGTGAAGCTTAAGCTTTTTATACCCGCTACTCATAGAGTAGAAGGGTATTATAACTTTGTTCAAACCGAAAATGTATGTAACAGGCAGAAGGAGACACCTCCGACCCCATAAAGTATATATATTCTGGCTCATGATCAACAGCCGAGTCGATATAGCCATGTCTGTCTGTCCGTCTGTCTGTCTGTCCGTCTGTCCGTGTAAAAATCTAGATCTCAGCTATTATAAGAGCTAGAACTACCAAATTTGGTGACAAAATGTGTTATTATTGCACGCTGATCAAGTTTATTTTGGATTTTGGCCACGCTCCCTTCCGCCCCTGTAAATCGGAAAAACATTGATTACAAGCGCAATTTTGATGCCATATTGTTCATTTGCGGTTTACATGATGACTATAGCTAGCCAGATAATCTCTGAAAATTTGGTAACAATCGGATAATAAACACAGGAGTTATTCAGCTTAACATTTTCCGTAGATTTAAGCAGCGCAAATTTGTACAGGAAATAATAAAAATGCCTTACAATGCAAATTTTTGCAGTTGTTGGAAAACAGCGTCAGTAACTTAGTGAAAAACCGATGAACTCCTGAACCGACAGGCCAGTGGTTCGATTCCCAGTTAAGCTTAAGCTTTTTATACCCGCTACTCATAGAGTAGAAGGGTATTATAACTTTGTTCAAACCGAAAATGTATGTAACAGGCAGAAGGAAACACCTCCGACCCCATAAAGTACATATATTCTGGCTCAGGATCAACAGCCGAGTCGATATAGCCATGTCCGTCTGTCCGTCCGTCTGTCCGTGTGAAAATCTAGATCTCAGCTATTATAAGAGCTAGAGCTAGCAAATTTGGTGACAATATGTGTTATTATTGCACGCTGATCAAGTTTATTTTGGATTTTGGCCACGCCCCCTTCCGCCCCGTAAATCGAAAAAACATTGATTACAAGCGCAATTTTGATTCCATATTGTTCATTTGCGGTTTACATGATAACTATAGCTAGCGAGATGATCTCTGAAAATTTGGTAACAATCGGATAATAAACACAGGAGTTATTCAGCTTAACATTTTCCGTAGATTTAAGCAGCGCTGCCGGCAGCGCAAGTTCTGTATTTGTACAGGAAATAATAAGAATGCCTTACAATGCAAATTTTTGTAGTTGTTGGAAAACAGCGTCAGTATCTTAGTGGAAAAGCGATGAACTCCTGAACCGACAGGCCAGTAGTTCGATTCCAGCTCATGCCGCTTAAGCTTTTTGTTTTTTATACCCGCACCAGGATACATCGTATGGATGCCATAGAACCTATCGGTCGTTTTTATACCCGCTACTCATAGAGTAGAAGGGTATTATAACTTTGTTCAAACCGTAAATGTGTGTAACAGGCAGAAGGAGACAACTCCAACCCTTTAAAGTATATATATTCTGGCTCAGGATCAACAGCTGAGCCGATATAGCCATGTCCGTTTGTCCGTCTGTCTGTCCGTGTGAAAATCTATATCTCAGCTTTTATAAGAGCTAGGACTACCAAATTTGGTGACAATATGTGTTATTATTGCACGCTGATCAAGTCTATTTTGGATTTTGGCCATGCCCCCTTCCGCCCCCGTAAATCGAAAAAACATTGATTACAAGCGCAATTTTGATGCCATATTGTTCATCTTCGGTTCACATGATAACTATAGCTAGCCAGATGATCTCTGATCACAGAAGTTATTCAGCTTAACGTTTTCCATAGCTGCGCTGCTTGCAGCATTGTTTTTTTTTTTTTTTTTTTTTTTATTACAAATACGGCAGGAAAATAAGATCTTCGAAAGATACCATCCACCGTCCGTAGATGGTATGCACGATTCATAACTCTCCAAGTAGAGTTACGCCTACGTACTAAACAAAAACCTCCGTATGCTGTCCAGTCCTTGCTTCGCTCACTGGTACTTCCAATCAAGGTATTACTTCGGTGAGCAGGATGTGGTGCCCGGTCGCAGTCCCTCTCTTGGTGCGTTGCTGGGTAACGCTCCTTCGTTAACTCTTTAGTCGCCTTTTACGACAAGCCGAGCCCGCTGAGGTGGTATTCTTGGTCCGCCACCACACGGGAGTGCTCCTTTATCCAACGGGTCTGCTGGCCGTCTCATCGATGCGAACACGTTTCATCATGCCTATTATAATGCCATGAGCCCTCTCCCACACGGTTTTGTCCGCCAGCATATTGCGCATTAGACTTCTCGGGCTGAGCAGAGTTCCAGCAAGAGTCTTCAGTATCTCCCTCTCTGTGCGAAACCTAGTGCAGTGCATTAGGATATGTTCCGCTGTTTCGGCTACGTCGTAGCAGAACAGGCACAGGGCTGAGTCCACATGGCGAAACCTGAAGAGGTAACCCCGGAAGCAACCATGGTCGGTGATGAACTGGTTAAGTGATAGTCCAGCACTTTGTGTTCACACCCTGCCCACTCGGATAGATCTGGAATCAGCTGGTAGGTCCATCTCCCTTGTTGTGAGTGTTGCCACCTAGTCTGCCACACCCCATAAAAGCCAGACTCTGATCTCTTCACCGTTAACACCTTCTCGAGACAGGTATTGGGCTTCTATGTCAAGATCAATCGGGGGGATGCCCGCGAGGACATGAGCTGCATCTTCCGATATTGTTCTGAATCCTCTTATCAGTCTAAGAGCCAGGGTCCGTGATACTGCACGCGCGTTGTCCAGGTAAGTCACTCTATTCGTGACACTCCTCCAGATGGGGGCAGCGTATAGAAGCGATGATTTCGCGACTGCCACTAGCAGCCTCCTGGCCGGCATCCTGGGTCCACCTATATTTGGCATGAGTCTTGCCAGTGCTGCTGCTGTCATCGCTGCCTTCCTACTGGCGTATCTCGCATGCTCCTTGAATAACAGTCTATGGTCAATAAGAACACCCAGATACTTCAAGGATCCAGCAGACTCTATTTGAGCGTCTTTGACCGCGACACGTATACTCTCGACGGCCTTTCTGCTGCTCAACAACACTGCTTCGGACTTGTGCGCAGCGATGCTTAGACCGGCATTCTCCAGCCAGCTAATAGCTGAGCTAATCGCTGCATTGCTCTTGTCCTGTAGCTCCGGAATAGTTTTGGCAACCGCTGCTACTGCCACGTCGTCAGCAAAGCAGAGTAGCTCCACTCCACTGGGCTTGCTGATGGACAATATCCCGTCGTACATTATGTTCCACAGTATTGGACCAAGTACCGACCCTTGTGGGACACCTGCGGTGACGTGGTGTTTTCTTGGCCTGCCATCAGTATCGTACCATAGTATACGGTCCCTGAAGTAGCTGCCTATGATGATCATGAGGTAACGAGGAATACCCATGTTGCGCATGGCCCCAAGGATGTTTGGCCATCTCGCCGTATTGAATGCATTTTTCACGTCTAGCGTGATGATGGCGCAGTACTCCTTGCTGCCACCTAGCCATCTGTCACCATCGAGGGCGGACTTGGCCAGATCTCTTATGGCAGTGAGAGCGTCGAGAGTGCTTTTTCCTCTCCGGAAGCCATACGGGTGTCTTTGTAGGCCATCGAGGCTCTCAGTGATCAGCTCAATTCGGGTGTATAGGATGCGTTCGAAGAGCTTTCCCACAATATCCAGCAGACATAGTGGGCGGAAACTGCCTGCAGCATTAGTTGTAGCCTTACCTTTCGGCAACAATACCAGCCTCATGTTCTTCCAGCGAGAAGGGAAGACACCTTCTATCAGACACTGTTGAAAGGTGTCCCTGAATATTTCAGGCTTGGCATTTGCGGCAGCCATATCTACGACGCCTGGGATGCCATCAAGACCTCGGGCTTTGTTGGGCTTAATTCTCTTTGCCGCTTCGATGACCTCACATGTAGTGACACACGGGAAGTCGGGGACAGGGATTTCTTGAGTGGGTTGCCATAGCGTATCCTGATCTGGGAATAGCTCCTCCACGATGCTTGATAATAGAGCCGGGTCCTGTGGAGTGCCTCCTTCAGCGGCTTTCAGCTTATTGCAAACCAATTTGTAGGCGGGACCCCACGGATCATCGTCTACGCTCGCCAGCAGCTCTTTAAAAGCATTTGCTTTAGCAGCAGCAATGCCATTTCTGAGCTCCGCACGTTTCGATCTGTACCTCTCATGTAGATCTGAGTGCTGAGAGTGACCTCTGGCTCGTTGCGCCTGTCTCCTTGCCCTGAAGCATTCCGAGCGTAGCTGGTTGAGAGAGCCGTTCCACCAGTAGACCGGAGGTTTGCGTTTACTTCTTTGCTTCTTACGCGGCATCGCTGCATCGCATGCAGCTTCCAGCATCTTCATGAGCGCCGCCACCATGGTTTCCGCATGTCCATTTGTAAGCACCATTTGTTCGATGTTGAAAGCCAGCATGTCCTTGTCAAGTTTTTTGATGTCCCATGCATGCCCAAGAGTACTCCTTGCCTGTCGTTGTGTGCGCGCGCTGAATGTAATTAGGGCATGATCGCTCAGCGTTACGTCCTCCTGAACCGTCCATTTAGCAGTAGGGGCTAGGCTTCTGTTGACAAAGGTGACATCGATGAATGATGTACCTCTGTCGTTATTAAACGTCGGCTTGCCGCCGTCATTCAACAGCACCAGATCCAGCTGGTTCATGGCATCAATAACGGCCCGTCCTCTGAGATTGGATATCCGGCTTCCCCATTCTATTGCCCAGGCGTTGAAGTCACCTGCAATGACTACAGGCTTGCTCCCTCTAGTGTGGTGAATTAAAGTATTTAACAATTCCTCGAAGAGGTCCGGACTGTCACTAGGCGGGGCGTAGCAGCTATATAGGTGAACACCCTTAACTTTAGCGTACGCAATGCCACGCATAGGCACGCTTTCCTGTTCCTCTATGTAGAGGCTTCTGCAGCATATGACTGCCGCCTTACGTGTAGAGTCGAAGAGCACTCCCGAGTTTCCCGCACCAGGGGCGTACGGTTCGCTCAGAAGCATGACGTCAGCATTGGGCTCTCTCGCTGTCTGGGACAGGAGGCTCTGTGCAGCTGCGCAGTGGTTAACATTTAGTTGCAAGATGTTAATCATCATCACGGCGACTCAGGACTCCTTTTTTTGTGCTCGCTTTGAAGGTAGGGCATGCATAACTACCTGTCGGGTGATTTCTGTCTACATCGATGTTGCAGATCAGGCATTTCGGCTGATTATCACATCCCTTCGCTTTGTGCCCACGTCCGCCGCACCGAAGACAGCAGTCCGAGCGGTCAGGCTCCTTACAGTTGATGGCCCTGTGACCGTAACCCAGGCATTTATAGCATCTTGTGGGGCGTGTGTCTTGAATGATGCGACAGCGAGACCAGCCAATGGTTACCGAGCCCTTTTTTAGGACGCCTATTGCGTCGTTAACGCTAATCGTAACCGTCGCCACTTGGGTCCCATCTCGCATTTTGCGCATCCCCCGCACATCTTCTGGCTTCAGCTGAATACCTTCAAATTGGGAGGCCATGCAGTTGTAGAGCTCCATTGCTGTCGTCGCCTCATCCATGCCGCTGCAGGTTAGCGCCATTCTCTGCGCGCCCATGCGGACCGCAGCCATTTCCCTGAGGGATTCCTCGATCGCTCCTTTATATTTGAGCATGCTTGCAGAAACTTTTCCCTCCACTTCGAGCAACAACTCGCCTTGTTGAGTCCTCCTGATTTTCTTGACATGACTGCCAAGTTCTGTTAGGCTCGGGTCGGCTTTGAGCTTACGGAGCATGTCCGAGTATGAAATTTCTCCCGTCTTTTTAATTATTATCGCCTCCGGCTTTTTGCGTAGTCGTTTAGGTGCCACCTTAGTCCACTCCGCCATTTTGTTACCCTCTTTCGCTACGGACGCGAAGCTGGGCGGAAGTGGCTCCTTATTTTTGGACGTCTGCAATGTCACATCCTTGTTAGCGGGAAGCTTCTTCGGGGCAGGCTTCACTGGGACGCTCTTTTTGCTGGCTGCCGGGATGCACGCTGGTTGCAGTCGCGCTTCCGTCTGGGGCTTGCAGCATTGTGCCGAATCGTGTGTGCGTGTAGGGTGGTGAAATGGGTTAAGTTGTGGACTGCAAAACGAACAGTACTATTATGCATTTACGGGTTCGAGTCCCGCCCGCATCAAAAATTAAATGTGTGCAAAAATGTTTTTTTTTTTTTTATTTTATATTTTGACTTTGCATAAATATTGTAAGTCCATAGCCTTTTACGGTCAAAATATGAAGCCGTTTTTTTTGTTCCGCAAATAAATTGTGTACAAGCAGCTGGGTAGCGGGTATATTACAGTCGAGCACACTCGACTGTAGCTTTCTTACTTGTTTTAACAAAATTTATTAAAAGTTAGAGTGCTCTAGAACTCCTTCCATTCAAGTATCTAAAGAATTATTAAAGAGCACATATTGTTTTTTACATGCACGTATTCGATTTATAGTCTTCAACAGGTAGAATTATTATTTTTACAGTTTAAGTGATAATTCTTGGATTTTTTTGGTACCTGAATAAAAGTTATACGTTTTCGATACTTTTTACTCCTTTTGTCGGCAGCGCTGCTTGCAGCATTGTGCCGAATAGTGTGGGCGTGTACGGTGGTGAAATGGGTTAAGTTGTGGACTGCATAGCGAACGAAACTATTATGCATTTATGGGTTCGAGTCCCATCCGCATCAAAAATTAAATGTGTGCAAAAAATTTTATTTTTTCTTTTAGACTTTGACTTTGGATAAATATTGTAAGTCCATGGCCTTTTACGGTCAAAATATGATTGTAGCCGTTCTTTATTGTTCCGCAAATAATTTTGATGTACGAGCAGCTGGGTAGCGGGTTTATTACAGTCGAGCACTCTCGAATGTAGCTTTCTTACTTGTTCTTTTTATACCCGCTAGTCATAGAGTAGAAGGGTATTATAACTTTGAACAAACCGAAAATGTATGTAACAAGCAGAAGGAGACACCTCCGTTCCCGTAAAGTATATATATTCTGGCTCATGATCAACAGCCGAGTCGATATTGCCATGTCCGTCTATCCGTCTGTCTGTCCGTGTGAAAATATGGATCCACATCTTTTTCTTTTTTTTTTAAGAACTTTTACTTTAATTTTTGAATATGCATTAATTGCGGGTCGTGCACTTTATTTAAAATTTTTTTAATGGCTCACAGTAAACTTGGTTAACAAGTGGAGAAGTGACAGTCTCTTAAATCAGCTGTGTGCGATTGTTAGAGCGCAGCTTTTTCTTATATTTCAATACCCGCTACTCATGGAGTAGAAGGGTATTATAAATTTGTTCAAACCGAAAATGTATGTAACAGGCAGAAGGAGACACCTCCGACCCCATAAAGTATATATATTCTGGCTCAGGATCAATAGCCGAGTCGATATAGCCATGTCCGTCTGTCCGTCTGTCTGTCTGTCCGTCTGTCTCTCCGTGTGAAAATCTAGATCTCAACTATTATAAGAGCTAGAACTACCAAATTTGGTGACAAAATGTGTTATTATTGCACGCTGATCAAGTTTATTTTGGATTTTGGCCACGCCCCCTTCCGCCCCTCTAAATCGAAAAAACATTGATTACAAGCACAATTTTGATGCCATATTGTTCATATGGTAACAATCGTATAATAAACACAGAAGTTATTCAGCTTAACATTTTCCGTAGATGTAAGCAGCGCTGCCTGCAGCGCAAATTCTGTATTTGTACAGGAAATAATAAGAATGCCTTACAATGCAAATTTTGGCAGATGTTGGAAAACAGCGTCAGTATCTTAGTGGAAAAGCGTTGAACTCTTGAACCGACAGGCCAGTGGTTCGATTCCCAGTTAAGCTTAAGCTTTTTATACCCGCTACTCATAGAGTAGAAGGGTATTATAACTTTGTTCAAACCGAAATGTATGTAACAGGCAGAAGGAGACACCTCCGACCCCATAAAGTATATATATTCTGGCTCAGGATCAACAGCCGAGTCGATATAGCCCTGTCCGTCTATCTGTCTGTCCGTCTGTCTGTCCGTGTGAAAATCTAGATCTCAACTATTATAAGAGCTAGAACTACCAAATTTGATGACAATATGTGTTATTATTGCACGCTGATCAAGTTTATTTTAGATTTTGGCCACGCCCCCGTAAATCGAAAAAACATTGATTACAAGTGCAATATTAATGCCATATTGTTCATTTCCGGTTTGTGTGATATGTATATCTAGCCAGATGATCTCTGAAAATTTGGTAACAATCGGATAATAAACACAGAAGTTATTCAGCTTAACGTTTTCCATAGCTGTTAGCAGCGCTGCCGGCAGCGCTGCTTGCAGAATTGTGCCGAATCGTGTGTGCGTGTACAGTGGTGAAATGGGTTAAGTTGTACACTGCAAAATGAACAGTACTATTATGCATTTACGGGTTCGAGTCCCGCCCGCATCAAAAATTAAATGTGTGCAAAAATGTTTTTTTTTTTTATTTTATATTTTGACTTTGCATAAATATTATAAATCCATAGCCTTTTACGGTCAAAATATGATTGTAGCCGTTTTTTTGTTCCGCAAATAAATTATGTAAAGCAGCTAGGTAGCAGGTATATTACAGTCGAGCACACTCGACTGTAGCTTTCTTACTTGTTCTTTTTATACCAGCTACTCATAGATTAGAAGGGTATTATAACTTTGTTCAAACCGAAAATGTATGTAACAGGCAGAAGGAGACACCTCCGACCCCATAAAGTATATAAATTCTGGCTCAGGATCAACAGCCGAGTCGATATAGCCATGTCCGTCTGTCCGTCCGTCTGTCAATAATAAACACAGAAGTTTTTCAGCTTAACATTTTCCGTAGATGTAAGCAGCACTGCCGGCAGCGCAAATTCTGTATTTGTACAGCAAATAATAAGAATGCCTTACAATGTAAATATTTGCAGTCGTTGGAAAACAGCGTCAGTATCTTAGTGGAAAAGCGATGAACTCCTGAACTGACAGGCCAGTGGTTCGATTCCCAGTTAAGCTTAAGTTTTTTATACCCGCTACTCATAGAGTAGAGGGGTATTATAACTTTGTTCAAACCGAAAATGTATGTAACAGGCAGAAGGAGACACCTCCAACCAAATAAAGTGTATATATTTTGGATCAGGATCAACAGCCGAGTCGATATAGGCATGTCCGTCTGTCCGTCTGTCCGTCTGTCTGTCCGTGTGAAAATCTAGATCTCAGCTATTATAAGAGCTAGGACTACCAAATTTGGTGACAATATGTGTTATTGCACGCTGATCAAGTTTATTTTGGATATTGGCCACGCCCCCTTCCGCCCCCTCAAATCAAAAAACATTGATAACACGTGCAATTTTGATGCCATATTGTTCATTTTCGGTTTATATGATAACTATAGCTAGCCAGATGAGCTCTGAAAATTTGGTAACAATCGGATAATAAACACAGAAGTTATTCAGCTTAACGTTTTCCACAGCTGTAAGCAGCGCTGCCGGCAGCGCTGCTTGCAGCATTGTGCCGAATCGTGTGTGCGTTTACGGTGGTGAAATGGGTTAAGTTGTGGACCGCAAAACGAACAGTACTATTATGCATTTACGGGTTCGAGTCCCGCCCGCATCAAAAATTAAATGTATGCAAAAATGTTTTTTTTTTTTTTATTTTATATTTTGACTTTGCATAAATATTATAAGTCCATAGCCTTTTACGGTCAAAATATGATTGTAGCCGTTTTTTTGTTCCGCAAATAAATTATGTACAAGCAGCTGGGTAGCGGGTATATTACAGTCGAGCACACTCGGCTGTAGCTTTCTTACTTGTTCTTTTTATACCCGCTACTCATAGAGTATCAACAGCCGAGTCGATATAGCCATGTCCGTCTGTCCGTCTGTCTGTCTGTCCGTCTGTCTGTCCGTGTGAAAATCTAGATCTCAGCTATTATTAGAGCTAGAACTACCAAATTTGCACGCTGATCAAGTTTATTTTGGATTTTGGCCACGCCCCCTTCCGCCCCTGTAAATCGAAAAAAATTGATTGCAAGTGCAATTTTGATGCCATATTGTTTATTTTCGGTTTACATGATAATTATAGCTAGCCAGATGATCTCTGATAATTTGGTGACAATCGTATAATAAACACAGAAGTTATTCAGCTTAACATTTTCCGTAGATGTAAGCAGCGCCGCCTGCAGCGCAAATTCTGTATTTGTACAGGAAATAATAAGAATGCCTTACAAAGCAAATTTTTGCAGTTGTTGGAAAACAGCGTCAGTATCTTAGTGGAAAAGCGATGATCTCCTGAACCGACAGGCCAGTGGTTCGATTCCCAGTTAAGCCTATGCTTTTTATACCCGCTACTCATAGAGTAGAAGGGTATTATAACTTTGTTCAAACCGAAAATGTATGTAACAGGCAGAAGGAGACACCTCCGACCCCATAAAGTATATATATTCTGGCTCAGGATCAACAGCCGAGTCGACATAGCCATGTCCGTCTGTCCGTCTGTCTGTCAATAATAAACACAGAAGTTATTCAGCTTAACATTTTCCGTAGATGTAAGCAGCGCTGCCGGCAGCGCAAATTCTGTATTTGTACAGGAAATAATAAGAATGCCTTACAATGCAAATTTTTGCAGTTGTTGGAAAACAGCGTCAGTATCTTAGTGGAAAAGCGATGAACTCCTGAACTGACAGGCCAGTGGTTCGATTCCCAGTTAAGCTTAAGCTTTTTCTTTTTATACCCGCTACTCATAGAGTATCAACAGCCGAGTCGATATACCCATGTCCGTCTGTCCGTCTGTCTGTCTGTCCGTCTGTCTGTCCGTGTGAAAATCTAGATCTCAGCTATTATTAGAGCAAGAACTACCAAATTTGGTGACAAAATGTGTTATTATTGCACGCTGATCAAGTTTATTTTGGATTTTGGCCACGTCCCCTTCCGCCCCTGTAAATCGAAAAAAATTGATTGCAAGTGCAATTTTGATTCCATATTGTTTATTTTCGGTTTACATGATAACTATAGCTAGCCAGATGATCTCTGAAAATTTGGTGACAATCGTATAATAATCACAGAAGTTATTCACTTTAACATTTTCCGTAGATGTAAGCAGCGCTGCCGGCAGCGCAAATTCTGTATTTGTACAGGAAATAATAAGAATGCCTTACAATGCCAATTTTTGCAATTGTTGGAAAACAGCGTCAGTATCTTAGTGGAAAAGCGATGAACTCCTGAACCGACAGGCCAGTGGTTCGATTCCCAGTTAAGCCTATGCTTTTTATACCCACTACTCACAGAGTAGAGGGGTATTATAACTTTGTTCAAACCGAAAATGTATGTAACGGGCAGAAGAAGACACCTCCGACCAAATAAAGTGTATATATTTTGGCTCAGGATCAACAGCCGAGTCGATATAGCCATGTCCGTCTGTCCGTCTGTCTGTCCGTGTGAAAATCTAGATCTCAGCTATTATAAGAGCTAGGACTACCAAATTTGGTGACAATATGTGTTATTGCACGCTGATCAAGTTTATTTTGGTTATTGGCCACGCCCCCGTCCGCCCCCGTAAATCGAAAAAACATTGATTACAACGCATGGTTGATGCCATATTGTTCATTTGCGGTTTACATGATAACTATAGCTAGCCAAATGATCTCTGAAAATTTGGTAACAATCGGATAATAAACAATGAAGTTATTCAGCTTAACGTTTTCCAGAATTGTGCCGAATCGTGTGTGCGTGTACAGTGGTGAAATGGGTTAAGTTGTAGACTGCAAAACGAACAGTACTATTATGCATTTACGGGTTCGAGTCCCGCCCGCATCAAAAATTAAATGTGTGCAAAAATGTTTTTTTTTTTATTTTATATTTTGACTTTGCATAAATATTATAAATCCATAGCCTTTTACGGTCAAAATATGATTGTAGCAGCTAGGTAGCGGGTATATTACAGTCGAGAACACTCGACTGTAGCTTTCTTACTTGTTCTTTTTATACCCGCTACTCATAGAGTAGAAGGGTATTATAACTTTGTTCAAACCGAAAATGTATGTAACAGGCAGAAGGAGACACCTCCGACCCCATAAAGTATATATATTCTGGCTCAGGATCAACAGCCGAGTCGATATAGCCATGTCCGTCTATCTGTCTGTCTGTCCGTGTGAAAATCTAGATCTCAGCTATTATAAGAGCTAGGACTACCAAATTTGGTGACAAAATGTGTTATTATTGCACGCTAATCAAGTTTATTTTGGATTTTGGCCACGCCCCCTTCCGCCCCCGTAAATCGAAAAAACATTGATTACAAGTGCAATATTAATGTCATATTGTTCATTTCCGGTTTGTGTGATATCTATAGCTAGCCAGATGATCTCTGAAAATTTGGTAACAATCGACTAATAAACACAGAAGTTAGTCAGCCTAACGTTTTCTATAGCTGTAAGCAGCGCTGCCGGCAGCAAGTGGAGAAGTGACAGTCTCTTAAATCAGCTGTGTGCGATTGTTAGAGCGCAGCTTTTTCTTATATTTTTATACCCGCTACTCATAGAGTAGAAGGGTATTATAACTTTGTTCAAACCGAAAATGTATGTAACAGGCAGAAGGAGACACCTCCGACCCCATAAAGTATATATATTCTGGCTCAGGATCAACAGCCGAGTCGATATAGCCATGTCCGTCTGTCCGTCTGTCTGTCAATAATAAACACAGAAGTTATTCAGCTTAACATTTTCCGTAGATGTAAGCAGCGCTGCCGGCAGCGCAAATTCTGTATTTGTACAGGAAATAACAAGAATGCCTTACAATACAAATTTTTTCAGTTGTTGGAAAACAGCGTCAGTATCTTAGTGGAAAAGCGATGAACTCCTGAACTGACAGACCAGTGGTTCGATTCCCAGTTAAGCTTAAGCTTTTTCTTTTTATACCCGCTACTCATAGAGTATCAACAGCCGAGTCGATAGAGCCATGTCCGTCTGTCTGTCTGTCCGTCTGTCTGTCCGTGTGAAAATCTAGATCTCAGCTATTATTAGAGCAAGAACTACCAAATTTGGTGACAAAATGTGTTATTATTGCACGCTGATCAAGTTTATTTTGGATTTTGGCCACGCCCCCTTCCGCCCCTGTAAATCGAAAAAAATTGATTGCAAGTGCAATTTTGATTCCATATTGTTTATTTTCGGTTTACATGATAATTATAGCTAGCCAGATGATCTCTGAATATTTGGTGACAATCGTATAATAAACACAGAAGTTATTCAGCTTAACATTTTCCGTAGATGTAAGCAGCGCTGCCGGCAGCGCAAATTCTGTATTTGTACAGGAAATAATAAGAATGCCTTACAATGCAAATTTTGGGCAGTGGTTGGAAAACAGCGTCAGTATCTTAGTGGAAAAGCGATGAACTCCTGAACCGACAGGCCAGTGGTTCGATTCCCAGTTAAGCCTATGCTTTTTAGACCCGCTACTCATAGAGTAGAAAGGTATTATAACTGTGTTCAAACCGAAAATGCATGTAACAGGCAGAAGGAGAAATCTCCGACCCCATAAAGTATATATATTCTGGCTCAGGATCAACAGCCGAGTCGATATAGCCATGTCCGTCTGTCTGTCCGTGTGAAAATCTAGATCTCAGCTATTATACGAGCTAGGACTACCAAATTTGGTGACAATATGTGTTACTGCACGCTGATCAAGTTTATTTTGGATATTGGCCACGCCCCCTTCCGCCCCCGTAAATCGAAAAACATTGATTACAACGCAATTTTGATGCCATATTGTTCATTTTCGGTTTACATGATAACTATAGCTAGCCAAATGATCTCTGAAAATTTGGTAACAATCGGATAATAAACACAGAAGTTATTCAGCTTAACGTTTTCCATAGCTGTAAGCAGCGCTGCCGGCAGCGCGGCTTGCAGCATTGCGCCGAATCGTGTGTGCGTGTACAGTGGTGAAATGGGTTAAGTTGTAGACTGCAAAACGTACAGTACTATTATGCATTTACGGGTTCGAGTCCCGCCCGCATCAAAAATTAAATGTGTGCAAAAATGTTTTTATACCCGATACTCATAGAGCAGAAGGGTATTATAACTTTGTTTAAACCGAAAATGTATGTAACAGGCAGAAGGAGACACCTCCGTTCCCATAAAGTATATATATTCTGGCTCAGGATCAACAGCCGAGTCGATATAGCCATGTCCGTCTATCCGTCTGTCTGTCTGTCCGTCTCTCTGTCCGTGTGAAAATCTAGATCTTAGCTAATATAAGAGCTAGAACTACCAAATTTGGTGACAGTATGTGTTATTATTGCACGCTGATCAAGTTTATATTGGATTTTGGCCACGCCCCCTTCCACCCCTGTAAATAAAAAAAAAATTGATTAAAAGCGCAATTTTGATGCCATATTGTTCATTTTCGGTTTATATGATAACTATAGCTAGCCGGATGATCTCTGAAAATTTGGTATCAATCGGATAATAAACACAGAACTTATTCAGCTTAACATTTTCCGTAGCTGTAAGCAGCGCTGCCGGCAGCGCAAATTCTAAATTTGTACAGGAAATAATAAGAATGCCTTACAATGCAAATTTTTGCAGTTGTTGGAAAACAGCGTCAGTAGCTTAGTGGAAAAGCGATAAACTCCTGAACCGACAGGCCCGTGGTTCGATTCCCAGTTCATGCCGCTTAAGCTTTTTCTTTTTATACCCGCTACTCATAGAGTAGAAGGGTATTATAACTTTGTTCAAACCGAAAATGTATGTAACAGGCAGAGGGAGAAACCTCCGTTCCCGTAAAGTATATATATTCTGGCTCATGATCAACATCCGAGTCGATATTGCATTGTCCGTCTATCCGTCTGTCTGTCCGTGTGAAAATCTGGATCCAAATCTTTTTCTTTTTTTTTTAAGAACTTTTACTTTAATTTTTGAATATGCATTAATTGGGGGTCGTGCATTTAATTTAAAAATTTTTTAATGGCTCACAGTAAACTTGGTTAACAAGTGGAGAAGTGACAGTCTCTTAAATCAGATGTGTGCGATTGTTAGAGCGCAGTTTTTTCTTATATTTTTATACCCGCTACTCATAGAGTAGAAGGGTATTATAACTTTGTTCAAACCGAAAATGTATGTAACAGGCAGAAGGAGACACCTCCGACCCCATAAAATATATAAACTGGCTCAGGATCAACAGCCGAGTCGATATAGCCATGTCCGTCTGTCCGTCTGTCTGTCCGTGTGAAAATCTAGATCTCAGCTATTATTAGAGCTAGAACTACCAAATTTGGTGACAAAATGTGTTATTATTGCACGCTGATCAAGTTTATTTTGGATTTTGGCCACGCCCCCTTCCGCCCCGGTAAATCGAAAAAACATTGATTACAAGCGCAATTTTGATGCCATATTGTTCATTTTACATGATAACTATAGCTAGCCAGATGATCTCTGAGAATTTGGTAACAATCGGATGATAAACACAGAAGTTATTCAGCTTAACATTTTCCGTAGCTGTAAGCAGCGCTGCCGGCAGCGCAAATTCTGTATTTGTACAGGAAATAATAAGAATGCCTTACAATGCAAATTTTTGAAGTTGTTGGAAAACAGCGTCAGTAGCTTAGTGGAAAAGCGATGAACTCCTGAACCGACAGGCCAGTGGTTCGATTCCCAGTTAAGCTTAAGCTTTTTCCTTTTATACCCGCTACTCATAGAGTAGAAGGGTATTATAACTTTGTTCAAACCAAAAATGTATGTAACAGGCAGAAGGAGACACCTCCGACCCCATTAAGTATATATATTCTGGCTCACGATCAACAGCCGAGTCGATATAGCCATGTCCGTCTGTCTGTCTGTCCTTCTGTCCGTCTGTCTGTCCGTGTGAAAATCTAGATCTCAGCTATTATATGGGCTAGGACTACCAAATTTGGTGACAATATGTGTTATTATTGCACGCTGATCAAGTTTACTTTGGATTTTAGCCACGCCCGCTTCCGCCCCCGTAAATCGAAAAAACATTGATTACAAGTGCAATTTTGATGCCATATTGTTCATTTTCGGTTTACATGATAACTATAGCTAGCCAGATGATCTCTGAGAATTTAGTAACAATCGGATAATAAACACAGAAGTTATTCAGCTTAACATTTTCCGTAGCTGTAAGCAGCGCTGCCGGCAGCGCAAATTCTAAATTTGTACAGGAAATAATAAGAATGCCTTACAATGCAAATTTTTGAAGTTGTTGGAAAACAGCGTCAGTAGCTTAGTGGAAAAGCGATGAACTCCTGAACCAACAGGCCAGTGGTTCGATTCCCAGTTAAGCTTAAGCTTTTTATACCCGCTACTCATAGAGTAGAAGGGTATTATAACTTTGTTCAAACCGAAAATGTATGTAACAGGCAGAAGGAGACACCTCCGACCCCATTAAGTATATATATTCTGGCTCACGATCAACAGCCGAGTCGATATAGCCATGTCCGTCTGTTTGTCTGTCCTTCTGTCCGTCTGTCTGTCCGTGTGAAAATCTAGATCTCAGCTATTATATGGGCTAGGACTACCAAATTTGGTGACAATATGTGTTATTATTGCACACTGATCAAGTTTACTTTGGATTTTAGCCACGCCCGCTTCCGCCCCCGTAAATCGAAAAAACATTGATTACAAGTGCAATTTTGATGCCATTTTGTTCATTTCCGGTTTGCATTTTATCTATAGCTAGCCAGATGATCTCTGAAAGTTTGGTAACAATAGGATAATAAACACAGGAGTTATTCAGCTTAACATTTTCCGTAGATGAAAGCAGCGCAGCCTGCAGCGCAAATTCTGTATTTGTACAGGAAATAATAAGAATGCCTTGCAATGCAAATTTTGGCAGTTGTTGGAAAACAGCGTCAGCATCTTAGTGGAAAAGCGATGAACACCTGAGCCGACAGGCCAGTGGTTCGATTCCCAGTTAAGCTTAAGCTTTTTATACCCGCTACTCATAGAGTAGAAGGGTATAATAACTTTGTTCAAACCGAAAATGTATGTAACAGGCAGAAGGAGAAACCTCCGTTCCCGTAAAGTATATATATTCTGGCTCATGATCAACATCCGAGTCGATATTGCAATGTCCGTCTATCCGTCTGTCTGTCCGTGTGAAAATCTGGATCCAAATCTTTTTCTTTTTTTTTTAAGAACTTTTATTTTAATTTTTGAATATGCATTAATTGGGGGTCATGCATTTTATTTAAAATTTTTTAATGGCTCACAGTAAACTTGGTTAACAAGTGGAGAAGTGACAGTCTCTTAAATCAGCTGTGTGCGATTGTTAGAGCGCAGCTTTTTCTTATATTTTTATACCCGCTACTCATAAAGTAGAAGGGTATTATAACTTTGTTCAAACCGAAAATGTATGTAACAGGCAGAAGGAGACACCTCCGACCCCATTAAATATATATACTGGCTCAGGATCAACAGCCGAGTCGATATAGCCATGTCCGTCTGTTCGTCTGTCTGCCAATAATAAACACAGAAGTTATTCAGCTTAACATTTTCCGTAGATGAAAGCAGCGCTGCCTGCAGCGCAAATTCTGTATTTGTACAGGAAATAATAAGAATGCCATACAATGGAAATTTTTTAAGTTGTTGGAAAACAGCGTCAGTATCTTAGTGGAAAAGCGATGAACTCCTGAACCGACAGGCCAGTGGTTCGATTCCCAGTTAAGCTTAAGCTTTTTATACCCGCTACTCATAGAGTAGAAGGATATTATAACTTTGTTCAAACCGAAAATGTATGTAACAGGCAGAAGGAGACACCTCCGACCCCATAAAGTATATATATTCTGGCTCAGGATCAACAGCCGAGTCGATATAGCCATGTCCGTCTGTCCGTCTGTCTGTCCGTGTGAAAATCTAGATCTCAGCTATTATAAGAGCTAGGATTACCAAATTTGGTGACAATATGTGTTATTGCACGCTGATCAAGTTTATTTTGGATTTTGGCCACGCCCCCTTCCGCCCCCGTAAATCGAAAAAACATTGATTACAAGTGCAATTTTGATGCCATATTTTTCATTTCCGGTTTGCATTTTATCTATAGCTAGCCAGATGATCTCTGAAAGTTTGGTAACAATAGGATAATAAACACAGGAGTTATTCAGCTTAACATTTTCCGTAGATGTGAGCAGCGCTGCCGGCAGCGCAAATTCTATATTTGTACAGAAAATAATAAGAATGCCTTACAATGCAAATTTTTGCAGTTGTTGGAAAACAGCGTCAGTATCTTAGTGAAAAAGCGATGAACTCCTGAGCCGACAGGCCAGTGGTTCGATTCCCAGTTAAGCTTAAGCTTTTTATACCCGCTACTCATAGAGTAGAAGGGTATTATAACTTTGTTCAAACCGATAATGTATGTAACAGGCAGAAGGAGACACCTCCGACCCCATAAAGTATATATATTCTGGCTCAGGATCAACAGCCGAGTCGATATAGCCATGTCCTTCTGTCCGTCTATCTGTCTGTCCGTCTGTCTGTCCGTGTGAAAATCTAGATCTCAGCTACTATAAGAGCTAGAACTACCAAATTTGGTGACAAAATGTGTTATTATTGCACGCTGATTAATTTTATTTTGGATTTTGGCCACGCCCCCTTCCGCCCCGGTAAATCAAAAAAATATTGATTACAAGCGCAATTTTAATGCCATATTGTTCATTTTCGGTTCACATGATAACTATAGCTAGCCAAATGATCTCTGAAAATTTGGTACCAATCGGATAATAAACACAGAAGTTATTCAGCTTAACGTTTTCCATAGCTGTAAGCAGCGCTGCCGGGAGCGCTGCTTGCAGCATTGTGCCGAACCGTGTGTGCGCGTACGGTGGTGAAATGGGTTAAGTTGTTGACTGCAAAACGAACAGTACTATTATGCATTTACGGGTTCGAGTCCCGCCCGCATCAAAATTTAAATGTGTGCAAAAATGTTTTTTTTTTATCTTAGATTTTGACTTTGCATAAATATTCTAAGTCCATAGCCTTTTACGGTCAAAATATGATTGTAGCCGTTCTTTATTGTTCCGCAAATAATTTTGATGTACGAGCAGCTGGGTAGCGGGTATATTACAGTCGAGCATACTCGAATGTAGCTTTCTTACTTGTTCTTTTTATACCCGCTACTCATACATTAGAAGGGTATTATAACTTTGTTCAAACCGAAAATGTATGTAACAGACAGAAGGAGACACCTCCGTTCCCGTAAAGTATATATATTCTGGCTCATGATCAACAGCCGAGTCGATATAGCCATGTCCGTCTGCCTGTCCGTGTGAAAATCTAGATCTCAGCTATTATAAGAGCTAGAACTACGAAATTTGGTGACAAAATGTGTTATTATTGCACGCTGATCAAGTTTATTTTGGATTTTGGCCACGCCCCCTTCCGCCCCTGTAAATCGAAAAAACATTGATTACAAGCGCATATTTAATTCCATATTGTTCATTTTGGGTTTACATGATAACCATAGCTAGCCAGATGATCTCTGAAAATTTGGTATCAATCGGATAATAAACACAGAAGTTATTCAGCTTAACACTTTCCGTAGCTGTAAGCAGCGCTGCCGGCAGCGCAAATTTTTTATTTGTACAGGAAATAATAAGAATGCCTTACAATGCAAATTTTTGAAGTTGTTGGATAACAGCGTCAGTAGCTTAGTGGAAAAGCGATAAACTCCTGAACCGACAGGCCCGTGGTTCGATTCCCAGTTCATGCCGCTTAAGCTTTTTCTTTTTATACCCGCTACTCATAGAGTAGAAGGGTATTATAACTTTGTTCAAACCGAAAATGTATGTAACAGGCAGAAGGAGACACCTCCGATCCCGTAAAGTATATATATTCTGGCTCATGATCAACAGCCGAGTCGATATTGCCATGTCCGTCAATCCGTCTGCCTGTGCGTGTGAAAATCTGGATCCAAATATTTTTCTTTTTTTATGAACTTTTACTTTAATTTCCGTAGATGTGAGCAGCGCTGCCGGCAGCGCAAATTCTATATTTGTACAGAAAATAATAAGAATGCCTTACAATGCAAATTTTTGCAGTTGTTGGAAAACAGCGTCAGTATCTTAGTGAAAAAGCGATGAACTCCTGAGCCGACAGGCCAGTGGTTCGATTCCCAGTTAAGCATAAGCTTTTTATACCCGCTACTCATAGAGTAGAAGGGTATTATAACTTTGTTCAAACCGGAAATGTATGTAACAGGCAGAAGGAGACACCTCCGACCCCATAAAGTATATATATTCTGGCTCAGGATCAACAGCCGAGTCGATATAACAGCCGAGGCGATATAGCCATGTCCGTCTGCCCGTCTGTCTGTCCGTGTGAAATTCTAGATCTCAGCTATTATAAGAGCTAGGACTACCAAATTTGGTGACAATATGTGTTATTGCACGCTGATCAAGTTTATTTTGGATTTTGGCCACGCCCCCTTCCGCCCCCGTAAATCGAAAAAACATTGATTACAAGTGCAATTTTGATGCCATATTGTTCATTTTCGGTTTACATGATAACTATAGCTAGCCGCCAGATGATCTCTGAAAATTTGGTAACAATCGGATAGTAAACACAGAAGTTATTTAGCTTAACGTTTTCCATAGCTGTAAGCAGCGCTGCCGGCAGCGCAAATTCTGTATTTGTACAGGAAATAATAAGAATGCCTTGCAATGCAAATTTTTGCAGTTGTTGGAAAACAGCGTCAGTATCTTAGTGGAAAAGCGATGAACACCTGAGCCGACAGGCCAGTGGTTCGATTCCCAGTTAAGCTTAAGCTTTTTATACCCGCTACTCATAGAGTAGAAGGGTATTATAACTTTGTTCAAACCGAAAATGTATGTAACAGGCAGAAGGAGAAACCTCCGTTCCCGTAAAGTATATATATTCTGGCTCATGATCAACATCCGAGTCGATATTGCAATGTCCGTCTATCCGTCTGTCTGTCCGTGTGAAAATCTGGATCCAAATCTTTTTTTTTTAAGAGCTTTTACTTTAATTTTTGAATATGCATTAATTGGGGGTCGTGCATTTTATTTAAAAATTTTTTAATGGCTCACAGTAAACTTGGTTAACAAGTGGAGAAGTGACAGTCTCTTAAATCAGATGTGTGCGATTGTTAGAGCGCAGCTCTTTCTTATATATTTATACCCGCTATTCATAGAGTGGAAGGGTATTATAACTTTGTTCAAACCGAAAATGTATGTAACAGGCAGAAGGAGACACCTCCGACCCCATAAAGTATATATATTCTGGCTCAGGATCAACAGCCGAGTCGATATAGCCATGTCCGTCTGTCCGTCTGTCTGTCCGTGTGAAAATCTAGATCTCAGCTATTATAAGAGCTAGAACTACGAAATTTGGTGACAAAATGTGTTATTATTGCACGCTGATCAAGTTTATTTTGGATTTTGGCCACGCCCCCTTCCGCCCCTGTAAATCGAAAAAACATTGATTACAAGCGCATATTTAATTCCATATTGTTCATTTTGGGTTTACATGATAACCATAGCTAGCCAGATGATCTCTGAAAATTTGGTATCAATCGGATAATAAACACAGAAGTTATTCAGCTTAACATTTTCCGTAGCTGTAAGCAGCGCTGCCGGCAGCGCAAATTTTTTATTTGTACAGGAAATAATAAGAATGCCTTACAATGCAAATTTTTGCAGTTGTTGGATAACAACGTCAGTAGCTTAGTGGAAAAGCGATAAACTCCTGAACCGACAGGCCCGTGGTTCGATTCCCAGTTCATGCCGCTTAAGCTTTTTCTTTTTATACCCGCTACTCATAGGGTAGAAGGGTATTATAACTTTGTTCAAACCGAAAATGTATGTAACAGGCAAAAGGAGACACCTCCGATCCCGTAAAGTATATATATTCTGGCTCATGATCAACAGCCGAGTCGATATTGCCATGTCCGTCAATCCGTCTGCTTGTCCGTGTGAAAATCTGGATCCAAATATTTTTCTTTTTTTATGAACTTTTACTTTAATTTTTGAATATTCATTAATTGGGGGTCGTGCATTTTATTTAAAAATTTTTTAATGGCTTAGAGTGAACTTAGTTAACAAGTGGAGAAGTGACAGTCTCTTAAATCAGCTGTGTGCGATTGTTAGAGCGCAGCTTTTTCTTATATTTTTATACCCGCTACTCATAGAATAAAAGGGTATTATAACTTTGTTCAAACCGAAAATGTAAAAACATTGATTACAAGCGCTATTTTGATGCCATATTGTTCATTTTCAGTTTACATGATAACTATAGCTAGCCAGATGATCTCTGAAAATTTGGTAACAATCGGATAATAAACACAGAAGTTATTCAGCTTAACATTTTCCGTAGCTGTAAGCAGCGCTGCCGGCAGCGCAAATTCTTTATTTGTACAGGAAATAATAAGAATGACTTACAATGCAATTTTTTGAAGTTGTTGGAAAACAGCGTCAGTATCTTAGTGGAAAGGCGATGAACTCCGGAACCGACAGGCCAATGGTACGATTCCCAGTTCATGCCGCTTAAGCTTTTTCTTTTTATACCCGCTACTCATAGAGTAGAAGGGTATTATAACTTTGTTCAAACCGAAAATGTATGTAACAGGCAGAAGGAGACACCTCCGACCCCATAAAGTATATATATTCTGGCTCAGGATCAACAGCCGAGTCGATATAGCCATGTCCGTCTGTCCGTCTGTCTGTCCGTGTGAAAATCTAGATCTCAGTTATTATAAGAGCTAGAACTACTAAATTTGGTGACAGTATGTGTTATTATTGCACGCTGATCAAGTTTATTTTGGATTTTGGCCACGCCCCCTACCGCCCCTGGAAATAAAAAAAATTGATTAAAAGCGCAATTTTGATGCCATGTTGTTCATTTTCGGTTTATATGATAACTATAGCTAGCCAGATGATCTCTAAAAATTTGGTAACAATCGGATAATAAACACAGAAATTATTCAGCTTAACGTTTTCCATAGCTGTAAGCAGCGCTGCCGGCAGCGGAAATTCTTTATTTGTACAGGAAATAATAAGAATGCCTTACAATGCAAATTTTTGCAGTTGTTGGATAACAGCGTCAGTAGCTTAGTGGAAAAGCGATAAACTCCTGAACCGACAGGCCCGTGGTTCGATTCCCAGTTCATGCCGCTTAAGCTTTTTGTTTTTTATACCCGCACCAGGATACATCGTATATATGCCGTAGAACCTATCGGTCGTTTTTTTAACAAAATTTATTAAAAGTTAGAGTGCTCTAGAACTCTTTCCATTCAAGTATGTAAAGAAATATTAAAGAGCACATATTGTTTTTTACACGCACGTATTCGATTTATAGTCTTCAACAGGTAGAATTATTATTTTTACAGTTTAAGTGATAAATCTTGGATTTTTTTGGTACCAGTCGAGCACACTCGACATATTGTTTTTTACATGCACGTATTCGATTTATAGTCTTCAACAGGTAGAATTATTATTTTTACAGTTTAAGTGATAAATCTTGGATTTTTTTGGTACCAGTCGAGCACACTCGACTGTAGCTTTCTTACTTGATCTTTTTATACCCGCTACTCATAGATTAGAAGGGTATTATAACTTTGTTCAAACCGAAAATGTATGTAACAGGCAGAAGGAGACACCTCCGTTCCCGTAAAGTATATATATTCTGGCTCATGATCAACAGCCGAGTCGATATTGCCATGTCCGTCAATCCGTCTGCTTGTCCGTGTGAAAATCTGGATCCAAATATTTTTCTTTTTTTATGAACTTTTACTTTAATTTTTGAATATTCATTAATTGGGGGTCGTGCATTTTATTTAAAAATTTTTTAATGGCTTACAGTGAACTTAGTTAACAAGTGGAGAAGTGACAGTCTCTTAAATCAGCTGTGTGCGATTTTTTTTTGTTGCTTTTTGTTTTTTATACCCGCACCAGGATACATCGTGTAGATGCCGTAGAACCCATCGGTCGTTTTTATACCCGCTACTCATAGAGTAGAAGGGTATTATAACTTTGTTCAAATCGAAAATGTATGTAACAGGCAGAAGGAGACACCTCCGACCCCATAAAGTATATATATTCTGGCTAAGGATCAACAGCCGAGTCGATATAGCTATGTCCGTCTGTCCATCTGTCCGTCTGTCTGTCTGTCCGTCTGTCTGTCCGTGTGAAAATCTAGATCTCAGCTATTATAAGAGCTAGAACTACTAAATTTGGTGACAGTATGTGTTATTATTGCACGCTGATCAAGTTTATTTTGGATTTGGCGACGCCCCCTTCCGCCCCTGTAAATAAAAAAAAAATTGATTAAAAGCGCAATTTTGATCCCATATTGTTAATTTTCGGTTTATATGATAACTATAGCTAGCCAGATGATCTCTAAAAATTTGGTAACAATCGGATAATAAACACAGAAATTATTCAGCTTAACGTTTTCCATAGCCGTAAGCAGCGCTGCCGGCAGCGGAAATTCTTTATTTGTACAGGAAATAATAAGAATGCCTTACAATGCAAATTTTTGCAGTTGTTGAATAACAGCGTCAGTAACTTAGTGAAAAAGCGATAAACTCCTGAACCGACAGGCCCGTGGTTCGATTCCCAGTTCATACCGCTTAAGCATTTTGTTTTTTATACCCGCACCAGGATACATCGTATATATGCCGTAGAACCTATCGGTCGTTTTTTTAACAAAATTTATTAAAAGTTAGAGTGCTCTAGAACTCTTTCCATTCAAGTATGTAAAGAAATATTAAAGAGCACATATTGTTTTTTACATGCACGTATTCGATTTATAGTCTTCAACAGGTAGAATTATTATTTTTACAGTTTAAGTGATAAATCTTGGATTTTTTTGGTACCAGTCGAGCACACTCGACTGTAGCTTTCTTACATGTTCTTTTTATACCCGCTACTCATAGATTAGAAGGGTATTATAACTTCGTCAAACCGAAAATGTATGTAACAGGCAGAAGGAGACACCTCCGTTCCCGTAAAGTATATATATTTTGGCTCATATTCAACAGCCGAGTCGATATTGCCATGTCCGTCTATCCGTCTGTCTGTCGCGTAAAAATCTGGATCCGTGTAAAAATCTGGATCCAAATCTTTTTCTTTTTTTTAAGAACTTTTACTTTAATTTTTGAATATGCGTTAATTGGGGGTCGTGCATTTTATTTAAAATTTTTTTAATGGCTCACAGTAAACTTGGTTAACAAGTGGAGAAGTGACAGTCCCTTAAATCAGATGTGTGCGATTGTTAGAGCGTAGCTTTTTCTTATATTTTTACACCCGCTACTCATAGAGTAGAAGGGTATTATAACTTCGTTCAAACCGAAAATGTATGTAACAGGCAGAAGGAGACACTTCCGACCCCATAAAGTATATATATTCTGGCTCAGGATCAACAGCCGAGTCGATATAGCCATGTCCGTCTGTCCGTCTGTCTGTCAATAATAAACACAGAAGTTATTCAGCTTTACATTTTCCGTAGATGTAAGCAGCGCTGCCAGCAGCGCAAATTCTGTATTTGTACAGGAAATAATAAGAATGCCTTACAATGCAAATTTTTGCAGTTGTTGGAAAACAGCGTCAGTATCTTAGTGGAAAAGCGATGAACTCCTGAACTGACAGGCCAATGGTTCGATTCCCAGTTAAACTTAAGCTTTTTCTTTTTATACCCGCTACTCATAGAGTATCAACAGCCGAGTCGATATAGCCATGTCCGTCTGTCCGTCTGTCTGTCCGTGTGAAAATCCAGATCTCAGCTATTATTAGCGCTAGAACTACCAAATTTGGTGACAGAATGTGTTATTATTGGACGCTGATCAAGTTTATTTTGGATTTTGGCCACGCCCCCTTTCGCCCCTGTAAATCGAAAAAAGTTGATTGCAAGTGCAATTTTGATGCTATATTGTTTATTTTCCGTTTACATGATAATTATAGCTAGCCAGATGATCTCTGAAAACTTGGCGACAATCGTATAATAAACACAGAAGTTATTCAGCTTAACATTTTCCGTAGATGTAAGCAGCGCTGCCTGCAGCGCAAATTCTGTATTTGTACAGGAAATAATAAGAATGCCTTACAATGCAAATTTTTGCAGTTGTTGGAAAACAGCGTCAGTATCTTAGTGGAAAAGCGATGAACTCCTGAACCTACAGGCCAGTGGTTCGATTCCCAGTTAAGCCTATGCTTTTTATACCCGCTACTCATAGAGTAGAAGGGTATTATAACTTTGTTCAAACCGAAAATGTATGTAACAGGCAGAAGGAGACACCTCCAACCCCATAAAGTATATATATTCTGGCTCAGGATCAACAGCCGAGTCGATATAGCCATGTCCGTCTGTCCGTCTGCCTGTCCGTGTGAAAATCTGGATCCAAATATTTTTCTTTTTTTATGAACTTTTACTTTAATTTTTAAATATTCATTAATTGGGGGTCGTGCATTTTATTTAAAATTTTTTTAATGGCTTACAGTGAACGTAGTTAACAAGTGGAGAAGTGACAGTCTCTTAAATCAGCTGTGTGCGATTGTTAGAGCGCAGCATTTTCTTATATTTTTATACCCGCTACTCATAGAATAAAAGGGTATTATAACTTTGTTCAAACCGAAAATGTAAAAACATTAATTACAAGCGCAATTTTGATGCCATATTGTTCATTTTCAGTTTACATGATAACTATAGCTAGCCAGATGATCTCTGAAAATTTGGTAACAATTTGGATAATAAACACAGAAGTTATTCAGCTTAATATTTTCCGTAGATCTAAGCAGCGCTGCCGGCAGCGCAAATTCTTTATTTGTACAGGAAATAATAAGAATGACTTACAATGCAATTTTTTGAAGTTGTTGGAAAACAGCATCAGTAGTTTAGTGGAAAAGCGATGAACTCCGGAACCGACAGGCCAATGGTACGATTCCCAGTTCATGCCGCTTAAGCTTTTTCTTTTTATACCCGCTACTCACAGAGTAGAAGGGTATTATAACTTTGTTCAAACCGAAAATGTATGAAACAGGCAGAAGGAGACACCTCCGACCCCATAAAGTATATATATTCTGACTCAGGATCAACAGCCGAGTCGACATTGCCATGTCCGTCTGTCGGTCTGTCTGTCCGTGTGAAAATCTAGATCTCAGCTATTATTAGAGCTAGAACTACCAAATTTGGTGACAAAATGTGTTATTATTGCAAAAAATTGATTGCAAGTGCAATTTTGATGCAATATTGTTTATTTTCGGTTTACATGATAATTATAGCTAGCCAGATGATCTCTGAAAATTTGGTAACAATCGGATAATAAACACAGAAGTTATTCAGCTTAACGTTTTCCATAGCTGTAGCATTGTGCCGAATCGTGTGTGCGTGTACAGTGGTGAAATGGGTTAAGTTGTGGACTGCAAAACGAACAGTACTATTATGCATTTACGGGTTCGAGTCCCGCCCGCATCAAAAATTAAATGTGTGCACAAATGTTTTTTTTTTTTTATTTTATATTTTGACTTTGCATAAATATTATAAGTCCATAGCCTTTTACGGTCAAAATATGATTGTAGCCGTTTTTTTGTTCCGCAAATAAATTATGTACAAGCAGCTAGGTAGCGGGTATATTACACTCGACTGTAGCTTTCTTACTTGTTTTAACAAAATTTATTAAAAGTTAGAGTGCTCTAGAACTCTTTCCATTCAAGTTTGTAAAGAATTATTAAAGAGCACATATTGTTTTTTACATGCACGTATTCGATTTATAGTCTTCAACAGGTAGAATTATTATTTTTACAGTTTAAGTGATAAATCTTGGATTTTTTTGGTACCAGTCGAGCACACTCGACTGTAGCTTTCTTACTTGTTCTTTTTATACCCGCTACTCATAGATTAGAAGGGTATTATAACTTTGTTCAACCCGAAAATGTATGTAACAGGCAGAAGGAGACACCTCCGTTCCCGTAAAGTATATATATTCTGGCTCATGATCAACAGCCGAGTCGATATTACCATGTCCGTCTGTCTGTCCGTGTAAAAATCTGGATCCATTTCTTTTTCTTTTTTTTAAGAACTTTTACTTTAATTTTTGAATATGCA
This sequence comes from Zaprionus ghesquierei, assembly GCA_018904095.1. Lineage (NCBI taxonomy): Eukaryota > Metazoa > Arthropoda > Insecta > Diptera > Drosophilidae > Zaprionus > Zaprionus ghesquierei. The sequence goes on along the minus strand of JAEIGP010000002.1, from coordinate 842,910 downwards.
TTAATTGGGGGTCGTGCATTTTATTTAAAATTTTTTAATGGCTCACAGTAAACTTGGTTAACAAGTGGAGAAATGACAGTCCCTTAAATCAGATGTGTGCGATTGTTAGAGCGCAGCTTTTTCTTATATTTTTACACCCGCTACTCATAGAGTAGAAGGGTATTATAACTTTGTTCAAACCGAAAATGTATGTAACAGGCAGAAGGAGACACTTCCGACCCCATAAAGTATATATATTCTGGCTCAGGATCAACAGCCCAGTCGATATAGCCATGTCCGTTTGTCCGTCTGTCTGTCAATAATAAACACAGAAGTTATTCAGCTTAACATTTTCCGTAGATGTAAGCAGCGCTGCCGGCATCGCAAATTCAGTATTTGTACAGGAAATAATAAGAATGCCTTACAATGCAAATTTTTGCAGTTGTTGGAAAACAGCGTCAGTATCTTAGTGGAAAAGCGATGGACTCCTGAACTGACAGGCCAATGGTTCGATTCCCAGTTAAGCTTAAGCTTTTTCTTTTTACACCCGCTACTCATGGAGTATCAACAGCCGAGTCGATATAGCCATGGCCGTCTGTCCGTCTGTCTGTCCGTGTGAAAATCTAGATCTCAGCAATTATTAGAGCTAGAACTACCAAATTTGGTGATAAAATGTGTTATTATTGCACGCTGATCAAGTTTATTTTGGATTTTGGCCACGCCCCCTTTCGCCCCTGTAAATCGAAAAAAGTTGATTGCAAGTGCAATTTTGATGCTATATTGTTTATTTTCGGCTTACATGATAATTATAGCTAGCCAGATGATCTCTGAATTTGGTGACAATCGTATAATAAACACAGAAGTTATTCAGCTTAACATTTTCCGTAGGTGTAAGCAGCGCTACCTGCAGCGCAAATTCTGTATTTGTACAGGAAATAATAAGAATGCCTTACAATGCAAATTTTTGCAGTTGTTGGAAAACAGCGTCAGTATCTTAGTGGAAAAGCGATGAACTCCTGAACCTACAGGCCAGTGGTTCGATTCCCAGTTAAGCCTATGCTTTTTATACCCGCTACTCACAGAGTAGAAGGGTATTATAACTTTGTTCAAACCGAAAATGTATGAAACAGGCAGAAGGAGACACCTCCGACCCCATAAAGTATATATTCTGACTCAGGATCAACAGCCGAGTCGATATAGCCATGTCCGTCTGTCCGTCTGTCTGTCCGTGTGAAAATCTAGATCTCAGCTATTATAAGAGCTAGAACTACCAAATTTGGTGACAATATGTGTTATTGCACGCTGATCAAGTTTATTTTGGATTTTGGCCACGCCCCCTTCCGCCCCCGTAAATCGAAAAAACATTGATTACAAGCGCAATTTTGATGCCATATTGTTCGGTTTACATGATAACTATAGCTAGCCAGATGAACTCTGAAAATTTGGTAACAATCGGATAATAAACACAGAAGTTATTCAGCTTAACGTTTTCCATAGCTGTAGCATTGTGCCGAATCGTGTGTGCGTGTACAGTGGTGAAATGGGTTAAGTTGTGGACTGCAAAAGGAACAGTACTATTATGCATTTACGGGTTCGAGTCCCGCCCGCATCAAAAATTAAATGTGTGCACAAATGTTTTTTTTTTTTTATTTTATATTTTGACTTTGCATAAATATTATAAGTCCATAGCCTTTTACGGTCAAATTATGATTGTAGCCGTCTTTTTGTTCCGCAAATAAATTATGTACAAGCAGCTAGCTAGCGGGTATATTACAGTCGAGCACACACGACTGTAGCTTTCTTACTTGTTTTAACAAAATTTATTAAAAGTTAGAGTGCTCTAGAACTCTTTCCATTCAAGTATGTAAAGAATTATTAAGGAGCACATATTGTTTTTTACATGCACGTATTCGATTTATAGTCTTCAACAGGTAGAATTATTATTTTTACAGTTTAAGTGATAAATCTTGGATTTTTTTGGTACCAGTCGAGCACACTCGACTGTAGCTTTCTTACTTGTTCTTTTTATACCCGCTACTCATAGATTAGAAGGGTATTATAACTTTGTTCAAACCGAAAATGTATGTAACAGGCAGAAGGAGACACCTCCGACCCCATAAAGTATATATATTCTGACTCAGGATCAACAGCCGAGTCGATATAGCCATGTCCGTCTGTCTGTGTGTCCGTCTGTCTGTCCGTGTGAAAATCTAGATCTCAGCTATTATAAGAGCTAGGACTACCAAATTTGGTGACAATATGTGTTATTATTGCACACTGATCAACTTTATTTTGGATTTTGGCCACACCCCCTTCCGCCCCCGTAAATGGAAAAAACATTGATTTCAAGTGCAATTTTGATGCCATATTTTTCATTTCCGGTTTGCATGATATCTATAGCTAGCCAGATAATCTCTGAAAATTTGGTAACAAGCGGATAATAAACACAGAAGTTATTCAGCCTAACGTTTTCCATAGATGTAAGCAGCGCTGCCAGCAGCGCTGTTTGCAGCATTGTGCCGAATAGTGTTTGCGTGTACGGTGGTGAAATGGGTTATATTATTATAACTTTGTTCAAACCGGCTACCGGCAGCGCTGCTTGCAGCATTGTACCGAATCGTGTGTGCGTGTACGGTGGTGAAATGGTTTCATAATAACTATAGCTAGCCAGATGACCTCTGAAAATTTGGTAACAATCGGATAAAAAACACCGAAGTAATTCAGCTTAACATTTTCCATAGCTGCAAGCAGCGCTGCTAGCAGCGCTGTTTGCAGCATTGTGCCGAATAGTGTTTGCGTGTACGGTGGTGAAATGGGTTAAGTTGTGGACTGCAAAACGAACAGTACTATTATGCATTTACGGGTTCGTGTCCCGCCCGCATCACAAATTAAATGTGTGCAAAAATGTTTTTTTTTTTATACCCGCTGCTCATAGAGTAGAAGGGTATTATAACTTTGTTCAAACCGAAAATGTATGTAACAGGCAGAAAGAGACACCTCCGACCCCATAAAGTATATATATTCTGGCTCAAGATCAACAGCCGAGTCGATATAGCCATGTCCGTCTTTCCGTGTGTCCGTCTGTCTGTCTGTCCGTCTGTCTGTCCATGTGAAAATCTAGATCTCAGCTATTATAAGAGCTAGGACTAGCAAATTTGGTGACAATATGTGTTATTATTGCACGCTGATCAAGTTTATTTTGGATTTTGGCCACAGCCCCTTCCGCCCCCGTAAATCGAAAAAACATTGATTACAAGTGCAATTTTGATGCCATATTTTTCATTTCCGGTTTTCATGATATCTATAGCTAGCCAGATAGTCTCTGAAAATTTGGTAACAATCGGATAATAAACACAGAAGTTATTCAGCCTAACGTTTTCCATAGCTGAAAGCAGCGCTGCCGGCAGCGCTGCTTGCAGCATTGAACCGAAACGGGTGTGCGTGTACGGTGATGAAATGGTTTCATAATAACTATAGCTAGCCAGATGACCTCTGAAAATTTGGTAACAATCGGATAAAAAACACAGAAGTAGTTCAGCTTAACATTTTCCATAGCTGCAAGCAGCGCTGCCAGCAGCGCTGTTTGCAGCATTGTGCCGAATAGTGTTTGCGTGTACTGTGGTGAAATGGGTTAAGTTATGGACTGCAAAACGAACAGTACTTTAATGCATTTACGGGTTCGTTTCCCGCCCGCATCAAAAATTAAATGTGTGCAAAAATGTTTTTTTTTTTATACCCGCTACTCATAGAGTAGAAGGGTATTATAACTTTGTTCAAACCGGCTGCCGGCAGCGCTGCTTGCAGCATTGTACCGAATCGTGTGTGCGTGTACGGTGGTGAAATGGTTTCATAATAACTATAGCTAGCCAGATGACCTCTGAAAATTTGGTAACAATTGGATAAACAACACAGAAGTAATTCAGCTTAACATTTTCCATAGCTGCAAGCAGCGCTGCCAGCAGCGCTGTTTGCAGCATTGTCCCGAATAGTGTTTGCGTGTACGGTGGTGAAATGGGTTAAGTTGTGGACTGCAAAACGAACAGTACTATTGTACATTTACGGGTTCGTGTCCCGCCCGCATCAAAAATTAAATGTGTGCAAAAATGTTTTTTTTTTTATACCCGCTACTCATAGAGTAGAAGGGTATTATAACTTTGTTCAAACCGAAAATGTATGTAACAGGCAGAAGGAGACACCTCCGACCCCATAAAGTATATATATTCTGGCTCAAGATCAACAGCCGAGTCGATATAGCCATGTCCGTCTTTCCGTGTGTCCGTCTGTATGACTGTCCGTCTGTCTGTCCGTGTGAAAATCTAGATCTCAGCTATTATAAGAGCTAGGACTACCAAATTTGGTGACAATATGTGTTATTATTGCACGCTGATCAAGTTTATTTTGGATTTTGGCCACGCCCCCTTCCGCCCCCGTAAATCGAAAAAACATTGATTACAAGTGCAATTTTGATGCCATATTATTCATTTCCGGTTTGCATGATATCTATAGCTAGCCAGATGATCTCTGAACATTTTGTAACAATCGGATAATAAACACAGAAGTTATTCAGCCTAACGTTTTCCATAGCTGTAAGCAGCGCTGCCGGCAGCGCTGCTTGCAGCATTGTACCGAAACGGGTGTGCGTGTACGGTGGTGAAATGGTTTCATAATAACTATAGCTAGCCAGATGACCTCTGAAAATTTGGTAACAATCGGATAAAAAACACAGAAGTAATTCAGCTTAACATTTTCCATAGCTGCAAGCAGCGCTGCCAGCAGCGCTGTTTGAAGCATTGTGCCGAATAGTGTGTGCGTGTACGGTGGTGAAATGGGATAAGTTGTGGACTGCAAAACGAACAGTACTATTATGCACTTACAAGTTCGTGTCCCGCCCGCTTCAAAAATTAAATGTGTGCAAAAATGTTTTTTTTTATACCCGCTACTCATAGAGTAGAAGGGTATTATAACTTTGTTCAAACCGAAAATGTATGTAACAGGCAGAAGGAGACACCTCCGACCCCATAAAGTATATATATTCTGGCTCAGGATCAACAGCCGAGTCGATATAGCCATGTCCGTCTGTCCGTCCGTCTGTCCGTGTGAAAATCTAGATCTCAGCTATTATAAGAGCTAGAACTAGCAAATTTGGTGACAATATGTGTTATTATTGCACGCTGATCAAGTTTACTTTTGATTTTGGCCACGCCCCCTTCCACCCCCGTAAATCGAAAAAACATTGATTACAAGCGCAATTTTGATGCTATATTGTTCATTTTTTGGTTTACATGATAACTATAGCTAGCCAGATAATCTCTGAAAATTTGGTATCAATCGGATAATAAACACAGAAGTTATTCAGCTTAACATTTTCCATAGCTGCAAGCAGCGCTTGCGCCAGCGCAAATTTTATATTTGTACAGGAAATAATAAGAATGACTTACAATGCAAATTTTTGAAGTTGTTGGGAAACAGCGTCAGTATCTTAGTGGAAAGGCGATAAACTCCTGCTTGCAGCATTGTACCGAATCGGGTGTGCGTGTACGGTGGTGAAATGGTTTCATAGTAACTATAGCTAGCCAGATGACCTCTGAAAATTTGGTAACAATCGGATAAAAACACAGAAGTAATTCAGCTTAACATTTTCCATAGATGCAAGCAGCGCTGCCAGCAGCGCTGTTTGAAGCATTGTGCCGAATAGTGTGTGCGTGTACGGTGGTGAAATGGGATAAGTTGTGGACTGCAAAACGAACAGTACTATTATGCACTTACAAGTTCGTGTCCCGCCCGCATCAAAAATTAAATGTGTGCAAAAATGTTTTTTTTTATACCCGCTACTCATAGAGTAGAAGGGTATTATAACTTTGTTCAAACCGAAAATGTATGTAACAGGCAGAAGGAGACACCTCCGACCCCATAAAGTATATATATTCTGGCTCAGGATCAACAGCCGAGTCGATATAGCCATGTCCGTCTGTCCGTCCGTCTGTCCGTGCGAAAATCTAGATCTCAGCTATTATAAGAGCTAGAACTAGCAAATTTGGTGACAATATGTGTTATTATTGCACGCTGATCAAGTTTATTTTTGATTTTGGCCACGCCCCCTTCCACCCCCGTAAATCGAAAAAACATTGATTACAAGCGCAATTTTGATGCTATATTGTTCATTTTATGGTTTACATGATAACTATAGCTAGCCAGATAATCTCTAAAAATTTGGTATCAATCGGATAATAAACACAGAAGTTATTCAGCTTAACATTTTCCATAGCTGCAAGCAGCGCTTGCGCCAGCGCAATTTTTATATTTGTACAGGAAATAATAAGAATGACTTACAATGCAAATTTTTGAAGTTGTTGGGAAACAGCGTCAGTATCTTAGTGGAAAGGCGATAAACTCCTGCTTGCAGCATTGTACCGAATCGGGTGTGCGTGTACGGTGGTGAAATGGTTTCATAGTAACTATAGCTAGCCAGATGACCTCTGAAAATTTGGTAACAATCGGATAAAAACACAGAAGTAATTCAGCTTAACATTTTCCAATAGTGTGTGCGTGTACGGTGGTGCGTGTACGGTGGTGAAATGGGATAAGTTGTGGACTGCAAAACGAACAGTACTATTATGCATTTACGGGTTCGTGTCCCGCCCGCATCAAAAATTAAATGTGTACAAAAATGTTTTTTTTATACCCGCTGCCGGCAGCGCTGCTTGCAGCATTGTACCGAAACGGGTGTGCGTGTACGGTGGTGAAATGGTTTCATAATAACTATAGCTAGCCAGATGACCTCTGAAAATTTGGTAACAATCGGATAAAAAACACAGAAGTAATTCAGCTTAACATTTTCCATAGCTGCAAGCAGCGCTGCCAGCAGCGCTGTTTGAAGCATTGTGCCGAATAGTGTGTGCGTGTACGGTGGTGAAATGGGATAAGTTGTGGACTGCAAAACGAACAGTACTATTATGCACTTACAAGTTCGTGTCCCGCCCGCATCAAAAATTAAATGTGTGCAAAAATGTTTTTTTTTATACCCGCTACTCATAGAGTAGAAGGGTATTATAACTTTGTTCAAACCGAAAATGTATGTAACAGGCAGAAGGAGACACCTCCGACCCCATAAAGTATATATATTCTGGCTCTGGATCAACAGCCGAGTCGATATAGCCATGTCCGTCTGTCCGTCCATCTGTCCGTGTGAAAATCTAGATCTCAACTATTATAAGAGCTAGAACTAGCAAATTTGGTGACAATATGTGTTATTATTGCACGCTGATCAAGTTTATTTTGGATTTTGGCCACGCCCCCTTCCGCCCCCGCAAATCGAAAAAACATTGATAACAAGTGCAATTTTGATGCCATATTGTTCATTTTCGGTTTACATGATATCTATAGCTAGCCAGATGATCTCTGAAAATTTGGTAACAAACGGATAATAAACACAGAAGTTATTCAGCTTAACATTTTCCATAGCTGTAAGCAGCGCTGCCGGCAGCGCAAATTTTATATTTGTACAGGAAATAACAAGAATGCCTTACAATGCAAATTTTTGAAGTTGTTGGAAAACAGCGTCATTAGCTTAGTGGAAAAGCGATGAACTCCTGAACCGACAGGCCAGTGGTTCGATTCCCAGTTAAGCTTAAGCTTTTTCCTTTTATACCCGCTACTCATAGAGTAGAAGGGTATTATAACTTTGTTCAAACCGAAAATGTATGTAACAGGCAGAAGGAGACACCTCCGACCCCATGAAGTATATATATTCTGGCTCAGGATCAATAGCCGAGTCGATATAGCCATGTCTGTCTGTCCGTCTGTCTGTCTGTCCGTCTGTATGTCCGTGTGAAATTCTAGAGCTCAGCTATTATAAGAGCTAGAACTACCAAATTTGGTGACGCAATTTTGATGCCATATTGTTTATTTTCGGCATACATGATAGCTATAGCTAGCCCGATGATCTCTGAAAATTTGGTAACAATCGGATAATAAACACAGAAGTTATTCAGCTTAACATTTTCCGTAGATGTAAGCAGCGCTGTCTGCAGCTCAAATTCTGCATTTGTACAGGTAATAACAAGAATGCCTTACAATGCAAATTTTTGAAGTTGTTGGGAAACAACGTCAGTATCTTAGTGGAAAGGCGATGAACTCCTGAACCGACAGGCCAATGGTTCGATTCCCAGTTAAGCCTAAGCTTTTTCTTTTTATACCCGCTACTCATAGAGTAGAAGGGTATTATAACTTTGTTCAAACCGAAAATGTATGTAACAGGCAGAAGGAGACACCTCAGTTCCCGTAAAGTATATATTCTGGCTCATGATCAACAGCCGAGTCGATATTGCCATGTCCGTCTATCCGTCTGACTGTCCGTGTGAAAATCTGGATCCAAATCTTTTTCTATTTTTTTTAAGAACTTTTACTTTAATTTTTGAATATGCATTAATTGGGGGTCGTGCATTTTATTTAAAATTTTTTTAATGGCTCACAGTAAACTTGGTTAGCAAGTGGAGAAGTCACAGTCTCTTAAATCAGCTGTGTGCGATTGCTAGAGCGCAGCCTTTTCTTATATTTCTATACCCGCTACTCATAGAGTAGAAGGGTATTATAACTTTGTTCAAACCGAAAATGTATGTAACAGGCAGAAGGAGACACCTCCGACCCCATAAAGTATATATATTCTGGCTCAGGATCAACAGCCGAGTCGATATAGCCATGTCCGTCTGTCTGTCTGTCCGTCTGTCCGTCTGTCTGTCCGTGTGAAAATCTAGATCTCAACTATTATAAGAGCTAGAACTACCAAATTTGGTGACAAAATGTGTTATTATTGCACGCTGATCAAGTTTATTTTGGATTTTGGCCACGCCCCCTTCCGCCCCTGTAAATCGAAAAAACATTGATTAGAAGCGCAATTTTGATGCCATATTGTTTATTTTCGGTTTACATGATAACTATAGCTCGGCAAATGATCTGGCGACAATCGTATAATAAACACAGAAGTTATTCAGCTTATCATTTTCCGTAGATGTAAGCAGCGCTGCCTGCAGCTCAAATTCTGCATTTCTACAGGTAATAACAAGAATGCCTTACAATGCAAATTTTTGAAGTTGTTGGGAAACAACGTCAGTATCTTAGTGGAAAGGCGATGAACTCCTGAACCGACAGGCCAATGGTTCGATTCCCAGTTAAGCCTAAGCTTTTTCTTTTTATACCAGCTACTCATAGAGTAGAAGGGTATTATAACTTTGTTCAAACCGAAAATGTATGTAACAGGCAGAAGGAGACACCTCCGTTTCCGTAAAGTATGTATATTCTGCCTCAGGATCAACAGCCGAGTCGATATAGCCATGTCTGTCTGTCTGTCTGTCTGTCTGTCCGTCTGTATGTCCGAGTGAAAATCTAGATCTCAGCTATTATAAGAGCTAGAACTACCAAATTTGGTGACGCAATTTTGATGCCATATTGTTTATTTTCGGTTTACATGATAACTATAGCTAGCCAGATGATCTCTGAAAATTTGGTAACAAACGGATAATAAACACAGAAGTTATTCAGCTTAACATTTTCCATAGCTGTAAGCAGCGCTGCCGGCAGCGCAAATTTTATATTTGTACAGGAAATAACAAGAATGCCTTACAATGCAAATTTTTGAAGTTGTTGGAAAACAGCGTCATTAGCTTAGTGGAAAAGCGATGAACTCCTGAACCGACAGGCCAGTGGTTCGATTCCCAGTTAAGCTTAAGCTTTTTCCTTTTATACCCGCTACTCATAGAGTAGAAGGGTATTATAACTTTGTTCAAACCGAAAATGTATGTAACAGGTAGAAGGAGACACCTCCGTTCCCGTAAAGTATATATATTCTGGCTCATGATCTACAGCCGAGTCGATATTGCCATGTCCGTCTATCCGTCTGTTTGTCCGTGTGAAAGTCTGGATCCAAATCTTTTTCTATTTTTTTAAGAACTTTTACTTTAATTTTTGAATATGCATTAATTGGGGGTCGTGCATTTTATTTAAAATTTTTTTAATGGCTCACAGTAAACTTGGTTAAAAAGTGGAGAAGTGAAAGTCTCTTAAATCAGCTGTGTGCGATTATTAGAGCGCAGCTTTTCCTTTTATTTTTATACCCGCTACTCATAGAGTAGAAGGGTATTATAACTTTGTTCAAACCGAAAATGTATGTCACAGGCAGAAGGAGACACCTTCGTTTCCGTAAAGTATGTATATTCTGCCTCAGAATCAACAGCCGAGTCGATATAGCCATGTCTGTCTGTCCGTCTGTATGTCCGAGTGAAAATCTAGATCTCAGCTATTATAAGAGCTAGAACTACCAAATTTGGTGACGCAATTTTGATGCCATATTGTTTATTTTCGGTTTACATGATAACTATAGCTAGCCAGATGATCTCTGAAAATTTGGTAACAATCGGATAATAAACACAGAAGTTATTCAGCTTAACATTTTCCATAGCTGTAAGCAGCGCTGCCGGCAGCGCAAATTTTATATTTGTACAGGAAATAACAAGAATGCCTTACAATGCAAATTTTTGAAGTTGTTGGAAAACAGCGTCATTAGCTTAGTGGAAAAGCGATGAACTCCTGAACCGACAGGCCAGTGGTTCGATTCCCAGTTAAGCTTAAGCTTTTTCCTTTTATACCCGCTACTCATAGAGTAGAAGGGTATTATAACTTTGTTCAAACCGAAAATGTATGTAACAGCCAGAAGGAGACACCTCCGTTCCCGTAAAGTATATATATTCTGGCTCATGATCTACAGCCGAGTCGATATTGCCATGTCCGTCTATCCGTCTGTCTGTCCGTGTGAAAATCTGGATCCAAATCTTTTTCTATTTTTTTTAAGAACTTTTACTTTAATTTTTGAATATGCATTAATTGGGGGTCGTGCATTTTATTTAAAATTTTTTTAATGGCTCACAGTAAACTTGGTTAAAAAGTGGAGAAGTCAGAGTCTCTTAAATCAGCTGTGTGCGATTATTAGAGCGCAGCTTTTCCTTATATTTTTATACCCACTACTTATAGAGTAGAAGGGTATTAAAACTTTGTTCAAACCGAAAATGTATGTAACAGGCAAAAGGAGACACCTCCGACTCCATAAAGTATATATATTCTGCCTCAGGATTAACAGCCGAGTCGATATAGCCATGTCTGTCTGTCCGTCTGTCCGTCTGTCTGTCTGTCCGTCTGTATGTCCGTGTGAAAATCTAGATCTCAGCTATTATAAGAGCTAGAACTACCAAATTTGGTTTCAGAATTCGAATCAACAGCCGAGTCGATATAGCCATGTCCGTCTGTCTGTCTGTCTGTCCGTCTGTCTGTCCGTCTGTCTGTCCGTCTGTCTGTCCGTGTGAAAATCTAGATCTCAACTATCATAAGAGCTAGGGCTACCAAATTTGGTGACAAAATGTGCTATTATTGCACGCTGATCAAGTTTATTTTGGATTTTGTCCACGCCCCCTTCCGCCCCTATAAATCGAAAAACATTGATTACAAGCGCAATTTTGATGCCATATTGTTCATTTTCGGTTTGCATGATAAATATAGCCAGCCAGATGATCTCTGAAAATTTGGTAACAATCGGATAATAAACACAGAAGTTATTCAGCTTAACGTTTTCCATAGCTGTAAGCAGCGCTCCCGGCAGCGGTACGGACCGATACATCGTATAGATGCCATAGCACCTATCGGTCTTTTTTTTAACAAAATTTATTAAAAGTTAGAGTTGTCTAGAACACTTTCCATTCAAGTGTATAAAGAATTATTAAAAGGGCACATATTGTTTTTTACATGCACGTATTCGATTTATAGTCTTCAACAGGTAGAATTATTATTTTTACTGTTTAAGTGATAAATCTTGGATTTTTTTGGTACCTGAGTAAAAGTTATACGTTTTCAATACTTTTTACTCCTTTTTCCGACAGCGCTGCTTGCAGCATTGTGCCGAATAGTGTGTGCGTGTACGGTGGTGAAATGGGTTAAGTTGTGGACTGCATAACGAAGAGAACTATATGCATTTATGGGTTCGAGTCACAGCCGCATCAAAAATTAAATGTGTGCAAAAAATTTTATTTTTTATTTTAGACTTTGACTTTGGATAAATATTGTAAGTCCATGGCCTTTTACGGTCAAAATATGATTGTAGCCGTTCTTTATTGTTCCGCAATTAATTTTAATGTACGAGCAGCTGGGAAGCGGGTATATTACAGTCGAGCATTCTCGACTATAGCTTTCTTACTTGTTTTTTCTTATTTTAGATTTTGACTTTGCATAAATATTGTAAGTCCATATCCTTTTACGGTCAAAATATGATTGTAGCCGTTCTTTATTGTCCCGCAAATAATTTTGATGTACGAGCAGCTGGGTAGCGGGTAGTCTGTTCGTGTGAAAATCTAGATCCAAATCTTTTTCTTTTTTTTTAAGAACTTTTACTTTAATTTTTAAATATGCATTAATTGGGGGTCGTGCATTTTATTTAAAATTTTCTTGAACTTAGTTAACAAGTGGAGAAGTGACAGTCTCTTAAATTAGCTGTGTGCGATTTTTAGAGCGCAGCTTTTTCTTATATTTTTATAGCTTTACATTTTTCATTTCTCATAGCTGCAAGCAACGCTACCAGCAGCGCTGTTTGCAGCATTGTGCCGGATAGTGTGTGCGTGTACGGTGGTGAAATGGGTTAAGTTGTGGACTGCAAAACGAACAGTACTATTATGCATTTACGGGTTCGTGTCCCGCCCGCATCAAAAATTAAATGTGTGCAAAAATATTTATTTTTTATACCCGCTACTCATAGAGTAGAAGGGTATTAAATTATTATTATTATTAAAAATTAAATGCGTGCAAAAATGTTTTTTTTTATACATATATTTTGTTTAAACCGAAAATGTGTGTAACAGGCAGAAGGAGACACCTCCGACCCTATAAAGTATATATATTCTGGCTCAGGATTAACAGCCGAGTCGACATAGCCATGTCCGCCTGTCCGTCTGTCTGTCTGTCCGTCTGTATGTCCGTGTGAAATTCTAGAGCTCAGCTATTATAAGAGCTAGAACTACCAAATTTGGTGACGCAATTTTGATGCCATATTGTTTATTTTCGGCATACATGATAGCTATAGCTAGCCCGATGATCTCTGAAAATTTGGTAACAATCGGATAATAAACACAGAAGTTATTCAGCTTAACATTTTCCGTAGATGTAAGCAGCGCTGTCTGCAGCTCAAATTCTGCATTTGTACAGGTAATAACAAGAATGCCTTACAATGCAAATTTTTGAAGTTGTTGGGAAACAACGTCAGTATCTTAGTGGAAAGGCGATGAACTCCTGAACCGACAGGCCAATGGTTCGATTCCCAGTTAAGCCTAAGCTTTTTCTTTTTATACCCGCTACTCATAGAGTAGAAGGGTATTATAACTTTGTTCAAACCGAAAATGTATGTAACAGGCAGAAGGAGACACCTCAGTTCCCGTAAAGTATATATTCTGGCTCATGATCAACAGCCGAGTCGATATTGCCATGTCCGTCTATCCGTCTGACTGTCCGTGTGAAAATCTGGATCCAAATCTTTTTCTATTTTTTTTTAAGAACTTTTACTTTAATTTTTGAATATGCATTAATTGGGGGTCGTGCATTTTATTTAAAATTTTTTTAATGGCTCACAGTAAACTTGGTTAGCAAGTGGAGAAGTCACAGTCTCTTAAATCAGCTGTGTGCGATTGCTAGAGCGCAGCCTTTTCTTATATTTCTATACCCGCTACTCATAGAGTAGAAGGGTATTATAACTTTGTTCAAACCGAAAATGTATGTAACAGGCAGAAGGAGACACCTCCGACTCCATAAAGTATATATATTCTGGCTCAGGATTAACAGCCGAGTCGACATAGCCATGTCCGCCTGTCCGTCTGTCTGTCTGTCTGGTTGTCCGTCTGTTTGTCCGTGTGAAAATCTAGATCTCAGCTATTGTAAGAGCTAGAACTACCAAATTTGGTGACAAAATGTGTTATTATTGCACGCTGATAAAGTTTATTTTGGATTTTGGCCACGCCCCCTTCCGCCCCTGTAAATCGAAAGAACATTGATTACAAGCGCAATTTTGATGCCATATTGTTCATTTTCGGTTTACATGATAACTATAGCTAGCCAGATGATATCTAAAAATTTGGTAACGATCGGATAATAAACACAGAAGTTATTCAGCTTAACATTTTCCGTAGATATAAGCAGCGCTGCCTGCAGCGGTACGGACCGATACATCGTATAGATGCCATAGAACCTATCGGTCGCAAAATCTGTATTTGTACAGGAAATAATAAGAATGCCTTACAATGCAAATTTTTGCAGTTGTTGGAAAACAGCGTCAGTATCTTAGTGGAAAAGCGATGAACTCCTGAACCTACAGGCCAGTGGTTCGATTCCCAGTTAAGCCTGAGCTTTTTCTTTTTATACCCGCTACTCATAGAGTAGAAGGGTATTATAACTTTGTTCAAACCGAAAATGTATGTAACAGGCAGAAGGAGACACCTCCGATCCCGTAAAGTATATATATTCCGGCTCATGATCAACAGCCGAGTCGATATTGCCATGTCCGTCTATCCGTCTGTCTGTCCGTGTGAAAATCTGGATCCAAATCTTTTTCTTTTTTTTTAAGAACTTTTACTTTAATTTTTGAATATTCATTAATTGGGGGTCGTGCATTTTATTTAAAATTTTTTAAAGGCTTACAATGAACTTAGTTAGCAAGTGGAGAAGTGACAGTCTCTTAAATCAGCTGTGTGCGATTGTTAGAGCGCAGCTTTTTCTTATATTTTTATACCCGCTACTCATAGAGTAGAAGGGTATTATAACTTTGTTCAAACCGAAAATGTATGTAACAGGCAGAAGGAGACACCTCCTACCCCGTAAAGTATATATATTCTGGCTAAGGATTAACAGCCGAGTCAATATAGCCATGTCCGTCTGTCCGTCTGACTGTCTGTCTGTCTGTCCGTCTGTCCGTCTGTCTGTCCGTGTGAAAATCTAGATCTCAGCTATTATAAAAGCTAGAACTACCAAATTTGGTGACAAAATGTGCTATTATTGCACGCTGATCAAGTTTATTTTGGATTTTGGCCACGCCCCCTTCCGCCCCTATAAATCGAAAAAACATTGATTTCAAGCGCAATTTTAATTGTTTTTTTTCGGTTTACATGATAACTATAGCTAGCCAGATGATATCTGAAAATTTGGTATCAATCGGATAATAAACACAGAAGTTATTCAGCTTAACATTTTCCGTAGATGTAAGCAGCGCTGCCGGCAGCGAAAATTCTGTATTTGTACAGGAAATAATAAGAATGCCAACTTTCCAGACTTAAAGACCGAGGGAGGATATGTCTATAGACGCGCAGAACATCTAACCGGCGAGCAAACACACGATGAAGATGCGTGGAAGCTTTGGGTTCCTAAAGAATTGGTATCGCTAATAATATCACGAGCACATAATAGCCCTATGGCATCTCACGGAGGCATACACAAAACTATTGAGCGAGTGAGACGATATTACTTTTGGCCTAACTAAGTTTACGGTATTAAGGCATATATCAATGCTTGTCAGGTCTGCAAATCAACCAAGACTCCGAATCATGTGTTGCGACCACCTATGGGAAATGCTGTTGAAGCTTATCGAGTTTTTCAGCGCCTATTCGTTGATTTTCTCGGCCCATATCCGCGCTCAAGAAGTGGGAATATCTGCATTTTTATTATTTTAGACCATTTTTCGAAGTTTGTCTTTCTAAAGGCCGTGCGAAAAATTAATGCCGACGTTGTGGTAAAGTACCTCGAAGGCGAGCTCTTTATGACATTTGGCGTGCCGGAAATAGTGGTTTCGGATAAAGGTTCGCAGTTCCGGTCCAAGGCGTTTCAAAAGCTCATGAAGCGATACGATATAACACATACGCTCATTCACCTCAAGCGAATGCCTCCGAGCGAGTGAATCGATCTGTGCTTTCAGCAATTCACGCATATGTGCATCCCGACAAAAAAAACTGGGACGAAAATTTGAATAAAATTTGTTGCGCTTTGCGTTCCTCAAAACACTCGACTCCGTATTTTATGACTTTCAGACAGCATATGGTGACCTCTGGCAACACTTACTCTCTTTTGAGGAAACTCAACGTGCTAGAAGACCGTTAATTAGTATACGATCGGCCGGACTCATTCGAAATAGTCCGAGCTGAAGCTAAAAAATGTATGCAAAAAGCGCATGATCACAATAAAAAGCGCTACATTTTAAGATCCCGTGAAATAACCTTCAACGAAGGTTGAAAAGTATTCCGACGCAATTTTAAGCAAAGTTGCTTTGCGACCGGTTACAGAGCTAAACTTGGTCCGTCCTTTGTAAAGGCTCGAGTGAGAAAAAAGATTGGAAATGCTTACTACGAGCTAGAAGACATGCAAGGCCGACCGCTGGGTAATTATCACGCGAAGGACATACGTCAGTGATAGTGCTTCAGGCGGTATCCGTCTAGGTTACCTTGTAGAATACCCTAGACAGATTGTACTGGGTGGGGGGGGGCTTTGTAGCGGCGACCGAAGCGTATAAGATAAATTTAAGGATGGCGCCGGAAAGTAGGCAGTAAACAAATTTTTTTTTTGTGCTTTGGTGGATCGCAAGCCCGTCTTCGGATAGAAGGTTCCGAGATCGGATAATATCCAAAGCTGAGCTTTAGGATAAATCCATAAAACAAACAACTGGCCCATGGTTGCAGTTTTTCTATTATCAGCTCGAAAAGCACTCTTCTCGTGGTTAGCCGTAGCTTTTTTTTGAAGCGAGCTTTTCACGCTGATCGTCAAAGAGATAAGACGTCTCTGGGCATAAAAAAATTTGTAAAATCCACGTGTTTAAAATTGTTTAACCCCAAGTGCAGTGAAAAGTTTTCAAAAATGTATTAAGATAAATAAAATTTAAATAATAAATTATAAAAACAAAAAAAAAACAAGTTAGAAAGCTACAGTCGAGTGTGCTCGACTCTAATATACCCGCTACCCAGCTGCTTGTACATAATTTATTTTTTTCAATGTTTTTTCGATTTACGTGGGCGGAAGGGGGCGTGGCCAAAATCCAAAATAAACTTGATCAGCGTGCAATAATAACACATATTGTCACCAAATTTGGTAGTCCTAGCTCTTATAATAGCTGAGATCTAGATTTTCACACGGACAGACAGACGGACAGAAGGACAGACAGACAGACGGACATGGCTATATCGACTCGGCTGTTGATCCTGAGCCAGAATATATATACTTTATGGGGCGGAGGTGTCTCCTTCTGCCTGTTACATACATTTTCGGTGTGAACAAAGTTATAATACCCTTCTACTCTATGAGTAGCGGGTATAAAAAAAAAATATTTTTGCACACATTTAATTTTTGATGCGGGCGGGACTCGAACCCGTAAATGCATAATAGTACTATTCGTTTTGCAATCCACAACTTAACCCATTTCACCACCCTACACGCACACACTATTCGGCACTGCTGGCAGCGCTGCTTACAGCTATGGAAAACGTTAAGCTGCATAACGTCTGTGTTTATTATCCGATTGTTTCCAAATTTTCAGAGATAATCTGGCTAGCTATAGTTATCATATAAACCGAAAACGAACAATATGGCATCAAAATTGCTCTTCTAATCAATTTTTTCGATGTACAGGGGCGGAAGGGGGCGTGGCCAAAATCCAAAATAAACTTGATCAGCGTGCAATAATAACACATATTGTCACCAAATTTGGTAGTCCTAGCTCTTATAATAGCTGAGATCTAGATTTTCACACGGGCAGACAGACGGACAGACGGACATGGCTATATCGACTCGGCTGTTGATCCTGAGCCAGAATATATATACTTTATGGGATCGGAGGTGTCTCCTTCTGCCTGTTACATGCATTTTCGGTTTGAACAAAGTTATAATACCCTTCTACTCTATGAGTAGCGGGTATAAAAAAACAAGTAAGAAAGCTACAGTCCAGTATGCTCGACTGTAATATACCCGCTACCTAGCTGCTTGTACATAATTTATTTGCGGAACAAAAAAACGGCTACAATCATATTTTGACCGTAAAAGGCTATGGACTTATAATATTTATGCAAAGTCAAAATATAAAATAAAAAAAAAAAAACGTTTGTGCACACATTTAATTTTTGATGCGGGCGGGACTCGAACCCGTAAATGCATAATAGTACTGTTCGTTTTGCAGTCCACAACTTAACCCATTTCACCACTGTACACGCACACACGATTCGGCACAATTCTGCAAGCAGCGCTGCCGGCAGCGCTGCTTACAGCTATGGAAAACGTTAAGCTGAATAACTTCTGTGTTTATTATCCGATTGTTACCAAATTTTCAGAGATCATCTGGCTAGCTATAGTTATCATGTAATCCGAACAATATGGCATCAAAATTGCGCTTGTAATCAATGTTTTTTCGATTTACGGGGGCGGAAGGGGGCGTGGCCAAAATCCAAAATAAACTTGATCAGCGTGCAAAAACACATATTGTCACCAAATTTGGTAGTCCTAGCTCTTATAATAGCTGAGATCTAGATTTTCACACGGACAGACAGACGGACAGACGGACAGATGGACATGGCTATATCGACTCGGCTGTTGATCCTGAGCCAGAATATATATACTTTATGGGGTCGGAGGTGTCTCCTTCTGCCTGTTACATACATTTTCGGTTTGATCAAAGTTATAATACCCTTCTACTCTATGAGTAGCGGGTGTAAAAATATAAGAAAAAGCTGCGCTCTAACAATCGCACACATCTGATTTAAGAGACTGTCACTTCTCCACTTGTTAACCAAGTTTACTGTGAGCCATTAAAAAAATTTTAAATAAAATGCACGACCCCCAATTACTGCATATTCAAAAATTAAAGTA
Organism: Zaprionus ghesquierei; assembly: GCA_018904095.1. Lineage (NCBI taxonomy): Eukaryota > Metazoa > Arthropoda > Insecta > Diptera > Drosophilidae > Zaprionus > Zaprionus ghesquierei. Next base: position 824,016 of record JAEIGP010000002.1, on the reverse strand, counting down.
AAAGTTCTTAAAAAAAAGAAAAAGATTTGGATCCAGATTTTTAGACGGACAGACAGACGGATAGACGGACATGGCAATATCGACTCGGCTGTTGATCATGAGCCAGAATATAAATACTTTACGGGATCGGAGGTGTCTCCTTCTGCCTATTACATACATTTTCGGTTTGAACAAACTTATAATACCCTTCTAATCTATGAGTAGCGGGTATAAAAAGAAAAAGCTTAGGCTTAACTGGGAATCGAACCACTGGCCTGTAGGTTCAGGAGTTAATCGCTTTTCCACTAAGATACTGACGCTGTTTTCCAACAACTGCAAAAATTTGCATTGTAAGGCATTCTTATTATTTCCTGTACAAAAACAGAATTTGCGCTGCAGGCAGCGCTGCTTACATCTACGGAAAATGTTAAGCTGAATAACTTCTGTGTTTATTATACGATTGTCACCAAATTTTCAGAGATCATCTGGCTAGCTATAATTATCATGTAAACCGAAAATAAATAATATGGCATCAAATTTGCACTTGCAATCAATATTTTTCGATTTACAGGGGCGAAAGGGGGCGTGGCCTAAATCCAAAATAAACTTGATCAGCGTGCAATAATAACACATTTTTCCACCAAATTTGGTAGTTCTAGCTCTAATAATACGGACAGACGGACATGGCTATATCGACTCGGCTGTTGATACTCTATGAGTAGCGGGTATAAAAAGAAAAAGCTTAAGCTTAACTGGGAATCGAACCACTGGCCTGTCAGTTCAGGAGTTCATCGCTTTTCCACTAAGATACTGACGCTGTTTTCCAACAACTGCAAAAATTTGCATTGTAAGGCATTCTTATTATTTCCTGTACAAATACAGAATTTGCGCTGCCGGCAGCGCTGCTTACATCTACGGAAAGTGTTAAGCGGAATAACTTCTGTGTTTATTATTAACAGACAGACGGACATGGCTATATCGACTCGGCTGTTGATCCTGAGCCAGAATATATATACTTTATGGGGTCGGAGGTGTCTCCTTCTGCCTGTTACATACATTTTCGGTTTGAACAAAGTTATAATACCCTTCTACTCTATGAGTAGCGGGTGTAAAAATATAAGAAAAAGCTGCGCTCTAACAATCGCACACATCTGATTTAAGAGACTGTCACTTCTCCACTTGTTAACCAAGTTTACTGTGAGCCATTAAAAAAATTTTAAATAAAATGCACGACCCCCAATTACTGCATATTCAAAAATTAAAGTAAAAGTTCTTAAAAAAAAGAAAAAGATTTGGATCCAGATTTTTAGACGGACAGACAGACGGATAGACGGACATGGCAATATCGACTCGGCTGTTGATCATGAGCCAGAATATAAATACTTTACGGGATCGGAGGTGTCTCCTTCTGCCTATTACATACATTTTCGGTTTGAACAAACTTATAATACCCTTCTAATCTATGAGTAGCGGGTATAAAAAGAACAAGTAAGAAAGCTACAGTCGAGTGTGCTCGACTGGTACCAAAAAAATCCAAGATTTATCACTTAAACTGTAAAAATAATAATTCTACCTGTTGAAGACTATAAATCGAATACGTGCATGTAAAAAACAAATATGTGCTCTTTAATAATTCTTTACATACTTGAATGGAAAGAGTTCTAGAGCACTCTAACTTTTAAGAAAATTTTGTTAAAAAAACGACCGATAGGTTCTACGGCAACTATACGATGTATCCTGGTGCGGGTATAAAAAACAAAAAGCTTAAGCGGCATGCACTGGGAATCGAACCTCGGGCCTGTCGGTTTAGGAGTTTATCGCTTTTCCACTAAGCTATTGTACAAATAAAGAATTTCCGCTGCCGGCAGCGCTGCTTACAGCTATGGAAAACGTTAAGCTGAATAATTTCTGTGTTTATTATCCGATTGTTACCAAATTTTTAGAGATCATCTGGCTAGCTATAGTTATCATATAAACCGAAAATAAACAATATGGCATCAAAATTGCGCTTTTAATCAATTTTTTTTATTTACAGGGGCGGAAGGGGGCGTGGCCAAAATCCAAATAAACTTGATCAGCGTGCAATAATAACACATACTGTCACCAAATATGGTAGTTCTAGCTCTAATAATAGCTGAGATCTAGATTTTCACACGGACAGACAGACGGACATGACAGATGAAAATGTGTTATTATTGCACGCTGATCAAGTTTATTTTGGATTTTGGCCACGCCCCCTTTCGCTCCTGTAAATCGAAAAAAATTGATTGCAAGTGCAATTTTGATGCCATATTGTTTATTTTCGGTTTACATGATAATTATAGCTAGCCAGATGATCTCTGAAAATTTGGTGACAATGGTATAATAAACACAGAAGTTATTCAGCTTAACATTTTCCGTAGATGTAAGCAGCGCTGCCTGCAGCGCAAATTCTATATTTGTACAGGAAATAATAAGAATGCCTTACAATGCAAATTTTTGCAGTTGTTGGAAAACAGCGTCAGTATCTTAGTGGAAAAGCGATGAACTCCTGAACCTACAGGCCAGTGGTTCGATTCCCAGTTAAGCCTATGCTTTTTATACCCGCTACTCATAGAGTAGAAGGGTATTATAACTTTGTTCAAACCGAAAATGTATTTTTTTTTTTTTTTTTTTTTTTTTTTTTTTTTTAAAAGACGTTGACGCACCGCAGTACTTCAAGTGGTCTTTGTGACACCAGGCCGTAGCCTGTTGTAAAACACCGTTCTTACTCCCTCCTGGCCCCGCCGTTAGGCATTACAACAGGGGGGAGTATAGCCTTAGAGGCTCGCATCTGCTCGGATCCTTTCCTCTCGCCTCAGCTGCACCAAAACGCTACATGCCATCGCGTTCACAGCATCCCATTTTTCCTGGCAGGCCACCATGTTCGGCACAAGGTTTCCGGGTGATGGTGTCTCCCCGAACGCCTCCTCCACCGCAAATCTTTCCCTGTTGAATCGGGGGCACACGAATATGACGTGCTCGGCATCTTCTTCATAGCCTGCACCACAGGTAGCGCATATGGAATCCTCGCTATGACCGAAGCGGTGCAGGTAGGCTCTAAAGCAGCCATGTCCACTTAGAAGCTGGGTCAAGTAGAAGTTTATCTGCCCATGCTTCCTGCCAATCCAGGGTTCGATTTGCGGGATAAGCCGTCGCGTCCAGCTGCCCTTCTGGGAGACCGACCATGTATCTTGCCATCGTGGTATGAGGTTACCTTGGTAGTCATTACCAGTATCCTGGTTCCTCATCGCCGCTACCCTTGACTCGACTAGAAGGTCAAAGGGTGGCATGCTGGCGATCACATGCGCAGCCTCGCCCGAGATAGTTCGGAAGCCGCATGCTATCCTGAGAGCGCACACTCGGTAGATTGCCCGAATCGCTCTTGTATGCGTTTTCTTCGCTGTTACCTTTGCCCATATGGTTGCAGCATACAGCGTGATGGACTGGACAACGGACGTCAGAAGTCGTCTCCTCAGCTGCTTCGGTCCCCTTGTGTTGGGCATGATTCTTGCCAGTGCCGTGCATGCTACTGCCGCTTTCCGTGCTGTGTGGGACATGTGGTCCTTAAAACTGAGCCGATGGTCCAGAACCACTCCAAGGTACTTAAGTGAGGGTCGCGAGCATACAGTTGTGTCGCCAACTATGATGCTAGCTATCTCCACCCTTTTCCGCGAACTGATTAGTACCGCCTCTGTTTTATGCTCCGCTAAGGAAAGACCCTCTTGGGAGAGCCATGCTCGCGCCATCCTGATGGCTGAGTTGACCATCTCCTGGACTTCATGCAGTTGCTTTGCAACGGCTACGATAGCCACGTCATCCGCGAAGCCCACGATCTTCACTCCTTCTGGCAGGGCTAGCCTCAGGATTCCATCGTACATCAGGTTCCATAATGTTGGACCCAGTACTGATCCCTGTGGGACTCCACTGGAGACACGGTACGTCGACTCTCCTGCACTGGTCCTATAGTGGAGCACTCTTCCCTCGAGGTAGCTACTCATCATCCCAATCAGGTAGCGGTTGATTCCCTTGGCGGTAAGTGAATCCATAATTCTGTCCCATCTGGCGGAATTGAAGGCGTTCCGGATATCGAGGGTGACCACCAGGGAATATTGCTTAGTCCCCCAGAGCCATCTCCTGCCCTCTATCGCTTTCTCTGCCAAGTCCGTTACCACTTGGATGGCCTGCGTAGTGGACCGTCCCTTTCGGAAGCCGAATTGGAGTGGTGACAGGCCTCCGCATTCGTCAATCTCAATGTTGAGACGGTCGCATAGGATTGTCTCCAATGCTTTCCCAGCAGTGTCCAGCAGACAGATTGGCCTGTAGGCGGATGGGTCCTCTGGTGGTTTACCTCCTTTTGGGATCAGAACGAGCTCCTGCCTCTTCCAGCGCTTGGGGAACACTCCTTCCCTTATGCATGCGTTGAACACGTCCGCAAAATAGCTTGGCTGCCGTTCCATGGCAATCCTTATTATCGCACTAGGAATCCCATCTGGGCCCGGGGCTTTTCCTGTCGTGATCCTCCGAGCGGCGCTTGCGACTTCATCCGTGGTAACCTCGCTGAATTGGCAATCCACGTTGGTTTGGTGGGTCCTTCCTGTGACCAATCCATGCTCTGGGAACAGGTGCCTGACAATTGCTTGCATTAGCGTCGGGCACGCTGGGGTCGGCGCTCTGAATGCGTGCAGCCTCTTCATCGTCAGCTTGTACGCCATTCCCCAGGGGTCCGCGTCGGCTTTGTCGCACAGCTCCAGGAAGCTTCTTCTCTTGCTGTGCTTTATTAGGCGTTTGACTACTAACCTCTTTACTCTGAGTTGCTCCCTGAACGATTCTGATCTCGGGTCGCTGCGTCTAAGGGCCCTTTGGTAAGCCCGTCTTGTTCGAAAGCAGTCAGACCGTTCCCTTTCAATGTTGTCGTTCCACCAATGGACTGGGCGGCGCTTGGCACCCGTTCCGGTTTTGCGCATTGAGGCATCACACGCTCTCACTATATGCGCCATGAGCTGGTCGGTTCTGGCCGTGGCATTGCCTCTGCCATTGAAGTCGCCGAGTATGCTCTCAAAGACCCCTATGTCGAGTGTGTCCACTTTATAGCGTCTTTTTCTTGGCATGAGCATCTGGTGTGCTCGCGTTCGGACCTCTATAACAATCGCCAGGTGATCGCTGTGCGTATAGTCCTCGCGCAGGGTCCAGGTGGTGTTCGGTGCCAGGCTACTAGAAGCAAATGTCAAATCAATAATTGACCCAGCATTGCCCCTCGAGAAGGTGTGGCGGGCTCCATGGTTCAGTAGGACGACATCCAGTGTGGACATTGCGTCCGTTACAGCCTGACCTCTGCTGTTAGTACTTGGACACCCCCAATCGATTGCCCAGGCGTTAAAATCCCCGGCTATCAGGCATGGCGACTTGCTTCGTGCGTCTGCTACTAGCCTGTCCAGGGCGCGCATGTAGCAATCCATGGGCATTGAGGGTGCCAGGTACACGCTGTAGATGTACAGTCCGTACATCTTCGTGCGCACGAACCCTTCTTCTTGGAGAACTTCCAGTGGCTGTGCTGCAGGCTGACCGCAGCTCCATACCGCCGCCTTTTCGAGGTGGTCCTCAGCCCACGTATTGGGGGATCTTTTGCGGTACGGCTCGCTCAGTATGGCAACGTCAATATTACTTGCTCTTACCGATTGCTCTAGCAGGTCATGCGCTGCTTCGCAGTGGTTGAGGTTAAGTTGGTAAATCCTCGTCATTGCTGGATACGTCGAGCCTGCGCTGCTGCCATGTATGGGCATCGGCTGCTGTTGGCTGGATGGTCAGTTTCCTTTTCTCCCTTCCTGGTGCATAGGATACATTTGTGTCTGTTTGAACAGCTCATTGCCTTGTGTCCCTTCTCGCCGCATTTGAAGCAAAGACCAGTGCAGTCTTCACCCATGCAGCGGCTGGCAATGTGGCCGAACTCCATGCACTTGAAGCATCTCAGCGGTTGCGTTTTGCGCCGAATACGGCAGATGACCCAACCGACTCGGACCTTGCCCTCCTTGGCGAGTTTCTCTGCTTTGTCGGCCTGGAGCTTCAAGATTGCCGTCTGGGTGCCTGCGTATGATTTGCGGATGGAGACAATCGAAGTTGGCGATGCACCGATTTCGCCGAACTGCGTGATCAGGGCTTCCAGGAGTTCCTCCGTCGTTGTGACCTCGTCCAGATCTTTGATCTCCAGGGTTGCCATCTCGGTGAGTGAACGCACCTCTGTCTCGGGGCCCAGAAATGCCTGCACCGCTTCTTGGAAGGTCCTCGTGTTGGGATCGGCTGACCTTTTGAGCTCAAAGAGTAGCTCGCCCTTGGCCGTTTTCCGGATGCCTTTAACCTGCTGCGCAAGGCACTTCAGCTTAGGCTCCGTCTTGACAGAACGCAGGATCTCGGCATACGAGGCTCCACCGAAAATGTATGTAACAGGCAGAAGGAGACACCTCCGACCCCATAAAGTATATATTCTGGCTCAGGATCAACAGCCGAGTCGATATAGCCATGTCCGTCTGTCCGTCTGTCCGTTTGTCTGTCCGTGTGAAAATCTAGATCTCAGCTATTATAAGAGCTAGGACTACCAAATTTGGTGACAATATGTGTTATTGCACGCTGATCAAGTTTATTTTGGATTTTGGCCACGCCCCCTTCCGCCCCCGTAAATCGAAAAAACATTGATTACAAGCGCAATTTTGATGCCATATTGTTCACTTTCGGTTTACATGATAACTATAGCTAGCCAGATGATCTCTAAAAATTTGGTAACAATCGGATAATAAACACAGAAATTATTCAGCTTAACGTTTTCCATAGCTGTAAGCAGCGCTGTTGGCAGCGGAAATTCTTTATTTGTACAATAGCTTAGTGGAAAAGCGATAAACTCCCTAAAATTTGGTAACAATCGGATAATAAACACAGAAGTTATTCAGCTTAACGTTTTCCATAGCTGTAAGCAGCGCTGCCGGCAGCGCTGCTTGCAGCATTGTGCCGAATCGTGTGTGCGTGTACAGTGGTGAAATGGGTTAAGTTGTGGACTGCAAAACGAACAGTACTATTATGCATTTACGGGTTCGAGTCCCGCCCACATCAAAAATTAAATGTGTGCAAAAATGTTTTTTTTTTTTATTTTATATTTTGACTTGCATAAATATTATAAGTCCATAGCCTTTTACGGTCAAAATATGATTGTAGCCGTTTTTTTGTTCCGCAAATAAATTATGTACAAGCAGCTAGGTAGCGGGTATATTACAGTCGAGCACTCTCGACTGTAGCTTTCTTACTTGTTTTTTTTTTGAATATTTGTTTTTTTTCATATCATGAGCAGCCATCACCTCTCCACGTTAATAGGATATCTAATAAAAATTTAGCATGAAATAATGCAATAGTCAGTGAAAAGAAAACAATAGTCCAAGAAGGAGAAATGATCAACACAAAAAAATAATAAATTACATTATTTTTGCTAAGGCAAAAAAAAATGTTTTTCTTTTATATTAGGTTATATTAACTAACAAACAATTTGAATTTTTTAGAAGTTTAGCAAAATGAGGAAGAATGAAATTTTAACAACAAATAGCTCATATTAGGTATCAACGTTAAAAGAATAATAATAGAAATAACGAGTTTGTTTGCGCTGAACTAAAACTCGCTAATTCATTTAAGCGAATATAAACTAATTTTAGATTCACATTAAATATATGAATAATATCTGAATTAATATCTGAATTACTATATTTAATCTATATACTAAGTACAAAATTTTGTTTACACCTCCCTACATAATTTGGTTTACACCTATATACATAATTTTGTTCACACCTTCATACATAATTTTTTTAATACCTTTATACATACTAAATGCAATTTGAAGATGCAAGAACTCTACCATGATTAATTGATTCTCAATCCAGTTATTATTTTCGTATTTTTTTTTTGTGTAGAGTTTCCTAGACTTGTCCGAATATTTGTTTATTTTACAGACATCCCCCTGATGGATGACTGCCGATGCTTCCCTTACGGCGCTCGGAATCTATGATGATATGATGCTCTGTTAATTTACTTTAACTTGAGCTCATGCTGATGATTCCGCGGTTGTAGGGGACAAAGGGGTCACCAGAGCCATGCTCTCAGGTGAGTCGCCAGTTTTCCGTTTTCCGATCTTTTAAATTCCCATTCTCTTTCTCTTATTTATTTTTTGGATCCTTTTATAGCTCTTACGGTTATTTAAACTAGCTTTTCTTTTGTCGCAGCACGTTTTTTTCTAGTCTTACTAATAATAATTAAGTGTACTCGGTATAGGATCTGTTCAAGCAAGACCTCCACCTCCCAGCCGACGAGATAGAGCCGAAAAATTAAAACGTGCCCCGCAAGCACAGATCGTCCGAAAACAAATATACCGTTGCACGTTAGAGTAGCGGGTATAAAAACTATTATTAAAGAATTTACACAAAGTACAACATACATAAGCAGTGATGCACAAAATTACACAATGCCATACACATACATCACCGCAGTTACACATTATTTGTTAATTAGCATCTAACAAGATAAAAATCATGCAGAAGGAAATAAAATCAGAAGTAGCATTAATATTAATAACAACAAGTAAAAAAAGCTACAGTCGAGTCTGCTCGACAGTAATATACCCGCAACCCAGCTGCTCGTACATCATTTATTAGCGGAACAAAAACAAGTAAGAAAGCTGCATTCGAGTGTGCTCGACTGTAATATACCCGCTACCCAGCTGCTCGTACATCAAAATTATTTGCGGAACAATAAAAAACGGCTACAATCATATTTTGACCGTAACAGGCCGTGGACTTACAATATTTATGCAAAGTCAAAATCTAAAATAAAACAAGTAAGAAAGCTACAGTCGAGTGTGCTCGACTGTAATATACCCGCTACCCAGCTGCTTGTACATAATTTATTTGCGGAACAAAAAAACAGCTACAATCATATTTTGACCGTAAAAGGCTATGGACTTATAATATTTATGCAAAGTCAAAATATAAAATAAAAAAAAAAAAAACTTTTTTGCACACATTTAATTTTTGATGCGGGCGGGACTCGAACCCGTAAATGCATAATAGTACTGTTCGTTTTGCAGTCCACAACTTAACCCATTTCACCACCGTACACGCACACACGATTCGGCACAATGCTGCAAGCAGCGCTGCCGGCAGCGCCAGAATATATATACTTTATGGGGTCGGAGGTGTCTCCTTCTGCCTGTTACATACATTTTCGGTTTGAACAAAGTTATAATACGCTTCTACTCTATGAGTAGCGGGTATAAAAAAATAATTTTTTGCACACATTTAATTTTTGATGCGGGTGGGACTCGAACCCATAAATGCATAATAGTTCTGTTCGTTATGCAGTCCACAACTTAACCCATTTCACCACCGTACTCGCACACACTATTCGGCACAATGCTACTAGCAGCGCTGTCGGCAAAAGGAGTAAAAAGTATTGAAAACGTATAACTTTTATTCACGTACCAAAAAAAATCCAAGATTTATCACTTAAACAGTAAAACTAATAATTCTACCTGTTGAAGACTATAAATCGAATACGTGAATGTAAAAAACAATATGTGCCCTTTTCATACCTCTTTATATACTTGAATGGAAAGTGTTCTAACTTTTAATAAATTTTGTTAAAACGACCGATAGGTTCTATGGCATCTATACGATGTATCGGTCCGTACCGGCTCGTTCCGACTTATTTACAGCGGGCAGCAATAAGAAACATGTATACAAAATTTCATGAAGGTAGCTCAACAAGGAAGGCAAAAACTTTTCTTTGCAAAAAATAAGAAAAGTTCGATCTCCCCCACCATGACACGCATCCATGCGGAATCGAACCTTGGAGCCATTACCTAAGAGCTCCACCACTTCTCCATTCGGTCATTAAGCCATTACGCAAATTTTGCCAAAGTTACATTATGAGACCATTCGGAAATTCTTGCACGACAAAAACAAAGTCTGAATGCATGATGCGTGTTGTTGTTGATATTTATTCTCTTAACATAAACATACAATTAAACAAGACATTAAAAATAAACAAGTAAGAAAGCTGCATTCGAGTGTGCTCGACTGTAATATACCCGCTACCCAGCTGCTTGTACATCAAAATTATTTCCAGAACAATAAAGAACAATCATATTTTGACAGTAAAAGGATATGGACTTACAATATTTAAGGATATGGATAAGGATATGGACTTACAAAGTCAAAATCTAAAAAAAAAAATTATTTTTTGCACACATTTAGTTTTTGATGCGGTATCCAGGTACCAAAAAAATCCAAGATTTATCACTTAAACAGTTAAAAATAATAATTCTGCCAGTTGAAGACTATAATTCAAATACGTGCATGTAAAAAACAATATTTGCCCTTTTAATAATTCTTTATCTACTTGAATGGGAAGTGTTCTGGAGCACTCTAACTTTTAATAAATTTTGTTAAAAAAGCGACCGATATGTTCTATGGCGTCTATACGATGTATCGGTGCGTACCGGCTCGTTCCGACTTACTTACAGCGGGCAGCAATGAGAAACATGTATACAAAGTTTCATGAAGGTAGCTCAAAAAGGGAGGCAAAAACTTTCCTTTGCAAAAAATAAGAAAAGCTCGATCTCCCCCACCATGACACGTATGCATGCGGAATCGAACCTTGGACCCATTACGTAAGAGGTCCACCACTTCTCCATTCGGCCATTAAGCCATTACGCAAATTTTGCCAAAGTTACATTATAAGACCATTCGGAAATTCTTGCACGACAAAAGCAAAGTCTGAATGCATGATGCGTGTTGTTGTTGCTATTTATTCATAAATATGAAGAATATATAAGAAAAAGCTGCGCTCTAACAATCGCACACAGGTGATTTAAGAGACTGTCACTTCTCCACTTGTTAACAAAGTTCATTTTGAGCCATTAAAAATATTTTAAATAAAATGCACGACCACCAATTAATGCATATTCAAAAATTAAAGTAAAAGTTCTTAAAAAAAAAAGAAAAAGCTTAAGCGGCATGAACTGGGAATCGAACCACGGACCTGTCGGTTCAGGAGTTCATTGCTTTTCCACTAAGCTACTGACGCTGTTATCCAACAACTGCAAAAATGTGCATTGTATGGCATTCTTATTATTTCCTGTAGAAATAAAGAAATTGCGCTGCCGGAAGCGCGGTTTACAGCTAGGGAAAACGTTAAACTGAATAGCTTCTTTGTTTATTATCCGATTGTTACAAAATTTTCAGAGATAATCAGGCTAACTATAATTATCATATGGAACAATATGGCATCAAAATTGCGCTTGTAATCAATTTTTTTCGATTTACAGGGGCGGAAGGGGGCGTGGCCAAAATCCAAAATAAACTTGATCTTCTACTCTATGAGTAGCGGGTATAAAAAAAAACATTTTTGCACACATTTAATTTTTGATGCGGACGGGACTCGAACCCGTAAATGCATAATAGTACTGTTCGTTTTGCAGTCAACAACTTAACCCATTTCACCACCCTACACGCACACACGATTCGGCACAATGCTGCAAGTAGCGCTGCCGGCACCGCTGCTTACAGCTATGGAAAACGTTAAGCTGAATAACTTCTGTGTTTATTATCCGATTATTACCAAACTTTTAGAGATCATCTGCCTAGATATAGCTATCATATAAACCGAAAACGAACCAAATGGCATCAAAATTGCACTTGTAATCAATTTTTTTCAATTTGCAAGGGCGCAAGGGGGCGTGGCCAAAATCCAAAATAAACTTGACCAGCGTGCAATAATAACACATACTGTCCCCAAATTTGGTAGTTCTAGCTCTTATAATAGCTGAGATCTAGATTTTCACACGGACAGACAGACGGACAGACGGACAGACAGACAGACGGACAGACGGACATGGCTATATCGACTCGGCTGTTGATCCTGAGCCAGAATATATATACTTTATGGGGTCGGAGGTGTCTCCTTCTGCCTGTTACATACATTTTCGGTTTGAACAAAGTTATAATACCCTTCTACTCTATGAGTAGCGGGTATAACAAGTAAGAACGGCTAAAGTCAAGTGTTGACTGTATAAGACCATGGACTTCTAAAGATTATGAAAAAATACAGATTGGGAAAACTGTTATTAAACATTTCAAAGAAAGATAATTAACAAAACATATAGTTTTCAGTTAGACGCCAAGCTGTCCAAGCAGTTGGAAAAAACACTGCTTGGAGAAAGCACTGCTTGCTTGCTTGTAGTGGGCGCATTGCAAATCTATATGAAACATTGAATAACTTTTATGTTCATTATACGATCGGAACCAAATTTATAGCGATCGTTTAGCTAGTGATAGTTATCATACACAGTAAAACTGAATTCTGTAGCTTTATTATTGCGCTTGCTACACGGTTTTTCGAAGTGCGGGGGTGGAAATAGGCGTGACCCAAATTTTAATACAAAATTTTACAGCGTATGATTCACATAAGTGTTGTCATCGAATTTGGTGGCTCTAGCTTTATTAGTTTCTGAGATATAAGCGTTCATACAGACGGACAGACGGACATACGGTCATACGGACAGACGGACAGACACACATGGCCTGATCGACTCGGCTAGTGATCCTGAGCAAGAATATATATACTTTATGGGTTCGCAGATGCTTCCTTCTGCCGGTTTCGCACATTTCGACAAACACAATAGACCATGTATTTTTTTAAAATCCATGGTCTAACAAGTAAGAACGGGTACAGTCAAGTGATGACTGTAGAAGACCATGGATTTTCAAGGTTATGAAAAAAATCAGATTAAGAAAACTGTTATTGGTAAACGTGTTTTTCAAAGAAAATATTCTGTATACTTCCAAGTGAACGGACGCGTTTTTTCTTTGCTCCCCGCATCTTGAACTTTCTTTATTAAACCCGGCGTTTAATTGAATTAAATAACAGCCCTAATCACTTTTAACACTTCTATAATCAGGAATTCGTTCACTCGCGTGTGCATGCCTAATTAAAACTAACAAATTGTGTTTTGCTTAATTTTGATTTTGGTTTGTACTTTGAACTTGTTTACTGCTTCAACTTCTATTTTTAGAACTATTGTTGTTGTTCCTGACCTAATTTACTTTTTCTCTTTCACCGTGAGAGCACTTAACTCTCATTTACTCTCCCATACTTTAATTTTACTGTAGTTTTTGTTGTTGTGCGCTGCACCGCTTACACCCGAAATTGTCACTGTGGAGGCTGTGACGCCCATTACGCCTCTCTCCGATTTGTCCGGTGCGATCTCATTACCTGTGAGATCGTTAAATTTAGGAATTCAGGAAATTGTTCCCCAGGCAGCAGCGTCTTCCGGATTACCGGTTTCAAACGTACCCACTAATATCATATCAGTGGGTCATAAGGCTGTGACAGGAATCCCACCAAAGAAACAAATATTTGTTTGAAGGCTTGCCCCTGATCTCACATCAGATGATGTCATGGCTTTTATTCAAGCCAAAACTCAAGCCGACATAAAGGTGGAAAAATTTAGATTCTCTTACGAAAGGGATATTTCATCCTTTAAAATAAGTGTCCCTAATGATTTCTTTGACCGTATATGCTCGTCTGAATTCTGGTCTGATCATATTATGGTTAAAGAATTCGAGGCTAAAAAGAGAAAAAATCGGCAACCGATTACTCTTTCAGTCCCAAATCACACCACTACAACAAAGACAAATAAAATAACAAAAAACTAATTACTTCACTTTCCTTAACCTATCAAAACGTTAGAGGCCTATGTAGTAAACTAACTTCTTTATTTCGAAATAGTCTTTCATTTGCTTCCAGGTGCTTGTGTTTACTGAGACTTGGTTGAAGCCGGAGATTTTAAGCTCCGAAGTTTTTTCAAGTCGGTACACAACGTATAGACTTGACCGACCTGGCCAGCGGGGTGGCGGGGTTTTGATTGCAGTCGACTCTGCCATCACGTCGGATAAGATAGTGCCGGAGGTTCAATATGATATTGAATTTACTTGTGTAAAATTACATTTTCCCGGCTTTTGCTCCTATAGAACTTGCTCGTATGTTCCTCCGTCATCTGATAATTCTATCTTCAATCAACACTTGTCTTTAATTAAGTCTATTTTCAACCTGCTATCAAACAGGGATCAACTTATTGTCCTTGGTGACTTTAATATACCTGATTGTTGCTGGATACCTAGTGATGAGGAAAATTTTTTATTGCCCTCAAAACAGCATGACCTCTTTGATGGTTTGCAAGACATTTCAATGTCTCAGGTTAATCATGTCTCAAATTCCTTAAATCGTACACTTGATTTGTGTTACGTTTCTGATCATTCTAAGGTGACTCTGACCAGAGTCCAACCCTTGACCCAACCGGACGATCACTACCATCCCAAGTTTGAAGTTGTTTTCGAATTTGGTTCGAATGTGCTGGATAGTGTGAGAGTGCCATGTAAACGTGTTCGCTGCTTTCGTAATGCAGATTTCTCCAAACTTAATAACTTGATTTCATGTTGTGACTGGTCCGATCTTTATTCATGTACTGATATGGGCGACTCCATTAGTATTTTTTACGATACCTTAAACGTATTTTTTGATAATTGTGTTCCTCGTGTTTATCGAATGAGTTCAAGTAACCCTTCGTGGTTTACTAAAAAATTGTCAAGTTTAAAAAATCGAAAGTCTAAACTCTATAAGAAATATAGAGCAGGTCATTCTCCGGCCGCCTTTTCTCGTTATCTTATTGCTCGGTCAAACTTTATCGTGCTGAACGCTGCTTGTTACAAAAACTATTTGATTCGCTGCAGGATTCAGTTTCAGCAGAATCCTTAACAGTTTTATAATTTCGTTAACATGAAGCGTAAATCTAATACCACTCCTTCTAATTTACCGTTTAATAAGGATGACGCTAATAATGATCAGGCCATTGCCGACTTGTTTGCGAAGTTCTTTCAAACGACTTACTCAAAATTTACACAGTCCTCTCATACATACCCATATACCATTCCTAGCTCGAATGGAATTTCCACCCCTGTCCTTCATGAGAATAGTCTCTATAGGGATCTATGTCTGGTAAAACCTGTTTTCAATCCAGGTCCTGACGGAATTCCCGGTTGCGTACTTCGTTACTGTGCCAATTCATTAACTAAACCGTTGCACAGACTATTTGCACTGTCCTTAAACACTTCCTCTTTTCCATTGATTTGGAAGGAATCATTTATAATTCCTCTTCACAAAAAAGGCAGTAAGTCTGATGCAAGCAATTATAGAGGTATCTCTAAATTGTCGGCTATACCTAAACTCTTTGAGTATGTTTTGACTCCGTACGTGCAACATTATTGCAGATCTCTCATGTCTCCTAGTCAGCATGGATTCGTGAAACGTCGTTTAACTTCGACAAATTTGCTTGAGCTGACATCTTTTATAATTACCGGTTTTCGGAAAAATCTACAGACTGATGTCATTTATACTGATTTCAGTAAAGCTTTTGACTCAGTAAACCACTCCCTTCTCGCACACAAACTTAACCTTCTGGGCTTTACACCCAAATTCCTTAGTTGGATCGTAAGTTATCTAACCGACCGAACTTAAAGAGTCTCATTCAAAAATGCTCTTTCTAAACCACTTTATGTCACCTCTGGTGTTCCTCAAGGAAGCCATCTGGGTCCCCTTCTTTTCACTCTTTTTATTAATGATCTACCTTTGGTCATACGTTACTCGCGTACTCTTATGTATGCAGACGATGTTAAGCTATGCTATCAATTTAAAGATGTATCTTAAGACTCTTCTCTTCAAGACGACCTTGACCGTTTTCAAAGTTGGTGCAGTGCAAACCAATTAAACTTGAACATGGGTAAATGCAAACTAATGACTTTCTCTCGGGCCAGTCCCAAGTACGCCTCATACACTCTCTGTGGTTGCCCCCAGGATAGAATTACCTTGGCTGATGATCTGGGCGTTCGTTTGGATCGCAAACTTAAATTTACTGAACACATTATTTCTATGGTCAATAGGGCCATGGGTGTTCTGGGCTTTATAAAGCGGTGGTCTAAGGAATTCAACAACCCTTATGTCACAAAAACTCTTTATATCTCTCTTGTGCGTCCTATTCTTGAGTATGGTTCATGTGTTTGGTGTCCTCAGTATTCATTTTACAAGGACCGCATTGAATCTGTGCAAAAGAATTTTTTAATTTTTGCCCCACGAGGCCTTAATTGGGATGCAAACTTAAGATTACCTCCTTACTCTAGTAGACTTCTCTTATTAAATCTTCGGTTTTTAGAAAATCGTAGAACCATGCTTGGTGTACTGTTTATAAATAAACTCATTCAAGGTGATATTGATAGTGAAGACTTGGTTAGCCAGTTATACTTCTCTGTCCCCTTTAGAAACTCTCGTAACTTCCTACCTCTAGCACTTTCTTACTGTAGGTCGAACTATGCCTTGCATGAACCCTTTAGGGCATTATGTTCGAACTATAACAACTTATATTTTATCATAGCTAATTCAAATTCTGTAGACTTAAAATCTTTAATTCTTTCTCATCTGTGTAGAATTTAGTCCTCACTAGTGTATTTTTCTCTTTTCCTCGTTTATCTTTTTCTATCCATGAATCTATATATCTTTACTTACTATCTAATGTTGGATTTTCTTTTACGCTTCCTCCGGTCGATGTAGCGTACTAACAACTAACACCTAACACTAACAACTAACACCTAACAATCTTCTCTGATCTGATTGGGTTTTTCTGGGTTTTCCCCAATCCTTTTGCAACAAATGTTGGATCATTTTAAATAAATAAAATTTTTAATTATTCTTTTGTTCACCCAGACTAGACGTTAAATTTTTGTTTTAAATTGTAATTATTTACTTCACTTTTAATTTTAATTTTTTTAATCTTAAAGATAATTTTAACTTAATTATATGAAAAAAAATTTTTTTTTTTTTAATTTTCAATCTTTTAAAATTTTGTGTCGGCTGCCATTAGTTGACGTTAAATAAATAAATAAATAAAAAAACAAGTAAGAAAGCTACAGTCGAGTGTGCTCGACTGTAATATACCCGCTACCCATCTGCTCGTACATCATTTATTTGCGGAACAAAAAAAAACGGCTACAATCATATTTTGACCGTAAAAGGCTATGGACTTATAATATTTATGCAAAGTCAAAATCTAAAATAAAAAAAAAAACATTTTTGCACACATTTAATTTTTGATGCGGGCGGGACTCGAACCCGTAAATGCATAATAGTACTGTTTGTTTTGCAGTCCACAACTTAACCCATTTCACCACCGTACACGCACACACGATTCGGCACAATGCTGCAAGCAGCGCTACCGGCAGCGCTGCTTACAGCTATGGAAAACGTTAAGCTGAATAACTTCTGTGTTTATTATCCGATTGTTACCAAATTTTCAAAGATCATCTGGCTAGCTATAGTTATCATGTAAACCGAAAATGAACAATATGGCAACAAAATTGCGCATCTAATCAATGTTTTTTCGATTTACGGGGGCGGAAGAGGGCTTGGCCAAAATCCAAAATAAACTTGATCAGCGTGCAATAATAACACATATTGTCACCAAATTTGGTAGTCCTAGCTCTTATAATAGCTGAGATCTAGATTTTCACACGGAAAGACAGACGGGCAGACGGACATGGCTATATCGACTCGGCTGTTGATCCTGAGCCAGAATATATATACTTTAAGGGGTCGGAGGTGTCTCCTTCTGCCTGTTACATACATTTTCGGTTTGAACAAAGCTATAACACCCTTCTACTCTATGAATAGCGGGTATAACAAGTAAGAGAGCTACATTCGAGTGTGCTCGATTGTAATATACCCGCTACCCAGCTGCTCGTACATCAAAATTATTTGCGGAACAATAAAGAACGGCTACAATCATATGTTGACCTAAAAGGCCATGGACTTACAATATTTATGCAAAGTCAAAATCTAAAATAAAAAAAATAATTTTTTGCACACATTTAATTTTTGATGCGGGTGGGACTCGAACCCATAAATGCATAATAGTTCTGTTCGTTTTGCAGTCCACAACTTAACCGATTTCACCACCGTACACGAACACACTATTCGGCACAATGTTGCAAGCAGAGCTGCCGGCAAAAGGAGTAAAAAGTATTGAAAGCTTATGACTTTTATTCATGTACCAAAAAAATCCAAGATTTATCACTTAAACAGTAAAAATAATAATTCTACCTGTTGAGGACTATAAATCGAATACGTGCATGTAAAAAACGATATGTGCCCTTTTAATACCTCTTTATACATTTAAATGGAAAGTGTTCCAGAGCACTCTAACTTTTGATAAATGTTGTTAAAAAAAACGTCCAGTGGGTTCCATGGCATCTATACCATGTATCGGTCCGTACCGGCTCGTTCCGACTTATTTACAACGGGCAGCAATAAGAAACATGTATACAAAGTTTCATAAAGGTAGCTCAAAAAGGGAGGCAAAAACTTTTTTTTTGAAAAAATAAGAAAAGTTCGATCTCCCCCACCAAGACACGCATGCATGCGGAATCGAACCTTGGACCCATTACCTAAGAGGTCCACCACTTCTCCATTCGGTCATTAAGCCATTACGCAAATTTTGCCAAAGATTCATTATGAGACCATTCGGAAATCGCACACAGCTGACTTAAGAGACTGTCACTTCTCCACATGTTAACTAAGTTCATTGTGAGCCATTAAAAAATTGTTAAATAAAATGGACGACCACCAATTAATGCATATTCAAAAATTAAAGTAAAAGTTCTTAAAAAAAAAGGAAAAGCTTAAGCGGCATGAACTGGGAATCGAACCACGGGCCTGTCGGTTCAGGTTCATTGCTTTTCCACTAAGCTACTGACGCTGTTTTCCAACAACTACAAAAATTTAGATTTTCACACGGACAGACAGACGGATAGACGGACATGGCTATATTGACTCGGCTGTTGATCCTGAGCCAGAATATATATACTTTATGGGGTCGGAGGTGTCTCCTTCTGCCTGTTACATACATTTTCGGTTTGAACAAAGAACTTATACTTTAATTTAGAATGTGCATTAATTGGTGGTCGTGCATTTTATTTAAAATTTTTTGAATGGCTCACAATGAACTTAGTTAACAAGTGGAGAAGTGACAGTCTCTTAAATCAGCTGTGTGCGATTGTTAGAGCGCAGCTTTTTCTTATATTTTTTTAGTTTTGTTTTTTATTTAATTGTATGTTTAAGTTATGAGAATAAATAGCAACAACAAAACGCATCATGTATTCAGACTTGATTTTGTCGTGCAAGAATTTCCGAATGGTCTCATAATGTAACTTTGGCAAAATTTGCGTAATGGCTTAATGACCGAATGGAGAAGTGGTGGACCTCTTATGTAATGGGTTCAGGGTTCGATTCCGCATGCATGCATGTCATGGTGGGGAGATCGAGCTTTTCTTACTTTTTGCAAAGAAAAGTTTTTGCTTCCCTTTTTAAGCTACCTTCATGAATCATGTTTCTTATTGCTGCCCGCTGTAAATAAGTCGGAACGAGCCAGTACGGACCGATACATCGTATAGATGCCATAGAACCTATTGATCATTTTTTGTAAATCCCTGTAAATCGAAAAAAATTGATTACAAGCGCAATTTTGATGCCATATAGTTCCATATGATAATTATAGTTAGCCTGATAATCTCTGAAAATTTTGTAACAATCGGATAATAAACAAAGAAGCTATTCAGTTTAACGTTTTCCCTAGCTGTAAACCGCGCTTCCGGCAGCGCAATTTCTTTATTTGTACAGGAAATAATAAGAATGCCATACAATGCACAGTTTTTGCAGTTGTTGGATAACAGCGTCAGTACCTTAGTGGAAAAGCGATGAACTCCTGAACCGACAGGTCCGTGGTTCGATTCCCAGTTCATGCCGTTAAGCTTTTTCTTTTTTTTTTAAGAACTTATACTTTAATTTTTGAATATGCATTAATTGGTGGTCGTGCATTTTATTTAAAATTTTTTTAATGGCTCACAATGAACTTTGTTAACAAGTGGAGAAGTGACAGTCTCATAAATCACCTGTGTGCGATTGTTAGAGCGCAGCTTTTTCTTATATTTTTTTATTTTAATTTTTATTTAATTATATGTTTATGATTGTTATTTATGAATAAATAGCAACAACAACACGCATCATGCACTGTTTTTTACATGCACGTATTCGAATTATAGTCTTCAACTGGTAGAATTATTATTTTAAACTGTTTAAGTGATAAATCTTGGATTTTTTTGGTACCTGGATAAAAGTTATACGTTTTCAATACTTTTTAATCCTTTTGCCGGCAGCGCTGCTTGCAGCATTGTGCCGAATAGTGTGTGCGTGTACGGTGGTAAAGTGGGTTAAGTTGTGGACTGCATAACGAACAGAACTATTATGCATTTATGGGTTCGAGTCCCACCCGCATCAAAAATTAAATGTGTGCAAAAAATTATTTTTTTTTTAGATTTTGACTTTGCATAAATATTGTAAGTCCATAGCCTTTTACTGTCAAAATATGATTGTAGCCGTTCTTTATTGTTCCGGAAATAATTTTGATGTACGAGCAGCTGGGTAGCGGGTATATTACAGTCGAGCACACTCGAATGTAGCTTTCTTACTTGTTTTTACTGTTTAAGTGATAAATCTTGGACTTTTTGGTACCTGAATAAAAGTTATACGTTTTCAATACTTTTTACTCCTTTTGCCGGAAGCTCTGCTTGCAGCATTGTGCAGAATAGTGTGTTCGTGTACGGTGGTTAAAGGGGTTAAGTTGTGGACTGCAAAACGAACAAACCTATTACGCATTTACGGGTTCGAGTCCCACCCGCATCAAAAATTAAATGTGTGCAAAAAATTATTTTTTTTATTTTAGATTTTGACTTTGCATAAATATTGTAAGTCCATGGCTTTTGATGCTGATGATTGCAGCCGTTCTTTATTGTTCCGCAATTAATTTTGATGTACGAGCAGCTGGGTAGCTGGTATATTACAGTCGAGCACACTTGAATGTAGCTTTCTTACTTGTTTTTTTTCTTACAATTTTCTTACTTATTGCTTATTATACCCGCTACTTATAGAGTAGAAGGTTATAATAACTTTGTTCAAACCGAAACTGTATGTTACAGGCAGGAGACACCTCTGGACCCATAAAGTATATATATTCTGGCTCAGGATCAACAGCCGAGTCGATTGAGCCATGTCCGTCTGTCTGTCTGTCCTTCTGTCCGTCTGTCCGTCAGTCTGTATGAACGTCGAGATCTCAGCTATTACAAAAGCTAGAGACACTAAATTTGACATGATGTTTCCTGTATACCATACACAGATCAAGTTTATTTCAAATTTGGAGTGCCACGCCCACCTCCCATGCAAATCAATAAATAACGAATATTAAAGAAAGTATTACAGTTACAGACACCAAATTTGGAATGATGGTTCCTGTAAACTATGCGCAGAATGTGTTTTTTTTTTCAAATTTGGGGTGCCACGCCCACCGCCCACGCAAATTGATAACTTACGAATATCAAGGAAAGTATTATAGTTACAGCCACCAAATTTGGCATGATGATTTCAGTAAATCATGCTCAGATGATGTTTATTTGAAATTTTAATATTCAGGAAAATTAAAGAAAGTATTTAGATTACAGATTTCTGATTTGGAACACGTAAAGATGTTGGTAATATGCACCCAATCCCAAAATTATAATCCGATCGGACAATAAATACAGAAGTTATTAAAGAAAACGTTTTTCATAGTTCCGTTGCCCGCGTCATTACAGCATATCGTCTGCATCGTTTTAGCCTTTGTTTGTGGAATCGGTTCGCAACACTAGAAGTGGCCGACAGTTTTAATTAAATATCGATATCAATAGTGTCGTCAAATCAGAATATTATCGGATAAGTCAATTTGTGATGCAACTCTGCAATCGCAGTATACATAAAAAAAGATCTATCAAAAATAGAGAAGTCGATTTGAGAGTGTCAGTTGTGTCGGTTGTGTGTTCAAGCTCCATATTGTTTTGAATCAATTAAAACGCATTTAATTTCACAATTAGCAATATACTATTATGTTATAAAACTAAACTAAATTCTCAGTGTTTTAATTAAAGTAAACGAGACGAACATCGGCCTTTCCTACAAATTTGGTGTCAGAAGTGGGTATAGCGTCTTATGCGATGTAAATGAGAAGAACATTGTGAAATACTTCTAATGCGAAGTAGATTTGTGAGAGAAAATGAAGAACAACAGTGACACAGAAAAGACTTGGTTGCATTATAATTCTTTAAAATTATAAGGCAAAATGGCGAATATTGTGAAAACTAATCAAATTCCAAAATAGGGGCGTGACATTGTTAAATTTAGTTCACTGGAAGTGGCAAACCGTTAAAAATTTTTGTACGGACTGGCGCCAGTTGCTAGAAGTCTGCAGTGAGCTAGAGCGAGACGACTAGTGCATATTCTGTCGTAACACATAGCGAACGACGAGTGCGAATTGGCTTGGCAAAAGCTGGAAGCGACGATCTGAAGAGAGTGCGTGCGCGTGAGAGGGTAGATTGGCTTGGCAGAGGCTAGAAGCGACGATCTATATGGAGTTCGTGTACGTGGGAGCTCGGATTGGCTTGGCGGATGCTGAAAGCGAAGATTTGTAAAGAGTTCGAGTACGCCGGAGCAGACAGTTAGCAGAGAGGCTGAGTTGCAGTGAGAAAATTACAGAGGGTGATATCAAGCAAAGCGGAGCGACGAATTTAACAGCTGCGTGTTCTACATACAGGACTGCAGTGCAACGACCGTGAGGTAACAGTAGGTTATTAAGTTTAATTTAAATTTTATATAAACAAAAGGTTTAAAGTTGCAAAAAATTTAAAACAATTGAATTGTATTTACCACCAAGAATAGAATATTCTGTTTTAAAAATATTTTAAATACTTGTCAAGCACGAGCAACAACAGTAACAACATGAACAGAGACGAAATCTTAGCATTACGGGTTAAAGAATTGCGAGAAAAGTTTTTAGAACGTAACTTACCTACCACAGGCAGAAAGACAACATTACAAGACTAATTGCTAGAATGTTTTGGATTGCAAGTTGATGTAAACGATGATACCTCTGATGATAACGATTCGGTGATAGCTAACTCTACAGTTCCAGAAACACGTTCAATATTTACGTTGAGGGATATTGAAGATTCACTGTCTCAGTTTAGTGGATCAGGGCAGCCATCAGTTGAACAATGAATTCAAGAATTTGAAGATAACGCAGAAGCAGTTCATTGGAACAACCTTCAAAAGTTTATATATTCAAAGCAAATGCTAAAAGGTGCAGCAAAAATATTCATGCGCAGCCAAAACGGAATTTCTGATTGGAATTCACTTAAACAAAACTCTGCCAACAAAAGTTTGGAGCATCTATTTCGTCAATTGAAATTCATCCTATGTTACGAAATCGGCGCAAGCGTGTAGGTGAGGACTACAGAGAATATTTATACAGTCTCATGGAAATAGGCAAGTCAGTTAGTTTGGACGAGAAAAGCTTAATAGAGTACTTTATTAAAGGTATTCCCGATTCAAGAAGTAATAAGAGTAATTTGTATCAAGCTAGGATAGTACAAGAGTTGAAAGAGCAAGTTTTAATTTACGAAAAGATTCGTAGCAGTCGCCATCAAACTCATAGCGGAAAAGATGAAGGATGTAAAAACAAGAAAGTTGACGCTGAAAAAACGGACGCTAAGAAAACTAGGAAATGTTTTAAATGTGATGATCCATCACATTTGGCAAAAGATTGTAAGCAGGCAGTAAAATGCTTTAAATGCAGTCGTTGCAGTTATCGCATGCAGACAAATGTGTTGTCGATACTCAAATTGTAAAGTGGTTAGATGAAAATATAATTCAGACCAGTACATCGGAATATGCATCTCCTATAGTTTTTGTACCAAAAAAAGATGGCAGTAAAAGGTTATGTTGTGATTATCGTCGGCTAAATGTAAAGATCGTGAGAGACAACTTTCCTATGCCTTTGTTAGATGATGTTATCGAAAGGTTGCAAGGTCATAATGTGTTCACCACTCTTGATCTTGAAAACGGTTTTTTCCATGTGCCAATCGAACCAGGTTCCCGAAAATTTACTTCGTTTGTCACACACGCAGGGCAGTTTGAATTCCTTTCTGATCCATTTGGAATATCTAATTCCCCAGCAGTATTTTCTCGATTCATTCATGCAATTTTTGTGGATTTGGCCAAAAAGATATTGTTGTCAGGTATAGGGATGACCTTATTATCCCCGCTAAGGACATAACTGAAGGTGTCCAGAAATTGAGCTACGTGTTGAGTAGAGCAGCAGAGTATAATTTGCAAATCAAGTGGAAGAAGTGTCGGTTTTTGCAGAATAAAGTAGACTTCCTGGGATATATCGTAGAGGAAGGTACAATTAGGCCTTCTAAGGCAAAAACAAAAGCTGTTCAGAATTTTCCGATTCCATCCAATCGTAAGAGTTTGCAAGGTTTCCTTGGGTTGACATCATATTTTAGGCCTATATTGAGTCGTACGCGTTGGTAGCGAATCCACTTTCCGACTTACTTCGAAAGAATGCAGAATTTGAATATAAAGAGGATCAGTTTACAGCATTCAGGCAGTTGCAAGTGGCATTAACGAGTGCACCAGTGTTGCAGTTGTATGACCCAAAGGCGCAGACATATTCATTCATACAGACGCTTCTATAAACGGTTATGGCGGTGTGTTACATCAAAAGGCTAGAGAAGATCAACTATTTCACCCGATTCAGTATTTAAGTCGTAAAACGAAGCCAACAGAAGAAAAATACCATTCGTATGAAACCAAAGAATTAAGAGGAACAAATTAAAAGGGAAAGCCAAGAAAATGAAAGTTACATTCAATAAAAGTTTAGTGGAATTAAATTAGTGAAACAGAAATAAAATAGAGATTTAAACGAAATTACAGAAATAATTAAAAAAGAAATAAAATTTAGAAAAATGTATGAAATATGAATGAAAACAAAAAGGTATTAAATGAATTAAATTAAAGTTAGCAACTGTAACAGGATTTTGATTTTGATCTTTGATTTTAAAACTTATCAACAAGGCAGCATGGCCTTATGTACTATCTTTTTTTAGACCATGGATTTTAAAAAGAATACATGGTCTTTTGTTTTTGTCAAAATGTGCGTAACAGGCAGAAGGAGGCATCTGCGACCCCATAAAGTATATATATTCTTGCTCAGGATCACTAGCCGAGTCGATTAATCCATTTCTGTCTGTCCGTCTTTCCGTTTGTATGAACGCCTATATCTCAGAAACTTAAAAAAGCTAGAGCCACCAAATTTGGTGACAACACTTATGTGAATCATACGCTGTAAAATTTTTATTAAAATTTGAGCCACTCCTACTTCCGCCCCCGCAAGTCGAAAAACCGTATTGCAAGCGCCTATATCTCAGAAACTTAAAAAGCTAGAGCCACCAAATTTGGTGACAACACTTATGTGAATCATACGCTGTAAAATTTTAATTAAGATTTGGGCCACGCCTACTTCCGCCCTCGCAAATCGATAAACCGTATAGAAAGCGCAATAATAAAGCTAGAGTATTCAGTTTTGGTGTGAATGATAACTATCACCACCTAAACGATCGCTGAATTTGTTTGGATAATGAACATAAAAGTTATTCAACTTTTCAAATAGATTTGCACTGCGCCCACTGCAAGCAAGCAAGCAGTATTTTTTCCAAGCAGTGTTTTTTCCAAGCAGTGTTTTTTCCAAGCAGTGTTTTTTTCCAACCGCTTGGACTGCTTGGCATCTTACTGAAAATAATATGTTGTTTATTATTTTTCTTTACCAATAACAGTTTTTTAAATCCTATTTTTTTTATAACCTTGAAAAATCCATGGTCTTATACAGTCAACACTTGACTGTATCCATTCTTACTTGTTCTTATTATTAAATGAATAAAATTATTATAATGTTTTGGTAAATATATATAGTTTTCCTTAAGTGAAAAGGCGAAATGTGTAATGAAAGGTAAATCATGGAGGGTGGGTACAGAGGCGGGCTACTATACCATCAGTGTAGCCTCATTTCCATTAGATATACTGCCATATCAGCATTATACACTCATGAGCTGTCAGACTTTTGTTCTTTCTTTTAAATTTTTATACCCGCTACTCATAGAGTAGAAGGGTATTATAACTTTGTTCAAACCGAAAATGTATGTAACAGGCAGAGGGAGACACCTCCGACCCCATAAAGTAAATATATTCTGGCTCAGGATCAACAGCCGAGTCGATATAGCCATGTCCGTCTGACCGTCTGTCTATCCGTGTGAAAATCTAGATCTCAGCTATTATAAGAGCTAGGACTACCAAATTTGGTGACAATATGTGTTATTATTGCACGCTGATCAAGTTCATTTTGGATTTTGGCAACTCCCTCTTCCGCCCCTGTAAATCGAAAAAAATTAAGTACAAGCGCAATTTTGATGCCATATTGTTCATTTTCGGTTTACATGATAACTATAGCTATCCAGATGATCTCTGAAAATTTGGTAACAATCGGATAATAAACACAGAAGTTATTCAGCTTAACGTTTTCCATAGCTGTAAGCAGCGCTGCCGGCAGCAAAAACGAACAGTACTATTATGCATTTACGGGCTCGAGTTTGATGCGGGAAAAATTAAATGTGTGCAAAAATGTTTTTTTTATTTTAGATTTTGACTTTGCATAGATATTGTAAGTCCATAGCCTTTTACGGTCAAAATATGATTGTAGCCGTTTTTTTGTTCCGCAAATAAATGATGTACGAGCAGCACCAAAATTATTTGCGGAACAATAAAGAACGGCTACAATCATATTTTTAACCGTAAAAGGCCATGGACTTACAATATTTATCCAAAATCAAAATCTAAAATAAAAATAATAATTTTTTGCACACATTTAATTTTTGATGCGGGTGGGACTCGAACCCATAAATGCATAATAGTACTGTTCGTTATGCAGGTCACAACTTAACCCATTTCAGCACCGTACACGTACACACTATTCTGCACAATGCTGCAAGCAGCGCTGTCGGCAAAAGGAGTAAAAAGTATTGAAAACGTATAACTTTTATTCAGGTACCAAAAAAATCGGTTTACATGATAACTATAGCTATCCAGATGATCTCTGAAAATTTGGTAACAATCGGATAATAAACACAGAAGTTATTCAGCTTAACGTTTTCCATAGCTGTAAGCAGCGCTGCCGGCAGCAAAAACGAACAGTACTATTATGCATTTACGGGCTCGAGTTTCATGCGGGAAAAAATTAAATGTGTGCAAAAATGTTTTTTTTTTATTTTAGATTTTGACTTTGCATAGATATTGTAAGTCCATAGCCTTTTACGGTCAAAATATGATTGTAGCCGTTTTTTTTTGTTCCGCAAATAAATGATGTACGAGCAGCTGGGTAGCGGATATATAACAGTCGAGCAAATTCGAATGTAGCTTTCTTACTTGTTTTTATACATATTTATAATTATCTTGTTCATCTTCGTAATAGGCACGGGACTATAAATTTATTTCAACGTGGCTTTCTGATCGAGTGAGGGCTTTATTATTTGGCCAACGAACCTCCCAATGCGATTTTAAGCTAGCCGCAACTAGGGTCCCAATCGGCCAACGGTTTAGCGAAGATCTCACCACTCAATCAATATGAATAGTACATTATACCCGCACTGGCCACACTTACCTATCTGTGGGCTTTATAAGCTGCAGCTGCTCCTTGAGTCATCATCAGTTGCATATACTCAAAATGCTGACCAACAACGAGCCCGTCGAACAATTATATTTCGGTTACGCCACCGCAGCCGGTCCAGAGTATAGTGAAAATGTGCAAGTGTTGCAGACCGAGACAGAAACCGATGACTTCCTTAACGGTTCCTATGTGTTCCGCGATCTAAAGCCAGCAGAAAAATTCGCGGCTCAACCACAAATAAAATTTGCGGCTTCACCAACAACAACATGCGCGGCACCATCTACATCATCCGCGGCAGCACCACAAACAACATTGGCAAAAGATTGTAAGCAGGCAGTAAAATGCTTTAAATGCAGTCGTTGCAGTTATCGCATGCAGACAAATGTGTTGTCGATACTCAAATTGTAAAGTGGTTAGATGAAAATATAATTCAGACCAGTACATCGGAATATGCATCTCCTATAGTTTTTGTACCAAAAAAAGATGGCAGTAAAAGGTTATGTTGTGATTATCGTCGGCTAAATGTAAAGATCGTGAGAGACAACTTTCCTATGCCTTTGTTAGATGATGTTATCGAAAGGTTGCAAGGTCATAATGTGTTCACCACTCTTGATCTTGAAAACGGTTTTTTCCATGTGCCAATCGAACCAGGTTCCCGAAAATTTACTTCGTTTGTCACACACGCAGGGCAGTTTGAATTCCTTTCTGATCCATTTGGAATATCTAATTCCCCAGCAGTATTTTCTCGATTCATTAATGCAATTTTTGTGGATTTGGCCAAAAAGATATTGTTGTCAGGTATAGGGATGACCTTATTATCCCCGCTAAGGACATAACTGAAGGTGTCCAGAAATTGAGCTACGTGTTGAGTAGAGCAGCAGAGTATAATTTGCAAATCAAGTGGAAGAAGTGTCGGTTTTTGCAGAATAAAGTAGACTTCCTGGGATATATCGTAGAGGAAGGTACAATTAGGCCTTCTAAGGCAAAAACAAAAGCTGTTCAGAATTTTCCGATTCCATCCAATCGTAAGAGTTTGCAAGGTTTCCTTGGGTTGACATCATATTTTAGGCCTATATTGAGTCGTACGCGTTGGTAGCGAATCCACTTTCCGACTTACTTCGAAAGAATGCAGAATTTGAATATAAAGAGGATCAGTTTACAGCATTCAGGCAGTTGCAAGTGGCATTAACGAGTGCACCAGTGTTGCAGTTGTATGACCCAAAGGCGCAGACATATTCATTCATACAGACGCTTCTATAAACGGTTATGGCGGTGTGTTACATCAAAAGGCTAGAGAAGATCAACTATTTCACCCGATTCAGTATTTAAGTCGTAAAACGAAGCCAACAGAAGAAAAATACCATTCGTATGAAACCAAAGAATTAAGAGGAACAAATTAAAAGGGAAAGCCAAGAAAATGAAAGTTACATTCAATAAAAGTTTAGTGGAATTAAATTAGTGAAACAGAAATAAAATAGAGATTTAAACGAAATTACAGAAATAATTAAAAAAGAAATAAAATTAAGAAAAATGTATGAAATATGAATGAAAACAAAAAGGTATTAAATGAATTAAATTAAAGTTAGCAACTGTAACAGGATTTTGATTTTGATCTTTGATTTTAAAACTTATCAACAAGGCAGCATGGCCTTATGTACTATCTTTTTTAGACCATGGATTTTAAAAAGAATACATGGTCTTTTGTTTTTGTCAAAATGTGCGTAACAGGCAGAAGGAGGCATCTGCGACCCCATAAAGTATATATATTCTTGCTCAGGATCACTAGCCGAGTCGATTAATCCATTTCTGTCTGTCCGTCTTTCCGTTTGTATGAACGCCTATATCTCAGAAACTTAAAAAAGCTAGAGCCACCAAATTTGGTGACAACACTTATGTGAATCATACGCTGTAAAATTTTTATTAAAATTTGAGCCACTCCTACTTCCGCCCCCGCAAGTCGAAAAACCGTATTGCAAGCGCCTATATCTCAGAAACTTAAAAGCTAGAGCCACCAAATTTGGTGACAACACTTATGTGAATCATACGCTGTAAAATTTTAATTAAGATTTGGGCCACGCCTACTTCCGCCCTCGCAAATCGATAAACCGTATAGAAAGCGCAATAATAAAGCTAGAGTATTCAGTTTTGGTGTGAATGATAACTATCACCACCTAAACGATCGCTGAATTTGTTTGGATAATGAACATAAAAGTTATTCAACTTTTCAAATAGATTTGCACTGCGCCCACTGCAAGCAAGCAAGCAGTATTTTTTCCAAGCAGTGTTTTTTCCAAGCAGTGTTTTTTCCAAGCAGTGTTTTTTTCCAACCGCTTGGACTGCTTGGCATCTTACTGAAAATAATATGTTGTTTATTATTTTTCTTTACCAATAACAGTTTTTTAAATCCTATTTTTTTTATAACCTTGAAAAATCCATGGTCTTATACAGTCAACACTTGACTGTATCCATTCTTACTTGTTCTTATTATTAAATGAATAAAATTATTATAATGTTTTGGTAAATATATATAGTTTTCCTTAAGTGAAAAGGCGAAATGTGTAATGAAAGGTAAATCATGGAGGGTGGGTACAGAGGCGGCCTACTATACCATCAGTGTAGCCTCATTTCCATTAGATATACTGCCATATCAGCATTATACACTCATGAGCTGTCAGACTTTTGTTCTTTCTTTTAAATTTTTATACCCGCTACTCATAGAGTAGAAGGGTATTATAACTTTGTTCAAACCGAAAATGTATGTAACAGGCAGAGGGAGACACCTCCGACCCCATAAAGTAAATATATTCTGGCTCAGGATCAACAGCCGAGTCGATATAGCCATGTCCGTCTGACCGTCTGTCTATCCGTGTGAAAATCTAGATCTCAGCTATTATAAGAGCTAGGACTACCAAATTTGGTGACAATATGTGTTATTATTGCACGCTGATCAAGTTCATTTTGGATTTTGGCAACTCCCTCTTCCGCCCCTGTAAATCGAAAAAAATTAAGTACAAGCGCAATTTTGATGCCATATTGTTCATTTTCGGTTTACATGATAACTATAGCTATCCAGATGATCTCTGAAAATTTGGTAACAATCGGATAATAAACACAGAAGTTATTCAGCTTAACGTTTTCCATAGCTGTAAGCAGCGCTGCCGGCAGCAAAAACGAACAGTACTATTATGCATTTACGGGCTCGAGTTTGATGCGGGAAAAAATTAAATGTGTGCAAAAATGTTTTTTTTTATTTTAGATTTTGACTTTGCATAGATATTGTAAGTCCATAGCCTTTTACGGTCAAAATATGATTGTAGCCGTTTTTTTGTTCCGCAAATAAATGATGTACGAGCAGCACCAAAATTATTTGCGGAACAATAAAGAACGGCTACAATCATATTTTAACCGTAAAAGGCCATGGACTTACAATATTTATCCAAAATCAAAATCTAAAATAAAAATAATAATTTTTTGCACACATTTAATTTTTGATGCGGGTGGGACTCGAACCCATAAATGCATAATAGTACTGTTCGTTATGCAGGTCACAACTTAACCCATTTCAGCACCGTACACGTACACACTATTCTGCACAATGCTGCAAGCAGCGCTGTCGGCAAAAGGAGTAAAAAGTATTGAAAACGTATAACTTTTATTCAGGTACCAAAAAAATCGGTTTACATGATAACTATAGCTATCCAGATGATCTCTGAAAATTTGGTAACAATCGGATAATAAACACAGAAGTTATTCAGCTTAACGTTTTCCATAGCTGTAAGCAGCGCTGCCGGCAGCAAAAAACGAACAGTACTATTATGCATTTACGGGCTCGAGTTTCATGCGGGAAAAAATTAAATGTGTGCAAAAATGTTTTTTTTTATTTTAGATTTTGACTTTGCATAGATATTGTAAGTCCATAGCCTTTTACGGTCAAAATATGATTGTAGCCGTTTTTTTGTTCCGCAAATAAATGATGTACGAGCAGCTGGGTAGCGGATATATAACAGTCGAGCAAATTCGAATGTAGCTTTCTTACTTGTTTTTATACATATTTATAATTATCTTGTTCATCTTCGTAATAGGCACGGGACTATAAATTTATTTCAACGTGGCTTTCTGATCGAGTGAGGGCTTTATTATTTGGCCAACGAACCTCCCAATGCGATTTTAAGCTAGCCGCAACTAGGGTCCCAATCGGCCAACGGTTTAGCGAAGATCTCACCACTCAATCAATATGAATAGTACATTATACCCGCACTGGCCACACTTACCTATCTGTGGGCTTTATAAGCTGCAGCTGCTCCTTGAGTCATCATCAGTTGCATATACTCAAAATGCTGACCAACAACGAGCCCGTCGAACAATTTTATTTCGGTTACGCCACCGCAGCCGGTCCAGAGTATAGTGAAAATGTGCAAGTGTTGCAGACCGAGACAGAAACCGATGACTTCCTTAACGGTTCCTATGTGTTCCGCGATCTAAAGCCAGCAGAAAAATTCGCGGCTCAACCACAAATAAAATTTGCGGCTTCACCAACAACAACATGCGCGGCACCATCTACATCATCCGCGGCAGCACCACAAACAACATTCGCAGCTCAACCACCAACCACATACTCTGCGCCAATAATATTTATGGCTCTATCACCAACACAATACGTGGCTCCACGGCAACAAAAAGTTGCCGCTCCACTACGAACAAAATTAGCGACTTCACCATCAACATTCGCGGTTCAACCACCAATAACATACGCGGCTGCACTTCAATCACAGCCAGTCGTCGATGCTTGTGAAGCGGAAGTGTTGCGCAAGCGTCGCCTGGTGGCAAATAAACGTGAACGACGACGCATGAACAACCTAAACGATGCCTTCGACAAGCTTCGCGATGTGGTTCGTCGCCTCTCCAAATACGAAACTCTGTAGACGGCACAAAACTATATTGATGATCTAATGAAGCTACTCAAAAACAAGTAAGGTCGGGCGCGCCCGACCATAAGATACCATTCGACCAACTTCGTAGTTGCACTAACTAGTACTAGTTCGCTCTCACACACACTTATAGACACACAAACAAAGGCTTAAGCGAAGCAGACGATATGCTATAATGACGCGGGCAACGGAACTATAAAAAATGTTTTCTTCTTCTGTATTTATTGTCCGATCGGATTGTAATTTTGGGATTGGGTGCATATTATCAGCATCTTTACGTGATCAAAATCTGTAACCTAAATACTTTCCTTAATATTGCTGAATTATCGATTCCGTGAGCGGTGGGCATGGCACCTCAAATTTCAAATAATCTCTATCTGCGCATGATTTACAGAAATCATCATGCCAAATTTGGTGTCTGTTACTGTAATACTTTCCATAATATTCAAAAATGATCGATTTGCGTGGGCCGTGGGAGCGGCACCCCAAATTTGAAATAAACATATTCTGCGTATGATTCACAGGAACCATCATGCCAAATTTGGTGTCTGTAACTATAATACTTTCCTTAATATTCGTAAATTATCGATTTGCGTGGGCGGTGGGCGTGGGACTTCAAATTTGAAATAATCTGCGTATGGCATACAGGAACCATCATGTCAAATTTGCTGTCCCTAGCTTTTGTAATAGCTGAGATCTCGACGTTCATACAGACAGACGGACGGACAGACAGACAGACGGACAGACGGACATGGCTCAACCGACTCGGCTTTTGATCCTGAGCCAGAATATATATACTTTATAGAGTCTGCCATGTCTCCTTCTGCCTATTACATACTTTTGCACAAACTGAGTATAACATTTTTGACCATTTTCAATGGTCGAATGGTATAAAAAATAAGAAATGAAAGGACGGGGTAGGAGCATCCGGCAGAGGGAGCGCAATGTGTTATGGTATCACTTGATCCTAGTGTCAACTTGCAAAGACAATTGGGAATTATTATACCATTCGACCATTGAAAATGGTCAAAAATGTTTATTATTTGGCCAACGAACCTCCCAATGCGATTTTAAGCTAGCCGCAACTAGGGTCCCAATCGGCCAACGGTTTAGCGAAGATCTCACCACTCAATCAATATGAATAGTACATTATACCCGCACTGGCCACACTTACCTATCTGTGGGCTTTATAAGCTGCAGCTGCTCCTTGAGTCATCATCAGTTGCATATACTCAAAATGCTGACCAACAACGAGCCCGTCGAACAATTTTATTTCGGTTACGCCACCGCAGCCGGTCCAGAGTATAGTGAAAATGTGCAAGTGTTGCAGACCGAGACAGAAACCGATGACTTCCTTAACGGTTCCTATGTGTTCCGCGATCTAAAGCCAGCAGAAAAATTCGCGGCTCAACCACAAATAAAATTTGCGGCTTCACCAACAACAACATGCGCGGCACCATCTACATCATCCGCGGCAGCACCACAAACAACATTCGCAGCTCAACCACCAACCACATACTCTGCGCCAATAATATTTATGGCTCTATCACCAACACAATACGTGGCTCCACGGCAACAAAAAGTTGCCGCTCCACTACGAACAAAATTAGCGACTTCACCATCAACATTCGCGGTTCAACCACCAATAACATACGCGGCTGCACTTCAATCACAGCCAGTCGTCGATGCTTGTGAAGCGGAAGTGTTGCGCAAGCGTCGCCTGGTGGCAAATAAACGTGAACGACGACGCATGAACAACCTAAACGATGCCTTCGACAAGCTTCGCGATGTGGTTCGTCGCCTCTCCAAATACGAAACTCTGTAGACGGCACAAAACTATATTGATGATCTAATGAAGCTACTCAAAAACAAGTAAGGTCGGGCGCGCCCGACCATAAGATACCATTCGACCAACTTCGTAGTTGCACTAACTAGTACTAGTTCGCTCTCACACACACTTATAGACACACAAACAAAGGCTTAAGCGAAGCAGACGATATGCTATAATGACGCGGGCAACGGAACTATAAAAAATGTTTTCTTCTTCTGTATTTATTGTCCGATCGGATTGTAATTTTGGGATTGGGTGCATATTATCAGCATCTTTACGTGATCAAAATCTGTAACCTAAATACTTTCCTTAATATTGCTGAATTATCGATTCCGTGAGCGGTGGGCATGGCACCTCAAATTTCAAATAATCTCTATCTGCGCATGATTTACAGAAATCATCATGCCAAATTTGGTGTCTGTTACTGTAATACTTTCCATAATATTCAAAAATGATCGATTTGCGTGGGCCGTGGGAGCGGCACCCCAAATTTGAAATAAACATATTCTGCGTATGATTCACAGGAACCATCATGCCAAATTTGGTGTCTGTAACTATAATACTTTCCTTAATATTCGTAAATTATCGATTTGCGTGGGCGGTGGGCGTGGGACTTCAAATTTGAAATAATCTGCGTATGGCATACAGGAACCATCATGTCAAATTTGCTGTCCCTAGCTTTTGTAATAGCTGAGATCTCGACGTTCATACAGACAGACGGACGGACAGACAGACAGACGGACAGACGGACATGGCTCAACCGACTCGGCTTTTGATCCTGAGCCAGAATATATATACTTTATAGAGTCTGCCATGTCTCCTTCTGCCTATTACATACTTTTGCACAAACTGAGTATAACATTTTTGACCATTTTCAATGGTCGAATGGTATAAAAAATAAGAAATGAAAGGACGGGGTAGGAGCATCCGGCAGAGGGAGCGCAATGTGTTATGGTATCACTTGATCCTAGTGTCAACTTGCAAAGACAATTGGGAATTATTATACCATTCGACCATTGAAAATACAGAATTTATTAAAGAAAACGTTTTTCATAGTTCCGTTTCCGCGTCATTAGAGCATATCATCTACATAATTTTAGCCTTTGTGTGTGTGTCTGTATGTGTGTGTGGGAGCGAGTTACTACTAGTTAGTGTAACTACAAAGTTGGTCGAATGGTATCTTTCGGTCGGGCCCGCTCGACTGTAGCTTTCCTACTTGTTATACCATTCGACCATTGAAAATGGTCAAAAATGGTATACTAAGTTTGTGCAAATGTATGTAACAGGCAGAAGGTGGCGTGGCAGACCCCACAAAGTATATATATTCTGACTCAGGATCACTAGCTGAGTCGATTGAGCCATGTCCGTCTGTCTGTCCGTCCGTCCGTCTGTCCGTTTGAAAGTCTAGATCTCAGCTATTACAAAAGCTAGAGACACCATATTTCACATGAAGGTTCCTGTATACCATAGGTAGATCGAGTTATTTTAAATTTTTGATGCCACGCCCACCTCCCATGCAAATCGAGAATTTTTGATTATCAGGAGAAGTATTGAAGTTACAGCTTTCTGCTCAACATCAATAATTGCAATATAAATCTATTCCCCAAATTACAATCCAATCGGACCATAAACACAGAAGTTATCCATGTTTTCGTTTTCCGTACTTCCACTGGTTGCGCCTGTGCTGCGCGTCGTGACGTTATCGTCACGATGCTTCGTTTCAGCCGTAGCATGTGTAGAGCTATGTAGTTTTCACATGTAGATGGCGCTATTCAAAAATAGATCTAATTTAAACAATAGGTGGCGAATAAACTTGTGCAGAGTTTTTTGATGGAATTAAATGTGTGATAATTTGTTTCGAAACTGGGCGAATGGTATCTTACTGTCGGGCGCGCTCGACTGTAGCTTTCTTTACTTGTTTTTTGACTGTAAAAGACCATGGACCTACAATACTGATGTAAAGTCAAAATCTAAAATAATAAAAAACAAGTAAGAAAGCTACATTCGAGTGTGCTCGACTGTAATATATCCGCTACCCAGCTGTTCGTACACCAAAATTATTTGCGGAACAATAAAGAACGGCTACAATCATATTTTAACCGTAAAAGGCCATGGACTTACAATATTTATCCAAAATCAAAATCTAAAATAAAAATAATAATTTTTTGCACACATTTAATTTTTGATGCGGGTGGGACTCGAACCCATAAATGCATAATAGTACTGTTCGTTATGCAGGTCACAACTTAACCCATTTCAGCACCGTACACGTACACACTATTCTGCACAATGCTGCAAGCAGCGCTGTCGGCAAAAGGAGTAAAAAGTATTGAAAACGTATAACTTTTATTCAGGTACCAAAAAAATCCAAGATTTATCACTTAAACAGTAAAAATAATAATTCTACCTGTTGAAGACTATAAATCGAACACGTGCATGTAAAAAACGATATGTGCCCTTTTAATAATTCTTTATATACTTGAATGGAAAGTGTTCTAGAGCACTCTAACTTTTAATAAATTTTGTTAAAAAATCGACCGATAGGTCCTATGGCATCGATACGATGTATCGGTCCGTACCGGTTCGTTCCGACTTATTTACAGCGGGCAGCAATAAGAAACATGTATACAAAGTTTCATGAAGGTAGCTCAAAAAGGGAGGCAATAACTTTTAATCGCAAAAAATAAGAAAAGTTCGATCTCCCCCACCATGACACGCATGCATGCGGAATCTAACCTTGGACCCATTACCTAAGAGGTCCACCACTTCTCCATTCGGTCATTAAGCCATAACGCAAATTTTGACAAAGTTACATTATGAGACCATTTGGAAATTCTTGCATGACAAAAACAAAGTCTGAATGCATGATGCGTGTTTTTGTTGATATTTAGTCTCATAACTTAAACATACAATTAAATAAAAAACAAAAATAAAAAAATATAAGAAAAAGCTGCGCTCCAACAATCGCACAGAGCTGATTTAAGAGACTGTCACGTCTCCATTTGTTAACTAAGTTCATTGTGAGCCATTAAAAAAATTTTAAATAAAATGCACGACCACCAATTAATGCATATTCAAAAATTAAAGTATTAGTTCTTAAAAAAAAAAGAAAAAGCTTAAGCGGCATGAACTGGGAATCGAACCACGGGCCTGTCGGTTCAGGAGTTCATCGCTTTTCCACTAAGCTATTGACGCTGTTATTCAACAACTGCAAAAATTTGCATTGTATGGCATTCTTATTATTTCCTGTACAAATAAAGAATTTGCGCTGCCGGAGACGCTGTTTACAGCTATGGAAAACGTTAAACTGAATAACTTCTGTGTTTATTACTCGATTGTTACCAAATTAAACCGAAAATGAACAATATGACATCAAAATTGCGCTTGTAATCAATTTTTTTTTATTTACAGGGGCGGAAGGGGGCGTGGCCAAAATCCAAAATAAATTTGATCATCGTGCAATAATAACACATACTGTCACCAAATTTGGTAGTTCTAGCTCTCATAATAGCTGACATTTAGATTTTCCCACGGACAGATAGACAGACAGACGGACAGACGGACATGGCTATATCGACTCGGCTGTTGATCCTGAGCCAGAATATATATACTTTATGGGGCCGGAGTTGTCTCCTTCTGCCTGCTACATACATTTTCGGTTTGAACTAAGTTATAATACCCTTCTACTCTATGAGTAGCGGGAATAACAAGTAAGAGAGCTACATTCGAAAGTGCTCGACTGTAATATACCCGCTACCCAGCTGCTCGTACATCAAAATTATTTGCGGAACAATAAAGAACGGCTACAATCATATTTTAACCGTAAAAGGCCATGGACTTACAATACTTATGCAAAGTCCAAATCTAAAATAAAACAAGTAAGAAAGCTACATTCGAGTGTGCTCGACTGTAATATACGCGCTACCCAGCTGCTCGTACATCAAAATTATTTGCGGAACAATAAAAAACGGCCACAATCATATTTTTAACCGTAAAAGGCCATGGACTAACAATTTATATGCGACGTCAAAATCTAAAATAAAAAAAATAATTTTTTGCACACATTTAATTTTTGATGCGGGTGGGACTCGAACCCATAAATGCATAATAGTTCTGTTCGTTAAGCAGTCCACAACTTAACTCAATTCACCACCGTACACGCACACACTATTCGGCATAATGCTGCACGCAGCGCTCCCACAAAAGTAGTAAAAAGTATTGAAAACGTATAACTTTTGTTCAGGTACAAAAAAAAATCCAAGATTTATCACTTAAACACTAAAAAAAATAGTTCTACCTGTTGAAGACTATAAATCGAATACATGCTACGTGCATGTAAAAAACGATATGTGCCCTTTTAATACCTCTTTATATACTTGAATGGATAGTGTTCTAGAGCACTCTAACTTTTAATAAATATTGTTTAAAAACGACCGATAGGTTCTATGGCATCTATACGATGTATCGGTCCGTATAAGAAACAATAAGAAACATGTATACAAAGTTTCATGAAGGTAGCTCAAAAAGGGAGGCAAAAACTTTTTTTTTGGAAAAAATAAGAAAAGTTCGATTGCCCCCACCATAACACGCATGCATGCGGAATCTAACCTTGGACCTAAGAGGTCCACCACTTCTCCATTCGGCCATTAAGCCATTACGCAAATTTTGACAAAGTTACATTATGAGACCATTTGGAAATTCTTGCACGACAAATACAAAGTATGAATGCATGATGCGTGTTGTTGTTGCTATTTATTCTCATAACTTAAACATACAATTAAATAAAAAAAACAAAAAAAAATATAAGAAAAAGCTGCGCTCTAACAATCGCACACAGCTGATTTAAGAGACTGTCACTTCTCCACTTGTTAAATAAGTTCATAAGAGCCATTAAAAAATTTTTAAATAAAATGCACGACCACCAATTCATGCATATTCAAAAATTAAAGTAAAAGTTCTTAAAAGAAAAAGCTTAAGCGGCATGAACTGGGAATCGAACCACGGGCCTGTCGGTTCAGGTTCAGGTTCATTGCTTTTCCACTAAGCTACTTTTTCTGTTTTCCAACAACTGCAAAAATTTGCATTGTAAGGCATTTTTATTATTTCCTGTACAAATAAAGAATTTGCGATGCCGGCAGCGCTGCTTACAGCTATGGAAAACGTTAAGCTGAATAACTTCTGTGTTTATTATCCGATTGTTACCAAATTTCCAGAGATCATCTGGCTAGATATAGTTATCATGTAAACCAAAAATGAATATGGCATCAAAATTGCGCTTGTAATCAATGTTTTTTCGAATAGAATACCATTAGAATACCATTTTTGACCATTTTCAATGGTCGAATGGTATAAAATTTCCTAATTGTGTTTACAAGCTGACACTAGGATCGAGTGATACTATAACACATTTCGCTCCCTCTGCCGGATGCTCCTACCCCGTCCTTTCATTTCTTATTTTTATACCCACTGCGCCCACTGCAATCAAGAAAGCAGTGTTTTTTCCAAGCAGTGTTTTTTCCAACTGCTTGGACTGCTTGGCCTCTAACTGAAAATAATATGTGTTGTTTATTATTTTTCTTTGAAAAACACGTTTACCAATAAAAGTTTTCCAAATCAGATTTTTTTCATAACCTTGAAAAATCCATGGTCTTATACAGTTAACATTGGACTGTAGCCGTTACTTGTTATACCCGCTACTCATTGAGTATAAGGGTATAATAACTTTGTTCAAACCGAAAATGTATGTAACAGGCAGAAGGAGACACCTCCGACCCCATAAAGTATATATATTCTGGCTCAGGATCAACAGCCGAGTCAATATAGCCATGTCCGTCTATCCGTCTGTCTGTCCGTGTGAAAATCTAAATTTTTGTAGTTGTTGGAAAACAGCGTCAGTAGCTTAGTGGAAAAGCAATGAACCTGAACCGACAGGCCCGTGGTTCGATTCCCAGTTCATGCCGCTTAAGCTTTTCCTTTTTTTTTAAGAACTTTTACTTTAATTTTTGAATATGCATTAATTGGTGGTCGTCCATTTTATTTAACAATTTTTTAATGGCTCACAATGAACTTAGTTAACATGTGGAGAAGTGACAGTCTCTTAAGTCAGCTGTGTGCGATTTCCGAATGGTCTCATAATGAATCTTTGGCAAAATTTGCGTAATGGCTTAATGACCGAATGGAGAAGTGGTGGACCTCTTAGGTAATGGGTCCAAGGTTCGATTCCGCATGCATGCGTGTCTTGGTGGGGGAGATCGAACTTTTCTTATTTTTTCAAAAAAAAAAGTTTTTGCCTCCCTTTTTGAGCTACCTTTATGAAACTTTGTATACATGTTTCTTATTGCTGCCCGTTGTAAATAAGTCGGAACGAGCCGGTACGGACCGATACATGGTATAGATGCCATGGAACCCACTGGACGTTTTTTTTAACAACATTTATCAAAAGTTAGAGTGCTCTGGAACACTTTCCATTTAAATGTATAAAGAGGTATTAAAAGGGCACATATCGTTTTTTACATGCACGTATTCGATTTATAGTCCTCAACAGGTAGAATTATTATTTTTACTGTTTAAGTGATAAATCTTGGATTTTTTTTGGTACATGAATAAAAGTCATAAGCTTTCAATACTTTTTTACTCCTTTTGCCGGCAGCTCTGCTTGCAACATTGTGCCGAATAGTGTGTTCGTGTACGGTGGTGAAATCGGTTAAGTTGTGGACTGCAAAACGAACAGAACTATTATGCATTTATGGGTTCGAGTCCCACCCGCATCAAAAATTAAATGTGTGCAAAAAATTATTTTTTTTTATTTTAGATTTTGACTTTGCATAAATATTGTAAGTCCATGGCCTTTTAGGTCAACATATGATTGTAGCCGTTCTTTATTGTTCCGCAAATAATTTTGATGTACGAGCAGCTGGGTAGCGGGTATATTACAATCGAGCACACTCGAATGTAGCTCTCTTACTTGTTATACCCGCTATTCATAGAGTAGAAGGGTGTTATAGCTTTGTTCAAACCGAAAATGTATGTAACAGGCAGAAGGAGACACCTCCGACCCCTTAAAGTATATATATTCTGGCTCAGGATCAACAGCCGAGTCGATATAGCCATGTCCGTCTGTCCCTCTGTCTGTCCGTGTGAAAATCTAGATCTCAGCTATTATAAGAGCTAGAACTACCAAATTTAGTGACAGTATGTGTTATTATTGCATGCTGATCAAGTTTGATTTGGATTTTAGGCACGCCTCCTTCCGCCCTCGTAAATCGAAAAACCATTAATTACAAGCGCAATTTTGATGCCATATTGTTCATTTTCGGTTTACATGATAACTATAGCTAGCCAGACGATCTCTGAAAATTTGGTAACAATCGGATAATAAACACAGAAGTTATTCAGCTTAACATTGTCCATAGCTGTAAGCAACGCTGCCAGCAGCGCTGCTTGCAGCATTGTGCCGAATAGTGTGTGCGTGTACGGTGGCGAAATGGGTTAAGTTCTGGACTGCAAAACGAGCAGTCCTATTATGCATTTACGGGTTCGAGTCCCGCCCGCATCACAAATTAAATGTGGGCAAAAATGTTTTTATACCCGCTACTCAGAGAGTAGAAGGGTATTATAACTTTGTTCAAGCCGAAAATGTATGTAACAGGCAGAAGGTGACACCTCTGACCCCATAAAGTATATATATTCTGGCTCAGGATCAACAGCCGAGTCGATATAGCCATGTCCGTCTGTCTGTCCGTCTGTTCGTCAGTCTGTCCGTGTGAAAATTTGGATCTCAGCTATTATAAAAGCTAGAACTACCAAATCTGGTGACAGTATGTGTTATTATTGCACGCTGGTCAAGTTTATTTTGGATTTTGACCACGCCCCCTTCCGCCCCTGTAAATCAAAAAAAATTGATTACAAGCGCAATTTTGATGCCATATTATTCATTTTCGGTTTTTATGATAACTATATCTAGCCAGATGATCTCTAAAAGTTTGGTAACAATCGGATAATAAACACAGAAGTTATTCAGCTTAACGTTTTCCATAGCTGTAAGCAGCGCTTCCGGCAGCGCAAATTCTTTATTTGTACAGGAAATAATAAGAATGCCATACAATGCAAATTTTTGCAGTTGTTGGATAACAGCGTCAGTAGCTTAGTGAGAAAGCGATGAACTCCTGAACCGACAGGTCCGTGATTCGATTCCCAATTCATGCCGCTTAAGCTTTTTCTTTTTTTTTTCTAAGAACTTATGCTTTAATTTTTGAATATGCATTAATTGGTGGTGCATTTTATTTAAAATTTTTTTAATGGCTCACAATGAACTTAGTTAACAAGTGGAGAAGTGACAGTCTCTTGAATCAGCTCTGTGCGATTGTTAGAGCGCAGCTTTTTCTTATATATTTTTATTTTTATTTTTTA
The DNA here is from genome assembly GCA_018904095.1 of Zaprionus ghesquierei. Classification (NCBI taxonomy): domain Eukaryota; kingdom Metazoa; phylum Arthropoda; class Insecta; order Diptera; family Drosophilidae; genus Zaprionus; species Zaprionus ghesquierei. The sequence goes on along the minus strand of JAEIGP010000002.1, from coordinate 781,076 downwards.
TTTAATTATATGTTTATGATTATTATTTATGAATAAATAGCAACAACAACACGCATCATGCATTCAGACTTTGTTTTTGTCGTGCAAGAATTTCCGAATGGTCTCATAATGTAACTTTGGGAAAATTTTCGTAATGGCTGAATGACCGAATCGAGAAGTGGTGGACCTCTTTGGTAATGGGTCCAAGGTGCGATTCCGCATGCATACGTGTCATGGTGGGGGAGATCGAACTTTTCTAATCTTTTGCAAAGAAAAGTTTTTGCCTCTCTTTTTGAGCTACCTTCATGACACTTTGTATACATGTTTCTTATTGCTGCCCCCTGTAAATGAGTCGGAACGAGCCAGTACGGACCGATACATCGTATAGATGCCATAGAACCTATCGGTCGTTTTTTTAACAAAATTTATTAAAAGTTAGAGTGCTCTAGAACACTTACCATTCAAGTATATAAAGAGGTATTAAAAGGGCACATATCGTTTTTTACATGCACGTATTCGATTTATAGTCTTCAACAGGCAGAATTATTATTGTTACTGTTTAAGTGATAAATCTTGGATTTTTGTGGTACCTGAATAAAACTTATACGTTTTTAATACTTTTTACTCCTCTTGCCGGCAGCGCTGCTTGCAGCATTGTGCCGAATAGTGTGTGCGTGTACGGTGCTGAAATGGGTTAAGTTGTGGACTGCATAACGAACGAAACTATTATGCATTTATGGGTTCGAGTCCCACCCGCATCAAAAGTTAAATGTATGCAAAAAATTATTTTTTTTATTTTAGATTTTGACTTTGCATAAATATTGTAAGTCCATGGCCGTTTACGGTCAAAATATGATTGTAGCCATTCTTTATTGTTCCGCAAATAATTTTGATGTACAAGCAGCTGGGTAGCGGGTATATTACAATCGAGCACACTCGAATGTAGCTTTCTTACTTGTTTTAACAAAATTTATTAAAAGTTAGAGTGCTCTGGAACACTTTCCATTCAAGTATATAAAGAAATTTTAAAAGGGCACATATCGTTTTTTACATGCACGTATTCGATTTATTGTCTTCAACAGGTAGAATTATTATTTTTACTGTTTAAATGATAAATCTTGGATTTTTTTAGTACCTGAATAAAATTTTTACGTTTTCAGTACTTTTTACTCCTTTTGCCGGCAGCGCTGCTTGCAGCATTGTGCCGAATCGTGTGTGGGTGTACGGTGGTGAAATGGGTTAAGTTTTGGACTGCATAACGAACAGAACTATTATGCATTTATGGGTTCGAGTCCCACCCGCATCAAAAATTAAATGTGTGCAAAAAATTATTTTTTTTATTTTAGATTTTGACTTTGGAAAGATATTGTAAGTCCATGGCCTTTTACGGTTAAAATATGATTGTAGCCGTTCTTTATTGTTCCGCAAATAATTGTGATGTACGAACAGCTGGGTAGCGGGTATATTACAGTCGAGCACACTCGAATGTAGCTTTCTTACCTGTTTTTTTTATTTTAGATTTTGACTTTGCATAAATATTATAAGTCCATAGCCTTTTACGGTCAAAATATGATTGTAGCCGTTTTTTTGTTCCGCAAATAAATGATGTACGAGCAGCTGGGTAGCGGGTAGATTACAGTCGAGTACTCTCGACTGTAGCTTTCTTACCTGTTTTTTATTATTTTAAATTTTGACTTTACATCAGTATTGTAGGTCCATGGTCTTTTACAGTCAAAAAACAAGTAAAGAAACCTACAGTCGAGCGCGCCCGACAGTAAGATACCATTCGCCCAGTTTCGAAACAAATTATCACTCATTTAATTCTATCAAAAAACGCAGCACAAGTTTATCCGCCACCTATTATTTAAATTAGATCTATTTTTGAATAGCGCCATCTTCATGTGAAAACTGCATAGCTTTACACACGCTACGGCTGAAACGAAGCATCTTGAGAATGACGTCACGACGCGCAGCACAGGCGCAAGCAGTGGAAGCACGGAAAACCGAAACATGGATAACTTCTGTGTTTATGGTCCGATTGGATTGTAAGTTGGGATTGGGTGCATATTATCAGCATCTTTACGTGTTTCAAAGCCAACATCTGTAACCTAAATACTTTCCTTAATATTCAAAAATAATCGGTTTGCGTGGGCGGTTGCGTGGCACTTCGTATTTGAAATAAACATATACTGCGCATGATTCACAGGAACCATCATGCCAAATTTGGTGTCCGTAACTGTAATACTTTCATTAATATTCGTAAATTATCAATTTGCGTGGGCGGTGGGCGTGGCACTCCAAATTTGAAATAAACTTGATCTGCGTATGGTATACAGGAACCATCATGTCAAATTTGGTATCCCAAGCTTTTGTAATAGCTGTGATCTCGTCGTTCATATAGACAGACGGACATGGCTCAATCGACTCGGTTGTTGATCCTGAGCCACAATATATATATTTTATGGGGTCTGCCATGTCTCCTTCTGCCTCTTACATACTTTTGCACAAACTTAGTATACCATTTTTGACCATTTTCAATGGTCCAATGGTATAAAAATGATTGTAGACGTTTTTTATTGTTTCGCAATTAATTCTGATGTGCGAGCAGCTGGGTAGCGGATATACAAAAGTCAAGCAAACTCGACTGTAGCTTTCTTGTTTCAATAATAAACATGATATTTACTTGTTTATTATATACTTTTATCGAAAATAAATTTTTATGGAAAACATCTATTTTATTTATCTTCCAAGTAAATTTTTGTTTTCTATTGCATAAAGCATCTCATTATTTAACAATTCTGCACATTAATTACATCCTTGAGATTAGGTCTGCATTTTCAACTGAGTATTTTTAAGTAGCGGATGTTGACACCCTCAACACGGCCAAAAAAGTCAAAACAACTGTTTGCCGCCACGATTGATGAGTTCCAACTTCCGGCACAGACGAAAATCGGGAACGAGAACTCTAAACGGAGGTAATTAATTGCCGAAAGTATCCTGTGAGGGCAAGATTGGTTAATTGATTTAAACACAGTCATTTGTAAATGTTACTCAGGGTAACTCACATCATTTCCGGATAGTTATCAAAATTAAACTGCGTTTTTCGATTTAAATATCACATTTAGGTTTATATTTATAAAGATTAATACTAAATACACATTCCAGTTACACATAAGACTTTCTTGTTAGACTACGGCTTGCTTTCTATTACTAACGTGTTTATATTCTTCACAAATAGATATATAGATTATGTTTATATATATTCTTAAATACATTATCTTGAGACGTTTGCTTGGGCGATCAGATGAAAGTCAGTCATACACCAGATACAAAATACGTATATAAAGAAATTGTTATTAATCAGCAAACTAGTTAAAACTTTCCGCTTAAAAATAATACAGTTGCTTACCTAGTCTGGGATCTATGTAGTTTATTTAGATTAGCCCACGATCCGCAGCTTTCCGGGAAGTCAAAATTACAACTATTTGGTGGGTGTGTGTTTGGATCTTTACAATCAACAAGTAAGAAAGCTACAGTCGAGTGTGCTCGACTGTAATATACCCGCTACCCAGCTGCTCGTACATCATTTTTGCGTATTTATGCAAAGTCAAAATCTAAAATAAAAAAAAAACAAGTAAGAAAGCTACAGTCGAGTGTGCTCGACTGTAATATACCCGCTACCAAGCTGCTCGTACATCATTTTTGCGGAATAAAAAAAACGGCTACAATCATATTTTGACCGTAATATTGCAATGGACTTACAATATTTATGCAAAGTCAAAATCTAAAATAAAAAAAAAATATTTTTGCACACATTTAATTTTTGATGCGGGCGGGACTCGAATCCGTAAGTGCATAATAGTACTGTTCGTTATGCAGTCCACAGCTTATCCCATTTCACCACCGTACACGCACATACTATTCGGCATAATGCTGCATGCAGCGCTGCTGATAGCGCTGCTTACAGCTATGGAAAACGTTAAGCTGAATAACTTCTGTGTTTATTATCCGATTGTTACCAAATCATCTGGCTAGCTATAGATATCATGCAAACCGAAAATGAACAATATGGGACCAAAATTGCGCTTTCAATCATTGTTTTCTCGATTTACGGGGGCGAAAGGGGGCGTTGCCAAAATCCAAAAAAAACTTGATCAGCGTGCAATAATAACACATACTGTCACCAAATTTGGTAGTTCTAGCTCTTATAATAGCTGAGATCTAGATTTTCACACGGACAGACAGACGGACAGACAGACCGGGCTATATCGACTCGGCTGTTGATCCTGAGCCAGAATATATATACTTTATGGGGTCGGAGGTAACTCCTTCTGCCTGTTACATACATTTTCGGTTTGAACAAAGTTATAATACCCTTCTACTCTATGAGTAGCGGGTATTAACATTTTTGCACACATTTAATTTTTGATGCGGGCGGGACTCGAACCCGTAAATGCATAATAGTACTGTTCGTTTTACAGTCCACAACTTAACCCATTTCACCACCGTACACGCACACACGATTCGGCATAATGCTGCAAGCAGCGCTGCCGGCACCGCTGCTTACAGCTATGGAAAACGTTAAGCTGAATAACTTCTGTGTTTACTATCCGATTGTTACCAAACTTTTAGAGATCATCTGGCTAGATATAGTTATAATATAAACCGAACATGAATAATATGGCATCAAAATTGCGCTTGTTATCAATTTTTTTTCGATTTACAGGGGCGGAAGGGGGCGTGGCCAAAAGCCAAAATAAACTTGACCAGCGTGCAATAATAACACATTCTGTCACCAAATTTGGTAGTTCTAGCTTTTATAATAGCTGAGATCTAGATTTTCACACGGACAGACAGACGGACAGACAGACAGACAGACGGACATGGCTATATCGACTCGGCTGTTGATGCTGAGCCAGAATATATATACTTTATGGGGTCGGAGGTGTCTCCTTCTTCCTTTTACATACATTTTCGGTTTAAGCAAAGTTATAATACCCTTCTACTCTATGAGTAGCGGGTATAAAAAAATAAAAAGCTTAAGCGGCATGAACTGGGAATCGAATCACGGGCCTGTCGGTTCAGGAGTTCGTCGCTTTTTCACTCAGCTATTGACGCTGTTATCCAACAACTGCAAAAATTTGCATTGTATGGCATTCTTATTATTTCCTGTACAAATAAAGAATTTGCGCTGCCGGAGACGCTGTTTACAGCTATGGAAAACGTTAAACTGAATAACTTCTGTGTTTATTACTCGATTGTTACCAAATTTTCAGAAATCATCAGGCTAGCTATAGTTATCATATAAACCGAAAATGAACAAAATGGCATCAAAATTGCACTTGTAATCAATTTTTTTCGATTTACAGGGGCGGATGGGGGCGTGGCCAAAATCCAAAATAAACTTGATCAGCGTGCAATAATAACACATACTGTCACCAAATTTGGTAGTTCGAGCTCTTATAATAGCTGAGATCTAGATTTTCACACGGACAGACAGACGGACAGACAGACAGACGGACAGACGGACATAGCTATATCGCCTCGGCAGCTGATCCTGAGCCAGAATATATATACTTTATGGGGTCGGAGGTGTCTCCTTCTACCTGTTACATACATTTTCGGTTTGAACAAAGTTATAATACCCTTCTACTCTATGAGTAGCGGGTATAAAAAAAAAACAAGTAAGAAAGCTACAGTCGAGTGTGCTCGACTGTAACAAACCCGCTACCCAGCTGCTTGTACAAAATTTATTTGCGGAACAAAAAAACGGCTACAATCATATTTTGACCGTAAAAGGCTATGGACTTATAATATTTATGCAAAGTCAAAATATAAAATAAAAAAAAAAAAACATTTTTGCACACATTTAATTTTTGATGCGGGCGGGACTCGAACCCGTAAATGCATAATAGTACTGTTCGTTTTGCAGTCCACAACTTAACCCATTTCACCACCGTACACGCAGACACGATTCGGCACAATGCTGCAAGCAGCGCTGCCGGCAGCGCTGCTTACAGCTGTGGAAAACGTTAAGCTGAATAACTTCTGTGTTTATTATCCGATTGTTACCAAATTTTCAGAGATCTGGCTAGCTATAGTTATCATGTAAACCGAAAATGAACAATGTGGCATCACAATTGCACTTGTTATCAATGTTTTTTCGATTTGCGGGGGCGGAAGGGGGCGTGGCCAAAATCCAAAATAAACTTGATCAGCGTGCAATAATAATACATATTGTCACCAAATTTGGTTGTCCTAGCTCTTATAATAGCTGAGATCTAGATTTTCACACGGACAGACAGACGGACAGACGGACATGGCTATATCGACTCGGCTGTTGATCCTGAGCCAGAATATATATACTTTATGGGGTCGGAGATGTCTCCTTCTGCCTGTTACATACATTTTCGGTTTGAACAAAGGGTTAATACCCTTCTACTCTATGAGTAGCGGGTATAAAAATTGAAGATAAACTCGATCTACCTATGGTATACAGGAACCTTCATGTAAAATATAGTGTCTCTAGCTTTTGTAATAGCTAAGATCTAGACGTTCAAACGTTCAGACGGACGGACATAGCTCAATCGACTCAGCTAGTGATCCTGAGTCAGAATATATATACTTTGTGGGGTCTGCCACGCCTCCTTCTGCCTGCTACATACATTTGCACAAACTTAGTATACCATTTTTGACCTTTTTCAATGGTCGAATGGTATAACAAGGAAAGCTACAGTCGAGCAGGCCCGACCGAAAGATACCATTCGACCAACTTCGTAGTTGCATTAACTAGTATTAACTCGCTCTCACACACACATACAGACACACACGCGGGAACGGAACGATGAAAAACGTTTTCTTTAATAACTTCTGCATTTATTGCCCGATCGGATTGTAACATTGGGATTGGGTGCATATTATCAGCATCTTTACGTGTTTCAAAGCAAACATCTGTAACCTAAATACTTTCCTTAATATTCAAAAATTATCGGTTTGCTTGGGCGGTGGGCGTGGCACTTCAAATTTGAAATAAACATATTCTGCGCATGATTCACAGGAACCATCATGCCAAATTTGGTGTCCGTAACTGTAATACTTTCATTAATATTCGTTAATTATCGATTTGCGTGGGCGGTGGGCGTGGCACTCCAAATTTGAAATAAACTTGATCTGCGTATGGTATACAGGAACCATCATGTCAAATTTGGTATCCCAAGCTTTTGTAATAGCTGTGATCTCGTCGTTCATATAGACAGACGGACATGGCTCAATCGACTCGGTTGTTGATCCTGAGCCACAATATATATATTTTATGGGGTCTGCCATGTCTCCTTCTGCCTCTTACATACTTTTGCACAAACTTAGTATACCATTTTTGACCATTTTCAATGGTCCAATGGTATAAAAATGATTGTAGACGTTTTTTATTGTTTCGCAATTAATTCTGATGTGCGAGCAGCTGGGTAGCGGATATACAAAAGTCAAGCAAACTCGACTGTAGCTTTCTTGTTTCAATAATAAACATGATATTTACTTGTTTATTATATACTTTTATCGAAAATAAATTTTTATGGAAAACATCTATTTTATTTATCTTCCAAGTAAATTTTTGTTTTCTATTGCATAAAGCATCTCATTATTTAACAATTCTGCACATTAATTACATCCTTGAGATTAGGTCTGCATTTTCAACTGAGTATTTTTAAGTAGCGGATGTTGACACCCTCAACACGGCCAAAAAGTCAAAACAACTGTTTGCCGCCACGATTGATGAGTTCCAACTTCCGGCACAGACGAAAATCGGGAACGAGAACTCTAAACGGAGGTAATTAATTGCCGAAAGTATCCTGTGAGGGCAAGATTGGTTAATTGATTTAAACACAGTCATTTGTAAATGTTACTCAGGGTAACTCACATCATTTCCGGATAGTTATCAAAATTAAACTGCGTTTTTCGATTTAAATATCACATTTAGGTTTATATTTATAAAGATTAATACTAAATACACATTCCAGTTACACATAAGACTTTCTTGTTAGACTACGGCTTGCTTTCTATTACTAACGTGTTTATATTCTTCACAAATAGATATATAGATTATGTTTATATATATTCTTAAATACATTATCTTGAGACGTTTGCTTGGGCGATCAGATGAAAGTCAGTCATACACCAGATACAAAATACGTATATAAAGAAATTGTTATTAATCAGCAAACTAGTTAAAACTTTCCGCTTAAAAATAATACAGTTGCTTACCTAGTCTGGGATCTATGTAGTTTATTTAGATTAGCCCACGATCCGCAGCTTTCCGGGAAGTCAAAATTACAACTATTTGGTGGGTGTGTGTTTGGATCTTTACAATCAACAAGTAAGAAAGCTACAGTCGAGTGTGCTCGACTGTAATATACCCGCTACCCAGCTGCTCGTACATCATTTTTGCGTATTTATGCAAAGTCAAAATCTAAAATAAAAAAAAAACAAGTAAGAAAGCTACAGTCGAGTGTGCTCGACTGTAATATACCCGCTACCAAGCTGCTCGTACATCATTTTTGCGGAATAAAAAAAACGGCTACAATCATATTTTGACCGTAATATTGCAATGGACTTACAATATTTATGCAAAGTCAAAATCTAAAATAAAAAAAAAATATTTTTGCACACATTTAATTTTTGATGCGGGCGGGACTCGAATCCGTAAGTGCATAATAGTACTGTTCGTTATGCAGTCCACAGCTTATCCCATTTCACCACCGTACACGCACATACTATTCGGCATAATGCTGCATGCAGCGCTGCTGATAGCGCTGCTTACAGCTATGGAAAACGTTAAGCTGAATAACTTCTGTGTTTATTATCCGATTGTTACCAAATCATCTGGCTAGCTATAGATATCATGCAAACCGAAAATGAACAATATGGGACCAAAATTGCGCTTTCAATCATTGTTTTCTCGATTTACGGGGGCGAAAGGGGGCGTTGCCAAAATCCAAAAAAAACTTGATCAGCGTGCAATAATAACACATACTGTCACCAAATTTGGTAGTTCTAGCTCTTATAATAGCTGAGATCTAGATTTTTACACGGACAGACAGCCGGACAGATGGACAGGCAGGCAGACGGACAGACGGACATGGCTCAATCGACTCGGTTGTTGATCCTGAGCCACAATATATATATTTTATGGGGTCTGCCATGTCTCCTTCTGCCTCTTACATACTTTTGCACAAACTTAGTATACCATTTTTGACCATTTTCAATGGTCCAATGGTATAAAAATGATTGTAGACGTTTTTTATTGTTTCGCAATTAATTCTGATGTGCGAGCAGCTGGGTAGCGGATATACAAAAGTCAAGCAAACTCGACTGTAGCTTTCTTGTTTCAATAATAAACATGATATTTACTTGTTTATTGTATACTTTTATCGAAAATAAATTTTTATAGAAAAAATCTATTTTATTTATCTTCCAAGTAAATTTTTGCGCAGACGAAAATCGGGAACGAGAACTCTAAACGGAGGTAATTAATTGCCGAAAGTATCCTGTGAGGGCAAGATTGGTTAATTGATTTAAACACAGTCATTTGTAAATGTTACTCAGGGTAACTCACATCATTTCCGGATAGTTATCAAAATTAAACTGCATTTTTCAGTTTAAATATCACATTTAGGTTTATATTTATAAAGATTAATACACAATACACATTCCAGTTACACATAAGACTTTCTTGTTAGACTACGGCTTGCTTTCTATTATTAACGTGTTTATATTCTTCACAAATAGATATATAGATTATGTTTATATATATTCTTAAATACATTATCTTGAGACGTTTGCTTGGGCGATCAGATGAAAGACAGTCATACACAAGATACAAGATACATATATAAAGAAATTGTTATTAATCAGCAAACTAGTTAAAACTTTCCGCTTAAAAATAATACAGTTGCTTACCTAGTCTGGGATCTATGTAGTTTATTTAGATTAGCCCACGATCCGCAGCTTTCCGGGAAGTCAAAATTACAACTATTTGGTGGGTGTGTGTGTGTGTGGATCTTCATAATCAATGCAAGCTTTTGCTTTCTTGATCCTTTAGTTGTTGTCTTTCTTAAAAAATTATTATAGCTATCATAGCTTCTGTCAGTTTAGAGTTAGAAGCGGTAGTTCACTTTGCAGTGCGTTGTCAAAATACTTTTGTCCACTATTGTACGATTCAAAGCTGAATCCAAATGAGATAAGACTGCTAATAACTTAAACTTTGTTGGGTGTTTGTATGTGTTTTTGGATCTGTGTGTGCGGGTGTGGGTATAAGTGTGTTATGTATAAAATCTATAATGCGTAATTACATCCAAGGTTTACCACGCATGCGGCCATGTCCACCATTGCCGCGCATCGGTCCGCCCCCGCGTGGAAAGAACTGCCGGGGACCAGGTCCGGGCAGAATTCCCCCTTTAAATGGATTGGGTTGATAATTGGGTCGATACGAACCCGACCAAGCGCCACGTCCACGTCCGCGTGGCATATTATCCGTTCTATTGGCAAACGGTTGAAGCGCAAATGGGGAACTACCGAAAGGCGGCCTAGGTGTTGGCGGCACGCTGCCTGCTGCTCCATTGTTTGCCTCATTGCCGTTCCAAAGTATAGGCAGTTGCATTTGATTCCATGCCTGCTGCTGCGGGGGCGACGGAGGCTGTTGCTGCTGTTGTTGCTGTTGTGCTTCCGCCTGCATGTCCTGCATGTTGCCAGTCTCTGACGGCGCTATAAAACTACTGTTTGTATCCCATTGAAACTCTGCCGGCGTTTCCAATAATGCCGACCGAGATAACAAACCATCCAGATCCCCATCACCTGCATTCTCCAGCTGCAGTTGGTCGGTATTTGCATTAATTTCTGCATCGAAAAGTTTCAACTAAAGCAAAAGTTGTGGTTAGACTGGACTAAGTACTATTACCTTGTTGCGATTCGTCCATATCCTCGTCAGACATTTCCATGTCAACAACCATTTCGGCAGGATCATAACGTGTCGAGCCATCTACACGATCTGAGTCCGAGGAGGAGACTGCAAATGTAAATAAGTAACAAGGCCAATAGAAAGAACTACGTCCCTCGCTTACAGGCATTGAATTTCTGTGGCGAACTGATGTTCTTTGCCAAGACACTCGGCGGCGCCATCGGTGAATTGTTGCCCAAATTGCGTATAGCCCTGCCGCTTTCCTCCGTCTTCGCCGGCGCAGTGCGATAGTCTATATCAATGCCGCCAAAGTCCTGAAAGGAGTAACAAATTGGCAGCTAAAATATGTATGTAGAGTCTTGGAACCAAGAGATGACCCAGATGAAGTCCCGCTCAAAGAGATAGCTCTGTATTTCTTATTCGCACCTTATCTGCGCCACCCGGTGAGCCCGTAAGCGATATAAGATTCCTGTGATCGATGTCCACAAGTTGTCGTATTTGCTCCTGGCATATCGCTGATTTGGGACGAAAATTGAACGCCGGCGGCAGTTGCACAGTGCGATGATCCACATCTTGTGTACCCAGTGACGAGGCAATATGATGCTCACTGTACTCGATGGGCGCGCCATTCCCCTTCCGTTCGAAATGCGGCGGCGAATGCGGCATCGCTTCCGCTTGTGAGCCATAGCTCGAGCTGACTCCACGGCTATTTAAGCTATTATCCATCGGCGTCCATGTCATGCTCATGTCCCACGTACTATTAAAATCATCGGCATTGCTTGCCGATGCAATTGCCGCTGGCATTGGTGGCGGTGGTGCCAAGGGATTGCTATTTAAGGGTGCGGGTGTATACTCCTTTCCTGTCCCACTGAAAAGTGGAGGTGCTGGTGGTGGCAATATGGTGCACCGTCCTGGTATGCCCGACATGCCGCTGTTGCCATAGCTGTCGCTGTTCACCAAATCAGGCTTATAATAATTGGCGGCCGGCGTGTAGCCCTCATCATCCGAACGCGAGCCAATCACCTCAATGGCGCTGCCTCGATCATTGCCACTGGACTCACGTTTAAAATCGTTTATATTGAACAGCAGCTGCCCGCCGTCCAAGTAGCTAGCAAAGCCATTAGGACCAGATCCGCTGATGAGGCTCTGTGGAGGATTCCATGTAGAAATCTTACTAAAAGCCACATTTTCATTTATCAATCAATATTCTTACCACACCCAACGGAGAGTTATTTTCCTCGGGCAACTGGAGATCTGCATCGCGCTCTGGCGAGGGCGCATTGATATCCGGCGAGGGTATGGGACTGGCAAGCGTAGGTATTACGTCATCCAGCTTGCGTTTGACAATCTTGATGCGTGTGCCGAAACTTTTATAGGCCTGCAAAAAATACATAGGTTTAATATCTATAGAAATCAAGTAGATTCTTCTTTACTTACACTTGCAACAACTTTCACTTCGCGTCCCTGATGCTCGTAGAACTTTTTGGCTGCCTCGATGGTCTCCAGCACAGACTTCCGGCACTTAATCTCGCTCTGTAGATTCTTGTTGTACGCATTGATGAAGGCCACGCAGCGTTCCAGCTCCTTTTCGATGTCACCCGAATGGCTTCTGTCCTTCAGTTGTTGTTTAATGGCTTCGATTTCGAAATTCGGCGGCTTTGGTAGCTTCTTTATGCTTTTGTCCGTTGTCTCGGACAGTTCTGCACATTCCCTGACCTGTGCAATGAGTGTTGCGTTCTGATACTCATCACTGGTATTTGCGCTAGGAGGCGCCTTCTTTGGCGGCGCAATATTAAGCAATCCGCTTAGATCACTAAGGAACTCCTCGTTGTAGATTTCACGTTGCTCCCAAATCTTAAATATACGCAAGATTTTCCCCTTGACTTGTTCGTCGCTGTGTGATAGAAGTTAATCACTTTTACTATATAAAAACAAGTAAGAAAGCTCGAGTGTGCTCGACTGTTATAAGCCCGCTACCCAGCTGCTCGTTCTTCGAGAATACACGGCCTAATGCTGCAGGCAGAGCTGCCTTACAGCTATGGAAAACGTTGAGTTGAACAACTTCTGTGTTTATTATCCGATTGTTTCCAAAACTGGCTAGCTATAGCTATCATATAAACCGAAAATGAACAAAATTGCGATTGTAATCATATTTCACACGGACAGACAGACGGACATGGCTATAACGAATATATACACTTTATGGGATCGGAGATGTCTCCTTCTGCCTGTTACATACATTTTCGGTTTGAACAAAGTTATAATACGCTTCTACTCTGTGAGTAGCAAGTATAATTACAGAGTACATTCCAGTTCATACTTACCGCACCATTGTTGTGGCTCGCTGCAGTGCTGTGGCCCAGCATTCGACGAATTCGTAGTGCTTTCGCTTGCTGTACTGTATGACATCGTTGGCCAGATAGAACAAGACAAGGCGGTGATCAACGCGTACTGTACCGGATGGGGTGCCGGGTGGGGGGAGGAGGGTTGTTGGTTGGTTGTGGGGGTTGGGTTGGGTGTGGGGCATAATTATTGCTTCTGGCCATAGCTCTTGAAAAAGCCTTTGTACTTACCTCGTTTGAAGACATTCAGCCAACTCTGGATAATCTTTTTGTGATTCAGGCGATGCTGCAGACACCAATTGGACATTTGCTCTATGCACTCCTGTGTGTCCTTGAGCGCCTCCAGGCGCGTTTCGAACAGCTCCTCATCAAACGTTTCACATGTTTTGGACATATTCGTTCTTAGTGCTTGTGGTGTACGTACGATTTTCGTCCAGTGCATTACAGTGCGCCAACACAGTTGGCGCCAAATGTTCACAGTGCTGACTTTTTTTGCAATAATTATTCTATTTTTGCGGCTTCGGCTGCAACGGCGACGGCGGGGGCGGCAGCGGCTGGGTAGTTTTTTCTTCACTGGGTCACACAGAAATGCGCGCACATTTTTCACCCCCCAATTAGAGAGTTAAATGTCACACTTGAACTGTATTCATGTTTTTTAATATCTGTAGAAAACTGTGCCTAAGGGTTTGTGTGTATTTACTAAACTTAATTGCACGGGGTTTTGAAATTTCTTTTGTTTTTCTTGCAAGAGTTATTTTAACCAGGCAGCAGCAGAGGTTGATAGTGGTGGGAAAATATCGACGTTGCTATCGATAGTCGTGAGTGTGCATGTATAGAGAACAAAGTGGCCATCATTTGGTATTAAATTGATTAGAAGTACGGCCACCCCGTGTGGGGAATTTGAATTTGAATGGAGCTTTCCCTACATCTTTTTTGAATTTGAACAATTGGAGACTTCTTGGTATCGATTTTCTGAAGTAATTCAAAATTGTTGGGCAATCTGAAAATAATTTACCAAATTAATATGGAGGAAATCTTTAGCATACAAATTGTTTACCTGTGCTTAAGTTCATTGATTAATTAAATAATAAAATTCGTACATTTGAAACGAATTTCTGTCTCCATATTGCATGGAATTTTTTCTTTCAACTCTTGAAGTTCGGTTTCAAACGCACATCCCCAGTATAAGTCTCTTTTGGTACTATGTTCAAACTAATGTTTTAAAATGTCGATTTCTACCGTAGTTGGTAAAATTTTTGTTTTGAGGGAATAATTGAAAAAAAAAACAAGTAAGAAAGCTACATTCGAGTGTGCTCGACTGTAATATACCCGCTACCCACACATTTAATTTTTGATGCGGGTGGGACTCGAACCCGTAAATGCATAATAGTTCTTTTCGTTTTGCAGTCCACAACTTAACCCATTTCACCGCCGTACACGCACACACTATTCGGCACAATGCTGCAAGCAGCGCTGCCGGCAAAAGGAGTAAAAAGTATTGAAAACGTATAACTTTTATTCAGGTACCAAAAAAATCCAAGATTTATCACTTAAACAGTAGAAATAATAATTCTACCTGTTGAGGACTATAAATCAAATACCTGCATGTAAAAACGATATGTGCCCTTTTAATACCTCTTTATATACTTGAATGGAAAGTGTCCTAGAGCACTCTAACTTTTGATGAAATTTGTTAAAAAAACGACCGATAGGTTCTATGGCATCTATACGATGAATCGGTCCGTATCGGCACGTTCCGACTTATTTACAGCGGGCAGCAATAAGAGACATGTATACAAAGTTTCATGAAGGTAGCTCAAAATGGGAGGCAAAAACTTTTTTTGGAAAAAAAAGAAAAGTTCGATCTCCCCCACCATGACCACGCATGCATGCGGAATCAAACCTTGGACCCATTACCTAAGAGGTCCACCACTTCTCCATTCGGCCATTGATCCATTACGCAAATTTTGCCAAAGTTACATTATGAGACCATTCGGAAATTCTTGCACGACAAAAACAAAGCCTGAATGCATGATGCGTGTTGTTGTTGCTATTTATTCGCATAACTTAAACATACAATTAAATAAAAAATAAAAAAAGTAAGAAAGCTACAGTCCAGTGTGCTCGACTGTAATATACCCGCTACCCATCTGCTTGTACATAATTTATTTGCGGAACAAAAAATGGGCTACAATCATATTTTGACCGTAAAAGGCTATGGACTTATAATATTTATGCAAAGTCAAAATATAAAATAAAAAAAAAAACATTTTTGCACACATTTAATTTTTGATGCGGGCGGGACTCGAACCCGTAAATGCATAATAGTACTGTTCGTTTTTCAGTCCACAACTTAACCCATTTCACCACCGTACACGCACATATGATTCGGCACAATGCTGCAAGCAGCGCTGCCGGCAGCGCTGCTTACAGCTATGGAAAACGTTAAGCTGAATAACTTCTGTGTTTATTATCCGATTGTTACCAAATTTTCTTTTTCTTTCTAGAAAAGAAAGAAATTTTCTTTCTTTTTTTCTATTTTTTCGTTTCTTTTTTTTATTTTCTTTGTTCTTTCTTTTAAGGACTCGCATATTTAGTATTACCTATTTATTTTAATTAAAAATTTAAATGTTATTAAAAAATATGTATCAATGATTTACCGGATAGACACTCGTATGGACCAATACGTCTATAAAGAAATTCTAGAGGATATAATGGTGCCATATTCCGAGGACAATATGCCGTTATCATGGCGTTTTATGCACGACAACGATCCTAAGCACACTTCACGGCTTATGAAAAGTTGCCTTTAGGAGCATCAAGTTGTTACGCTGAAGTGGCCAGCTCAGTCACCGGACCTCAATCCGATAGAGAATCTCTAGAATGATGTTGAGCAGCACATTCGCACCAAAAATCTGGGCAGTTTGAATGATTTGTGGATAGTTATCCGAGAAGCGTGGAACAGTATTCCGCAGAACAGATGCGCTGCTTTAGTGGAGAGTCAGCACAGAAGATTGGATGTAGTTATCAAAAACAAAGGATATCCAACAAAAAATTAGTCCCCTTTCTTATGTTTTCTCATTCTACTTAATAAATTAATAACAAGTAAGAAAGCTACAGTCGAGTGTGCTCGACTGTAATATACCCGCTACCCAGCTGCTTGTACAAAATTTATTTACGGAACAAAAAAACGGCTACATTCATATTTTGACCGTAAAAGGCTATGGACTTATAATATTTATGCAAAGTCAAAATATAAAATAAAAAAAAAAAACATTTTTGCACACATTTAATTTTTGATGCGGGCGGGACTCGAACCCGTAAATGCATAATAGTACTGTTCGTTTTGCAGTCCACAACTTAACCCATTTCACCACCGTACACGCACACACGATTCGGCACAATGCTGCAAGCAGCGCTGCCGGCAGCGCTGCTTACAGCTGTGGAAAACGTTAAGCTGAATAACTTCTGTGTTTATTATCCGATTGTTACCAAATTTTCAGAGATCATCTGGCTAGCTATAGTTATCATGTAAACCGAACAATATGGCATCAAAATTGCACTTTTTATTAATGTTTTTTCGATTTGCGGGGGCGGAAGGGGGCATGGCCAAAATCCAAAATTAACTTGATCAGCGTGCAATAATAACACATATTGTCACCAAATTTGGTTGTCCTAGCTCTTTTAATAGCTGAGATCCAGATTTTCACACGGACAGACAGACGGACAGACGGACATGGCTATATCGACTCGGCTGTTAATCCTGAGCCAGAATATATATACTTTATGGGGTCGGAGGTGTCTCCTTCTGCCTGTTACATACATTTTAGGTTTGAACAAAGTTATAATACCCTTCTACTCTATGAGTAGCGGGTATAAAAAAAAGTATAAGTGTGCTAAACTCATGTCCAGCTGAAAATCATAGTTAATTCATTCAAACCAACGCAGACAAAAAACGACGAAAGTGAATAGGCTGAAAGTAACGGTACATCTTATCAACTAATAAGGCAACAACCAGAAAAAAAATTGGTGAACTATTCACTATACAATCGGTAAAAATTCATGTTGAAGTGTGCTGCTAAATAGTGTGCTAAATAAAAGGCCACCACTGTATATATATTTAAAATTTATTTAAAAGTTTTACCAAATATATTTAAAAGTCGTTATAGAAAAGATATTAAATTAAATATATTATTACTATAGATTGAAAACAAAGCAAACATTACTATAGATTGAAAACAAAGCAAACAAGGAAACAAACAATATAGTAAACCAAGACCAAAAAATTCAAAAATTCAGTTAGTGTAAAAAAGAAATTAAATAATTTGTTGAATAGTTATGGAGCTCGATCAGTTTGCGAAGACCTTCAAGCAGCGTCGCATCGAGCTCGGCTTCACCCAGCGCGATGTGGCTCTGGCCATGGGCAAACTCTATGGCAACGATTATTCGCAGGCGACAATCTCACTCTTTGAGACACACAAGTTGAGCGTCAAGAGCATGCGCAAGCTTAAGCCATTGCTGCAGAAGTACCGGGTATAAAAAAAACGATGATATGAAACATTTTTGTGTACTTATCCAAAAATGAAGAGAATTGCTCTACTTGTTAAAAAAGGCATACTTTAATGCATATGCACTACGAAAAAAAGAAGAGTTATAAAAAACAAGTAAGAAAGCTACAGTCGAGTGTGCTCGACTGTAATATACCCGCTACCCAGCTGCTTGTACAAAATTTATTTGCGGAACAAAAAAAACGGCTACATTCATATTTTGACCGTAAAAGGCTATAGACTTATAATATTTATGCAAAGTCAAAATATAAAATAAAAAAAACAATATTTTTGCACACATTTAATTTTTGATGCGGGCGGGACTCGAACCCGTAAATGCATAATAGTACTGTTCGTTTTGCAGTCCACAACTTAACGCATTTCACCACCGTACACGCACACACGATTCGGCACAATGCTGCAAGCAGCGCTGCCGGCAGCGCTGCTTACAGCTGTGGAAAACGTTAAGCTGAATAACTTCTGTGTTTATTATCCGATTGTTACCAAATTTTCAGAGATCATCAGCTAGCTATAGTTATCATGTAAACTGAACAATATGGCATCAAAATTGCACTTTTTATCAATGTTTTTTCGATTTGCGGGGGCGGAAGGGGGCGTGGCCAAAATCCAAAATTAACTTGATCAGCGTGCAATAATAACACATATTGTCACCAAATTTGGTTGTCCTAGCTCTTTTAATAGCTGAGATCCAGATTTTCACACGGACAGACAGACGGACAGACGGACAGACGGACATGGCTATATCGACTCGGCTGTTAATCCTGAGCCAGAATATATATACTTTATGGGGTCGGAGGTGTCTCCTTCTGCCTGTTACATACATTTTAGGTTTGAACAAAGTTATAATACCCTTCTACTCTATGAGTAGCGGGTATAAAAAAAAGTATAAGTGTGCTAAACTCATGTCCAGCTGAAAATCATAGTTAATTCATTCAAACCAACGCAGACAAAAAACGACGAAAGTGAATAGGCTGAAAGTAACGGTACATCTTATCAACTAATAAGGCAACAACCAGAAAAAAAATTGGTGAACTATTCACTATACAATCGGTAAAAATTCATGTTGAAGTGTGCTGCTAAATAGTGTGCTAAATAAAAGGCCACCACTGTATATATATTTAAAATTTATTTAAAAGTTTTACCAAATATATTTAAAAGTCGTTATAGAAAAGATATTAAATTAAATATATTATTACTATAGATTGAAAACAAAGCAAACATTACTATAGATTGAAAACAAAGCAAACAAGGAAACAAACAATATAGTAAACCAAGACCAAAAATTCAAAAAATTCAGTTAGTGTAAAAAAGAAATTAAATAATTTGTTGAATAGTTATGGAGCTCGATCAGTTTGCGAAGACCTTCAAGCAGCGTCGCATCGAGCTCGGCTTCACCCAGCGCGATGTGGCTCTGGCCATGGGCAAACTCTATGGCAACGATTATTCGCAGGCGACAATCTCACTCTTTGAGACACACAAGTTGAGCGTCAAAAGCATGCGCAAGCTTAAGCCATTGCTGCAGAAGTACCGGGTATAAAAAAACGATGATATGAAACATTTTTGTGTACTTATCCAAAAATGAAGAGAATTGCTCTACTTGTTAAAAAAAGGCATACTTTAATGCAAATGCACTACGAAAAAAAGAAGAGTTATAAAATACAAGTAAAGCTACAGTCGAGTGTGCTCGACTGTAATATACCCACTACCCAGCTGCTTGTACAAAATTTATTTGCGGAACAAAAAAACGGCTACATTCATATTTTGACCGTAAAAGGCTATAGACTTATAATATTTATGCAAAGTCAAAATATAAAATAAAAAAAAAAAAAACATTTTTGCACACATTTAATTTTTGATGCGGGCGGGACTCGAACCCGTAAATGCATAATAGTACTGTTCGTTTTGCAGTCCACAACTTAACCCATTTCACCACCGTACACGCACACACGATTCGGCACAATGCTGCAAGCAGCGCTGCCGGCAGCGCTGCTTACAGCTGTGGAAAACGTTAAGCTGAATAACTTCTGTGTTTATTATCCGATTGTTACCAAATTTTCAGAGATCATCAGCTAGCTATAGTTATCATGTAAACCGAAAATGAACAATATGGCATCAAAATTGCACTTGTTATCAATGTTTTTTCGATTTGCGGGGGGCGGAAGGGGGCGTGGCCAAAATCCAAAATAAACTTGATCAGCGTGCAATAATAACACATATTGTCACCAAATTTGGTTGTCCTAGCTCTTATAATAGCTGAGATCTAGATTTTCACACGGACAGACAGACGGACAGACGGACATGGCTATATCGACTCGGCTGTTGATCCTGAGCCAGAATATATATACTTTATGGGGTCGGAGGTGTCTCCTTCTGCCTGTTACATACATTTTCGGTTTGAACAAACTTATAATACCCTTCTACTCTATGAGTAGCGGGTATAAAAAAAAGTATAAGTGTGCTAAACTCATGTCCAGCTGAAAATCATAGTTAATTCATTCAAACCAACGCAGAAAAAAAACGACGAAAGTGAATAGGCTGAAAGTAACGGTACGTCTTATCAACTAATAAGGCAACAACCAGAAAAAAAATTGGTGAACTATTCACTATACAATCGGTAAAAATTCATGTTGAAGTGTGCTGCTAAATAGTGTGCTAAATAAAAGGCCACCACTGTATATATATTTAAAATTTATTTAAAAGTTTTACCAAATATATTTAAAAGTCGTTATAGAAAAGATATTAAATTAAATATATTATTACTATAGATTGAAAACAAAGCAAACATTACTATAGATTTAAAACAAAGCAAACAAGGAAACAAACAATATAGTAAACCAAGACCAAAAATTCAAAAAATTCAGTTAGTGTAAAAAAGAAATTAAATAATTTGTTGAATAGTTATGGAGCTCGATCAGTTTGCGAAGACCTTCAAGCAGCGTCGCATCGAGCTCGGCTTCACCCAGCGCGATTTGGCTCTGGCCATGGGCAAACTCTATGGCAACGATTATTCGCAGGCGACAATCTCACTCTTTGAGACACACAAGTTGAGCGTCAAGAGCATGCGCAAGCTTAAGCCATTGCTGCAGAAGTACCGGGTATAAAAAAAAACGATGATATGAAACATTTTTGTGTACTTATCCAAAAATGAAGAGAATTGCTCTACTTGTTAAAAAAAGGCATACTTTAATGCATATGCACTACGAAAAAAAGAAGAGTTATAAAAAACAAGTAAGAAAGCTACAGTCGAGTGTGCTCGACTGTAATATACCCGCTACCCAGCTGCTTGTACAAAATTTATTTGCGGAACAAAAAAACGGCTACATTCATATTTTGACCGTAAAAGGCTATAGACTTATAATATTTATGCAAAGTCAAAATATAAAATAAAAAAAAAAAAAACATTTTTGCACACATTTAATTTTTGATGCGGGCGGGACTCGAACCCGTAAATGCATAATAGTACTGTTCGTTTTGCAGTCCACAACTTAACCCATTTCACCACCGTACACGCACACACGATTCGGCACAATGCAAGCCCCGCCGCGCCGGCCGCCCTGCCGGCAGCGCTGCTTACAGCTGTGGAAAACGTTAAGCTGAATAACTTCTGTGTTTATTATCCGATTGTTACCAAATTTTCAGAGATCATCAGCTAGCTATAGTTATCATGTAAACCGAACAATATGGCATCAAAATTGCACTTTTTATCAATGTTTTTTCGATTTGCGGGGGCGGAAGGGGGCGTGGCCAAAATCCAAAATTAACTTGATCAGCGTGCAATAATAACACATATTGTCACCAAATTTGGTTGTCCTAGCTCTTTTAATAGCTGAGATCCAGATTTTCACACGGACAGACAGACGGACAGACGGACATGGCTATATCGACTCGGCTGTTAATCCTGAGCCAGAATATATATACTTTATGGGGTCGGAGGTGTCTCCTTCTGCCTGTTACATACATTTTAGGTTTGAACAAAGTTATAATACCCTTCTACTCTGAGTAGCGGGTATAAAAAAAAGTATAAGTGTGCTAAACTCATGTCCAGCTGAAAATCATAGTTAATTCATTCAAACCAACGCAGACAAAAAACGACGAAAGTGAATAGGCTGAAAGTAACGGTACATCTTATCAACTAATAAGGCAACAACCAGAAAAAAAATTGGTGAACTATTCACTATACAATCGGTAAAAATTCATGTTGAAGTGTGCTGCTAAATAGTGTGCTAAATAAAAGGCCACCACTGTATATATATTTAAAATTTATTTAAAAGTTTTACCAAATATATTTAAAAGTCGTTATAGAAAAGATATTAAATTAAATATATTATTACTATAGATTGAAAACAAAGCAAACATTACTATAGATTGAAAACAAAGCAAACAAGGAAACAAACAATATAGTAAACCAAGACCAAAAATTCAAAAAATTCAGTTAGTGTAAAAAAGAAATTAAATAATTTGTTGAATAGTTATGGAGCTCGATCAGTTTGCGAAGACCTTCAAGCAGCGTCGCATCGAGCTCGGCTTCACCCAGCGCGATTTGGCTCTGGCCATGGGCAAACTCTATGGCAACGATTATTCGCAGGCGACAATCTCACTCTTTGAGACACACAAGTTGAGCGTCAAAAGCATGCGCAAGCTTAAGCCATTGCTGCAGAAGTACCGGGTATAAAAAAAAAAACGATGATATGAAACATTTTTGTGTACTTATCCAAAAATGAAGAGAATTGCTCTACTTGTTAAAAAAAAGGCATACTTTAATGCAAATGCACTACGAAAAAAAGAAGAGTTATAAAATACAAGTAAGAAAGCTACAGTCGAGTGTGCTCGACTGTAATATACCCGCTACCCAGCTGCTTGTACAAAATTTATTTGCGGAACAAAAAAACGGCTACAT
Organism: Zaprionus ghesquierei; assembly: GCA_018904095.1. Classification (NCBI taxonomy): domain Eukaryota; kingdom Metazoa; phylum Arthropoda; class Insecta; order Diptera; family Drosophilidae; genus Zaprionus; species Zaprionus ghesquierei. Next base: position 758,339 of record JAEIGP010000002.1, on the reverse strand, counting down.
TCATATTTTGACCGTAAAAGGCTATAGACTTATAATATTTATGCAAAGTCAAAATATAAAATAAAAAAAAAAAACATTTTTGCACACATTTAATTTTTGATGCGGGCGGGACTCGAACCCGTAAATGCATAATAGTACTGTTCGTTTTGCAGTCCACAACTTAACCCATTTCACCACCGTACACGCACACACGATTCGGCACAATGCTGCAAGCAGCGCTGCCGGCAGCGCTGCTTACAGCTGTGGAAAACGTTAAGCTGAATAACTTCTGTGTTTATTATCCGATTGTTACCAAATTTTCAGAGATCATCAGCTAGCTATAGTTATCATGTAAACCGAAAATGAACAATATGGCATCAAAATTGCACTTGTTATCAATGTTTTTTCGATTTGCGGGGGCGGAAGGGGGCGTGGCCAAAATCCAAAATAAACTTGATCAGCGTGCAATAATAACACATATTGTCACCAAATTTGGTTGTCCTAGCTCTTATAATAGCTGAGATCTAGATTTTCACACGGACAGACAGACGGACAGACGGACATGGCTATATCGACTCGGCTGTTGATCCTGAGCCAGAATATATATACTTTATGGGGTCGGAGGTGTCTCCTTCTGCCTGTTACATACATTTTCGGTTTGAACAAACTTATAATACCCTTCTACTCTATGAGTAGCGGGTATAAAAAAAAGTATAAGTGTGCTAAACTCATGTCCAGCTGAAAATCATAGTTAATTCATTCAAACCAACGCAGAAAAAAAACGACGAAAGTGAATAGGCTGAAAGTAACGGTACGTCTTATCAACTAATAAGGCAACAACCAGAAAAAAAATTGGTGAACTATTCACTATACAATCGGTAAAAATTCATGTTGAAGTGTGCTGCTAAATAGTGTGCTAAATAAAAGGCCACCACTGTATATATATTTAAAATTTATTTAAAAGTTTTACCAAATATATTTAAAAGTCGTTATAGAAAAGATATTAAATTAAATATATTATTACTATAGATTGAAAACAAAGCAAACATTACTATAGATTTAAAACAAAGCAAACAAGGAAACAAACAATATAGTAAACCAAGACCAAAAATTCAAAAAATTCAGTTAGTGTAAAAAAGAAATTAAATAATTTGTTGAATAGTTATGGAGCTCGATCAGTTTGCGAAGACCTTCAAGCAGCGTCGCATCGAGCTCGGCTTCACCCAGCGCGATTTGGCTCTGGCCATGGGCAAACTCTATGGCAACGATTATTCGCAGGCGACAATCTCACTCTTTGAGACACACAAGTTGAGCGTCAAGAGCATGCGCAAGCTTAAGCCATTGCTGCAGAAGTACCGGGTATAAAAAAAAAACGATGATATGAAACATTTTTGTGTACTTATCCAAAAATGAAGAGAATTGCTCTACTTCTTAAAAAAAGGCATACTTTAATGCAAATGCACTACGAAAAAAAGAAGAGTTATAAAAAACAAGTAAGAAAGCTACAGTCGAGTGTGCTCGACTGTAATATACCCGCTACCCAGCTGCTTGTACAAAATTTATTTGCGGAACAAAAAAACGGCTACAATCATGTTTTGACCGTAAAAGGCTATGGACTTATAATATTTATGCAAAGTCAAAATATAAAATAAAAAAAAAAAACATTTTTGCACACATTTAATTTTTGATGCGGGCGGGACTCGAACCCGTAAATGCATAATAGTACTGTTCGTTTTGCAGTCCACAACTTAACCCATTTCACCACCGTACACACACACACGATTCGGCACAATGCTGCAAGCAGCGCTGCCGGCAGCGCTGCTTACAGCTGTGGAAAACGTTAAGCTGAATAACTTCTGTGTTTATTATCCGATTGTTACCAAATTTTCAGAGATCATCAGCTAGCTATAGTTATCATGTAAACCGAAAATGAACAATATGGCATCAAAATTGCACTTGCTATCAATGTTTTTTCGATTTGCGGGGGCGGAAGGGGGCGTGGCCAAAATCCAAAATAAACTTGATCAGCGTGCAATAATAACACATATTGCCACCAAATTTGGTTGTCCTAGCTCTTATAATAGCTGAGATCTAGATTTTCACACGGACAGACAGACGGACAGACGGACATGGCTATATCGACTCGGCTGTTGATCCTGAGCCAGAATATATATACTTTATGGGGTCGGAGGTGTCTCCTTCTGCCTGTTACATACATTTTCGGTTTGAACAAAATTATAATACCCTTCTACTCTATGAGTAGCGGGTATAAAAACATTTTTGCACACATTTAATTTTTGATGCGGGCGGGACTCGAACCCGTAAATGCATAATAGTACTGTTCGTTTTGCAGTCCACAACTTAACCCATTTCACCACCGTACACGCACACACGATTCGGCACAATGCTGCAAGCAGCGCTGCCGGCAGCGCTGCTTACAGCTGTGGAAAACGTTAAGCTGAATAACTTCTGTGTTTATTATCCGATTGTTACCAAATTTTCAGAGATCATCAGCTAGCTATAGTTATCATGTAAACCGAAAATGAACAATATGGCATCAAAATTGCACTTGTTATCAATGTTTTTTCGATTTGCGGGGGCGGAAGGGGGCGTGGCCAAAATCCAAAATAAACTTGATCAGCGTGCAATAATAACACATATTGTCACCAAATTTGGTTGTCCTAGCTCTTATAATAGCTGAGATCTAGATTTTCACACGGACAGACAGACGGACAGACGGACATGGCTATATCGACTCGGCTGTTGATCCTGAGCCAGAATATATATACTTTATGGGGTCGGAGGTGTCTCCTTCTGCCTGTTACATACATTTTCGGTTTGAACAAAGTTATAATACCCTTCTACTCTATGAGTAGCGGGTATAAAAAAAGTATAAGTGTGCTAAACTCATGTCCAGCTGAAAATCATAGTTAATTCATTCAAACCAACGCAGAAAAAAAACGACGAAAGTGAATAGGCTGTAAGTAACGGTACGTCTTATCAACTAATAAGGCAACAACCAGAAAAAAAATTGGTGAACTATTCACTATACAATCGGTAAAAATTCATGTTGAAGTGTGCTGCTAAATAGTGTGCTAAATAAAAGGCCACCACTGTATATATATTTAAAATTTATTTAAAAGTTTTACCAAATATATTTAAAAGTCGTTATAGAAAAGATATTAAATTAAATATATTATTACTATAGATTGAAAATAAAGCAAACATTACTATAGATTGAAAACAAAGCAAACAAGGAAACAAACAATATAGTAAACCAAGACCAAAAATTCAAAAAATTCAGTTAGTGTAAAAAGAAATTAAATAATTTGTTGAATAGTTATGGAGCTCGATCAGTTTGCGAAGACCTTCAAGCAGCGTCGCATCGAGCTCGGCTTCACCCAGCGCGATGTGGCTCTGGCCATGGGCAAACTCTATGGCAACGATTATTCGCAGGCGACAATCTCACTCTTTGAGACACACAAGTTGAGCGTCAAGAGCATGCGCAAGCTTAAGCCATTGCTGCAGAAGTACCGGGTATAAAAAAAAACGATGATATGAAACATTTTTGTGTACTTATCCAAAAAAGAAGAGAATTGCTCTACTTGTTAAAAAAAGGCATACTTTAATGCAAATGCACTACGAAAAAAAGAAGAGTTATAAAAAACAAGTAAGAAAGCTACAGTCGAGTGTGCTCGACTGTAATATACCCGCTACCCAGCTGCTTGTACAAAATTTATTTGCGGAACAAAAAAACGGCTACATTCATATTTTGACCGTAAAAGGCTATAGACTTATAATATTTATGCAAAGTCAAAATATAAAATAAAAAAAAAAAAATTTTTGCACACATTTAATTTTTGATGCGGGCGGGACTCGAACCCGTAAATGCATAATAGTACTGTTCGTTTTGCAGTCCACAACTTAACCCATTTCACCACCGTACACGCACACACGATTCGGCACAATGCTGCAAGCAGCGCTGCCGGCAGCGCTGCTTACAGCTGTGGAAAACGTTAAGCTGAATAACTTCTGTGTTTATTATCCGATTGTTACCAAATTTTCAGAGATCATCAGCTAGCTATAGTTATCATGTAAACCGAAAATGAACAATATGGCATCAAAATTGCACTTGCTATCAATGTTTTTTCGATTTGCGGGGGGCGGAAGGGGCGTGGCCAAAATCCAAAATAAACTTGATCAGCGTGCAATAATAACACATATTGTCACCAAATTTGGTTGTCCTAGCTCTTATAATAGCTGAGATCTAGATTTTCACACGGACAGACAGACGGACAGACGGACATGGCTATATCGACTCGGCTGTTGATCCTGAGCCAGAATATATATACTTTATGGGGTCGGAGGTGTCTCCTTCTGCCTGTTACATACATTTTCGGTTTGAACAAAATTATAATACCCTTCTACTCTATGAGTAGCGGGTATAAAAACATTTTTGCACACATTTAACATTTGATGCGGGCGGGACTCGAACCCGTAAATGCATAATAGTACTGTTCGTTTTGCAGTCCACAACTTAACCCATTTCACCACCGTACACGTACACACGATTCGGCACAATGCTGGAAGCAGCGCTGCCGGCAGCGCTGCTTACAGCTATGGAAAACGTTAAGCTGAATAACTTCTGTGTTTATTATCCGATTGTTACCAAATTTTCAGAGATCATCTGGCTAGCTATAGTTATCATGTAAACCGAAAATGAACAATATGGCATCAAAATTGCACTTGTTATCAATGTTTTTTCGATTTGCGGGGGCGGAAGGGGGCGTGGCCAAAATCAAAATTAACTTGATCAGCGTGCAATAATAACACATATTGTCACCAAATTTGGTTGTCCTAGCTCTTTTAATAGCTGAGATCCAGATTTTCACACGGACAGACAGACGGACAGACGGACATGGCTATATCGACTCGGCTGTTGATCCTGAGCCAGAATATATATACTTTATGGGGTCGGAGGTGTCTCCTTCTGCCTGTTACATACATTTTAGGTTTGAACAAAGTTATAATACCCTTCTACTCTATGAGTAGCGGGTATAAAAAGAGATTCCAGTCCCACCCTGAGAAAAAAAAAGAGATTCCAGTCTCACCCAGAGAAAAAAACAAGTAAGAAAGCTACAGTCGAGTGTGCTCGACTGTAATATACCCGCTACCCAGCTGCTTGTACATCATTTATTTGCGGAACAAAAAAACGGCTACAATCATATTTTGACCGTAAAAGGCTATGGCCTTATAATATTTATGCAAAGTCAAATTATAAAATAAAAAAAAAAAAACATTTTTGCACACATTTAATTTTTGATGCGGGCGGGACTCGAACCCGTAAATTCATAATAGTACTGTTCGTTTTGCAGTCCACAACTTAACCCATTTCACCACCGTACACGTACACACGATTCGGCACAATGCTGGAAGCAGCGCTGCCGGCAGCGCTGCTTACAGCTATGGAAAACGTTAAGCTGAATAACTTCTGTGTTTATTATCCGATTGTTACCAAATTTTCAGAGATCATCTGGCTAGCTATAGTTATCATGTAAACCGAAAATGAACAATATGGCATCAAAATTGCACTTGTTATCAATGTTTTTTCGATTTGCGGGGGCGGAAGGGGGCGTGGCCAAAATCCAAAATTAACTTGATCAGCGTGCAATAATAACACATATTGTCACCAAATTTGGTTGTCCTAGCTCTTTTAATAGCTGAGATCCAGATTTTCACACGGACAGACAGACGGACAGACGGACATGGCTATATCGACTCGGCTGTTGATCCTGAGCCAGAATATATATACTTTATGGGGTCGGAGGTGTCTCCTTCTGCCTGTTACATACATTTTAGGTTTGAACAAAGTTATAATACCCTTCTACTCTATGAGTAGCGGGTATAAAAAGAGATTCCAGTCCCACCCTGAGAAAAAAAAAGAGATGTCAGTCTCACCCAGAGAAAAAAAAACCCAGTCCAGTCTCAATTGAGATCTGAGAGCGGACTGAAAATCCAAACACATTGAGAGCTTACGTAGTCAGAAATTAAGACAGAAGCAACTCAGCCTACTTGAATCGTTTTAATAGAATTGTATCGCTTGGTACCTCCTTGCTACAAATTCTACATATAAAGCCAGCAAGTCTTAAGAGAGTATACCTCTCTGTCTACATTATTTTCCATGGGATTAGCCGCAAATCGCAAGGGGAAATTTCTACAGCATTTTGCCTTGCTTCAGTCACTCAAATGTCTTCAACTTTCGTTAGCAGACATCGTGGCTGCCCAACCCAAGCAGATTGAGAATAAGTATGGTTTGTGCCGGTGGCAAATTTGGCAAGAGAGCAGAATGTGACCGGCCCATGACTATTATTAGTCATGCAGCGGGCTCGGACTGAGACGTCTAAGCTAATGAAGCTTTTTCACACCTGCCTGGTAAATTATGCGCCATGACCAGGAGTGCCATGGAGTGAGAGCACCATGCAAGCCATTTACTTGTTACAGATTGCTTATAATTAAATTATAATCAACATCAAGCCAGGCGCATCACGCAGATGCAGACGAAAATGAGGACGTAGAGACCAAGACCAAGACATGCAGCCAGTGAGACCGGTCTGAGGCCGCTGCTGCTGCTGACATGCATCTAACAAGCCTTCAACTATCTAATCAACGTACAAGTCAAAATATCAATACCTCAAGTAATCAAAATCACTTTAGAATTTCAAATCAGTTGGGCTGATGCTGCCTGCCTGCCAGCAGCGTCTCACACAAGCACCGTGTCCAGCTGCTATATGCGACAGTTGCAACTCGAGTCCAGAGTGGGGAGATTGATGAAAAAAAAAGCAACAACAACTAAGATTATTCGAATTTAATGGGCGCAACGCGCGTGAAGACTTCACAAGCGAGGCAACGCCAACTACAACAAAAACAACAACTGAGACATTTCACAGACATGTTAGGAAAAGCTAAAACTGGACACCTGCTGCCTGGTCCTGCCTGTGTCTGGTCTGGCCTGGTCTTTTCCAGTTATTCTGTGCTCGCACTGTGACCTGTCATCATGATTGATACGTTTGATGGATTCATTCGAGCTGACTGCTGTGTGGCGTTCAGTTTTAAAGTTTGCTGATTGATCCCAGCGTGTTGATTACAATCGACGCCGACGTACACGCAGATGCAGGCACAGGTAGTTGGCGCAGGCAGTTGGCGCTGTATGGGGAGTCTTGCAACGCATGCTGCTGGGAATTCAATCAAAAGTGTCAGCGCTGGCACAACATCTCTTACTGCTTAAGGTGCCGAAACCACTAACTAAATACAGTGGTAACTGAATATTAGAATAGAATATTAGAATATTATAAATGATAAGAAAGGCAAAAAAATCAAAAGGGAAACAAAGAGTTAATCCCTTTTTCATTAATAAGCAATTTTAAAAATTATGGAACTTTGAAAAAGTGGGAAGTATAAAAAAAAAATTTTAATAAATTATAGAAATTTTTAAATATTTTGAAATTAAGAAAATTGATAATTATTAATTAATATTTTTAAAACATTTTTAAAAGCTTTAAATATTTCTAATGAATTTTAAATAATACGCAAATTTAGGAAAAATGTGGAAATTTGACGATGACGTCACGATATGCTGCAAAGGCGCAAAGAGTGTAACTATGGAAAACGTTTAGATGAATATCTTCTGTGTTTATTGTTCGATCGGAATGTAATTTTGAAAATAGATTTATATTGTAATTATCTATGTTTATACCAAATCAGAAAGCCATAACTTCAATACTTTTCCTAATAATCGTAATTATCGTTTTGCGTGGGCGGTGGGCGCGACATCGAAAATTGAGAAATTGGTATACAGGAAATTAGGTGTCTCTACCTTTTGTAATAGCTGAGATCTAGACGTACAGACGGACATGGCTATATCGACTCGGCTGTTGATCCTGAGCCAGAATATATATACTTTATGGGGTCGGAGGTGTCTCCTTCTGCCTGTTACATACATTTTCGGTTTGAACAAAGTTATAATACCCTTCTACTCTATGAGTAGCGGGTATAAAAAAAAAAAACATTTTTGCACAGTTAACGCATTTCACCACCGTACACGCACACACGATTCGGCACAATGCTGCAAGCAGCGCTGCCGGCAGCGCTGCTTACAGCTATGGAAAACGTTAAGCTGAGTAACTTCTGTGTTTATTATCCGATTGTTACCAAATTTTCAGAGATCATCTGGCTAGCTATAGTTATCATATAAACCGAAAATGAATATGGCATCAAAATTGCACTTGTTATCAATGTTTTTTCGATTTGCGGGGGCGGAAGGGGGCGTGGCCAAAATCCAAAATAAACTTGATCAGCGTGCAATAATAACACATATTGTCACCAAATTTGGTTGTCCTAGCTCTTATAATAGCTGAGATCTAGATTTTCACACGGACAGACAGACGGACAGACGGACATGGCTATATCGACTCGGCTGTTGATCCTGAGCCAGAATATATATACTTTATGGGGTCGGAGGTGTCTCCTTCTGCCTGTTACATACATTTTCGGTTTGAACAAAGTTATAATACCCTTCTACTCTATGAGTAGCGGGTATAAAAATATAAGAAAAACCTGCGCTCTAACAATCGCATACAGCTGATTTAAGAGACTGTCACTTCTCCACTTGTTAACTAAATTTATTGTGAGCCATTAAAAAATTTTAAATAAAATCCACGACCACCAATTAATGCATACTCAAAAATTAAAGTATAAGTTCTTAAAAAAAAAACAAGTAAGAAAGCTACAGTCGAGTGTGCTCGACTGTAATATACCCGCTACCCAGCTGCTTGTACATAATTTATATGCGGTACAAAAAAACGGCTACAATCATATATTGACCGTAAAAGGCTATGGACTTATAATATTTATGCGAAGTCCAAATATAAAATAAAAAAAAAACATTTTTGCACACATTTAATTTTTGATGCGGGCGGGACTCGAACCCGTAAATGCATAATACTACTGTTCGTTTTGCAGTTCACAACTTAACCCATTTCACCACCGTACACGCACACACGATTTGGCACAATGCTGCAAGCAGCGCTGCCGGCAGCGCTGCTTACAGCTATGGAAAACGTTAAGCTGAATAACTTCTGTGTTTATTATCCGATTGTTACCAAATTTTCAGAGATCATCTGGCTAGCTATAGTTATCATGTAGTCCGAAAATGAACAATATGGCATCAAAATTGCGCTTGTAATCAATTTTTTTTCGATTTAAGGGGGCGTGGCCAAAATCCAAAATAAACTGCGTGCAATAATAATACAATAATAATACATTTTGTCACCAAATTTGGTAGTTCTAGCTCTTATAATAGCTGAGATGTAGATTTTCACACGGACAGACGGACATGGCTATATCGACTCGGCTGTTGATCCTGAGCCAGAATATATATACTTTATGGGGTGGGAGGTGTCTCCTTCTGCCTGTTACATACATTTTCGGTTTGAACAAAGTTATAATACCCTTCTACTCTATGAGTAGCGGGTTGTTTGAGCTTTAAATATTTTTCTTCTTTCGCAGCCATATTAAAATGAAGCTTTAGCTCAATTCACTGCTGCAAAATTCTATTAGATGCCACTTCAATGGAGAGCCACCTTGTATTGCTAACTCTGGGTATTTTAAGCGGTTCCTAAAATTACATACAAAATAAATAAGTACATAATATACTTTTAAAAATAATAAACTTTGAACATGTTTATTTATTTACTTTATTTATTTAATTTATTTATTTAATTTAAAGTCAACTAATAGCAGTCGACGTAAGAGTTACAGAGAAACAGATAAAAAATTGAAAATTTTAATTTTTAAGAAATTTTTAAGTGGAATAGAACATTTTTTAATTATAAAGTTTAATTTATTATAATTTAATTTAATTCCGGGGGAAAAACAAAAAATCTAGCCGATCCAACATTTGTTGCAATGGATTGGGGAAAACCCAGAAAAACCCAATCAGATCAGAAAAGTTAATATTAGTTATTAATATGAATTTTTTATGAGTTAAGAATAGAAATTTTTTATTAGAAAGAGAGGACTCTAAGTTGAAAAGTCTAAAAAGTTTATTATATTGATTGAAGAGAAGACGGAAAGGGTCATGCAAGCTATAATGACTAGAACAAAAGTCTAAAGACAATGGCTGAAAATTACGGGTAACTCTAGAAGGAACACTAAAGTTAAGTTGCATGAGTAAGGAAGGGGAATCGATCTCAAATCTTATAAGTTTTATGATAAACAACACATTTAACATAATACGACAGTTAACTAAAGAAGGAAGGCTAATTAAAAGAAGCCGATTATGATAAGGTGGTAAATCTACTCCTGGAACCCAGTTGAAACTACGTAAAGCAAAAAGAAGAAACTGCTTTTGAACAGACTCAATTCTGTCTTGATAAATTTGGTACTGCGGGGACCACACGCAAGAACCATATTCAAGAATTGGACGTACAAGAGAAGTAAAAAGTAACTTGGTTGTAAAGGGATCATTAAACTCTTTGGCCCATCTTTTAATGAAACCAAGAATACGAAAAGCCTTGTTAACAATGTGTGTAACGTGTCGATCAAATTTCAATTTCTGATCAAAGAGAATACCTAGATCATTTACTTCAGATATTCTTAAAAGTTGAGTTAAATTAAAGGAGTAGTTCATGACGTGATGGTTTCCTCTGTAAAATGACATAACTTTACATTTAGAACAATTAAGATGTAGCAGGTTATGACTACACCAGGCAACAAACATGTCAAGATCCATTAGAAGAAAGTTTAAAGTTTTGTCATTATACGTCAGACAAAGTTTAACGTCATCAGCGTACATAAGGATAGTGCAGAAGGTAGGTCATTAATAAAAAGATTAAAAAGTAGAGGGCCAAGATGACTACCCTGAGGAACCCCAGATGTAACAAATATAAGCTTAGATTGACAAGAGTTAAAAAGGACTTTTTGCGTCCTCTTAATTAAATAATTAGATATCCACAAAATAAGTTTTTGAGGAAAACCAATGAGATCTAATTTATGAAGCAATAAGTTATGATAAACGGAGTCAAATGCTTTACTGAAATCTGTGTAGACCACATCAGTTTGCATTTTCCTCCGAAATCCTTTGGTAATAATTGAGGAAAAGTCAAGAAGATTTGTGGTTGTGGATATAAATTTGACAAATCCATGCAGATAAGAGAAAAGAAGGGACTTACACATATGTGTTAATTGTGTAGTCAAGATTTTTTCAAAAATTTTAGGAATAGCGGATAATTCAGAGATACACCTACAATTCTTCACATCTTGGTTAGAGCCACATTTGTGAAGAGGTATAGAGAAGGAATCCTTCCATATAGGCGGAAAGTAACTCGTGGCTACGGACAAATCAAGAAACTTAACTACGGACAAATCAAGCAACTTATACTACTTACTACTTATACTACTTAAAAAAAACATAGATTAAGCACAATTAACCAGAATCAATGCCAAGGTACGACATTATAAAAGGACATCACACTAAACTTGAATTACCTTATTACAGTTAATTATTTCAATTAAATTACCAATTAAAAGTTTCATAGACCACAAATTTTAATGCCTCAGGCAAAAAGTGTTTGCAGGCAGTGTTAACAGCCAATTGCTAAGAATGGCAAACACATTTGATTAAAATGAATGAAGGGACTTTTTTCTTTAATTCTGTGTAAACACTTTCTTTTGCATTATCCTTGCCGATTCCAATTAAGTTATTTAACTTTAATTTCTTCTCCTTTAGCTCCAGACATAAGGTGTCGGCCATCGATTTCGAGTCTGTTCCCTCAAGTGGAACTAAAGACAGAAAAAGAAACCATACCTTTTCGTGATGAACTATAATACATAACAGCCACACCTACAGAATAGTTTGTTTAAATTAATACATCTGTATTATAAAAAAAATAAACTTTAACTTACCAAGGGTCTTACAGACATTGATATCAGTGTTCTCGTCAATTAGCAAACTATATTGGGCAACACAAATGTCTTTTATGAAATTTTCCACAAAGTTCGGCGCCAAAACCAAGAACCAAGTGCACAAATATAATAACAAACGTTATATTTGTGCACTTGGTTCTGTGTAGTTTAGCTTTCGCACCGTCCTTAAGTTTGTTAGCGCATAATTTCCCTAAATGATCCTAAATAATATACAAACATAACGCCGCCTTTTGTTGACTTGTTTCCAAGGAAACAGGAATAAAGTTCAATTTGTTCTTTTGGGTAAATGCGCTTGACACATTTATATGTTTTGATGTTTTTGCATGAGCATATAAATCAGAAAGTTTCGCATTCATGCTCGTTTTACAATATTTGCAAAAACTTTCCGGATGTGTGTTTGATAACAGTAGAGCGCATTGATAACGTTGTTTGCGTATATATACGTATATGTGTATTGCTGTATTTGTCTTACACAAGGGGTGGTAATCTTATTTTTCTCACGCTTTATGCTTCTTCTGCCTTGCCGGCATATGGAGTTGGTTTGGGTTTGTTGAAATTTTTGTTGTTGTTAATGCTGCCACTTCTGTTGTTATTAGTCCGGCTTGCCGCAGGGCGCTTAGTGTGAGTGTTGCGCAGGGATTAAATGCTCAAATTAAACAAGTAAGGAAAGCTACAGTCGAGCGCGCCCAACAGTAAGCTACCATTCGCCCAGTTTTTAAAAAAAATATCACACTTTTATTTCACTCAAAAAACACTGCACAAGTTTATTTGCCACCTGTTGTTTAAATCAGATCTATGTATCTTTGAACAGCACCATCTACATATGAAAACGTCGTAGCAATCAGATTTACACACGCTACGGCTGAAATAAAGATTCGGGAGGATGACGTCACGATATGCTGCAAATGCGCAAGCAGTGGAACTACGGAAAACGTTGATGTAGATAACTTCTGTGTTTACTATCTGAAAGAATTTTACTTCGAATAGATTTGTATTGCAATTATAGTTCATACCAAAGCAGAAAGCCACAGATAGACATGGCTCAATCGACTCGGCTGGTGATCCTGAGTTAGAATATACGAGGGTCGTTTGATAAGACTTGACTTTTTGTATTTGCCGCGCACCTGCTCTAAATACAACACTGCTCCTGTCAGCAGTTATCGATTAACAGCTGACTGTAAAATTTTGAGAAAGCTGCGTTTTTTGGTTTGCGTTTTATAGGCATTGAAAGCAGACGATCTCGTGAATTTTAACGAAAATGGAAAAAAGTGAATTTCGTGTGCTAATTAAGCATTATTTTTTGCGTAAAAAATCCATCACCGAAACCAAGGAAAGACTTGATAAATATTATGGGGACTCTGCACCATCAATTTCAATGGTTAAGAAATGGTTTACTGAGTTCCGTTGTGGTCGTACCAGTACAAGTGATGCCGAACGTTCAGGTCGCCCAAAAGAGGTCGTCATGCCAGAAATCGTCGACAAAATCCATGGAATGATATTGGATGATCGGAGAATGAAAGTGCGTGAGGTAGCTGAGGCTGTAGGCATCTCAACTGAACGGGTACATCACATTTTACATGAATATTTGGACATGAAAAAGCTTTCCGCGCGATGGGTGCCGCGATTGCTCACACACGACCATAAGCGCAACCGTGTGACCATTTCAAAGGAGTGTTTGGCGATGTTCAACCGCAATCCAAACGAATTTTTGCGCCGTTTCGTTACCGTAGACGAAACATGGATCCACCACACCACACCAGAGACCAAAGAACAATCAAGACAGTGGGTTTCTCCGGGTGAACGTGCACCAAAGAAGGCCAAGGTGGGTCTGTCGGCCAACAAGGTCATGGCCACAGTTTTTTGGGATGCACAAGGTATCATTCACATCGATTACCTTGAAAAGGGTAAAACGATCACCGGCGAATATTATTCAGAGCTTTTGGACAGATTCGATATTGATTTGAAGCAGAAACGACCGCATTTGGCGAAAAAAAGTGCTGTTCCATCAGGACAATGCACGGGTGCACACGTGTGTAGTCAGCATGGCAAAATTTCATAAATTGGGCTACGAACTGCTACCCCATCCAGCATATTCTCCAGATTTAGCCCCCTGTGACTATTTTTTGTTTCCAAACATGAAGAAATGGCTCGGCGGTAAGAGATTCGGGTCAAATGAAGAGGTCATCACAGAAACAAACGACTATTTTGAGGGCCTTGAGAAAACCTATTATTTGGAAGGAATAAAAAAATTGAAAAAACGCTGGACTAAATGTATAGAGCTAAAAGGAGATTATGTTGAGAAATAAAACGCTTCTTTGACGAAAAAAATATATTTTATTCAAAAAGTCACGGACTTATCAAACGACCCTCGTATATACTTTGTGGGGTGGTGGAGGGTATAATTATTGCTTCTGGCCATAGCTCTTGGAAAAGCCTTTGTACTTACCTCGTTTGAAGACATTCAGCCAACACTGAATAATCTTTTTGTGATTCAGGCGATGCTGCAGACACCAATTGGACATTGGCGCTATGTGTCCTTGAGCGCCTCCAGGCGCGTTTCGAACAGCTTCTCATCAAACGTTTCACATGTTTTGGACATATTCGTTCGTAGTGCTTGTGGTGTACGTACGATTTTCACCCCGTGCATTACAGTGCGCCAACACAGTTGTCGCCAATTGTTCACGGGGCTGGCTTTTTTTGCTATAATTATTCTATATTTGCGGCTTCGGCTGCAACGGCGACGGCGGGGGCAGCAGCGGTGGGTAGTTTTTTCTTCACAAATGCGCGCGCATTTTTCAACCACTATTTAGAGAGTTAAACGTCACACTTGAACTGTATTCATGTTTTTTAATTTCTGTAAAATACTGTGGCTAAGGGTTTGTGTGTATTTACTAAACTTAATTGCACGGGGCTTTGAAATTTCTTTAGTTTTTCTTGCAAGGGTTATTTTAGCCAGGCAGCAGCAGAGGTTGTTAGTGGTGGGAAAATATCGACGTTGCTATCGATAGTCGTGAGTGTGCATGTATAGAGAACAAAGTGGCCATCGTTTGGTATTAAATTGATTAGAAGTACGGCCACCCTGTGTGCGGAATTTGAATTTGAATGGAGCTTTCCGTACATCTTTTTTTAGCGTGAAAAACAGTTACACCAATTTAGTTAAATGTAATTTAAATAAATTGCATGTTAGAAAACGCAAGTATTATGCCAGCAAACGAATTGGGCTTATGCTGCAAAACTTTTTTTTAAATTGGGCGCACTGCTGTTTATGTGGTAACGCCATGCAGGATATGAGTACCAGGGTTGCCAACTTTCCAAGACCTGAAATAAATCACGGTTCAGAAAAGCTAGAAACCGCTAAAAACAATTTAATATAGCTGAAACAAATAGCTAAACACTTTTATTAAAGTTTATTTTAGTCTTTATTAAAATTACTCCAAAAATTTAGTTGTTTCATCTATATCTGCATAGTTTGCGTCTTCATTTGTATAGCTTTGGTTAGTTCCAATAAGTTTTAGATAATTTGGAGGAACTACATAATTGGGGCAGCATTTATTTTCTCCGCGAAAACCATATCTGTAAAAATTACAAAAATTCTATTATATAATTATCAATTTATAAATAAAGTTTACAGCATACAAATTACCTTATGTGCAATAATGAGTTTAAGGTACCAATATGAATTCTGTTCCTCATTAACTATATTCATTTGGCTGAATACACGCTCAACCTTTGCATTGGACCATGGCAATGTCAATAGTTTTATCGCAAAAGATGCCAAACAAAGAAATCTGTAATTGCCTGCTGCAGCTGCATCCTTATAATTTAAAACTTCAGCCTAAAAGCTGACGATATCTTCATTACTTAACCAATTTATGAAATTAATATTATTATATTGAATTAAAATTCCATCAATTTCTAACGGGGACATTTTAAAGTGCTCAAGAATTTGAACAATTGGAGACTTCTTGGTATCGATTTGCTGAAGTATTTCAAAATTGTTGGGCAATCTGAAAATAATTTACAAAATTAATATGGAGGAAATCTTTAGCATACAAATTATTTACCTGTGCTTAAGTTCATTGATTAATTAAATAATAAAATTCGTACATTTGAAACGAATTTCTGTCTCCATATTGCATTTAATTCTTTCCTTCAACTCTTGAAGTTCGGTTTCGAACGCATATCCCTAGTATAAGTCTCTTTTGGTGATATGTTCAAAGTAATCTTTTAAAATGTCGATTTCTACCGTAGTTGGTATAATTTTTGTTTTGAGGGAATTAATTGCAAAAACTAGGTCGCGCAAAAGCTTGCTTGAATTTGCATTTTTGGATTGAAATATTTTGATAATATTGTGCATCTCAGTTAAAACTGGATGCAAAAACAGTAAATAAAGGTAGTTAACCTCATTACTAAACAATGAATGCAATGTTTGAGATTTAAATATTTTTCTTCTTTCGCAGCCATATTAAAATTTTAGCTCAAACTTTAGCTCAATCCACTGCTGCAAAATTCTATTAAATGCCACTTCAATGGAGAGCGACCTTGTATCGCCAACTCTGGGTATTTTAAGCGGTTTATGAAAATTACATACAAAATAAATAAGTACATAATATACTTTTAAAAATGATAAAGTACATATAACTTTAAACATATACTACTTACAAAAAACATAGATTAAGCTCAATTAACCATAATCAATGTCAAGGTACGACATTATAAAAGACCATCACACTAAAGAGGATTTAAATTACCTTATTGCAGTTAATTATTTCATAAATTTTTATACCATTCGACCATTGAAAATGGCCAAAAATGGTGTACTAAGTTAATGCAAATGGATGTAACAGGCAGAAGGAGGCGTGGCAGACCCCACAAAGTATATATATTCTGACTCAGGATCACTAGCTGAGTCGATTGAGCCATGTCCGTCTGTCTGTCCGTTTGAATGTCTAGATCTCAGCTATTACAAAAGCCAGAGACACCATATTTCTCATGAAGGTTCCAGTATACCATAGGTAAACCAAGTTTATTTTCAATTTTTGATGCCATGCCCACCGCACTTGCAAATCAATAATTTTCGATTATCATGAGAAGTATTAAAGTTACAGCTTTCTGCTTTGGTATGAACATAAATAATTGCAATATAAATATAATTCCCAAATTACAATCCTATTGTACGATAAACACAGAAGTTATCCATGTTATCCGTTTTCCGTACTTCCACTGCTTACGCCTGTGCTCGCGTCGTGACGTCATCGTCACGATGCTTCGTTTCAGCCGTAGCGTGTGTATAGCTATGCCGTTTTCACATGTAGATGGCGAGTTCAAAAATAGATCTACTTTAAACAACAGGTGGCGGATAAACTTGTGCAGCGTTTTTTGATGGAATTAAATGTGTGATAATTTGTTTCGAAACTGGGCGAATGGTATCTTACTGTTGGGCGCGCTCGACTGTAGCTTTTTTTACTTGTTTTATAATCATTTTGACGCTTTGCGCTTTCTGAAAACCAATTAAAAGTCTTATAGACAATTAATTCTAATGCCACAGGCTAAAAGTGTTTGCAGGCAGTGTTAACAGCCAATTGCAAAGAATGGCATGCACATTTGATTAAATTTAATGAGGGGACTTCTTTCTTTAATTATGTGTAAACACTTTGTTTTGCATTATCCTTGCCGATTCCAATTAAGTTATTTAACTTTAATTTCTTCTCCTTTAGCTCCAGACATAGGGTGTCGGCAATCGATTTCGAGTCTGTTCCCTCAAGTGGAACTAAAGACAGAAAAAGAAACCATAACTTGTCGTGATGAACTATAATACATAACAGCCACACCTACATAATAGTTTGCTTAAATTAATACATCTGCATTATAAAAAACAAGTACGAGTGTGCTCGACTGCAATATACCCGCTACCCAGCTGCTTGTACATAATTTATTTGCGGAACAAAAAAAACGGCTACAATCATATTTTGACCGTAAAAGGTCATGGACTTACAATATTTATGCAAAGTCAAAATATAAAATAAAAAAAAAAACATTTTTGCACACATTTAATTTTTGATGTGGGCGGGACTCGAACCCGTAAATGCATAATAGTACTGTTCGTTTTGCAGTCCACAACTTAACCCATTTCACCACCGTACACGCACACACGCTGCCGGCAGCGCTGCTTACAGCTGTGGAAAACGTTAGGCTGAATAACTTCTGTGTTTATTATCCGATTGTTACCAAATTTTCAGTGATCATCTGGCTAGCTATAGTTATCATGTAAACCGAAAATGAACAATATGGCATAAAAATTGCACTTGTTATCAATGTTTTTTCGATTTGCGGGGGCGGAAGGGGGCGTGGCCAAAATCCAAAATTAACTTGATCAGCGTGCAATAATAACACATATTGTCCCAAAATTTGGTTGTCCTAGCTCTTATAATAGCTGAGATCTAGATTTTCACACGGACAGACAGACGGACAGACGGACAGACGGACATGGCTATATCGACTCGGCTGTTGATCCTGAGCCAGAAAAATTATATTATATAATTATCAATTTATAAATAAAGTTTACAGCATACAAATTACCTTATGTGCAATAATGAGTTTAAGGTACCAATATGAATTCTGTTCATTCATTTGGCTGAATACACGCTCAACCTTTGCATTGGACCATGGCAATGTCAATAGTTTTATCGCAAAAGATGCCAAACGAAGAAATCTGTAATTGCCTGCTGCAGCTGCATCCTTATAATTTAAAACTTCAGCCTAAAAGCTGACGATATCTTCATTACTTAACCAATTTATTAAATGAATATTATTATATTGAATTAAAATTCCATCAATTTCTAACGGGGACATTTTAAAGTGCTCAAGAATTTGAACAATTGGAGACTTCTTGGTATCGATTTGCTGAAGTATTTCAAAATTGTTGGGCAATCTGAAAATAATTTACAAAATTAATATGGAGGAAATTTTTAGCATACAAATTATTTACCTGTGCTTAAGTTCATTGATTAATTAAATAATAAAATTCGTACATTTGAAACGAATTTCTGTCTCCATATTGCATGGAATTCCTTCCCTCAACTCTTGAAGTTCGGTTTCGAACGCATATCCCTAGTATAAGTCTCTTTTGGTGATATGTTCAAAGTAATCTTTTAAAATGTAGATTTCTACCGTAGTTGGTATAATTTTTGTTTTGAGGGAATTAATTGCAAAAACTAGGTCGCGCAAAAGCTTGCTTGAATTTGCATTTTTGGATTGAAATATTTTGATAATATTGTGCATCTCAGTTAAAACTGGATGCAAAAACAGTAAATAAAGGTAGTTAACCTCATTACTAAACAATGAATTCAATGTTTGAGATTTAAATATTTTTCTTCTTTCGCAGCCGTATTAAAATTTTAGCTCAAACTTTAGCTCAATCCACTGCTGCAAAATTCTATTAAATGCCACTTCAATGGAGAGCGACCTTGTATCGCCAACTCTGGGTATTTTAAGCGGTTTATGAAAATTACATACAAAATAAATAAGTACATAATATACTTTTAAAAATGATAAAGTACATATAACTTTAAACATATACTACTTACAAAAAACATAGATTAAGCTCAATTAACCATAATCAATGTCAAGGTACGACATTATAAAAGACCATCACACTAAAGAGGATTTAAATTACCTTATTGCAGTTAATTATTTCATAAATTTTTATACCATTCGACCATTGAAAATGGCCAAAAATGGTGTACTAAGTTAATGCAAATGGATGTAACAGACAGAAGGAGGCGTGGCAGACCCCACAAAGTATATATATTCTGACTCAGGATCACTAGCTGAGTCGATTGAGCCATGTCCGTCTGTCTGTCCGTTTGAATGTCTAGATCTCAGCTATTACAAAAGCCAGAGACACCATATTTCTCATGAAGGTTCCAGTATACCATAGGTAAACCAAGTTTATTTTCAATTTTTGATGCCATGCCCACCGCCCTTGCAAATCAATAATTTTCGATTATCATGAGAAGTATTAAAGTTACAGCTTTCTGCTTTGGTATGAACATAAATAATTGCAATATAAATATAATTCCCAAATTACAATCCTATTGTACGATAAACACAGAAGTTATCCATGTTATCCGTTTTCCGTACTTCCACTGCTTACGCCTGTGCTCGCGTCGTGACGTCATCGTCACGATGCTTCGTTTCAGCCGTAGCGTGTGTATAGCTATGCCGTTTTCACATGTAGATGGCGAGTTCAAAAATAGATCTAATTTAAACAATAGGTGGCGGATAAACTTGTGCAGCGTTTTTTGATGGAATTAAATGTGTGATAATTTGTTTCGAAACTGGGCGAATGGTATCTTACTGTTGGGCGCGCTCGACTGTAGCTTTTTTTACTTGTTTTATAATCATTTTGACGCTTTGCGCTTTCTGAAAACCAATTAAAAGTCTTATAGACAATTAATTCTAATGCCTCAGGCTAAAAGTGTTTGCAGGCAGTGTTAATCCTGTTGATCCTGAGCCAGAATATATATACTTTATGGGGTCGGAGGTGTCTCCTTCTGCCTGTTACATACATTTTCGGTTTGAACAAAGTTATAATACCCTTCTACTCTATGAGTAGCGGGTATAAAAAGTAAAAAAGCTACAGTCGAGTGTGCTCGACTGTGTGTAATATACCCGCTACCCAGCTGCTCGTACATCATTTATTTGCGGAACAAAAAAAACGGCTACAATCATATTTTGACCGTAAAAGGTCATGGACTTACAATATTTATGCAAAGTCAAAATATAAAATAAAAAAAAAAACATTTTTGCACACATTTAATTTTTGATGTGGGCGGGACTCGAACCCGTAAATACATAATAGTACTGTTCGTTTTGCAGTCCACAACTTAACCCATTTCACCACCGTACACGCACACACGCTGCCGGCAGCGCTGCTTACAGCTATGGAAAACGTTAGGCTGAATAACTTCTGTGTTTATTATCCGATTGTTACCAAATTTTCAGAGATCATCTGGCTAGCTATAGATATCATATAAACCGAAAATGAACAATATGGCATCAAAATTGCACTTGTTATCAATGTTTTTTCGATTTGCGGGGGCGGAAAGGGGCGTGGCCAAAATCCAAAATAAACTTGATCAGCGTGCAATAATAACACATATTGTTCCCAAATTTGGTTGTCCTAGCTCTTATAATAGCTGAGATCTAGATTTTCACACGGACAGACAGACGGACAGACGGACATGGCTATATCGACTCGGCTGTTGATCCTGAGCCAGAATATATATACTTTATGGGGTCGGAGGTGTCTCCTTCTGCCTGTTACATACATTTTCGGTATGAACAAAGTTATAATACCCTTCTACTCTATGAGTAGCGGGTATAAAAAGTAAAAAAGCTACAGTCGAGTGTGCTCGACTGTGTGTAATATACCCGCTACCCAGCTGCTCGTACATCATTTATTTGCGGAACAAAAAAAACGGCTACAATCATATTTTGACCGTAAAAGGTCATGGACTTACAATATTTATGCGAAGTCAAAATATAAAATAAAAAAAAAAAACATTTTTGCACACATTTAATTTTTGATGTGGGCGGGACTCGAACCCGTAAATGCATAATAGTACTGTTCGTTTTGCAGTCCACAACTTAACCCATTTCACCACCGTACACGCACACACGCTGCCGGCAGCGCTGCTTACAGCTATGGAAAACGTTAGGCTGAATAACTTCTGTGTTTATTATCCGATTGTTACCAAATTTTCAGAGATCATCTGGCTATAGATATCATATAAACCGAAAGTGAACAATATGGCATCAAAATTGCGCTTGTAATCAATGTTTTTTTCGATTTATAGGGGCGGAAGGGCGTGGCCAAAATCCAAAATAAACTTGATCAGCGTGCAATAATAACACATTTTGTCACCAAATTGGTAGTTCTAGCTCTTATAATAGCTGAGATCTAGATTTTCACACGGACAGACGGACATGGCTATATCGACTCGACTTCATTGCTTGTTTGGCACGTAGCGCCGTCTTGTTGAAAGTAAACGTTGTCCAGATCAATACCATCCAATTCCGGCCATAAAAAATCATTAATCATCTCTGTGGAATACCTTATTTCAAAGAACGACGAGGAATGGACAAACCTGGGTTTTCTTCAACACTTTCGGCAACAACAGCAATATTCTCAATTGTTCTTGAGCGACGTGCACGGGTTTTATTCTTCACATCACTAACTTGTCCCAACAGCTCGAATTTTCCCACCAATTTCTGTATTGCGGTCCGAGAAGGTGCTTCACGACGACCGAAAAATCTTTTCGTTTTACGAACCGACTCTGCCAAATTTTCACCATATTTATAGTGAATTTTGATAAATTCAATGCGTGGTAGAAGCGTGTATCGTACCATTTTTATTAATGGCGTAGTTTCTCATTGTCAAATGTCAAAAAATTGCAGCTTTACCAGTGACACCTACCGCAATAGCGGGCTATTCAAAATAACACCTCTTATTGGAAAACCCTGTAGTAGTGCATGTTGCCGGATTGATTTGAAGCAAGCCGAAGTGTATGCTGTTCACCTTGCTGAGCGACTCCAACCACAAAACATAATTCTATCTGCAACTCCACCCTAAAGGCACTACCGAGATGTGCGATCTTCTACATTTCGTTGTTATTCAACGCCTTCCCAGTGGAAGCTCGGATTTATCTCCATGATCCAGAAACCCGCCAATCAGTTAAGGTATCCTGCCCGAGCACCAGTTTGGTTTTCGTACTGGGGACTGTATGGTAGACCGACTACATCGAGTGGTCAAGCAAATTCAATTTACTTTTGAAAACAAAGAGTACTGCAACGCACTCTTTGTGGATGTACGTGAGGCGTTTGATCGGGTGTGGCATCCCGGTATCCTACTGAAAATAAAGCATACGCTGCGTGCACCTTACTTTGGCCTCCTGAGGTCGTACCTCGAAAAGAGAATGTTTGCGGTCTGATTTCACTCGGCTCTCTCCTGGGACGTCAATGTTGGCCACATTTGCTGATGTGTGTGTCACCTACAGGTCCCGCTGCGAACACGATGCTGCTGACGGCAGGAGTAATCCTAAGCGAATCATAGCTCCAAAATGGAGGTAGAGTTGTCAAATTTAGGGCTTAGCTTGCGACAGCCAAATCCGTCGTATTCAGGCTGCCCAAAATAGAATCGCCAGAATGATAATCTGCTGCGAATGGTTCGTAAGAAACGCAACTCTACACAAAGACCTCCTTGCCGGTACCACGACAGAATAGAGCGCCATAGAAATCGACTAACCAAGGCACTATCCAGAACTCGACCATCAAGGAGGCCCAAGGACCTCATCGTACGGTCACCCTTGACCAGGAGATGAGGATCTCATATTTGTTACCTAGTTAAATTGTTATTTACGTATAATCATTGTTATTGTTACAGCTAACCTTAGTTAGCCGGCGCGCCTGCAAGGCCTGAATTAATAGCGTCCAAGGTCTCAATTACCCCGTATGCCTTAATAAAGTTACATTACAAAAAAAATAAGTAAAGAAAGCTACAGTCGAGCGCGCCAAACAGTAAGATACCATTCGCCCAGTTTCGAAACAAATTATCACACATTTAATTCCACCAAAAAACACTGCACAAGTTCATCCGCCACCTATTGTTTAAATTAGATCTATCTTGAATAACGCCATTTACATGTGAAAACATCATAGCAATTAGCTAAGGCTGAAACAAAGCATCGTGACGATGCCGTCAAGATATGCTGCAAAGGCGTAGTCAGTGTAACTATGGAAAACGTTAAGATGAATAAATTCTATGTTTATTGTTCGATCGGATTGTAATTTTAAGAACAAATTTACTATCGATTTGCGTGGGCGCTGGGTGGTACATCGAAAATTGAAAATAAACTCGATCTACATATGGTAAAGAGGAGCCTTCATGAGAAATTTGGTGTCTCTAGCTTTTGTAATAGCTGAGATATAGACGTTCATACGGACAGCCGGACAGACGGACGGACATGGCTCAATCGACTCAGCTAGTGATCCTGAGTCAGAATATTTAAATTTTGTGGGGTCAGCCACGCCTCCTTCTGCTTGTTATAAACATTTGCAAAAACTTAGTATACCATTTTTGACCATTTTCAATGGTTTCAATGGTAAAAGGTTTTATAGCATTGTAGTTACTCAACATATTACATCGGCCGATAGGTTTTATGGTAGCGTAACGATATACGTATCTGTCCGATTTTAATAAAACTTGCATAGCATTTAATGGACATACAGTGCCGCTCAACTGAATAGGTTTGAAAAATCTTTCTCACATTTTGTTCTTTATCTTTGGTTCAATTGCGTTTTTGTACCCGCTACTCATAAAGTAGAAGGGTATTACAACTTTGTTCAAACCGAAAATGTATGTAACAGGCAGAAGGAGACATCTCCGACCCCATAAAGGATATATATTCTGGCTCAGGATCAACAGCCGAGTCGATATAGCCATGTCCGTCTGTCTGTCCGTGTGAAAATCTAGATCTCAGCTATTATAAGAGCTTGTACTACTAAATTTGGTGATAAAATGTGTTATTATTGCACGCTGATCAAGTTTATTTTGGATTTTGGCCACGCCCCCTTCCGCCCCTGTAAATCGAAAAAAAATTTATTACAATTTGAATTTGAATGAAGCTTTCCGTACATCTTTACTTAGCGTGAAAAACAGTTACACCAATTTAGTTAAATGTAATTTAAATAAATTGCATGTTAGAAAACGCAATTGTTATGCTAGCAAACGAATTGCGCTTATGCTGCAAAAGTTTTTTCAAATTGGGCGCACTGCTGTTTATGTGGCAACGCCATGCAGGATATGAGTACCAGGGTTGCCAACTTTCCAAGACCTGAAATAAATCACGGTTGAGAAAAAGGTAGAAACCGCTAAAAACAATTTAACATAGCTTAAAAAAATAGCTAAACACTTTTATTAACGTTTTTTTTGTTTGCGACTTCATTTGTATAGCTTTGGTTAGTTCCAATAAGTTTTAGGTAATTTGGAGGAACTATATAATTGTGGCAGCATTTATTTTCTCCGCGCAAACCATATCTGTAAAAATTACAAAATTATATTATATAATTATCAATTTATAAATAAAGTTTACAGCATACAAATTACCTTATGTGCAATAATGAGTTTAAGGTACCAATATGAGTTCTGTTCCTCATTAACTATGTACATTTGGCTGAATACACGCTCAACCTCTGCATTAGACCCTGGCAATGTCAATAGTTTTATCGCAAAAGATGCCAATTGAAGAAATCTGTAATTGCCTGCTGCAGCTGCATCCTTATAATTTAAAACTTCAGCCCAAAAGCTGACGTTATCTTCATTAGTTAACCAATTTATTAAATGAATATTATTATATTGAGTTAAAAGTTCATCAATTTCCAACGGGGACATTTTAAAGTGCTCAAGAATTTGAACAATTGGAGACTTCTTGGTATCGATTTGCTGAAGTATTTCAAAATTGTTGGGCAATCTGAAAATAATTTACCATACAAATTATTTACCTGTGCTTAAGTTCATTGATTAATAAAATAAAATATAATATAATAAAATATAAAAAATATAAATAATAAAATTCGTACATTTGAAACGAATTTCTGTCTCCATATTGCATGGAAATCTTTCCTTCAACTCTTGAAGTTCGGTTTCGAACGCATATCCCTAGTATAAGTCTCTTTTGGTGATATGTTCAAAGTAATCTTTTAAAATGTCGATTTCTACCAAAGGTGGTATAATTTTGGTTTTGAGGGAATTAATTGCAAAAACTAGGTCGCGCAAAAGCTTGCTTGAATTTGCATTTTTGGATTAAAATATTTTGATAATATTGTGCATCTCAGTTAAAACTGGATGCAAAAACAATAAATAAAGGTAGTTAACCTCATTACTAAACAATGAATGCAATGTTTGAGCTTTAAATATTTTTCTTCTTTCGCAGCCATATTAAAATTTTAGCTCAAACTTTAGCTCAATCCACTGCTGCAAAATTCTATTAAATGCCACTTCAATGGAGAGCCACATTGTATCGCTAACTCTGGGTATTTTAAGCGGTTCCTGAAAATTACATACAAAATAAATAAGTACATAATATACTTTTAAAAATGATAAAGTTCATATAACTTTAAACATATACTACTTACAAAAAACATAGATACATAGCACAATTAACCATAATCAATATCAAGGTACGACATTATAAAAGGACATCACACAAAACAGGATTTGAATTACCTTATTGCAGTTAATTATTTCATAAATTTTTATACCCGCTACTCATAGAGTAGAAGGGTATTATAACATGTCCGTCTGTCTGTCCGTGTGAAAATCTAGATCTCAGCTATTATAAGAGCTAGAACTACCAAATTTAGTGACAAAATGTGTTATTATTGCATGCTGATCAAGTTTATTTTGGTTTTTAGCCACGCCCCCTTCCGCCCCTGTAAATCGAAAAAAAAATTGATTACAAGCCCAATTTTCGGTTTACATGATAATTATAGCTAGCCAGATGATCTCTGAAAATTTGGTAACAATCGGATAATAAACACAGAAGTTATTCAGCTTAACGTTTTCCATAGCTGTAAGAAGAAGATATTCAGCTTAATGTTTTCCATAGCTGTAAGAAAAAGATATTCAGCTTAACGTTTTCCATAGCTGTAAGCAGCGCTGCCGGCAGCGCTGCTTGCAGCATTGTACCGAATCGTGTGTGCGTGTACGGTGGTGAAATGGGTTAAGTTGTGAACTGCAAAACGGACATCACTATTATGTATATACGGGTTTGAGTCCCGCCCGCATCAAAAATTAAATGTGTGCAAAAATGTTTTTTTTTTTTTATACCCGCTACTCATAGAGTAGAAGGGTATTATAACTTTCTTCAAACCAAAAATTTATGTAACAGGCAGAAGAAGACACCTCCGACCCCATAAAGTATATATACTTACGTAGTTATTATTTTGAGTCAAGTAAATGATCCGTCAATAACAAAGACAAAGATCAACGCTGAAGCCACTATAAATCGAAACACGAATAATTGATCGACTCGAAGTGAGTCGCGAGAAACGGAAATATGTTTGTCAGCATTTTTTATTTATTTGTGTTTAAGTGCATGCAAAAAGAATGATGAAGTTATACAACAATCATGCGCTTTACTTTGTTGTGGGTTTCAAGTTTCGTTACGTTATGTTGTGTATTTATGCACGCGCAAGATTGTATGTGCGTTGTTTTTGTTAGATTTAAGTTTACGTAAGCGTAATATGAGAAGCATATTATGCTACTTCCCTCCCCTTAAAAGGAAGCTTATGCTTCTATTGGGGTTGACGCATATAATCTTGGTAATGCAGTTGGGTTTGTATATTGTGTTTCCCTAATTGTTTTTCTTGTTTATACCCGCTACTCATAGAGTAGAAGAGTATTATAACTTTGTTCAAACCGAAAATGTATGTAACAGGCAGAAGGAGACACCTCCGACCCCATAAAATATATATATTCTGGCACAGGATCAACAGCCGAGTCGATATAGCCATGTCCGTCTGTCCGTCTGTCTGTCCGTGTGAAAATCTAGATCTCAGCTATTATAAGAGCTAGGACAACCAAATTTGGTGACAAATTGTGTTATTATTGCACGCTGATCAAGTTTATTTTGGATTTTGGCCACGCCCCCTTCCGCCCCTGCAAATCGAAAAAACATTGATAACAAGTGCAATTTTGATGCCATATTGTTTATTTTCGGTTTACATGATAACTATAGCTAGCCAGATGATCTCTGATCTCTGCCGGCAGCGCTGCTTGCAGCATTGTGCCGAATCGTGTGTGCGTGTACGGTGGTGAAATGGGTTAAGTTATGGACTGCAAAACGAACAGTACCATTATGCATTTACGGGTTCGAGTCCCGCCCGCATAAAAAATTAAATGTGTGCAAAAATGTTTTTTTTTTTTTTTATATTTTGACTTTGCATAAATATTATAAGTCCATAGCCTTCCGCAAATAAATTATGTACAAGCAGCTGGGTAGCGGGTATATTACAGTCGAGCACACTCGACTGTAGCTTTCTTACTTGTTTTAGTTTTAGGTAGATACAAACTATACAAAATGTAAGGCTAATGAGTGATACAATAATAGAGACTGTAATATTATTATTTGATATTAGTTTTACAATGTCCTTATGTTCTATTGGTTTTATTTTTATTAGTTCAATGGGTGTGTACAATGGGGTTAGATTTATTTCGGGATTCAGTTGGTTTTCGTTTAATGTTATTTTTCCTATTTTAATTTTACATTGTTTTACCGTTATTATTTTATTGCCGTTAATTGTTACATTTTTATTTTTTTCTTGGTAATCTTGTTCTATAATAGTATTTTTTATATTCCAAGTAAGGATATTGTTTGGTTCAACGTATTTAATTATCTGGTTAACTGTTGTGGGGACAAAATTGCAAATTGGTTTAGTTCTTTTTATAATGTTCTTAATACATTCGTTACTTATTTCTTTACAATTTTGATTATACATTTTGCCATGTTCTTCAAAATAAGTATCTTTTTCGTTGTGATCGAGTTTGTACCCGTTATTATCTGGGTAAGGTATTATGTTAATTGTGTGGACAGTTTTTTGCTTAATAGGGATATGTGCTATGATAAGTATTTGGTTAGTACTAATCCAGGTTGATGTTTTAATTTGTAAGATGTTACTACTGTCAACGTTCTCTAGTCTGTCGTGATTAAGTAATTTGGGATTAAATAGTCCTAGTCGCGAAAGTTGCATTCCCATTGCAATGTCTTCTATATATTCGGTAAATTGGGTAAGTTCGTATATTAACTGTTTTTTGTATGTTACTGTTGATGAGCTGAATTATATCATTTATTTCATGTAGATTTATTGAACTTGTTGCTACTGATTCTAATTGTTTTTCAATCTTTGTTCGGTCATTGTTGTCAAGTGTCCCAAATAAATATTTAAACGCTGATCCTACTATGTTGATTAATCCTCGTTTCTGTCTATTTGTCTGGTGTAAAGTTATTCCGCTAAGTTCTTTTCGCATTTTATTGTACAAAAGGTCAATTTGAGGAATATTAGTGTAGTTAGTTATTTTATTGTTAAAATAGTGGGTTAGGTTATCTATATCGGAAAGGTTTACGCGAAGACAATGATGTTCGTATTCTGAAGGGATTTGAATCGATTTATCGGAAAATAAGAGGTATCCATGGTTAGTGATTTGAAGTTGTTGGGTTTGGCATATTTTTGTAGACGTGAGGAGGAGTATTATGATGAACCAGGGGCCTGCGGAATGGGAAGTTCATTAAATTTTTTCTGTTTTTTAAATTGGGTTTTGTAGTAATGTGTCTCTCTATTTCTATTGGTGATTTTATAATGGTCTTCGTCAGTTTGTTCGACGTTCTTTGTTAATTTAAAATGGTTTTCTAATTTCCCTTTTTGCAACGGTCCTTTTCTATATCTAGTGTCGACGTTGTATTCTGTTCGGTCTTTGTTTATTTCGTTAATTTTAATTTCCTTGTTGTGTTATGTATCTAGAATTGGTTGTCCAGCATAAATAAATATGTGGGCAGGAGTTTGTCCAGTAGTGTCGTGTTTGGTTTTGTGGTTGTAAATGTAAAGAATCGTTTCTATTTTACTGAGTTTAGCTTCATTGTCATCGGAATTTTTTATGATACGGATTTTTTCGTTTATTGTTTTATGGAGTCTTTCTATATCTGCAACACCTGTTTTTGTGGTATTGAGTTGTAATTCTACGTTTTCAGTTTCGAGCCAACGTTTGAGGGCTAAACTAGAAAATGCGCCATCTCTGTCTGCTTTTAGAATTTCGGGTTTCCCCAACTGATTGAATATGCGCATTAGAGCATTATTGCATTCTATCCAATCTTTTGTTTTGATCTGCTCAAGGGTGGCGAATTTTGATTAAATGTCAATACAACTCAAATAGTGATTCCCTTCAGAGGAATAGATATCTATTACAAATTTATCGCGGCAATGTTCGGGTTTAGGGGTGACTTTCATTGGCATTTTTGTATTTCGGTGTTCTGTTTTTGCTAAGTTACAAATTTGGCATTCGTTAATTATATTTTGGATAAGGAGTTGGCTATTTGGGAAGTAGTATGTCTCGCCGAAAAGTTTTACAGTTTTCTGTATTCCGGGGTGTAGAAGTTTTTCATGTGTGTTTAAAATTAGTTCTTTGAAATTTGCGTATGTGGGAATGTTTTTTAGTAAGATGAGGCTTCGGAAAATCTTTGTATATCTTGGATTCATTGTCTCCTTATATGCTTTTTGAATTATTTCGAAATCTGCATCGTTTTCGATGTAAAGAGCGCTGTTTTTTGAACAGAAGTAGTCGAGTAGATATCGTTTGGCTATTTCAGGGGTCATTTCTTCATATGAAAGGTGTATAATTTGTTTTTTGAAGTAAGTTTCTATTTCTGTACTATTGGGACCTTTGGTAAAGATGATTTGTCTTTTATGTTGATTGATAGCTTTCTCTGATAATCCGATCAAATTGCTACTGTCTTCTTCAGCACTATGTTGTGTAGATTCACCAAAAAATGTTTGTTCTATCTTTACTCTAGAAAGTGCGTCTGCTACGTAATTTTCTTTTCCTTTTATATATTTTATGTCGAAGTCATATTCCGAAAGTCTAATTTTCCATCTTGTTAATTTTGAATTAGGTTCTTTTAGTTTGTGTAGCCAGCACAAGGGTTGATGGTCAGAAGCTACTTCGAAATGTCGTCCTAACAGATAGTGTCGGAAGGTTTTGGTGGCCCAAACTATTGCTAGTAATTCTTTTTCTATGGCGCTATAATTGACTTCATGTTCATTTAGTGTTCTGCTGATGTAACTAATAGGGTGTCCGTCTTGTGATAAAACAGCTCCTAAAGCTACATTACTGGCGTCTGTTGTTAATGTAAATTTCCTCTCGAAATTTGGTATTTTTAGGATCGGATCTTCAGAGATTAATAATTTTAACTTTTGGAATGCTTCTAAGTATTCTAAACTGTTTATATCTATTGTTGCTCCTTTCTTTAGGCACTTGGCTAGGGGTTTTGCAATGTCTGAAAAGTTAGGTATAAATTTCCTATAATATCCTGTAAGTCCTAAAAAGGCTTTAATTTCCTTAGTTTTTCTTGGTAGCGGATATTTAACTATGGCTTTGATTTTATCCGGGTTTGGTTGAATCCCGTCTTTAGTAATAACGTGTCCTGGAAAGTTGTCTCTTGTTTCAAGAACTCGCATTTATCTAGTTGTAATTTTAAGTTTGCCTGTGATAATTTTTCGAAAACAGCTTGTAAGGCTTGAAGATGTTCTTCTAAAGATGTGGAGAAAACTATGATGTCGTCTAGATATACTAGACAACATTTATTTAAAAGTGGACGGAGTAAATTGTTCATGCATCTTTAAAATGTAGCGGGGGCATTTTTAAGCCCAAATGTCATTCGTGTGTACTCGTAGTGTCCATATTTTGTAGAGAAGGCAGTTTTGGCTATTGACTCTGAGTCCATTTCTATTTGATGAAAGCCCTTTGCAAGATCTATTGTTGTGAAATAATTTGACCTCCCTAGTTTTCCTAATATTTCATCTATTTTTGGTATGGGATATCTGTCGTTTATTGTTATTTCGTTCAATTTCCTATAATCTATCTGTCCAGAAGCATCTAGTTTTTTAGGTACGACCCAAATGGGGCTACAGTACGGTGAATTACTTTCTCGGATAATGCCCTGTTCTAACATGTCCTGGATCTGTTTTTCTACTTCTTTTTCATATGTCTGTTGGAAACTATAAACTTTAGGGTAGACGGGGATATTGTGTGTGGTGTTAATAATATGTTTTTCTTGGTTTGTGAACGTGAGCGTGTCACCTTCGCGAAATTGGATGTCTTGGTATTTTGTCAGTAGGTTGGTTAGTTTCAGTTTTTCTTCTACGTTAAGGTGTGCTAATCGGAACAAGTTCTCCTGAAGTGTGGAGGTTTCTAAATAAGTGGGGTCTTGTGGAAATGAAGGGTCCACTTGGATATGGTTCTGTTCTGTAATGTTGTTACCGTCTTTTATCTTGTATATTTTGTTAAATAGGGTGGCAGTTTTCTTTTTATAGTCGATTATTGCTTTGGCTTCGGACAACAATTTGCGTCCAATCAGCATGTCATAATGATCTGAGAACTGGTGGATCAAGAACTCTTGGGCAATAGGGAAGTAGTTGTTAGGTGGTATATTCGTA
Organism: Zaprionus ghesquierei; assembly: GCA_018904095.1. Classification (NCBI taxonomy): domain Eukaryota; kingdom Metazoa; phylum Arthropoda; class Insecta; order Diptera; family Drosophilidae; genus Zaprionus; species Zaprionus ghesquierei. The sequence continues at coordinate 726,110 of JAEIGP010000002.1, read as the reverse complement.
AGTTCGTTAATTATTAATGGGCCATTATTGGTGTGGATTAGGTGATTGGTTTCTTGTATTGGTGTTTGAAAAATATTTCGCGTGAGCATATTTATCGTAGATCCTGTATCAATTAGACATTTCAATTCGGTATTATGTTTGATCGTTATATATTGGCTTGATCCGGGGCTACTAGCCAAAAATTTTCTGCTTGTTCAGGGTCGTCTGGTTCGTTGTCATTTGTTGTTGATGTTTCCTCTTCTGTTGTTTCGGAATTGTCATACTTCTGTTCAGGGGGACACTGAATTAATTCTGGGGTATAGTTCGATTGATAGGGATAAGGCTGAGGTTGAAAATATTCTGGGTAGTAGGGATAATAGTAATTATAGCTATAAGGACATTCGGGTTGATTAGACGTTACTTCTTGGTATCTTAGCTCTTCTAAGCTCATTTTAGACTGTCTGCTGTCTGATGGTCTCTGTCTTTTTACTGGGTTATTAGTCTGTACGTTTCCAGTTTGTGGATATGTCATGGGCATGTAAGTGTGGTTAGGTCCAAAGCGATTTTGGTCAAAAATATTTTGTCCGTTAAAAGCTGTGTTTGGTCTGGGTGCTTGTGTCAGGTGTATGTTAGGTTGTGGATAGATAGGTCTATTTTGATATTGAGGAATCGGATTTGTGTTAAACCTGGGTACATGAGAATATTCTTGGTGATAGGGTTGATAGACGTTGTTATAGAATGGTTGGAATGGTGTAAGGGGTCTGGTTTGATTGTTCATTTGCCTGTTTTGGGGAGTGATTGTTATTTTGTTTGGAATTGAAGTTGGCTTTATATTATCTTTACTTATCTTTACTTACTCTTTTACTTTTTCTTGTAATTTTATTTTCTTGTTTATTAATGATCTCAAGTTTGGAATATTACAGTTAATTATTCTGAGATAAATGTGGCTTGGAAGTTTTTGAATTAGATTTTCGATGCTGGTTTGTATTAATCTAGTATATAGTGTGGTTTCAGTAATATTATTTTCTAGTTCTAATTTACTTATAAGTATCTGCCGTTTTCTTTCGACTTCTTCAAGGAAATGACGAATGTTACTTCGATATTGTGTGTTCCTGAATTCCTCCAGAAGTTGGTGGTTCGGTGCTTGGGGCTTGAAGTTAAGTATAAGTTGAGTCCTAAGTTCACTCCAGCTGCTGAGGTTGGTCACTCCGAGGGTGCGCATAACATCGCCACTGATGTTTCGTTCGATGTGTCCAAAGATTATTAACTTTTGTCTTTCGTCTGTAGTCTGATAAAGAGCCAAGATGATGTCGATGCGACAGATGAAGGTGTACAAGGTGTTAGGATCTCCGTTGAAAACCTCGATTGCGTGTATTTGTCTTTCGACTTGAATCATATTCGAGTCAGACAATTCTATTTGTGTTGGTGCTGCTACTGCCATTGAGGCTTGTTGGTTTTGAATTTTGATTAATGTTTGTGTATTTGCTGATGGTTTATTTGTCGGTTCGTAACTTGGATAAGGTTTGCGTTGTCACTATTGGTTTGTGTCTTTATTTAGGTTCGAGATTTGGATAGGGTTTGCGTTTTCGCTATTGGTTCGTGTCTTTATTTGGGTTCGTGATTTGGATGGGGTTTGAGTTCTCACTATTGGTTTGTGTCTTTATTTAGCTTCGAGATTTGGATAGGGATTGTGTTTTCGCTATTGGTGCGTGTCTTTATTTAGGTTCGTGATTTGGATAGGGTTTGAGTTTTCTTTATTGGTTTGTGTCTTTGTTTAGGTTCGAGATTTGGATAGGGTTTGCGTTCTCACTATTCGTTTGTGTCTTTTAATGTTTCACTTATGTAGTTGCACTGTTATCAGTATAATTCATTTTAGTTGTGGTTAAGTTTATTTAGTCTTCACTTAGGTTAGCTTTTATTATTATGGTCCACTTAGTTGTAATTAAGTTTATTTAGTTTTCACTTAGTTACACTGTTATTATTGTTGTTCGTTTATTTGTGGTTAAGTTTAATTAGTTTTTGCTTAGGTTAACTGTTGTTATTGTAGTTCACTTAGTTGTAGTTACGTTTATTTAGTTTTCACTTAGTTTAGCTGTTATTATGTGTTGCACACTTTGCTATTTCGCTTTGTTTTGAGTAACCTTTTGTGGATTTACTACTCAGCGAATTCAAAGGCGTCTTCTTAAAATTTGATACAATTTTAAGTTGTTCACTTTCACTATCACTCTGTGGTTTCGGATATGTTGTTGGTTTACAAATTTTCTTTCTTTTGAACCAATTGTACCGATTTACCGACGCGAGATATTGAAGTTGTAGTTCTTTAGCGGATGATACACAGAGAATTGAATATGTTTAATATCGGATCAACTAGTATCATCCTACCGGCTGCGCCACTTACGTAGTTATTATTTTGAGTCAAGTAAATGATCCGTCAATAACAAAGACAAAGATCAACGCTGAAGCCACTATAAATCGAAACACGAATAATTTCGGAGAGCGTCTTTATTTAAAAACTGTCAGCTTAAGACTAAATGTAGAGAGTTTTGATCGACTCGAAGTGAGTCGCGAGAAACGGAAATATGTTTGTCAGCATTTTTTATTTATTTGTGTTTAAGTGCATGCAAAAAGAATGATGAAGTTATACAACAATCATGCGCTTTACTTTGTTGTGGGTTTCAAGTTTCGTTACGTTATGTTGTGTATTTATGCACGCGCAAGATTGTATGTGCGTTGTTTTTGTTAGATTTAAGTTTACGTAAGCGTAATATGAGAAGCATATTATGCTACTATATAGCGCTGCCGGCAGCGCTGCTTGCAGCATTGTGCCGAATCGTGTGTGCGTGTACGGAGGTGAAATGGGTTAAGTTATGGACTGCAAAACGGACAGTACTATTATGCATATACGGGTTTAAGTTCCGCCCGCATCAAAAATTAAATGTGTGCAAAAATGTTTTTTTTTTTATTTTAGATTTTGACGTTGGATAAATATTGTAAGTCCATGGCCTTTTACGGTCAAAATATGATTGTAGCCGTTTTTTTGGTTCCGCAAATAAATGATGTACGAGCAGTTGGGTAGCGGGTATATTACAGTCGAGCACACTCGACTGTAGCTTTCTTACTTGTTTTATTTTTATTTTATTTAATTGTATGTTTAAGTTATAAAAATAAATAGCAACAACAACACGCATCATGCATTCAGACTTTGTTTTTGTCGTGCAAGAATTTCCGAATGGTCTCATAATGAAACTTTGGCAACATTTGTGCAATGGCTTAATGACCGAATGGAGAAGTGGTGGACCTCTTAGGTAATGGGTCCAAGGTTTGAGTCCGCATGCATGCGTGTCATGGTTGGGAAGATCGAACTTTTCTTATTTTTTGCAAATAAAAGTTTTTGCCTCCCTTTTTGAGTTACCTTCATGAAACTTTGTATACATGTTTCTTATTGCTGCCCGCTGTAAATAAGTCGGAACGAGCCGGTACGGACCGGTACATCGTATAGATGCCATAGAACCTATCGGTCGTTTTTTTAACAAAAGTTATTAAAAGTTAGAGTGCTCTAGAACACTTTCCATTCAAGTATATAAAGAGTGTATAAAAGGGCACATATCTTTTTTTACATGCACGTATTCGAATTATAGTCCTCAACTGGTAGAATTATTATTTTTACTGTTTAAGTGATAAATCTTAGAATTTTTTGGTACCTGAATAAAAGTTATACGTTTTCAATACTTTTTACTCCTTTTGCCGGCAGCTCTGCTTGCAGCATTCTGCTGAATAGTGTGTGCGTGTACGGTGGTGAAATGGGTTAAGTTGTGGACTGCAAAACGAACAGAACTATTATGCATTTACGGGTTCGAGTCCCACCCGCATCAAAAATTAAATGCGCGCAAAAATTATATTTTAATACCCGCTACTCATAGAGTAGAAGGGTATTATATCTTTGTTCAAACCGAAAATGTATGTAACAGGCAGAAGGAGACACCTCCGACCCCATAAAGTATATATATTCTGGCTCAGGATCAACAGCCGAGTCGATATGTGACAATATGTGTTATTACTGCACGCTGATCAAGTTTATTTTGGATTTTGCCCACGCCCCCTTCCGCCCCTGTATATCGAAAAAACATTGATTACAAGCGCAGTTTTGATGCCATATTGTTCATTTTCGGTTTACATGATAACTATAGCTAGATGATCTCTGAAAATTTGGTAACAATCGGATAATAAACACAGAAGTTATTCAGCTTAACGTTTTTCATAGCTGTAAGCAGCGCTGCCGGCAGCGCAAATTCTTTATTTGTACAGGAAATAATAAGAATGCCCTACAATGCAAATTTTTGCAGTTGTTGGATAACAGCGTCAGTAGCTTAGTGGAAAAGCGATGAACTCCTGAACCGACAGGCCTGTGGTTCGATTCCCAGTTCACGCGGCTTTTTCTTTTTTCTTTTTTCTTTTTTAAGAACTTTTACTTTAAATATCGAATATGCATTAATTGGTGGTCGTGTATTTTATTTAAAACTATTTTAATTGCTTACAATGAACTTAGTTAACAAGTGGAGAAGTTACAGTCTCTTAAATCAGCTGTGTGCGATTGTTAGAGTGCAGCTTTTTCTTATATTTTTATACCCGCTACTCGTAGAGCAGAAGGGTATTATAACTTTGTTCAAACCGAAAATGTATGTAACAGGCAGAAGGAGACACCTCCGACCCCATAAAGTATATATATTCTGGCTCAAATTCAATAGCCGAGTCGATATAGCCATGTCCGTCTGTCCGTGTGAAAATCTAGATCTCAGCTATTATAAGAGCTTGGACTACCAAATTTGGTTACAATATGTGTTATTACTGCACGCTGATCAAGTTTATTTTGGATTTTGGCCACGCCCCCTTCCGCCCCCGTAAATCGAAAAAACATTGATTACAAGTGCAATTTTGCCATATTGTTCATTTTCGGTTTACATGATAACTATAGCTAGCCAGATGATCTCTGAAAATTTGGTAACAATCGGATATTAAACACAGAAGTTATTCAGCTTAACGTTTTCCATAGCTGTAAGCAGCGCTGCCGGTAGCGCTGCTCGCAGCATTCTGCCGAATAGTGTGTGCGTGTACGGTGGTGAAATGGGTTAAGTTGTTGAATGCAAAACGAACAGTACTATTATGCATTTACGGGTTCGAGTCCCGCCCGCATCAAAAATTAAATGTGTGCAAAAATGTTTTTTTTTTATTTTAGATTTTGACTTTGCAAAAATATTATAAGTCCATAGCCTTTTACGGGCAAAAAATGATTGTAGCCGTTTTTTTTTGTTCCGCAAATAAATTATGTACGAGCAGCTGGGTAGCGGGTATATTACAGTCGAGCACACTCGAATGTAGCTTTCTTACTTGTTTTATTTTAGATTTTGACTTTGCATAAATATTATAAGTCCATAGCCTTTTACGGTCAAAATATGACTGTAGCCGTTTTTTTTTGTTCCGCAAATAAATGATGTACGAGCAGCTGGGTAACGGGTATATTACAGTCGAGCACACTCGACTGTAGCTTTCTTACTTTTTTTAAGGAACTTTTACTTTAAATTTTAAATATGCATTAATTGGTGGTCGTGTATTTTATTTAAAACTTTTTTAATTGCTCACAATGAACTTAGTTAACAAGTGGAGATATGACAGTCTCTTAAATCAGTTGTGTGCGATTGTTAGAGCGCAGCTTTTTCTTATATTTTTATACCCGCTACTCATAGTACATTGAGTGACTTTCTGGTGATCGGTTGTGTTGACCTTTACTCTCAATATTGTCTATTTTTTCCGCCTAATCTTTGCAAATAATTTGCGGTTTTAATTTACTTTGGTGTATTTTAGTTTGTGCTAACCCGGTGCGTATTCATAACACTTCGTGTTACCCCTGGTGCTTTGCAATTTTACTAAATTTACACAATTATCAACTTGCGCGTCTTTGGCGTCATTTGTTGTTTTTGTTTTGAGTCTATTCTTCCACACTCTCCCGCTCTCACGTTGTGTGTTGAGTGTTTACTCTTACCGTAGCGTTGCTGTTGTAGTTTTTAGCTTAGCTTACTTACTAATACTCAGTCGCTCTCACCTTATAAAACTCCCTCGAGTTTACTGCGTTTGCATTGTGCGTCTGTTCTTATCGCTTCTCCCGTTTACTTTGTCTCTCTAACAGTTCTTTGTATCTTTTTGTTTTTGTTATTTTTATTTTTGAAATTTCTTTCCTACTTTAATATTTTTTTGGTGTTCCCTACGTTTTTTGAGGTACATTCACTTCTATGAAGATGTTGTTGTGCTCGGCCAGAAACTGCAAATCCTCTGCTGACTCAGATTTTGTTGGTTGCTGGCTCTGCGATAACGTTTTTCACGTTAAGTGCATTGGCCTTACCGGCCGTATAAAAGATGCTATTAATAGCAAAATTGGCCTTAAGTGGTCATGTGAAGGTTGTCGCGTAGGTGAACTTAACCTACGTAAGACCCTGAGGCAGACCAAATTGAACGTTGCTCGTTTGCGGGCTTCGTTTTCTAAGTTGCATTCGGAGTTCATTGAACTAGAATCCCAACTGAATAACCTTAATTCTCCAGAGGACCCTCCGCTTGTGTCAGTTCTTCCAACTCCTTTAACTCAGTTATCTCATGCGAACACTCCTCTCGCTGTCTCGCCTATTTTGCTTCAAGCCTCCACGGTTAGTTTGATTGATCCACCTATTGTGGTCATCAATTCTCCTACTTCGCCTGAGTCTAGGAGTATAGTAAATACCACTGGTTGCAGCTCTTCTGTAGTTATGCCTCCAAACATAACTAAGTCCCTTGTCGCCGTTAAGCCAAAGAAATTTATTTTTGATTCTCGCTTGGCCCCCGATATTTCAATTGAAGATGTGCAAGCATTCATTCAATCCAAGATCTCAATAACGAACCTTATTATGGACTAAAAATTGAATCCATCTTCTCTTTTTATTGCTTATCAAAATGTTAGAGGACTAAACACTAAACTCTCTAAATTGTTTATTGATTGTGTTTCTTTTAATTACCATATTTTAATATGTACTGAAACTTGGTTGAAACCAGGTGTACTGAGTAGCTCAATCTTTACAGATAAGTACACTTAATTCAGATGCGACCGTTTAGGTCGAACTGGTGGAGGCGTGCTTATAGCTGCTAGGTCTGATTTATCTGTTGAACAACTGTAAATTGTTTGCCCAGAATTTATCTGTGTTAAAGTGTCAGTGTGTCAAATTTCAATATACATTACTTGTTCTTATATTCCCCCTTTTTCAGATGTTTCCATCTACCTTGAACATCTTTCCTCTATTAAGTCTGTTGCATCCAAGTAATTTTAATTTACCAGAAGTTGCATGGACCTCTCAATCAGATTTCTTGGTTCCCTCTAGCTTTAATAAATTTCTTATAGGACTTTCTGAACTTTCATTATTTCAAATTATAATGTTGCAAAACACTATTTCTAGAAGTGATCCTTTAGTTTTACCTGAAGATCCTTACCATCCTACATTAGATTTGTCATTAAAATTGGCTACTCTTGTGCAAACTGCAAATTCTCTTTCCAAATTAAAATCTCGCTGCTTTTCATTAAGCTTAACAATTTGATTTTAAATCATGATTGGTCTACTTTTTATTTGTGTTCAGGTTTGGATATTTGTATCTCATATTTTTATAAATCTATCAATTCATTTTTTGATCAATGTGTTCCCAATGCTTACTCAGTTAAGTGTGATAGGCCACCTTGGTTTTCTCGTGAATTGATGGTTTTAAAAAACTTGAAATCCAGATATTTTAAAAAGTTTAAATCTACTGGAAGTCCTTCTGATTATTCTCGTTATATCGTTGTTAGAGCTAACTTTTTTCTCTAAATAGACGCTGCTACAATGATTACTTGAATCGCTGTCGCCTACAGTTTGCCCAAGATCCAAAGCAGTTTTATAACTTTGTTAATTTGAAAGGTAAAACTAATAAATTCCCATCTAATCTTTTTTTTGAAAATAACAAAGCAACTAATGATCAGGCTGCTGTCGATTTGTTTGCTGACTTTTTTCAATCTACTTACTCCACTGAAACCTATACTATGCAATCATACCCGTATTCCTTTAATAAATCTAACTCCTTTTTTTCCCCTTCTATTAACGAAATCTCTTTACTAAGTTATCTTAAATCCTCTAAGCCTGTATTTTCTCCCGGTCCTGATGGTGTTCCAGCATGTATACTTAGATTCTGTGCTGATACCATTTGTTACCATTTGAGTTACTTTCCGTCTATATGGAAGGATTCCTTCTCTACACCTCTTCACAAATGTGGCTCTAACCAAGATGTGAAGAATTATAGGTGTATCTCTATATTATCCGCTATTCCTAAAATTTTTGAAAAAATCTTGACTGCACAATTAACACATATATGTAAGTCCGTTCTTTCCCCTTATCAGCATGGATTTGTTAAATTTAGATCCACATCTACTAATCTTCTTGAGTTTTCCTCAATTATAACCAAAGGATTTCGGAGGAAAATGCAAACTGGTGTGGTCTACACTGAATTCAGTAGAGCATTTGACTCCGTTAATCATAACTTATTGCTTCATAAATTAGATCTCATTGGTTTTCCTCAAAAACTTATTTTGTGGGTATCTAATTATTTAACTAAGAGGACGCAAAGAGTCCTTTTTAACTCTTGCCAATCTAAGCTTATATTTGTTACATCTGGGGTTCCTCAGGCTAGTCATTTGGCCCTCTACTTTTTAACCTTTTTATTATTATTATTACCTTCTGTACTAACACAATCATCTATCCTTATGTACGCTGATGACGTTAAACTTTGTCTGACGTATAATGACAAAACTTTAAACTTTCTTCAAATGGATCTTGACAAGTTTTTTGCCTGGTGTAATCATAACCTGCTTCATCTTAATTGTTCTAAATGTAAAGTTATGTCATTTTACAGAGGAAACCATCACGTCATGAACTACTCCTTTAATTTAACGCAACTTTTAAGAATATCTGAAGTAAATGATCTAGGTATTCTCTTTGATCAAAAATTGAAATTTGATCGACACGTTACACACACTGTTAACAAGGCTTTTCGTGTACTTGGTTTCATTAAAAGATGGGCCAAAGAATTTAATGATCCCTTTACAACCAAGTTACTTTTTACTTCTCTTGTACGTCCAATTCTTGAATATGGTTCTTGCGTGTGGTCCCCGCAGTACCAAATTTATCAAGACAGAATTGAGTCTGTTCAAAAGCAGTTTCTTCTTTTTGCTTTACGTAGTTTCAACTGGGTTCCAGGAGTAGATTTATTTACTTATCATAATCGGCTTCTTTTAATTAGCCTTCCTTCTTTAGCTAACCGTCGTATTAATCATAAACTTATAAGATTTGAGGTCGATTCCCCTTCCTTACTCAGGCAACTTAACTTTAGTGTTCCTTCTAGAGTTAACCGTAATTTTCAGCCATTGTCATTAGACTTTTGTACTAGTAACTATAGCTTGCATGACCCTTTCCGTCTTCTCTGCGATCAATATAATAAGCTTTTTAGACTTTTCAACTTAGAGTCCTCTCTTTCTAATATAAAAATTTCTATTCTTAACTCATTAACACTTCATACTAATAACTAATATTAACTTTTCTGATCTGATTGGGTTTTTTTTGGGTTTTCCCCAATCCATTGCAACAAATGTTGGATCGGCTAGAATTTTTGTTTTTTCCCCGGAATTAAATTAAATTAAATTAAATTAAATTAAATTAAATAAAATTAAATTAAATTAAATAAAATAAAATAAAATAAAATAAAATAAAATTAAATAAAATAAAATTAAATTAAATTAAATTAAATAAAATTAAATTAAATTAAATTAAATTAAATTAAATTAAATTAAATTAAATTAAATTAAATTAAATTAAATTAAATTAAATTAAATTAAATTAAATTAAATTAAATTAAATTAAATTAAATTAAATTAAATTAAATTAAATTAAATTAAATTAAATTAAATTAAATTAAATTAAATTAAATTAAATTAAATTAAATTAAATTAAATTAAATTAAATTAAATTAAATTAAATTAAATTAAATTAAATTAAATTAAATTAAATTAAATTAAATTAAATTAAATTAAATTAAATTAAATTAAATTAAATTAAATTAAATTAAATTAAATTAAATTAAATTAAATTAAATTAAATTAAATTAAATTAAATTAAATTAAATTAAATTAAATTAAATTAAATTAAATTAAATTAAATTAAATTAAATTAAATTAAATTAAATTAAATTAAATTAAATTAAATTAAATTAAATTAAATTAAATTAAATTAAATTAAATTAAATTAAATTAAATTAAATTAAATTAAATTAAATTAAATTAAATTAAATTAAATTAAATTAAATTAAATTAAATTAAATTAAATTAAATTAAATTAAATTAAATTAAATTAAATTAAATTAAATTAAATTAAATTAAATTAAATTAAATTAAATTAAATTAAATTAAATTAAATTAAATTAAATTAAATTAAATTAAATTAAATTAAATTAAATTAAATTAAATTAAATTAAATTAAATTAAATTAAATTAAATTAAATTAAATTAAATTAAATTAAATTAAATTAAATTAAATTAAATTAAATTAAATTAAATTAAATTAAATTAAATTAAATTAAATTAAATTAAATTAAATTAAATTAAATTAAATTAAATTAAATTAAATTAAATTAAATTAAATTAAATTAAATTAAATTAAATTAAATTAAATTAAATTAAATTAAATTAAATTAAATTAAATTAAATTAAATTAAATTAAATTAAATTAAATTAAATTAAATTAAATTAAATTAAATTAAATTAAATTAAATTAAATTAAATTAAATTAAATTAAATTAAATTAAATTAAATTAAATTAAATTAAATTAAATTAAATTAAATTAAATTAAATTAAATTAAATTAAATTAAATTAAATTAAATTAAATTAAATTAAATTAAATTAAATTAAATTAAATTAAATTAAATTAAATTAAATTAAATTAAATTAAATTAAATTAAATAATAATGTATTACATTTTATAATTAAAAACTTTTATTTTCCGTTTTAAAATTTCTTAAAAAATTAAAATTTTAAAATTCATGCATAAAATTAATTTTCTTAGCTTTAATCAAAACTGCCTTTGTTAAGTAGTTTTTCTTTATACATAATTTTTTATCTGTTTCCATGTAACTTTTACGTCGACTGCTATTAGTTGACTTTAAATTAAATTAGACAAATAAAAATAAAATAAAGTAGAAGGGTATTATAACTTGGTTCAAACCGAAAATGTATGTAACAGGCAGAAGGAGACACCTCCGACCCCATAAAGTATATATATTCTGGCTCAGGATCAACAGCCGAGTCGATATAGCCATGTCCGTCTGTACGTCTGTCCGTCTGTCTGTCCGTGTGAAAATCTAGAATCTCAGCTATTATAAGAGCTAGAACTACCAAATTTGGTGACAAAATGTGTTATTATTGCACGATGATCAAGTTTATTTTGGATTTTGGCCTCAACCCCTTCCGCCCCTGTAAATCGAAAAAAATTAATTACAAGCGCAATTTTGATGCCATATTGTTCATTTTCGGACTACATGATAACTATAGCTAGCCAGATGATCTCTTTAAATTTGGTAACAATCGGATAATAAACACAGAAGTTATTCAGCTTAACGTTTTCCATAGCTTTAAGCAGCGCTGCCGGCAGCGCAAATTCTTTATTTGTACAGGAAATAACAAGAATGCCTTACAATGCAAATTTTTGCAGTTGTTGGATAACAGCATCCGTAGCGATGAACTCCTGAACCGACAGGCCCGTGGTTCGATTCCCAGTTCCTGCCGCTTAAGCTTTTTCTTTTTTTTTTAAGAACTAATACTTTAATTTTTGAATATGCCATAATTGGTGGTCGTGCATTTTGTTTAATTTTTTTTTAATGGCTCACAATGAACTTAGTTAACAAGTGGACAAGTGACAGTCTCTTAAATCAGCTGTGTGCGATTGTTAGAGCGCAACTTTTTCTTATATTTTTCTATTTTTATTTTTTATTTAATTGTATAATTAACTTATGAGAATAAATATCAACAAAAACACGCATCATGCATTCAGACTTTGTTTTTGTCGTGCAAGTATTTCCGTATGATCTCATAATGTAACTTTGTCAAAATTTGCGTAATGGCTTAATGACCGAATGGAGAAGTGGTGGACCGCTTAGGTAATGGGTCCAAGGTTCGATTCCGCATGCATGCGTGTCATGGTGGGGGAGATCGAACTTTTCTTATTTTTTACAAATAAAAGTTTTTGTCTCCCTTTTTGAGCTACCTTCATGAAACTTTGTATATGTCGGAGTATAAAGATTATGCATAAACTTGAATTATTTCATCATATTATGTTTTGCGTCTTTGCATTGTGGTTGTCCGTCGTTTTTCTGCAAGTACCGTTGGAGCGGGGCGACAACGACGCGTCGCCTGTCTAGTTGCACGACGATGCGTCGCGACGTTGCCGCCGAGTGTGGTTCGAGTTTTCGTATAGGCTGTTAGAAAACGAGCAGGGCAGTATGCTTGAGTGATCGCCTGTGAATAATTCGAAACGCGCTGCGCTCTAATGGGAGACGAAGAGAATTCGACATCAGAAGTGGGAAGACGGGCCCTATACCTTCAACAGTAGATGGACAATGGCGTACTATTATGGAACCACAAAATAAAAATTTAATTGAACTTGTGCGGGCCATACAAACAACGGCATCTGATGCGGGGCAAAGTAAAGCGGTGCAACTACCCAAATTCAACCCAGACAAGGCAGGCGCAATCGCTTCATCGTGGTGTAACACCGTTGAAATTATTTTGAAAGAAAAGCTAAGTACTAAATTTTCTGGTAAAAGATTTAATAATATTGTTATGTTAAAAGGCATAGGCAGTAATGGAATATGTAGTACTGTACAGGTTTTAAGTAACGTAAAAATTGACGAATTGCTGAAATGCAATATAATTAGACCAAGCTGTTCACCTTATGCAAGCCCTATATTGTTGGTAAAGAAAAAAAATGGTTCGGATAGGCTTTGTGTTGACTATAGGGAGTTAAATTCAAACACAGTCGCTGATAAATACCCTCTGCCACTTATATAGGATCAAATAAGTAGACTTCGAGGAGCTTATTATTTTACATGTTTAGATATGGCTAGTGGTTACTACCAAATTCCCTTAACTGCGGATTCAATTGAGAATACAGCGATTGTGACACCCGATGGGCAGTATGAGTTTTTATCTATGCCTTTCGGGCTTAAAAATGCGCCGTCGGTATTTCAACGTTTAATAATGCAAGCGCTCGCTAAATTAAAATAAATTAAATTAAATTAAATTAAATTAAATTAAATTAAATTAAATTAAATTAAATTAAAGTAAATGAAATGAAATGAAATGAAATGAAATGAAATGAAATGAAATGAAATGAAATGAAATGAAATGAAATGAAATGAAATGAAATGAAATGAAATGAAATGAAATGAAATGAAATGAAATGAAATGAAATGAAATGAAATGAAATGACATGAAATTAAATTAAATTAAATTAAATTAAATTAAATTAAATTAAATTAAATTAAAATTAATTAAATTAAATTAAATTAAGATGTATTACATTTTATAATTAAAATATTTTATTTTCCGTTTTAAAATTTCTTAAAAAATTAAAATTTTAAAATTCATACATAAAATTAATTTTCTTAGCTTTAATCAAAACTGCATTTGTTAAGTAGTTTTTCTTTATACATAATTTTTTATCTGTTTCTCTGTAACTTTTACGTCGACTGCTATTAGTTGACTTTAAATTAAATTAAATAATTAACAAGTAAGAAAGCTACAGTCGAGTGTGCTCGACTGTAATATACCCGCTACCCAGCTGCTTGTACATATTTTATTTGCGGAACAAAAAATGGGCTACAATCATATTTTGACCGTAAAAGGCTATGGACTTATAATATTTATGCAAAGTCAAAATATAAAATAAAAAAAAAAACATTTTTGCACACATTTCATTTTTGATGCGGGCGGGACTCGTTTCTTTTTTTTATTTTCTTTGTTCTTTCTTTTAACGACTCGCATATTTAGTATTACCTATTTATTTTAATTAAAAATTTAAATGTTATTAAAAAATATGTATCAATGATTTACCGGATAGACACTCGTATGGACCAATACGTCTATAAAGAAATTATAGAGGATATAATGGTGCCATATTTCGAGGACAATATGCCATTATCATGGCGTTTTATGCACGAAAACGATCCTAAGCACACTTCACCGCTTATGAAAAGTTGCTTTTAGGAGCATCAAGTTGTTACGCTAAAGTGGCCAGCTCAGTCACCGGACCTCAATCCGATAGAGAATCTCTCAGTTTGAATGATTTGTGGATAGTTATCCGAGAAGCGTGGTACAGTATTCCGCAGAACAGATGCGCTGCTTTAGTGGAGAGTCAGCACAGAAGATAGGATGTAGTTATCAAAAACAAAGGATATCCAACAAAATATTAGTCCCCTTTCTTATGTTTTCTCAGTCTACTTAATAAATTAATAAAAACAAGTATAAGTGTGCTAAACTCATGTCCAGCTGAAAATCATAATTAATTCATTCAAACCAACGCAGAAAAAAAACGACGAAAGGGAATAGGCTAAAAGTAACGGTACATCTTATCAACTAATAAGGCAACAACCAGAAAAAATTGGTGAACTATTCACTATACAATCGGTAAAAATTCATGTTGAAGTGTGCTGCTAAATAGTGTGCTAAATAAAAGGCCACCACTGTATATATATTTAAAATTTAGTTAAAAGTTTTACCAAATATATTTAAAAGTCGTTATAGAAAAGATATTAAATTAAATATATTATTACAATAGATTGAAAACAAAGCAAACATTACTATAGATTGAAAACAAAGCAAACAAGGAAACAAACAATATAGTAAACCAAGACCAAAAATTCAAAAAATTCAGTTAGTGTAAAAAAGAAATTAAATAATTTGTTGAATAGTTATGGAGCTCGATCAGTTTGCGAAGACCTTCAAGCAGCGTCGCATCGAGCTCGGCTTCACCCAGCGCGATGTGGCTCTGGCCATGGGCAAACTCTATGGCAACGATTATTTGCAGGCGACAATCTCACTCTTTGAGACACACAAGTTGAGCGTTAAGAGCATGCGCAAGCTTAAGCCATTGCTGCAGAAGTACCGGGTATAAAAAAAAAACGATGATATGAAACATTTTTGTGTACTTATCCAAAAATGAAGAGAATTGCTCTACTTGTTAAAAAAAGGCATACTTTAATGCAAATGCACTACGAACAAAAAGAAGAGTTATAAAAAAAAAGAGATTCCAGTCCCACCCTGAGAAAAAAAAAGAGATTCCAGTCTCACCCAGAGAAAAAAACAAGTAAGAAAGCTACAGTCGAGTGTGCTCGACTGTAATATACCCGCTACCCAGCTGCTTGTACATCATTTATTTGCGGAACAAAAAAACGGCTACAATCATATTTTGACCGTAAAAGGCTATGGCCTTATAATATTTATGCAAAGTCAAATTATAAAATAAAAAAAAAAACATTTTTGCACACATTTAATTTTTGATGCGGGCGGGACTCGAACCTGTAAATTCATAATAGTACTGTTCGTTTTGCAGTCCACAACTTAACCCATTTCACCACCGTACACGCACACACGATTCGGCACAATGCTGCAAGCAGCGCTGCCGGCAGCGCTGCTTACAGCTGTGGAAAACGTTAAGCTGAATAACTTCTGTGTTTATTATCCGATTGTTACCAAATTTTCAGAGATCATCTGGCTAGCTGTAGTTATCATGTAAACCGAAAATGAACAATATGGCATCAAAATTGCGCTTGTAATCAATGTTTTTTCGATTTACGGGGGCGGAAGGGGGCGTGGCCAAATTCCAAAATAAACTTGATCAGCGTTCAATAATAACACATATTGTCACCAAATTTGGTTGTCCTAGCTCTTATAATAGCTGAGATCTAGATTTTCACACGGACAGACAGACGGACAGACGGACATGGCTATATCGACTTGGCTTTTGATCCTGAGCCAGAATATATATACTTTATGGGGTCGGAGGTGTCTCCTTCTGCCTGTTACATACATTTTCGGTTTGAACAAAGTTATAATACCCTTCTACTCTATGGGTAGCGGGTATAAAAACCCAGTCCAGTCTCAATTGAGAGCTGAGAGCGGACGGAAAATCCGAACACATTAAGAGCTTACGTAGTCAGAAATTAAGACAGAAGCAACTCAGCCTACTTGAATCGTTTTAATAGAATTGTATCGCTTGGTACCTCCTTGCTACAAATTCTACATATAAAGCCAGCAAGTCTTAAGAGAGAATACCTCTCTGTCTATATTATTTTCCATGGGATTAGCCGCAAATCGCAAGGGGAAATTTCTACAGCATTTTGCCTTGCTTCAGTCACTCAAATGTCTGCAACTTTCGTTAGCAGACATCGTGGCTGCCCAAGCCAAGCAGATTGAGAATAAGTATGGTTTGTGCCGGTGGCAAATGTGGCAAGAGAGCAGAATGTGACCGGCCCATGACTATTATTAGTCATGCAGCGGGCTCGGACTAAGACGTCTAAGCTAATAAAGCTGCTGCACCTGCCTGCTAAATTATGCGCCATGACCAGGAGTGCCATGGAGTGAGAGCACCATGCAAGCCATTTACTTGTTACAGATTGCTTATAATTAAATTATAATCAACATCAAGCCAGGCGCATTACGCAGATGCAGACGAAAATGGAGACGTAGAGACCAAGACCAAGACATGCAGCCAGTGAGACCGGTCTGAGGCCGCTGCTGCTGCTGACATGCATCTAACAAGCCTTCAACTATCTAATCAACGTACAAGTCAAAATATCAATACCTCAAGTAATCAAAATCACTTAAGAATTTCAAATCAGTTGGGCTGATGCTGCCTGCCTGCCTGCAGCGTCTCACACAAGCACCGTGTCCGACTGCTATATGCGACAGTTGCAACTCGAGTCCAGAGTGGGGATATTGATGAAAAAAAGAGCAACAACAACTAAGATTATTCGAATTTAATGGGCGCAACGCGCGTGGAGACTTCACAAGTGAGGCAACGCCAACTACAACAAAAACAACAACTGAGACGTTTCACAGACATGTTAGGAAAAGCTAAAACTGGACCTGCTGCCTGTTGCCTGGTCCTGCCTGTGTCTGGTCTGGCCTGGTCTTTTCCAGTTATACTGTGCTCGCACTGTGACCTGTCATCATGATTGATACGTTTGATGGATTCATTCGAGCTGACTGCTGTGTGGCGTTCAGTTTTAAAGTTTGCTGATTGATCCCAGCGTGTTGATTACAATCGACGCCGACGTACACGCAGATGCAGGCACAGGTAGTTGGCGCAGGCAGTTGGCGCTGTATGGGGAGTCTTGCAACGCATGCTGCTGGGAATTCAATCAAAAGTGTCAGCGCTGGCACAACATCTCTTACTGCTAAAGGTGCCGAAACCACTAACTAAATACAGTGGTAACTGAATATTAGAATAGAATATTAGAATATTAGAAATGATAAGAAAGGCAAAAAAAATCAAAAGGGAAACAAAGAGTTAATCCCTTTTTCATTGATAAGCAATTTTAAAAATTATGGAACTTCGGAAAAGTGGGAAGTATAAAAAAAAAATTTTAATAAATTATAGAAGTTTTTAAATATTTTGAAATTAAGAAAATTGACAGTTAATATTTTTAAAACATTTTTAAAAGCTTTAAATATTCTTAATGAATTTTAAATAATACGCAAATTCACGTCACGATATGCTGCAAAGGCGCAAAGAGTGTAACTATGGAAAACGTTTAGATGAATATCTTCTGTGTTTATTGTTCGATCGGATTGTAATTTTGAAAATAGATTTATATTGTAATTATCTATGTTTATACCAAAGCAGAAAGCCATAACTTCAATACTTTTCCTAATAATCGTAATTATCGTTTTGCGTGGGCGGTGGGCGCGACATCGAAAATTGAAAATAAACTCGATCTACCTATGGTATACATGAAATTAGGTGTCTCTACCTTTTGTAATAGCTGAGATCTAGACGTACAGACGTACAGACGGACAGACGGACATGGCTATATCGACTCGGCTGTTGATCCTGAGCCAGAATATATATACTTTATGGGGTCGGAGGTGTCTCCTTCTGCCTGTTACATACATTTTCGGTTTGAACAAAGTTATAATACCCCTCTACTCTATGAGTAGCGGGTATAAAAAAAAAAACATTTTTGCACACATTTAATTTTTGATGTTACTGTTCGTTTTGCAGTCCACAACTTAACCCATTTCACCACCGTACACGCACACACGATTCGGCACAATGATGCAAGCAGCGCTGCCGGCAGCGCCCTTGTTATCAATGTTTTTTCGATTTGCGGGGGCGGAAGGGGGCGTGGCCAAAATCCACAATAAACATGATCAGCGTGCAATAATAACACCTATTGTCACCAAATTTGGTTGTCCTAGCTCTTATAATAGCTGAGATCTAGATTTTCACACGGACAGACAGACGGACAGACGGACATGGCTATATCGACTCTGCCAGTTACTCGGCTGTTGATCCTGAGCCAGAATATATATACTTTATGGGGTCGGAGGTGTCTCCTTCTGCCAGTTACATACATTTTTGGTTTGAACAAAGTTATAATACCCTTCTACTCTATGAGTAGCGGGTATAAAAAATAAAATAGAGTAGAAGGGTATTATAACTTTGTTCAAACCGAGTATATATATTCTGGGTCAGGATCAACAGCCGAGTCGATATAGCCATGTCCGTCAGTCCGTCTGTCCATCTGTCTGTCTGTCTGTCCGTGTGAAAATATATATCTAAGCTATTATAAGAGCTAGGACTACCAAATTTGTTGACAAAATGTGTTATTATTGCACGCTGATCAAGTTTATTTTTGATTTTGGCCACGCCCCCTTCCGCCCCCGTAAATCAAGAAAACATTGATTACAAGCGCAATTTTGATGCCATATTGTTCATTTTCGGATTACATGATAACTATAGCTAGCCAAATGATCTCTGAAAATTTGGTAACAATCGGATAATAAACACAGAAGTTATTCAGCATAACGTTTTCCATAGCTGTAAGCAGCTCTGCCGGCAGCGCAAATTCTTTATTTGTACAGGAGATAATAAGAATGCCTTACAATGCAAATTCTTTCAGTTGTTGGATAACAGCGTCAGTAGCTTAGTGGAAAAGCGATGAACTCCTGAACCGACAGGCCCGTGGTTCGATTCCCATATCGTGCCGCTTAAGCTTTTTCTTTTTTTTTTTAAGAACTAATACTTTAATTTTTGAATATGCCATAATTGGTGGTCGTGCATTTTATTTAATTTTTTTTAATGGCTCACAATGAACTTAGTTAACAAGTGGACAAGTGACAGTCTCTTAAATCAGCTGTGTGCGATTGTTAGAGCGCAACTTTTTCTTATATTTTTCTATTTTTATTTTTTATTTAATTGTATAATTAACTTATGAGAATAAATATCAACAAAAACACGCATCATGCATTCAGACTTTGTTTTTGTCGTGCAAGTATTTCCGTATGATCTCATAATGTAACTTTGTCAAAATTTGCGTAATGGCTTAATGACCGAATGGAGAAGTGGTGGACCGCTTAGGTAATGGGTCCAAGGTTCGATT
Organism: Zaprionus ghesquierei; assembly: GCA_018904095.1. Lineage (NCBI taxonomy): Eukaryota > Metazoa > Arthropoda > Insecta > Diptera > Drosophilidae > Zaprionus > Zaprionus ghesquierei. The sequence goes on along the minus strand of JAEIGP010000002.1, from coordinate 706,380 downwards.
CCGCATGCATGCGTGTCATGGTGGGGGAGATCGAACATTTGTTATTTTTTGCAAATAAAAGTTTTTGTCTCCCTTTTTGAGCTACCTTCATGAAACTTTGTATATGGCGGAGTATAAAGATTATGCATGAACTTGAATTATTTCATCATATTATGTTTTGCGTCTTTGCATTGTGGTTGTCCGTCGTTTTTCTGCAAGTACCGTTGGAGCGGGGCGACAACGACGCGTCGCCTGTCTAGTTGCACGACGATGCGTCGCGACGTTGCCGCCGAGTGTGGTTCAAGTTTTCGTATAGGCTGTTAGAAAACAAGCAGGGCAGTATGCTTGAGTGATCGCCTGTGAATAGTTCGAAACGCGCTGCGCTCTAATGGGAGACGAAGAGAATTCGACATCAGAAGTGGGAAGACGGGCCCTATACCTTCAACAGTAGATGGACAATGGCGTACTATTATGGAATCACAAAATAAACATTTAATTGAACTTGTGCGGGCCATACCAACAACGGCATCTGATGCGGGGCAAAGTAAAGCGGTGCAACTACCCAAATTCAACCCAGACAAGGCAGGCGCAATCGCTTCACCGTGGTGTAACACCGTTGAAATTATTTTGAAAGAAAAGCTAAGTACTAAATTCTCTGGTAAAAGATTTAATAATATTTTTATGTTAAAAGGCATAGGCAGTAATGGAATATGTAGTACTGTACAGGTTTTAAGTAACGTAGAAATTGACGAATTGCTGAAATGCAATATAATTAGACCAAGCTGTTCATCTTATGCAAGCCCTATATTGCTGGTAAAGAAAAAAAATGGTTCGGATAGGCTTTGTGTTGACTATAGGGAGTTAAATTTAAACACAGTCGCTGATAAATACCCTCTGCCACTTATACAGGATCAAATAAGTAGACTTCGAGGAGCTTATTATTTTACATGTTTAGATATGGCTAGTGGTTACTACCAAATTCCCTTAAATGCGGATTCAATTGAGTATACAGCGATTGTGACACCCGATGGCCAGTATGAGTTTTTATCTATGCCTTTCGGGCTTAAAAATGCGCCGTCGGTATTTCAACGTTCAGTAATGCAAGCGCTCGGGGATCTTGCAAATTCTTATGTTATCGTCTATATGGACGACATCATGATAACTGCATCAACACAATGTGAGGCGTTAGAAAGATTACAAATTGTTCTAGATGTTCTGACAGAGGCCGGGTTTTCATTCAACATTACGAAGTGTTCCTTCTTGAAAACATCGGTTCAATATTTAGGCTGCAATGTTAGTGCTGGCGAAATTCGCCCAAACCCTCAGAAAATTGTTGCGTTGACTGCTCTTCCGCCTCCAAAGTCAGTCACATCGCTTAGGCAATTTATTGAATTAGCAACTTATTTCAAACAGTTTATTAAGGGATTTTCACAGTTGATGAAAACGTTATATTTTTTAACGTCAGACAAAAATAAATTTATTTGGAAAGCGGAACATGAACAGATACGGAAAAAGGTTATCTCTACTCTTACTGATAAACCAGTCCAGTTATTTTTGACCCAAAATATCCATTTGAGTTGCATACGGATGCAAGTTACAGTGGCTATGGTGCAATTTTATTACACAAAATTAACGACAAGCCCCAGGTAATAGAATACTATAGCAAAGCTACTACACCTGCAGAGTCAAGATACCACTCGTACGAGCTGGAAACTTTAGCTGTTGTAAACTCCATCAAATATTTTCGGCATTATTTGTTGGGTAGGAACTTTACTGTTTTCACTGAATGTAACTCTTTAAAGGCGTCAAGAAATAAACAAGATTTGACCCCTAGAGCCCAACGTTGGTGGGCTTATTTGCAATCATTTACATTTGAAATTCAGTATAGAGAAGGGAAAAGAATGGCACATGTTGACTTTTTGTCAAGAAATCCGCCGAGTGTGGTTCGAGTTTTCGTATAGGCTGTTAGAAAACGAGCAGGGCAGTATGCTTGAGTGATCGCCTGTGAATACTTCGAAACGCGCTGCGCTCTAATGGGAGACGAAGAGAATTCGATATATACATGTTTCTTATTGCTGCCCTCTGTAAATAAGTCGGAACGAGCCGGTACGGACCGATACATCGTATAGATGCCATAGAAGCTATCGGTCGTTTTTTTTAACAAGACTTATTAAAAGTTAGAGAACACTTTCCATTCAAGTATACAAAGAGGAATTAAGAGGGCACATATCATTTTTTACATGCATGTATTCGATTTATAGTCCTCAACAGGTAGAATTATTATTTTTACTGTTTAAGTGATAAATTTTGGATTTGTTTGGTACCTAAATATAAGTTAAACGTTTTCAATACTTTTTACTCCTTTTGCCGACAGCGCTGCTTGCAGCATTGTGCGGAATAATGTGTGCGTGTACGGTGGTGAAATGCGTTAAGTTGTGGACTGCAAAACAAACAGTACTATTATGCATTTACGGGTTCGAGTCCCACCCGCATCAATAATTAAACGTGTGCAAAAATTATTTTTTTTTTTTAGATTTTGACATTGGATATATATTGTAAGTCCATGGCCTTTTACGGTCAAAATATGATTGTAGCCGTTCTTTATTGTTCCGCAAATAATTTTGATGTAGGAGCAGCTGGGCAGTGGGTATATTACAGTCGAGCACGTTTGAATGTAGCTTTCTTACTTGTTTATTTTAGATATTGACTTTGGATAAATATTGTAAGTCCATGGCCTTTTACGGTCAAAATATGATTGTAGCCGTTCTTTATTGTTCCGCAAATAATTTTGATGTACAAGCAGCTGGGTAGCGGGTATATTACAGTCGAGCGTTCTCGAATGTAGCTTTCTTACTTTCTTACTAATATTTATGCAAAGTCAAAATCTAAAATAAAACAAAAATTCTGTGTTTATTATCCGATTGTTACCAAATTTAAAAAGTTAAATTAGAGATCATCTGGCTAGCTATAGTTATCATATAAACCGAAAATGAACAATATGGCATCAAAATTGCGCTTTTAATCAATTTTTATACCCGCTACTGATAGAGTAGAAGGGTATTATAACTTTGTTCAAACCGAAAATGTATGTAACAGGCAAAAGGAGACACCTCCGACCCCATAAAGTATATATACTCTGGCTCAGGATCAACAGCCGAGTCGATATAGCCATGTCCGTCTGTCTGTCCGTGTGAAAATCTAGTATGTGTTATTATTGCACGCTGATCAAGTTTATTTTGGATTTTGGCCACGCCCCCGTAATTCGAAAAAACATTGATTACAAGCGCAATTTTGATGCCATATTGTTCATTTTCGGTTTACATGATAACTATAGCTAGCCAGATGATCTCTGAAAATTTGGTAACAATCGGATAATAAACACAGAAGTTATTCAGCTTAACGTTTTCCATAGCTGTAAGCAGCGCTGCCGTAAGCATTGTGCCGAATCGTGTGTTCGTGTACGGTGGTGAAATGGGTTAAGTTGTTGACTGCAAAACGAACAGTACTATTATGCATTTACGGGTTCGAGTCCCGCCCGCATCAAAAATTAAATGTGTGCAAAAATGTTTATTTTTTTATTTTATATTTTGACTTTTGCATAAATATTGTAAGTCCATAGCCTTTTACGGTCAAAATATGATTGTAGCCGTTTTTTTTGTTCCGAAAATAAATGATGTACGAGCAGCTGGGTAGCGGGTATATTACAATCGAGAACACTCGAATGTAGCTTTCTTACTTTTTTTTATTTACAGGGGCTGAAGGGGGCGTGGCCAAAATCCAAAATAAACTTGATCAGCGTGCAATAATAACACATACTGTCAACAATTTTGGTAGTTCTAGCTCTTATAATAGCTGAGATCTAGATTTTCACACGGACAGACAGACGGACAGACACACAGACGGACAGACGGACATGGCTCTATCGACTCGGCTGTTGATCCTGAGCCAGAATATATATACTTTATAGGGTCGGAGGTGTCTCCTTCTGCCTGTTACATACATTTTCGGTTTGAACACAGTTATAATACCCTTCTACTCTATGAGTAGCGGGTATAAAAATCACAAACTTAGTATACCATTTTTGACCATTTTCAAAGGTCGAATGGTCAAACTCAGCCAAATGACTAGGAGTAATCCTAAGCGAATCATAGCTCCGAAATGGAGGTCCAGTTGTCAAATTTGGGGCTTGGCTTGCGACAGCCAAATAGAATCGCCAGAGTGATAATCTGCTGCGAATGGTTCGTAAGAAACGCAACTCTACACAAAGACCTCCTTGCCGGTACCACGACAGAAATATAAAGCGACTAACCAAGGCACTATCCAGAACTGGACCACCAAGGAGGCCCAAGGACCTCATCGTACGGTCACTCTTGAACAGGAGATGAGGATATCATATTTGTTACCTAGTTAAATTGTTATATATGTATATACATTGTTATTGTTACAGCTAACCTTAGTTAGCCGGCGCGCCTGCAAGGGCTGAATTAATAGCGTCCAAGGTCTCAATTACCCCGTATGCCTTAATAAAGTTACATTAAAACAAGTAAGGAAGCTACATTGAGTGTGCTCGACTGTAATATACCCGATACCCAGCTGCTCGTACATCAAATCTATTTGGGGAACAATAAAAAACGGCTACAATCATATTTAAAATAATAATTTTTATTTACAGGGGCGGAAGGGGGCGTGGCCAAAATCCAAAATAAACTTGATCAGCGTGCAATAATAACACATACTGTCAACAATTTTGGTAGTTCTAGCTCTTATAATAGCTGAGATCTAGATTTTCACACGGACAGACAGACGGACAGACACACAGACGGACAGACGGACATGGCTCTATCGACTCGGCTGTTGATCCTGAGCCAGAATATATATACTTTATAGGGTCGGAGGTGTCTCCTTCTGCCTGTTACATACATTTTCGGTTTGAACACAGTTATAATACCCTTCTACTCTATGAGTAGCGGGTATAAAAATCACAAACTTAGTATACCATTTTTGACCATTTTCAAAGGTCGAATGGTATAAAAAACATTATCATTATGGCATAATTATGCTCAACCGCGCCAACAACATAATCAACAGCAACAGTCCAATGATAGAAACCTGAGTCGTCAAAGGAGCCCCAGCCGGCTAAGGTCGTCTAGGGGTACACTTCAGCGCTCGTCGGATGCTAGAAGCGAGACTCATTGTAAGGAGGCACAGGCACCCAAAATATATGGATTTGAGACCTACACTTACAAGATGGATGAAGTCGCGTCACCCCCTGGTTAAAGCGGATTGGAACATCGTCCCCTAGCATAAATCGGCTTGTTCGACGATAGGCTTGCCAATACTGGCACCGAATGTGAAGCGACGCACTCGCTATGGAACGCTACACACGCTATTAAAAGGCGTTGTGCAAGATACGCGTCATTGGGTGATAGTAGTAGTGCATGTTGTCGGTACTGCAACGCACTCTTTGTGGATGTACGTGAGGCGTTTGATCGGGTGTGGCATCCCGGTATCCTACTGAAAATAAAGCATACGCTGCGTGCACCTTACTTTGGCCTCCTGAGGTCGTACCTCGAAAAGCGAAGGTTTGCGGTCTGATTTCACTCGGCTCTCTCCTGGGACGTCAATGTTGGCCACATTTGCTGATGTGTGTGTCACCTACAGGTCCCGCTGCGAACACGATGCTGCTGACGGCATTCAGGACGTCGCATTAACGTTTTCGGAATGGCCAAGGCGCTAGAAAATTAACATCAATGGTGACAAATCAGTAAATGGCTGCAACAAGCGTGGAGACACAACCGGTTGTACTCATTGATGGTACCCCTGTCCCCCAGTCAAACTCAGCCAAATAACTAGAAGTAAATCTAAGCGAATCATAGCTCCGAAATGGAGGTACAGTTGTCAAATTTGGGGCTTGGCTTGCGACAGCCAAATAGAATCGCCAGAGTGATAATCTGGCAACTCTACACAAAGACCTCCTTGCCGGTACCACGACAGAAATATAAAGCGACTAACCAAGGCACTATCCAGAACTGGACCACCAAGGAGGCCCAAGGACCTCATCGTACGGTCACTCTTGAACAGGAGATGAGGATCTCATATTTGTTACCTAGTTAAATTGTTATATATGTATATACATTGTTATTGTTACAGCTAACCTTAGTTAGCCGGCGCGCCTGCAAGGGCTGAATTAATAGCGTCCAAGGTCTCAATTACCCCGTATGCCTTAATAAAGTTACATCAAAACAAGTAAGGAAGCTACATTGAGTGTGCTCGACTGTTATATACCCGATACCCAGCTGCTCGTACATTAAATCTATTTGGGGAACAATAAAAAACGGCTACAATCATATTTAAACCGTAAAAGGCCATGGACTTACAATATTTATGAAAAGTCAAAATCTAAAATAAAAATATAATTTTTTGCACACATTTAATTTTTGATGCGGGTGGGACTCGAACCCGTAAATGCATAATAGTTCTGTTCGTTTTGCAGTCCACAACTTAACCCATTCACCGTACACGCACACACTATTAGGCACAATGCTGCAAGCAGAGCTGCCGGCAAAAGGAGTAAAAGGTATTGAAAGCGTATAACTTTAATTCAGGTACCAAAAAAATCCAAGATTTATCACTTAATCAGTAAAAATAATAATTCTACCTGTTGAAGACTATAAATCAAATACGTGCATATAAAAAACGATAAGTGCCCTTTTAATATTTCTTTATATACTTGAATGGAAAGTGTTTTAGAGCACTCTAACTTTTAATAAATTTTGTTAAAAAAACGACCGTTAGGTTCTATGGCATCTATACGATGTATCGGTCCGTACCGGCTCGTTCCGACTTATTTACAGCGGGCAGCAATAAGAAACATGTATACATAGTTTCATGAAGGTAGCTCAAAAAGGGAGGCAAAAACTTTTTTTTTTGAAAAAATAAGAAAAGTTCGATCTCCCCCACCATGAAACGCATGTATGCAGAATCGAACCTTGGACCCATTACCTAAGAGGTCCACCACTTCTCTATTTGGCCATTAAGCCATTACGCAAATTTTGCGAAAGTCACATTATGAGATCATTCGGAAATTCTTGCACGACAAAAACCAAGTCTGAATGCATGATGCGTGTTGTTGTTGCATTTAATTTTTGATGTGGGTGGGACTTGAACCCATAAATGCATAATAGTTCTCTTCGTTATGCAGTCCACAACTTAACCCATTTCTCCACCGTACACGCACACACTATTCGGCACAATGCTGCAAGCAGCGCTGCCGGCAAAAGGAGTGAAAAGTATTGAAAACGTATAACTTTTATTCAGGTATTCCAAAAAAATTCAAGATTTATCACTTATACAGTAAAAATAATAATTCTACCTGTTGAAGACTATAAATCGAATACGTGCATGTAAAAAACAATATGTGCCCTTTTAATAATTCTTTATATACTTGAATGGAAAGTGTTCTAGAGCACTCTAACTTTTAATAAATTTTGTTAAAAAAACGACCGATAGGTTTTATGGAATCTATACGATGTATCGGTCCGTACCAGCTCGTTCCGACTTATTTACAGCGGGCAGCAATAAGAAACATGTATACAAAGTTTCACAAAGGTAGCTCAAAAAGAAGGCAAAAACTTTTATTTGCAAAAAATAAAAAAAGTTCGATCTCCCCAACCATGACACGCATGCATGCGGAATCGAACCGTGGACCCATTACCTAAGAGGTCCACCACTTCTCCATTCGGTCATTAAGCCATTGCGCAAATTTTGACAAAGTTACATTATGAGACCATTCGGAAATTCTTGCACGATAAAAACAAAGTCTGAATGCACGATGCGTGTTGTTGTTGTTGATATTTATTCTCATAACTTAAACATACAATTAAATAAAAAATAAAAATAAAAAAATATAAGAAAAAGCTGCGCTCTAACAATCGCACACAGCTGATTTAAGAGACTGTCACTTCTCCACTTGTTACCAAAGTTCATTGTGAGCCATTAAAAAAATTTTAAATAAAATGCACGATCACGAATTAATGCATACTCAAAAATTAAAGTATAAGTTCTTAAAAGAAAAAGCTTAAGCGGCATGAACTGGGAATCGAACCACGGACCTATCGGTTCAGGAGTTCATCGCTTTTCCACTAAACTACTGACCCTGTTATCCAACAACTGCAAAAATTTGCATTGTATTTCTTATTATTTCCTCTACAAATAAAGAATTTGCGCTGCCGGCAGAGCTGCTTACAACTATGGAAAACATTAAGCTTCTGTGTTTATTATTCGATTGTTACCAAATGTTTAGAGATCATCTGGCTAGCTATAGTTATCACGTAAACCGAAAATGAACAATATGGCATCAAAATTGCGCTTGTAATCAATTTTTTTTTCGATTTACAGGGGCGGATTGGGACGTGGCCATAATCCAAAATAAACTTGATCAGCGTGTAATAATAACACATTTTGTCACCAAATTTGGTATTTCCAGCTCTTATAATAGCTGAGATCTAGATTTTCACACGGACAGACAGACGGACAGACGGACATGGCTATATCGACTCGGCTATTGTTCCTGAGCCAGAATATATACTTTATGGGGTCGGAGGTGTCTCCTTCTGCCTGTTACATACATTTTCGGTTTGAACAAAGTTATAATACCCTTCTACTCTAAGAGTGCGGGTATAAAAAAGTAAAAGCTTAAACGGCATGAACTGGGAATCGAACCACGGGCCTGTCGGTTCAGGAGTTTATCGCTTTTCCACTAAGCTACTGACGCTGTTATCCAACGACTGCAAAAATTTGCATTGTAAGGCATTCTTATTATTTCCTGTACAAATAAGGAATTTGCGCTGCCGAAAGCGCTGCTTACAGCTATGGAAAACGTTAAGCTGAATAACTTCTGTGTTTATTATCCGATTGTTACCAAATTTTCAGAGATCATATGGCTAGCTATAGTTATCATATGAACCGAAATTGTAATCAATTTTTTTTTATTTACAGGGGCGAAAGGGGGCGTGGCCAAAATCCAAAATAAACTTGATCAGCGCGCAATAATAACACATACTGTCAACAAATTTGGTAGTTCTAGCTCTTATAATAGCTGAGATCTAGATTTTCACACGGACAGACAGACGGACAGACACACAGACGGACAGACGGACATGGCTATATCGACTCGGCTGTTGATCCTGAGCCAGAATATATATACTTTATGGGGTCGGAGGTGTCTCCTTCTGCCTGTTACATATATTTTCGGTTTGAACAAAGTTATAATACCCTTCTACTCTATGAGTAGCGGGTATAATAAAACAAGTAAGAAAGCTACAGTCGAGAGTGCTCGACTGTAATATACCCGCTACCCAGTTGCTCGTACATCATTTATTTGCGAAACAAAAAAAAAACGGCTACAATCATATTTTGACCGTAAAAGGCTATGGACTTACAATATTTATGCAAAGTCAATATCTAAAATATAAAAAAAAAATCTTTTTTGCACACATTTAATTTTTGATGCGGGCGGGACTCGAACCCGTAAATGCATAATAGTACTGTTCGTTTTGCAGTCCACAACTTAACCCATTTCACCACCGTACACCCACACACGTTTCGGCACAATGCTGCAAGCAACGCTGCCGGCAAAAGGAGTAAAAAGTATTAAAAACGTATAACTTTTATTCAGGAACTAAAAAAATCAAAGATTTATCACTTAAACAGTAAAAGTAATAATTCTACCTGTTGAGGACTATAAATCGAATACGTGCATGAAAAAACGATATGTGCCCTTTTAATACCTCTTCATATACTAGAATGAAAAGTGTTCTAGGGCACTCTAACTTTTAATAAATTTTCTTAAAAAAAACGACCGATAGATTCTATGGCATCTATACGATGTATCGGTCCGTACCGGCTCGTTCCGACTTATTTACAGCGGGCAGAAATAAGAAGCATGTATACAAAGTTTCATGAAACTTTTTTTTTGAAAAAATAAGAAAAGTTCGATCTCCCCTACCATGACACGCATGCATGCGGCATCGAACCTTGGACCCATTTACCTAAGAGGTCCACCACTTCTCTATTCGGCCATTAAGCCATTACGCAAATTTTGCCAAAGTTTCATTATGAGACCATTCGGAAATTCTTGCACGACAAAAACAAATTCTGAATGCATGATGCGTGTTGTTGTTGCTATTTATTCTTATAAGTTAAACATACAATTAAATGAAATAAAAATAAAACAATTAAGAAAGCTACAGTCGACTGTAATATACCCACTACCCAGCTGCTCGTACATCATTTATTTGCGAAACAAAAAAAAAAAAACGGCTACATTCATATTTTGACCGTAAAAGGCTATGGACTTATAATATCTATGCAAAGTCAAAATCTAAAATAAAAAAAAAAAACATTTTTGCACACATTTAATTTTTGATGCGGGCGGGACTCGAACCCGTAAATGCATAATAGTACTGTTCGTTTTGCAGTCCACAACTTAACCCATTTCACCACCGTACACGCACACACGATTCGGCACAATGCTGCAAGCAGCGCTGCCGGCAGCGCTGCTTACAGCTATTGAAAACGTTAAGCTGAATAACTTCTGTGTTTAATATCCGATTGTTACCAAATTTTCAGAGATCATCTGGCTAGCTTTAGTTATCATATAAACCGAAAATGAACAATACGGCATCGAAATTGCGCTTGAAATCAATTTTTTTCGATTTAGAGGGGCGGAAGGAGGAGTCGCCAAAATCCAAAATAAACTTGATTAGCGTGCAACAATAACACATTTTGTCACCAAATTTGGTAGTTCTAGCTCTTATAATAGCTGAGATCTAGATTTTCATGGTCAGACAGACGGACAACCAGACAGACGGACATGGCTATGTCGACTCGGCTGTTGATCCTGAGCCAGAATATATATGCTTTATGAGGTCGGAGGTGTCTCCTTCTGCCTGTTACATACATTTTTGGTTTAAACAAAGTTATAATACCCTTCTACTCTATGAGTAGCGGGTATAATAAAAATAAAAAAATATAAAAAAAAGCTGCTTTCTAACAATCGCACACAGCTGATTTAAGAGACTGTCACATCTCCACTTGTAAACTATGTTCATTGTGAGCCATTAAAAAAATTTTAAATAAAATGCATGACCACAAATTAATGCATATTCAAAAATTAAAGTAAAAGTTCTTTAAAAAAAAAAAATAAAAATAACAAGCCTAAGCAGCATGAACTGGGAATCGAACCACGGGCCTGTCGGTTCATCGCTTTTCCACTCAGCTACAGACGCTGTTATCCAAAAACTGCAAAAATTTGCATTGTAAGGCATTCTTGTTATTTCCTTTACAAATAAGGAATTTGCGCTGCCGGCAGCGCTGCCTACAGCTACGGAAAACGTTACTCTGAATAACTTCTGTGTTTATTATCCGATTGTTTTCCAAATTTTCAGAGATCATCTGGCTAGCTATAGTTATCATGTAATCCGAAGATGAACAATATGGCATTAAAATTCCGCTTGTAATTAATTTTTTTCGCGAAATAAAATATAAAATAAAAATATATAAGAAAAAGCTGCGCTCTAACAATCGCACACAGCTGATTTAAGAGACTGTCACTTCTCCACTTGCTAACTAAGTTTATTGTGAGCCATTAAAAAAATTTTAAATAAAATGCATGACCACCAATTAATGCATACTCAAAAATTAAAGTAAAAGTTCTTCAAAAAAAAATAAAAAGAACAAGCTTAAGCGGCATGAACTGGGAATCGAACCACGGGCCTGTCGGTTCAGGAGTTAATCGCTTTTCCACTAAGCTACTGACGCTGTTATCCAACAACTGCAAAAATTTGCATTGTAATTTGCGTGCAATAATAACACATTTTGTCCCCAAATTTGGTAGTTTGAGCTCTTATAATAGCTGAGATCTAGATTTTCACACGGACAGACGGACAGACAGACAGACAGACAGACGGACAGACGGACATGGCTATTTCGACTCGGCTGTTGATCCTGAGCCAGAATATATATACTTTATGGGGTCGGAGGTGTCTCCTTCTGCCTGTTACATACATTTTCGGTTTAAACAAAGTTATAGTACCCTTCTACTCTATGAGTAGCGGGGATAAAAAGCTTAAGCGGCATGAACTGGAAATCGAACCACGGGCCTGTCGGTTCAGGAGTTCATCGCTTTTCCACTAAGCTGCCTGCCTGTTACATACATTTTCGGCTTGAACAAAGTTATAATACCCTTCTACTCTATGAAAAACGGGTACAAAAGAGAACAAGTAAGAAAGCTACAGTCGAGTGTGCTCGACTGTAATATACCCGCTACCCAGCTGCTCGTACATCATTTATTTGCGGAACAAAAAAAACGGCTACAATAAAATTTTGACCGTAAAAGGCTATGGACTTATAATATCTATGCAAAGTCAAAATCTAAAATAAATTTAACAACATTTAATTTTTCATGCGGGCGGGACTCGAACCCGTAAATGCATAATAGTTCTGTTCGTTTTGCAGTCAACAACTTAACCCATTACACCACCGTAGCCGGCAGCGCTGCTTACAGCTATGGAAAACGTTAAGCTGAATAACTTCTGTGTTTATTATCCGATTGTTACCAAATTTTCAGAGATCATCTGGCAAGCTATAGTTATCATATAAACCGAAAATGAACGATACGGCATCGAAATTGCGCTTGAAATTAATTTTTTTTCGATTTAGAGGGGCGGAAGGAGGAGTCGCACACATTTAATTTTTGCACACATTTAATTTTTGATAGGGGCGGGACTCGAACTCGTAAATGCATAATAGTACTGTTCGTTTTGCAGTCAACAACTTAAGCCCTTTCACCAACGTACACGCACACACGATTCGGCACAATGCTGCAAGCAGCGCTGCTTACAGCTATGGAAAACGTTAAGCTAAATAACATCTGTGTTTATTATCCGATTGTTTTCCAAATTTTCAGAGATCATCTGGCTAGCCATAGTTATCATGTAAACCGAAAATGAACAATATGGCATCAAAATTGCGCTTATAATCAATGTTTTTCGAATTACAGGGGCGGAAGGGGGCGTGGCCAAAATCCAAAATAAACTTGATCAGCGTGCAATAATAACACATATTGTCACCAAATTTGGTAGTCCTAGCTCTTATAATAGCTGAGATCTAGATTTTCACACGGACATACAGACGGACAGACGGACATGGCTATATCGACTTGCTGTTGATCCTGAGCCAGAATATATATACTTTATGGGGTCGGAGGTGTCTCCTTCTGCCTGTTACATACATTTTCGGTTTGAACAAAGTTATAATACCCTTCTACTCTATGAGTAGCGGGTATAAAAAAAAATTTTTTGCACACATTTAACTTTTGATACGGGCGGGACTCGAACTCGTAAATGCATAATAGTACTGTTCGTTTTGCAGTCAACAACTTAAGCCCTTTCACCAACGTACACGCACACACGATTCGGCACAATGCTGCAAGCAGCGCTGCCGACAGCTATGGAAAACGTTAAGCTAAATAACTTCTGTGTTTATTATCCGATTGTTACGAAATTTTCAGAGATCATCTGGCTAGCTATAGTTATCATGTAAACCGAAAATAAACAATATGGCATCAAAATTGCGCTTGAAATTAATTTTATTTTATTTACAGGGGCGGAAGGGGGCGTGGCCAAAATCCAAAATAAACTTGATCAGCGTGCAATAATAACACATATTGTCACCAAAGTTGGTTGTCCTAGCTCTTATAATAGCTGAGATCTAGATTTTCACACGGACAGACAGACGGACATGGCTATATCGACTCGGCTGTTGATCCTGAGCCAGAATATATATACTTTATGGGGTCGGAGGTGTCTCCTTCTGCCTGTTACATACATTTTCGGTTTGAACAAAGTTATAATACCCTTCTACTCTATGAGTAGCGGGTATAAAAAGCTGCGCTCAAACAATCGCACACAGCTTATTTAAGAGACTGTCATTTCTCCACTTGTTAACTAAGTTCATTGTGAGCCATTAAAAAAATTTTAATTAAAATGCATGACCACCAATCAATCCATATTCAAAAATTAAAGTAAAAGTTCTTAAAAAAAAACAAATAAGAAAGCTACAGTCGAGGGTGCTCGACTGTAATATACCCGCTACCCAGCTGCTCGTACATCATATATTTGCGGAACAAAAGAAACGGCTACAATCATATTTTGACCGTAAAAGGCTCTGGACTTGCAATATTTATGCAAAGTCAAATTCTAAAATAAAAAAAAAAAATATTTTTGCACACATTTAATTTTTGATGCGGGCGGGACTCGAACCCGTAAATGCATAATAGTACTGTTCGTTTTGCAGTCCACAACTTAACCCATTTCACCACCCTACACGCACACACTATTCGGCACAATGCTGCAAGCAGCGCTGCTTATCTCTTGCGCATGTAATCAATGTTTTTTCAAATTACGGGGGCGGAAGGGAGCGTGGCCAAAATCCAAAATAAACTTGATCAGCGTGCAATAATAACACATATTGTCACCAAATTTGGTAGTCCTAGCTCTTATAATAGCTGAGATCTAGATTTTCACACGGACAGACAGACAGACGGACATGGCTATATCGACTCGGCTGTTGATCCTGAGCCAGAATATATATACTTTATGGGGTCGGAGGTGTCTCCTTCTGCCTGTTACATACATTTTCGGTTTGAACAAAGTTATAATACCCTTCTACTCTATGAGTTGGTTGTGAGCCATTAAAAAAATTTTAAATAAAGTGCATGACCCCCAATTAATCCACATTCAAAAATTAAAGTAAAAGTTCTTCAAAAAAAAAAAAATAAAAAAAACAAGCTTAAGCGGCATGAACTGGGAATCGAACCACGGGCCTGTCGGTTCAGGAGTTCATCGCTTTTCCACTAAGCTACTGACGCTGTTATCCAACAACTGCAAAAATTTGCATTGTAATTTGCGTGCAATAATAACACATTTTGTCCCCAAATTTGGTAGTTTGAGCTCTTATAATAGCTGAGATCTAGATTTTCACACGGACAGACAGACGGACAGACAGACGGACATACGGACATGGCTATATCGGCTCGGCTGTTGATCCTGAGCCAGTATATTTATACTTTATGGGGTCGGAGGTGTCTCCTTCTGCCTGTTACATACATTTTCGGCTTGAACAAATTTATAATACCCTTCTACTCTATGAGTAGCGGGTATAAAAAGCTTAAGCAGCATTAACTGGAAATCGAACAACGGGCCTGTCGGTTCAGGAGTTCATCGCTTTTCCCCTAAGCTGCCTGCCTGTTATATATATTTTCGGCTTGAACAAAGTTATAATGCCCTTCTACTCTATGAGTAGCGGGTATAAAAAAGAACAAGTAAGAAAGCTACAGTCGAGTGTGCTCGACTGTAATATACCCGCTACCCAGCTGCTCGTACATCATTTATTTGCGGAACAAAAAAACGGCTACAATCAAATTTTGACCGTAAAAGGCTATGGACTTATAATATCTATGCAAAGTCAAAATCTAAAATAAAAAAAAAACATTTTTGCACACATTTAATTTGTGATGCGGGCGGGACTCGCATAATGCATAATAGTACTGTTCGTTTTGCAGTCAACAACTTAACCCATTTCACCACCGTACACGCATACACGATTCGGCACAATGCTGCAAGCAGCGCTGCCGGCAGCGCTACCTATAGTTATCATGTATTCCGAAAATGAACAATATGGCATTAAAATTGCGCTTGTAATTAATTTTTTTCGCGAAATAAAATATAAAATAAAAATATATAAGAAAAATCTGCGGTTTAACAATCGCACACAGCTGATTTAAGAGACAGTCACTTCTCCACTTGTTAACTAAGTTCATTGTGAGCCATTAAAAAAATTTTAAATAAAGTGCATGACCCCCAATTAATCCACATTCAAAAATTAAACTAAAAGTTCTTCAAAAAAAAAAATAAAAAAAACAAGCTTAAGCGGCATGAACTGGGAATCGAACCACGGGCCTGTCGGTTCAGGAGTTCATCGCTTTTCCACTAAGCTACTGACGCTGTTATCCAACAACTGCAAAAATTTGCATTGTAATTTGCGTGCAATAATAACACATTTTGTCCCCAAATTTGGTAGTTTGAGCTCTTATAATAGCTGAGATCTAGATTTTCACACGGACAGACAGACGGACAGACAGACGGACATACGGACATGGCTATATCGACTCGGCTGTTGATCCTGAGCCAGTATATTTATACTTTATGGGGTCGGAGGTGTCTCCTTCTGCCTGTTACATACATTTTCGGTTTGAACAAATTTATAATACCCTTCTACTCTATGAGTAGCGGGTATAAAAAAGCTTAAGCGGCATTAACTGGAAATCGAACAACGGGCCTGTCGGTTCAGGAGTTCATCGCTTTTCCCCTAAGCTGCCTGCCTGTTATATATATTTTCGGCTTGAACAAAGTTATAATGCCCTTCTACTCTATGAGTAGCGGGTATAAAAAAGAACAAGTAAGAAAGCTACAGTCGAGTGTGCTCGACTGTAATATACCCGCTACCCAGCTGCTCGTACATCATTTATTTGCGGAACAAAAAAACGGCTACAATCAAATTTTGACCGTAAAAGGCTATGGACTTATAATATCTATGCAAAATCTAAAATAAAAAAAAAACAAGTATGAAAGCTACAGTCGAGTGTGCTCGACTGTAATATACCCGCTACCCAGCTGCTTGTACATAATTTATTTGCGGAACAAAAAAACGGCTACAATCATATTTTGACCGTAAAAGGCTATGGACTTATAATATTTATGCAAAGTCAAAATATAAAATAAAAAAAAAACATTTTTGCACACATTTAATTTGTGATGCGGGCGGGACTCGAACCCGTAAATGCATAATAGTACTGTTCGTTTTGCAGTCAACAACTTAACCCATTACACCACCGTACACGCATACACGATTCGGCACAATGCTGCAAGCAGCGCTGCCGGCAGCGCTACCTATAGTTATCATGTAATCCGAAAATGAACAATATGGCATTAAAATTGCGCTTGTAATTAATTTTTTTCGCAAAATAAAATATAAAATAAAAATATATAAGAAAAATCTGCGGTTTAACAATCGCACACAGCTGATTTAAGAGACAGTCACTTCTCCACTTGTTAACTAAGTTCATTGTGAGCCATTAAAAAAATTTTAAATAAAGTGCATGACCCCCAATTAATCCATATTCAAAAATTAAAGTAAAAGTTCTTCAAAAAAAAAAAATAAAAAGAACAAGCTTAAGCGGCATTAACTGGAAATCGAACAACGGGCCTGTCGGTTCAGGAGTTCATCGCTTTTCCCCTAAGCTGCCTGCCTGTTATATATATTTTCGGCTTGAACAAAGTTATAATGCCCTTCTACTCTATGAGTAGCGGGTATAAAAAAGAACAAGTAAGAAAGCTACAGTCGAGTGTGCTCGACTGTAATATACCCGCTACCCAGCTGCTCGTACATCATTTATTTGCGGAACAAAAAAACGGCTACAATCAAATTTTGACCGTAAAAGGCTATGGACTTATAATATCTATGCAAAGTCAAAATCTAAAATAAAAAAAAAACATTTTTGCACACATTTAATTTGTGATGCGGGCGGGACTCGCATAATGCATAATAGTACTGTTCGTTTTGCAGTCAACAACTTAACCCATTTCACCACCGTACACGCATACACGATTCGGCACAATGCTGCAAGCAGCGCTGCCGGCAGCGCTACCTATAGTTATCATGTATTCCGAAAATGAACAATATGGCATTAAAATTGCGCTTGTAATTAATTTTTTTCGCGAAATAAAATATAAAATAAAAATATATAAGAAAAATCTGCGGTTTAACAATCGCACACAGCTGATTTAAGAGACAGTCACTTCTCCACTTGTTAACTAAGTTCATTGTGAGCCATTAAAAAAATTTTAAATAAAGTGCATGACCCCCAATTAATCCACATTCAAAAATTAAACTAAAAGTTCTTCAAAAAAAAAAATAAAAAAAACAAGCTTAAGCGGCATGAACTGGGAATCGAACCACGGGCCTGTCGGTTCAGGAGTTCATCGCTTTTCCACTAAGCTACTGACGCTGTTATCCAACAACTGCAAAAATTTGCATTGTAATTTGCGTGCAATAATAACACATTTTGTCCCCAAATTTGGTAGTTTGAGCTCTTATAATAGCTGAGATCTAGATTTTCACACGGACAGACAGACGGACAGACAGACGGACATACGGACATGGCTATATCGACTCGGCTGTTGATCCTGAGCCAGTATATTTATACTTTATGGGGTCGGAGGTGTCTCCTTCTGCCTGTTACATACATTTTCGGTTTGAACAAATTTATAATACCCTTCTACTCTATGAGTAGCGGGTATAAAAAGCTTAAGCGGCATTAACTGGAAATCGAACAACGGGCCTGTCGGTTCAGGAGTTCATCGCTTTTCCCCTAAGCTGCCTGCCTGTTATATATATTTTCGGCTTGAACAAAGTTATAATGCCCTTCTACTCTATGAGTAGCGGGTATAAAAAAGAACAAGTAAGAAAGCTACAGTCGAGTGTGCTCGACTGTAATATACCCGCTACCCAGCTGCTCGTACATCATTTATTTGCGGAACAAAAAAACGGCTACAATCAAATTTTGACCGTAAAAGGCTATGGACTTATAATATCTATGCAAAATCTAAAATAAAAAAAAAACAAGTATGAAAGCTACAGTCGAGTGTGCTCGACTGTAATATACCCGCTACCCAGCTGCTTGTACATAATTTATTTGCGGAACAAAAAAACGGCTACAATCATATTTTGACCGTAAAAGGCTATGGACTTATAATATTTATGCAAAGTCAAAATATAAAATAAAAAAAAAAACATTTTTGCACACATTTAATTTGTGATGCGGGCGGGACTCGAACCCGTAAATGCATAATAGTACTGTTCGTTTTGCAGTCAACAACTTAACCCATTACACCACCGTACACGCATACACGATTCGGCACAATGCTGCAAGCAGCGCTGCCGGCAGCGCTACCTATAGTTATCATGTAATCCGAAAATGAACAATATGGCATTAAAATTGCGCTTGTAATTAATTTTTTTTCGCAAAATAAAATATAAAATAAAAATATATAAGAAAAATCTGCGGTTTAACAATCGCACACAGCTGATTTAAGAGACAGTCACTTCTCCACTTGTTAACTAAGTTCATTGTGAGCCATTAAAAAAATTTTAAATAAAGTGCATGACCCCCAATTAATCCATATTCAAAAATTAAAGTAAAAGTTCTTCAAAAAAAAAAATAAAAAGAACAAGCTTAAGCGGCATGAACTGGGAATCGAACCACGGGCCTGTCGGTTCAGGAGTTCATCGCTTTTCCACTAAGCTACTGACGCTGTTATCAAAGAACTGCAAAAATTTGCATTGTAAGGCATTCTTATTATTTCCTGTACAAATAAAGAATTTGCGCTGCCGGCAGCGCTGCTTACAGCTACGGAAAACGTTAAGCTGAATAACATCTGTGTTTATTATTCGATTGTTACCAAATTTTCAGAGATCATCTGGCTGGCTATAGTTATCATGTAGTCCGAAAATGAACAATATGGCATCAAAATTGCGCTTGTAATTATTTTTTTTCGATTTACAGGGGCGGAAGGGGGAGTCGCCAAAATCCAAAATAAACTTGATCAGCGTGCAATAATAACACATTTTGTCCCCAAATTTGGTAGTTTTAGCTCTTATAATAGCTGAGATCTAGATTTTCACACGGACAGACAGACGGACAGACGGACATGGCTATATCGAATCGGCTGTTGATCCTGAGCCAGTATATTTATACTTTATGGGGTCGGAGGTGTCTCCTTCTGCCTGTTACATACATTTTCGGTTTGAACAAATTTATAATACCCTTCTACTCTATGAGTAGCGGGTATAAAAACAAAAAGCTTAAGCGGCATGAACTGGGAATCGAACCACGGGCCTGTCGGTTCAGGAGTTTATCGCTTTTCCACTAAGCTACTGACGCTGTTATCCAACAACTGCAAAAATTTGCATTGTAAAGCATTCTTATTATTTCCTGTACAAATAAAGAATTTCCGCTGCCGGCGATTATCTGGCTAGCTATATGCATCATGTAAACCGAAAATAAAATATATGGCATCAAAATTGCGCTTGAAATCAATGTTTTTTCGATTTGCGGGGGCGGAAGGGGGCGTGGCCAAAATCCAAAATAAACTTGATCAGCGTGCAATAATAACACATATTGTCACCAAATTTGGTTGTCCTAGCTCTTATAATAGCTGAGATCTAGATTTTCACACGGACAGACGGACATGGCTATATCGACTCGGCTGTTGATCCTGAGCCAGAATATATATACTTTATGGGGTCGGAGGTGTCTCCTTCTGCCTGTTACATACATTTTCGGTTTGAACAAAGTTATAATACCCTTCAACTCTATGAGTAGCGGGTATAAAAAAGAAAGTTTAATTAGATGCTTCTTACACGGCGTTGTTCGTGTGCAAAACTTGCCCGAAAAAAATATGAAAGTTATTGATCCAATAGCATAAATCCAGCCTAGCATGAGTCATGTTAAAAAAAGACATGGCTTTCTCTGAAACGAAATTCTTAAAAATATTACAGCGAAGTAAGTCACTAAGAACGTACTTGTAAAATCCGATGAGCATGAAAATTCCCGCAACAATTTGGATTAAACATACAACTGCAATAACCATAGCCGTTGTCATTAAGCAACGACTTGAAGTTTTAACTTTATATCATGTAGTCTTAATAATCAAATGTATTTTAAGGTTCCTTACGAAGTGCTGAAATTACACCAAACAAAAGACCATTAAAGCCACTTCCAAATGTCCAAAAACTAAAAAACTTTGCATTTGCAGTCGCAATTTGGTGACAAACACATTTTTTTTTTTTCAAAAAATAAATAATTGCGCATTTATTGAAATGTATATAATGTTGTTATATTCGTTTTATAAAACGTATTTGTATGACACATTAATGATGATGAGAACATTTGAAAATGAAAAGTTAATGTAACAGTTGAAATATAAATCGTATTCAGATCAAATTTTAATAAAGTACTAAGTATATGTATATATTCGGCAAATCGAAGTTGCATTACTTATCACAATTTTTCCAATTGCTGCATCAGTTTAATAGTAGGGTTTCTTCACTTTCTATTCAAGTTTTAATCGATAGAACCGAAGCGAAGTAATGGTAACAAGTAAGCAAAGCTTCAGTCGAGCGCACCCGACAGTTTGGAGAACTTCCTTTACAGGAAGGAAAACCCGACTTATTATACCCGCTACTCATAGAGTAGAAGGGTATTATAACTTTGTTTAAACCGAAAATGTATGTAACAGGCAGAAGTAGACACCTCCGACCCCATAAAGTATATATATTCTGGCTCAGGATCAACAGCCGAGTCGATATAGCCATGTCCGTCTGTCCGTCTGTCCTTCTGTTCGTCTGTCTGTCCTTGTGAAAATCTAGATCTCAGCTATTATAAGATCTAGGACAACCAAATTTGGTGACAATATGTGTTATTATTGCACGCTGATCAAGTTTATTTTGGATTTTGGCTACGCCCCCTTCCGCCCCCGCAAATCGAAAAAACATTGATAACAAGTGGAATTTTGATGCCATATTGTTCATTTTCGGTTTACATGATAACTATAGCTAGCCAGATGATCTCTGAATTTGGTAACAATCGGATAATAAACACAGAAGTTATTCAGCTTAACGTTTTCCATAGCTGTAAGCAGCGCTGCCGGCAGCGCTGCTTGCAGCATTGTGCCGAATCGTGTGTGCGTGTACGGTGGTGAAATGGGTTAAGTTGTGGACTGCAAAACGAACAGTACTATTATGCATTTACGGGTTCGAGTCCCGCCCGCATCAAAAAAGAAATGTGTGCAAAAATGTTTTTTTTTTTTTATTTTATATTTTGTCTTTGCATAAATATTATAAGTCCATTGCCTTTTACGGTCAAAATATGATTGTAGCCGTTTTTTTTTGTTCCGCAAATAAATGATGTACGAGCAGCTGGGTAGCGGGTATATTACAGTCGAGCACACTCGACTGTAGCTTTCTTACTTGTTTTTTTTATATAATAGAATAAGTCGGGTTTTCTTTCCTTTTCTCGACTTATCCAGAATGTAATGAACAATATGGCATCAAAATTGCATTTGTTATCAATGTTTTTTCGATTTGCGGGGGCGGAAGGGGGCGTGGCCAAAGTCCAAAATAAACTTGATCAGCGTGCAATAATAGCACATATTGTCACCACATTTGGTTGTCCTAGCTCTTATAATAGCTAAGATCTAGATTTTCACACGGACAGACAGACGGACAGACGGGCAGACGGACATGGCTATATCGACTCGGCTGTTGATCCTGAGCCAGAATATATATACTTTATGGGGTCGGAGGTGTCTCCTTCTGCCTGTTACATACATTTTCGGTTTAAACAAAGTTATAATACCCTTCTAATCTATGAGTAGCGGGTATAAAAACCCAGTCCAGTCTCAATTGAGAGCTGAGAGCGGACTGAAAATCCAAACACATTGAGAGCTTACGTAGTCAGAAATTAAGACAGAAGCAACTCAGCCTACTTGAATCGTTTTAATAGAATTGTATCGCTTGGTACCTCCTTGCTACAAATTCTACATATAAAGCCAGCAAGTCTTAAGAGAGAATACCTCTCTGTCTATATTATTTTCCATGGGATTAGCCGCAAATCGCAAGGGAAAATTTCTACAGCATTTTGCCTTGCTTCAGTCACTCAAATGTCTGCAACTTTCGTTAGCAGATATCGTGGCTGCCCAAGCCAAGCAGATTGAGAATAAGTATAGTTTGTGCCGGTGGCAAATGTGGCAAGAGAGCAGAATGTGACCGGCCCATGACTATTATTAGTCATGCAGCGGGCTCGGACTGAGACGTCTAAGCTAATGAAGCTTTTTCACACCTGCCTGCTAAATTATGCGCCATGACCAGGAGTGCCATGGAGTGAGAGCACCATGCAAGCCATTTACTTGTTACAGATTGCTTATAATTAAATTATAATCAACATCAGGCCAGGCGCATCACGCAGATGCAGACGAAAATGGAGACGTAGAGACCAAGACGAAGACATGCAGCCAGTGAGACCGGTCTGAGGCCGCTGCTGCTGCTGACATGCATCTAACAAGCCTTCAACTATCTAATCAACGTACAAGTCAAAATATCAATACCTTTAGTAATCAAAATCACTTTAGAATTTCAAATCAGTTGGGCTGATGCTGCCTGCCTGCCTGCAGCGTCTCACACAAGCACCGTGTCCAGCTGCTATATGCGACAGTTGCAACTCGAGTCCAAAGTGGGGAGATTGATGAAAAAAAAGCAACAACTAAGATTATTCGAATTTAATGGGCGCAACGCGCGTGGAGACTTCACAAGTGAGGCAACGCCAACTACAACAAAAACAACAACTGAGACGTTTCACAGACATGTTAGGAAAAGCTAAAACTGGACCTGCTGCCTGTTGCCTGGTCCTGCCTGTGTCTGGTCTGGCCTGGTCTTTTCCAGTTATACTGTGCTCGCACTGTGACCTGTCATCATGATTGATACGTTTGATGGATTCATTCGAGCTGACTGCTGTGTGGCGTTCAGTTTTATAGTTTGCTGATTGATCCCAGCGTGTTGATTACAATCGACGCCGACGTACACGCAGATGCAGGCACAGGTAGTTGGCGCAGGCAGTTGGCGCTGTATGGGGAGTCTTGCAACGCATGCTGCTGGGAATTCAATCAAAAGTGTCAGCGCTGGCACAACATCTCTTACTGCTAAAGATGCCGAAACCACTAACTAAATACAGTGGTAACTGAATATTAGAATATTAGAAATGATAAGAAAGGCAAAAAAAATCAAAAGGGAAACAAAGAGTTAATCCCTTTTTCACTGATAAGCAATTTTAAAAATTATGGAACTTTGGAAAAGTGGGAAGTATAAAAAAAATTTTTTAATAAATTATAGAAATTTTTAAATATTTTGAAATTGAGAAAATTGACAGTTAATATTTTTAAAACATTTTTAAAAGCTTTAAATATTCTTAATGAATTTTAAATAATACGCAAATTTAGGAAAAATGTGGAAATTTGACGATGACGTCACGATATGCTGCAAAGGCGCAAAGAGTGTAACTATGGAAAACGTTTATATGAATATCTTCTGTGTTTATTGTTCGATCGGATTGTAATTTTGAAAATAGATTTATATTGTAATACTCGATCTACCTATGGTATACAGGAAATTAGGTGTCTCTACCTTTTGTAATAGCTGAGATCTAGACGTACAGACGGACAGACGGACATGGCTATATCGACTCGGCTGTTGTTCAAACCGAAAATGTATGTAACAGGCAGAAGGAGACACCTCAGACCCCATAAAGTATATATATTCTGGCTCAGGATCAACAGCCGAGTCGATATAGCCATGTCCGTCTGTCCGTCTGTCTGTCCGTGTGAAAACCTAGATCTCAGCTATTATAAGAACTAGGACAACAAAATTTTGTGACAATATGTGTTATTATTGCACGCTGATCAAGTTTATTTTGGATTTTGGCCACGCCCCCTTCCGCCCCTGTAAATAAAAAAAAATTTATTACTAGCGCAATTTTGATCCCATATTGTTCATTTTCGGTTTATATGATAACTACAGCTAGCCAGATTATCTGTGAAAATTTGGTAACAATCTGATAATAAACACAGAAGTTATTCAGCTTAACGTTTTCCATAGCTGTAAGCAGCGCTGCCGGCAGCGCAAATTCTATATTTGTACAGGAAATAATAAGAATGCCTTACAATGCAAATTTTTGCAGTTGTTGGATAACAGCGTCAGTAGCTTAGTGGAAAAGCGGTAAATTCCTGAACCGACAGGCCCGTGGTTCGATTCCCAGTTCATGCCGCTTAAGCTTTTTGTTTTTTATACCCGCACCAGGATACATCGTATAGATGCAATAGAACCTATCGGTCGTTTTTTTAACAAAATTTATTAAAAGTTAGAGTGCTCTAGAACTCTTTCCATTCAAGTACATATGTAAAGAATTATTAAAGAGCACATATTGTTTTTTACATGCACGTATTCGATTTATAGTCTTCAACAGGTAGAATTATTATTTTTACAGTTTAAGTGATAAATCTTGAATTTTTTTGGTACCTGAATAAAAGCTATACGTTTTCAGTATTTTTTACTCCTTTTGCCGGCAGCGCTGCTTGCAGCATTGTGCCGAATAGTGTGTGCGTGTACGGTGGTGAAATGGGTTAAGTTGTGGACTGCATAACGAACGAAACTATTATGCATTTATGGGTTCGAGTCCCACCCGCATCAAAAATAAAATGTGTGCAAAAAATTTTATTTTTTATTTTAGACTTTGACTTTGGATAAATATTGAAAGGCCATGGCCTTTTACGGTCAAAATACGATTGTAGCCGTTCTTTATTGTTCCGCAAATAATTTTGATGTACGAGCAGCTGGGTAGCGGGTATATTACAGTCGAGCACCCTCGAATGTAGCTTTGTTACCTGTTTATTTTAAAATTTGAGTTTGCATAAATATTGTAAGTCCATAGCCTTTTACGGTCAAAATATGATTGTAGCCGTTTTTTTTGTTCCGCAAATAAATGATGTACGAGCAGCTGGGTAGCGGGTATATTACAGCCGAGCACACTCGACTGTAGCTTTCTTACTTGTTATTTTTAATTTCGTTCATTACAATTTTTGTGGGCGACTGCCAATCATTATTTTTATCATTTATGATTTTTTATACCCGCTACTCATAAAGTAGAAGGCTATTAAACTTTTGTTCAAACCGAAAATGTATGTAACAGGCAGAAGAATACCTCCGACCCCATAAAGTATATATATTCTGGCTCAGGATCAACAGCCGAGTCGATATAGCCATGTCCGACTGTCCGTCTGTCTGTCCGTGTGAAAATTTAGATCTCAGCTATTATAAGAGCTAGGATTACCAAATTTGGGGACAAAATGTGTTATTATTGCACGCTGATCAAGTTTATTTTGGATTTTGGCCACGCCGCCTTCCGCCCCTGTAAATCGATAAAAATTGATTACAAGCGCAATTTTGATGCCATATTGGTCATATTCGGTTTACATGATAACTATAGCTAGCCAGATGATCTCTGAAAATTTGGTAACAATCGGATAATGAACACAGAAGTTATTCAGCTTAACGTTTTCCATAGCTGTAAGCAGCGCTGCCGGCAGCGCAAATTCTTTATTTGTACAGGAAATAATAAGAATGCCTTACAATGCAAATTTTTGCAGTTGTCGGATAACAGCGTCAGTAGCTTAGTGGAAAAGCGATAAACTCCTGAACCGACAGGCCCGTGGTTCGATTCCCAGTTCATGCCGCTTAAGCTTTTTGTTTTTTATACCCGCACCAGGATACATCGTTAAGATGCCATAGAACCTATCGGTCGTTTTTATACCCGCTACTCATAGAGTAGAAGGGTATTATAACTTTGTTCAAACCGAAAATGTATGTAACAGGCAGAAGGAGACACCTCAGACCCCATAAAGTATATATATTCTGGCTCAGGATCAACAGCCGAGTCGATATAGCCATGTCCGTCTGTCCGTCTGTCTGTCCGTGTGAAAACCTAGATCTCAGCTATTATAAGAACTAGGACAACCAAATTTTGTGACAATATGTGTTATTATTGCACGCTGATCAAGTTTATTTTGGATTTTGGCCACGCCCCCTTCCGCCCCCGCAAATCGAAAAAACATTGATAACAAGTGCAATTTTGAAGCCATATTGTTCATTTTCGGTTTACATGATAACTATAGCTAGCCATATGATCTCTGAAAATTTGGTAACAATCGGATAATAAACACAGAAGTTATTCAGCTTAACGTTTTCCACAGCTGCCGGCAGCGCTGCTTGCAGCATTGTGCCGAATCGTGTGTGCGTGTACGGTGGTGAAATGGGTTAAGTTGTGGACTGCAAAACGAACAGTACTATTATGCATTTACCTGTTCGAGTCCCGCCCGCATCAAAAATTAAATGTGTGCAAAAATGTTTTTTTTTTTTTATTTTATATTTTGACTTTGCATAAATATTATAAGTCCAGCGCTGCCGGCAGCGCAAATTCTTTATTTGTACAGGAAATATTAAGAAATTCTTTATTTGTACAGGAAATAATAAGAATGCCTTACAATGCCAATTTCTGCAGTTGTTGGATAACAGCGTCAGTAGCTTAGTGGAAAAGCGATGAACTCCTGAACCGACAGGCCCGTGGTTCGATTCCCAGTTCATGCCGCTTAAGCTTTTTCTTTTTTATAACCGCTACTCATAGAGTAGAAGGGTATTATAACTTTGTTCAAACCGAAAATGCATGTAACAGGCAGAAGGAGACACCTCCGACCCCATAAAGCTCAGGATCAACAGCCGCGTCGATATAGCCATGTCCATCTGTCTGTCTGTCCGTCTGTCTGTCCGTGTGAAAATCTAGATCTCAGCTATTATAAGAGCTAGAACTACCAAATTTGGTGACAGATTGTATTATTATTGCACGCTGATCAAGTTTATTTTGGATTTTGGCCACGACCCCTTCCGCCCCTGTAAATAAAAAAAAATTGATTACTAGCGCAATTTTGATCCCATATTGTTCATTTTCGGTTTATATGATAACTACAGCTAGCCAGATTATCTGTGAAAATTTGGTAACAATCTGATAATAAACACAGAAGTTATTCAGCTTAACGTTTTCCATAGCTGTAAGCAGCGCTGCCGGCAGCGCAAATTCTATATTTGTACAGGAAATAATAAGAATGCCTTACAATGCAAATTTTTGCAGTTGTTGATCAAGTTTATTTTGGATTTTGGCCACTCCCCTTTCCGCCCCTGTAAATCGAAAAAAATTAATTACAAGCGCAATTTTGATGTCATATTGTTCATTTTCGGTTTATATGATAACTATAGCTAGGCAGATTATCTCTGAATTAAAAATTTTTTACACACATTTTATTTTTGATGCGGGTGGGACTTGAACCCGTAAATGCATAATAGTTCTGTTCGTTTTGCAGTCCACAACTTAACCCATTTCACCACCGTACACGCACACACTATTCGGCACAATGCTGCAAGCAGAGCTGCCGGCAAAAGGAGTAAAAGGTATTCAAAACGTATAGCTTTTATACAGGTACCAAAAAAATCCAAGATTTATCACTTAAACAGTAAAAATAATAATTGTACCTGTTGAGGACTATAAATCGAATACGTGCATGTAAAAAACGATATGTGCCCTTTTAATACCTCTTTATATACTTGAATGGAAAGTGTTCTAGAGCACTCTAACTTTTAATAAATTTTGTTAAAAAAACGACCGATTGGTTCTGTGGCATCTATACGATGTATCGATCCGTACTGGCTCGTTCCGACTTATTTACAGCGGGCAGCAATAAGAAACATGTATACAAAGTTTCATGAAGGTAGCACAAAACGGGAGGCAAAAACTTTGATTTGCAAAAAATAAGAAAAGTTCGATCTCCCCAACCATGACACGCATGCATGCGGAATCGAACCTTGGACCCATTACCTAAGAGGTCCACCACTTCTCCATTCGGTCATTAAGCCATTTCGTAAATTTTGACAAAGTTACGTTATGAGGCCATTCAGAAATTCTTGCACGACAAAAACAAAGTCTGAATGAATGATGCGTGCTTTTGTTGATATTTATTCTCATAAGTTAAACATACAATTAAACAAGTAAGAAAGCTACAGTCGAGTGTGCTCGACTGTAATATACCCGCTACCCAGCTGCTTGTACATAATTTATTTGCGGAACAAAAAATGGGCTACAATCATATTTTGACCGTAAAAGGCTATGGACTTATAATATTTATGCAAAGTCTAAATATAAAATAAAAAAAAAACATTTTTGCACACATTTAATTTTTGATGCGGGCGGGACTTGAACCCGTAAATGCATAATAGTACTGTTCGTTTTGCAGTCCACAACTTAACCCATTTCACCACCGTACACGCACACACGATTCGGCACAATGCTGCAAGCAGCGCTGCCGGCAGCGCTGCTTACAGCTATGGAAAACGTTAAGCTAAATAACTTCTGTGTTTATTATCCGATTGTTACCAAATTTTCAGAGATCATCTGGCTAGCTATAGTTATCATGTAAACCGAAAATGAACAATATGGCATCAAAATTGTACTTGTTATCAATGTTTTTTCGATTTGCGGGGCCGGAAGGGGGCGTGGCCAAAATCCAAAATAAACTTGATCAGCGTGCAATAATAGCACATATTGTCACCAAATTTGGTTGTCCTAGCTCTTATAATAGCTGAGATCTAGATTTTCACACGGACAGACAGACGGACATGGCTATATCGACTCGGCTGTTGATCCTGAGCCAGAATATATATACTTTATGGGGTCGGAGGTGTCTCCTTCTGCCTGTTACATACATTTTCGGTTTGAACAAAGTTATAATACCCTTCTACTCTATGAGTAGCGGGTATGACAAGTAAGAAAGCTACATTCGAGTATGCTCGACTGTAATATACCCGCTACCCAGCTGCTCGTACATCAAAATTATTTGCGGAACAATAAAGAACGGCTACAATCATATTTTGACTGTAAAAGCCCATGGACTAAATATTGTATTTATGCAAAGTAAAATCTAAAATAAAAAAAAAAATTGTTTGCACACATTTAATTTTTGATGCGGGTGGGACTCGAACCCGTAAATGCATAATAGTTCTTTTCGTTTTGCAGTCCACAACTTAACCCATTTCACCACCGTACACGCACACACTATTCGGCACAATGTTGCAAGCAGAGCTGCTGGCAAAAGGAGTAAAAAGTATTGAAAACGTATAACTTAAACAGTAAATCAATTAAACAGTAATCAATTTTTTTTTATTTACGGGGGCGGAAGGGGGCGTGGCCAAAATCCAAAATAAACTTGATCAGCGTGCAATAATAATACATTTTGTCACCAAATTTGGTAGTTCTAGCTCTTATAATAGCTGAGATCTAGATTTTTACACGGACAGACAGCCGGACAGATGGACAGGCAGGCAGACGGACAGACGGACATGGCTATATCGACTCGGCTGTTGACCCTGAGCCAGAATATATACACTTTGTGGGGTGGGAGGTGTCTCCTTCTGCCTGTTACATACATTTTCGGATTGAACAAAGTTATAATACCCTTCTACTCTATGAGTAGCGGGTATAAACATGGTCTATTGTGGTTGTCGAAATGTGCGTAACAGGTAGAAGGAGGCATCTGCGACCCCATAAAGTATATATATTCTTGCTCAGGATCACTAGCCGAGAAACTAAAAAAGCTAGAGCCACCAAATTTGGGGACAACACTTAGGTGAATCATACACTGTAAGATTTTAATTAACATTTGGGCCACGCCTACTTCCGCCCCCGCAAATCGAAAAACCGTATTGCAAGCGCCTATATCTCAGAAACAAAGAAAGCTAGAGCTACTAAATTTGGTGACAACACTTATGTGAATCATACGCTGTAAAATTTTTATTAAAATTTGGGCCACGCCTACTACCGCCCCCGCAAACCGATAAACCGTATAGCAAGCGCAATAATAAAGCAAGCAGTGTTTTTCCCAAGCAGTGTTTTCTTCCAACTGCTTGGACTGCCTGGCGTCTAACTGAAAATTATATATGTTGTTTATTATTTTTCTTTGAAAAACACGTTTACCAATAACAGTTTTCTAAATCAGATTTTTTTCATAACCTTGAAAATCCATGGTCTTATACAGTCAACACTTGACTGTAGCCGTTCTTACTTGTTTTATTTTAGGTTTTGACTTTGCATAAATATTGTAAGTCTATGGCCTTTTACGGTCAAAATATGATTGTAGCCGTTCTTTATTGTTCCGCAAATAATTTTGATGTACGAGCAGCTGGGAAGCGGATATATTACAGTCGAGCACACACGAATGTAGCTTTTTTACTTGTTCTTATATATTTATACCCGCTTCTCATAGAGTAAAAGGGTATTATAACTTTGTTCAAACCGAAAATGTATGTAACAGGCAGAAGGAGACACCTCGGACCCCATAAATGATATATATTCTGGCTCAGGATCAACAGCCGAGTCGATATAGCCATTACCGTCTGTCCGTCTGTCTGTCCGTCTGTCCGTCTGTCTGTCCGTGTGAAAATCTAGATCTCAGCTATTATAAGAGCTAGAACTACCAAATTTGGTGACAATATGTGTTATTGCACGCTGATCAAGTTTATTTTGGATTTTGGCCACGCCCCCTTCCGCCCCCGTAAATCGAAAAAACATTGATTACAAGCGCAATTTTGATGCCATATTGTTCATTTTCGGTTTATATGATAACTATAGCTGGCCAGATAATCTCTGAAATTTGGTAACAATCGGATAATAAACACAGAAGTTATTCAGCTTAACGTTTTCCATAGCTGTAAGCAGCGCTGCCGGGAGAGCAAATTATTTATTTGTACAGGAGATAATAAGAATGCCTTACAATGCAGTTTTTGCAGTTGTTGAATAACAGCGTCAGTAGCTTAGTGGAAAAGCGATGAACTCCTGAACCGACAGGCCCGTGGTTTGACACTCAGTTCGTGCCGCCTAAGCTTTTTCTTTTCTTTAAGAACTTATACATTAACTTTTGAATATGCATTAATTGGTTGACGTGCATTTTATTTAAAATTTTTTTAATGGCTCACTATGAACTTAGGTAATAAGTGGAGAAGTGACAGTCTCTTAAATCAGCTGTGTGCGATTGTTAGAGCGCAGCTTTTTCTTATATTTTTATACCCGCTACTCATAGAGTAGAAGGGTATTATAACTTTGTTCAAACCGAAAATGTATGTAACAGGCAGAAGGAGACACCTCCGACCCCATAAAGTATATATATTTTGGCTCAGGATCAACAGCCGAGTCGATATAGCCATGTCCGTCTGTCTGTCCGTGTGAAAATCGAGATCTCAGCTGCCGGCAGCGCTGCTTGCAGCATTGTGCCGAATCGTGTGCGCGTGTACGGTGGTGAAATGGGTTAACTTGTGGACTGCAAAACGAACAGAACTATTATGCATTTACGGGTTCGAGTCCCACCCGGATCAAAAATTAAATGTGTGCAAAAAACTATTTTTTTTATTTTGGATTTTGACTTTGCATAAATATTGTAAGTCCATGGCCTTTTACGGTTAAAATATGATTGTAGCTGTTCTTTATTGTTCCGCAAATAATTATACCCGCTACTTTTAGAGTAGAAGGGTATTATAACTTTGTTTAAACCGAAAATGTATGTAACAGGCAGAAGGAGACACCTCCGACCCCATAAAGTATATATATTCTGGCTCAGGATCAACAGTCGAGTCGACATAGCCGTCTGTCCGTCTGTCTGTCCGTATGAAAATCTAGATCTCAGCTATTATAAGAGCTAGAACTCCCAAATTTGGTGACAGTATGTGTTATTATTGCACGCTGATCAAGTTTATTTTGGATTTTGGCCACGCCCCCTTTCGCCCCTATAAATCGAAAAAAACTTGATTTCAAGCGCAATTTAGATGCCGTATTGTTCATATTCGGTTTACATGATAACTATAGCTAGCCAGATGATCTCTGAAAACTTGGTAACAATCGGATAATATACACAGAAGTTATGCACCTTAAGGTTTTCCATAGCTGTAAGCAGCGCTATCAGCAGCGCTGCATGCAGCATTATGCCGAATAGTGTGTGCGTGTACGGTGTTGAAATGAGTTAAGTTTTGGACTGCAAAACGAACAGTACTATTATGCGTTTACGGGATCGAGTCCCGCCCGCATCAAAAGTTAAATGTGTACAAAAATATTTGTATACCCGCTACTCATAGAGTAGAAGGGTATTATAACTTTGTTCAAACCGAAAATGTATGTAACAGGCAGAAGGAGACAACTCCGACTCCAACTATGTGTTATTATTGCACGCTGATCAAGTTTATTTTGGATTTTGGCCCCGCCCCCGTAAATTGAAAAAACATTGATTACAAGCGCAATTTTGATGCCATATTGTTCATAACTATGCAATTGTGCGATTGTGAGAGCGCAGCTTTTTCTTATATTTTTTACTTTTATTTTTTAATTTACCCACTACTCATAGAGTAGAAGGGTATTATAACTTTGTTCAAACCGAAAATATATGTAACAGGCAGAAGGAGACACCTCCGACCCCATAAAGTATATATATTCTGGCTCAGGATCAACAGCCGAGTCGATATAGCCATGTCCCTCTGTCCGTCTGTCCGTCTGTCTGTCCGTGTGAAAATCTAGATCTCAGCTATTATAAGAGCTAGGACTACCAAATTTGGTGACAATATGTGTTATTATTGCACGCTGATCAAGTTTATTTTGGATTTTGGCCACGCCCCCTTCCGCCCCCGTAATTCGAAAAAACATTGATTTGATGACATATTGTTCATTTTCGGCTTACATGATAACTATAGCTAGCCAGATGATTTGGTAACAATCGGATAATAAGCACAGAAGTTATTCAGCTTAACGTTTTCCATAGCGGTAAGCAGCGCTGCCGGCCGCATCAAAAATTAAATGGGTGCAAAATTGTTTTTTTTTTTATTTTAGAATTTGACTTTGCATAGATATTATAAGTCCATAGCCTTTTACGGTCAAAATTTGATTGTAGCCGTTTTTTTGTTCCGCAAATAAATGATGTACGAGCAGCTGGGTAGCGGGTATATTACAGTCGAGCACACTCGACTGTAGCTTTCTTACTTGTTTAATTGTATGTTTAACTTATGAGAATAAATATCAACAAAAGCACGCATCATTCATTCAGACTTTGTTTTTGTCGTGCAAGAATTTCTGAATGGCCTCATAACGTAACTTTGTCAAAATTTACGAAATGGCTTAATGACCGAATGGAGAAGTGGTGGACCTCTTAGGTAATGGGTCCAAGGTTCGATTCCGCATGCATGCGTGTCATGGTGGGGGAGATCGAACATTTCTTATTTTTTGCAAATAAAAGCTTTTACCTCACTTTTTGAGCTACCTTCATGAAGCTTTGTATACATGTTTCTTATTGCTGCCCGCTGTAAATAAGTCGGAACGAGCCGGTACAGACCGATACATCGTATAGATGCCATAGAACCTATCGGTCGTTTTTTTAACAAAGTTTATTAAAAGTTAGAGTGCTCTAGAACTTTTTTTACTTTTTACTCCTTTTGCCGGCAGCGCTGCTTGCAGCATTGTGCCGAATAGTGTGTGAGTGTACGGTGGTGAAATGGTTTAAGTTGTGGACTGCATAACGAACAGAACTATTATGCATTTACGGGTTCGAGTCCCACCCGCATCAAAAATTAAACGTGAGCAAAAAATTATATTTTCTATTTATACCCGCTACTCATAGAGTAGAAGGGTATTATAACTTTGTTTAAACCGAAAATGTATGTAACAGGCAGAATGAGACACCTCCGACCCCATAAAGTATATATATTCTGGCTCAGGATCAACATCCGAGTCGATATAGCCATGTCCGTCTGTCCGTCTGTCTGTCTGTCCGTCTGTCTGTCCGCGTGAAAATCTAGATCTCAGCTATTATAAGAGCAAGAACTACCAAATTTGGTGACAGTATGTGTTATTATTGCACGCTGATCAAGTTTATTTTGGATTTTGGCCACGCCCCGTTCCGCCCCTGTAAATAAAAAAAATTAATTTCAAGCGCAATTTTGATGCCATATTGTTCATTTTCGGTTTGTATGATAACTATAGCTTGCCAGATGATCTCTAAAAATTTGGTAACAATCGGATAATAAACACAGAAGTTATTCAGCTTAACGTTTTCCATAGCTGTAAGCAGCGCTGCCGGCAGCGCAAAT
This sequence comes from Zaprionus ghesquierei, assembly GCA_018904095.1. Classification (NCBI taxonomy): domain Eukaryota; kingdom Metazoa; phylum Arthropoda; class Insecta; order Diptera; family Drosophilidae; genus Zaprionus; species Zaprionus ghesquierei. The sequence continues at coordinate 671,454 of JAEIGP010000002.1, read as the reverse complement.
TCTTTATTTGTACAGGAAATAATAAGAATGCCTTACAATGCAAATTTTTGCAGTTGTTGAATAACAGCGTCAGTAGCTTAGTGGAAAAGCGATAAACTCCTGAACCGACAGGCCCGTGGTTCGATTCCCAGTTCATGCCGCTTAAGCTTTTTGTTTTTTATACCCGCACCAGGATACATCGTATAGATGCCATAGAACCTATCGGTCGTTTTTTTTTAACAAAATTTATTAAAAGTTAGAGTGCTCTAGAACTCTTTCCATTCAAGTATGTAAAGAATTATTAAAGAGGACATATTATTTTTTACATGCACGTATTCGATTTATAGTCTTCAACAGGTAGAATTATTATTTTTACAGTTTAAGTGATAAATCTCGGATTTTTTTTGTACCTGAATAAAAGTTATACGTTTTCAATACTTTTTACTCCTTTTGCCGGCAGCGCTGCTTGCAGCATTGTGCCGAATAGTGTGTGCGTGTACGGTGGTGAAATGGGTTAAGTTGTGGACTGCATAACGAACGAAACTATTATGCATTTATGGGTTTGAGTCCCACCCGCATCAAAAATTAAATGTGTGCAAAAAATTTTATTTTTTATTTTAGACTTTGACTTTGGATAAATATTGTAAGTCCATGGCCTTTTACGGTCAAAATATGATTGTAGTCGTTCTTTATTGTTCCGCAAAAAAATTTTGATGTACGAGCAGCTGGGTAGCGGGTATATTACAGTCCAGCACTTTCGAATGTAGCTTTCTTACTTGTTTAGATTTTGACTTTGCATAAATATTATAAGTCCATAGCCTTTTACGGTCAAAATATGAGTGTAGCCGTTTTTTTTTGTTTCGCAAATAAATGATGTACGAGCAGCTGGGTAGTGGGTATCTTACAGTCGACTGTAGCTTTCTTACTTGTTTTATTTTTATTTTATTTAATTGTATGTTTAACTTATAAGAATAAATAGCAACAACAACACGCATCATGCATTCAGACTTTGTTTTTGTCGTGCAAGAATTTCCGAATGGTCTCATAATGAAACTTTGGCAAAATTTGCGTAATGGCTTAATGGCCGAATAGAGAAGTGGTGGACCTCTTAGGTAAATGGGTCCAAGGTTCGATACCGTATGCATGCGTGTCATGGTAGGGGAGATCGAACTTTTCTTATTTTTTCAAAAAAAATGTTTTTCCACTCTTTTTGAGCTACCTTTATGAAACTTTGTATACATGCTTCTTATTTCTGCCCGCTGTAAATAAGTCGGAACGAGCCGGTACGGACCGATACATCGTATAGATGCCATAGAATCTATCGGTCTGTTTTTTAAGAAAATTTATTAAAAGTTAGAGTGCTCTAGAACACTTTTCATTCTAGTATATGAACAGGTATTAAAAGGGCACATATCGTTTTTACATGCACGTATTCGATTTATAGTCCTCAACAGGTACAATTATTATTTTTACTGTTTAAGTGATAAATCTTTGATTTTTTTAGGTCCTGAATAAAAGTTATACGTTTTTAATACCTTTTACTCCTTTTGCCGGCAGCGTTGCTTGCACCATTGTGCCGAAACCTGTGTGCGTGTACGGTGGTGAAATGGGTTAAGTTGTGGACTGCAAAACGAACAGTACTATTATGCATTTACGGGTTCGAGTCCCGCCCGCATCAAAAATTAAATGTGTGCAAAAATGATTTTTTTTTTATATTTTAGATTTTGACTTTGCATAAATATTGTAAGTCCATAGCCTTTTACGGTCAAAATATGATTGTAGCCGTTTTTTTTTTGTTTCGCAAATAATTGATGTACGAGCAGCTGGGTAGCGGGTATATTACAATCGAGCACACTCGACTGTAGCTTTCTTACTTTTTTTATTATACCCGCTACTCATAGAGTAGAAGGGTATTATAACTTTGTTGAAACCGAAAATATATGTAACAGGCAGAAGGAGACACCTCCGACCCCATAAAGTATATATATTCTGGCTCAGGATCAACAGCCGAGTCGATATAGCCATGACCGTCTGTCCGTCTTTGTGTCTGTCCGTCTGTCTGTCCGTGTGAAAATCTAGATCTCAGCTATTATAAGAGCTAGAACTACCAAACTTGGTTACAGTATGTGTTATTATTGCACGCTAATCAAGTTTATTTTGGATTTTGGCCACGCCCCCTTTCGCCCCTGTAAATAAAAAAAAATTGATTACAATTTCGGTTTATATGTATACTTTAATTTTTGAGTATGCATTAATTCGTGATCGTGCATTTTATTTAAAATTTTTTTAATGACTCACAATGAACTTTGGTAACAAGTGGAGAAGTGACAGTCTCTTAAATCAGCTGTATGCGATTGTTAGAGCGCAGTTTTCTGTTATATTTTTTTATTTTTATTTTTTATTTAATTGTATGTTTAAGTTATGAGAATAAATATCAACAAAAATACGTATCGTGCATTCAGACTTTGTTTTTGTTGTGCGAAAATTTCCGAATGGTCTCATAATGTAACTTTGTCAAAATTTGCGCAATGGCATAATGACCGAATGGAGAAGTGGTGGACCTCTTAGGTAATGGGTCCACGGTTCGATTCCGCATGCATGCGTGTCATGGTTGGGGAGATCGAACTTTTTTTATTTTTTGCAAATAAAAGTTTTTGCCTTCTTTTTGAGCTACCTTTGTGAAACTTTGTATACATGTTCTTATTGCTGCCCGCTGTAAATAAGTCGGAACGAGCTGGTACGGACCGATACATCGTATAGATGCCATAAAACCTATCGGTCGTTTTTTTAACAAAATTTATTAAAAGTTAGAGTGCTCTAGAACACTTTCCATTCAAGTATATAAAGAATTATTAAAAGAGCACATATTGTTTTTTACATGCACGTATTCGATTTATAGTCTTCAACAGGTAGAATTATTATTTTTACTGTTTAAGTGATAAATCTTGGATTTTTTTGGTACCTGAATAAAAGTTATACGTTTTTAATAGTTTTTACTCCTTTTGCCGGCAGCGCTGCTAGCAGCAGTGTGCCGAATAGTGTGTGCGTGTACGGTGGTGAAATGGGTTAAGTTGTGGACTGCATAACGAAGAGAACTATTATGCAGTTATGGGTTCGAGTCACACCCGCAGCATTTTAATTTTTATTTTAGACTTTGACTTTGGATAAATATTGTAAGTCCATGGCCTTTTATGGTCAAAATATGATTGTAGCCGTTCTTTATTGTTCCGCAAATAAATGATATACGAGCAGCTGGGTAGCGGGTATATTACAGTCGAGCATACTCGAATGTAGCTTTCTTACTTGTTATTTTTATACCCGCTACTCATAGAGTAGAAGGGTATTATAACTTTGTTCAAACCGAAAATGTATGTAACAGGCAGAAGGAGACACCTCAGACCCCATAAAGTATATATATTCTGGCTCAGGATCAACAGCCGAGTCGATATAGCCATGTCCGTCTGTCCGTCTGTCTGTCCGTGTGAAAATCTAGATCTCAGCTATTATAAGAGCTAGGACAACCAAATTTGGTGACAATATGTGATATTATTGCACGCTGATCAAGTTTATTTTGGATTTTGGCCACGCCCCCTTCCGCCCCCGCAAATCGAAAAAACATTGATAACAAGTGCAATTTTGATGCCATATTGTTCATTTTCGGTTTATATGATAACTATAGCTAGCCAGATTATCTGAAAATTTGGTAACAATCGATAATAAACACAGAAGTTATTCAGCTTAACGTTTTCCATAGCTGTAATCAGCGCTGCCGGCAGCGCAAATTGTACAGGAAATAATAAGAAATTCTTTATTTGTACAGGAAATAATAAGAATGCCTTACCATGCAAATGTTTGCAGTTGTTGGATAACAGCGTCAGTAGCTTAGTGGAAAAGCGATGAACTCCTGAACCGACAGGCCCGTGGTTCGATTCCCAGTTCATGCCGCTTAAGCTTTTTATACCCGCTACTCATAAAGTAAAAGGGTATTATAACTTTGTTCAAACCGAAAATGTATGTAACAGGCAGAAGGAGACACCTCAGACCCCATAAAGTATATATATTCTGGCTCAGGATCAACAGCCGAGTCGATATAGCCATGTCCGTCTGTCTGTCTGTCTGTCCGTGTGAAAATCTAGATCTCAGCTATTATAAGAGCTAGGATAACCAAATTTGGTGACAATATGTGTTATTATTGCACGGTGATCAAGTTTATTGTGGATTTTGGCCACGCCCCCTTCCGCCCCCGCAAATCGAAAAAACATTGATAACAAGTGCAATTTTGATGCCATGTTGTTCATTTTCGGTTTACATGATAACTAGCCAGATGATCTCTGAAAATTTGGTAACAATCGGATAATAAACACAGAAGTTATTCAGCTTAACGTTTTCCATAGCTGTAAGCAGCGCTGCCGGTAGCGCTACTTGCAGCATTGTGCCGAATCGTGCGTGCGTGTACGGTGGTGAAATGGGTTAAGTTGTGGACTGCAAAACGAACAGTACTATTATGCATTTACGGGTTCGAGTCCCGCCCGCATCAAAAATTAAATGTGTGCAAAAATGTTTTTTTTTTTTTTTTTATATTTTGACTTTGCATAAATATTATAAGTCCATAGCCTTTTACGGTCAAAATATGATTGAAGCCGATTTTTTGTTCCGCAAATAAATTATGTACAAGCAGCTGGGTAGCGGGTATATTACAGTCGAGCACACTCGACTGTAGCTTTCTTACTTGTTTTTTTTTTATTTTATATTTTGACTATGCATAACTATTATAAGTCCATAGCCTTTTACGGTAAAAATATGATTGTAGCCGTTTTTATACCCGCTACTCATAGAGTAGAAGGGTATTATAACTTTGTTCAAACCGAAAATGTATGTAACAGGCAGAACGAGACACCTCCGATCCCATAAAGTATATATATTCTGGCTCAGGATCAACAGCCGTGTCGATATAGCCACGTCCGTCTGTCCGTCTGCCTGTCCGTGTGAAAATCTAGATCTCAGCTATTATAAGAGCTAGGACAACCAAATTTGGTGACAATATGTGTTATTATTGCACGCTGATCAAGTTTATTTTGGATTTTGGCCACGCCCCCTTCCGCCCCCGCAAATCGAAAAAACATTGATAACAAGTGCAATTTTGATGCCATATTGTTGTCCGTGTGAAAATCTAGATCTCAGCTATTATAAAAGCTAGGACAACCAAATTTGGTGACAATATGTGTTATTATCGCACACTGACCAAGTTTATTTTGGATTTTGCCCACGCCCCCTTCCGCCCCCGCAAATCGAAAAAACATTGATAACAAGTGCAATTTTGATGCCATATTGTTCATTTTCGGTTTACATGATAACTATAGCTTGCCAGATGATCTCTGAAAATTTGGTAACAATCGGATAATAAACACAGAAGTTATTCAGCTTAACGTTTTCCATAGCTGTAAGCAGCGCTGCCGGCAGCACTGCTTGCATCATTGTGCCGAATCGTGTGTGCGTGTACGGTGGTGAAATGGGTTAAGTTGTGGACTGCAAAACGAACAGTCTATTATGCATTTACGGGTTCGAGTCCCGCCCGCATCAAAAATTAAATGTCTGCAAAAATGTTTTTTTTTATTTTAGATTTTGACTTTGCATAGATATTATAAGTCCATAGCCTTTTACGGTCAAAATCTGATTGTAGCCGTTTTTTTGTTCCGCAAATAAATGATGTACGAGCAGCTGGGTAGCGGGTATATTACAGTCGAGCACACTCGACTGTAGATTTCTTACTTGTTTTTATTTTTTATTTAATTGTATGTTTAAGTTATGAGAATGACACGCAACAACACGCATCATGCATTCAGACTTTGTTTCTGTCGTGCAAGAATTTCCGAATGGTCTCATAATGTAACTTTGTCAAAATTTGCGTGATGGCTTATTGACCGAATGGAGAAGTGGTGGACATCTTAGGTAATGGGTCCAAGGTTCGATTCCGCATGCATGCGTGTCATGGTGGGGAGATCGAACTTTTCTTATTTTTTGGAAAGAAAAGTTTTTGCCTCCTTTTTTGAGCTACCTTCATGAAACTTTGTATACATGTTTCTTATTGCTGCCCGCTGTAAATAAGTCGCAACAAGCCGGTACGGACCGATACATCGTATAGATGCCATAGAACCTATCGGTCGTTTTTTTTAACAAAATTTATTAAAAGTTAGAGTGCTCTAGAACACCGTCCATTCAAGTATATAAAGAGGTATTAAAAGGGCACATATCGTTTTTTACATGCACGTATTCGTTTTATAGTCTTCAACAGGTAGAAATATTACTTTTACTGTTTAAGTAATAATAATAAATCTTGGATTTTTTTGGTACCTGAATAAAATTTATACGTTTTTATACCCGCTACTCATAGAGTAGAAGGGTATTATAACTTTGTTCAAACCGAAAATGTATGTAACAGGCAGAAGGAGACACCGCCGACCGGAACCTAAGCATAAATTTTCTTAAAAATTCCTTCAATATGTGTTGAAATTTCGCCAAACAATCAACGTCAAGGTCGAATTTTTAACTTGCCCAAGTCAAGTGGTAAAAATAGAATTCTTTTTTGCTTTCTTTTTATTATGCAAATATGTACAGAAATTGTTGTTGTTGTCAAATATCAAATTCAATGCATTAGGCCAGTTGACAGACAGACAGAAGGCAAACAGACAGCCAGCTACCGTTGCGTAAGCAGTTAACATTATTCGCCTCCCTTCACCATGTAGCGCAGTGTAAACACTTGCTTATTTGCACAGCGTTTTCTTGGCGCTCCTCCATTTGAGGTGACACCCTGTATAGAGCTCACACTGTTTGCCTTTATACTCACTGGCGCTTATCATTTTTATACCCGCTACTCATAGAGTAGAAGGGTATTATAACTTTGTTCAAACCGACAAGTAAGAAAGCTACAGTCGAGTGTGCTCGACTGTAATATACCCGCTACCCAGCTGCTTGTACATAATTTATTTGCGGAACAAAAAATGGGCTACAATCATATTTTGACCGTAAAAGGCTATGGACTTATAATATTTATGCAAAGTCAAAATATAAAATAAAAAAAAAACATTTTTGCACACATTTAATTTTTGATGCGGGCGGGACTCGAACCCGTAAATGCATAATAGTACTGTTCGTTTTTCAGTCCACAACTTAACCCATTTCACCACCGTACACGCACACACGATTCGGCACAATGCTGCAAGCAGCGCTGCCGGCAGTGGCCAGCTCAGTCACCGGACCTCAATCCGATAGAGAATCTCTAGAATGATGTTGAGCAGCACATTCGCACCAAAAATCTGGGCAGTTTGAATGATTTGTGGATAGTTATCCGAGAAGCGTGGTACAGTATTCCGCAGAACAGATGCGCTGCTTTAGTGGAGAGTCAGCACAGAAGATTGGATGTAGTTATCAAAAACAAAGGATATCCAACAAAATATTAGTCCCCTTTCTTATGTTTTCTCATTCTACTTAATAAATTAATAAAAAAAAGTATAAGTGTGCTAAACTCATGTCCAGCTGAAAATCATAGTTAATTCATTCAAACCAACGCAGAAAAAAAAACGACGAAAGGGAATAGGCTGAAAGTAACGGTACATCTTATCAACTAATAAGGCAACAACCAGAAAAAAATTGGTGAACTATTCACTATACAATCGGTAAAAATTCATGTTGAAGTGTGCTGCTAAATAGTGTGCTAAATAAAAGGCCACCACTGTATATATATTTAAAATTTAGTTAAAAGTTTTACCAAATATATTTAAAAGTCGTTATAGAAAAGATATTAAATTAAATATATTATTACTATAGATTGAAAACCTAGCAAACATTACTATAGATTGAAAGCAAAGCAAACAAGGAAACAAACAATATAGTAAACCAAGACAAAAAATTAAAAAAATTCAGTTAGTGTAAAAAAGAAATTAAATAATTTGTTGAATAGTTATGGAGCTCGATCAGTTTGCGAAGACCTTCAAGCAGCGTCGCATCGAGCTCGGCTTCACCCAGCGCGATGTGGCTTGGGCAAACTCTATGGCAACGATTATTCGCAGGCGACAATCTCACTCTTTGAGACACACAAGTTGAGCGTCAAGAGCATGCGCAAGCTTAAGCCATTGCTGCAGAAGTACCGGGTATAAAAAAAAAAACGATGATATGAAACATTTTTGTGTACTTATCCAAAAATGAAGAGTTATAAAAAAAGAGATTCCAGTCTCACCCAGAGAAAAAAAAAACCCAGTCCAGTCTCAATTGAGAGCTGAGAGCGGACTGAAAATCCAAACACATTGAGAGCTTACGTAGTCAGAAATTAAGACAGAAGCAACTTAGCCTACTTGAATCGTTTTAATAGAATTGTATCGCTTGGTACCTCCTTGCTACAAATTCTACATATAAAGCCAGCAAGTCTTAAGAGAGAATACCTCTCTATCTATATTATTTTCCATGGGATTAGCCGCAAATCGCAAGGGAAAATTTCTACAGCATTTTGCCTTGCTTCAGTCACTCAAATGTCTGCAACTTTCGTTAGCAGACATCGTGGCTGCCCAAGCCAAGCAGATTAAGAATAAGTATGGTTTGTGCCGGTGGCAAATGTGGCAAGAGAGCAGAATGAGACCGGCCCACGACTATTATTAGTCATGCAGCGGGCTCGGACTGAGACGTCTAAGCTAATGAAGCTTTTTCACACCTGCCTGCTAAATTATGCGCCATGACCAGGAGTGCCATGGAGTGAGAGCACCATGCAAGCCATTTACTTGTTACAGATTGCTTATAATTAAATTATAATCAACATCAAGCCAGGCGCATTACGCAGATGCAGACGAAAATGGAGACGTAGAGACCAAGACCAAGACATGCAGCCAGTGAGACCGGTCTGAGGCCGTTTAAGTGATAAATCTTGGATTTTTTTGGTACCTGAATAAAAGTTATACGTTTTCAATAGTTTTTACTCCTTTTGCCGGCAGCGCTGCTAGCAGCAGTGTGCCGAATAGTGTGTGCGTGTACGGTGGTGAAATGGGTTAAGTTGTGGACTGCATAACGAAGAGAACTATTATGCAGTTATGGGTTCGAGTCACACCCGCAGCATTTTAATTTTTATTTTAGACTTTGACTTTCGATAAATATTGTAAGTCCATGGCCTTTTATGGTCAAAATATGATTGTAGCCGTTCTTTATTGTTCCGCAAATAAATGATATACGAGCAGCTGGGTAGCGGGTATATTACAGTCGAGCACACTCGAATGTAGCTTTCTTACTTGTTATAATACCCTTCTACTCATAGAGTAGAAGGGTATTATAACTTTGTTCAAACCGAAAATGTATGTAACAGGCAGAAGGAGACACCTCAGACCCCATAAAGTATATATATTCTGGCTCAGGATCAACAGCCGAGTCGATATAGCCATGTCCGTCTGTCCGTCTGTCTGTCCGTGTGAAAATCTAGATCTCAGCTATTATAAGAGCTAGGACAACCAAATTTGGTGACAATATGTGATATTATTGCACGCTGATCAAGTTTATTTTGGATTTTGGCCACGCCCCCTTCCGCCCCCGCAAATCGAAAAAACATTGATAACAAGTGCAATTTTGATGCCATATTGTTCATTTTCGGTTTATATGATAACTATAGCTAGCCAGATTATCTGAAAATTTGGTAACAATCGATAATAAACTGAGAAGTTATTCAGCTTAACGTTTTCCATAGCTGTAATCAGCGCTGCCGGCAGCGCAAATTGTACAGGAAATAATAAGAAATTCTTTATTTGTACAGGAAATAATAAGAATGCCTTACCATGCAAATGTTTGCAGTTGTTGGATAACAGCGTCAGTAGCTTAGTGGAAAAGCGATGAACTCCTGAACCGACAGGCCCGTGGTTCGATTCCCAGTTCATGCCGCTTAAGCTTTTTATACCCGCTACTCATAAAGTAAAAGGGTATTATAACTTTGTTCAAACCGAAAATGTATGTAACAGGCAGAAGGAGACACCTCAGACCCCATAAAGTATATATATTCTGGCTCAGGATCAACAGCCGAGTCGATATAGCCATGTCCGTCTGTCTGTCCGTGTGAAAATCTAGATCTCAGCTATTATAAGAGCTAGGATAACCAAATTTGGTGACAATATGTGTAATTATTGCACGGTGATCAAGTTTATTGTGGATTTTGGCCACGCCCCCTTCCGCCCCCGAAAATCGAAAAAACATTGATAACAAGTGCAATTTTGATGCCATGTTGTTCATTTTCGGTTTACATGATAACTAGCCAGATGATCTCTGAAAATTTGGTAACAATCGGATAATAAACACAGAAGTTATTCAGCTTAACGTTTTCCATAGCTGTAAGCAGCGCTGCCGGTAGCGCTACTTGCAGCATTGTGCCGAATCGTGCGTGCGTGTACGGTGGTGAAATGGGTTAAGTTGTGGATTGCAAAACGAACAGTACTATTATGCATTTACGGGTTCGAGTCCCGCCCGCATCAAAAATTAAATGTGTGCAAAAATGTTTTTTTTTTTATTTTATATTTTGACTTTGCATAAATATTATAAGTCCATAGCCTTTTACGGTCAAAATATGATTGTAGCCGTTTTTTTGTTCCGCAAATAAATTATGTACAAGCAGCTGGGTAGCGGGTATATTACAGTCGAGCACACTCGACTGTAGCTTTCATACTTGTTTTTTTTTTTATTTTATATTTTGACTATGCTTAAATATTATAAGTCCATAGCCTTTTACGGTCAAAATATGATTGTAGCCGTTTTTATACCCGCTACTCATAGAGTAGAAGGGTATTATAACTTTGTTCAAACCGAAAATGTATGTAACAGGCAGAACGAGACACCTCCGATCCCATAAAGTATATATATTCTGGCTCAGGATCAACAGCCGTGTCGATATAGCCACGTCCGTCTGTCCGTCTGCCTGTCCGTGTGAAAATCTAGATCTCAGCTATTATAAGAGCTAGGACAACCAAATTTGGTGACAATATGTGTTATTATTGCACGCTGATCAAGTTTATTTTGGATTTTGGCCACGCCCCCTTCCGCCCCCGCAAATCGAAAAAACATTGATAACAAGTGCAATTTTGATGCCATATTGTTGTCCGTGAGAAAATCTAGATCTCAGCTATTATAAAAGCTAGGACAACCAAATTTGGTGACAATATGTGTTATTATCGCACGCTGACCAATTTTATTTTGGATTTTGCCCACGCCCCCTTCCGCCCCCGCAAATCGAAAAAACATTGATAACAAGTGCAATTTTGATGCCATATTGTTAATTTTCGGTTTACATGATAACTATAGCTTGCCAGATGATCTCTGAAAATTTGGTAACAATCGGATAATAAACACAGAAGTTATTCAGCTTAACATTTCCATAGCTGTAAGCAGCGCTGCCGGCAGCTCTGGCTTAACAGCCGAGTCGATATAGCCATGTCCGTCTGTCTGTCCGTGTGAAAATCTAGATCTCAGCTATTATAAGAGCTAGGACAACCAAATTTGGTGACAATATGTAATATTATTGCGCGCTGATCAAGTTTATTTTGGATTTTGGCCACGCCCCCTTCCGCCCCCGCAAATCGAAAAACATTGTTAACAAGTGCAATTTTTGATGCCATATTGCTCATTTTCGGTTTACATGATAACTATAGCTAGCCAGATGATCTCTGAAAATTTGGTAACAATCGGATAATAAACACAGAAGTTATTCAGCTTAACGTTTTCCATAGCTGTAAGCAGCGCTGCCGGCAGCACTGCTTGCAGCATTGTGCCGAATCGTGTGTGCGTGTACGGTGGTGAAATGGGTTAAGTTGTGGACTGCAAAACGAACAGTCTATTATGCATTTACGGGTTCGAGTCCCGCCCGCATCAAAAATTAAATGTCTGCAAAAATGTTTTTTTTTTATTTTAGATTTTGACTTTGCATAGATATTATAAGTCCATAGCCTTTTACGGTCAAAATCTGATTGTAGCCGTTTTTTTGTTCCGCAAATAAATGATGTACGAGCAGCTGGGTAGCGGGTATATTACAGTCGAGCACACTCGACTGTAGATTTCTTACTTGTTTTTATTTTTTATTTAATTGTATGTTTAAGTTATGAGAATGACACGCAACAACACGCATCATGCATTCAGACTTTGTTTCTGTCGTGCAAGAATTTCCGAATGGTCTCATAATGTAACTTTGTCAAAATTTGCGTGATGGCTTATTGACCGAATGGAGAAGTGGTGGACATCTTAGGTAATGGGTCCAAGGTTCGATTCCGCATGCATGCGTGTCATGGTGGGGAGATCGAACTTTTCTTATTTTTTGGAAAGAAAAGTTTTTGCCTCCTTTTTTGAGCTACCTTCATGAAACTTTGTATACATGTTTCTTATTGCTGCCCGCTGTAAATAAGTCGCAACAAGCCGGTACGGACCGATACATCGTATAGATGCCATAGAACCTATCGGTCGTTTTTTTTAACAAAATTTATTAAAAGTTAGAGTGCTCTAGAACACCGTCCATTCAAGTATATAAAGAGGTATTAAAAGGGCACATATCGTTTTTTACATGCACGTATTCGTTTTATAGTCTTCAACAGGTAGAAATATTACTTTTACTGTTTAAGTGATAAATCTTGGATTTTTTTTGGTACCTGAATAAAATTTATACGTTTTTATACCCGCTACTCATAGAGTAGAAGGGTATTATAACTTTGTTCAAACCGAAAATGTATGTAACAGGCAGAAGGAGACACCGCCGACCGGAACCTAAGCATAAATTTTCTTAAAAATTCCTTCAATATGTGTTGAAATTTCGCCAAACAATCAACGTCAAGGTCGAATTTTTAACTTGCCCAAGTCAAGTGGTAAAAATAGAATTCTTTTTTGCTTTCTTTTTATTATGCAAATATGTACAGAAATTGTTGTTGTTGTCAAATATCAAATTCAATGCATTAGGCCAGTTGACAGACAGACAGAAGGCAAACAGACAGCCAGCTACCGTTGCGTAAGCAGTTAACATTATTCGCCTCCCTTCACCATGTAGCGCAGTGTAAACACTTGCTTATTTGCACAGCGTTTTCTTGGCGCTCCTCCACTTGAGGTGACACCCTGTATAGAGCTCACACTGTTTGCCTTTATACTCACTGGCGCTTATCATTTTTATACCCGCTACTCATAGAGTAGAAGGGTATTATAACTTTGTTCAAACCGACAAGTAAGAAAGCTACAGTCGAGTGTGCTCGACTGTAATATACCCGCTACCCAGCTGCTTGTACATAATTTATTTGCGGAACAAAAAATGGGCTACAATCATATTTTGACCGTAAAAGGCTATGGACTTATAATATTTATGCAAAGTCAAAATATAAAATAAAAAAAAAAAACATTTTTGCACACATTTAATTTTTGATGCGGGCGGGACTCGAACCCGTAAATGCATAATAGTACTGTTCGTTTTTCAGTCCACAACTTAACCCATTTCACCACCGTACACGCACACACGATTCGGCACAATGCTGCAAGCAGCGCTGCCGGCAGTGGCCAGCTCAGTCACCGGACCTCAATCCGATAGAGAATCTCTAGAATGATGTTGAGCAGCACATTCGCACCAAAAATCTGGGCAGTTTGAATGATTTGTGGATAGTTATCCGAGAAGCGTGGTACAGTATTCCGCAGAACAGATGCGCTGCTTTAGTGGAGAGTCAGCACAGAAGATTGGATGTAGTTATCAAAAACAAAGGTTATCCAACAAAATATTAGTCCCCTTTCTTATGTTTTCTCATTCTACTTAATAAATTAATAAAAAAAGTATAAGTGTGCTAAACTCATGTCCAGCTGAAAATCATAGTTAATTCATTCAAACCAACGCAGAAAAAAAACGACGAAAGGGAATAGGCTGAAAGTAACGGTACATCTTATCAACTAATAAGGCAACAACCAGAAAAAAATTGGTGAACTATTCACTATACAATCGGTAAAAATTCATGTTGAAGTGTGCTGCTAAATAGTGTGCTAAATAAAAGGCCACCACTGTATATATATTTAAAATTTAGTTAAAAGTTTTACCAAATATATTTAAAAGTCGTTATAGAAAAGATATTAAATTAAATATATTATTACTATAGATTGAAAACAAAGCAAACATTACTATAGATTGAAAGCAAAGCAAACAAGGAAACAAACAATATAGTAAACCAAGACAAAAAATTAAAAAAATTCAGTTAGTGTAAAAAAGAAATTAAATAATTTGTTGAATAGTTATGGAGCTCGATCAGTTTGCGAAGACCTTCAAGCAGCGTCGCATCGAGCTCGGCTTCACCCAGCGCGATGTGGCTTGGGCAAACTCTATGGCAACGATTATTCGCAGGCGACAATCTCACTCTTTGAGACACACAAGTTGAGCGTCAAGAGCATGCGCAAGCTTAAGCCATTGCTGCAGAAGTACCGGGTATAAAAAAAAAACGATGATATGAAACATTTTTGTGTACTTATCCAAAAATGAAGAGTTATAAAAAAAAAGATTCCAGTCCCACCCTGAGAAAAAAAAGAGATTCCAGTCTCACCCAGAGAAAAAAAAAAACCCAGTCCAGTCTCAATTGAGAGCTGAGAGCGGACTGAAAATCCAAACACATTGAGAGCTTACGTAGTCAGAAATAAAGACAGAAGCAACTCAGCCTACTTGAATCGTTTTAATAGAATTGTATCGCTTGGTACCTCCTTGCTACAAATTATACATATAAAGCCAGCAAGTCTTAAGAGAGAATACCTCTCTGTCTATATTATTTTCCATGGGATTAGCCGCAAATCGCAAGGGAAAATTTCTACAGCATTTTGCCTTGCTTCAGTCACTCAAATGTCTGCAACTTTCGTTAGCAGACATCGTGGCTGCCCAAGCCAAGCAGATTAAGAATAAGTATGGTTTGTGCCGGTGGCAAATGTGGCAAGAGAGCAGAATGAGACCGGCCCATGACTATTATTAGTCATGCAGCGGGCTCGGACTGAGACGTCTAAGCTAATGAAGCTTTTTCACACCTGCCTGCTAAATTATGCGCCATGACCAGGAGTGCCATGGAGTGAGAGCACCATGCAAGCCATTTACTTGTTACAGATTGCTTATAATTAAATTATAATCAACATCAAGCCAGGCGCATTACGCAGATGCAGACGAAAATGGAGACGTAGAGACCAAGACCAGCCAGTGAGACCGGTCTGAGGCCGCTGCTGCTGCTGACATGCATCTAACAAGCCTTCAACTATCTAATCAACGTACAAGTCAAAATATCAATACCTCAAGTAATCAAAATCACTTAAGAATTTCAAATCAGTTGGGCTGATGCTGCCTGCCTGCCTGCACCGTCTCACACAAGCACCGTGTCCAGCTGCTATATGCGACAGTTGCAACTCGAGTCCAGAGTGGGGAGATTGATGAAAAAAAAAGCAAAAACAACTAAGATTATTCGAATTTAATGGGCGCAACGCGCGTGGAGACTTCACAAGTGAGGCAACGCCACCTACAACAAAAATAACAACTGAGACGTTTCACAGACATGTTAGTAAAAGCTAAAACTGGACCTGCTGCCTGTTGCCTGGTCCTGCCTGTGTCTGGTCTGGCCTGGTCTTTTCCAGTTATACTGTGCTCGCACTGTGACCTGTCATCATGATTGATACGTTTGATGGATTCATTCGAGCTGACTGCTGCGTGGCGTTCAGTTTTAAAGTTTGCTGATTGATCCCAGCGTGTTGATTACAATCGACGCCGACGTACACGCAGATGCAGGCACAGGTAGTTGGCGCAGGCAGTTGGCGCTGCATGGGGAGTCTTGCAACGCATGCTGCTGGGAATTCAATCAAAAGTGTCAGCGCTGGCACAACATCTCTTACAGCTAAAGGTGCCGAAACCACTAACTAAATACAGTGGTAACTGAAAATTAGAATTGAATATTAGAAATGATACGAAAGGCAAAAAAAATCAAAAGGGAAACAAAGAGTTAATCCCTTTTTCATTGATAAGCAATTTTAAAAACTATGGAACTTTGGAAAAGTGGGAAGTATAAAAAAAAAATTTTTAATAAATTATAGAAATTTTTAAATATTTTGAAATTAGGAAAATTGACAGTTAATATTTTTAAAACATTTTTAAAAGCTTTAAATATTCTTAATGAATTTTAAATAATACGCAAATTTAGGAAAAATGTGGAAATTTGACGATGACGTCACGATATGCTGCAAAGGCGCAAAGAGTGTAACTATGGAAAACGTTTAGATGAAAATCTTCTGTGTTTATTGTTCGATCGGATTGTAATTATACCTGCTACTCATAGAGTAGAAGGGTATTATAACTTTGTTCAAACCGAAAATGTATGTAACAGGCAGAAGGAGACACCTCCGACCCCATAAAGTATATATATTCTGGCTCAGGATGAACAGCCGAGTCGATATAGCCATGTCCGTCTGTCCGTCAGTCTGTCCTTGTGAAAATCTAGATCTCAGCTATTATAAGAGCTAGGACAACCAAATTTGGTGACAATATGTGTTATTATTGCACGCTGATCAAGTTTATTTTGGATTTTGGCCACGCCCCCTTCCGCCCCCGCAAATCGAAAAAACATTGATAACAAGTGCAATTTTGATGCCATATTGTTCATTTTCGGTTTACTTGATAACTATAGATGATCTCTGAAAATTTGGTAACAATCGGATAATAAACATAGAAGTTATTCAGCTTAACGTTTTCCATAGCTGTAAGCAGCGCTGCCGGCAGCGCAGCTTGCAGCATTGTGCCGAATCGTGTGTGCGTGTACGGTGGTGAAATGGGTTAAGTTGTGGACTGCAAAACGAACAATACTATTATGCATTTACGGGTTCGAGTCCCGCCCGCATTAAAAATTAAATGTGTGCAAACATATTTTTTTTTTTTTTATACCCACTACTCATAGAGTAGAAGGGTATTATAACTTTGTTCAAACCGAAAATGTATATAACAGGCAGAAGGAGACACGTCCGACCCCATAAAGTATATATATTCTGGGTCAGGATCAACAGCCGAGTCGATATAGCCATGTCCGTCTGTCTGTCTGTCCGTCTGTCTGTCCGTCTGTCTGTCCGTGTGAAAATCTAGATCTCAGCTACGAGGGTCGTTTGATAAGACCGTGACTTTTTGTATTTGCCGCGCACCTGCTCTAAATACAACACTGCAGTTATCGATTAACAGCTGACTGTAAAATTTTGAGAAAGCTGCGTTTTTTGGTTTGCGTTTTATAGGCATTGAAAGCAGACGATCTCGTGAATTTTAACGAAAATGGAAAAAAGTGAATTTCGTGTGCTAATTAAGCATTATTTTTTGCGTAAAAAATCCATCACCGAAACCAAGGAAAGACTTGATAAATATTATGGGGACTCTGCACCATCAATTTCAATGGTTAAGAAATGGTTTACTGAGTTCCGTTGTGGTCGTACCAGTACAAGTGATGCCGAACGTTCAGGTCGCCCAAAAGAGGTCGTCATGCCAGAAATCGTCGACAAAATCCATGGAATGATATTGGATGATCGGAGAATGAAAGTGCGTGAGGTAGCTGAGGCTGTAGGCATCTCAACTGAACGGGTACATCACATTTTACATGAATATTTGGACATGAAAAAGCTTTCCGCGCGATGGGTGCCGCGATTGCTCACACACGACCATAAGCGCAACTGTGTGACCATTTCAAAGGAGTGTTTGGCGATGTTCAACCGCAATCCAAACGAATTTTTGCGCCGTTTCGTTACCGTAGACGAAACATGGATCCACCACACCACACCAGAGACCAAAGAACAATCAAGACAGTGGGTTTCTCCGGGTGAACGTGCACCAAAGAAGGCCAAGGTGGGTCTGTCGGCCAACAAGGTCATGGCCACAGTTTTTTGGGATGCACAAGGTATCATTCACATCGATTACCTTGAAAAGGGTAAAACGATCACCGGCGAATATTATTCAGAGCTTTTGGACAGATTCGATATTGATTTGAAGCAGAAACGACCGCATTTGGCGAAAAAAAAGTGCTGTTCCATCAGGACAATGCACGGGTGCACACGTGTGTAGTCAGCATGGCAAAATTTCATAAATTGGGCTACGAACTGCTACCCCATCCAGCATATTCTCCAGATTTAGCCCCCTGTGACTATTTTTTGTTTCCAAACATGAAGAAATGGCTCGGCGGTAAGAGATTCGGGTCAAATGAAGAGGTCATCACAGAAACAAACGACTATTTTGAGGGCCTTGAGAAAACCTATTATTTGGAAGGAATAAAAAAATTGGAAAAACGCTGGACTAAATGTATAGAGCTAAAAGGAGATTATGTTGAGAAATAAAACGCTTCTTTGACGAAAAAAATATATTTTATTCAAAAAGTCACTTATCAAACGACCCTCGTATTATAAGAGCTAGAACTACCACATTTAGTGATAAAAAGTGTTATTATTGCACGCTGATCAAGTTTATTTTGGATTTCGGCCACGCCCCCTTCCGGCCCTGTAAATCGAAAAAAATTGATTAGAAGCGCAATTTTGATGCCATATTGTTCATTTTCGGTTTATATGATAACTATAGCTAGCCAGATGATCTTTGAAAATTTGGTAACAATCGGATAATAAACACAGACGTTATGCAGCTTAACGTTTTCCATAGCTGTAAGCAGTGCTGCCAGCAGCGCTGCTTGCAGCATTGTGCCGAGTAGTGTGTGCGTGTAGGGTTTTGAAATGGGTTAAGTTGTGGACTGCAAAATGAACAGTACTATTATGCATATACGGGTTCGAGTCCCGCCCGCATCAAAAATTAAATGTGTGCAAAAATATTTTTATACCCGCTACTCATGGAGTAGAAGGGTATTATAACTTTGTTCAAACCGAAAATGTATGTAACAGGCAGAAGGAGACACCTCCGACCCCATAAAGTATATATATTCTGGCTCAGGATTAACAGCCGAGTCGATATATTTATGTCGGTCTGTCCGTCTGTCTGTCCGTGTGAAAATTTAGATCTCAGCTATTATAAGAGCTAGGACAACCAAATTTGGTGACAATATGTGCTATTATTGCACGCTGATCAAGTTTATTTTGGATTTTGCCCACGCCCCCTTCCGCCCCCGCAAATCGAAAAAACATTGATAACAAGTGCAATTTTGATGCTATATTGTTCATTTTCGGTTTACATGATAACTATAGCTAGCCAGATGATCTCTGAAAATTTGGTAACAATCGGATAATAAACACAGAAGTTATGCAGCTTAACGTTTTCCATAGCTGTAAGCAGCGCTGCTTGCAGCATTGTGCCGAATCGTGTGAGCGTGTACGGTGGTGAAATGGGTTAAGTTGTGGACTGCAAAACGAAGAGTACTATTATGCATTTACGGGTTCGAGTCCCACCTGCATCAAAAATTAAATGTGTGCAAATGTTTTTTTTTTTATTTTATATTTTGACTTTGCATAAATATTATAAGTCCATAGCCTTTTACGGTCAAAATATGATTGTAGCCGTTTTTTTGTTCCGCAAATAAATTATGTACAAGCAGCTGGGTAGCGGGTATATTACAGTCGAGCAGACTCGACTGTAGCTTTCTTACTTGTTCACTCTGTGTGCGATTGTCTGTGTGTGCTTGTGCCTTTATTTGTCTGTATAATTCATATTTAATCAAGTGATAACTGCTAAAACGTACAATATGTGTACAAAAACAAACACACACATTGTGTGTGTTGTCACTGAAGCACATTGTCAACCGGGCAGGCAGACAGTCAGTGAGGCAGCCTGCTCCAATTGCTGTGCTCCTGCTATACACACTGCCAGTATCACCTGTCTTTCCAAGCTGGAACGAACGTCCGGGCTGGTCATTTGATATCAGCTCGAGTCGCGCGCGCCTCGTCAGAGCGAAAGAGGAAGACAGGGGGAGAGGGAGAGACACATGATATCGCTTTGATATGATATGAGAGAAGTATTCGCTACAAAAATGCTGCGGCATGTCTGTTATCAAAGCAAATATTTGTTGGGTGTTTCGTAGTCTCTTCACAGTGCAGCTGTTCCAACAGTGTCGAGCCCCGAAAAAAGTTAAGAGCGAAGTTGAACTGACCAGCGAATACCCTGTAGAAAGCAAAGGGAATTCAAAGTGGCGCGATCTATTGAAAGATTGATCAAATATGAATGCATTGCATAGGTTCCAAATGAACTTGTGCAGAATTTGTTACTTGAATGAAAAGTTTGGAAAAGGGTGTCCTACAATCTGTTACCACTTACAGGGTATATTTTAAAGCAATTATCTGCTCTATAGTTGAACAAGAAATTTTTAAAACTTTCTCAAATAAGTTGGCTTTGAGAAACGTGTTTAATGTGTACGGTACACACATCGACTGTATGCTTAGCCTAGTCAGATGACAAACGATATTGATATAGAACATATCTCGTACATCGAAAAATTGTAAAAATTTCTATTTTCATTTTTCTTTTTATTTTGATATAAAATATTTAAAATAAACATTAAAAAAAAATAAACCGAAAGATATGGACTTTGACTTGGACTTGGAAACGTGCATTAACGTCGCGTGCCTTTTGATGATACTACTTTTATCCCTTTTCCTTTTTTCCTTCTCTCGCTGCAAGAAGTGTGAAAAAGAGGAAGACCAAATTGACGTGGAGTCGCACAAGAAGCCAGCACAGGAATCGATCAGCTTGACAATGAAAGAGCTTGCCGAATACAATGGCAGACGAAAAGATGGTCGCATTCTGGTGGCCTTTAAGAAAATCATCTATGATGTCTCATCGGGCTTCGACGAATTCGGTCCAAGGGGCACTCTGGGCTGTGTCGCTGGACGCAGTCTAACCGAATATCTAGAGACTGCAATTACTCCGGTTGAGATACGAAACAATTTCATTGATCGCTGGGAAACATTGCTGAATAAGAACTACATTGCTGTCGGTACAATTATCGATGAGAATGGGGAACCAGAGAGTGAAGAGGAAAATAAGGAGACTCAAGACAATGATAACGATAACGATAAGACGCTGCAGATGTGCAGCAGGTCTGTCGAGGATTATATGATGACCCAAACCGTGGGCAGCGAACAGCCAGGGAAAACTGTGATTGAAGAAAAGAATTGAGGAGGGGGAGAGGTGTGAATAAACCTGAAAATTATTCTGTTTTATTTTGTTCATTTAATATTGGGAACTAAGAGTAACTCAAACACACAAAAAAGAACAGACAAAATGCGCACATTTATATATATATGATAACTATAGCTAGCCAGATCTCTGAAAATTTGGTAACAATCGGATAATAAACACAAGTTATATAGCTTAACGTTTTCCATAGCTGTAATCAGCTCTGCCGGCAGCGCAAATTCTAAATTTGTACAGGAAATAATAAAAAAATCTTTATTTGTACAGGAAATAATAAGAATGCTTTACAATGCAAATTTTTGCAGTTGTTGGATAACAGCGTCAGTAGCTTAGTGGAAAAGCGATGAACTCCTGAACCGACAGGCCCGTGGTTCGATTCCCAGTTCATGCCGCTTAAGCTTTTTATACCCGCTACTCATAGAGTAGAAGGGTATTATAACTTTGTTCAAACCGAAAATGTATGTAACAGGCAGAAGGAGACACCTCAGACCCCATAAAGTATATATATTCTGGCTCAGGATCAACAGCTGAGTCGATATAGCCATGTCCGTCTGTCTGTCTGTCCGTCTGTCCGTCTGTCTGTCCGTGTGAAAATCTAGATCTCAGCTATTATAAGAGCTAGTGTAGTGTATCTACCCTTCGCATATGTACGATAAATACATTGTGACACTGTCATAATGTTTAATAAACATAAACTAAAGCAAAAGACCACCAACCAATACACGAGCACTCCAGCGTGCCTTCTGCATACATATGTATACGTATATATGTCTTTAAGAATACATAGTTTTAAGCATAACATGAGCGGGTTAGCTGCGCCCAAAGACAGCATGATAGAATCATTCAAATAAAGAACCTCAAACGATCAAGAAGGTCTGCGCTAAAGTTATTACATGGCGACCGTGACTCGGTCTCGAGTCCTGCTGCAATCTTCGGATAACTCTATGTGTGATTTGTGATTATGTTGTGTACAAGTTGTGAAAATTTTTTTATGAACGCCTACGTACAGCTGTGTTCACAAAAATAGCAGTGCTCATTAGGTGCAACTACAATACGTGCAAGAAAGCAATAACAACAACAACAACAACTGCAAACATACTTATGCATATAAAGCGCAATTATTAAACAAATTAAACGCAATGCAAACAACGAGAAACAACTTCAACAGAACTACCGTCGCCGACAGCAAAATTGCTCTGCAACTATGGCACTCAGACTAATCAACAACGCCGTGATCCGCCAGCTTGCCGCTCAGTTGCCCCGCAACGCCCAGGTTGGTAGCGTCGCCTCGATCCACACGCTAGACAAGATTGACAAGATTGACTGGAAGAAACTGAGCCAACAGGAAATCAAGGCCCTGTACTGTGCTAGTTTCTGCCAGACTATTGCCGAAATTCAAGCCGGCACTGGCGAATGGAAGTTGCACTTGGGTGTTGGCCTGCTCTTCACCGCCGCCGCTATCTGGATCGCTATGCTGATGAACCTGTTCGTCTACGATGAGCTGCCAGTGACCTTCTGAAATGTATGATCGACCTGGAGATTAACGAGCTTCGCCAAAGTGCGAAGAAACGCAAACGGGCTGCTTAAATGCAAATGCCCCAATTTGCCTTATTTTTAAGTTCATAATCTCAAGCCGAGGCGGGAAACCGCTGCTTGAAAACAACTAACAACAATAGAGATAGGCTTTTACTAACAAATGTGGTTGGAGAATTTTTTTTTCTCCTTATTAAAATGTAAAACAGAATTGTGAGCCAACCACATTCAAACCTAATATTTTTACGTCTCTGGCACTGAGTATATATACTCAGTTGCGGAAGGTTTTAATAATGACAATATAGCAGATAAAAAAAAAAATTTTTTTTAGATCTTTACTTTTATCCCGTCCTGGGAAGAAGACACATTGTCTATAAAATTATATTACATGGTATTTTACCAATTTAAATTAACGTTTCATTGAGTAGATATATCAAAAACGTCATTTATTTAGCGATGCCTGTAGACATATATGGGCATATCTTAATTGGTGTCACAATTTTACAGCGTTTCTACACACGCATTTGTGTGTCCGTCCGATTTACTGTCTATTGTTGGCTTACTGTAAATGCAGATGAGTTAGAGGAAATAGCTCGCTTCGACGAGGAAGCCGAATGGACTTATGAGATAATAGTAAATGTTTAGATAAATTTAATAAATTATATAAAGCTTAATCGAATGGGCATAAGCGATAATGCCATATCGAAAATTAATAGCTTAAAAACAACAACTACGAAATCGTCTACTATGCTTGACCATAATTCAAATGTAGCGGACTCCACCGCAAACGTAATTAATACAGTTCAGGTATCACAGCCTGAGCTTAAAACAATTACTGTACTCCTCATAATAGTAGTAGTACTGTTATGTGCGAATATGTTAACAAAAGTATACAAAATACATAATAGGTGCCTCAAGAAGAGATACTTGAGCAATGCATTAGATCTAGATAAGGTCTAATTAGTATTAACATACATACAAAAGAGCATGGAATGGCATGAAATATATACAGCAATTACAAATATAAAAACTAAATTCGATAAGTCATATAAATGCTTATCACAGAATAGGCCTATACAGGCAGAAACCATTCAAAGACATGCATCAACATTAGTCGGCTGCTTTAATGAAGCAAGAGAACTAATATACGAGTATAGGGAAACAAATAATTCAGAACACTGGTCTAAGTTATCAAGACTATTAATCAAACTTCGATTAAACTTGATAGCAGTTAAAAGGAAATTTAGTTTGGAAATATCAATTCCAACAATACTAAATACTCCTTTAACGATTGATGCAGACGAACAATCTGAATCAATAGAACCAGAAGAAATTGATTAAGAGGTCACCGAGTCGGAAGAAAAAGAAGAAAAATATACCGACATCGAAGATAAAGACCTATTAAACCTAACAATCCCAGCTATATTAAAAATAGAAAATACAATGGCACAGTCCAATATTGATTTCCTAAATACAGCATCAAAGCTTATACCTGATTTTGACGGTAAGGCTGAAAACTTAACAAGTTTTATAGATGCTCTAAATATAGTAAACTCAATCAAAGGAGAACATGAGTCTCTAGCAGTTTCGATTATAAAAACCAAACTAAAAGGAAGAGCAAGAAATCTGATAAGCAGTGAAACTACCATAACACAGGTAATTTCGAGTCTTAGAGGAAATGTAAAGGGCGAGTCAGTTGAAGTGATAACAGGAAAGCTGATGAACCTTCAACAAAAGAATAAAACTGCCAACCAATATACAAAAGAGGTTGAGCATATGACAAAAGCTCTGGAAAGTGCATATATAAATGATGGACTTTCACTTGATCTAGCCAATAAATATAGCACACAGCATGCTATCAAGGCTATGACTACAAACTGTTCCATAGAGAAAGTAAAGCTTATAATGCAAGCCGGTACTTTCAACAATATGAACGAAGCTATCTCAAAGTTCGTTGGTAGTTGTACCGACGCAACTGGGAGGAGCGACGCAGTCTTGTTCTGTCGTCAAAATAGAGGCTACCGTAATGGTAACTCAAATAGAGGCAGAAACAATGAGGGAAATCAAAACAATTACAACAGGAACAGATATAGTAACCGAGGATACCGAGGAGGCGGTAACCGCGGTAATAACAATTCCAATAGAGGAAGAAACCATAACAATACAAATAATAGAAATAATAATGTTCGAGCAACACAGAGTGACTCGGAAAACTCCAATCAGCCCTTAGATGCTCAAAACAGAGCATAAGGGTTCACGTCATTAATTTCGGCCTCAATAGATTCATTGCATTTCTTAGTTCAGTTTCAAAGAAAAATTTAACATTCTTATTAGATACAGGAGCGGACATTTCGCTCGTAAAGGAAAATTCTGACATCTTCAATGACATTGAAGAAGACAATGTTATAAATATACAAGGCATAGGAGAAGGAGTAATTAACTCCAAAGGCTTAGCCTTTGTAGAACTGCAAACTGGAGGATATATAATCCCACACAGCTTTCATTTGGTTGACTCTAAATTTGCACTGCAGTGTGATGGGATTATAGGCCTAGATTTCATAAAAAAATATAACTGTATACTTGAATACAAGCAGGATGGAGATAAGTTCATGATTAGACCAGATAACCTAAAATTCCCAATATACATGAACATAACAAGTTCTTCGGGCAGTAATGCTATATTTCTGCCAGCCAGATCCCAAGTTGTCCGAAAAATAGATTTAGTCACAAACGAGAATAATGTTTTTATACCAAACCAGGAAATTCAACCAGGTATTTTTGTTGCTAACACTGTAGCAACTTCAGAAAGCATATTTGTCCGAGTATTAAATACGTCCAATGCAGATCAATCAAATTACGAGATAGTAAAAGGCACTCCAGAGAATAGAGAAAAAGCAGTATTAACGCAATTGTCAGAGAATTTTCCAAAGCAATTCAAAAAAGAATTGATTGAGTTATGCACAGAATATAGCGACGTGTTCGGTTTAGATACCGAGCCCGTTACTACAAATAGTTTTTACAAACAAGAATTGAGGCTGAAAGACGATGAACCCGTCTATATTAAAAACTATAGAAGTCCGCATAGTCAGAGAAATAAAATACAAAAACAGGTCGAGAATTTAATAAACGACCAGATAGTTGAGCCTTCAGTGTCTGAATATAATAGCCCACTTTTACTTGTCCCCAAAAAAGCCTTACCAGGCTCAGAGAATAAAAAATGGCGACTAGTAATCGACTATCGCCAGATAAATAAAAAATTGCTTTCAGATAAATTTCCTCTTCCTAGAATAGATGATATTCTAGACCAACTGGGTAGAGCTAAATATTTTTCGTGTCTTGACTTAATGTCCGGATTTCACCAAATAGAACTTGATGAGGAATCAAGAAACATAACGTCTTTCTCTACGGACAATGGTTCGTATCGCTTCACGCGATTACCATTCGGATTAAAAATAGCGCCTAATTCTTTCCAGAGAATGATGACAATAGCATTCTCAGGGCTTCAACCTTCACAGGCATTCTTGTACATGGATGATTTTATAGTTATTGGTTGTTCTGAGAAGCATATGTTCAAGAATTTGACAGATGTCTTCAACCTATGCAGAACCCATAACCTGAAATTACATCCACAAAAGTTCTCATTTTTCATGCACGAAGTGACTTTTCTCGGTCATAGGTGTACAGATAAAGGAATTTTGCCCGATGACAAAAAATATGATGTCATTAAAAATTATCCAGTCCCGCACGACGCGGACAGCGCTAGAAGATTTGTTGCATTTTGCAATTATTACAGACGTTTTATAAAAAATTTCGCCGACTATTCACGGCACATAACTAGATTATGTAAAAAGAATGTTCCTTTTGCATGGACAAGTGAATGCGAAAACTCATTCCAATACCTGAAAGAAAATCTCATGCAACCAACATTATTACAATACCCAGATTTCAGCAAAGAATTTTGCATAATAACTGATGCAAGTAAGCTGGCTTGTGGTGCTGTATTAACACAAAACCACAATGGAGTTCACTCCCCATAGCCTATGCGTCAAGATCGTTCACTAAGGGAGAAAGTAATAAAAGCACTACGGAACAAGAGCTTACAGCAATTTATTGGGCAATAGTACATTTTCGACCATATATTTATGGCAAGCACTTCACAGTGAAAACAGACCACAGGCCTTTAACTTATTTATTTTCTATGGTCAATCCAAGCTCGAAACTGACAAGAATGCGATTAGAACTCGAAGAATACGACTTTACTGTCGAGTATCTAAAGGGCAAGGATAGCTTCGTGGCAGACGCTCTGTCACGAATTACAATAAAGGAATTAAAAGAATTACAATACCAAGTCCTGAAAGTCACTACCAGGCAACAAAGTAGACAAGAAAATATCTGCGCAGATAAAAATAAAAAACAAGAAATCTTGCTTAGGCAAAATCTTGAAAAAGCTTCTAAGCCCAACGTATATGAAGTCATTAAAAATGACGATGTACGAGAAGTAGTGGCCTTGCGTATGAAAGAAAGCCTATGTCATTTCAAACAAGGCAATAAAATCATTGCAAGAATATATGTTGGTGTTTTGTACACTAATGGAATTCTGGACTTAGGTCAGTTTTTCCAAAGGCTCGAATTGCAGGCCGGTATGCAAAATATCACTCAACTGAAATTGGCACCGCATGAAAGAATCTTTGAACATGTTTCAATAGAGAATTTCATAATAATGGGCAATAAATTACTAAAGAATTTAAGAGTAGCGCTACTCAAGCCGGTGACCATAATTAAAAATGTAAAAGAAAAAGAAGCTATAATGTCTACACTACATGATAATCCTATGCAAGGAGGTCATTCTGGCATAACTAAAACTTTGGCCAAAGTAAGAAGACACTACTATTGGAAAAACATGACTCGTGAAATAAAAGAGTATGTTCGTAGATGTCCAAAATGTCAGATGTCGAAAACGACAATCCACACAAAGACCCCTTTAACAATAACTGATACACCAATGCATGCTTTCGATAGAGTAATAGTGGATACAATTGGCCTATACCCAGGTCTGAAAATGGTAATGAATATGCAATAACACTAATATGTGATTTGACAAAATATCTCGTTGCCTTTCCAGTACCAAATAAAAACGCAAATACTGTCGCAAAAGCAATATTCGAATCCTATATACTGACGTTCGGTCCAATGAAGACTTTCATTTCGGACATGGGAACCGAGTATAAGAATTTTGTAATTAGTGACCTGTCCAAATTTTTAAAGTTGACAACATAACGTCAACAGCACATAATCACCAGACAGTTGGAACAATCGAAAGAAGTCATAGAACATTCAATGAATACATACGTTCATATATATCAGTCGACAAAACTGATTGAGATGTATGGCTTAAATATTTCGTTTATTGTTTTAACACGACCCCCTCTATGGCACATGATTATTGTCCATATGAACTAGCATTCGGCAAACAAAGCAATTTGCCAGAACATTTTAATACGGTAAATAACATTTCACCGTTATATAACATAGATGACTATGCTAAGGAAGCTAAGTTTAGATTAGAAAATGCTTATAAAAGAGCAAGAATGTTGTTAGAAAACGTAAGGCTAAGAGTAAGGAACACTATGATAAGAAAGCTATAGATTTTAAAATCCAAGTAGGAGATAAGGTTTTACTTAGAAATGAAACTGGCCATAAATTGGACCAGGTATATATAGGACCTTTTGAGGTCACAGGAATAAGTGATAGGGATAATATCAAAATAACAAGCAGTAAAAATAAGCTTCAAACAGTACATAAGGATAGGTTAAAGATATATAACCAATGAAACGTTATAAATAAAAAAAAGGGTCTGATCAACCAAAAAAAAAATGTGCTTTCTTCTATGAAAATTAAAAATGAAAAAAAAATCGTAAAAAAAAGGAAATTGTCATTATACAAAATGTTTCGAGACACAACAAAAAAAATTTCTTTCTTTCAAATAATTAAGATAAAATAATAATAATAATAATAAAATGACTACATATATTACGTCATTTCTTTAAAAAGGGAGGTGTAGTGTATCTACCCTTCACATATGTACGATAAATACATTGTGACACTTTGTCATAATGTTTAATAAACATAAGCTAAAGCAAAAGACCACCAACCAATACACGAAAGTTACAATCCTGTGGCCGGGGGAGGAAAAGCTTTCAAAAAAAAAAAAAACAACTGTGTAGTTCGGGGTATGAAACGAGAATGAATCTCTTTATTACAAAAAGTTGTATGCTTAGGCAAAATGTCTCTTCGGCCGAGTGTGTTCACTCACCGATCGTGTTGGCGATCGGCCCGAGTTCGTGTTGGCGATCTTCGTTGAAACTCCTCGGCTCTGGATTTGTTGCCGGGTCGGTGTTGTTTCCCTGTGGCCGGGGAGAGGGGGATGTTAACTCCTCCCCCCCCCCCAGTCCGAAGAGAAGGTCATAAGGGGAATGGCCGGATCGGAGAAAGGTGATTAGGTGGCGTGTTGTTGGTGTATGCCACGAACTCCGATGACATTTTGAATTTGACAGTTTTTTTTTTTAAATGGGTATCTTAATGTTAAACATGAGTTTTGTGTTTATAAACGTTACATCTTGTTTACTTATAATCTATCTTATATTATTATTTGTTCCTTATGAAATAACAGTTTTGGGACAAAGTTTAGTTTACTGGCTAATGGCCATCGACTACTTCGTTTACATAATCAGACAGTGTCTATATTGTAGCTTATCCTATTTTATAATGAATTAGTGTTATTTTTGGCTTCCCTAAGTTCGTTAAAGAAAAATGTTTGTGCCTTTTTATAGGGAAAATTTTTGGTGTTTGTTTTGTTAGTTTTGTTTTCGTTTGTATATTAATGTAGTAATATATTGTATTATATTTTGTGATACTATGTATATGTATCTATGCTTGAATGTGTATTTTAATATGTGTGTATTCTTTCCGAACAAAAAGAAAACCTGTATGTGTGTGTTCGTTACGCTGTTTCCTCTTTTCCTTGTTTCCCGGTGTTTAGTGTTAATTGTATGTCATTCGTGAAGTGCAGCTGTGCTTTCTTCCACCTTTCTAGTTTTTTGTTTGCTTTCGACTTTAGCTGTAATGCATGAATTAAATAAGTATTCAATAGAGTGTATTTTAGAGGTTAGTGAACATGTGACAACAATAGACGTCAAGTTGTTTGTGGATTGTTTGTTCTTTTTCTTTAATTAATTTTATTGCTTTTATTTATATATATATTTTTTTTTTGAAGTGATTCTATTCTCGCAGTGCGTGGTGTGTAAAAGAAAATTCAACAGAATTTAACAGTGTACAAGCGAACGCGGCATAAAGCATCGCGCCGCCACTCTGGCGCGACATCAGCTCTTGGCGGCAGCCAATGTACAGTGATGCGCCGACGTCGTAAGAATTTTACAAGCGGCGCAACACAAACACATACATGCTTACTTGATTTGCCGAAGGAAACTGTATCACTGTGTATATATTTATTTTTTATTTATTATTTTATTTTTTTATTGTTATGAATAATAATTGTCCAGGTTTTATTATTATTATATTTTTTTTTATTTGTAAAATAAATTTGCGTTCATGTAAATTGATAAATAAAAAAGGATCCCGGTGCCTTAACAACGATTGTTGTACACATATTCGGTCGTTAATCACACAACTCACATTTATTTATTTTAAATCACTGTGCGGAGGATCCCGTTGCCTTGGCGGCGACTGATGTATATATTCACTTCTTGCGCAGCGAGTTCTGGTCACAATGAAGTCTAATATTCGGCTTATTTAGTTCTTTACCACTTCTTTTTTATATAACAACTTGCAGTCAGCGACAGCGGCGCCAGCCTACCGCCGCGCAAAACAGTTGTTCTCAGAACTACAGAACTACAAAAACCATTCGCAATGCAAAGATGGGCTGATGCAATATTACTATAGTGATGAAATTACTGTTCTGGTGAAATAACCAAAAAGCATACCAACCACATACAAATGCAAATATGGGCTGATGCAATATTACCATAGTGATGAAATTACTATTCTGGTGAAATAACCAAAAAAGCATACCAACCACATACAAACGGTCACCACGCACAGCAGTTTGATATGTCAAATTTTTCTTTTTTTTTTTTATTTGGTATCACTTTTTGAGTTGGGGTGTATGGATGATCCCGGTGCCTTATCAGCGATTGATGTACACTTATACGGTCATCACACGCAGCAACTTGTTGGTATAATTGTTGTAAATTGTCCCGCACAAGCGATCCCGGTGCCTTATCAGAGGTTGATGTACACATATATGGTCGCCTGTGAAGCAATTTGAACTTGGTTTTGTTTGTTTCTTTTGTTTTATTTGCACTTGGACGTCGTTATGTTTCAATAACTTTTTAATTTAATTTATTATTTCACCACTCACTACTAAAATCCCCACAACGACTGCCGTCACATGTTCATCACCTCTTTAGAATTAGAACGATAAGCGTAGTGGGCATTGTTAATCTCTTGTCCGTAGTCCGGCTGCGCCAGTTACAATCCTGTGGCCGGGGGAGGAAAAGCTTTCAAAAAAAAAAACAACTGTGTAGTTCGGGGTATGAAACGAGAATGAATCTCTTTATTACAAAAAGTTGTATGCTTAGGCAAAATGTCTCTTCGGCCGAGTGTGTTCACTCACCGATCGTGTTGGCGATCGGCCCGAGTTCGTGTTGGCGATCTTCGTTGAAACTCCTCGGCTCTGGATTTGTTGCCGGGTCGGTGTTGTTTCCCTGTGGCCGGGGAGAGGGGGAAGTTAACTTGAGCACTCCAGCTCTTGAAATACGATCTTATACATAAGCCGATCGCGGAGCGTGAGCTGCCAGCAGCGCTGCTTGCAGCATTGTGCCGAGTAGTGTGTGCGTCTAGGGTGGTGAAATGGGTTAAGTTGTGGACTGCAAAATGAACAGTACTATTATGCATTTACGGGTTCGAGTCCCGCCCGCATGAAAAATTAAATGTGTGCAAAAATATATTTTTTTTTTTATTTTAGAATTTGACTTTGCATAAATATTGTAAGTCCATAGCCTTTTACGGTCAAAATATGATTGTAGCCGTTTTTTTTGTTCCGCAAATAAATGATGTACGAGCAGCTGGATAGCGGGTATATTACAGTGGAGCACACTCGACTGTAGCTTTCTTACTTGTTTTTTTAAGAACTTGTACTTTAATTTTTAAATATGCATTAATTGGTGGTCGTGCATTTTATTTAAAAATTTTTTAATGGCTCACAATGAACTTTGTTAACGAGGTGAGAAGTGACAGTCTCTTAAATCAGCTGTGTGCGATTGTTAGAGCGCAGCTTTTTCTTATATTTTTTTTTATTTTTATTTTAATTGTATGTTTAAATTATGAGAAAAAATAGCAAAAACAACACGCATCATGCATTCAGACTTTGTTTTTGTCGTGCAAGAATTTTCGAATGGTCTCATAATGTAACTTTGGCAAAATTTACGCGATGGCTTATTGACCGAATGGAGAAGTGGTGGACCTCTTAGGTAATGGGTCCAAGGTTTGATTCCGCATGCATGCGTGTCATGGTGGGGGAGATCGAACTTTTCTTATTTTTTGGAAAGAAAAGTTTTTGCCTCCTTTTTTGAGCTACCTTCATGAAACTTTGTATACATGTTTCTTATTGCTGCCCGCTGTAAATAAGTTGGAACGAGCCGGTACGGACCGATACATCGTATAGATGCCATAGAACCTATCGGTCGTTTTTTTTAACAAAATTTATTAAAAGTTAGAGTGCTTTAGAACACTTTCCATTCAAGTATATAAAGAGGTATTAAAAGGGCACATATCGTTTTTTACATGCACGTATTCGTTTTATAGTCTTCAACAGGTAGAAATATTACTTTTACTGTTTAAGTAATAATAATAAATCTTGGATTTTTTTGGTACCTGAATAAAAGTTATACGTTTTTATACCCACTACTCATAGAGTAGAAGGGTATTATAACTTTGTTCAAACCGAAAATGTATGTAACAGGCAGAAGGAGATACCTCCGACCGGAACCCAAGCATCAATTTTCTTAAAAATTCCTTCAATATGTGTTGAAATTTCGCCAAACAATCAACGTCAAGGTCGAATTTTCAACTTGCCCAAGACAAGTGGTAAAAATAGAATTCTTTTCTGCTTTCTTTTTATTATGCAAATATGTACAGAAATTGTTGTTGTTGTCAAATATCAAATTCAATGCATTAGGCCAGTTGACAGACAGACAGAAGGCAGACAGACAGCCAGCTACCGTTGCGTAAGCAGTTAACATTATTCGCCTCCCTTCACCATGTAGCGCAGTGTAAACACTTGCTTATTTGCACAGCGTTTTCTTGGCGCTCCTCCACTTGAGGTGACACCCTGTATAGAGCTCACACTGTTTGCCTTTATACTCACTGGCGCTTATCATTTTTATACCCGCTACTCATAGAGTAGAAGGGTATTATAACTTTGTTCAAACCGAAAATGTATGTAACAGGCAGAAGGAGACACGTCCGACCCCATAAAGTATATATATTCTGGGTCAGGATCAACAGCCGAGTCGATATAGCCATGTCGGTCTGTCCGTCTGGCTGTCTGTCCGTCTGTCCGTCATATTGTTCATATTCGGTTTACATGATAACTATAGCTAGCCAGATGATCTCTAAAAATTTGGGAACAATCGGATAATAAACGTAGAAGTTATTCAGCTTAACGTTTTCCATACCTGTAAGCATCGCTGCTTGCAGCAGTGTGGCGAGTAGTGTGTGCGTGTAGGGTGGTGAAATGGGTTAAGTTGTGGACTGCAAAATGAACAGTACTATTATGCATTTACGGGTTCGAGTCCCGCCCGCATCAAAAATTGAATGTGTGCAAAAATATTTTTTTTTTTTTATACCCGCTACTCATAGAGTAGAAGGGTATTATAACTTTGTTCAAACCGAAAATGTATGTAACAGGCAGAAGGAGACACGTCCGACCCCATAAAGTATATATATTCTGGCTCAGGATCAACAGCCGAGTCTATATAGCCACGTCCGTCTTTCCGTCTGTCTGTCTGTCCGTCTGTCCGTCTGTCTGTCCGTGTGAAAATCTAGATCTCAGCTATTATAATAGCTAGAACTACCACATTTAGTGATAAAATGTGTTATTATTGCATGCTGATCAAGTTTATTTTGGATTTCGGCCACTCTCCCTTCCGCCCCTGTAAATCGAAAAAACTTGATTAGAAGCGCAATTTTGATGCCATATTGTTCATTTTCGGTTTATATGATAACTATAGCTAGCCAGGTGATCTCTGAAAATTTGGTAACAATCGGATAATAAACACAGACGTTATGCAGCTTAACTTTTTCCATAGCTGTAAGCAGCGCTGCCAGCAGCGCTGCTTGCAGCATTGTGCCGAGTATCGTGTGCGTGTAGGGTGGTGAAATGGGTTAAGTTGTGGACTGCAAAATGAACAGTACTATTTTGCATTTACAGGTTCGAGTCCCGCCCGCATCAAAAATTTAATGTGTGCAAAAATATTTTTATACCCGCTACTCATACAGTAGAAGGGTATTATAACTTTGTTCAAACCGAAAATGTATGTAACAGGCAGAAGGAGACACCTCCGACCCCATAAAGTATATATATTCTGGCTCAGAATCTACAGCCGAGTCGATATAGCCATGTCCGTCTGTCCGTCTGTCTGTCCGTGTGAAAATCTAGATCTCAGCTATTATAAGAGCTAGGACAACCAAATTTGGTGAAAATATGTGTTATTATTGCACGCTGATCAAGTTTATTTTGGATTTTGGCCACGCCCCCTTCCGCCCCCGCAAATCGAAAAAACATTGATAACAAGTGCAATTTTTATGCCATATTGTTCATTTTCGGATTACATGATAACTATAGCTAGCCAGATGATCTCTGAAAATTTGGAAAACAATCGGATAATAAATACAGAAGTTATTCAGCTTAACGTTTTCAGTAGCTGTAAGCAGCGCTGCCGGCAGCGCAAATTCTTTATTTGTACAGGAAGTAATAAGAATGTCTTACAATGCAAATTTTTGCAGTTTTTGGATAATATCGTCAGTAGCTTAGTGGAAAAGCGAAAAACTCCTGAACCGACAGGCCCGTGGTTCGATTCCCGGTTCATGCCGTTTCAGCTTTTTATACCCGCTACTCATAGAGTAGAAGGGTATTATAACTTTGTTCAAACCGAAAATGTATGTAACAGGCAGAAGGAGACACCACAGACCCCATAAAGTATATATATATATATTCTGGCTCAGGATCAACAGCCGAGTCGATATAGCCATGTCCGTCTGTCCGTCTGTCTGTCTGTCCGTCTGTCTGTCCGTGTGAAATTCTAGATCTCAGCTATTATAAGAGCTAGGATTACCAAATTTGGGGACAATATGTGTTATTATTGGACGCTGATCAAGTTTATTTTGGATTTTGGTCACGCCCCCTTCCGCCCCTGTAAATCGAAAAAAATTGATTACAAGCGCAATTTTGATGCCATATTGTTCATTTCCGGATTACATGATAACTATGGCTAGCCAGATGATCTCTGAAAATTTGGTAACAATCGGATAATAAACACAGAAGTTATTCAGCTTAACATTTTCCATCGCTGCCAGCATCGCTGCTTGCAGCAGTGTGCCGAGTAGTGTGTGCGTGTAGGGTGGTGAAATGGGTTAAGTTGTGGACTGCAAAATGAACAGTACTATTATGCATTTACGGGTTCGAGTCCCGCCCGCATCAAAAATTAAATGTGTGCAAAAATATTTTTTTTTTTTTTATACCCGCTACTCATAGAGTAGAAGGGTATTATAACTTTGTTCAAACCGAAAATGTATGTAACAGGCAGAAGGAGACACGTCCGACCCCATAAAGTATATATATTCTGGGTCAGGATCAACAGCCGAGTCTATATAGCCATGTCCGTCTGTCCGTCTGTCTGTCTGTCCGTCTGTCCGTCTGTCTGTCCGTGTGAAAATCTAGATCTCAGCTATTATAATAGCTAGAACTACCACATTTAGTGATAAAATGTGTTATTATTGCACGCTGATCAAGTTTATTTTGGATTTCGGCCACGCTCCCTTCCGCCCCTGTAAATCGAAAAAACTTGATTAGAAGCGCAATTTTGATGCCATATTGTTCATTTTCGGTTTATATGATAACTATAGCTAGCCAGGTGATCTCTGAAAATTTGGTAACAATCGGATAATAAACACAGACGTTATGCAGCTTAACTTTTTCCATAGCTGTAGGCAGCGCTGCCAGCAGCGCTGCTTGCAGCATTGTGCCGAGTAGTGTGTGCGTGTAGGGTGGTGAAATGGGTTAAGTTGTGGACTGCAAAATGAACAGTACTATTTTGCATTTACAGGTTCGAGTCCCGCCCGCATCAAAAATTAAATGTGTGCAAAAATATTTTTATACCCGCTACTCATACAGTAGAAGGGTATTATAACTTTGTTCAAACCGAAAATGTATGTAACAGGCAGAAGGAGACACCTCCTACCCCATAAAGTATATATATTCTGGCTCAGAATCTACAGCCGAGTCGATATAGCCATGTCCGTCTGTCCGTCTGTCTGTCCGTGTGAAAATCTAGATCTCAGCTATTATAAGAGCTAGGACAACCAAATTCGGTGAAAATATGTGTTATTATTGCACGCTGATCAAGTTTATTTTGGATTTTGGCCACGCCCCCTTCCGCCCCCCGCAAATCGAAAAAACATTGATAACAAGTGCAATTTTTATGCCATATTGTTCATTTTCGGATTACATGATAACTATAGCTAGCCAGATGATCTCTGAAAATTTGGAAAACAATCGGATAATAAATACAGAAGTTATTCAGCTTAACGTTTTCCGTAGCTGTAAGCAGCGCTGCCGGCAGCGCAAATTTTTTATTTGTACAGGAAGTAATAAGAATGTCTTACAATGCAAATTTTTGCAGTTTTTGGATAATATCGTCAGTAGCTTAGTGGAAAAGCGAAAAACTCCTGAACCGACAGGACAGGTTCGATTCCCAGTTCATGCCGTTTCAGCATTTTATACCCGCTACTCATAGAGTAGAAGGGTATTATAACTTTGTTTAAACCGAAAATGTATGTAACAGGCAGAAGGAGACAACTCAGACCCCATAAAGTGTATATATTCTGGCTCAGGATCAACAGCCGAGTCGATATAGCCATGTCCGTCTGTCCGTCTGTCTGTCTGTCCGTCTGTCTGTCCGTGTGAAATTCTAGATCTCAGCTATTATAATAGCTAGAACTACCACATTTAGTGATAAAATGTGTTATTATTGCACGCTGATCAAGTTTATTTTGGATTTCGGCCACGCTCCCTTCCGCCCCTGTAAATCGAAAAAACTTGATTAGAAGCGCAATTTTGATGCCATATTGTTCATTTTCTGTTTGTATGATAACTATAGCTAGCCAGGTGATCTCTGAAAATTTGGTAACAATCGGATAATAAACACAGACGTTATGCAGCTTAACGTTTTCCATCGCTGCTGGCAGCGCTGCTTGCAGCATTGTGCCGAATAGTGTGTGCGTGTAGGGTGGTGAAATGGGTTAAGTTGTGGACTGCAAAATGAACAGTACTATTATGCATTTACGGGTTCGAGTCCCGCCCGCATCAAAAATTGTGTGCAAAAATATTTTTTTTTTTTATTTTAGAATTTCACTTTGCATAAATATTGTAAGTCCATAGCCTTTTACGGTAAAAATATGATTGTAGCCGTTTTTTTTTGTTCCGCAAATAAATGATGTACGAGCAGCTGGGTAGCGGGTATATTACAGTCAAGCTTTCTCGACTGTAGCTTTCTTACTTGTTTTTTTTTTAAGAACTTGTACTTTAATTTTTAAATATGCATTAATTTGTGGTCATGCATTTTATTTAAAATTTTTTTAATGGCTCACAATGAACTTAGTTTACAAGTGGAGAAGTGACAGTCTCTTAAATCAGCTGTGTGCTATTGTTAGAGCGCAGCATTTTCTTATATTTTTTTTATTTTTATTATCCCCGCTACTCATAGAGTAGGTTATTATGACTCTGTTCAAGCCGGAAATGTATGTAACAGGCAGAAGGAGACACGTCCGACCCCATAAAGTATATATATTCTGGGTCAGGATCAACAGCCGAGTCGATATAGCCATGTCCGTCTGTCCGTCTGTCTGTCCGTGTGAAAATCTAGATCTCAGCTATTATAAAAGCTAGAACTACCAAATTTGGTGACAAAATGTGTTATTATTGCACGCTGATCAAGTTTTTTTTTTGGTACCTGAATAAAAGTTATACGTTTTTATACCCGCTACTCATAGAGTAGAAGGGTATTATAACTTTGTTCAAACCGAAAATGTATGTAACAGGCAGAAGGAGACACCTCCGATCGGAACCTAAGCATCAATTTTCTTAAAAATTCCTTCAATATGTGTTGAAATTTCGCCAAACAATCAACGTCAAGGTCGAATTTTCAACTTGCCCAAGTCAAGTGGTAAAAATAGAATTCTTTTTTGCTTTCTTTTTATTATGCAAATATGTACAGAAATTGTTGTTGTTGTCAAATATCAAATTCAATGCATTAGGCCAGTTGACAGACAGACAGAAGGCAGACAGACAGCCAGCTACCGCTGCGTAAGCAGTTAACATTATTCGCCTCCCTTAACCATGTAGCGCAGTGTAAACACTTGCTTACTTGCACAGCGTTCTCTTGGCGCTCCTCCACTTGAGGTGACACCCTGTATAGAGCTCACACTGTTTGCCTTTATACCCACTGGCGCTTATCATTTTTATACCCGCTACACATAGAGTAGAAGGGTATTATAACTTTGTTCAAACCGAAAATGTATGTAACAGGCAGAAGGAGACACGTCCGACCCCATAAAGTATATATATTCTGTCCGTCTGTCCGTCTGTCTGTCCGTGTGAAAATCTAGATCTCAGCTATTATAAGAGCTAGAACTACCAAATTTGGTGACAAAATGTGTTTGGAAAACAATCGGATAATAAATACAGAAGTTATTCAGCTTAAAGTTTTCCGTAGCTGTAAGCAGCGCTGCCGGCAGCGCAAATTCTTTATTTGTACAGGAAGTAATAAGAATGTCTTACAATGCAAATTTTTGCAGTTTTTGGATAATATCGTCAGTAGCTTAGTGGAAAAGCGAAAAACTCCTGAACCGACAGGCCCGTGGTTCGATTCCCAGTTCATGCCGTTTCAGCTTTTTATACCCGCTACTCATGGAGTAGAAGGGTATTATAACTTTGTTCAAACCGAAAATGTATGTAACAGGCAGAAGGAGACACCTCAGACCCCATAAAGTATATATATTCTGGCTCAGGATCAACAGCCGAGTCGATATAGCCATGTCCGTCTGTCCGTCTGTCTGTCCGTGTGAAAATCTAGATCTCAGCTATTATAAGAGCTAGGACAACCAAATTTGGTGAAAATATGTGTTATTATTGCACGCTGAACAAGTTTATTTTGGATTTTGGCCACGCCCCCTTCCGCCCCCGCAAATCGAAAAAACATTGATAACAAGTGCAATTTTGATGCCATATTGTTCATTTTCGGATTACATGATAACTATAGCTAGCCAGATGATCTCTGAAAATTTGGAAAACAATCGGATAATAAATACAGAAGTTATTCAGCTTAACGTTTTCCATACCTGTAAGCAGCGCTGCCGGCAGCGCAAATTCTTTATTTGTACAGGAAGTAATAAGAATGTCTTACAATGCAAATTTTTGCAGTTTTTGGATAATATCGTCAGTAGCTTAATGGAAAAGCGAAAAACTCCTGAACCGACAGGCCCGTGGTTCGATTCCCAGTTCATGCCGTTTCAGCTTTTTATACCCGCTACTCATAGAGTAGAAGGGTATTATAACTTTGTTCAAACCGAAAATGTATGTAACAGGCAGAAGGAGACACCTCAGACCCCATAAAGTATATATATTCTGGCTCAGGATCAACAGCCGAGTCGATATAGCCATGACCGTCTGTGCGTCTGTCCGTCTGTCTGTCCGTGTGAAAATCTAGATCTCAGCTATTATAAGAGTCCCGCCCGCATCAAAAATTGAATGTGTGCAAAAATATTTTTTTTTTTTTTATTTTAGAATTTCACTTTGCATAAATATTGTAAGTCCATAGCCTTTTACGGTCAAAATATGATTGTAGCCGTTTTTTTTTGTTTCGCAAATAAATGAAGTACGAGCAGCTCGGTAGCGGGTATATTACAGTCGAGCACTCTCGATTGTAGCTTTCTTACTTGTTTTTTTTAAGAACTTTTACTTTAATTTTTGAATATGCATTAATTTGTGGTCATGCATTTTATTTAAAATTTTTTTAATGGCTCACAATGAACTTAGTTTACAAGTGGAGAACTGACAGTCTCTTAAATCAGCTGTGTGCTATTGTTAGAGCGCAGCATTTTCTTATAATTTTTTTTATTTTTATTATACCCGCTACTCATAGAGTAGAAGGGTATTATGACTTTGTTCAAACCGAAAATGTATGTAACAGGCAGAAGGACACACCTCCGACCCCATAAAGTATATATATTCTGGCTCAGAATCGACAGCCGAGTCGACATAGCCATGTCCGTCTGTCCGTCTGTCTGTCCGTGAAAATCTAGATCTCAGCTATTATAAGAGCTGGAATTACCAAATTTTGTGACAAAATATGTTATTATTGCACGCTGATCAAGTTTATTTTGGATTTCGGCCACTCCCTCTTCCGCCCCTGTAAATCGAAAAAAATTAAGTACAAGCGCAATTTTGATGCCATATTGTTCATTTCCGGATTACATGATAACTATAGCTAGCCAGATGATCCCTGAAATTTTGGTAACAATCGGATAATAAACACAGAAGTTATTCAGCTTAACGTTTTCCATACCTGTAAGCAGCGCTGTCGGCAGCGCAAATTCTTCATTTGTACAGGAAATAATAAGAATGCCTTACTGTGCAAATTTTTGCAGTTGTTGGATACCAGCGTCAGTAGCTTAGTGGAAAAGCGATGAACTCCTGAACCGACAGGCCCGTGGTTCGATTCCCAGTTCATGCCGCTTAAGCTTTTTCTACCCGCTACTCATAGAGTAGAATGGTATTATAACTTTGTTCAAACCGAAAATGTATGTAACAGGCAGAAGGAGACACCTCCGACCCCATAAAGTATATATATTCTGGCTCAGGATCAACAGCCGAGTCGATATAGCCATGTCCGTCTGTCCGTCTGTCTGTCTGTCCGCCTGTCTGTCCGTGTGAAAATCTAGATCTCAGTTATTATAAGAGCTAGAACTACCAAATTTGGTGACAAAATGTGTTATTATTGCACACTGATCAAGTTTATTTTGGATTTTGGCCACTCCCTCTTCCGCCCCTGTAAATCGAAAAAAAATTAAGTACAAGCGCAATTTTGATGCCATATTGTTCATTTCCGGATCACATGATAACTATAGCTAGCCAGATGATCCCTGAAAATTTGGTAACAATCGGATAATAAACACAGAAGTTATTCAGCTTAACGTTTTCCATACCTGTAAGCAGCGCTGCCGGCAGCGCAAATTCTTTTTTGTACAGGAAATAATAAGAATGCGTTACAATGCAAATTTTTGCAGTTTATGGATAATATCGTCAGTAGCTTAGTGGAAAAGCGATGAACTCCTGAACCGACAGGCCCGTGGTTCGATTCCCAGTTCATGCCGTTTCAGCTTTTTATATCCGCTACTCATAGAGTAGAAGGGTATTATAACTTTGTTCAAACCGAAAATTTATGTAACAGGCAGAAGGAGACACCTCAGACCCCATAAAGTATATATATTCTGGCTCAGGATCAACAGCCGAGTCGATATAGCCATGTCCGTCTGTCCGTCTGTTCGTCTGTCTGTCTGTCTTTCTGTCCGTCTGTCTGTGTGAAAATCTAGATCTAAGCACAGACGTTATGCAGCTTAACGTTTTCCATCGCTGCTGGCAGCGCTGCTTGCAGCATTGTGCCGAATAGTGTGTGCGTGTAGGGTGGTGAAATGGGTTAAGTTGTGGACTGCAAAATGAACAGTACTATTATGCATTTACGGGTTCGAGTCCCGCCCGCATCAAAAATTAAATGTGTGCAAAAATATTTTTTTTTTTTTATTTTAGAATTTGACTTTGCATAAATATTGTAAGTCCATAGCCTTTTACGGTCAAAATATGATTGCAGCCGTTTTTTTTTGTTCCGCAAATAAATGATGTACGAGGAGCTGGATAGCGGGTATATTACAGTGGAGCACACTCGACTGTAGCTTTCTTACTTGTTTTTTTAAGAACTTGTACTTTAATTTTTAAATATGCATTAATTGGTGGTCGTGCATTTTATTTAAAATTTTTTTTAATGGCTCACAATGAACTTAGTTAACACGTGGAGAAGTGACAGTCTCTTAAATCACCTGTGTTCGATTGTTAGAGCGCAGCTTTTTCTTATATTTTTTTTATTTTTATTTTTTATTTTATTGTATGTTTAAATTATGAGAATAAATAGCAACAACAACACGCATCATGCATTCAGACTTGGTTTTTGTCGTGCAAGAATTTTCGAATGGTCTCATTATGTAACTTTGGCAAAATTTGCGTGATGGCTTATTGACCGAATGGAGAAGTGGTGGACCTCTTAGGTAATGGGTCCAAGGTTCGATTCCGCATGCATGCGTGTCATGGTGGGGGAGATCGAACTTTTCTTATTTTTTGGAAAGTAAAGTTTTTGCCTCCTTTTTTGAGCTACCTTCATGAAACTTTGTATACATGTTTCTTATTGCTGCCCGCTGTAAATAAGTCGGAACGAGCCGGTACGGACCGATACATCGTATAGATGCCATAGAACCTATCGGTCGTTTTTTTAACAAAATTTATTAAAAGTTAGAGTGCTCTAGAACACTTTCCATTCAAGTATATAAAGAGGTATTAAAAGGGCACATATCGTTTTTTACATGCACGTATTCGTTTTATAGTCTTCAACAGGTAGAAATATTACTTTTACTGTTTAAGTGATAAATCTTGGATTTTTTTGGTACCTGAATAAAAGTTATACGTTTTTATACCCGCTACTCATAGAGTAGAAGGGTATTATAACTTTGTTCAAACCGAAAATGTATGTAACAGGCAGAAGGAGACACCTCCGACCCCATAAAGTATATATATTCTGGCTCAGGATCAACAGCCGAGTCGAGTCGCTGCCGATAGCGCTGCTTGCAGCATTGTACCGAATCGTGTGTGCGTGTACGGTGGTGAAATGGGTTAAGTGGACTGCAAAACGAACAGTACTATTATGCATTTACGGGTTCGAGTCCCGCCCGTATTAAAAATTAAATGTGTGCAAAAATGTTTTGTTTTTTATTTTAGATTTTGACTTTGCATAAATATTGTAAGTCCATAGCCTTTTACGGTCAAAATATGAATGTAGCCGTTTTTTTTTGTTCCGCAAATAAATGATGTACGATCAGCTGGGTAGAGGGTATTTTACAGTCGAGCACACAGGATCAACAGCCGAGTCGACATAGCCATGTCCGTCTGTCTGGATGTCCGTCTGTCCGTCTGTCTGTCCGTGAAAATCTAGCTCTCAGCTATTATAAGAGCTAGAACTAACAAAATTGGTGACAGCATGCGTAATTATTGCACGCTGATCAACTTTATTTTGGATTTTGGCCACGCCCCCTTCCGCCCCCGCAAATCGAAAAAACATTGATAACAAGTGCAATTTTGATGCCATTTTGTTCATTTTCGGATTACATGATAACTATAGCTAGCCAGATGATCTCTGAAGATTTGGAAAACAATCGGATAATAAATGCAGAAACATCGTATAGATGCCATAGAACCTATCGGTCGTTTTTTTTAACAAAATTTATTAAAAGTTAGAGTGCTCTAGAACACCGTCCATTCAAGTATATAAAGAGGTATTAAAAGGGCACATATCGTTTTTTACATGCACGTATTCGTTTTATAGTCTTCAACAGGTAGAAATATTACTTTTACTGTTTAAGTGATAAATCTTGGATTTTTTTGGTACCTGAATAAAAGTTATACGTTTTTATACCCGCTACTCATAGAGTAGAAGGGTATTATAACTTTGTTCAAACCGAAAATGTATGTAACAGGCAGAAGGAGACACCTCCGACCGGAACCTAAGCATCAATTTTCTTAAAAATTCCTTCAATATGTGTTGAAATTTCGCCAAACA
The DNA here is from genome assembly GCA_018904095.1 of Zaprionus ghesquierei. Taxonomy (NCBI): domain Eukaryota; kingdom Metazoa; phylum Arthropoda; class Insecta; order Diptera; family Drosophilidae; genus Zaprionus; species Zaprionus ghesquierei. The sequence continues at coordinate 627,567 of JAEIGP010000002.1, read as the reverse complement.
ATCAACGTCAAGGTCGAATTTTCAATTTTCCCAAGTCAAGTGGTAAAAATAGAATTCTTTTTTGCTTTCTTTTTATTATGCAAATATGTACAGAAATTGTTGTTGTTGTCAAATATCAAATTCAATGCATTAGGCCAGTTGACAGACAGACAGAAGGCAGACAGACAGCCAGCTACCGTTGCGTAAGCAGTTAACATTATTCACCTCCCTTCACCATGTAGCGCAGTGTAAACCCTTGCTTATTTGCACAGCGTTTTCTTGGCGCTCCTCCACTTGAGGTGACACCCTGTATAGAGCTCACACTGTTTGCCTTTATACTCACTGGCGCTTATCATTTTTACACCCGCTACTCATAGAGTAGAAGGGTATTATATCTTTGTTCAAACCGAAAATGTATGTAACAGGCAGAAGGAGACACGTCCGACCCCATAAAGTATATATATTCTGGCTCAGGATCAACAGCCGAGTCGATATAGCCATGTCCATCTGTCCGTCTGTCTGTCCGTGTGAAAATCTAGATCTCAGCTATTATAAGAGCTAGAACTACCACATTTAGTCAAAAAATGTGTTATTATTGCACGCTGATCAAGTTTATTTTGGATTTCGGCCACGCTCCCTTCCGCCCCTGTAAATAAAAAAAATTGATTACAAGCGCAATTTTGATGCCATATTGTTCATTTTCGGTTTACATGATAAGTATAGCTAGCCAGATGATCTCTGAAAATTTGGTAACAATCGGATAATAAACACAGACGTTATGCAGCTTAATGTTTTCCATCGCTGCTGGCAGCGCTGCTTGCAGCATTGTGCCGAATAGTGTGTGCGTGTAGGGTGGTGAAATGGGTTAAGTTGTGGACTGCAAAATGAACAGTACTATTATGCATTTACGGGTTCGAGTCCCGCCCGAATCAAAAATTGAATGTGTGCAAAAATATTTTTATTTTTTTTATACCCGCTACTCATAGAGTAGAAGGGTATTATAACTTTGTTCAAACCGAAAATGTATGTAACAGGCAGAAGGAGACACGTCCGACCCCATAAAGTATATATATTCTGGGTCAGGATCAACAGCCGAGTCGATATAGCCATGTCCGTTTGTCCGTCTGTCTGTCTGTCCGTGAACATCTAGATCTCAGCTATTATAAGAGCTAGAATTACCAAATTTGGTGACAAAATATGTTATGATTGCACGCTGATCAAGTTTATTTTGGATTTTGGCCACTCCCTCTTCCGCCCCTGTAAATCGAAAAAAATTAAGTACAAGCGCAATTTTGATGCCATATTGTTTATTTCCGGATTACATGATAACTATAGCTAGCCAGATGATCCCTGAAAATTTGGTAACAATCGGATAATAAACACAGAAGTTATTCAGCTTAACGTTTTCCATACCTGTAAGTAGCGCTGCCGGCAGCGCAAATTCTTTATTTGTACAGGAAATAATAAGAATGCCTTACTGTGCAAATTTTTGCAGTTGTTGGATAACAGCGTCAGTAGCTTAGTGGAAAAGCGATGAGCTCCTGAACCGACCGGCCCGTCGTTCGATTCCCAGTTCATGCCGCTTAAGCTTTTTCTTTTTTATACCCGCTACTCATAGAATAGAAGGGTATTATAACTTTGTTCAAGCCGAAAATGTATGTAACAGGCAGGCAGCTTAGTGGAAAAGCGATGAAATCCTGAACCGACAGGCCCGTGGTTCGATTTTCAGTTCACGCCGCTTAAGCTTTTTATACCCGCTACTCATACAGTAGAATGGTATTATAACTTTGTTCAAACCGAAAATGTATGTAACAGGCAGAAGGAGACACGTCCGACCCAATAAAGTATATATATTCTGGCTCAGGATCAACAGCCGAGTCGATATAGCCATGTCCGTTTGTCCGTCTGTCTGTCTGTCCGTGAACATCTAGATCTCAGCTATTATAAGAGCTAGAATTACCAAATTTGGTGACAAAATATGTTATGATTGCACGCTGATCAAGCTTATTTTGGATTTTGGCCACTCCCTCTTCCGCCCCTGTAAATCGAAAAAATTAAGTACAAGCGCAATTTTGATGCCATATTGTTTATTTCCGGATTACATGATAACTATAGCTAGCCAGATGATCCCTGAAAATTTGGTAACAATCGGATAATAAACACAGAAGTTATTCAGCTTAACGTTTTCCATACCTGTAAGTAGCGCTGCCGGCAGGAAATAATAAGAATGCCTTACTGTGCAAATTTTTGCAGTTGTTGGATAACAGCGTCAGTAGCTTAGTGGAAAAGCGATGAGCTCCTGAACCGACCGGCCCGTGGTTCGATTCCCAGTTCATGCCGCTTAAGCTTTTTCTTTTTTATACCCGCTACTCATAGAATAGAAGGGTATTATAACTTTGTTCAAGCCGAAAATGTATGTAACAGGCAGGCAGCTTAGTGGAAAAGCGATGAAATCCTGAACCGACAGGCCCGTGGTTCGATTTTCAGTTCACGCCGCTTAAGCTTTTTATACCCGCTACTCATACAGTAGAATGGTATTATAACTTTGTTCAAACCGAAAATGTATGTAATAGGCAGAAGGAGACACCTCCGACCCCTTAAAGTATATATATTCTGGCTCAGGATCAACAGCCGAGTCGATATAGCCATGTCCGTCTGTCTGTCTGTCCGTCTGCCTGTCCGTGTGAAAATCTAGATCTCAGCTATTATAAGAGCTAGAACTAACAAATTTGGTGACAGTATGTGTAATTATTGCACGGTGATCAAGTTTATTTTGGATTTTGGCCACGCCCCCTTCCGCCCCTGTAAAAAAAAAAATTGACTACAAGCGCAATTTTGATGCCATATTGTTCATTTTCGGTTTATATGATAACTATAGCTAGCCAGAGGATCTCAGAAAATTTGGTAACAATCGGATAATAAATACAGAAATTATTCAGCTTAACGTTTTCCATACCTGTAAGCAGCGCTGCCGGCAGCGCAAATTCTTTATATGTATATGAACTAGTAAGAATGCCTTACTATGCAAATTTTTACAGTTGTTGGATAACAGCGTCAGTAGCTTAGTGGAAAAACGATGAACTCCTGAACCGACAGGCCCGTGGTTCGGTTCCAAGTTCATGCCGCTTAAGCTTTTTCTTTTTTATACCCGCTACTCATAGAGTAGAAGGGTATTATAACTTTGTTCAAGCCGAAAATGTATGTAAGAGGCAGGCAGCTTAGTGAAAAAGCGATGAAATCCTGAACCGACAGGCCCGTGGTTCGATTTTCAGGTCACGCCGCTTAAGCTTTTTATACCCGCTACTCATACAGTAGAATGGTATTATAACTTTGTTCAAACCGAAAATGTATGTAACAGGCAGAAGGAGACACGTCCGACCCCATAAAGTATATATATTCTGGGTCAGGATCAACAGCCGAGTCGATATAGCCATGTCCGTTTGTCCGTCTGTCTGTCTGTCCGTGAACATCTAGATCTCAGCTATTATAAGAGCTAGAATTACCAAATTTGGTGACAAAATATGTTATGATTGCACGCTGATCAAGTTTATTTTGGATTTTGGCCACTCCCTCTTCCGCCCCTGTAAATCGAAAAAAATTAAGTACAAGCGCAATTTTGATGCCATATTGTTTATTTCCGGATTACATGATAACTATAGCTAGCCAGATGATCCCTGAAAATTTGGTAACAATCGGATAATAAACACAGAAGTTATTCAGCTTAACGTTTTCCATACCTGTAAGTAGCGCTGCCGGCAGCGCAAATTCTTTATTTGTACAGGAAATAATAAGAATGCCTTACTGTGCAAATTTTTGCAGTTGTTGGATAACAGCGTCAGTAGCTTAGTGGAAAAGCGATGAGCTCCTGAACCGACCGGCCCGTGGTTCGATTCCCAGTTCATGCCGCTTAAGCTTTTTCTTTTTTATACCCGCTACTCATAGAATAGAAGGGTATTATAACTTTGTTCAAGCCGAAAATGTATGTAACAGGCAGGCAGCTTAGTGGAAAAGCGATGAAATCCTGAACCGACAGGCCCGTGGTTCGATTTTCAGTTCACGCCGCTTAATCTTTTTATACCCGCTACTCATACAGTAGAATGGTATTATAACTTTGTTCAAACCGAAAATGTATGTAATAGGCAGAAGGAGACACCTCCGACCCCTTAAAGTATATATATTCTGGCTCAGGATCAACAGCCGAGTCGATATAGCCATGTCCGTCTGTCCGTCTGTCTGTCTGTCCGTCTGTCTGTCCGTGTGAAAATCTAGATCTCAGCTATTATAAGAGCTAGAACTAACAAATTTGGTGACAGTATGTGTAATTATTGCACGCTGATCAAGTTTATTTTGGATTTTGGCCACGCCCCCTTCCGCCCCTGTAAATAAAAAAAATTGACTACAAGCGCAATTTTGATGCCATATTGTTCATTTTCGGTTTATATGATAACTATAGCTAGCCAGATGATCTCAGAAAACTTGATAATAATCGGATAATAAACACAGAAGTTATTCAGCTTAACGTTTTCCATAACAGACAGCGCAAATTCTTTTTTGTACAGGAAATAATAAGAATGCCTTACAATGCAAATTTTTGCGGTTTTTGGATAATATCGTCAGTAGCTTTGTGGAAAAGCGATAAACTCCTGAGCCGACAGGCCCGTGGTTCGATTCCAAGTTCATGCCGCTTAAGCTTTTTCTTTTTTATACCCGCTACTCATAGAGTAGAAGGGTATTATAACTTTGTTCAAACCGAAAATGTATGTAATAGGCAGAAGGAGACACCTCCGACCCCTTAAAGTATATATATTCTGGCTCAGGATCAACAGCCGAGTCGATATAGCCATGTCCGTCTGTCCGTCTGTCTGTCTGTCCGTCTGTCTGTCCGAAAATCTAGATCTCAGCTATTATAAGAGCTAGAACTAACAAATTTGGTGACAGTATGTGTAATTATTGCACGCTGATCAAGTTTATTTTGGATTTTGGCCACGCCCCCTTCCGCCCCTGTAAATAAAAAAAATTGACTACAAGCGCAATTTTGATGCCATATTGTTCATTTTCGGTTTATATGATAACTATAGCTAGCCAGATGATCTCAGAAAATTTGGTAACAATCGGATAATAAATACAGAAATTATTCAGCTTAACGTTTTCCATACCTGTAAGTAGCGCTGCCGGCAGGAAATAATAAGAATGCCTTACTGTGCAAATTTTTGCAGTTGTTGGATAACAGCGTCAGTAGCTTAGTGGAAAAGCGATGAGCTCCTGAACCGACCGGCCCGTGGTTCGATTCCCAGTTCATGCCGCTTAAGCTTTTTCTTTTTTATACCCGCTACTCATAGAATAGAAGGGTATTATAACTTTGTTCAAGCCGAAAATGTATGTAACAGGCAGGCAGCTTAGTGGAAAAGCGATGAAATCCTGAACCGACAGGCCCGTGGTTCGATTTTCAGTTCACGCCGCTTAAGCTTTTTATACCCGCTACTCATACAGTAGAATGGTATTATAACTTTGTTCAAACCGAAAATGTATGTAATAGGCAGAAGGAGACACCTCCGACCCCTTAAAGTATATATATTCTGGCTCAGGATCAACAGCCGAGTCGATATAGCCATGTCCGTCTGTCCGTCTGTCTGTCTGTCCGTCTGTCTGTCCGTGTGAAAATCTAGATCTCAGCTATTATAAGAGCTAGAACTAACAAATTTGGTGACAGTATGTGTTATTATTGCACGCTGATCAAGTTTATTTTGGATTTTGGCCACTCCCTCTTCCGCCCCTGTAAATCGAAAAAAATTAAGTACAAGCGCAATTTTGATGCCATATTGTTCATTTCCGGACCACATGATAAATATAGCTAGCCAGATGATCCCTGAAAACTTGATAACAATCGGATAATAAACACAGAAGTTATTCAGCTTAACGTTTTCCATAACAGGCAGCGCAAATTCTTTATTTGTACAGGAAATAATAAGAATGCCTTACTATGCAGATTTTTGCAGTTGTTGGATAACAGCGTCAGTAGCTTAGTGGAAAAGCGATGAACTCCTGTACCGACAGGCCCGTGGTTCGATTCCCAGTTCATGCCGCTTAAGCTTTTTCTTTTTATACCCGCTACTCATAGAGTAGAAAGGTATTATAACTTTGTTCAAACCGAAAATGTATGTAACAGGCAGAAGGAGACACGTTCGACCCCATAAAGTATATATATTCTGGCTCAGGATCAACAGCCGAGTCGATAAAGCCATGTCCGTCTGTCCGTCTGTCTTTCTGTCCGTCTGTCCGTCTGTCTGTCTGTCCGCCTGTCTGTCCGTGTGAAAGTCTAGATCTCAGTTATTATAAGAGCTAGAACTACCAAATTTGGTGACAAAATGTGTTATTATTGCACGCTGATCAAGTTCATTTTGGATTTTGGCCACTCCCTCTTCCGCCCCTGTAAATCGAAAAAAATTAAGTACAACCGCAATTTTGATGCCATATTGTTCATTTCCGGATTACATGATAACTATAGCTAGCCAGATGATCTCTGATAATTTGGTAACAATCGGATGATAAACACAGAAGTTATTCAGTTTAACGTTTTCCACAGCTGTAAGCAGCGCTGCCGGCAGCGCAAATTCTTTATTTGTACAGGAAATAATAAGAATGCCTTACTATGCAAATTTTTGCAGTTGTTGGATAACAGCGTCAGTAGCTTAGTGGAAAAACGATGAACTCCTGAACCGACAGGCCCGTGGTTCGATTCCAAGTTCATGCCGCTTAAGCGTTTTCTTTTTTATACCCGCTACTCATAGAGTAGAAGGGTATTATAACTTTGTTCAAGCCGAAAATGTATGTAAGAGGCAGGCAGCTAAGTGGAAAAGCGATGAACTCCTGAACCGACAGGCCCGTGGTTCAATTTTCAGTTCACGCCGCTTAAGCTTTTTATACCCGCTACTCATAGAGTAGAAGGTATATAACTTTGATCAAACCGAAAATGTGTGTAACAGGCAGAAGGAGACACCTCCGACCCCATAAAGTATAAATATTCTGGCTCAGGAACAACAGCCGAGTCGATATAGCCATGTCCGTCTGTCCGTCTGTCTGTCTGTCCGCTAGAAATACCAAATTGGGTGACAAAATGTGTTATTATTGCACGCTGATCAAGTTTATTTTGGATTTTGGCCACTCCCTCTTCCGCCCCTGTAAATCGAAAGAAATTAAGTACAAGCGCAATTTTGATGCCATATTGTTCATTTCCGGATTACATGATAACTATAGCTAGCCAGATGATCCCTGAAAATTTGGTAACAATCGGATAATAAATACAGAAGTTATTCAGCTTAACGTTTTCCATAACAGGCAGCGCAAATTCTTTATTTGTACAGGAAACAATAAGAATGCCTTACTATGCAAATTTTTGCAGTTGTTGGATAACAGCGTCAGTAGCTTAGTGGAAAAACGATGAACTCCTGAACCGACAGGCCCGTGGTTCGATTCCCAGTTCATGCCGCTTAAGCTTGTTCTTTTTATTTTTTTTTTTTTGAAGAACTTTTACTTTAATTTTTGAATATGCATTAATTGGTGGTCGTGCATTGTATTTAAAATTTTTTTAATGGCTCACAATAAATTTAGTTAACAATTGGAGAAGTGACAGTCCCTTAAATTAGCTGTATGCGATTGTTAGAGCGCAGCTTTTTTATACCCGCTACTCATAGAGCAGAAGGTATATAACTTTGATCAAACCGAAAATGTATGTTACAGGCAGAAGGAGACACCTCCGACCCCATAAAGTATAAATATTCTGGCTCAGGATCAACAGCCGAGTCGATATAGCCATGTCCGTCTGTCTGTCTGTCCGTCTGTCTGTCCGTGTGAAAATCTAGATCTCAGCTATTATAAGAGCTAGAGCTACCAAATTTGGTGACAGTATGTGTTATTATTGCACGCTGATCAAGTTTATTTTGGATTTTGGCCACGCCCCCTTCCGACCCTGTAAATCGAAAAAAATTGATTACAAGTGCAATTTTGATGCCATTTTGTTCATTTTACATGATAACTATAGCTAGCCTGATGATCTCTGAAAATTTGGTAACAATCGAATAATAAACACAGAAGTTATTCAGTTTAACGTTTTCCATAGCTGTAAGCAGCGGTGCCGGCAGCGCTGCTTGCAGCATTGTGCCGAATCGTATGTGCGTGTACGGTGGTGAAATGGGTTAAGTTGTGGACTGCAAAACGAACAGTACTATTATGCATTTACGGGTTCGAGTCCCGCCCGCATCAAAAATTAAATGTGTGCAAAAATGTTTTTTTTTTTATATTTTATATTTTGACTTTGCATAAATATTAAAAGTCCATAGCCTTTTACGGTCAAAATATGATTGTAGCCGTTTTTTTTTGTTCCGCAAATAATTTTGATGTATTAGCAGCTGAGTAGCAGGTATATTACAGTCGAGCACACTCGACTGTAGCTTTCTTACTTGTCTTATATGTTTTTATTTTTTATTTAATTGTATGTTTAAGTTATGAGAATAAATAGCAACAACAACACGCATCATGCGTTCAGGCTTTATTTTTGTCGTGCAAGAATTTCCGAATGGTCACATAATGTAACTTTGGCAAAATTTGCGTAATGGCACAATGGCCGAATGGAGAAGTGGTGGACCTCTTAGGTAATGGGTCCAAGGTTTGATTCCGCTTGCATGCGTGGTCATGGTGGGGGAGATCGAACTTTTCTTATTTTTTCCAAAAAAAAATTTTGCCTCCCTTTTTGAGCTACCTTCATGAAACTTTGTATACATGTTTCTTATTGCTTCCCGCTGTAAATAAGTCGGAACGAGCCGGTACGGACCGATACATCGTATAGAGGCCATAGAACATATCGGTCGTTAGAGTTAGAGTGCTCTAGGACACTTTCCATTTAAGTATATAAAGAGGTATTAAAAGCCCATATATCGTTTTTACATTTCGATTTATAGTCCTCAACAGGTAGAATTATTATTTCTACTGTTTAAGTGATAAACCTTGGATTTTTTTGGGTACCTGAATAAAAGTTATACTTTTTCAACACTTTTTACTTATTTTGCCGGCAGCACTGCTTGCAGCATTGTGCCGAATAGTGTGCGTGTACGGTGGTGAAATGGGTAAAGTTGTGGACTGCAAAACGAAAAGAACTATTATGCATTTACGGGTTCGAGTCCCACCCGCATCAAAAATTAAATGTGTGCAAACAATTTTTTTTTTATTTTAGATTTTACTTTGCATAAATACAATATTTAGTCCATGGTCTTTTACAGTCAAAATATGATTGTAGCCGTTCTTTATTGTTCCGCAAATAATTTTGATGTACGAGCAGCTGGGTAGTGGGTATATTACAGTCGAGCACACTCGAATGTAGCTTTCTTACTTGTTTTTTATTTACAGGGGCGGAAGGGGGCGTGGCCAGAATCCAAAATAAACTAAAAATTTTAAATAAAATGCATGACCACCAATTAATGCATATTCAAAAATTATAGTAAAAGTTCTTCAAAAAAAAAAAAAATGAAAGAACAAGCTTAAGCGGCATGAACTGGGAATCGAACCACGGGCCTGTCGGTTCAGGAGTTCATCGCTTTTCCACTAAACTACTGACGCTGTTATCCAACAACTGCAAAAATTTGCATTGTAAGGCATTCTTAATATCTCCTGTACAAATAAAGAATTTGCGCTGCCGGCAGCGCTGCCTACAGCTATGGAAAACGTTAAGCTGATGAACTTTTGTGTTTATTATCCGATTGTTACCAAATTTTCAGAGATCATCTGGCTAGCTATAGTTATTATATAAACCGAAAATGAACAATATGGCATCAAAATTGCGCTTGTAATCAATTTTTTTTATTTACAGGGGCGGAAGGGGGCGTGGGCAAATCCAAAATAAACATGATCAGCGTGCAATAATAACACATTTTGTCACCAAATCCAAAATAAACTTGATCAGCGTGCAATAATAACACATTTTGTAGTTCTAGCTCTTATTATAGCTGAGATCTAGGTTTTCACACGGACAGACAGGCGGACAGACACACAGACGGACAGACGGACATGGCTATATCGACTCGGCTGTTGATCCTGAGCCAGAATATATACACTTTATGGGGTCTGAGGTGTCTCCTTCTGCCTGTTACATACATTTTCGGTTTGAACAAAGTCGTAATACCCTTCTACTCTATGAGTAGCGGGTATAAAAAAAGAAAAAGCTTAAGCGGCATGAACTGGGAATCGAATCACGGGCCTGTCGGTTCAGGGGTTCATCGCTTTTCCACTAAGCTACTGACGCTGTTATCCAAAAACTGCAAAAATTTGCATTGTAAGGCATTCTAATTATTTACTGTACAAATAAAGAATTTGCGATGCCGGCAGCGCTGCTTACAGCTACGGAAAACGTTAAGCTGAATAACTTCTGTGTTTATTATTCGATTGTTACCAAATTTTCAGAGATCATCTGGCTAGCTATAGTTATTATATAAACCGAAAATGAACAATATGGCATCAAAATTGCGCTTGTAATCAATTTTTTTTATTTACAGGGGCGGAAGGGGGCGTGGGCAAATCCAAAATAAACATGATCAGCGTGCAATAATAACAAATACTGTCACCAAATTTGGTAGTTCAAGCTCTTATAATAGCTGAAATCTAGATTTTCACACTGACAGACAGACGGACAAACGGACAGACAGACAGACGGTCATGGCTATATCGACTCGGCTGTTGATCCTGAGCCAGAATATATATACTTTATGGTGTCGGAGGTGTCTCCTTCTGCCTATTACATACATTTTCGGTTTGAACAAAGTTATAACACCCTTCTACTCTATGAGTAGCGGGTATAAAAAAAGAAAAATCTTAAGCGGCATGAACTGGGAATCGAACCAGGAGTTCATCGCTTTTCCACTAAGCTACTGACGCTGTTATCCAAAAACTGCAAAAATTTGCATTGTAAGGCATTCTAATTATTTACTGTACAAATAAAGAATTTGCGATGCCGGCAGCGCTGCTTACAGCTACGGAAAACGTTAAGCTGATGAACTTTTGTGTTTATTATCCGATTGTTACCAAATTTTCAGAGATCATCTGGCTAGCTATAGTTATTATATAAACCGAAAATGAACAATATGGCATCAAAATTGCGCTTGTAATCAATTTTTTTTATTTACAGGGGCGGAAGGGGGCGTGGGCAAATCCAAAATAAACATGATCAGCGTGCAATAATAACACATTTTGTCACCAAATCCAAAATAAACTTGATCAGCGTGCAATAATAACACATTTTGTCACCAAATTTGGTAGTTCTAGCTCTTATAATAGCTGAGATCTAGGTTTTCACACGGACAGACAGACGGACAGATAGACAGACGGACGGACGGACATGGCTATATCGACTCGGCTGTTGATTCCGAGCTAGAATATATATACTTTATGGGGTCGGAGGTGTCTCCTTCTGCCTGTTACATACATTTTCGGTTTGAACGAAGTTATAATACCATTCTACTCTATGAGTAGCGGGTTTAAAAAAGAAAAAGCTTAAGCGGCATGAACTGGGAATCGAACCACGGGCCTGTCGGTTCAGGAGTTCATCGCTTTTCCACTAAACTACTGACGCTGTTATCCAACTGCAAAAATTTGCATTGTAAGGCATTCTTATTATTTCCTGTACAAATAAAGAATTTGCGCTGCCGGCAGCGCTACTTACAGCTATGGAAAACGTTAAGCTGAATAACTTCTGTGTTTATTATCCGATTGTTACCAAATTTTCAGAGATCATCTGGCTAGCTATAGTTTTTATATAAACCGAAAATGAACAATATGGCATCGAAATTGCGCTTGTAATCAATTTTTTTTATTTACAGGGGCGGAAGGGGGCGTGGGCAAATCCAAAATAAACATGATCAGCGTGCAATAATAACACATTTTGTCACCAAATCCAAAATAAACGATCAGCGTGCAATCATAACATATTTTGTAGTTCTAACTTATAATAGCTGAGATCTAGATTTTCACACGGACAGACAGACGGACAGACGGACAGACACACAGACGGACAGACGGACATGGCTATATCGACTCGGCTGTTGATCCTGAGCCAGAATATATACACTTTATGGGGTCTGAGGTGTCTCCTTCTGCCTGTTACATACATTTTCGGTTTAAACAAAGTTATAATACCCTTCTACTCTATGAGTAGCGGGTATAAAAAAAGAAAAAGCTTAAGCGGCATGAACTGGGAATCGAATCACGGGCCTGTCGGTTCAGGGGTTCATCGCTTTTCCACTAAGCTACTGACGCTGTTATCCAAAAACTGCAAAAAGTTGCATTGTAAGGCATTCTAATTATTTACTGTACAAATAAAGAATTTGCGCTGCCGGCAGCGCTGCTTACAGCTACGGAAAACGTTAAGCTGAATAACTTGTGTGTTTATTATTCGATTGTTTCCAAATTTTCAGAGATCATCAGGCTAGCTATAGTTATCATATAAACCGAAAATGAACAATATGGCATCAAAATTGCACTTGTAATCAATTTATTTCGATTTACAGGGGCGGAAGGGGGCGTGGCCAAAATCCAAAATAAACTTGATCAGCGTGCAATAATAACAAATACTGTCACCAAATTTGGTAGTTCTAGCTCTTATAATAGCTGAGATCTAGATTTTCACACGGACGGACAGACGGACAGACACACAGACGGACAGACGGACATGGCTATATCGACTCGGCTGTTGATCCTGAGCCAGAATATATATACTTTATGGGGTCGGAGGTGTCTCCTTCTGCCTGTTACATACATTTTCGGTTTGAACAAAGTTATAATACCCTTCTACTCTATGAGTAGCGGGTATAAAAAAAAGAAAAATCTTAAGCGGCATGAACTGGGAATCGAACCACGGGCCTGTCGGTTCAGGAGTTCATCGCTTTTCCACTAAGCTACTGACGCTGTTATCCAATAACTGCAAAAATTTGCATTGTAAGGCATTCTTAATATCTCCTGTACAAATAAAGAATTTGCGCTGCCGGCAGCGCTGCCTACAGCTATGGAAAACGTTAAGCTGATGAACTTCTGTGTTTATTATCCGATTGTTACCAAATTTTCAGAGATCATCAGGCTAGCTATAGTTATCATATAAACCGAAAATGAACAATATGGCATCAAAGTTGCGCTTGTAATCAATTTTTTTTATTTACAGGGGCGGAAGGGGGCGTGGGCAAATCCAAAATAAACATGATCAGCGTGCAATAATAACACATTTTGTCACCAAATCCAAAATAAACTTGATCAGCGTGCAATAATAACACATTTTGTCACCAAATTTGGTAGTTCTAGCTCTTATAATAGCTGAGATCTAGGTTTTCACACGGACAGACAGACGGACAGACGGACGGACGGACATGGCTATATCGACTCGGCTGTTGATTCTGAACTAGAATATATATACTTTATGGGGTCGGAGGTGTCTCCTTCTGCCTGTTACATACATTTTCGGTTTGAACGAAGTTATAATACCCTTCTACTCTATGAGTAGCGGGTATAAAAAAAAGAAAAATCTTAAGCGGCATGAACTAGGAATCGAACCATGGGCCTATCGGTTCAGGAGTTCATCGCTTTTCCACTAAGCTACTGACGCTGTTATCCAATAACTGCAAAAATTTGCATTGTAAGGCATTCTTAATATCTCCTGTACAAATAAAGAATTTGCGCTGCCGGCAGCGCTGCCTACAGCTATGGAAAACGTTAAGCTGATGAACTTCTGTGTTTATTATCCGATTGTTACCAAATTTTCAGAGATCATCTGGCTAGCTATAGTTATTATATAAACCGAAAATGAACAATATGGCATCAAAGTTGCGCTTGTAATCAATTTTTTTTATTTACAGGGGCGGAAGGGGGCGTGGGCAAATCCAAAATAAACATGATCAGCGTGCAATAATAACACATTTTGTCACCAAATCCAAAATAAACTTGATCAGCGTGCAATAATAACACATTTTGTCACCAAATTTGGTAGTTCTAGCTCATATAATAGCTGAGATCTAGGTTTTCACACGGACAGACAGACGGACAGACGGACGGACGGACATGGCTATATCGACTCGGCTGTTGATTCTGAACTAGAATATATATACTTTATGGGGTCGGAGGTGTCTCCTTCTGCCTGTTACATACATTTTCGGTTTGAACGAAGTTATAATACCATTCTACTCTATGAGTAGCGGGTTTAAAAAAGAAAAAGCTTAAGCGGCATGAACTGGAAATCGAACCACGGGCCTGTCGGTTCAGGAGTTCATCGCTTTTCCACTAAACTACTGACGCTGTTATCCAACTGCAAAAATTTGCATTGTAAGGCATTCTTATTATTTCCTGTACAAATAAAGAATTTGCGCTGCCGGCAGCGCTACTTACAGCTATGGAAAACGTTAAGCTGAATAACTTCTGTGTTTATTATCCGATAGTTACCAAATTTTCAGAGATCATCTGGCTAGCTATAGTTATTATATAAACAGAAAATGAACAATATGGCATCAAAATTGCGCTTGTAATCAATATTTTTTTATTTACAGGGGCGGAAGGGGGCGTGGCCAAAAGCCAAAATAAACTTGATCAGCGTGCAATAATAACACATTTTGTCATCAAATTTGGTAGTTCTAGCTTTTATAATAGCTGAGATCTAGATTTTCACACGGACAGACAGACGGACAGACGGACAGACAGACAGACAGACAGACGGACTTGGCTATATCGACTCGGCTGTTGATCCTGAGCCAGAATATATATATTTTATGGGGTCGGAGGTGTCTCCTTCTGCCTGTTACATACATTTTCGGTTTGAACAAAGTTATAATACCCTTCTACTCTATGAGTAGCGGGTATAAAAAAAGAAAAAGCTTAAGCGGCATGAACTGGGAATCGAATCACGGGCCTGTCGGTTCAGGAGTTAATCGCTTTTCCACTAAGCTATTGACGCTGTTATCCAACAACTGCAAAAATTTGCATTGTAAGGCATTCTTATTATTTCTTGTACAAATAAAGAATTTGCGCTGCCGGCAGCGCTGTTTACAGCTATGGAAAAGGTTAAACTGAATAACTTCTGTGTTTATTATTCGATTGTTACCAAATTTTCAGAGATCATCTGGCTAGCTATAGTTATCATGTATACCGAAAATGAACAATATGGCATCAAAATTGCACTTGTTATCAATGTTTTTTCGATTTGCGCGGGCGGAAGGGGGCGTGGCCAAAATCCAAAATAAACTTGATCAGCGTGCAATAATAACACATATTGTCACCAAATGTGGTTGTCCTAGCTCTTATAATAGCTGAGATCTAGATTTTCACACGGACAGACAGACGGACAGACGGACATGTCGACTCGACTGTTGATCCTGAGCCAGAATATATATACTTTATGGGGTCGGAGGTGTCTCCTTCTGCCTGTTACATACATTTTCGGTTTGAACAGAGTTATAATACTCTTCTACTCTATGAGTAGCGGGTATAAAAAAAAATCATTTTTGCACACATTTAATTTTTGATGCGGGCGGGACTCGAACCCGTAAATGCATAATAGTACTGTTCGTTTTGCAGTCCACAACTTAACCCATTTCACCACCGTACACGCACACACTATTCGGCTCAATGCTGCAAGCAGCGCTGCCGGCAAAAGAAGTAAAAAGTATTGAAAACGTATAATTTTTATTCAGGTACAAAAAAAATCCAAGATTTATCACATAAACAGTAAAAGTAATAATTCTACCTGTTGAAGACTATAAATCGAATACGTGCATGTAAAAAACGATATGTGCCCTTTTAATACCTCTTTATATACTTGAATGGAAAGTGTTCTAGAGCACTCTAACTTTTAATAAATTTTGTTAAAAAAACGACCGATAGGTTCTATGGCATCTATACGATGTATCGGTCCGTACCGGCTCGTTGCGACTTATTTACAGCGGGCAGCAATAAGAAACATGTATACAAAGTTTCATGACGGTAGCTCAAAAAGGGAGGCATAAACTTTTCTTTGCAAAAAATAAGAAAAGTTCGATCTCCCGCACCATGACACGTATGCATGCGGAATCGAACCTTGGACCCATTACCTAAGAGGTACACCACTTCTCCATTCGGTCAATAAGCCATTACGCAAATTTTGCCAAAGTTACATTATGAGACCATTCGAAAATTCTTGCACGACAAAAACAAAGTCTGAATGCATGATGCGTGTTGTTGTTGCTATTTATTCTCATAACTTAAACATACAATTAAAAAAAAAATAAAAATAAAAAAAATATAAAAGCTGCGCTGTAACAATCGCACACAGCTGATTTAAGAGACTGTCACTTCTCCACTTGTTAACAAAGTTCATTGTGAGCCATTAAAAAATTTTAAATAAAATGCACGACCACCAATTAATGCATATTCAAAAATTAAAGTATAAGTTCTTATTTCCGTGTACAAATAAAGAATTTGCGCTGCCGGAAGCGCTGCTTATAGCTATGGAAAATGTTAAGCTGAATAACTTCTGTGTTTATTATCAGATTGTTACCAAATTTTCAGAGATCATCTGGCTAGCATCATATATATATATAAATGTGCGCATTTTGTCTGTTCTTTTTTTTTGAGTTACTTAGTTCCCAATATTAAATGAACAAAATAAAACAGAATAATTTTCAGGTTTATTCACACCTCTCCCCCTCAATTCTTTTCTTCAATCACAGTTTTCCCTGGCTGTTCGCTGCCCATGTTATCGGTCATCATATAATCCTCGACAGACCTGCTGCACATCTGCAGCGTCTTATCGTTATCGTTATCATTGTCTTGAGTCTCCTTATTTTCCTCTTCACTCTCTGGTTCCCCATTCTCATCGATAATTGTACCGACAGCAGTGTAGTTCTTATTCAGCAATATTTCCCAGCGATCAATGAAATTGGTTCGTGTCTCAACCGGAGTAATTGCAGTCTCTAGATATTCGGTTAGACTGCGTCCAGCGACACAGCTCAGAGTGCCCCTTGGACCGAATTCGTCGAAGCCCGATGAGACATCATAGATGATTTTCTTAAAGGCCACCAGAATGCGACCATCTTTTCGATCTCTTTCATTGTCAAGCTGATCGATTCCTGTGCTGGCTTCTTGTGCGACTCCACGTCAATTTGGTCTTCCTCTTTTTCACACTTCTTGCAGCGAGAGAAGGAAAAAAGGAATAGGGATAAAAGTAGTATCATCAAAAGGCACGCGACGTTAATGCCCGTTTCCAAGTCCAAGTCAAAGTCCATATCTTTCGGTTTATTTGTTTTTTTTAGTGTTTATTTTATATATTTTATATCAAAATAAAAAAAAAAACGAAAATAGAAATTTTTACAATTTTTCGATGTACGAGATATGTTCTATATCAATATCGTTTGTCATCTGACTAGGCTAAGCATACAGTCGATGTGTGTACCGTACACATTAAACACGTTTCCCAAAGCCAACTTATTTGAGAAAGTTTTGAAAATTTCTTGTTCAACTATAGAGCAGATAATTGCTTTAAAATATACCCTGTAAGTGGTAACAAAAAAGTAGGACACCCTTTTCCAAACTTTTCATTCAAGTAACAAATTCTGCACAAGTTCATTTGCAACCTATGCAATGCATTCATATTTGATCAATCTTTCAATAGATCGCGCCACTTTGAATTCCCTTTGCTTTCTACAGGGTATTCGCTGGTCAGTTCAACTTCCCTCTTAACTCTTTTCGGGGCTCGACACTGTTGGAAAAGCTGCACTGTGAAGAGACTACGAAACACCCAACAAATATTTGCTTTGATAACAGACAAATAAAGGCACAAGCCTTTGCTTTCTACAGGGTATTCGCTGGTCAGTTCAACTTCCCTCTTAACTCTTTTCGGGGCTCGACACTGTTCGAAAAGCTGCACTGTGAAGAGACTACGAAACACCCAACAAATATTTGCTTTGATAACAGACAAATAAAGGCACAAGCACACACAGACAATCGCACACAGAGTGAAAAATGATAAGCGCCAGTGAGTATAAAGGCAAACAGTGTGAGCTCTATACGGGGTGTCACCTCAAATGGAGGAGCGCCAAGAAAACGCTGTGCAAATAAGCAAGTGTTTACACTGCGCTACATGGTGAAGGGAGGCGAATAATGTTAACTGCTTACGCAACGGTAGCTGGCTGTCTGTCTGCCTTGCTGTCTGCCTGTCAACTGGCCTAATGCATTGAATTTGATATTTGACAACAACAACAATTTCTGTACATATTTGCATAATAAAAAGAAAGCAAAAAAGAATTCTATTTTTACCACTTGACTTGGGCAAGTTGAAAATTCGACCTTGACGTTGATTGTTTGGCGAAATTTCGACACATATTGAAGGAATTTTTAAGAAAATTTATGCTTAGGTTCCGGTCGGCGGTGTCTTCTTCTGCCTGTTACATACATTTTTGGTTTGAACAAAGTTAAAATACCCTTCTACTCTATGAGTAGCGGGTATAAAAACGTATAAATTTTCTGTAGGTACCAAAAAAATCCAAGATTTATCACTTAAACAGTAAAAGTAATAATTCTACCTGTTGAAGACTATAAATCGAATACGTGCATGTAAAAAACGATATGTGCCCTTTTAATACCTCTTTATATACTTGAATGGAAAGTGTTCTAGAGCACTCTAACTTTTAATAAATTTTGTTAAAAAAACGACCGATAGGTTCTATGGCATCTATACGATGTATCGGTCCGTACCGGCTCGTTGCGACTTATTTACAGCGGGCAGCAATAAGAAACATGTATACAAAGTTTCATGACGGTAGCTCAAAAAGGGAGGCATAAACTTTTCTTTGCAAAAAATAAGAAAAGTTCGATCTCCCGCACCATGACACGTATGCATGCGAAATCGAACCTTGAACCCATTACCTAAGAGGTCCACCACTTCTCCATTCGGTCAATAAGCCATTACGCAAATTTTGCCAAAGTTACATTATGAGACCATTCGAAAATTCTTGCACGACAAAAACAAAGTCTGAATGCATGATGCGTGTTGTTGTTGCTATTTATTCTCATAACTTAAACATACAATTAAATAAAAAATAAAAATAAAAAAAATATAAAAGCTGCGCTGTAACAATCGCACACAGCTGATTTAAGAGACTGTCACTTCTCCACTTGTTAACAAAGTTCATTGTAAGCCATTTAAAAATTTTAAATAAAATGCACGACCACCAATTAATGCATATTCAAAAATTAAAGTATAAGTTCTTATTTCCGTGTACAAATAAAGAATTTGCGCTGCCGGAAGCGCTGCTTATAGCTATGGAAAATGTTAAGCTGAATAACTTCTGTGTTTATTATCCGATTGTTACCAAATTTTCAGAGATCATCTGGCTAGCATCATATATATATATAAATGTGCGCATTTTGTCTGTTCTTTTTTTTTGAGTTACTTAGTTCCCAATATTAAATGAACAAAATAAAACAGAATAATTTTCAGGTTTATTCACACCTCTCCCCCTCAATTCTTTTCTTCAATCACAGTTTTCCCTGGCTGTTCGCTGCCCATGTTATCGGTCATCATATAATCCTCGACAGACCTGCTGCACATCTGCAGCGTCTTATCGTTATCGTTATCATTGTCTTGAGTCTCCTTATTTTCCTCTTCACTCTCTGGTTCCCCATTCTCATCGATAATTGTACCGACAGCAGTGTAGTTCTTATTCAGCAATATTTCCCAGCGATCAATGAAATTGGTTCGTGTCTCAACCGGAGTAATTGCAGTCTCTAGATATTCGGTTAGACTGCGTCCAGCGACACAGCTCAGAGTGCCCCTTGGACCGAATTCGTCGAAGCCCGATGAGACATCATAGATGATTTTCTTAAAGGCCACCAGAATGCGACCATCTTTTCGTCTGCCATTGTATTCGGCAAGCTCTTTCATTGTCAAGCTGATCGATTCCTGTGCTGGCTTCTTGTGCGACTCCACGTCAATTTGGTCTTCCTCTTTTTCACACTTCTTGCAGCGAGAGAAGGAAAAAAGGAATAGGGATAAAAGTAGTATCATCAAAAGGCACGCGACGTTAATGCCCGTTTCCAAGTCCAAGTCAAAGTCCATATCTTTCGGTTTATTTGTTTTTTTTAGTGTTTATTTTATATATTTTATATCAAAATAAAAAAAAAACGAAAATAGAAATTTTTACAATTTTTCGATGTACGAGATATGTTCTATATCAATATCGTTTGTCATCTGACTAGGCTAAGCATACAGTCGATGTGTGTACCGTACACATTAAACACGTTTCCCAAAGCCAACTTATTTGAGAAAGTTTTGAAAATTTCTTGTTCAACTATAGAGCAGATAATTGCTTTAAAATATACCCTGTAAGTGGTAACAAAAAGTAGGACACCCTTTTCCAAACTTTTCATTCAAGTAACAAATTCTGCACAAGTTCATTTGCAACCTATGCAATGCATTCATATTTGATCAATCTTTCAATAGATCGCGCCACTTTGAATTCCCTTTGCTTTCTACAGGGTATTCACTGGTCAGTTCAACTTCCCTCTTAACTCTTTTCGGGGCTCGACACTGTTGGAAAAGCTGCACTGTGAAGAGACTACGAAACACCCAACAAATATTTGCTTTGATAACAGACAAATAAAGGCACAAGCCTTTGCTTTCTACAGGGTATTCGCTGGTCAGTTTAACTTCCCTCTTAACTCTTTTCGGGGCTCGACACTGTTCGAAAAGCTGCACTGTGAAGAGACTACGAAACACCCAACAAATATTTGCTTTGATAACAGACAAATAAAGGCACAAGCACACACAGACAATCGCACACAGAGTGAAAAATGATAAGCGCCAGTGAGTATAAAGGCAAACAGTGTGAGCTCTATACGGGGTGTCACCTCAAATGGAGGAGCGCCAAGAAAACGCTGTGCAAATAAGCAAGTGTTTACACTGCGCTACATGGTGAAGGGAGGCGAATAATGTTAACTGCTTACGCAACGGTAGCTGGCTGTCTGTCTGCCTTGCTGTCTGCCTGTCAACTGGCCTAATGCATTGAATTTGATATTTGACAACAACAACAATTTCTGTACATATTTGCATAATAAAAAGAAAACAAAAAAGAATTCTATTTTTACCACTTGACTTGGGCAAGTTGAAAATTCGACCTTGACGTTGATTGTTTGGCGAAATTTCGACACATATTGAAGGAATTTTTAAGAAAATTTATGCTTAGGTTCCGGTCGGCGGTGTCTTCTTCTGCCTGTTACATACATTTTTGGTTTGAACAAAGTTAAAATACCCTTCT
Source organism: Zaprionus ghesquierei (assembly GCA_018904095.1). Classification (NCBI taxonomy): domain Eukaryota; kingdom Metazoa; phylum Arthropoda; class Insecta; order Diptera; family Drosophilidae; genus Zaprionus; species Zaprionus ghesquierei. The sequence goes on along the minus strand of JAEIGP010000002.1, from coordinate 606,283 downwards.
ACTCTATGAGTAGCGGGTATAAAAACGTATAAATTTTCTGTAGGTACCAAAAAAACCAAGATTTATCACTTAAACAGTAAAAGTAATAATTCTACCTGTTGAAGACTATAAATCGAATACGTGCATGTAAAAAACGATATGTGCCCTTTTAATACCTCTTTATATACTTGAATGGAAAGTGTTCTAGAGCACTCTAACTTTTAATAAATTTTGTTAAAAAAACGACCGATAGGTTCTATGGCATCTATACGATGTATCGGTCCGTACCGGCTCGTTGCGACTTATTTACAGCGGGCAGCAATAAGAAACATGTATACAAAGTTTCATGACGGTAGCTCAAAAAGGGAGGCATAAACTTTTCTTTGCAAAAAATAAGAAAAGTTCGATCTCCCGCACCATGACACGTATGCATGCGAAATCGAACCTTGGACCCATTACCTAAGAGGTCCACCACTTCTCCATTCGGTCAATAAGCCATTACGCAAATTTTGCCAAAGTTACATTATGAGACCATTCGAAAATTCTTGCACGACAAAAACAAAGTCTGAATGCATGATGCGTGTTGTTGTTGCTATTTATTCTCATAACTTAAACATACATTTAAAAATTTTAAATAAAATGCACGACCACCAATTAATGCATATTCAAAAATTAAAGTATAAGTTCTTATTTCCGTGTACAAATAAAGAATTTGCGCTGCCGGAAGCGCTGCTTATAGCTATGGAAAATGTTAAGCTGAATAACTTCTGTTTATTATCCGATTGTTACCAAATTTTCAGAGATCATCTGGCTAGCATCATATATATATATAAATGTGCGCATTTTGTCTGTTCTTTTTTTTTTGAGTTACTTAGTTCCCAATATTAAATGAACAAAATAAAACAGAATAATTTTCAGGTTTATTCACACCTCTCCCCCTCAATTCTTTTCTTCAATCACAGTTTTCCCTGGCTGTTCGCTGCCCATGTTATCGGTCATCATATAATCCTCGACAGACCTGCTGCACATCTGCAGCGTCTTATCGTTATCGTTATCATTGTCTTGAGTCTCCTTATTTTCCTCTTCACTCTCTGGTTCCCCATTCTCATCGATAATTGTACCGACAGCAGTGTAGTTCTTATTCAGCAATATTTCCCAGCGATCAATGAAATTGGTTCGTGTCTCAACCGGAGTAATTGCAGTCTCTAGATATTCGGTTAGACTGCGTCCAGCGACACAGCTCAGAGTGCCCCTTGGACCGAATTCGTCGAAGCCCGATGAGACATCATAGATGATTTTCTTAAAGGCCACCAGAATGCGACCATCTTTTCGTCTGCCATTGTATTCGGCAAGCTCTTTCATTGTCAAGCTGATCGATTCCTGTGCTGGCTTCTTGTGCGACTCCACGTCAATTTGGTCTTCCTCTTTTTCACACTTCTTGCAGCGAGAGAAGGAAAAAAGGAATAGGGATAAAAGTAGTATCATCAAAAGGCACGCGACGTTAATGCCCGTTTCCAAGTCCAAGTCAAAGTCCATATCTTTCGGTTTATTTGTTTTTTTTAGTGTTTATTTTATATATTTTATATCAAAATAAAAAAAAAAAACGAAAATAGAAATTTTTACAATTTTTCGATGTACGAGATATGTTCTATATCAATATCGTTTGTCATCTGACTAGGCTAAGCATACAGTCGATGTGTGTACCGTACACATTAAACACGTTTCCCAAAGCCAACTTATTTGAGAAAGTTTTGAAAATTTCTTGTTCAACTATAGAGCAGATAATTGCTTTAAAATATACCCTGTAAGTGGTAACAAAAAGTAGGACACCCTTTTCCAAACTTTTCATTCAAGTAACAAATTCTGCACAAGTTCATTTGCAACCTATGCAATGCATTCATATTTGATCAATCTTTCAATAGATCGCGCCACTTTGAATTCCCTTTGCTTTCTACAGGGTATTCGCTGGTCAGTTCAACTTCCCTCTTAACTCTTTTCGGGGCTCGACACTGTTGGAAAAGCTGCACTGTGAAGAGACTACGAAACACCCAACAAATATTTGCTTTGATAACAGACAAATAAAGGCACAAGCCTTTGCTTTCTACAGGATATTCGCTGGTCAGTTTAACTTCCCTCTTAACTCTTTTCGGGGCTCGACACTGTTCGAAAAGCTGCACTGTGAAGAGACTACGAAACACCCAACAAATATTTGCTTTGATAACAGACAAATAAAGGCACAAGCACACACAGACAATCGCACACAGAGTGAAAAATGATAAGCGCCAGTGAGTATAAAGGCAAACAGTGTGAGCTCTATACGGGGTGTCACCTCAAATGGAGGAGCGCCAAGAAAACGCTGTGCAAATAAGCAAGTGTTTACACTGCGCTACATGGTGAAGGGAGGCGAATAATGTTAACTGCTTACGCAACGGTAGCTGGCTGTCTGTCTGCCTTGCTGTCTGCCTGTCAACTGGCCTAATGCATTGAATTTGATATTTGACAACAACAACAATTTCTGTACATATTTGCATAATAAAAAGAAAGCAAAAAAGAATTCTATTTTTACCACTTGACTTGGGCAAGTTGAAAATTCGACCTTGACGTTGATTGTTTGGCGAAATTTCGACACATATTGAAGGAATTTTTAAGAAAATTTATGCTTAGGTTCCGGTCGGCGGTGTCTTCTTCTGCCTGTAACATACATTTTTGGTTTGAACAAAGTTAAAATACCCTTCTACTCTATGAGTAGCGGGTATAAAAACGTATAACTTTTATTCAGGTACCAAAAAAACAAACTTGATCAGCGTGCAATAATAACATATTTTGTCACCAAATTTGGTAGTTCTAGCTCTTATAATAGCTGAGATCTAGATTTTCACGGACAGACAGACGGACATGGCTATGTCGACTCGGCTGTTGATTCTGAGCCAGAATATATATACTTTATGGGGCTCTAACAATAGCACACAGCTGATTTAAGAGACTGTCACTTCTCCACTTGTAAACTAAGTTCATTGTGAGCCATTAAAAAAATTTTAAATAAAATGCATGACCATCAATTAATGCATATTCAAAAATTAAAATAAAAGTTCTTAAAAAAAAAATAACAAGTAAGAAAGCTACAGTCGAGAGTGCTTGACTGTAATATACCCGCTACCGAGCTGTTCGTACATCATTTATTTGCGGAACAAAAAAAAAAACGGCTACAATCATATTTTGACCGTAAAAGGCTATAGACTTACAATATTTATGCAAAGTCAAAATATAAAATAAAAAAAAACACATTTTTGCACACATTTAATTTTTGATGCGGGCGGGACTCGAACCCGTAAATGCATAATAGTACTGTTCGTTTTGCAGTCCACAACTTAACCCATTTCACCACCGTACACGCACACACGATTCGGCACAATGCTGCAAGCAGCGCTGCCGGCAGCGCTGCTTGCAGCTGTGGAAAACGTTAAGCTGAATAACTTCTGTGTTTATTATCCGATTGTTACCAAATTTTCAGAGATCATCTGGCTAGCTATAGTTATCATGTAAACCGAAAATGAACAATATGGCATCAAAATTGCACTTGTTATCAATGTTTTTTCGATTTGTGGGGGCGGAAGGGGGCGTGGCCAAAATTCAAAATAAACTTAATATTAACTTAACTTAATATTTTTAAAACATTTTTAAAAGCTTTAAATATTCTTAATGAATTTTAAATAATACGCAAATTTAGGAAAAATGTGGAAATTTGACGATGACGTCACGATATGCTGCAAAGGCGCAAAGAGTGTAACTATGGAAAACGTTTAGATGAATATCTTCTGTGTTTATTGTTCGATCGGATTGTAATTTTGAAAAAAGATTTATATTGTAATTATCTATGTTTATACCAAAGCAGAAAGCCATAACTTCAATACTTTTCCTAATAATCGTAATTATCGGTTTGCGTGGGCGGTGGGCGCGACATCGAAAATTGCAAATAAACTCGATCTACCTATGGTATAACCCATGTTATGGCAACTTAACCCAGTTCACCACCGTACACGCACACACGATTCGGCACAATGCTGCAAGCATTGAAACCGAAAATGAACAATATGGCATCAAAATTCCACTTGTTATCAATGTTTTTTCGATTTACGGGGGCGGAAGGGGGCGTGGCCAAAATCCAAAATAAACTTGATCAGCGTGCAATAATAACACATTTTGTCTCCCAATTTGGTAGTACTAGCTCTTATAGTAGCTGAGATCTAGATTTTCACACGGACAGACAGACGGACAGACAGACAAACGGACAGACGGACATGGCTATATCGACTCGGCTGTTGATCCTGAGCCAGAATATATGCACTTTATGGGGTCGGAGGTGTCTCCTTCTGCCTGTTACATACATTTTCGGTTTGAACAAAGTTATAATACCCTTCTACTCTATGAGTAGCGGGTATAAAAGTTAATATTAGTTATTAGTATGAAGTGTTAATAAGTTAAGAATATAATTGTTTATATTAGGAATAGAGAACTCTAAGTTGAAAACTCTAAAAAGTTTATTATACTGATCGCAGAGAAGACGGAAATGGCCATGCAAGCTATAATTACTAGAAGAAAAGTCTAATGACAATGGCTGAAAATTACGGGTAACTCTAGAAGGAACACTTAAGTTAAGTTGCGTGAGTAAGGAAGGGGAATCGACCTCAAATCTTATAAGTGTTATGATAAACAAGACACTTAACATAATACGGCGGTTAGCTAAAGAAGAAAGGCTAATTAACAGAAGCCGATTATGATAAGGTGGTAATTCTACTCCTGGAACCCAGTTGAAACTACGTAAAGCAAAAATAAGAAACTGCTTTTGAGCAGACTCAATTCTGTCTTGATAAATTTGGGACTGCGGGGACCACACGCAAGAACCATTTTCGAGAATCGGACGTACAAGAGAAGTATAAAGTAGCTTGGTTATAAAGGGATCATTGAATTCGTTGGCGCATCTTTTAATGGAACCGAGAACTCTGAAAGCCTTGTTAACAATGTGTGTAACGTGACGATCAAATTTCAATTTCTGATCGAAGAGAATACCTAGATCATTTACTTCAGATATTCTTAAAAGTTGAGTTAAATTAAACGAATATTTCATGACGTGATGGTTTCCTCTGTAAAATGACATAACTTTACATTTAGAACAATTAAGATGTAGCAGGTTATGACTACACCAGGCAAAAAACATGTCAAGATCCATTTGAAGAAAGTTTAAAGTTTTGTCATTATATGTCAGGCAAAGTTTAACGTCATCAGCGTATAAGGATAGATGATTGTGTTAGTACAGAAGATAGGTCATTAATAAAAATGTTAAAAAGTAGAGGGCCAAGATGACTACCCTGAGGAACTCCAGATGTAACAAATGCTTTACTGAAATCAGTGTAGACCACATCAGTTTGCTTTTTCCTCCGAAATCCTTTGGTTATAATTAAGGAAAACTCAAGAAGATTTGTAGTTGTTGATCTAAATTTGACAAATCCATGCTAATAAGGGGAAAGAACGGACTTACACATATGTGTTAATTGTGCAGTCAAGATTTTTTCAAAAATTTTGGGAATAGCGGATAATTTAGAGATACACCTATAATTCTTCACATCTTGGTTAGAGCCACATTTGTGATGAGGTATAGAGAAGGAATCCTTCCATATAGGCGGAAAGTAACTCGTGGCTACGGACAAATCAAGCAACTTAAATATAGGCTTACAAATGGTATCAGCACAGAATCTAAGTATACATGAATCTAAGTATACATACCTATGTATACATATCAGGACCGGGAGAAATTACAAGCTTAGATGATTTAAGATAGCTTAGTAAAGAGATTTCGTTAATAGAAGGGCAAAAAAAAGAAGTTAGAATTATTTAAAGAATACGGGTATGATTACATAGTATAGGCTTCAGTGGAGTAAGTAGATTGAAAAAAGTCCGCAAGCGCAAGCTGAGCCCTCAGAATAAAGGGGCGGCAACAAGTCGAAAATGAACCGTAGTCCTAGCTCTTATAATAGCTGAAATCTAGATTTTCACACGGACAGACAGACGGACAGACGGACATGGCTATATCGACTCGGCTGTTGATCCTGAGCCAGAATATATATACTTTATGGGGTCGGAGGTGTCTCCTTCTGCCTGTTACATACATTTTCGGTTTGAAGATTGCGCTTACATAAGGAAAGCGCCTCAGAATACTTTTAGTAGTCAAATCAGTATATTACAACAATAAATAAAAATACATTTAAATGAATTTATTATACATACATTTTTTTTGATTATCAAACTTAACAATAAATGATTTCAATTTATATAAGCAAGTTATAAGTAAAATTATTCTATGTTCTTCGTTCACTCGTGTGGATAGCTTAGAGTTATAGCTAATAGAATCTTTCCGTAGCTAGGTAGATAACAAAATCGGCCTTTGAGCTAATAAATGATCGGATCAAAAGATATTGATGATTTGTTAAATTGGTTTCAACAAATGATGATATAACTTTTTTAACATTCGACATTGAATGCACAACTAGTGGTTGGGGATTAGATGATCGCAAAATTGAAACCGCAGTTTCATCAAGTTTTGCAAGATTTGCTATTCGTCGACGATTTGTTCTCTTTGAACATTCTGCAAAATCATTTTTCGGTCGCCCACGATCAGAACTCGTAACCATTTCTTTAGGAAAACAAGCTGGTTTCACCATAAAATTTTCTTTGGTGTTCAGCCAATTCGAATGATGTTTTGCAACATAACTGTTATTACTCTTATTATTTACCCATGAACTCTGTCGGCTGAAAAATCCTTGTTTGTAATACCAAGTTGCACTAAATAAATGACACTCTGAGTTTTTTCAAAACTCGTCCCCTTTCCAAAGATTAAATATACGCATGCATGAAAACTTACAGTTAAAGGAATCTCCTCTAAAAATAACAGAAAATAAAACTTAAAAAAAACGATATGCAAAAGTGTATATAAACAAAAACACAATCACAAATAAGGAAAACAAAAGCAACATCAATCTCTTTTATTAGTTTTTTAGACCATGGATTTTAAAAAAATACTGGTCTATTGTGTTTGTCAAAATGTGCGTAACAGCCTGAAGGATGCATCTTCGACCCCATAAAGTATATATATTCTTGCTCAGGATCACTAGCTGAGTCGATTCAGCCATGTCTGTCTGTCCGTCTGTGCGACTGTATGAACGCCTATATCGCCTACTTCCGCCCTCGCAAATCGATAAACCGTATAGCAAGCGCAATAATAAAGCTAGAATATTCAGTTTTGGTGTGAATGATAACTATCACCACCTAAACGATCGCTGAAAATTTGGCTCCGATCGAATAATGAACATAAGTTATTCAACGTTTCATATAGATTTGCACTGCGCCCACTGCAAGCAAGCAAACAGTGTTTTTTCCAAGGAGTGTTTTTTTTTCAACTGCTTGGACTGTTTGGCGTCTAACTGAAAATTATATGTGTTGTTTATTATTTTTTTTCCTTTTGAAAAACACGTTTACCAATAACAGTTTTCTAAATTTGATTTTTTTCATAAACTTGAAAAATCCATGGTCTTATACAGTCAACACTTGACTGTAGCCGTTCTTCCTTGTTTTCTTATAATTTGTCAATGTTTTTTTTCCAACTGCTTGGACTGTTTGGCGTCTAACTGAAAATTATATGTGTGTTATTTTTTTCCTTTTGAAAAACACGTTTACCAATAACAGTTTTCTAAATTTGATTTTCTTCATAACCTTGAAAAATCCATGGTCTTATACAGTCAACACTTGACTGTAGCCGTTCTTACTTGTTTTCTTATAATTTATCAATGCAGATTTACCGACTACATAATAGAATCGGATGTGTCCATGGCTCACTAGAATACATCTGTAAATTTATTTATTCTAGTAGCATTCCTTGCGTGGTGGATTCGATCGGACTAATAAAATTTGTTACGGGACTCAGCACCCTCCTCTCCAAAATATTCAACGTAAGCACAGTGTTTTCTAAGATGTCTGCTGAATGGATGTATTTCTAGTGCACGGTTGCAGTCATGGGCAGCCACGGGTATTCTTCGATTATTATTTGCGCAGTATTACATGTTGACATGATAGGCATATGAGGAACCCTCCAACTTTCGGCAAGAACTGCGAGTTTATCTCTTGAAACCATTATTCTCTCTTTTTATACCATTCGACCATTAAAAATGGTCAAAAGTGGTATACTAAGTTTGCGCAAAACTATATAACAGGCAGAAGACATGGCAGACCCCATAAACTATATATAATTTGGCTCAGGATCAACCGCCGAATCGATTGAGCCATGTCCGTCTGTCCGCCTGTCTGTCTGTCCGTCTGTCTGTCTGTCCGTCTGTCTGTATGAACGTCGAGATCTCAGCTATTACAGCTTGAGACACCAAATTTGACATGATGGTTCCTGTATACCATACGCAGATCAAGTTTATTTTAAATTTGGGGTGTCACGCCCACCGCCCACGCAAATCGCTAATTTACGAATATTAAGGAAAGTATTACAGTTACAAACACCAAATTTGGCATGATGGTTCCTATAAAACATGCGCAGATGAAATTTATTTTAAATTTTAAGTGCCATGCCCACCGCCCACTCAAATCGATAATTTACGAATATTAAGGAAAGTATTTAAGTTACAAATTTCTGCTTTGGAACACGTAAAGATGCTGATAATTTGCATCCATTCCAAAAATTAAAATCCGATCGGGCAATAAATACAGAAGTTATTAAAGAAAACGTTTTTCATAGTTCCGTTGCCAGCGGCAATACAGCATAACGTCTGTATTGTTTTAGCTTTTGTGTGTGTGTCTGCATGTGTGTGTGAAAGCGAGTTAGTACTAGTTAGTGCAACTACGAAGTTGGTCGAATGGTATCTTACGGTCGGTGGCGCTCGACTGTAGCTTTCCTTACTTGTTTTAAATTATTTTTATACCCGGCATGCAAAATATATATTCAAATAAAAATATTTTCAAATAAAATCCACGAATGTAAAGGACTTAATCCATATTTCAAATTGTCCATTAAGGGTAAAAACTTTTGGCATTTGAAAGATTTGTTGTTGGGTAAGTCCAAAGGATTTCCATCGCAAATCGGACAAATTTGTGCGTTTGTTAATACGCTAAACACTTTTCCATCTATGACTGTTAGAAATAACTGAAACTTTATGTATACAAATTGTCCGTTTCTCATGATTATTTTGATGCTCTATAATTCCGTAATCTGCTAACCAAATGAACGCCACCTTTGATCTCCTTCATAAATTCTAACTTTAAGGGCCTGCAAAATCTAATGGACTGCGGCGCTTTGTTGACACAAAGTACGTTCCCTGATGCATCTGCAAGCCTTAAAGGTTTGACAGTCGTGGCAACAAAAGGGGGAATCTGCAGACGAAGATTGCCGTCCAAAATATTTTTGATTGTATTTCGACTGACGCGAACATCCATTAAACCCAAAGCTGAGGATTAATTATTAAATTTGTTTTTTGCTCCAACATAATGCTTCCTATTACTGTTTGTTGTAGGAGTGTTAGTCGAGCAGCAGTTTGGCCAAGAAGGTTTTGTAGAGGTACTTTTACTGTTGTTTCATTGATTGATATTTTAATGGGTTTTATTGAACCGCAGACGTTATCAGACGTGTTTTTGTTTTGTGCTACGGGAACTATCAGTTATCGTCGTTAGCTACTGTGAAACTTCAACTATAAATAAACTTTCTAAATTATCGAGAGGACGCTTAAGCGATGCAAACTCGCAAAACTTCTTGTACATTCTTTATTATTGTGTTACCAAAATTACAATCAAAATTTGAATCTACAAACAAAATCTTAAAAGTGCGCGAGTTAACATGCCCCTCTCCCCGGCCACAGGGAAACAACATCGACCCGGCAACAAATCCAGAGAGGAGTTTCAACGAAGATCGCCAACACGAACTCGGGCCGATCGCCAACACGATCGGTGAGTGAACACACTCGGCCGAAGAGACATTTTGCCTAAGCATACAACTTTTTGTAATAAAGAGATTCATTCTCGTTTCATACCCCGAACTACACAGTTGTTTTTTTTTTTGAAAGCTTTTCCTCCCCCGGCCACAGGATTGTAACTGGCGCAGCCGGACTACGGACAAAGGATTAACAATGCCCACTACGCTTATCGTTCTAATTCTAAAGAGGTGATGAACATGTGACGGCAGTGGTTGTGGGGATTTTAGTAGTGAGTGGTGAAATAATAAATTAAATTAAAAAGTTATTGAAACATAACGAAGTCCAAGTGCAAATAAAACAAAAGAAACAAACAAAACCAAGTTCAAATTGCTTCACAGGCGACCGTATATGTGTACATCAACCTCTGATAAGGCACCGGGATCGCTTGTGCGGGACAATTTACAACAATTATACAAACAAGTTGCTGCGTGTGATGACCGTATAAGTGTACATCAATCGCTGATAAGGCACCGGGATCATCCATACACCCCAACTCATAAAATGATACCAATAAAAAAAAAAAAAAAAAAAAAAAAAAAAAAAAAAAAAAAAAAAAAAGAAAAATTTGACATATCAAACTGCTGTGCGTGGTGACCGTTTGTATGTGGTTGGTTATTTCACCAGAATAGTAATTTCATCCCTATGGTAATATTGCATCAGCCCATATTTGCATTTGTATGTGGTTGGTATGCTTTTTGGTTATTTCACCAGAATAGTAATTTCATCACTATAGTAATATGGGATCAGCCCATCTTTGCATTGCGAATGGTTTTTGTAGTTCTGTAGTTCCGAGAACAACTGTTTTGCGCGGCGGTAGGTTGGCGCCGCTGTCGCTGACTGCGAGTTGTTATATAAAAAAAGAAGTGGTAAAGAGCTAGATCAGTCGAATATTAGACTTCATTGTGACCAGCACTCGCTGCGCAAGAAGTGGTAAAGAACTAAATAAGCCGAATATTAGACTTCATTGTGACCAGAACTCGCTGCGCAAGAAGTGAATATATACATCAGTCGCCGCCAAGGCAACGGGATCCTCCGCACAGTGATTTAAAATAAATAAATGTGAGTTGTGTGATTAACGACCGAATATGTGTACAACAATCGTTGTTAAGGCACCGGGATCGTTTTTTATTTATCAATTTACATGAACGCAAATTTATTTTACAAATAAAAAAAAATATAATAATAATAAAACCTGGACAATTATTATTCATAACAATAAAAAAATAAAATAATAAATAAAAAATAAATATATACACAGTGATACAGTTTCCTTCGGCAAATCAAGTAAGCATGTATGTGTTTGTGTTGCGCCGCTTGTAAAATTCTTACGACGTCGGCGCATCACTGTACATTGGCTGCCGCCAAGAGCTGATGTCGCGCCAGAGTGGCGGCGCATGCTTGACGCCGCGTTCGCTTGTACACTGTTGAATTCTTTTACACACCACGCACTGCGAGAATAGAACCACTTCAAAAAAAAAAAATATATATATATATATATAAATAAAAGCAATAAAATTAATTAAAGAAAAAGAACAAACAATCCACAAACAACTTGACGTCTATTGTTGTCACATGTTCACTAACCTCTAAAATACACTCTATTGAATACTTATTTAATTCATGCATTACAGCTAAAGTCGAAAACAAACAAAAAACTACAAAGGTGGAAGAAAGCACAGCTGTACTTCACGAATGACATACAATTAACACTAAACACCGGGAAACAAGGAAAAGAGGAAACAGCGTAACGGACACACACATACAGGTTTTCTTTTTGTTCGGAAAGAATACACACATATTAAAATACACATTCAAACATAGATACATATACATAGTATCACAAAATATAATACAATATATTACTACATTAATATACAAACGAAAACAAAACAAACAAAAAAAACACCAAAAATTTTCCCTATAAAAAGGCACAAACATTTTTCTTTAACGAACTTAGGGAAGCCAAAAATAACACTAATTCATTATAAAATAGGATAAGCTACAATATAGACACTGTCTGATTATATAAACGAAGTAGTCGATGGCCATTAGCCAGTAAATTAAACATTGTCCCAAAACTGTTATTTCATAAGGAACAAATAATAATATAAGATAGATTATAAGTAAACAAGATGTAACGTTTATAAACACAAAACTCATGTTTAACATTAAGATACCCATTTAAAAAAAAAACTGTCAAATTCAAAATGTCGTCGGAGTTCGTGGCATACACCAACAACACGCCACCTAATCACCTTTCTCCGATCCGGCCATTCCCCTCATGGCCTTCTCTTCGGACTGGGGGGGGAGGAGTTAACATGCCCCTCTCCCCGGCCACAGGGAAACAACATCGACCCGGCAACAAATCCAGAGCCGAGGAGTTTCAACGAAGATCGCCAACACGAACTCGGGCCGATCGCCAACACAATCGGTGAGTGAACACACTCGGCCGAAGAGACATTTTGCCTAAGCATACAACTTTTTGTAATAAAGAGATTCATTCTCGTTTCATACCACGAACTACACAGATGTTTTTTTGAAAGCTTTTCCTCCCCCGGCCACAGGATTGTAACTCCCGCAGCTATGAGACAACGCGATATTCGTGCTCAGAGACAAAATGAGCAAGACGAGTGTCAGCTCTCATTGCACCGTAACAATGCGTATTTTGCAATCGTGTCCCCTCACCCCGAAAATCGGCAGTAGCTTGATCATTAGTTGCTTTGTTATTTAAAAAAAAAAGATTAGATGGGAATTTATTAGTTTTACGTTTCAAATTAAACAAGTAAGAAAGCTACAGTCCAGTGGGCTCGACTGTAATATACCCACTACCCAGCTGCTCGTACATTATTTATTTGCGGAACAAAAAAACGGCTACAATCATATTTTGACCGTAAAAGGCTATGTACTTATAATATTTATGCAGTCAAAATATAAAATAAAAAAAAAAAAACATTTTTGCACACATTTAATTTTAATATGGAAAACGTTAAGCTGAATAACTTCTGTGTTTATTATCCGGTTGTTACCAAATTTTCAGAGATCATCTGGCTAGCTATAGTTATCATGTAAACCGAAAATGAACAATATGGCATCAAAATTGCACTTGTTATCAATGTTTTTTCGATTTGCGGGGGCGGAAGGGGGCGTGGCCAAAATCCAAAATAAACTTGATCAGCGTGCAATAATAACACATATTGTCACCAAATTTGGTTGTCCTAGCTCTTATAATAGCTGAGATCTAGATTTTCACACGGACAGACAGACGGACTGACGGACATGGCTATATCGACTCGGCTGTTGATCCTGAGACAAAATATATATACTTTATAGGGTCGGAGGTGTCTCCTTCTGCCTGTTACATACATTTTCGGTTTGAACAAAGTTATAATACCCTTCTACTCTATGAGTAGCGGGTATAAAAGTTAATATTAGTTATTAGTATGAAGTGTTAATAAGTTAAGAATATAATTGTATATATTAGGAATAGAGAACTCTAAGTTGAAAACTCTAAAAAGTTTATTATACTGATCGCAGAGAAGACGGAAATGGTCATGCAAGCTATAATTACTAGAAGAAAAGTCTAATGACAATGGCTGAAAATTACGGGTAACTCTAGAAGGAACACTAAAGTTAAGTTGCGTATGTAAGGAAGGGGAATCGACCTCAAATCTTATAAGTGTTATGATAAACAAGACACTTAACATAATACGGTGGTTAGCTAAAGAAGAAAGGCTAATTAAAAGAAGCCGATTATGATAAGGTGGTAATTCTACTCCTGGAACCCAGTTGAAACTACGTAAAGCAAAAATAAGAAACTGCTTTTGAGCAGAGTCAATTCTGTCTTGATAAATTTGGTACTGCGGGGACCACACGCAAGAACCATTTTCGAGAATCGAACGTACAAGAGAAGTATAAAGTAGCTTGGTTATAAAGGGATCATTGAATTCGTTGGCGCATCTTTTAATGGAACCGAGAACACGGAAAGCCTTGTTAACAATGTGTGTAACGTGGCGATCAAATTTCAATTTCTGATCGAAGAGAATACCTAGATCATTTACTTCAGATATTCTTAAAAGTTGAGTTAAATTAAAGGAATAGTTGACGTGATGGTTTCCTCTGTAAAATGACATAACTTTACATTTAGAACAATTAAGATGTAGCAGGTTATGACTACACCAGGCAAAAAACATGTCAAGATCCATTTGAAGAAAGTTTAAAGTTTTGTCATTATATGTCAGGCAAAGTTTAACGTCATCAGCGTACATAAGGATAGATGATTGTGTTAGTACAGAAGATAGGTCATTAATAAAAATGTTAAAAAGTAGAGGGCCAAGATGACTACCCTTAGGAACTCCAGATGTAACAAATATAAGCTTAGATTGTCAAGAGTTAAAAAGGACTCTTTGCGTCCTCTTAGTTGAATAATTAGATATCCACAAAATAAGTTTTTGAGGAAATCCATTGAGATCAAATTTATGAAGCAATAAGTTATGATTAACGGAGTCAAATGCTTTACTGAAATTGGTGTAGACCACATCAGTTTGCATTTTCCTCCGAAATCCTTTGGTTATAATTAAGGAAAACTCAAAAGATTTGTAGTTGTGGATCTAAATTTGACAAATCCATGCTGATAAGGGGAAAGAACGGACATACACATATGTGTTAATTGTGCAGTCAAGATTTTTTCAAAAATTTTAGGAATAGCGGATAATTTAGAGATACACCTATAATTCTTCACATCTTGGTTAGAGCCGCATTTGTGAAAAGGTATAGAGAAGGAATCCTTCCATATAGGCGGAAAGTAACTCGTGGCTACGGACAAATCAAGCAACTTAAATATAGGCTTACAAATGGTATCAGCACAGAATCTAAATATACATGAATTTAAGTATACATATCTATGTATACATATCAGGACCGGGAGAAATTACAAGCTTAGATGATTTAAGATAACTTAGTAAAGAGATTTCGTTAATAGAAGGGCAAAAAAAGAAGTTAGAATTATTTAAAGAATACGGGTATGATTACATAGTATAGGCTTCAGTGGAGTAAGTAGATTGAAAAAAGTCCGCAAGCAAATCAGCCGATCGTTACCAAAATTTCAGAGATCATCTGGCTAGCTATAGTTATCATGTAAAATGAAAATGAACAATATGGCATCAAAATTGCACTTGTTATCAATGTTTTTTCGATTTGCGGGGGCGGAAGGGGGCGTTGCCAAAATCCAAAATAAACTTGACCAGCGTGCAATAATAACACATATTGTCACCAAATTTGGTTGTCCTAGCTCTTATAATAGCTGAGATCTAGATTTTCACACGGACAGACAGACGGACAGACGGACATGGCTATATCGACTCGGCTGTTGATCCTGAGCCAGAATATATATACTTTATGGGGTCGGAGGTGTCTCCATCTGCCTATTACATACATTTTCGGTTTGAACAAAGTTATAATACCCTTCTACTCTATGAGTAGCGGGTATAAAAAAAAATCATTTTTGCACACATTTAATTTTTGATGCGGGCGGGAGTCGAACCCGTAAATGCATAATAGTACTGTTCGTTTTGCAGTCCACAACTTAACCCATTTCATCACCGTACACGCACACACGAATCGGCACAATGCTGCAAGCAGCGCTGCCGGCAGCGCTGCTTACAGCTATGAAAAACGTTAAGCTGAATAACTTCTGTGTTTATTATCCGATTGTTACCAAAAAAAATGCAAAATTTTGCATTGTAAGGCATTCTTATTATTTCCTGTACAAATAAAGAATTTGCGCTGCCGGCAGCGCTGCTTACAGTTACGGAAAACGTTACGCTGAATAACTTCTGTGTTTATTATCCGATTGTTACCAAATTTTCAGAGATTATCTGGCTAGCTATAGTTATCATGTAGTCCGGAAATGAACAATATGGCATCAAAATTGCGCTTGTAATCAATTTTTTTCGATTTACAGGGGCGAAAGGGGGCGTGTCCAAAATCCAAAATAAACTTGATCAGCGTGCAATAATAACACATTTTGTCTCTAAATTTGGTAGTACTAGCTCTTATAATAGCTGAGATCTAGATTTTCACACGGACAGACAGACGGACAGACAGACAGACGGACATGGCTATATCGACTCGGCTGTTGATCCTGAGACAAAATATATATACTTTATAGGGTCGGAGGTGTCTCCTTCTGCCTGTTACATACATTTTCGGTTTGAACAAAGTTATAATACCCTTCTACTCTATGAGTAGCGGGTATAAAAGTTAATATTAGTTATTAGTATGAAGTGTTAATAAGTTAAGAATATAATTGTATATATTAGGAATAGAGAACTCTAAGTTGAAAACTCTAAAAAGTTTATTATACTGATCGCAGAGAAGACGGAAATGGTCATGCAAGCTATAATTACTAGAAGAAAAGTCTAATGACAATGGCTGAAAATTACGGGTAACTCTAGAAGGAACACTAAAGTTAAGTTGCGTATGTAAGGAAGGGGAATCGACCTCAAATCTTATAAGTGTTATGATAAACAAGACACTTAACATAATACGGTGGTTAGCTAAAGAAGAAAGGCTAATTAAAAGAAGCCGATTATGATAAGGTGGTAATTCTACTCCTGGAACCCAGTTGAAACTACGTAAAGCAAAAATAAGAAACTGCTTTTGAGCAGAGTCAATTCTGTCTTGATAAATTTGGTACTGCGGGGACCACACGCAAGAACCATTTTCGAGAATCGAACGTACAAGAGAAGTATAAAGTAGCTTGGTTATAAAGGGATCATTGAATTCGTTGGCGCATCTTTTAATGGAACCGAGAACACGGAAAGCCTTGTTAACAATGTGTGTAACGTGGCGATCAAATTTCAATTTCTGATCGAAGAGAATACCTAGATCATTTACTTCAGATATTCTTAAAAGTTGAGTTAAATTAAAGGAATAGTTGACGTGATGGTTTCCTCTGTAAAATGACATAACTTTACATTTAGAACAATTAAGATGTAGCAGGTTATGACTACACCAGGCAAAAAACATGTCAAGATCCATTTGAAGAAAGTTTAAAGTTTTGTCATTATATGTCAGGCAAAGTTTAACGTCATCAGCGTACATAAGGATAGATGATTGTGTTAGTACAGAAGATAGGTCATTAATAAAAATGTTAAAAAGTAGAGGGCCAAGATGACTACCCTTAGGAACTCCAGATGTAACAAATATAAGCTTAGATTGTCAAGAGTTAAAAAGGACTCTTTGCGTCCTCTTAGTTGAATAATTAGATATCCACAAAATAAGTTTTTGAGGAAATCCATTGAGATCAAATTTATGAAGCAATAAGTTATGATTAACGGAGTCAAATGCTTTACTGAAATTGGTGTAGACCACATCAGTTTGCATTTTCCTCCGAAATCCTTTGGTTATAATTAAGGAAAACTCAAAAAGATTTGTAGTTGTGGATCTAAATTTGACAAATCCATGCTGATAAGGGGAAAGAACGGACATACACATATGTGTTAATTGTGCAGTCAAGATTTTTTCAAAAATTTTAGGAATAGCGGATAATTTAGAGATACACCTATAATTCTTCACATCTTGGTTAGAGCCGCATTTGTGAAAAGGTATAGAGAAGGAATCCTTCCATATAGGCGGAAAGTAACTCGTGGCTACGGACAAATCAAGCAACTTAAATATAGGCTTACAAATGGTATCAGCACAGAATCTAAGTATTCATGAATCTAAGTATACATATCTATGTATACATATCCGGACCGGGAGAAATTACAAGCTTAGATGATTTAAGATAGCTTAGTAAAGAGATTTCGTTAATAGAAGGGCAAAAAAAGAAGTTAGAATTATTTAAAGAATACGGGTATGATTACATAGTATAGGCTTCAGTGGAGTAAGTAGATTGAAAAAAGTCCGCAAGCAAATCAGCCGATTGTTACCAAAATTTCAGAGATCATCTGGCTAGCTATAGTTATCATGTAAACCGAAAATGAACAATATGGCATCAAAATTGCACTTGTTATCAATGTTTTTTCGATTTGCGGGGGCGGAAGGGGGCGTTGCCAAAATCCAAAATAAACTTGACCAGCGTGCAATAATAACACATATTGTCACCAAATTTGGTTGTCCTAGCTCTTATAATAGCTGAGATCTAGATTTTCACACGGACAGACAGACGGACAGACGGACATGGCTATATCGACTCGGCTGCCGGCAGCGCTGCTTACAGCTATGAAAAACGTTAAGCTGAATAACTTCTGTGTTTATTATCCGATTGTTACCAAATTTTCAGAGATCATCTGGCTAGCTATAGTTATCATGTAAACCGAAAATGAACAATATGGCATCAAAATTGCACTTATTATCAAGGTTTTTTAATTTGCGGGGGCGGAAGGGGGCGTGGCCAAAATCCAAAATAAACTTGATCAGCGTGCAATAATAACACATTTTGTCACCAAATTTGGTAGTTCTAGCTCTTATAATAGCTGAGATCTAGATTTTCACACGGACAGACAGACGGACAGACAGACATGGCTATATCGACTCGGCTGTTGATCCTGACCCAGAATATATATACTTTATGGGGTCGCTGCCGGCAGCGCTGCTTGCAGCATTGTGCCGAATCGTGTGTGCGTGTACGGTGGTGAAATGGGTTAAGTTGTGGACTGCAAAACGAACAGTACTATTATGCATTTACGGGTTCGAGTCCCGCCCGCATCAAAAATTAAATGTGTGCAAAAATGTTTTTATTTTTTTTATACCCGCTACTCAAAGAGTAGAAGGGTATTATAACTTTGTTCAAACCGAAAATGAATGTAACAGGCAGAAGGAGACACCTCCGACCCCATAAAGTATATATATTCTGGCTCAAGATCAACAGCCGAGTCGATATAGCCATGTCCGTCTGTCCGTCTGTCCGTCTGTACGTCTAGATCTCAGCTATTACAAAAGGTAGAGACACCTAATTTCCTGTATACCATAGGTAGATCGAGTTTATTTTCAATTTTCGATGTCGCGCCCACCGCCCACGCAGAACGATAATTACGATTATTAGGAAAAGTATTGAAGTTATGGCTTTCTGGTATAAACATAGATAATTACAATATAAATCTATTTTCAAAATTACAATCCGATCGAACAATAAACACAGAAGATATTCATCTAAACGTTTTCCATAGTTACACTCTTTGCGCCTTTGCAGCATATCGTGACGTCATCGTCAAATTTCCACATTTTTCCTAAATTTGCGTATTATTTAAAATTCATTAAGAATATTTAAAGCTTTTAAAAATGTTTTAAAAATATTAACTGTAAATTTTCTTAATTTCAAAATATTTAAAAATTTCTATAATTTATTAAAATTTTTTTTTTATACTTCCCACTTTTCCAAAGTCCCATAATTTTTAAAATTGCTTATCAATGAAAAAGGGATTAACTCTTTGATTCCCTTTTGATTTTTTTTGCCTTTCTTATCATTTCTAATATTCTAATATTCTATTCTAATATTCAGTTACCACTGTATTTAGTTAGTGGTTTCGGCACCTTTAGCAGTAAGAGATGTTGTGCCAGCGCTGACACTTTTGATTGAATTCCCAGCAGCATGCGTTGCAAGACTCCCCATACAGCGCCAACTGCCTACGCCAACTACCTGTGCCTGCATCTGCGTGTACGTCGGCGTCGATTGTAATCAACACGCTGGGATCAATCAGCAAACTTTAAAACTGAACGCCACACAGCAGTCAGCTCGAATGAATCCATCAAACGTATCAATCATGATGACAGGTCACAGTGCGAGCACAGTATAACTGGAAAAGACCAGGCCAGACCAGACACAGGCAGGACCAGGCAACAGGCAGCAGGTCCAGTTTTAGCTTTTACTAACATGTCTGTGAAACGTCTCAGTTGTTGTTTTTGTTGTAGTTGGCGTTGCCTCACTTGTGAAGTCTCCACGCGCGTTGCGCCCATTAAATTCGAATAATCTTAGTTGTTGTTGCTTTTTATACCCGCTACTCATAGAGTAGAAGGGTATTATAACTTTGTTCAAACCGAAAATGTATGTAACAGGCAGAAGGAGACACCTCCGACCCCATAAAGTATATATATTCTGGCTCAGGATTAACAGCCGAGTCGATATAGTTTATTTTGGATTCTGGCCACGCCCCCTTCCGCCCCCACAAATCGAAAAAACATTGATAACAAGTGCAATTTTGATGCCATATTGTTCATTTTCAGTTTACATCATAACTATAGCTAGCCAGATGATTTGGTAACAATCGGATAATAAACACAGAAGTTATTCAGCTTAACGTTTTCCACAGCTGTAAGCAGCGCTGCCGGCAGCGCTGCTTGCAGCTTTGTGCCGAATCGTGTGTGCGTGTACGGTGGTGAAATGGGTTAAGTTGTGGACAGCAAAACGAACAGTACTATTATGCATTTACGGGTTCGAGTCCCGCCCGCATCAAAAATTAAATGTGTGCAAAAATGTTTTTTTTTTTATTTTATATTTTGACTTTGCATAAATATTATAAGTCCATAGCCTTTTACGGTCAAAATATGATTGTAGCCGTTTTTTTGTTCCGCAAATAAATTATGTACAAGCAGCTGGGTAGCGGGTATATTACAGTCGAGCACAATCGACTGTAGCTTTCTTACTTCTTTTTTATTTACAGGGGCGGAAGAGGGCGTGACCGAAATCCAAAATAAACTTGATCAGCGTGCAATAATAACACATATTGTCACCAAATTTGGTTGTCCTAGCTCTTATAATAGCTGAGATCTAGATTTTCACGGACAGACAGACGGACAGACGGACATGGCTATATCGACTCGGCTGTTGATCCTGAGCCAGAATATATATACTTTATGGGGTCGGACGTGTCTCCTTCTGCCTGTTACATACATTTTCGGTTTGAACAAAGTTATAATACCCTTCTACTCTATGAGTAGCGGGTATAAAAATATAATTATTTGCACACATTTAATTTTTGATGCGGGTGGGACGCGAACCCATAAATGCATAATAGTTCTGTTCGCTATGCAGTCCACAACTTAATCCATTTCACCACCGTACACGCATACACTATTCGGCACAATGCTGCAAGCAGCGCTGCCGGCAAAAGGAGTAAAAAGTATTGAAAACGTATAACTTTTATTCAGGTACCACAAAAATTCAAGATTTATCACTTAAACAGTAAAAATAATTCTATCTGTTGAAGACTATAAATCGAATATCTGTATGTGAAAAACGATATGTGCCCTTTTAATACCTCTTTATATACTTGAATGGAAAGTAGCACTCTAACTTTTGATAAATTTTGTTAAAAAACAAGTAAGAAAGCTACAGTCGAGAGTCCTCGACTGTAATATACCCGCTACCCAGCTGCTCGTACATCATTTATTTGCGGAACAAAAAAAAAAAAACGGCTACAATCATATTTTTACCGTAAAAGGCTATGGACTTACAATATTTATGCAAAGTGAAATTCTAAAATAAAAAAAAAAAAATATTTTTGCACACATTCAATTTTTGATGCGGGCGGGACTCGAACCCGTAAATGCATAATAAAAGTGTTCATTTTGCAGTCCACAACTTAACCCATTTCACCACCCTACACGCACACACTATTCGGCACAATGCTGCAAGCAGCGCTGCCAGCAGCGATGGAAAACGTTAAGCTGCATAACGTCTGTGTTTATTATCCGATTGTTACCAAATTTTCAGAGATCATCTGGCTAGCCATAGTTATCATGTAAACCGAAAATGAACAATATGGCATCAAAATTGCGCTTGTAATCAATTTTTTTCGATTTACAGGGGCGGAAGGGGGCGTGGCCAAAATCCAAAAAAAACTTGATCAGCGTGCAATAACACATTTTGTTACCAAATTTGGTAGTTCTAGCTTTTATAATAGCTGAGATCTAGAATTTCACACGGACAGACAGACGGACAGACAGACAGACGGACAGACGGACATGGCTATATCGACTCGGCTGTTGATCCTGAGCCAGAATATATATACTTTATGGGGTCGGACGTGTCTCCTTCTGCCTGTTACATACATTTTCGGTTTGAACAAAGTTATAATACCCTTCTACTATATGAGTAGCGGGTATAAAATGCTTAAGCGGCATGAACTGGTAATCGAACTACGGGCCTGTCGGTTCAGGAGTTCATCGCTTTTCCACTAAGCTACTGACGCTGTTATCCAACAACTGCAAAAATTTGCATTGTAAGACATTCTTATTACTTCCTGTACAAATAAAGAATTTGCGCTGCCGGCAGCGCTGCTTACAGCTACTGAAAACGTTAAGCTGAATAACTTCTGTATTTATTATCCGATTGTTTTCCAAATTTTCAGAGATCATCTGGCTAGCTATAGTTATCATGTAATCCGAAAATGAACAATATGGCATAAAAATTGCACTTGTTATCAATGTTTTTCGATTTGCGGGGGCGGAAGGGGGCGTGGCCAAAATCCAAAATAAACTTGATCAGCGTGCAATAATAACACATATTTTCACGAAATTTGGGTGTCCTACCTCTTATAATAGCTGAGATCTAGATTTTCACACGGACAGACAGACGGACAGACGGACATGGCTATATCGACTCGGCTGTAGATTCTGAGCCAGAAGATATATACTTTATGGGGTCGGAGGTGTCTCCTTCTGCCTGTTACATACATTTTCGGTTTGAACAAAGTTATAATACCCTTCTACTGTATGAGTAGCGGGTATACAAATATTTTTGCACACATTTAATTTTTGATGCGGGCGGGACTCGAACCCGTAAATGCAAAATAGTACTGTTCATTTTGCAGTCCACAACATAACCCATTTCACCACCCTACACGCACACACTACTCGGCAGAATGCTGCAAGCAGCGCTGCTGGCAGCGCTGCTTACAGCTATGGAAAAAGTTAAGCTGCATAACGTCTGTGTTTATTATCCGATTGTTACCAAATTTTCAGAGATCACCTGGCTAGCTATAGTTATCATATAAACCGAAAATGAAGAACATGGCATCAAAATTGCGCTTCTAATCAAGTTTTTTCGATTTGCGGGGGCGGAAGGGAGCGTGGCCGAAATCCAAAATAAACTTGATCAGCGTGCAATAATAACACATTTTATCACTAAATGTGGTAGTTCTAGCTATTATAATAGCTGAGATCTAGATTTTCACACGGACAGACAGACGGACAGACGGACAGACAGACAGACGGACAAACGGACATGGCTATATAGACTCGGCTGTTGATCCTGAGCCAGAATATATATACTTTATGGGGTCGGACGTGTCTCCTTCTGCCTGTTACATACATTTTCGGTTTGAACAAAGTTATAATACCCTTCTACTCTATGAGTAGCGGGTATATAAAACAAAAAAATATTTTTGCACACATTTAATTTTTGATGCGGGCGGGACTCGAACCGTACTGTTCATTTTGCAGTCCACAACTTAACCCATTTCACCACCCTACACGCACACACTACTCGGCACACTGCTGCCAGCAGCGCTGCTGGCAGCGCTGCTTACAGGTATGGAAAATGTTAAGCTGAATAACTTCTGTGTTTATTATCCGATTGTTCCCAAATTTTTAGAGATCATCTGGCTAGCTATAGTTATCATGTAAACCGAATATGAACAATATGGCAACAAAATTGCGCTTGTAATCAATTTTTTTCGATTTACAGGGGCGGAAGAGGGCGTGGCCAAAATCCAAAATAAACTTGATCAGCGTGCAATAACACATTTTGTTACCAAATTTGGTAGTTCTAGCTTTTATAATAGCTGAGATCTAGATTTTCACACGGACAGACAGACGGACAGACGGACAGATAGCCAGACGGACAGACGGACATGGCTATATCGACTCGGCTGTTGATCCTGACCCAGAATAAATATACTTTATGGGGTCGGACGTGTCTCCTTCTGCCTGTTACATACATTTTCGGTTTGAACAAAGTTATAATACCCTTCTACTCTATGAGTAGCGGGTATAAAAACGACGGATAGGTTCTATGACATCTATACGATGTATCGGTCCGTACCGGCTCGTTCCGACTTATTTACAGCGAGCAGCAATAAGAAACATGTATACAAAGTTTCATGACGGTAGCTCAAAAAGGGAGGCAAAAACTTTTCTTTGCAAAAAATAAGAAAAGTTCGATCTTCCGCACCATGACACGTATGCATGCGGAATCGAACCTTGGACCCATTACCTCAGAGGTCCACCACTTTTCCATTCGGTCATTAAGCCATTACGCAAATTTTTTCAAAGTTACATTTTGAGACGATTTGGAAAAAAGTCTGAATGCATGATGTGTGTTGTTGTTGCTATTTATTCTCATAACTTAAACATACAATTAAATAAAAAACAAGTAAGAAAGCTACAGTCGAGTGTGCTCGATTGTAATATACCCGCTACCCAGCTGCTTGTACATAATTTATTTGCGGAACAAAAAAACGGCTACAATCATATTTTGACCGTAAAAGGCTATGGACTTATAATATTTATGCAAAGTCAAAATATAAAATAAAACAAGTAAGAAAGCTACAGTCGAGTGTTCGGCACAATGCTGCAAGCAGCGCTATGGAAAACGTTAAGCTGAATAACTTCTGTGTTTATTATCCGATTGTTACCAAATTTTCAGAGGTCATCTGGCTAGCCATATTTATCATGTAACCCGAAAATGAACAAAATTGCGCTTGTAATCAATTTTTTTTCGATTTACAGGGGCGGAAGGGGTGCTGCCAAAATCCAAAATAAATTTGATCAGCGTGCAATAATAACACATTTTGTCACCAAATTTGGTAGTCCTAGCTCTTATAATAGCTGAAATCTAGATTTTCACACGGACAGACAGACGGACAGACGGACAGACAGACAGACGGACAGACGAACATGGCTGTATCGACTCGGCTGTTAATCCTGAGCCAGAATATATACTTTATGGGGTCGGAGGTGTCTCCTTCTGCCTGTTACATACATTTTCGGTTTGAACAAAGTTATAAAACCCTTCTACTCTATGAGTAGCGGGTATAAAAAAACAACATTTTTGCACACATTTAACTTTTGATGCGGGCAGGACTCGAACCCGTAAATGCATAATAGTACTGTTCGTTTTGCAGTCCACAACTTAACCCATTTCACCACCCTACACGCACACACTACTCGGCACACTGCTGCCAGCAGCGCTGCTGGCAGCGCTGCTTACAGGTATGGAAAATGTTAAGCTGAATAACTTCTGTGTTTATTATCCGATTGTTCCCAAATTTTTAGAGATCATCTGGCTAGCTATAGTTATCATGTAAACCGAATATGAACAATATGGCAACAAAATTCCGCTTGTAATCAATTTTTTTCGATTTACAGGGGCGGAAGAGGGCGTGGCCAAAATCCAAAATAAATTTGATCAGCGTGCAATAATAACACATTTTGTCACCAAATTTGGTAGTCCTAGCTCTTATAATAGCTGAAATCTAGATTTTCACACGGACAGACAGACGGACAGACGGACAGACAGACAGACGGACAGACGGACATGGCTATATCGACTCGGCTGTTGATCCTGACCCAGAATAAATATACTTTATGGGGTCGGACGTGTCTCCTTCTGCCTGTTACATACATTTTCGGTTTGAACAAAGTTATAATACCCTTCTACTCTATGAGTAGCGGGTATAAAAACGACGGATAGGTTCTATGACATCTATACGATGTATCGGTCCGTACCGGCTCGTTCCGACTTATTTACAGCGAGCAGCAATAAGAAACATGTATACAAAGTTTCATGACGGTAGCTCAAAAAGGGAGGCAAAAACTTTTCTTTGCAAAAAATAAGAAAAGTTCGATCTTCCGCACCATGACACGTATGCATGCGGAATCGAACCTTGGACCCATTACCTCAGAGGTCCACCACTTTTCCATTCGGTCATTAAGCCATTACGCAAATTTTTTCAAAGTTACATTTTGAGACGATTTGGAAAAAAGTCTGAATGCATGATGTGTGTTGTTGTTGCTATTTATTCTCATAACTTAAACATACAATTAAATAAAAAACAAGTAAGAAAGCTACAGTCGAGTGTGCTCGATTGTAATATACCCGCTACCCAGCTGCTTGTACATAATTTATTTGCGGAACAAAAAAACGGCTACAATCATATTTTGACCGTAAAAGGCTATGGACTTATAATATTTATGCAAAGTCAAAATATAAAATAAAACAAGTAAGAAAGCTACAGTCGAGTGTTCGGCACAATGCTGCAAGCAGCGCTATGGAAAACGTTAAGCTGAATAACTTCTGTGTTTATTATCCGATTGTTACCAAATTTTCAGAGGTCATCTGGCTAGCCATATTTATCATGTAACCCGAAAATGAACAAAATTGCGCTTGTAATCAATTTTTTTTCGATTTACAGGGGCGGAAGGGGTGCTGCCAAAATCCAAAATAAATTTGATCAGCGTGCAATAATAACACATTTTGTCACCAAATTTGGTAGTCCTAGCTCTTATAATAGCTGAAATCTAGATTTTCACACGGACGGACAGACGGACAGACGGACAGACAGACAGACGGACAGACGGACATGGCTGTATCGACTCGGCTGTTAATCCTGAGCCAGAATATATACTTTATGGGGTCGGAGGTGTCTCCTTCTGCCTGTTACATACATTTTCGGTTTGAACAAAGTTATAAAACCCTTCTACTCTATGAGTAGCGGGTATAAAAAAACAACATTTTTGCACACATTTAACTTTTGATGCGGGCAGGACTCGAACCCGTAAATGCATAATAGTACTGTTCGTTTTGCAGTCCACAACTTAACCCATTTCACCACCCTACACGCACACACTACTCGGCACACTGCTGCCAGCAGCGCTGCTGGCAGCGCTGCTTACAGGTATGGAAAATGTTAAGCTGAATAACTTCTGTGTTTATTATCCGATTGTTCCCAAATTTTTAGAGATCATCTGGCTAGCTATAGTTATCATGTAAACCGAATATGAACAATATGGCAACAAAATTGCGCTTGTAATCAATTTTTTTCGATTTACAGGGGCGGAAGAGGGCGTGGCCAAAATCCAAAATAAATTTGATCAGCGTGCAATAATAACACATTTTGTCACCAAATTTGGTAGTCCTAGCTCTTATAATAGCTGAAATCTAGATTTTCACACGGACAGACAGACGGACAGACGGACAGACAGACAGACGGACAGACGGACATGGCTATATCGACTCGGCTGTTGATCCTGACCCAGAATAAATATACTTTATGGGGTCGGACGTGTCTCCTTCTGCCTGTTACATACATTTTCGGTTTGAACAAAGTTATAATACCCTTCTACTCTATGAGTAGCGGGTATAAAAACGACGGATAGGTTCTATGACATCTATACGATGTATCGGTCCGTACCGGCTCGTTCCGACTTATTTACAGCGAGCAGCAATAAGAAACATGTATACAAAGTTTCATGACGGTAGCTCAAAAGGGAGGCAAAAACTTTTCTTTGCAAAAAATAAGAAAAGTTCGATCTTCCGCACCATGACACGTATGCATGCGGAATCGAACCTTGGACCCATTACCTCAGAGGTCCACCACTTTTCCATTCGGTCATTAAGCCATTACGCAAATTTTTTCAAAGTTACATTTTGAGACGATTTGGAAAAAAGTCTGAATGCATGATGTGTGTTGTTGTTGCTATTTATTCTCATAACTTAAACATACAATTAAATAAAAAACAAGTAAGAAAGCTACAGTCGAGTGTGCTCGATTGTAATATACCCGCTACCCAGCTGCTTGTACATAATTTATTTGCGGAACAAAAAAACGGCTAC
This sequence comes from Zaprionus ghesquierei, assembly GCA_018904095.1. Classification (NCBI taxonomy): domain Eukaryota; kingdom Metazoa; phylum Arthropoda; class Insecta; order Diptera; family Drosophilidae; genus Zaprionus; species Zaprionus ghesquierei. Next base: position 578,449 of record JAEIGP010000002.1, on the reverse strand, counting down.
AATCATATTTTGACCGTAAAAGGCTATGGACTTATAATATTTATGCAAAGTCAAAATATAAAATAAAACAAGTAAGAAAGCTACAGTCGAGTGTTCGGCACAATGCTGCAAGCAGCGCTATGGAAAACGTTAAGCTGAATAACTTCTGTGTTTATTATCCGATTGTTACCAAATTTTCAGAGGTCATCTGGCTAGCCATATTTATCATGTAACCCGAAAATGAACAAAATTGCGCTTGTAATCAATTTTTTTTCGATTTACAGGGGCGGAAGGGGTGCTGCCAAAATCCAAAATAAATTTGATCAGCGTGCAATAATAACACATTTTGTCACCAAATTTGGTAGTCCTAGCTCTTATAATAGCTGAAATCTAGATTTTCACACGGACAGACAGACGGACAGACGGACAGACAGACAGACGGACAGACGGACATGGCTGTATCGACTCGGCTGTTAATCCTGAGCCAGAATATATATACTTTATGGGGTCGGAGGTGTCTCCTTCTGCCTGTTACATACATTTTCGGTTTGAACAAAGTTATAAAACCCTTCTACTCTATGAGTAGCGGGTATAAAAAAACAACATTTTTGCACACATTTAACTTTTGATGCGGGCAGGACTCGAACCCGTAAATGCATAATAGTACTGTTCGTTTTGCAGTCCACAACTTAACCCATTTCACCACCGTACATGCACACACGATTCGGCACAATGCTTACAGCTATGGAAAACGTTAAGCTGAATAACTTCTGTGTTTATTATCCGATTGTTACCGATTGTTAATTTTCAGAGATCATCTGGCTAGCCATAGTTATCATGTAAACCGAAAATGAATAATATGGCATCAAAATTGCGCTTTTAATCAATTTTTTTCGATTTACAGGGGCGGAAGGGGGCGTAGCCAAAATCCAAAATAAACTTGATCAGCGTGCAATAATAACACATATTGTCACCAAATGTGGTAGTCCTAGCTCTTATAATAGCTGAGATCTAGATTTTCACATGGACAGACAGACGGACAGAAGGACATGGCTATATCGACTCGGCTGTTGATCCTGAGCCAGAATATATATACTTTATGGGGTCGGAGGTGTCTCCTTCTGCCTATTACATACATTTTCGGTTTGAACAAAGTTATAATACCCTTCTACTCTATGAGTAGCGGGTATAAAAAAAAATCATTTTTGCACGCATTTAATTTTTGATGCGGGCGGGACTCGAACCCGTAAATGCATAATAGTACTGTTCGTTTTGCAGTCCACAACTTAACCCATTTCACCACCGTACACGCACACACTACTCGGCACAATGCTGCAAGCTATGAAAAACGTTAAGCTGAATAACTTCTGTGTTTATTATCCGATTGTTACCAAAAAAAATGCAAAATTTTGCATTGTAAGGCATTCTTATTATTTCCTGTACAAATAAAGAATTTGCGCTGCCGGCAGCGCTGCTTACAGTTACGGAAAACGTTACGCTGAATAACTTCTGTGTTTATTATCCGATTGTTACCAAATTTTCAGAGATCATCTGGCTAGCTATAGTTATCATGTAATCCGGAAATGAACAATATGGCATCAAAATTGCGCTTGTAATCTATTTTTTTCGATTTACAGGGGCGAAAGGGGGCGTGGCCAAAATCCAAAATAAACTTGATCAGCGTGCAATAATAACACATTTTGTCTCCAAATTTGGTAGTACTAGCTCTTATAATAGCTGAGATCTAGATTTTCACACGGACAGACAGACGGACAGACAGACAGACGGACAGACGGACATGGCGATATCGACTCGGCTGTTGATCCTGAGACAAAATATATATACTTTATAGGGTCGGAGGTGTCTCCTTCTGCCTGTTACATACATTTTCGGTTTGAACAAAGTTATAATACCCTTCTACTCTATGAGTAGCGGGTATAAAAGTTAATATTAGTTATTAGTATGAAGTGTTAATAAGTTAAGAATATAATTGTTTATATTAGGAATAGAGAACTCTAAGTTGAAAACTCTAAAAAGTTTATTATACTGATCGCAGAGAAGACGGAAATGGTCATGCAAGCTATAATTACTAGAAGAAAAGTCTAATGACAATGGCTGAAAATTACGGGTAACTCTAGAAGGAACACTAAAGTTAAGTTGCGTGAGTAAGGAAGGGGAATCGACCTCAAATCTTATAAGTGTTATGATAAACAAGACACTTAACATAATACGGCGGTTAGCTAAAGAAGAAAGGCTAATTAAAAGAAACCGATTATGATAAGGTGGTAATTCTACTCCTGGAACCCAGTTGAAACTACGTAAAGCAAAAATAAGAAACTGCTTTTGAGCAGACTCAATTCTGTCTTGATAAATTTGGGACTGCGGGGACCACACGCAAGAACCATTTTCGAGAATCGGACGTACAAGAGAAGTATAAAGTAGCTTGGTTATAAAGGGATCATTGAATTCGTTGGCGCATCTTTTAATGGAACCGAGAACACGGAAAGCCTTATTAACAATGTGTGTAACGTGACGATCAAATTTCAATTTCTGATCGAAGAAGAGAATACCTAGATCATTTACTTCAGATATTCTTAAAAGTTGAGTTAAATTTAAGGAATATTTCATGACCTGATGGTTTCCTCTGTAAAATGACATAACTTTACATTTAGAACAATTAAGATGTAGCAGGTTATGACTACACCAGGCAAAAAACATGTCAAGATCCATTTGAAGAAAGTTTAAAGTTTTGTCATTATATGTCAGGCAAAGTTTAACGTCATCAGCGTACATAAGGATAGATGATTGTGTTAGTACAGAAGATAGGTCATTAATAAAAATGTTAAAAAGTAGAGGGCCAAGATGACTACCCTTAGGAACTCCAGATGTAACAAACATAAGCTTAGATTGTCAAGAGTTAAAAAGGACTCTTTGCGTCCTCTTAGTTGAATAATTAGATATCCACAAAATAAGTTTTTGAGGAAATCCATTGAGATCAAATTTATGAAGCAATAAGTTATGATTAACGGAGTCAAATGCTTTACTGAAATTGGTGTAGACCACATCAGTTTGCATTTTCCTCCGAAATCCTTTGGTTATAATTAAGGAAAACTCAAAAAGATTTGTAGTTGTGGATCTAAATTTGACAAATCCATGCTGATAAGGGGAAAAAACGGACATACACATATGTGTTAATTGTGCAGTCAAGATTTTTTCAAAAATTTTAGGAATAGCGGATAATTTAGAGATACACCTATAATTCTTCACATCTTGGTTAGAGCCACATTTGTGAAGAGGTATAGAGAAGGATTCCTTCAATATAGGCGGAAAGTAACTCTTGGCTACGGACAAATCAAGCAACTTAAATATAGGCTTACAAATGGTATCAGCACAGAATTTAAGTATACATGAATCTAAGTATACATATCTATGTATACATATCAGGACCGGGAGAAATTACAAGCTTAGATGATTTAAGATAACTTAGTAAAGAGATTTCGTTAATAGAAGGGCAAAAAAAGAAGTTAGAATTATTTAAAGAATACGGGTATGATTACATAGTATAGGCTTCAGTGGAGTAAGTAGATTGAAAAAAGTCCGCAAGCAAATCAGCCGATTGTTACCAAATTTTCAGAGATCATCTGGCTAGCTATAGTTATCATGTAAACCGAAAATGAACAATATGGCATCAAAATTGCACTTGTTATCAATGTTTTTTCGATTTGCGGGGGCGGAAGGGGGTGTTGCCAAAATCCAAAATAAACTTGATCAGCGTGCAATAATAACACATATTGTCACCAAATTTAGTTGTCCTAGCTCTTATAATAGCTGAGATCTAGATTTTCACACGGACAGACAGACGGACAGACGGACATGGCTATATCGAATCGGCTGTTGATCCTGAGCCAGAATATATATACTTTATGGGGTCGGAGGTATCTCCATCTGCCTATCACATACATTTTCGGTTTGAACAAAGTTATAATACCCTTCTACTCTAAGAGTAGCGGGTATAAAAAAAAATCATTTTTGCACACATTTAATTTTTGATGCGGGCAGGACTCGAACCCGTAAATGCATAATAGTACTGTTCGTTTTGCAGTCCACAACTTAACCCATTTCACCACCGTACATGCACACACGATTCGGCACAATGCTTACAGCTATGGAAAACGTTAAGCTGAATAACTTCCGTGTTTATTATCCGATTGTTACCGATTGTTAATTTTCAGAGATCATCTGGCTAGCCATAGTTATCATGTAAACCGAAAATGAATAATATGGCATCAAAATTGCGCTTTTAATCAATTTTTTTCGATTTACAGGGGCGGAAGGGGGCGTAGCCAAAATCCAAAATAAACTTGATCAGCGTACAATAATAACACATATTGTCACCAAATGTGGTAGTCCTAGCTCTTATAATAGCTGAGATCTAGATTTTCACATGGACAGACAGACGGACAGAAGGACATGGCTATATCGACTCGGCTGTTGATCCTGAGCCAGAATATATATACTTTATGGGGTCGGAGGTGTCTCCTTCTGCCTATTACATACATTTTCGGTTTGAACAAAGTTATAATACCCTTCTACTCTATGAGTAGCGGGTATAAAAAAATCATTTTTGCACGCATTTAATTTTTGATGCGGGCGGGACTCGAACCCGTAAATGCATAATAGTACTGTTCGTTTTGCAGTCCACAACTTAACCCATTTCACCACCGTACACGCACACACTACTCGGCACAATGCTGCAAGCTATGAAAAACGTTAAGCTGAATAACTTCTGTGTTTATTATCCGATTGTTACCAAAAAAAATGCAAAATTTTGCATTGTAAGGCATTCTTATTATTTCCTGTACAAATAAAGAATTTGCGCTGCCGGCAGCGCTGCTTACAGTTACGGAAAACGTTACGCTGAATAACTTCTGTGTTTATTATCCGATTGTTACCAAATTTTCAGAGATCATCTGGCTAGCTATAGTTATCATGTAATCCGGAAATGAACAATATGGCATCAAAATTGCGCTTGTAATCTATTTTTTTCGATTTACAGGGGCGAAAGGGGGCGTGGCCAAAATCCAAAATAAACTTGATCAGCGTGCAATAATAACACATTTTGTCTCCAAATTTGGTAGTACTAGCTCTTATAATAGCTGAGATCTAGATTTTCACACGGACAGACAGACGGACAGACAGACAGACGGACAGACGGACATGGCGATATCGACTCGGCTGTTGATCCTGAGACAAAATATATATACTTTATAGGGTCGGAGGTGTCTCCTTCTGCCTGTTACATACATTTTCGGTTTGAACAAAGTTATAATACCCTTCTACTCTATGAGTAGCGGGTATAAAAGTTAATATTAGTTATTAGTATGAAGTGTTAATAAGTTAAGAATATAATTGTTTATATTAGGAATAGAGAACTCTAAGTTGAAAACTCTAAAAAGTTTATTATACTGATCGCAGAGAAGACGGAAATGGTCATGCAAGCTATAATTACTAGAAGAAAAGTCTAATGACAATGGCTGAAAATTACGGGTAACTCTAGAAGGAACACTAAAGTTAAGTTGCGTGAGTAAGGAAGGGGAATCGACCTCAAATCTTATAAGTGTTATGATAAACAAGACACTTAACATAATACGGCGGTTAGCTAAAGAAGAAAGGCTAATTAAAAGAAACCGATTATGATAAGGTGGTAATTCTACTCCTGGAACCCAGTTGAAACTACGTAAAGCAAAAATAAGAAACTGCTTTTGAGCAGACTCAATTCTGTCTTGATAAATTTGGGACTGCGGGGACCACACGCAAGAACCATTTTCGAGAATCGGACGTACAAGAGAAGTATAAAGTAGCTTGGTTATAAAGGGATCATTGAATTCGTTGGCGCATCTTTTAATGGAACCGAGAACACGGAAAGCCTTATTAACAATGTGTGTAACGTGACGATCAAATTTCAATTTCTGATCGAAGAAGAGAATACCTAGATCATTTACTTCAGATATTCTTAAAAGTTGAGTTAAATTTAAGGAATATTTCATGACCTGATGGTTTCCTCTGTAAAATGACATAACTTTACATTTAGAACAATTAAGATGTAGCAGGTTATGACTACACCAGGCAAAAAACATGTCAAGATCCATTTGAAGAAAGTTTAAAGTTTTGTCATTATATGTCAGGCAAAGTTTAACGTCATCAGCGTACATAAGGATAGATGATTGTGTTAGTACAGAAGATAGGTCATTAATAAAAATGTTAAAAAGTAGAGGGCCAAGATGACTACCCTTAGGAACTCCAGATGTAACAAACATAAGCTTAGATTGTCAAGAGTTAAAAAGGACTCTTTGCGTCCTCTTAGTTGAATAATTAGATATCCACAAAATAAGTTTTTGAGGAAATCCATTGAGATCAAATTTATGAAGCAATAAGTTATGATTAACGGAGTCAAATGCTTTACTGAAATTGGTGTAGACCACATCAGTTTGCATTTTCCTCCGAAATCCTTTGGTTATAATTAAGGAAAACTCAAAAAGATTTGTAGTTGTGGATCTAAATTTGACAAATCCATGCTGATAAGGGGAAAAAACGGACATACACATATGTGTTAATTGTGCAGTCAAGATTTTTTCAAAAATTTTAGGAATAGCGGATAATTTAGAGATACACCTATAATTCTTCACATCTTGGTTAGAGCCACATTTGTGAAGAGGTATAGAGAAGGATTCCTTCAATATAGGCGGAAAGTAACTCTTGGCTACGGACAAATCAAGCAACTTAAATATAGGCTTACAAATGGTATCAGCACAGAATTTAAGTATACATGAATCTAAGTATACATATCTATGTATACATATCAGGACCGGGAGAAATTACAAGCTTAGATGATTTAAGATAACTTAGTAAAGAGATTTCGTTAATAGAAGGGCAAAAAAAGAAGTTAGAATTATTTAAAGAATACGGGTATGATTACATAGTATAGGCTTCAGTGGAGTAAGTAGATTGAAAAAAGTCCGCAAGCAAATCAGCCGATTGTTACCAAATTTTCAGAGATCATCTGGCTAGCTATAGTTATCATGTAAACCGAAAATGAACAATATGGCATCAAAATTGCACTTGTTATCAATGTTTTTTCGATTTGCGGGGGCGGAAGGGGGTGTTGCCAAAATCCAAAATAAACTTGATCAGCGTGCAATAATAACACATATTGTCACCAAATTTAGTTGTCCTAGCTCTTATAATAGCTGAGATCTAGATTTTCACACGGACAGACAGACGGACAGACGGACATGGCTATATCGAATCGGCTGTTGATCCTGAGCCAGAATATATATACTTTATGGGGTCGGAGGTATCTCCATCTGCCTATCACATACATTTTCGGTTTGAACAAAGTTATAATACCCTTCTACTCTAAGAGTAGCGGGTATAAAAAAAAATCATTTTTGCACACATTTAATTTTTGATGCGGGCGGGACTCGACGCCGTAAATGCATAATAGTACTGTTCGTTTTGCAGTCCACAACTTAACCCATTTCACCACCGTACAAGCACACACGATTCGGCACAATGCTGCAAGCAGCGCTGCCGGCAGCAGCTATGAAATACGTTAAGCTGAATAACTTCTGTGTTTATTATCCGATTGTTACCAAATTTTCAGAGATCATCTGGCTAGCTATAGTTATCACGTAAACCGAAAATGAACAATATGGCATCAAAATTGCACTTGTTATCAATGTTTTTTCAATTTGCGGAGGCGGAAGGGGGCGTGGCCAAAATCCAAAATAAACTTGATCAGCGTGCAATAATAGCACATATTGTCACCAAATTTGGAAGTCCTAGCTCTTATAATAGCTGAGATCTAGATTTTCACACGGACAGACAGACGGACAGACGGACATGGCTATATCGACTCGGCTGTTGATCCTGAGCCAGAATATATATACTTTATGTGGTCTGAGGTGTCTCCTTTTGCCTGTTACATACATTTTCGGTTTGAACAAAGTTATAATACCCTTCTACTCTATGAGTAGCGGCGTGGCCGACATCCAAAATAAACTTGATCAGCGTGCAATAATAACACATTTTGCCACCAAATTTGGTAGTTCTAGCTCTTATAATAGCTGAGACCTAGATTATCACACGAACAGACAGACGGACAGACAGACAGACGGACAGACGGACAGGCGGACATCGACTCGGCTGTTGATCCTGACCCAGAATATATATACTTTTTGGGGTCGGACGTGTCTCCTTCTGCCTGTTACATACATTTTCGGTTTGAACAAAGTTATAATACCCTTCTACTCTATGAGTAGCGGGTATAAAAATATAATTATTTGCACACATTTAATTTTTGATGCGGGTGGGACTCGAACCCATAAATGCATAATAGTTCTGTTCGTTATGCAGTCCACAACTTAATCCATTTCACCACCGTACATGCACACACTAATCGGCACAATGCTGAAACGTATAAACGTATAACTTTTATTCAGGTACCACAAAAATCCAAGATTTATCACTTAAACAGTAAAAATAATAATTCTATCTGTTGAAGACTATAAATCGAAAACCTGTATGTGAAAAACGATATGTGCCCTTTTAATACCTCTTTATATACTTGAATGGAAAGTAGCACTCTAACTTTTGATAAATGTTGTTAAAAAAAAAACGACGGATAGGTTCTATGGCATCTATACGATGTATCGGTCCGTACCGGCTCGTTCCGACTTATTTACAGCGGGCAGCAATAAGAAACATGTATACAAAGTTTCATGACGGTAGCTCAAAAAGTGAGGCAAAAACTTTTCTTTGCAAAAAATAAGAAAAGTTCGATCTCCCGCACCATGACACGTATGCATGCGGAATCGAACCTTGGACCCATTACCTCAGAGGTCCACAACTTTTCCATTCGGTCATTAAGCCATTACGCAAATTTTTTTAAAGTTATATTATGAGACGATTCGGAAATTCTTGCACGACAAAAACAAAGTCTGAATGCATGATGTGTGTTGTTGTCGCTATTTATTCTCATAACTTAAACATACAATTAAATAAAAAACAAGTAAGAAAGCTACAGTCGAGTGTGCTCGACTGTAATATACCCGCTACCCAGCTGCTCGTACATCATTTATTTGCGGAACAAAAAAACGGCTACAATCAAATTTTGACCGTAAAAGGCTATGGACTTATAATATTTATGCAAAGTCAAAATATAAAATAAAAAAAAAAAAACATTTTTGCACACATTTAATTTTTGATGCGGGCGGGACTCGAACCCGTAAATGCATAATAGTACTGTTCGTTTTGCAGTCCACAACTTAACCCATTTCACCACCGTACATGCACACACTATTCGGCACAATGCTGAAACGTATAAACGTATAACTTTTATTCAGGTACCACAAAAATCCAAGATTTATCACTTAAACAGTAAAAATAATAATTCTATCTGTTGAAGACTATAAATCGAATACCTGTATGTGAAAAACGATAAGTGCCCTTTTAATACCTCTTTATATACTTGAATGGAAAGTAGCACTCTAACTTTTGATAAATTTTGTTAAAAAAAAACGACGGATAGGTTCTATGGCATCTATACGATGTATCGGTCCGTACCGGCTCGTTCCGACTTATTTACAGCGGGCAGCAATAAGAAACATGTATACAAAGTTTCATGACGGTAGCTCAAAAAGGGAGGCAAAAACTTTTCTTTGCAAAAAATAAGAAAAGTTCGATCTCCCGCACCATGACACGTATGCATGCGGAATCGAACCTTGGACCCATTACCTCAGAGGTCCACAACTTTTCCATTCGGTCATTCAGTCATTACGCAAATTTTTTTAAAGTTACATTATGAGACGATTCGGAAATTCTTGCACGACAAAAACAAAGTCTGAATGCATGATGTGTGTTGTTGTTGCTATTTATTCTCATAACTTAAACATACAATTAAATAAAAAACAAGTAAGAAAGCTACAGTCGAGTGTGCTCGACTGTAATATACCCGCTACCCAGCTGCTTGTACATAATTTATTTGCGGAACAAAAAAACGGCTACAATCATATTTTGACCGTAAAAGGCTATGGACTTATAATATTTATGCAAAGTCAAAATCTAAAATAAAACAAGTAAGAAAGCTACAGTCGAGTGTGCTCGACTGTAATATACCCGCTACCCAGCTGCTCGTACATCATTTATTTGCGGAACAAAAAAACGGCTACAATCAAATTTTGACCGTAAAAGGCTATGGACTTATAATATCTAAAATAAAACAAGTAAGAAAGCTACAGTCGAGTGTGCTCGACTGTAATATACCCGCTACCCAGCTGCTCGTACATCATTTATTTGCGGAACAAAAAAACGGCTACAATCAAATTTTGACCGTAAAAGGCTATGGACTTATAATATCTATACAAAGTCAAAATCTAAAATAAAAACAAGTAAGAAAGCTACAGTCGAGTGTGCTCGACTGTAATATACCCGCTACCCAGCTGCTTGTACATAATGTATTTGCGGAACAAAAAAACGGCTACAATTATATTTTGACCGTAAAAGGCTATGGACTTATAATATTTATGCAAAGTCAAAATATAAAATAAAAAAAAAAAAACATTTTTGCACATATTTAATTTTTGATGCGGGCGGGACTCGAACCCGTAAATGCATAATAGTACTGTTCGTTTTGCAGTCCACAACTTAAGCTTAGCTGAATAACTTCTGTGTTTATTATCCGATTGTTACCAAATTTTCAGAGATCATCTATCTAGCTATAGTTATCATGTAAACCGAAAATGAACAATATGGCATCAAAATTGCACTTGTTATCAATGTTTTTTCGATTTGCGGGGGCGAAAGGGGGCGTGGCCAAAATCCAAAATAAACTTCATCAGCGTGCAATAATAACACATATTGTCACCAAATTTGGTTGTCCTAGCTCTTATAATAGCTGAGATCTAGATTTCCACACGGACAGACAGACGGGCATGGCTGTATCGACTCGGCTGTTGATCCTGAGCCAGAATATATATACTTTATGGGGTCGGAGGTGTCTCCTTCTGCCTGTTGCATACATTTTCGGTTTGAACAAAGTTATAATACCCTTCTACTCTATGAGTAGCGGGTATAAAAAAAAAAACATTTTTGCACACATTTAATTTTTGATGCGGGCGGGACTCGAACCCGTAAATGCATAATAGTACTGTTCGATTTGCAGTCCACAACTTAACCCATTTCACCATCGTACACGCACACACGATTCGGCACAATGCTGCAAGCAGTGCAGCCGGCAGCGCTGCTTACAGCTGTGGAAAACGTTAAGGTGAATAACTTCTGTGTTTATTATCCGATTGTTACCAAATCTTCAGAGATCATCTGGCTAGCCATAGTTATCATATAAACCGAAAATGAACAATATGGCATCAAAATTTCACTTGTTATCAATGTTTTTTCGATTTGCGGGGGCGGAAGGGGGCATGGCCAAAATCCAAAATAAACTTCATCAGCGTGCAATAATAACACATATTGTCACCAAATTTGGTTGTCCTAGCTTTTATAATAGCTAAGATCTAGATTTTCACACGGACAGACAGACGGACAGACGGACATGGCTATATCGACTCGGCTGTTGATCCTGAGCCAGAATATATATACTTTATGGGGTCTGAGGTGTCTCCTTCTGCCTGTTACATACATTTTCGGTTTGAACAAAGTAATAATACCCTTTTACTCTATGAGTAGCGGGTATAAAAAAAAAACATTTTTGCACACATTTAATTTTTGATGCAGGCGGGACTCGAACCCGTAAATGCATAATAGTACTGTTCGTTTTGCAGTCCACAACTTAACCCATTCCACCACAGTAAAAATAATAATTCTATCTGTTGAAGGCTATAAATCGAATACCTGTATGTGAAAAACGATATGTGCCCTTTTAATACCTCTTTATATACTTGAATGGAAAGTAGCACTCTAACTTTTGATAAATTTTGTTAAAATAAACGACGGATAGGTTCTAAGGCATCTATACGATGTATCGGTCCGTACCGGCTCGTTCCGACTTATTTACAGCGGGCAGCAATAAGAAACATGTATACAAAGTTTCATGACGGTAGCTCAAAAAGGGAGGCAAAAACTTTTCTTTGCAAAAAATAAGAAATTTCGATCTCCCGCACCATTCCATGCGGAATCGAACCTTGAACCCATTACCTCAGAGGTCCACCACTTTTCTATTCGGTCATTAAGCCATTACGCAAATTTTTTCAAAGTTATATTATGAGACGATTCGGAAATTCTTGCACGACAAAAACAAAGTCTGAATGCATGATGTGTGTTGTTGTCGCTATTTATTCTCATAACATAAACATACAATTAAATAAAAAACAAGTAAGAAAGCTACAGTCGAGTGTGCTCGACTGTAATATACCCACTACCCAGCTGCTTGTACATAATTTATTTGCGGAACAAAAAAACGGCTACAATCATATTTTGACCGTAAAAGGCTATGGACTTATAATATTTATGCAAAGTCAAAATATAAAATAAAACAAGTAAGAAAGCTACAGTCGAGTATGCTCGACTGTAATATACCCGCTACCCAGCTGCTCGTACATCATTTATTTGCGGAACAAAAAAACGGCTACAATCAAATTTTGACTGTAAAATGCTATGGACTTATAATATCTATGCAAAGTCAAAATCTAAAATAAAACAAGTAAGAAAGCTACAGTCGAGTGTGCTCGACTGTAATATACCCGCTACTCAGCTGCTCGTACATCATTTATTTGCGGAACAAAAAAACGGCTACAATCAAATTTTGACCGTAAAAGGCTATGGACTTATAATATCTATGCAAAGTCAAAATCTAAAATAAAAACAAGTAAGAAAGCTACAGTCGAGAGTGCTCGACTGTAATATACCCGCTACCCAGCTGCTTGTACATAACGTAGTTGCGGAACAAAAAAACGGCTACAATCATAATTTGACCGTAAAAGGCTATGGACTTATAATATTTATGCAAAGTCAAAATATAAAATAAAACAAGTAAGAAAGCTACAGTCGCGTGTTCGGCACAATGTTGCAAGCAGCGCTATGGAAAACGTTAAGCTGAATAACTTCTGTGTTTATTATCCGATTGTTACCAAATCTTCAGAGATCATCTGGCTAGCCATAGTTATCATATAAACCGAAAATGAACAATATGGCATCAAAATTGCGCTTCTAATCAATTTTTTTCGATTTACAGGGGCGGATTGGGGCGTGGCCAAAATCCAAAATAAACTTGATCAGCGTGCAATAATAACACATATTGTCACCAAATTTGGTAGTTCTAGCTCTTATAATAGCTGAGATCTAGATTTTCACACGGACAGACAGACGGACATGGCTATATCGACTCGGCTGTTGATCCTGAGCCAGAATATATATACTTTATGGGGTCGGAGGTGTCTCCTTCTGCCTGTTACATACATTTTTGGTTTGAACAAAGTTATAATACCCTTCTACTCTATGAGTAGCGGGTATAAAAAAAAATAAGTAAGAAAGCTACAGTCTCGACTATGCTCGACTGTAATATACCCGCTACCCAGCTGCTCGTACATCAAAATTATTTGCGGAACAATAAAGAACGGAACAATAAAATTATATTTTAACTGTAAAAGGCCATGAACTTACAATATTTATGCAAAGTCAAATTCTAAAGTAAAAAAAAAAAAATTTTTTGCACACATTTAATTTTTGATGCGGGCGGGACTCGAACCCGTAAATGCATAATAGTACTGTTCGTTTTGCAGTCCACAACTTAACCCATTTCACCACCGTACACGCACACACTATTCGGCACAATGCTGCAAGCAGCGCTGCCCGCAAAAGGAGTAAAAAGTATTGAAAACGTATAACTTTTATTCAGGTACCACAAAAATCCAAGATTTATCACTTAAACAGTAAAAATAATAATTCTATCTGTTGAAGACTATAAATCGAACACCTGTATGTGAAGAACGATATGTGCCCTTTTAATACCTCTTTATATACTTGAATGGAAAGTAGCACTCTAACTTTTGATCAATTTTGTTAAAAAAACGATGGATAGCTTCTAAGGCATCTATACGATGTATCGGTCCGTACCGGCTCGTTCCGACTTATTTACAGTGGGCAGCAATAAGAAACATGTATACAAAGTTTCATGACGGTAGCTCAAAAAGGGAGGCAAAAACTTTTCTTTGCAAAAAATAAGAAATTTCGATCTCCCGCACCATGACACGTATGCATGCGGAATCGAACCTTGAACCCATTACCTCAGAGGTCCACCACTTTTCCATTCGGTTATTAAGCCATTACGCAAATTTTTTCAAAGTTACATTATGAGACAATTCGGAAATTCTTGCACGACAAAAACAAAATCTGAATGCATGATGTGTGTTGTTGTTGCTATTTATTCTCATAACTTAAACATACAATTAAATAAAAAACAAGTAAGAAAGCTACAGTCGAGTGTGCTCGACTGTAATTTACCCGCTACCCAGCTGCTGGTACATAATTTATTTGCGGAACAAAAAAACGGCTACAATCATATTTTGACCGTAAAAGGCTATGGACTTATAATATTTATGCAAAGTCAAAATATAAAATAAAAAAAAAAAAACATTTTTGCACACATTAAATTTTTGATGCGGGCGGGACTCGAACCCGTAAATGCATAATAGTACTGTTCGTTTTGCAGTCCACAACTTAACCCATTTCACCACCATACACGCACACACGATTCGGCACAATCCTGCAAGCAGCGCTGCCGGCAGCGCTGCTTACAGCTGTGGAAAACGTTAAGCTGAATAACTTCTGTGTTTATTATCCGATTGTTACCAAATTTTTAGAGATCATCTGGCTAGCTATAGTTATCATGTAAACCGAAAATGAACAACATGGCATCAAAATTCCGCTTGTAATCAATTTTTTTCGATTTACAGGGGCGGAAGGGAGCGTGGCCAAAATCCAAAATAAACTTGATCAGCGTGCAATAATAACACATTTTGTCCCCAAATTTGGTAATCCTAGCTCTTATAATAGCTGAGATCTAGATTTTCACACGGACAGAAGGGGCCCCTTCCGCCCCTGTAAATCGAAAAAAATTGATTACAAGCGCAATTTTGATGCCATATTGTTCATTTTCGGTTTATATGATAACTATAGATAGCCAGATGATCTCTGAAGCGTCAGTAGCTTAGTGGAAAAGCGATGAACTCCTGAAACGACAGGCCCGTGGTTCGATTCCCAGTTTATGCCGCTTAAGCTTTTTTTTTTTATAGCCGCTACTCATAGAGTAGAAGGGTATTATAACTTTGTTCAACCGAAAATGTATTTAACAGGCAGAAGGAGACACCTCCGACCCCATAAAGTATATATATTCTGGCTCAGGATCAACAGCCGAGTCGATATAGCCATGTCCGTCTGTCCGTCTGTCCGTGTGAAAATCTAGATCTCAGCTAATAAAATAGCTAGAACTACAAAATTTGGTGACAGTGTGTGTTATTTTTGCACGCTGAACAAGTTTATTTTGGATTTTGGCCCCCTTCCGGAGGTGTCTCCTTCTGCCTGTTACATACATTTTCGGTTTGAACAAAGTTATAATACCCTTCTTCTCTATGAGTAGCGGGTATAACAAGTAAGAAAGCTACAGTCGAGTGTGCTCGACTGTAATATACCCGCTTCCCAGCTGCTTGTACATAATTTATTTGCGGAACAAAAAAACGGCTACAATCATATTTTGACCGTAAAAGGCTATGAACTTATAATATTTATGCAAAGTCAAAATATAAAATAAAACAAGTAAGAAAGCTACAGTCGAGTGTGCTCGACTGTAATATACCCGCTACCCAGCTGCTCGTACATCATTTATTTGCGGAACAAAAAAACGGCTACAATCAAATTTTGACTGTAAAATGCTATGGACTTATAATATCTATGCAAAGTCAAAATCTAAAATAAAACAAGTAAGAAAGCTACAGTCGAGTGTGCTCGACTGTAATATACCCGCTACTCAGCTGCTCGTACATCATTTATTTGCGGAACAAAAAAACGGCTACAATCAAATTTTGACCGTAAAAGGCTATGGACTTATAATATCTATGCAAAGTCAAAATCTAAAATAAAAACAAGTAAGAAAGCTACAGTCGAGTGTGCTCGACTGTAATATACCCGCTACTCAGCTGCTCGTACATCATTTATTTGCGGAACAAAAAAACGGCTACAATCAAATTTTGACCGTAAAAGGCTATGGACTTATAATATCTATGCAAAGTCAAAATCTAAAATAAAAACAAGTAAGAAAGCTACAGTCGAGTGTACTCGACTGTAATATACCCGCTACCCAGCTGCTTGTACATAATTTATTTGCGGTACAAAAAAACGGCTACAATCATAATTTGACCGTAAAAGGCTATGGACTTATAATATTTATGCAAAGTCAAAATATAAAATAAAACAAGTAAGAAAGCTACAGTCGAGTGTTCGGCACAATGCTGCAAGCAGCGCTATGGAAAACGTTAAGCTGAATAACTTCTGTGTTTATTATCCGATTGTTACCAAATCTTCAGAGATCATCTGGCTAGCCATAGTTATCATATAAACCGAAAATGAACAATATGGCATCAAAATTGCGCTTGTAATCAATGTTTTTTCGATTTACAGGGGCGGAATGGGGCGTGGCCGAAATCCAAAGTAAACTTGATCAGCGTGCAATAATAACATATTTTGTCACCAAATTTGGTAGTTCTAGCTCTTATAATAGCTGAGATCTAGATTTTCACACGGACAGACAGACGGACTGACGGACAGACGGACATGGCTATATCGACTCGGCTGTTGATCCTGAGCCAGAATATATATACTTTATGGGGTCGGAGTTGTCTCCTTCTGCCTGTTACATGAATTTTCGGTTTGAACAAAGTTATAATACCCTTTTACTCTATGAGTAGCGGGTATAAAAAAAAATCATTTTTGCACACATTTAATTTTTGATGCGGGCGGGACTCGAACCCGTAAATGCATAATAGTACTGTTCGTTTTGCAGTCCACAACTTAACCCATTTCACCACCGTAAACGCACACACGATTCGGCACAATGCTGCAAGCAGCGCTGCCGGCAGCGCTGCTTACAGCTATGGAAAACGTTAAGCTGAATAACTTCTGTGTTTATTATCCGATTGTTACCAAATGTTCAGAGATCATCTGGCTAGCCATAGTTATCACGTAAACCGTATGGAATCAAAATTGCGCTTGTAATCAATTTTTTTCGATTTACAGGGGCGGAAGGGGGCGTGGCCAAAATCCAAAATAAACTTGATCAGCGTGCAACAATAACACATTTTGTCCCCAAATTTGGTAATCCTAGCTCTTATAATAGCTGAGATCTAGATTTTCACACGGAAAGACAGACGGACAGACGGACAGACGGACAGACAGACAGACGGACAGACGGACATGGCTATATCGACTCGGCTGTTGATCCTGAGCCAGAATATATATACTTTATGGGGTCGGAGGTGTCTCCTTCTGCCTGTTACATACATTTTCGGTTTGAACAAAGTTATAATACCCTTCTACTCTATGAGTAGCGGGTATAAAAAAAAATCATTTTTGCACACATTTAATTTTTGATGCGGGCGGGACTCGAACCCGTGAATGCATAATAGTACTGTTCGTTTTGCAGTCCACAACTTAACACATTTCACCACCGTACACGCACACACTACTCGGCACAATGCTGCAAGCAGCGCTGCTTACAGCTATCGAAAACGTTAAGCTGAATAACTTCTGTGTTTATTATCCAGTTGTTACCAAATGTTCAGAGATCATCTGGCTAGCCATAGTTATCATATAAACCGAAAATGAACAATATGGAATCAAAATTGCGCTTGTAATCAATTTTGTTCGATTTACAGGGGCGGAAGGGGGCGTGGCCAAAATCCAAAATAAACTTGATCAGCGTACAATAATAACACATTTTGGCCCCAAATTTGGTAATCCTAGCTCTTATATATACTTTATGGGGTCGGACGTGTCTCCTTCTGCCTGTTACATACATTTTCGGTTTGAACAAAGTTATAATACCCTTCTACTCTATGAGTAGCGGGTATAAACAAAAAAAAAAATATTTTTGCACACATTTAATTTTTGATGCGGGCGGGACTCGAACCCGTAAATGCATAATAGTACTGTTCATTGTGCAGTCCACCACTTAACCCATTTCACCACCCTACACGCACACACTACTCGGCACAATGCTGCAAGCAGCGCTGCTTACAGCTATCGAAAACGTTAAGCTGCATAACGTCTGTGTTTATTATCTGATTGTTACCAAATTTTCAGAGATAATTTGGCTAGCTATAGTTATCATATAAACCGAAAATGAACAATATGGCATCAAAAGTTGCTCTTCTAATCAATTTTTTTTTATTTACAGGGGCGAAAGGGGGCGTGGCCGAAATCCAAAATAAACTTGATCAGCGTGCATTAATAACACATTTTGTCACCAAATTTGGTAGTTACAGCTTTGGAAAACGCTGAATAACTTCTGTGTTTATTATCCGATTGTTACCAAATTTTCAGAGATAATTTGGCTAGCTATAGTTATCATATAAACCGAAAATGAACAATATGGCATCAAAAGTTGCTCTTCTAATCAATTTTTTTTTATTTACAGGGGCGAAAGGGGGCGTGGCCGAAATCCAAAATAAACTTGATCAGCGTGCATTAATAACACATTTTGTCACCAAATTTGGTAGTTCTAGCTCTTATAATAGCTGAGAGCTAGATTTTCACACGGACAGACAGACAGACGGACAAACGGACAGACGGACATGGCTATATCGACTCGGCTGTTGATCCTGACCCATGATTGGGTCGGACGTGTCTCCTTCTGCCTGTTACATACATTTTCGGTTTGAACAAAGTTATAATACCCTTCTACTCTATGAGTAGCGGGTATAAAAATATTTTTGCACGCATTTAATTTTTGATGCAGGCGGGAGTCGAACCCGTAAATGCATAATAGTACTGTTCGTTTTGCAGTCCACAACTTAACCCATTTCACCACCCTACACGCACATACTATTCGGCACAATGCTGCAAGCAGCGCTGCCGGCAGCGCTGCTTGCAGCTGTGGAAAACGTTAAGCTGAATAACTTCTGTGTTTATTATCCGATTGTTACCAAATTTTCAGAGATAATTTGGCTAGCTATAGTTATCATATAAACCGAAAATGAACAATATGGCATCAAAATTGCGCTTCTAATCAATTTTTTTTTATTTACAGGGGCGAAAGGGGGTGAGCTACTGACGCTGTTATCCAACAACTGCAAAATTTGCATTGTAAGGAGTTCTTATTATTTCCTGTACAAATAAAGAATTTCTTATTATTTCCTGTACAAATTTAGAATTTGCGCTGCCGGCAGTGCTGCTTACAGCTATGAAAAACGTTAAGCTGATTAACTTCTGTGTTTATTATCCGATTGTTACCAAATTTTCAGAGATAATTTGGCTAGCTATAGTTATCATATAAACCGAAAATGAACAATATGGCATCAAAATTGCGCTTCTAATCAATTTTTTTTTATTTACAGGGGCGAAAGGGGGCGTGGCCGAAATCCAAAATAAACTTGATCAGCGTGCAATAATAACACATTTTGTCCCCAAATTTGGTAATCCTAGCTCTTATAATAGCTGAGATCTAGATTTTCCCACGGACTGACAGACGGACAGACGGACAGACAGACAGACGGACAGACGGACAGGACTATATCGACTCGGCTGTTGATCCTGAGCCAAAATATATATACTTTATAGGGTCGGAGGTGTCTCCTTCTGCCTGTTACATACATTTTCGTTTTGAACATAGTTATAACACCCTTCTACTCTATGAGTAGCGGGTATAACAAATAAAAAAAGCTACAGTCGAGTGTGCTCGTCTGTAATATACCCGCTACCCAGCTGCTTGTACATAATTTATTTGCGGAACAAAAAAACGGCTACAATCATATTTTGACCGTAAGAGGCTATGGACTTAAAATATCTATGCAAAGTCAAAATCTAAAATAAAAAAAAAAACATTTTTGCACACATTTAATTTTTGATGCGGGCGGGACTCGAACCCGTAAATGCATAATAGTACTGTTCGTTTTGCAGTCCACAACGTAACCCATTTCACCACAGTACACGCACCCACGATTCGGCATAATGCTGCAAGCAGCATTGCAGTGATCATCTGGCTAACCTTAGTTATCATATAAACCGAAAATGAACAATATGGCATCAAAATTGCGCTTGTAATCAATTTTTTTCGATTTAAAGGAGCGGAAGGGGGCGTGGCCAAAATCCAAAATAAACTTGATCAGCGTGCAATAATAACACATTTTGTCCCCAAATTTGGTAATCTTAGCTCTTATAATAGCTGAGATCTAGATTTTCACACGGACAGACAGACGGACAGACGGGCAGACGGACATGGCTATATCTTCTCGGCTGTTGATCCTGAGCCAGAATATATATACTTTATGGGGTCGGAGGTGTCTCCTTCTGCCTGTTAAATACATTTTCGGTTTGAACAAAGTTATAATAACCTTCTTCTCTATGAGTAGCGGGTATAATAAAAATAAAAAATATAAGAAAAAGCTGCGCTCTAACAATCGCACACAGCTGATTTAAGAGACTATCACTTTTCCACTTGTTAACTAAGTTCACCACCAATTAATGCATATTCAAAAATTAAAGTATAAGTTCTTAAAAAATCAAGTAAGAAAGCTACAGTCGAGTGTGCTCGACTGTAATATACCCGCTACCCAGCTGCTCGTACATCATTTACTTGCGAAACAAAAAAAAAAACGGCTACAATCATATTTTGACCGTAAAATGCTATGGACTTATAATATTTATGCAAAGTCAAAATATAAAATATAAAAAAAAACATTTTTGCACACATTTAATTTTTGATGCGGGGGGGACTCGAACCCGTAAATGCATAATAGTACTTTTCGTTTTGCAGTCCACAACTTAACCCATTTCACCACCGTATACGCACACAGGATTCGGCACAATGCTGCAAGCAGCGGCTGCCGGCAGCGCTGTGTTTATTATCCGATTGTTACCAAATTTTTAGAGATTATCTGGCTAGCTATAGTTATCATGTAAACCGAAAATGAACAATATGGCATCAAAATTGCGCTTGTAATCAATGTTTTTTCGATTTACGGGGGCGGAAGGGGCGTAGCCAAAATCCAAAATAAACTTGATCAGCGTGCAATAATAACACATATTGTCACCAAATTTGGTAGTCCTAGCTCTTATAATAGCTGAGATCTAGATTTTCACACGGACAGACAGACGGACAGACGGACATGGCTATATCGACTCGGCTGTTGATCCTGAGCCAGAATATATACACTCTATGGGGTCGGAGGTGTCTCCTTCTGCCTGTTACATACATTTTTGGTTTGAACAAAGTTATAATACCCTTCTACTCTATGAGTAGCGGGTATAAAAAAAATGAAATGAAGAAAAATTAGAAGTATGAAATATGAATGAAAACAAATAAGTATTAAATGAATTAAATTGAAGTTAGAAACTGTAACAGGAATATTAAATAAAATATTACATAGTTAAAAAATAAAGAAGCAAAAATGGAACAAATAAGCTGGAGATAATGTAGTTAAATAATGATAAAAGATTTCCATGAGATTAGGTTAAATAAAATTAAATTTTCTTTATTTTTAAAACTTATCAACAAGGCAGCCTGGCCTTATATACTATCTCTTTTCCTTTTATTACATGAATAAAATTATTATAATGTTTTGGTAAGTATATGTATATAGTTTTCCTTAAGTAAAAAGGCGAAAGGTATAATGAAAGGGTAACATTTAAATTAGACATTTATATAATATATAAATATAAATCTTGTTCATCTAAGTAATAGGCACGGGACTATAAATTTAATTCAACATGGCTTTCTGATCGAGTGAGGGCTTTATTATTTGGCCATCGAACAAAGTTGCCGGGGAATTATATCCGTTTTATTTGCATTGAGTTCTGTCTGGAACTATACTCGTAAGCATCGTGTCTTAGAGAATATCCGACAGACCTGCTAATGCACAGTGATCGGAAATTATTGTCTATTTTAAAGTAAATTCTGGAAATTAATTCACTAGACCTTCCACAATGGGATTATAAAATAGAGCAGGAAACATATTTCTAATACAATCAAAATATGGGCCACTCTTTCCCCAAATAGGAATCGAAGTAAACTTACCAATAGACAAACGCATTCACAATAATGAAGCAAAACCTCAATAATAAATCTAACTTTTTATTGAGGCTAACGAAATCACTAGATAGTGATGAGTCGTTGTCTATTGACCATCAAATAAGTTTTCATTGTTGGAGTATTCAGGCCGAATATGGACAGTGATACGTTCAGCTCAGCAGAACATAACCTTATTATGCAGGTTTTGCTGAAAAGCTACAGCGTGAAAAGTTTATAAATTAAAATGTCATCGTGAGGTATGACCCAAACGGTCTGCTGTTATGTTAGTAAAAGCTAATTGAAACTACCCTTTCCTCAAATTCCCAATGCTGCAAGCAGCGCTATGGAAAACGTTAAGCTGAATAACTTCTGTGTTTATTATCCGATTGTTACCAAATCTTCAGAGATCATCTGGCTAGCCATAGTTATCATATAAACCGAAAATGAACAATATGGCATCAAAATTGCGCTTGTAATCAATTTTTTTTCGATTTACAGGGGCGGAATGGGGCGTGGCCGAAATCCAAAATAAACTTGATCAGCGTGCAATAATAACACATATTGTCACCAAATTTGGTAGTTCTAGCTCTTATAATAGCTGAGATCTAGATTTTCACACGGACAGACAGACGGACTGACGGACAAACGGACATGGCTATATCGACTCGGCTGTTGATCCTGAGCCAGAATATATATACTTTATGGGGTCGGAGGTGTCTCCTTCTGCCTGTTACATACATTTTCGGTTTGAACAAAGTTATAATACCCTTCTACTCTATGAGTAGCGTGCAATAATAACACATTTTGTCCCCAAATTTGGTAATTCTAGCTCTTATAATAGCTGAGATCTAGATGTTCACACGGACAGAAAGACGGACAGACGGACAGACAGACAGATGGACAGACGAACATGGCTATATCGACTCGGCTGTTGATCCTGAGCCAGAATATATATACTTTATGGGGTCTGAGGTGTCTCCTTCTGCCTGTTACATACATTTTCGGTATGAACGAAGTTATAATACCCTTCTTCTCTATGAGTAGCGGGTATAAAAAACTTAAGCGGCATGAACTGGGAATCGAACCACGGGCCTGTCGGTTCAGGAGTTCATCGCTTTTCCACTAAGCTACTGACGCTGTTATCCAACAACTGCAAAAATTTGCATTGTAAGGCATTCTTATTATTTCCTGTACAAATAAAGAATTTCTTATTATTTCCTGTACAAATTTAGAATTTGCGCTGCCGGTAGCGCTGATTACAGCTTTGGAAAACGTTAAGCTGAATAACTTCTGTGTTTATTATTCGATTGTTACCAAATTTTCAGAGATAATTTGGCTAGCTATAGTTATCATATAAACCGAAAATGAACAATATGGCATCAAAATTGCGCTTCTAATCAATTTTTTTTTATTTACAGGGGCGAAAGGGGGCGTGGCCGAAATCCAAAATAAACTTGATCAGCGTGCATTAATAACACATTTTGTCACCAAATTTGGTAGTTCTAGCTCTTATAATAGCTGAGAGCTAGATTTTCACAAGGACAGACAGACAGACGGACAAACGGACAGACGGACATGGCTATATCGACTCGGCTGTTGATCCTGACCCATGATGGGGTCGGACGTGTCTCCTTCTGCCTGTTACATACATTTTCGGTTTGAACAAAGTTATAATACCCTTCTACTCTATGAGTAGCGGGTATAAAAATATTTTTGCACACATTTAATTTTTGATGCAGGCGGGACTCGAACCCGTAAATGCATAATAGTACTGTTCGTTTTGCAGTCCACAACTTAACCCATTTCACCACCCTACACGCACACACTATTCGGCACAATGCTGCTTACAGCTACGGAAAACGTTAAGCTGCATAATGTCTGTGTTTATTATCCGATTGATACCAAATTTTCAGAGATCATCTGGCTAGCTATAGCTATCATGTAAACTGAATATGAACAATATGGCATCAAAATTGCGCTTGTAATCAATTTTTTTCGATTTACAGGGGCGGAAGGGGGTGAGCTACTGACGCTGTTATCCAACAACTGCAAAATTTGCATTGTAAGGAATTCTTATTATTTCCTGTACAAATAAAGAATTTCTTATTATTTCCTGTACAAATTTAGAATTTGCGCTGCCGGCAGCGCTGCTTACAGCTATGAAAAACGTTAAGCTGAATAACTTCTGTGTTTATTATCCGATTGTTACCAAATTTTCATAGATAATTTGGCTAGCTATAGTTATCATATAAACCGAAAATGAACAATATGGCATCAAAATTGCGCTTCTAATCAATTTTTTTTTATTTACAGGGGCGAAAGGGGGCGTGGCCGAAATCCAAAAAAAACTTGATCAGCGTGCAATAATAACACATTTTGTCCCCAAATTTGGTAATCCTAGCTCTTATAATAGCTGAGATCTAGATTTTCCCACGGACTGACAGACGGACAGACGGACAGACAGACAGACGGACAGACGGACAGGACTATATCGACTCGGCTGTTGATCCTGAGCCAAAATATATATACTTTATAGGGTCGGAGGTGTCTCCTTCTGCCTGTTACATACATTTTCGTTTTGAACATAGTTATAATACCCTTCTACTCTATGAGTAGCGGGTATAACAAATAAGAAAGCTACAGTCGAGTGTGCTCGGCTGTAATATACCCGCTACCCAGCTGCTTGTACATAATTTATTTGCGGAACAAAAAAACGGCTACAATCATATTTTGACCGTAAAAGGCTATGGACTTAAAATACCTATGCAAAGTCAAAATCTAAAATAAAAAAAAAAACATTTTTGCACACATTTAATTTTTGATGCGGGCGGGACTCGAACCCGTAAATGCATAATAGTACAGTTCGTTTTGCAGTCCACAACGTAACCCATTTCACCACAGTACACGCACACACGATTCGGCACAATGCTGCAAGCAGCATTGCAGTGATCATCTGGCTAACCTTAGTTATCATATAAACCGAAAATGAACAATATGGCATCAAAGTTGCGCTTGTAATCAATTTTTTTCGATTTAAAGGGTCGGAAGGGGGCGTGGCCAAAATCCAAAATAAACTTGATCAGCGTGCAATAATAACACATTTTGTCCCCAAATTTGGTAATCCTAGCTCTTATAATAGCTGAGATCTAGATTTTCACACGGACAGACAGACGGACAGACGGGCAGACGGACATGGCTATATCGACTCGGCTGTTGATCCTGAGCCAGAATATATATACCTTATGGGGTTGGAGGTGTCTCCTTCTGCCTGTTACATACATTTTCGGTTTGAACAAAGTTATAATACCCTTCTTCTCTATGAGTAGCGGGTATAATAAAAATAAAAAAATATAAGAAAAAGCTGCGCTCTAACAATCGCACACAGCTGATTTAAGAGACTATCACTTCTCCACTTGTTAACTAAGTTCACCACCAATTAATGCATATTCAAAAATTAAAGTATAAGTTCTTAAAAAATCAAGTAAGAAAGCTACTTTCGAGAGTGCTCGACTGTAATATACCCGCTACCTAGCTGCTCGTACATCAAAATTATTTGCGGAACAATAAAGAACGGCAACAATCATATTTTGACTGTAAAAGGCCATGGACTAAATATTGTATTTATGCAAAGTAAAATCTAAAATAAAAAAACAAGTAAGAAAGCTACAGTCGAGTGTGCTCGACTGTAATATACTCGCTACCCAGCTGCTCGTACATCATTTATTTGCGGAACAAAAAAAACGGCTACAATCATATTTTGACCGTAAACTGCTATGGACTTACAATATTTATGCAAAGTCAAATTCTAAAATAAAAAAAAAAAGAAATTTTTGCACACATTTAATTTTAATATGGAAAACGTTAAGCTGAATAACTTCTATGTTTATTATCCGATTGTTACCAAAATTTTAGAGATCATATGGCTAGCTATATTTATCATGTAAACCGAAACAATATGGCATCAAAATTGCACTTGTTATCAATGTTTTTTCGTTTTGCGGGGGCGGAAGGGGGCGTGGCCAAAATCCAAAATAAACTTGATCAGCGTGCAATAATAGCACATATTGTCACCGAATTTGGTTGTCCTAGCTCTTATAATAGCTGAGATCTAGATTTTCACAAGGACAGACAGACGGACAGACGAACATGGCTATATCGACTCGGCTGTTGATCCTGAGCCAGAATATATATACTTTATGGGGTCGGAGGTGTCTCCTTCTGCCTGTTACATACATTTTCGGTTTGAACAAAGTTATAATAACCTTCTACTCTATGACTAGCGGGTATAAAAATATAAGAAAAAGCTGCGCTCTAACTATCGCACACAGCTGATTTAAGACACTATCACTTCTCCACTTGTTAACTAAGTTCATTGTGAGCCATTAAAAAAATTTTAAATAAAATGCACCACCAATTAATGCATATTCAAAAATTAAAGTATAAGTTCTTAAAAAATCAAGTAAGAAAGCTATATTCGAGTGTGGTCGACTGTAATATACCCGCTACCTAGCTGCTCGTACATCAAAATTATTTGCGGAACAATAAAGAACGGCTACAATCATATTTTGACTGTAAAAGGCCTTGGACTAAATATTGTATTTATGCAAAGTAAAATCTAAAATAAAAAAACAAGTAAGAAAGCTACAGTCGAGTGTGCTCGACTGTAATATACCCGCTACCCAGCTGCTCGTACATCATTTACTTGCGAAACAAAAAAAAAACGGCTACAATCATATTTTGACCGTAAAATGCTATGGACTTACAATATTTATGCAAAGTCAAATTCTAAAATAAAAAAAAACAACTATGAAAGCTACAGTCGAGTGTGCTCGACTGTAATATACCCGCTACCCAGCTGCTCGTACAGAATTTATTTGCGGAACAAAAAAACGGCTACAATCATATTTTGACCGTAAAAGGCTGTGGACTTATAATATTTATGCAAAGTCAAAATATAAAATATAAAAAAAAACATTTTTGCACACATTTAATTTTTGATGCGGGGGGGACTCGAACCCGTAAATGCATAATAGTACTGTTCGTTTTGCAGTCCACAACTTAACCCATTTCACCACCGTATACGCACACAGGATTCGGCACAATGCTGCAAGCAGCGGCTGCCGGCAGCGCTGTGTTTATTATCCGATTGTTACCAAATTTTTAGAGATTATCTGGCTAGCTATAGTTATCATGTAAACCGAAAATGAACAATATGGCATCAAAATTGCGCTTGTAATCAATGTTTTTTCGATTTACGGGGGCGGAAGGGGGCGTAGCCAAAATCCAAAATAAACTTGATCAGCGTGCAATAATAACACATATTGTCACCAAATTTGGTAGTCCTAGCTCTTATAATAGCTGAGATCTAGATTTTCACACGGACAGACAGACGGACAGACGGACATGGCTATATCGACACGGCTGTTGATCCTGAGCCAGAATATATACACTCTATGGGGTCGGAGGTGTCTCCTTCTGCCTGTTACATACATTTTTGGTTTGAACAAAGTTATAATACCCTTCTACTCTATGAGTAGCGGGTATAAAAAAAATGAAATGAAGAAAAATTAGAAGTATGAAATATGAATGAAAACAAATAAGTATTAAATGAATTAAATTGAAGTTAGAAACTGTAACAGGAATATTAAATAAAATATTACATAGTTAAAAAATAAAGAAGCAAAAATGGAACAAATAAGCTGGAGATAATGTAGTTAAATAATGATAAAAGATTTCCATGAGATTAGGTTAAATAAAATTAAATTTTCATTATTTTTAAAACTTATCAACAAGGCAGCCTGGCCTTATATACTATCTCTTTTCCTTTTATTACATGAATAAAATTATTATAATGTTTTGGTAAGTATATGTATATAGTTTTCCTTAAGTAAAAAGGCGAAAGGTATAATGAAAGGGTAACATTTAAATTAGACATTTATATAATATATAAATATAAATCTTGTTCATCTAAGTAATAGGCACGGGACTATAAATTTAATTCAACATGGCTTTCTGATCGAGTGAGGGCTTTATTATTTGGCCATCGAACAAAGTTGCCGGGGAATTATATCCGTTTTATTTGCATTGAGTTCTGTCTGGAACTATACTCGTAAGCATCGTGTCTTAGAGAATATCCGACAGACCTGCTAATGCACAGTGATCGGAAATTATTGTCTATTTTAAAGTAAATTCTGGAAATTAATTCACTAGACCTTCCACAATGGGATTATAAAATAGAGCAGGAAACATATTTCTAATACAATCAAAATATGGGCCACTCTTTCCCCAAATAGGAATCGAAGTAAACTTACCAATAGACAAACGCATTCACAATAATGAAGCAAAACCTCAATAATAAATCTAACTTTTTATTGAGGCTAACGAAATCACTAGATAGTGATGAGTCGTTGTCTATTGACCATCAAATAAGTTTTCATTGTTGGAGTATTCAGGAAATCGGCCGAATATGGACAGTGATACGTTCAGCTCAGCAGAACATCACCTTATTATGCAGGTTTTGCTGAAAAGCTACAGCGTGAAAAGTTTATAAATTAAAATGTCATCGTGAGGTATGACCCAAACGGTCTGCTGTTATGTTAGTAAAAGCTAATTGAAACTACCCTTTCATCAACTTCCCTGAGTAGCATAAGGAAAACAATAAACTTATTAAAAGTAAATAAAATAATAAATAAACATAAAAAATAATAAAGATTTTAGGAGAAACTAACAAAACAAAAAAATAATAAAGTTTTTTCTGAACATTTAAAAAAACAAATATGCCTTTAGCACGCAATAGAGAGGACTGCGTCAAGTACATGCACCTGCAGGAGAGCCTGAAGGTACTTGCAATCTTTGTTTAGAGCATCTGCTGACAACGGAAAACGTACTTAATACTGAATGCGGGAATAGATTTCACAATCAGTGTATCGTGGCACAGCTAGAAAAGTGTCCAGAGTGTCCTGAGTGCAAAGCACCTGGTACAATTCAGGGATTGCATTTCTCAGCACATCTAGAGTCTCAAGCAAGCACTAGCAAAGGTGCTATTTCAAATATACACAACACACGAAGTAAAGGAAAACCCGATACTGGGGTAACACTAAACAAACATATAGATGAGGAGATAGGGGCAGCTGACTTAAATGAGTCACAAAGCCAAGATACTCAGCCGAAAATGAATTCATGATCCACCCAAGGTCGACAGCCTAGGGGTTGTGAAGGTCGAAATATAAATATTCGCTATCAGCCGCGGATTTCGGATCCTCCTGCACATCATTTTAGAGTAATCCATTATGACAGAATTTTTAGTAGGACCGAACATCTTATACAAGGCAAATTTGACAACTTAAACCTATCAAGCGGCATACATTCTCCTAATAGTTCTCGGCAACTTCCGTCTCCACGTGTGTCTCACATTAGTGCAGCTTCGGCGAGGGCGAGTGACACGCGCTCAAACACAATGTTGAGTCCAGAGAAAGTTACCCAGATCATTCAGGATTGGGGAATAAAATACCACGGAACAGTTAATGGTCCTACAGTTTAGGAATTTTTATACAGAGTAAGAGCATTAACCATTGATAGTCGTTGATTTTGCAATTGTATGCAAAAACTTACATGTTCTCTTGACAGGTAAAGCAAGAGAATGGTATTGTAAAGAGAACCCTGAGGTAATATGGAAAGATTTTTGTGCAGCTCTAAAAAATCAATATCAGGACCATAAAGACGATGAAGTCCTTATGGAAGAAATTCGTGCTCGAAATCAGAAAGGGGGAGAGCCCTTTGACTGTCCTCATAAAGACATTATGTCGATCGTTTATCGATTAACTATTCCTTTAGACGAGTACGAGTAAGACAAGTATTACTATACATCTCCATTGATTCTGTTGCTCATCTGCGACAACTGGTCCAGAAACGTGAAAATCTGCTAGGAGATGCAGATTTTAAGCAATCTAGCAAGATCAATACTCAATCAAGGGTGTTTAAAAGAGCCGTTGCTGCTGTGGAGACTGAAGAGTCTTTACAGTCGGCCTCAGAGACGGAGTCTGTATCTGTAGAGGCTTTGCAACATTCCAAACGACCTATGGTCTGCTGGAACTGTGATCAGCTATGGGTGCAGAGCAAAAGATTTCTATAAACCTCAATGTACAACATGTGTTAAGTCAACTAATAGTAGTCGACGTAAGAGTTACAGAAAAACAAATAAAAAATTTGTATATAAAAAAAAACGACTTAACATAAGCAGTTTTCATTAAAGCTAAGAAAATTGATTTTATGCAAAAATTTTACAATTTTAATTATTTAAGAAATTTTAAAATGGAATATAAAATATTTTAATTATAAAATTTAATTTATTATAATTTAATTTAATTTAATTCCGGGGAAAAAAACAAAAGTTCTAGCCGATCCAACATTTGTTGCAAAGGATTGGGGAAAACCCAGAAAAACCCAATCAGATCAGAAAAGTTAATATTGGTTATTAGTATGAAGTGTTAATAAGTTAAGAATACAAATAAACATTAGAAAGAGAGAACTCTAAGTTGAAAACTCTAAAAAGTTTATTATATTGATCGCAGAGAACACGGAAAGGGTCATGCAAGCTATAATTACTAGAAGAAAAGTCTAATGACAATGGCTGAAAATTACGGGTAACTCTAGAAGGAACACTAAAATTAATGTGGCTGAGCAAGGAAGGGGAATCGATCTCAAATGTTATAAGTTTTATGATAAACAAGACACTTAACATAATACGGCGGTTAGCTAAAGAAGAAAGTCTAATTAAAAGAAGCCGATTATGATAAGGTGGTAATTCTACTCCTGGAACCCAGTTGAAACTACGTAAAGCAAAAAGAAGAAACTGCTTTTGAACAGACTCAATTCTGTCTTGATAAATTTGGTACTGCGGGGACCACACGCAAGAACCATATTCGAGAATCGGACGTACACGAGAAGTATAAAGTAGCTTGTGTATAAAGGGATCATTGAATTCGTTGGCGCAACTTTTAATGGAACCGAGAACACGAAAAGCCTTGTTAACAATGTGTGTAACGTGGCGATCAAATTTCAATTTCTGATCGAAGAGAATACCTAGATCATTTACTTCAGATATTCTTAAAAGTTGAGTTAAATTAAAGGAATAGTTGACGTGATGGTTTCCTCTGTAAAATGACATAACTTTACATTTAGAACAATTAAGATGTAGCAGGTTATGACTACACCAGGCAAAAAACATGTCAAGATCCATTTGAAGAAAGTTTAAAGTTTTGTCATTATACGTCAGACAAAGTTTAACGTCATCAGCGTACATAAGGATAGATGATTGTGTTAGTACAGAAGATAGGTCATTAATAAAAAGGTTAAAAAGTAGAGGGCCAAGAATAAAAATAATTAAATAAAATAATTAAAGAAAACTCAAGAAGATTTGTAGTTGTGGATCTAAATTTGACAAATCCATGCTGATAAGGGGAAAGAACGGGCTTACACATATGTATTAATTGTGAAGTCAAGATTTTTTCAAAAATTTTGGGAATAGCGGATAATTTAGAGATACACCTATAATTCTTCACATCTTGGTTAGAGCCACATTTGTGAAGAGGTATAGAGAAGGAATCCTTCCATATAGGCGGAAAGTAATTCGTGGCTACGGACAAATCAAGCAACTTAAATATAGGCTTACAAATGGTATCAGCACAGAATCTAAATATACATGCTGGAACACCATCAGGACCGGGAGAAATAACAGGCTTAGAGGATTTAAGATAGCTTAGTAAAGAGATTTCGTTAATAGAAGGGAAAAAAAAAGAATTAGAATTATTTAAAGAATACGGGTATGATTACATAGTATAGGCTTCAGTGGAGTAAGTAGATTGAAAAAAGTCCCCAATCAAATCGGCAGCAGCCTGATCATTAGTTGCTTTGTTATTTTCAAAAAAAAGATTAGATGGGAATTTATTAGTTTTACGTTTCAAATTTAAAAAGTTATAAAACTGCTTAAGGCCCTGGGCAAACTGTAGGCGACAACGTTTTAAGTAATCATTGTAGCAGCGTATATTCAGAGAAAAAAAGTTAGCTCTAACAACGATATAACGAGAATAGTCAGAAGGACTTCCAGTAGATTTAAACTTTTTAAAATATCTGGACTTCAAATTTTTTAAAACCATCAATTCACGAGAACACCAACGTGGCCAATCACACTTCACTGGGTAAGCATTGGGAACACATTGCTCATTGGGAATATACCATACATGGGTATATGGGCATAAGTGTAAATTTTTTGTTTCAGCCAATTAAATTAATATGATTAAATCCCAACAACAATTCCTCTGGGTGACAGTGTGTGTTATCATTGCACGCTGATTTTGGTCACGCCCCCTTCCGCCCCTATAAATCGAAAAAAATTGATTAGAAGCGCAATTTTGATGCCATATTGTTCATTTTCAGTTTATAAGATAACTATAGCTAGCCAGATGATCTCTAAACATTTGGTAACAATCGGATAATAAACACAGAAGTTATTCAGCTTAACGTTTTCCATTGCTGTAAACAGCGCTGACGGCAGCACAAATTCTTTATTTGTACTGGAAATAATAAGAATGCCTTACAATGCAAATTTTTGCAGTTGTTGGATAACAGCGTCAGTAGCTTTGTGGAAAAGCGATGAACTCCTGAACCGACAGGCCCGTGGTTCGATTCCCAGTTCAAGTCGCTTAAGCCATTTCTTTTTTTTTTAAGAACTTATACTTTAATTTTTGAATATGCATTACTTGGTGGTCGTGCATTTTATTTAAAGTTTTTTTAATGGCTCACAATGAACTTTGTTAACAAGTGGAGAAGTGACAGTGTCTTAAATCAGCTGTGTGCGATTGTTAGAGCGCAGCTTTTTCTTATATTTTTTTATTTTTATTTTTTATTTAATTGTTTGTTTAAGTTATGAGAATAAATAGCAACAACAGCACGCATCATGCATTCAGACTTTGATTTTGTCGTGCAAGAATTTCCGAATGGTCTCATAATGTAACTTTGGCAGAATTTGCGTAATGGCTTAATGGCCGAATGGAGAAGTGGTGGACCTCTTAGGTAACGGGTCCAAGGAAAAGTTTTTGCTTTCCTTTTTGAGCTACCTTCATGAAACTTTGTATATGTCGCAATACGATAAAAAGCAATTCCGTTGTTTCTGTTTGACACGCGACATGCAGACGCCTTTTCTATTCTTTTGCTGCGCGGCAGACAACCGTTAGAGTTTCTGCCGAACGTAGTCTGGTCGCAGAGCGAGGGGAAGTAGATGTCTGTATGAAAAAGAGAAGCATACAGAAAAATGCAAAGTGTGCATTGGTATTAGTGTATGCAGCGTAGAATAACTCTCCAAATTGCGTTGGTATTGCGTGTAGAGTTGAGAACTAAGCGCTTATACGATTTTTGTGTAAAGGAAATGGTACATTCACTTTTCGATCGTTACGCATAATAGACATGCCTCGCTCACGCGCTAGAAAACGTTGCGCAGACAACGAGATTAGTGAAGAGGAAGAAAGGCATCCTGATGACTCTTCGCCATATACATGTTTCTTTATGCTCCCCGCTGAAAATAAGTCGCAACGAGCCGGTACGGACCGATACATCGTATAGATGCCATGGAACCTATCGGTCGTTTTTTTTTTTTAAATTTTGCTAAAAGTTAGCGTGCTCTAGAACACTTTCCATTCAAGTATATAAAGAGGTATTAAAAGGGCACATATCGTTTTTTACATGCACGTATTCGATTTCTAGTCCTCAACAGGTAGAATTATTAACTTTACTGTTTAAGTGATAAACCTTGGATTTTTTTTGGTACCTGAATAAAAGTTATACGTTTTCAATACTTTTTACTCCTTTTGCCGGCAGCGCTGCTTGCAGCATTGTGCCGAATAGTGTGTGCGTGTACGGTGGTGAAATGGGTTAAGTTGTGGACTGCATAACGAACAGAACTATTATGCATTTATGGGTTCGATTCCCACCCGCATCAAAAATTAAATGTGTGCAAAAAATTATTTTTTTTTTTTTAGATTTTTACTTTGCATAAATATTGTAAGTCCATGGCCTTTTACGATCAAAATATGATTGTAGGCGTTCTTTATTGTTCCGCAAATAATTTTGATGTACGAGCAGCTGGGTAGCGGGTATATTACAGTCGAGCACACGCGAATGTAGCTTTCTTACTTGTTTTAGATTTTGACTTTGCATAAATATTGTAAGTCCATAGCCTTTTACGGTCAAAATATGATTATAGCCGTTTTTTTGTTCCGCAAATACATTATGTACAAGCAGCTGGGTAGCGGGTATATTACAGTCGAGCACTCTCGACTGTAGCTTTCTTACTTGTTTCTTATTATTACATGAATAAAATTATTATAATGTTTTGGTAAATATATGTATATAGTTTTCCTTAAGTAAAAAGGCGAAAGGTATAATAAAAGGGTAACATTTAAATTAGACATTTACCCTATAGCGTCAAAGGTAAATCATGGAGGGTGGGTACAGAGGCGGGTTACTATACCATCAGTGTAGCCTCATTTCCATTACATATACTGCCTTAGCAGAATTATACACTCATGAGCTCTCTGACTTTTGATCTTTCTTTTAAAATTTTTTATGCATTAATTATAAATCTTGTGCATTTACGTAATAGGCACGGGACTATAAATTTAATTCAACGTGGCTTTCTGATCGACTGAGGCTTCATTATTTGGCCAACGAAAAGAAGAAGAGTTGGAAAAACGAAAACTCGTCAAGTCTTTAGATCCGAGATGTTTAAATTAGTTGCCGGGAAATTATATATTATAATTATATACAAATAAGTATTAAATGAATTAAATTGAAGTTAGAAACTGTAACAGGAAAATTTAATAAAATATTACATAGTTAAAAAATAAAGAAACAAAAATGGAACAAATAAGCTGGAGATAATGTAGTTAAATAATGATAAAAGATTTCCATAAGATTAGGTTAAATAAAATTAAATTTTCTTTATTTTTAAAACTTATCCACAAGGCAGCCTGGCCTTATATACTATCTTTTTTCCTTTTATTACATGAATAAAATAATGTTTTGGTAAGTATATGTATATAGTTTTCCTTAAGTAAAAATGCGAAAGGTATAATGAAAGGGTAACATTTAAATTAGACATTTACCCTATAGCGTCAAAGGTAAATCATGGAGGGTGGGTACAGAGGCGGGCTACTATACCATCAGTGTAGCCTCATTTCCATTACATATACTGCCTTAGCAGCATTATACACTAATGAGCTCTCTGCCTTTCTTTCTTTCTTTAAAAATTTTTTATGCATTAATTTTAAATCTTGTTCATCTACGTAATAGGCACGGGACTATAAATTTAATTCAACGTGGCTTTCTGATCGAGTGAGGGCTTCATTATTTGGCCAACGAAAAGAAGAAGAGTTGGAAAAACGAAAGCTCGTCAAGTCTTTAGATCCGAGATGTTTAAATTAGTTGCCGGGGAATTATATCCGTTTTATTTGCATTGAGTTCTGTCTGGAACTATACTCCTAAGCATCGTGTCTTAGAGAATATCCGACAGACCTGCTAATGCACAGTGATCGGAAATTATTGTCTATTTTAAACTTAATTCTGGAAATTAATTCACTAGACCTTCCACAATGGGATTAATAAATAGAGCAGGAAGCATATTTCTAATACAATCAAAATATGGGCCACTCATTCCCCAAATAGGAAGCGAAGTAAACTAACCAATAGACAAACGCATTCACAATTATGAAGAGAAACCTTAATAATAAATCGAACTTTTTATTGAGGCTAACGAAATCACTAGATAGTGATGAGTCTTTGTCTATTGACCATCAAATAAGTTTTCATTGTTGGAGTATTCAGGAAATCGGCCGAATATGGAAAGTGATACGTTCAGCTCAGCTAAACATCACCCTATTATGCAGGTTTTGCTGAAAAGCTACAGCGTGAAAACTTTATAAATTAAAATGTCATCGTGACGTATGACCCAAGCGGTCTGCTGTTAGTAAAAGCTAATTGAAACTACCCTTTCATCAACTTCCCTGAGTAGCATAAGGAAAACAATAAACTTATTAAAAGTAAATAAAATAATAAATAAACATAAAAAATAATAAGCATTTTAGGAGAAACTAACAAAACAAAAAAATAATAAAGTTTTTTCTGAACATTTAAAAAAACAAATATGCCTTTAGCACGCAGTAGAGAGGACTGCGTCAAGTACATGCACCTGCAGGAGAGCCTGAAGGTACTTGCAATCTTTGTTTAAAGCATCTGCTGACAACGGAAAACGTACTTAATACTGAATGCGGGAATAGATTTCACAATCAGTGTATCGTGGCACAGCTAGAAAAGTATCCAGAGTGCAAAGCACCTGGTACAATACAGGGCTTGCATTTCTCAGCACATCTAGAGCCTCAAGCAAGCACTAGCAAAGGTGCTATTCCAAATATACACAACACACGAAGTAAAGGAAAACCCGATACTGGGGTAACACTAAACAAA
This sequence comes from Zaprionus ghesquierei, assembly GCA_018904095.1. Lineage (NCBI taxonomy): Eukaryota > Metazoa > Arthropoda > Insecta > Diptera > Drosophilidae > Zaprionus > Zaprionus ghesquierei. Next base: position 541,662 of record JAEIGP010000002.1, on the reverse strand, counting down.
CATATAGATGAGGAGATAGGGACAGCTGACTTAAATGGGTCACAAAGCCAAGATACTCAGCCGAAAATTAATTCATGATCCACCCAAGGTCGACAGCCTAGGGGTTGTGGAGGTCGAAATAGAAAAATTCGCTATCAGCCGCGGATTTCCGATCCGCCTGCACATCATTTTAGAGTAATCCATTATGACAGAATTTTTAGTAGGATCGAATATCTTATACAAGGCAAATTTGACAACTTAAACCTATCAACCGGCATACATTCTCCTAATAGTTCTTGGCAACTTCCGTCTCCACGTGTGTCTCACATTAGTGCAGCTTCGGCGAGGGCGAGTGACACGCGCTCAAACACAATGTTGAGTCCAGAGAAAGTTACCCAGATCATTCAGGATTGGGGAATAAAATACCACGGAACAGTTAATGGCCCTACAGTTCAGGAATTTTTATACAGAATAAGAGCATTAACCATTGATAGTCGTTGATTTTGCAATTGTATGCAAAAACTTACATGTTCTCTTGACAGGTAAAGCAAGAGAATGGTATTGGAGATACTGTAAAGAGAACCCTGAGGTAATATGGGAGAGATTTTTGTGCAGCTCTAAAAAATCAATATCAGGACCATAAAGACGATGAAGTCCTTATGGAAGAAATTCGTGCTCGAAAGCAGAAAGGGGGAGAGCCCTTTGACTGTCCTCATAAAGACATTATGTCGATCGTTTATCGATTAACTATTCCTTTAGACGAGTACAGACTTGTTCAGCAGCTGCAAAGGAATTTAATTCCAGAGCTAAGACAAGTATTACTATACATCTCCAGTGATTCTATTGCTCATCTGCGACAACTGGTCCAGAAACGTGAAAATCTGCTAGGAGATGCAGATTTTAAGCAATCTAGCAAGATCAATATTCAACCGAGGGTGTTTAAAAGAGTCGTTGCTGCTGTGGAGACTGAAGAGTCTTTACAGTCGGCCTCAGAGACGGAGTCTGTATCTTTAGAGGCTTTGCAACTATGCAAACGACCTATGGTCTGCTGGAACTGTGATCAGCCAGGATACGCATGGGAAATGTGCCTCGCAGAACGAAGAATCTTTTGCTATGGGTGCAGAGCAAAAGATTTTTATAAACCTCAATGTCCAACATGTCTTAAGAGAGCGGAAAACTCCAAGAGGGGCCTTTCCGTCGACGGCAGACGAATGGCCCAAAACTAGAATCCACAACTGAACATCAATCTGCAGAATCAGATTGCCCACGGCAATTTTAAAACAGGCATCTCCACATCCACACTCAGTAACTACCATTGACCGTGTTACTAAACGGAACACTCTTCCTATGCATAATTATACCCGCTACTCATATAGTAGAAGCGTATTACAACTTTGTTCAAACCGAAAATGTATGTAACAGGCAGAAGGAGACACCTCAGACCCCATAAAGTGTATATATTCTGGCTCAGGATCAACAGCCGAGTCGATATAGCCATGTCCGTCTGTCCGTCTGTCTGTCTGTCTGTCCGTCTGTCTGTCCGTGTGAAAATCTAGATCTTAGCTATTATAAGAGCTAGAACTACCAAATTTGGTGACAAAATGTGTTATTATTGCACGCTGATCAAGTTTATTTTGGATTTTGGCTACGCCCTCTTCCGCCCCTGTAATGCGAAAAAACAATGATTACAAGGGCAATTTTGATGCCATATTGTTCATTTTCGGTTTGCATTATAGCAAGCCAGATAATCTCTGAAAATTAGGTATTCGTTTTCCATAGCTGTAAGCAGCGCTGCCGGCAGCGCAAATTCTTTATGTGTACAGGAAATAATAAGAATGCCTTACAATACAAATTTTTGCAATTGTTGGATAACAGCGTCAGTAGCTTACTGGAAAAGCGATGAACTCCTGAACCGACAGGCCCATGGTTCGATTCCCAGTTCATGCCGCTTAAGCTTTTTCTTTTTTTTTTAAGAATTTATACCTTAATTTTTGAATATGCATTACTTGGTGGTCGTGCATTTTATTTAAAGTTTTTTTTAATGGTTCACAATAAACTTAGTTAACAAGTGGAGAAGTGACAGTCTCTTAAATCAGCTGTTAAAGCGCAGCTTTTTCTTATATTTTTATACCATTCGACCATTGAAAATGGTCAAAAATGGTATACTAAGTTTGTGCAAATGTGTGTAAGAGGCAGAAGGAGGCGTGGCAGACCCCACAAAGAATAAATATTCTTACTCAGAATCACTAGCTGAGCCGATTAAGCCATGTCCGCCTGTCTGTCCGTCTGTCTTTTTTTCACGTTTCTCCCGGTGTAGAGAAACTTATCTACGTAGAGGTGGACAGAATGTTGTCAGAGGGCGTCATTGAGCCATCGAAGAGTCCCTGGAGCTCTCCAATGAGGCTCGTTACTAAGCCAGAAAAGGTACGCCTTAGTTTAGATGCACGACGCATTAACGAGTGCACTAAAAAAGACGCGTACCTACTGCCAGATATAGATGGCATTTTTTTTCGGCTTCCCAAAGCCAATATCATAACTACATTGGATCTGAAGGATGCACTCTGGCAAATACCCCTCACAGATGAGGGTAAAGCCAATACAGCTTTTGTAGTACCGGGGCGGCCATTGTATCAATTTACAGTGATGCCGTTTGGTCTCTGTAATGCTCCACAGACCATGTGCCGGTATGTCGATTCTTATCAGATTAACAGAACAATTTCGTAGGGCAAATTTAACTTTAATTGTGGCGAAAAGTCGTTTTTGTTTTACAGAAGTTGAATACCTAGGACACATTATAGGAAATGGAGGTATCGCTACTGACCCTAAAAAAGTTGATGCTATAAAAACATGGCCATCCCCTAAGACGATTTAACAAGTGAGAAGCTTTTTAGGCCTTGTTGGATGGTATCGAAGATTCATTAGTAACTTGTCTGAACTAGTCTTCCCGATTAATGAAGTAAATTTTTATGGACAGACGAAGCAAAGACTGCTTTCCAAAATTTGAAGAATGTAATCATAATACCCAAAGGTTTGATAAGGTGGATATTTTAGGTCCCTATCCGAGGAGCAAACGAGGAATTCATTGGCTATGCCCATTGAAAAAATTTAATACGGCTCCTATATATATAGATCATATATTTTTGACATATGGAGTACCGCGCTGCATTATAAGTGATAATCGAGGCCAATTTAAATCGTCTGATTTCAATGCTCGGATGACTTCATTGGGAGTGAAACATATTTATACGGCTTTATATTCTCCCCAATCAAATGCCTCAGAAAGGGTTAATAGATCCTTGGTTGCAGGCATTAGATCCTTTCTTCACACCGAATGGGATCTGCACATTCACGCAATAAGTTGGGCATTGCGAAACGCTCACCATCAGAGCATTGGTAGTTCTCCGTATTTTGCTTAATACGGATTCGATATGGCAGCTCTTGGTAAACATTACGACCTATTAAAGAATTTTCAGCTATTAGGCGAATTTGAAAATATATTGGCCAGAACAGATCACCTAAATTTGATCCAAAAAGAAATTAAAGCAATCATTACTAAAGCGTACGATCAAAATGAAAGGCAATACAATCTCAGAACAAGAGAAATATCATTCAAGGTCGGTCAGGAGGTGTTTCGTCGTAATTTCTCTCACAGTAATTTTTCCAAACAAATAAATGCCAAGTTAAATCCAAAATGGTTAAAGTCGCGCGTCTTATTATGTTTTAGAAGACTTACAGGGACGAGAAATTGGCACTTATCATATTAAAGATATCAAACAAAGATACATTGTCATATTTCAAAGAAAAATCAGGGCTTCTATTTTTCAAGGCATTAGGGCTCCGCAGTGCATTAGATCGGAGTTCTGTGCCGACAGCAAACGGCACACTCACCGGTCTGCACACCTCGTTTGGGAAACTTAAAAAAGTCTTGGCGAGCAGCGAACGCATAACCTCGCTGACTCGCCCTACAAAAGCTGATAGAAGAAAAAAAGTCTATAACCTACATCTCTACATCAATATAAATGTATAACCTACATTTACATCTACATCTAAATCAACACATATACAACTATATATCCACCAACAATATCAACAAGTAAAGAAAGCTACAGTCGTGCGCGCCCGACAGTAAAATACCATTCGCCCAGTTTCGAAACAAATTATCACACATTTAATTCCATTAAAAAAAGGTGCACAAGTTTATCCGACACCTATTGTTTAAATTAAATCTAAATCCATCTACATGTGAAAACTGCATAGCTTTACACATGCTACGGCTGAAACGAAGCACCGTGATGATGACGTCACGACGCGCAGCACAGGCGCAAGCAGTGGAAGTACGGAAAACGAAAACATGGATAACTTCTGTGTTTATGGTCCGATTGTATTGTAATTTGCGGAATAGATTTATATTGCAATTATTTATGTTCATACCAAAGCAGAAAGCTGTAACTACTTCTACTGATAATCAAAAATGATCGATTTCAGTGGGCGGTGGGCGTGGTATCAAAAATTGAAAATAAACTCGATCTACCTATGGTATACAGGAACCTTCATGTGAAATATGGTATCTCTAGCTTTTGTAATAGCTGAGATCCAGACGTTCAAACGGAAAGACATGGCTCAATCGACTCAGCTAGTGATCCTGAGTAAGAATATATATTCTTTGTGGGGTCTGCCACGCCTCCTTCTGCCTGTTACATACATTTGCACAAACTTAGTATACCATTTTTGATAATTTTCAATGGTCGAATGGTATGAAAACAGTGCAACTACAAAACAAGTAAGAAACCTACAGTCGAGTGTGCTCGACTGTAATATACCCGCTACCCAGCTGCTCGTACATCATTTATTTGCGGAACAAAAAAAAAACGGCTACAATCATATTTTGTAAAAGGCTATGGACTTACAATATTTATGCAAAGTCAAATTCTAAAATAAAAAAAAAAAATATTTTTGCACACATTTATTTTTTGATGCGGGCGGGACTCGAACCCGTAAATGCATAATAGTACTTTTCGTTTTGCAGTCCACAACTTAACCCATTTCACCACCCTACACGCATCCGATTGTTACCAAATTTTCAGAGATCATCTGGCTAGCTATAGTTATCATGTAAACCGAATATGAACAATATGGCATCAAAATTGCGCTTGTAATCAATTTTTTTCAATTTACAGGGGCGGAAGGGGGCGTGGCCAAAATCCAAAATAAACTTGATCAGCGTGCAATAATAACACATTTTGTCCCCAAATTTGGTAATCCTAGCTATAATAGCTGAGATCTAGATTTTTACACGGACAGACAGACGGACAGACAGACAGACAGACGGACAGACGGACATGGCTATATCGACTCGGCTGTTGATCCTGAGCCAGAATATATATACTTTATGGGGTCGGAGGTGTCTCCTTCTGCCTGTTACATACATTTTCGGTTTGAACAAAGTTATAATACCCTTCTACTCTATGAGTAGCGGGGATAAAAAGAAAAAGCTTAAGCGCCATGAACTGGGAATCGAGCCACGGGCCTGTCGGTTCAGGAGTTCATCGCTTTTCCACTAAGCTACTGACGCTGTTATCCAACAACTGCAAAAATTTGCATTGTAAGGCATTCTAATTATTTCCTGTACAAATAAAGAATTTGCGCTGCCGGCAGCGCTGCTTACAGCTATGGAAAACGTTAAGCTGAATAACTTCTGTGTTTATTATCCGATTGTTACCAAATTTTCAGAGATCATCTGGCTAGCTATAGTTATCATATAAACCGAAAATGAACAATATGACATCAAAATTGCGCTTGTAATTAATTTTTTTCAATTTACAGGGGCGGAAGGGGGAGTGACCAAAATCCAAAATAAACTTGATCAGCGTGCAATAATAACAAATTTTGTCACCTAATTTGGTAGTTCTACTCTTATAATAGCTGAAATCTAGATTTTCACACGGACAGACAGACGGACAGACGGACATGGCTATATCGACTCGGCTGTTGATTCTGAGCCAGAATATATATACTTTATGGGGTCGGAGGTGTCTCCTTCTGCCTGTTGCATACATTTTCGGTTTGAACAAAGTTATAATACCCTACTACTCTATGAGTAGCGGGTATAAAAAAAAAACATTTTTGCACACATTTAATTTTTGATGCGGGCGGGACTCGAACCCGTAAATGCATAATAGTACTGCTCGTTTTGCAGTCCACAACTTAACCCATTTCACCATCGTACACGCACACACGATTCGGCACAATGCTGCAAGCAGCGCTGCCGGCAGCGCTGCTTACAGCTGTGGAAAACGTTAAGCTGAATAACTTCTGTGTTTATTATCCGATTGTTACCAAATTTTCAGAGATCATCTGGCTAGCTATAGTTATCATATAAACCGAAAATGAACAATATGGCATCAAAATTGCACTTGTTATCAATGTTTTTTCGATTTGCGGGGGCGGAAGGGGGCGTGGCCAAAATCCAAAATAAACTTGATCAGCGTGCAATAATAACACATATTGTCACCAAATTTGGTTGTCCTAGCTCTTATAATAGCTGAGATCTAGATTTTCACACGGACAGACAGACGGACATGGCTATATCGACTCGGCTGTTGATCCTGAGCCAGAATATATATACTTTATGGGGTCGGAGGTGTCTCCTTCTGCCTGTTACATACATTTTCGGGTTGAACAAAGTTATAATACCCTTCTACTCTATGAGTAGCGGGTATAAAAAAAAATAAGTAAGAAAGCTACAGTCTCGACTATGCTCGACTGTAATATACCCGCTACCCAGCTGCTCGTACATCAAAATTATTTGCGGAACAATAAACAACGGAACGATAAAATTATATTTTAACTGGAAAAGGCCATGAACTTACAATATTTATGCAAAGTCAAATTCTAAAATAAAAAAAAAAATATTTTTGCACACATTTAATTTTTGATGCGGGCGGGACTTGAACCCGTAAATGCATAATAGTACTGTTCGTTTTGCAGTCCACAACTTAACCCATTTCACCACCCTACACGCACACACTATTCTGCACAATGCTGCAATCAGCGCTGCTGGCAGCGCTGCTTACAGCTATGGAAAACGTTAAGCTGCATAACGTCTGTGTGTATTATCCGATTCTTACCAAATTTTCAGAGATCATCTGGCTAGCTATAGTTATCATGTAAACCGAATATGAACAATATGGCATCAAAATTGCGCTTGTAATCAATTTTTTTCAATTTACAGGGGCGAAAGGGGGCGTGGCCAAAATCCAAAATAAACATGATCAGCGTGCAATAATAACACATTTTGTCCCCAAATTTGGTAATCCTAGCTATAATAGCTGAGATCTAGATTTTCACACGGACAGACAGACGGACAGACGGACAGACAGACAGACAGACGGACAGACGGACATGGCTATATCGACTCGGCTGTTGATCCTGAGCCAGAATATATATACTTTATGGGGTCTGAGGTGTCTCCTTCTGCCTGTTACATACATTTTCGGTTTGAACAAAGTTATAATACCCTTCTACTCTATGAGTAGCGGGTATAAAAAAAATATTTTTGCACACATTTAATTTTTGATGCGGGCGGGACTCGAACCCGTAAATGCATAATAGTACTGTTCGTTTTGCAGTCCACAACTTAACCCATTTCACCACCGTACACGCACACACTATTCGGCACAATGCTGCAAGCAGCGCTGCCGGCAAAAGGAGTAAAAAGTATTGAAAACGTATAACTTTTATTCAGGTACCACAAAAATCCAAGATTTATCACTTAAACAGTAAAAATAATAATTCTATCTGTTGAAGACTATAAATCGAATACCTGTATGTGAAAAACGATATGTGCCCTTTTAATACCTCTTTATATACTTGAATGGAAAGTAGCACTCTAACTTTTGATAAATTTTGTTAAAAAAACGACGGATAGCTTCTAAGGCATCTATACGATGTATCGGTCCGTACCGGCTCGTTCCGACTTATTTACAGCGGGCAGCAATAAGAAACATGTATACAAAGTTTCATGACGGTAGCTTAAAAAGGGAGGCAAAAACATTTCTTTGCAAAAAATAGGAAATTTGGATCTCCCGCACCATGACACGTATGCATGCGGAATCGAACCTTGAACCCATTACCTCAGAGGTCCACCACTTTTCCATTCGGTCATTAAGCCATTACGCAAATTTTTTCAAAGTTACATTATGAGATGATTCGGAAATTCTTGCACGACAAAAACAAAGTCTGAATGCATGATGTGTGTTGTTGTTGCTATTTATTCTCATAACTTAAACATACAATTAAATAAAAAACAAGTAAAAAAGCTACAGTCGAGTGTGCTCGACTGTAATATACCCGCTACCCAGCTGCTTGTACATAATTTATTTGCGGAACAAAAAAACGGCTACAATCATATTTTGACCGTAAAAGGCTATGGACTTATAATATTTATGCAAAGTCAAAATATAAAATAAAAAAAAAAAAACATTTTTACACACATTAAATTTTTGATGCGGGCGGGACTCAAACCCGTAAATGCATAATAGTACTGTTCGTTTTGCAGTCCACAACTTAACCCATTTCACCACCGTACACGCACACACGATTCGGCACAACGCTGCCGGCAGCGCTGCTTACAGCTGTGGAAAACGTTAAGCTGAATAACTTCTGTGTTTATTATCCGATTGTTACCAAATTTTCAGAGATCATCTGGCTAGCTATAGTTATCATGTAAACCGAAAATGAACAATATAGCATCAAAACTGCACTTGTTATCAATGTTTTTTCAATTTGCGGGGGCGGAAGGGGGCATGGCCAAAATCCAAAATAAACTTGATCAGCGTGCAATAATAACACATATTGTCACCAAATTTGGTTGTCCTAGCTCTTATAATAGCTGAGATCTAGATTTTCACACGGACAGACAGACGGACAGACGGACATAGCTATATCGACTCGGCTGTTGATCCTGAGCCAGAATATATATACTTTATGGGGTCGGAGGTGTCTCCTTCTGCCTGTTACATACATTTTCGGTTTGAACAAAGTTATAATACCCTTCTACTCTATGAGTAGCGGGTATAAAAAAAAACATTTTTGCACACATTTAATTTTTGATGCGGGCGGGACTCGAACCCGTAAATGCATAATAGTACTGTTCGTTTTGCAATCCACAACTTAACCCATTTCACCACCGTACACGCACACACGATTCGGCACAATGCTGCAAGCAGCGCAGCCGGAAGCGCTGCTTACAGCTATGGAAAACGTTAAGCTGAATAACTTCTGTGTTTCTTATCCGATCGTTACCAAATTTTCAAAGATCATCTGGCTAGCCATATTTATCATGTGAACCGAAAATGAACAATATGGCATCAAAATTGCGATTGTAATCAATTTTTTTCGATTTACAGGGGCGGAAGGGAGCGTGGCCAAAATTCAAAATAAACTTGATCAGCGTGCAATAATAACACATTTTGTCCCCAAATTTGGTAATCCTCGCTCTTATAATAGCTGAGATCTAGATTTTCACACGGACAGACAGACGGACAGACGGACAGACAGACAGACGGACATGGCTATATCGACTCGGCTGTTGATCCTGAGCTAGAATATATACTTTATGGGGTCTGAGGTGTCTCCTTCTGCCTGTTACATACATTTTCGGTTTGAACAAAGTTATAATACCCTTCTACTCTATGAGTAGCGGGTATAAAAAAAACATTTTTGCACACATTTAATTTTTGATGCAGGCTGGACTCGAACCCGTAAATGCATAATAGTACTGTTCGTTTTGCAGTCCACAACTTAACCCATTCCACCACAGTAAAAATAATAATTCTATCTGTTGAAGACTATAAATCGAATACCTGTATGTGAAAAACGATATGTGCCCTTTTAATACCTCTTTATATACTTGAATGGAAAGTAGCACTCTAACTTTTGATAAATTCTGTTAAAAAAACGACGGATAGCTTCTAAGGCATCTATACGATGTATCGGTCCGTACCGGCTCGTTCCGACTTATTTACAGCGGGCAGCAATAAGAAACATGTATACAAAGTTTCATGACGGTAGCTTAAAAAGGGAGGCAAAAACATTTCTTTGCAAAAAATAGGAAATTTGGATCTCCCGCACCATGACACGTATGCATGCGGAATCGAACCTTGGACCCATTACCTCAGAGGTCCACAACTTTTCCATTCGGTCATTAAGCCATTACGCAAATTTTTTTAAAGTTATATTATGAGACGATTCGGAAATTCTTGCACGACAAAAACAAAGTCTGAATGCATGATGTGTGTTGTTGTCGCTATTTATTCTCATAACTTAAACATACAATTAAATAAAAAACAAGTAAGAAAGCTACAGTCGAGTGTGCTCGACTGTAATGTACCCGCTACCCAGCTGCTTGTACATAATTTATTTGCGGAACAAAAAAACGGCTACAATCATATTTTGACCGTAAAAGGCTATGGACTTATAATATTTATGCAAAGTCAAAATATAAAATAAAAAAAAAAACATTTTTGCACACATTTAATTTTTGATGCGGGCGGGACTCGAACCCGTAAATGCATAATAGTACTGTTCGTTTTGCAGTCCACAACTTAACCCATTTCACCACCGTACACGCACACACGATTCGGCACAATGCTGCAAGCAGCGCTGCCGGCAGCGCTGCTTACAGCTGTGGAAAACGTTAAGCTGAATAACTTCTGTGTTTATTATCCGATTGTTACCAAATTTTCAGAGATCATCTGGCTAGCTATAGTTATCATGTTAATCGAAAATGAACAATATGGCATCAAAACTGCACTTGTTATCAATGTTTTTTCAATTTGCGGGGGCGGAAGGGGGCATGGCCAAAATCCAAAATAAACTTGATCAGCGTGCAATAATAACACATATTGTCACCAAATTTGGTTGTCCTAGCTCTTATAATAGCTGAGATCTAGATTTTCACACGGACAGACAGACGGACATGGCTATATCGACTCGGCTGTTGATCCTGAGCCAGAATATATATATACTTTATGGGGTCGGAGGTGTCTCCTTCTGCCTGTTACATACATTTTCGGTTTGAACAAAGGTATAATACCCTTCTACTCTATGAGTAGCGGGTATAATCATTTTTGCACACATTTAATTTTTGATGCGGGCGGGACTCGAACCCGTAAATGCATAATAGTACTGTTCGTTTTGCAATCCACAACTTAACCCATTTCACCACCGTACACGCACACACGATTCGGCACAATGCTGCAAGCAGCGCAGCCGGAAGCGCTGCTTACAGCTATGGAAAACGTTAAGCTGAATAACTTCTATGTTTCTTATCCGATCGTTACCAAATTTTCAGAGATCATCTGGCTAGCCATATTTATCATGTAAACCGAAAATGAACAATATGGCATCAAAATTGCGCTTGTAATCAATTTTTTCGATTTACAGGGGCGGAAGGGAGCGTGGCCAAAATTCAAAATAAACTTGATCAGCGTGCAATAATAACACATTTTGTCCCCAAATTTGGTAATCCTCGCTCTTATAATAGCTGAGATCTAGATTTTCACACGGACAGACAGACGGACAGACGGACATGGCTATATCGACTCGGCTGTTGATCCTGAACCAGAATATATATACTTTATGGGGTCTGAGGTGTCTCCTTCTGCCTGTTACATACATTTTCGGTTTGAACAAAGTTATAATACCCTTCTACTCTATGAGTAGCGGGTATAAAAAAAAACATTTTTGCACACATTTAATTTTTGATGCAGGCTGGACTCGAACCCGTAAATGCATAATAGTACTGTTCGTTTTGCAGTCCACAACTTAACCCATTCCACCACAGTAAAAATAATAATTCTATCTGTTGAAGACTATAAATCGAATACCTGTATGTGAAAAACGATATGTGCCCTTTTAATACCTCTTTATATACTTGAATGGAAAGTAGCACTCTAACTTTTGATAAATTCTGTTAAAAAAACGACGGATAGCTTCTAAGGCATCTATACGATGTATCGGTCCGTACCGGCTCGTTCCGACTTATTTACAGCGGGCAGCAATAAGAAACATGTATACAAAGTTTCATGACGGTAGCTTAAAAAGGGAGGCAAAAACTTTCTTTGCAAAAAATAAGAAATTTCGATCTCCCGCACCATGACACGTATGCATGCGGAATCGAACCTTGAACCCATTACCTCAGAGGTCCACAACTTTTCCATTCGGTCATTAAGCCATTACGCAAATTTTTTCAAAGTTACATTATGAGACGATTCGGAAATTCTTGCACGACAAAAACAAAGTCTGAATGCATGATGTGTGTTGTTGTTGCTATTTATTCTCATAACTTAAACATACAATTAAATAAAAACAAGTAAGAAAGCTACAGTCGAGTGTGCTCGACTGTAATATACCCGCTACCCAGCTGCTTGTACATAATTTATTTGCGGAACAAAAAAACGGCTACAATCATATTTTGACCGTAAAAGGCTATGGACTTATAATATTTATGCAAAGTCAAAATATAAAATAAATAAAAAAAACATTTTTGCACACATTTACTGTTCTGTACTGTACTGTACTGTACTGTTCGTTTTGCAGTCCACAACTTAACCCATTTCACCACCGTACACGCACACACGATTCAGCACAATGCTGCAAGCAGCGCTGCCGGCATACGAAAAAATGTTATTCGACAATTTTCGTTTCGTATGAAAAAAACTTATCTCGCTTGGTATTTCACATAAAAATTATTGAACTTTTTTGATTTCATATGAAAACTTATTTCACATACATAATTTCATACGAAATAAATTTCTTCGCCAGCTTTCATTACGTATGAAGAACATATAACTTGGTTGATAATTATTATAAAAATAATTTAACTTTTTTGATTTCAAATGAAAACTTTTTCATAATTTATATGAAAATAATTTAACTTCTTTGATTTCATATGAAAACATGGTTCGCATACATAATTTCATACGAAAAAATGTTATTCGACAATTTTCGTTTCGTATGAAAAAAACTTATCTCGCTTGGTATTTCACATAAAAATTATTGAACTTTTTTGATTTCATATGAAAACTTATTTCACATACATAATTTCATACGAAATAAATTTCTTCGCCAGCTTTCATTACGTATGAAGAAAATATAACTTGGTTGATAATTATTATAAAAATAATTTAACTTTTTTGATTTCATATGAAAACTTTTTTCACATACTTACTTTTCATATGAAAACTTTTTTCACATACTTAACTTTATATAAAATAATTCTGTTTGACTATTTTAATTTCGTATGAAGAAAAATTAAATTGGTTGATAGTTCATATGAAAATAATTTAACTTTTTTGATTTCATATGAAAACTAGTTTAACATACATAACTTCATATAAAATAATACTATTTGACTATTTCAATTTCGGATGAAGAAACTTTAACTTGGTTTATAATTCATATGAAAATAATTTAACTTCTTTGATTTCATATGAAAACATGTTTCACATACATAATTTCATATGAAAAAATGTTATCTGACAATTTTCATTTCGTATAAAAAAATTAATCTTCCTTGATATTTCTCATAAAAATCATTTTACTTTTTTAATTTCATATAAAAACTTGCTTAACATACATAATTTCATATAAAGTAATACCAATTGACTATTTTGATTTCGTATGAAGAAAATTTAACTTGATTGATAATTCATATGAAAATAATTTAACTTTTTTGATTTCATATGAAAACTTATAACTTATACATAATTTCATATGAAATAAATTTCTTCGAAAGTTTTCATTTCTTATGTAGAAAATATAACTTGGTTGATAATTATTATAAAAATAATTTAACTTTTTTGATTTCATATGAAAACTTTTTTCACATACTTAACTTTATATAAAATAATTCTGTTTGACTATTTTAATTTCGTATGAAGAAAAATTAACTTGGTTGATAGTTCATGTTGGAATAAATGTGTATGCCTTGATATGAAATGTTAATTAGCATAAGAATGAATCAGCTGATCGCGTATAACGTAATGTAATGTTAAATAACATAATTATGCCACTTGCTCTAAGAATGTCAAATTGAATGGAAGTGCACATGCACGTAATAAATAATTTAATTAAATTTAAAGAAATCCACTTTAAATATTTACATGGTAGCAGAGCAAGGTTAAAAAGAACTTAATCCAAGGTTGAAAAGAAATTAAGCCAAGGTGTAAAACTAAATCCAAGTTGTATAAAAATAAATGCTGTTCAAGTAAAGCGACAAAAGGAAAAAGTGTATAAGACATAAAGCTTCACAAAGAAAAGGTGTATAAGACATAAAAAGAGAAAAACAATATTAAAAGTGCAAACTATTAAAAAATACGAATACGAAAAAAAGACGTTTGACAAATGCTAAACAATTAAACGGAAAAACATTAAAAAATAAACTTAAAGGATTCGATGGAAGCAGATTAAAATTTAAAATTCACGTGCACGCTGTTTATAAAATTACATGGAAATAGAAAAGTGTGACCCTATAAGAAAATGTGCAAAAAATGAATGACATAGAAAGAGACATAAAAGAAGTGCACAAACAGATTAAAAGTGAAGCGGGAAAAATGAGTGCAAACGCAAAAATCGAAGACATTGTTATGCCCATATTCGATGGGGTAAATTTTGGAAGCTGGAAGTTCAGACTAATGACAATACTTGAATACAAAGAGTGCAAAGAACCAGCAGTGCGAGCAAGAACAACAGAAGATAATGAAACAACATGGACGAAAACAGATTTAAAAGCAAAAACAATTTTAATCAGTACAATATCAGACAAGCAGTTAGAATATGTTAGTGAGTGCCAAACAACATTAGAAATTATGAACAAGTTAAACGAAATGTATTCGACAAAGTCAACAGCCCTGCAAATACTGTGCAGAGGAAAAATCGACGAAATAAAACTAAAAGACTACGAAACAGTGGAAGAATTTTTTATAGAATTCGAGAAAGCAGTGAATAAATTTAAAAACGCTGGAGGCACCATAGACGAAAACGAAAAAATGCGGTATTTGTTAAAAGCGCTACCAACAAGCTACAGTTATATTGGAGACTTCTTAGATGTAATTCCGGAAGCACAACGAACGGTAGAGTACGTAAAATCAAAAGTTAAAGAAAAAAAATCTAAACAGAGGTCCAGTGGACAGACAAAATAACGTAAGCACATTCAACACCAAAACTAAAAAAGAATGCTATGCGTGTGGCAAAACAGGTCATCTTCAGAGGGACTGCTGGCATGCTGAGCAAAATGCGAGAGGCGAAAACAAACAACAACAACAATACAACAGGCGATATCAGAATACGAATCAAAGAGGCGGTCGAGGCAGAGGTCAACATCATGGAAATGGTCGCGGACGTGGAACTGGACGTGGACATTACTCAGGAGACGGGAACCAAGGAAGACAACAAGAAAACAGCGACGGAGTACAGTCATGGACAATAAGAATGATAAGAAACGAAAAAAATAATAAATTGTAATAACAGCGAAAGTAGCAACGAAACTACAGTAAATTGGTTATTAGATAGTGGATGCACTGATCACATTATAAACGATTGTAGACTTTTTAAGAAGTGTGTAAATTTGAAAAATCCTATTGATGTTAAAGTAGCCGATGGCAAACAATTGCAAGCGACCAAAATTGGAAATGTAGAAACATATTTTAAAACTTACAACAATGAAAATTTAATCGATATTAAAAATGTATACTTTGTAAAAGGAATAAAACAAAATTTGTTAAGCATATCAAAGATAACTGAAAATAAATGTACAGTCGTAGCCAGAAATAATGATATAAAGATCTATAACGAAAAAAGAGAATTGTTGACAGTTGCGAATAAAATTGATAGTTTGTATAATGTAAAAAGCTTCATGCTAAAAAATAAAACAAATGAAATATATACAAATGTAACTAAATTAACTGAAAAAGAAAAATGGCACAGGGCACTAGGCCACGTAAATTTTCAATATTTGAATAGAATTATAAAGAATAAAATGCTAGATGGTCTGCCAGATAAAATCGAGAATACCGAAATGAAATGTGCGAATTGTATACAAAGTAAAATGTCAAACGAACCATTCGAGAACAATAGAAAGAAAACTAAAGAAACATTAGAGTTAATACACACAGACTTAAACGGACCACATAGCACAACAGGTTATTGTGGGGAAAAATATTTTTTGACATTCGTTGACGACTTTAGTAAATGCGCGAGAATATATTGTATTAAACATAAATCTGAAACGGCGAGCTGCTTAAAAGAATACGTAAATTATGTTGAGAATCAATTCAGTAAAAAAGTAAAACAAATCCAATGCGATAACGGTAAAGAATATATGAATAGAGAGATATTAAATTTTGTAAAATATAAAGGAATTCAATTAACTACATGCCCACCGTATGTACACGAATTAAACGGCGTAGCAGAAAGATATAATAGGTCGGCAATGGATATCGGCAGGTGCTTGATGAGAGAGGCAAACATACATAGGCGATATTGGCCAGAAGTGATGAACACAGTAGCTTATTTAAAAAATCGAACAATCGCAAACACAGCAGTAAATAAAAGCCCATACGAAATATTTTTTGGTATAAAACCAAATGTAGAAAATTTAAAAATATACGGAAGTAGAGTTTTTGTTAGAGTTCGGAAGTACGCAGACAGAGTAAATGGGATAACAAATCGGAATTAGGAGTTTTAGTTGGATATAATACAAACGGATATAGAGTTTTAGTAAATAATAGAGTAATAAATGCAAGACATGTTCAAGTTGTGGAAGAAAAAACAAAATTAATTTGCCTAGAGAAAAACAAGCAGGATGATAATGAAAATGAAATAAATGAAAATGAAGAAGATTATGAAGATAACGCTAAGACAGACGATCTAAATGACATGTACGAAGATAATTCAAAAGCTAGGGATGATAGCGAGAGTGAGGAGAACAAAGAACATTTAACAGTGCAGAGAACATCAAATAGAGATAAAAGACCAGTAAATCTATATGGTAACCCAGTAACACATTTTATTTATATCAATTATGTAAATGCAATTGTACCAAACACTTACGAAGAGGCGATGAATAGTAACGAAAAGAAAGAATGGCTCAAAGCAATGAACACAGAAATGCAATGCTTAAATAAAAATAATACATGGCGAATTGTAGAAAAACCGATAAACAAAAAGATTATAGATGTTAAATGGGTGTATAAAAAGAAAAGTGATGGAACATATAAAGCCAGACTAGTAGTAAGAGGTTTCCAACAAAAAGAAAGACTAGAGAATGTATATTCACCAGTAGGAAAAATGCAAACATTAAAGATATTACTATCATATTGTTGTAAAAACGGCATGTATATAAATCAAATGGATGTCGAAACAGCCTTTTTAAATGGCTATGTTAAATCAGAAGTTTATGTAAATGAACCGAAAGGGTACGAAACAGGAGAAAACAAAGTTTATAAATTAATTAAGGCATTATATGGATTGAGAGAAAGCCCAAGAGCATGGTACGAATGTTTGCATAAATATCTTGACAAATTAAATTTTATAAGAAGCAATTACGATAATTGTTTGTATGTCAAAAGAAACGATAAAGATGAAATATATATTTTAGTATTTGTAGATGACATTTTGATATGCAGTAAGAACAAAACAAAAATAATCGAAATAAAAGATTGTTTAATGAACAAATTCACAATGAAAAATTAGGAAAAATCGGTAGTTATATTGGAATAGACATTAATTATAGTACTGAAAGTAAGAAAATGACGTTAAATCAAAAAGCATATATTGAATCACTAGCAATTAAGTATAATCTCGAAAATGCAAAGCTTTACGATACTCCAATGGAAACAAACTTAAAATTAGATCAAGCAACTGAATGTGATGAGAATATTAAATACAGAAATTTGATAGGTGAATTATTATATATAAGCGCAGGTACAAGACCAGATATATCATATTCCGTAAATTATTTAAGCAGATATCAAAGTTGTTACAATTCAACACACTATAAATACGCGTTAAGAGTATTAAAATATTTATATAAGACAAGAGATCTAAATTTAACTTTTGAAGACAATAAAAATAATGAATTTCTAGATTGTATGGTAGACTCCGATTATGCAGGAGATAATGTTGATAGAAAATCCACGACGGGATTTATAATTAGAATGTATGGAAATACAGTATATTGGAAAACACATAAACAACAAGCAGTAACAAAATGTTCAACGTTTGCAGAGTACATTGCCTTGTCAGAAGCAGTTACAGAAATATTATTTGTCAAAAACATGTTATGTGAAATGTTTAATATTAATAATGAAAAAGCGATTAAGATCTATGAAGATAATTCAGGCGCAGTAGCGATTGCTAAATTTGGTAACTTTACAAAAAATTCAAAGCACATTGAAGTGCAGTATCATTATGTTAACGAAAATTATGAAAAAGGTATTATAGACATTGTAAAGATAGAATCTAAACTTAATATAGCAGACATGTTAACCAAAGCGTTGGACAAACAAAAATTTATAAGAAATAGAAATGCTGTAAAGTTAATGTAATGAAAGAAAATCAAGACAACAAATTTAAGAGGCGTGTTGGAATAAATGTGTATGCCTTGATATGAAATGTTAATTAGCATAAGAATGAATCAGCTGATCGCGTATAACGTAATGTAATGTTAAATAACATAATTATGCCACTTGCTCTAAGAATGTCAAATTGAATGGAAGTGCACATGCACGTAATAAATAATTTAATTAAATTTAAAGAAATCCACTTTAAATATTTACAGTTCATATGAAAGTAATTTAACTTTTTTGATTTCATATGAAAACTTATTTCACATACATAATTTCATACGACATAATGTTATTTGACAATTTTCATTTCGTATGAAGAAAACTTAACTTGCTTGATATTTCACATAAAAATAATTTAACTTTTTTGATTTCATAAAACAAGTAAGAAAGCTACAGTCGAGTGTGCTCGACTGTAATATACCCGCTACCCAGCTGCTTGTACAAAATTTATTTGCGGAACAAAAAAACGGCTACAATCATATTTTGACCGTAAAAGGCTATGGACTTATAACATTTATGCAAAGTCAAAATATAAAATAAAAAAAAAAAACATTTTTGCACACATTTAATTTTTGATGCGGGCGGGACTCGAACCCGTAAATGCATAATAGTACTGTTCGTTTTGCAGTCCACAACTTAACCCATTTCACCACCGTACACGCACACACGATTCGGCACAATGCTGCAAGCAGCGCTGCAAGGCAGCGCTGCTTACAGCTATGGAAAACGTTAAGCTGAATAACTTCTGTGTTTATCCGATTGTTACCAAATTTTCAGAGATCATCTGGCTAGCTATAGTTATCATGTAAACCGAAAATGAACAATATGGCATCAAAATTGCACTTGTTATCAATGTTTTTTTCGATTTGCGGGGGCGGAAGGCGGCGTGGCCAAAATCCAAAATAAACTTGATCAGCGTGCAATAATAACACATATTGTCACAAAATTTGGTTGTCCTAGCTCTTATAATAGCTGAGATCTAGATTTTCACACGGACAGACAGACGGACATGGCTATATCGACTCGGCTGTTGATCCTGAGCCAGAATATATATACTTTATGGGGTCGGAGGTGTCTCCTTCTGCCTGTTACATACATTTTCGGTTTGAACAAAGTTATAATACCCTTCTACTCTATGAGTAGCGGGTATAACAAGTAAGAAAGCTACAGTCGAGTGTGCTCGTAATATACCCGCTTCCCAGCTGCTTGTACATAATTTATTTGCGGAACAAAAAAACGGCTACAATCAAATTTTGACCGTAAAAGTCTATGGACTTATAATATCTATGCAAAGTCAAAATCTAAAATAAAAACAAGTAAGAAAGCTAGAGTCGAGTGTGCTCGACTGTAATATACCCGCTACCCAGCTGCTTGTACATAATTTATTTGCGGAACAAAAAAACGGCTACAATCATAATTTGACCGTTAAAGGCTATGGACTTATAATATTTATGCAAAGTCAAAATATAAAATAAAACAAGAAAGAAAGCTACAGTCGAGTGTTCGGCACAATGCTGCAAGCAGCGCTATGGAAAACGTTAAGCTGAATAACTTCTGTGTTTATTATCCGATTGTTACCAAATCTTCAGAGATCATCTGGCTAGCCATAGTTATCATACAAACAATATGGCATCAAAATTGCGCTTGTAATCAATTTTTTTTCGATTTACAGGGGCGGAATGGGGCGTGGCCAAAATCAAAAATAAACTTGATCAGCGTGCAATAATAACACATTTTGTCCCCAAATTTGGTAGTCCTAGCTCTTATAATAGCTGAGATCTAGAGTTTCACACGGACAGACAGACGGACTGACGGACAGACGGGCATGGCTATATCGACTCGGCTGTTGATCCTGAGCCAGAATATATATACTTTATGGGGTCGGAGGTGTCTCCTTCTGCCTGTTACATGCATTTTCGGTTTGAACAAAGTTATAATACCCTTTTACTCTATGAGTAGCGGGTATAAAAAAAATCATTTTTGCACACATTGAATTTTTGATGCGGGCGGGACTCGAACCCGTAAATGTATAATAGTACTGTTTGTTTTGCAGTCCACAACTTAACCCATTTCATCACCGTACACGCACACACGATTCGGCACAATGCTGCAAGCAGCGCTGCCGGCAGCGCTGCTTACAGCTATGGAAAACGTTAAGCTGCATAACGTCTCGTCGACTCGGCTGTTGATCCTGAGCCAGAATATATATACTTTATGGGGTCTGAGGTGTCTCCTTCTGCCTGTTACATACATTTTCGGTATGAACAAAGTTATAATACCCTTCTTCTCTATGAGTAGCGGGTATAAAAAACTTAAGCGGCATGAACTGGGAATCGAACCACGGGCCTGTCGGTTCAGGAGTTCATCGCTTTTCCACTTAGCTACTGACGCTGTTATCCAACAACTGCAAAAATTTGCATTGTAAGGAATTCTTATTATTTCCTGTACAAATAAAGAATTTCTTATTATTTCCTGTACAAATTTAGAATTTTCGCTGCCGGTAGCGCTGATTACAGCTTTGGAAAACGTTAAGCTGAATAACTTCTGTGTTTATTATCCGATTGTTACCAAATTTTCAGAGATAATTTGGCTAGCTGTAGTTATCATATAAACCGTTACATACATTTTCGGTTTGAACAAAGTTATAATACCCTTCTACTCTATGAGTAGCGGGTATAAAAAAAAAACATTTTTGCACACATTTAATTTTTGATGCGGGCGGGACTCGAACCCGTAAATGCATAATAGTACTGTTCGTTTTACAATCCACAACTTAACCCATTTCACCACCGTACACGCACACACGATTCGGCACAATGCTGCAAGCAGCGCAGCCGGAAGCGCTGCTTACAGCTATGGAAAACGTTAAGCTGAATAACTTCTGTGTTTCTTATCCGATCGTTACCAAATTTTCAAAGATCATCTGGCTAGCCATATTTATCATGTAAACCGAAAATGAACAATATGGCATCAAAATTGCGATTGTAATCAATTTTTTTCGATTTACAGGGGCGGAAGGGAGCGTGGCCAAAATTCAAAATAAACTTGATCAGCGTGCAATAATAACACATTTTGTCCCCAAATTTGGTAATCCTCGCTCTTATAATAGCTGAGATCTAGATTTTCACACGGACAGACAGACGGACAGACGGACAGACAGACAGACGGACAGACGGACATGGCTATATCGACTCGGCTGTTGATCCTGAGCCAGAATATATACTTTATGGGGTCTGAGGTGTCTCCTTCTGCCTGTTACATACATTTTCGGTTTGAACAAAGTTATAATACCCTTCTACTCTATGAGTAGCGGGTATAAAAAAAACATTTTTGCACACATTTAATTTTTGATGCAGGCTGGACTCGAACCCGTAAATGCATAATAGTACTGTTCGTTTTGCAGTCCACAACTTAACCCATTCCACCACAGTAAAAATAATAATTCTATCTGTTGAAGACTATAAATCGAATACCTGTATGTGAAAAACGATATGTGCCCTTTTAATACCTCTTTATATACTTGAATGGAAAGTAGCACTCTAACTTTTTGATAAATTCTGTTAAAAAAACGACGGATAGCTTCTAAGGCATCTATACGATGTATCGGTCCGTACCGGCTCGTTCCGACTTATTTACAGCGGGCAGCAATAAGAAACATGTATACAAAGTTTCATGACGGTAGCTTAAAAAGGGAGGCAAAAACATTTCTTTGCAAAAAATAGGAAATTTGGATCTCCCGCACCATGACACGTATGCATGCGGAATCGAACCTTGGACCCATTACCTCAGAGGTCCACAACTTTTCCATTCGGTCATTAAGCCATTACGCAAATTTTTTTAAAGTTATATTATGAGACGATTCGGAAATTCTTGCACGACAAAAACAAAGTCTGAATGCATGATGTGTGTTGTTGTCGCTATTTATTCTCATAACTTAAACATACAATTAAATAAAAAACAAGTAAGAAAGCTACAGTCGAGTGTGCTCGACTGTAATGTACCCGCTACCCAGCTGCTTGTACATAATTTATTTGCGGAACAAAAAAACGGCTACAATCATATTTTGACCGTAAAAGGCTATGGACTTATAATATTTATGCAAAGTCAAAATATAAAATAAAAAAAAAAAACATTTTTGCACACATTTAATTTTTGATGCGGGCGGGACTCGAACCCGTAAATGCATAATAGTACTGTTCGTTTTGCAGTCCACAACTTAACCCATTTCACCACCGTACACGCACACACGATTCGGCACAATGCTGCAAGCAGCGCTGCCGGCAGCGCTGCTTACAGCTGTGGAAAACGTTAAGCTGAATAACTTCTGTGTTTATTATCCGATTATTACCAAATTTTCAGAGATCATCTGGCTAGCTATAGTTATCATGTAAATCGAAAATGAACAATATGGCATCAAAACTGCACTTGTTATCAATGTTTTTTCAATTTGCGGGGGCGGAAGGGGGCATGGCCAAAATCCAAAATAAACTTGATCAGCGTGCAATAATAACACATATTGTCACCAAATTTGGTTGTCCTAGCTCTTATAATAGCTGAGATCTAGATTTTCACACGGACAGACAGACGGACATGGCTATATCGACTCGGCTGTTGATCCTGAGCCAGAATATATATATACTTTATGGGGTCGGAGGTGTCTCCTTCTGCCTGTTACATACATTTTCGGTTTGAACAAAGGTATAATACCCTTCTACTCTATGAGTAGCGGGTATAATCATTTTTGCACACATTTAATTTTTGATGCGGGCGGGACTCGAACCCGTAAATGCATAATAGTACTGTTCGTTTTGCAATCCACAACTTAACCCATTTCACCACCGTACACGCACACACGATTCGGCACAATGCTGCAAGCAGCGCAGCCGGAAGCGCTGCTTACAGCTATGGAAAACGTTAAGCTGAATAACTTCTATGTTTCTTATCCGATCGTTACCAAATTTTCAGAGATCATCTGGCTAGCCATATTTATCATGTAAACCGAAAATGAACAATATGGCATCAAAATTGCGCTTGTAATCAATTTTTTTCGATTTACAGGGGCGGAAGGGAGCGTGGCCAAAATTCAAAATAAACTTGATCAGCGTGCAATAATAACACATTTTGTCCCCAAATTTGGTAATCCTCGCTCTTATAATAGCTGAGATCTAGATTTTCACACGGACAGACAGACGGACAGACGGACATGGCTATATCGACTCGGCTGTTGATCCTGAACCAGAATATATATACTTTATGGGGTCTGAGGTGTCTCCTTCTGCCTGTTACATACATTTTCGGTTTGAACAAAGTTATAATACCCTTCTACTCTATGAGTAGCGGGTATAAAAAAAAACATTTTTGCACACATTTAATTTTTGATGCAGGCTGGACTCGAACCCGTAAATGCATAATAGTACTGTTCGTTTTGCAGTCCACAACTTAACCCATTCCACCACAGTAAAAATAATAATTCTATCTGTTGAAGACTATAAATCGAATACCTGTATGTGAAAAACGATATGTGCCCTTTTAATACCTCTTTATATACTTGAATGGAAAGTAGCACTCTAACTTTTGATAAATTCTGTTAAAAAAACGACGGATAGCTTCTAAGGCATCTATACGATGTATCGGTCCGTACCGGCTCGTTCCGACTTATTTACAGCGGGCAGCAATAAGAAACATGTATACAAAGTTTCATGACGGTAGCTTAAAAAGGGAGGCAAAAACTTTTCTTTGCAAAAAATAAGAAATTTCGATCTCCCGCACCATGACACGTATGCATGCGGAATCGAACCTTGAACCCATTACCTCAGAGGTCCACAACTTTTCCATTCGGTCATTAAGCCATTACGCAAATTTTTTCAAAGTTACATTATGAGACGATTCGGAAATTCTTGCACGACAAAAACAAAGTCTGAATGCATGATGTGTGTTGTTGTTGCTATTTATTCTCATAACTTAAACATACAATTAAATAAAAAACAAGTAAGAAAGCTACAGTCGAGTGTGCTCGACTGTAATATACCCGCTACCCAGCTGCTTGTACATAATTTATTTGCGGAACAAAAAAACGGCTACAATCATATTTTGACCGTAAAAGGCTATGGACTTATAATATTTATGCAAAGTCAAAATATAAAATAAATAAAAAAAACATTTTTGCACACATTTAATTTTTGATGCGGGCGGGACTCGAACCCGTAAATGCATAATAGTACTGTTCGTTTTGCAGTCCACAACTTAACCCATTTCACCACCGTACACGCACACACGATTCGGCACAATGCTGCAAGCAGCGCTGCCGGCATACGAAAAAATGTTATTCGACAATTTTCGTTTCGTATGAAAAAAACTTATCTCGCTTGGTATTTCACATAAAAATTATTGAACTTTTTTGATTTCATATGAAAACTTATTTCACATACATAATTTCATACGAAATAAATTTCTTTGCCAGCTTTCATTACGTATGAAGAACATATAACTTGGTTGATAATTATTATAAAAATAATTTAACTTTTTTGATTTCAAATGAAAACTTTTTCATAATTTATATGAAAATAATTTAACTTCTTTGATTTCATATGAAAACATGTTTCGCATACATAATTTCATACGAAAAAATGTTATTCGACAATTTTCGTTTCGTATGAAAAAAACTTATCTCGCTTGGTATTTCACATAAAAATTATTGAACTTTTTTGATTTCATATGAAAACTTATTTCACATACATAATTTCATACGAAATAAATTTCTTCGCCAGCTTTCATTACGTATGAAGAAAATATAACTTGGTTGATAATTATTATAAAAATAATTTAACTTTTTTGATTTCATATGAAAACTTTTTTCACATACTTACTTTTCATATGAAAACTTTTTTTCACATCTTAACTTTATATAAAATAATTCTGTTTGACTATTTTAATTTCGTATGAAGAAAAATTAAATTGGTTGATAGTTCATATGAAAATAATTTAACTTTTTTGATTTCATATGAAAACTAGTTTAACATACATAACTTCATATAAAATAATACTATTTGACTATTTCAATTTCGGATGAAGAAAATTTAACTTGGTTTATAATTCATATGAAAATAATTTAACTTCTTTGATTTCATATGAAAACATGTTTCACATACATAATTTCATATGAAAAAATGTTATCTGACAATTTTCATTTCGTATAAAAAAATTAATCTTCCTTGAAACTTATTTCACATACATATTCCATACGAAATAAATTTCTTCGCCAGCTTTCATTACGTATGAAGAAAATATAACTTGGTTGATAATTATTATAAAAATAATTTAACTTTTTTGATTTCAAATGAAAACTTTTTTCACATACTTACTTTTCATATGAAAACTTTTTTCACATACTTAACTTTATATAAAATAATTCTGTTTGACTATTTTAATTTCGTATGAAGAAAAATTAAATTGGTTGATAGTTCATATGAAAATAATTTAACTTTTTTGATTTCATATGAAAACTAGTTTAACATACATAACTTCATATAAAATAATACTATTTGACTATTTCAATTTCGGATGAAGAAAATTTAACTTGGTTTATAATTCATATGAAAATAATTTAACTTCTTTGATTTCATATGAAAACATGTTTCACATACATAATTTCATATGAAAAAATGTTATCTGACAATTTTCATTTCGTATAAAAAAATTAATCTTCCTTGATATTTCTCATAAAAATCATTTTACTTTTTTAATTTCATATAAAAACTTGCTTAACATACATAATTTCATATAAAGTAATACCAATTGACTATTTTGATTTCGTATGAAGAAAATTTAACTTGATTGATAATTCATATGAAAATAATTTAACTTTTTTGATTTCATATGAAAACTTATTTCACATACATAATTTCATACGAAATAAATTTCTTCGAAAGCTTTCATTTCTTATGTAGAAAATATAACTTGATTGATAATTATTATAAAAATAATTTAACTTTTTTGATTTCATATGAAAACTTTTTTCACATACTTAACTTTATATAAAATAATTCTGTTTGACTATTTTAATTTCGTATGAAGAAAAATTAACTTGGTTGATAGTTCATATGAAAGTAATTTAACTTTTTTGATTTCATATGAAAACTTATTTCACATACATAATTTCATACGACATAATGTTATTTGACAATTTTCATTTCGTATGAAGAAAACTTAACTTGCTTGATATTTCACATAAAAATAATTTAACTTTTTTGATTTCATAAAACAAGTAAGAAAGCTACAGTCGAGTGTGCTCGACTGTAATATACCCGCTACCCAGCTGCTTGTACAAAATTTATTTGCGGAACAAAAAAACGGCTACAATCATATTTTGACCGTAAAAGGCTATGGACTTATAACATTTATGCAAAGTCAAAATATAAAATAAAAAAAAAAACATTTTTGCACACATTTAATTTTTGATGCGGGCGGGACTCGAACCCGTAAATGCATAATAGTACTGTTCGTTTTGCAGTCCACAACTTAACCCATTTCACCACCGTACACGCACACACGATTCGGCACAATGCTGCAAGCAGCGCTGCCGGCAGCGCTGCTTACAGCTATGGAAAACGTTAAGCTGAATAACTTCTGTGTTTATCCGATTGTTACCAAATTTTCAGAGATCATCTGGCTAGCTATTGTTATCATGTAAACCGAAAATGAACAATATGGCATCAAAATTGCACTTGTTATCAATGTTTTTTTCGATTTGCGGGGGCGGAAGGCGGCGTGGCCAAAATCCAAAATAAACTTGATCAGCGTGCAATAATAACACATATTGTCACAAAATTTGGTTGTCCTAGCTCTTATAATAGCTGAGATCTAGATTTTCACACGGACAGACAGACGGACATGGCTATATCGACTCGGCTGTTGATCCTGAGCCAGAATATATATACTTTATGGGGTCGGAGGTGTCTCCTTCTGCCTGTTACATACATTTTCGGTTTGAACAAAGTTATAATACCCTTCTACTCTATGAGTAGCGGGTATAACAAGTAAGAAAGCTACAGTCGAGTGTGCTCGTAATATACCCGCTTCCCAGCTGCTTGTACATAATTTATTTGCGGAACAAAAAAACGGCTACAATCAAATTTTGACCGTAAAAGTCTATGGACTTATAATATCTATGCAAAGTCAAAATCTAAAATAAAAACAAGTAAGAAAGCTAGAGTCGAGTGTGCTCGACTGTAATATACCCGCTACCCAGCTGCTTGTACATAATTTATTTGCGGAACAAAAAAACGGCTACAATCATAATTTGACCGTTAAAGGCTATGGACTTATAATATTTATGCAAAGTCAAAATATAAAATAAAACAAGAAAGAAAGCTACAGTCGAGTGTTCGGCACAATGCTGCAAGCAGCGCTATGGAAAACGTTAAGCTGAATAACTTCTGTGTTTATTATCCGATTGTTACCAAATCTTCAGAGATCGTCTGGCTAGCCATAGTTATCATACAAACAATATGGCATCAAAATTGCGCTTGTAATCAATTTTTTTTCGATTTACAGGGGCGGAATGGGGCGTGGCCAAAATCAAAAATAAACTTGATCAGCGTGCAATAATAACACATTTTGTCCCCAAATTTGGTAATCCTAGCTCTTATAATAGCTGAGATCTAGAGTTTCACACGGACAGACAGACGGACTGACGGACAGACGGGCATGGCTATATCGACTCGGCTGTTGATCCTGAGCCAGAATATATATACTTTATGGGGTCTGAGGTGTCTCCTTCTGCCTGTTACATACATTTTCGGTATGAACAAAGTTATAATACCCTTCTTCTCTATGAGTAGCGGGTATAAAAAACTTAAGCGGCATGAACTGGGAATCGAACCACGGGCCTGTCGGTTCAGGAGTTCATCGCTTTTCCACTTAGCTACTGACGCTGTTATCCAACAACTGCAAAAATTTGCATTGTAAGGAATTCTTATTATTTCCTGTACAAATAAAGAATTTCTTATTATTTCCTGTACAAATTTAGAATTTTCGCTGCCGGTAGCGCTGATTACAGCTTTGGAAAACGTTAAGCTGAATAACTTCTGTGTTTATTATCCGATTGTTACCAAATTTTCAGAGATAATTTGGCTAGCTATAGTTATCATATAAACCGAAAATGAACAATATGGCATCAAAATTGCGCTTCTAATCAATTTTTTTTTATTTACAGGGGCGAAAGGGGGCGTGGCCGAAATCCAAAATAAACTTGATCAGCGTGCAATAATAACACATTTTGTCCCCAAATTTGGTAATCCTAGCTCTTATAATAGCTGAGATCTAGATTTTCCCACGGACTGACAGACGGACAGACAGACAGACGGACTGACGGACAGGGCTATATCGACTCGGCTGTTGATCCTGAGCCAAAATATATATACTTTATAGGGTCGGAGGTGTCTCCTTCTGCCTGTTACATACATTTTCGGTTTGAACATAGTTATAATACCCTTCTACTCTATGAGTAGCGGGTATAACAAATAAGAAAGCTACAGTCGAGTGTGCTCGGCTGTAATATACCCGCTACCCAGCTGCTTGTACATAATTTATTTGCGGAACAAAAAAACGGCTACAATCATATTTTGACCGTAAAAGGCTATGGACTTATAATATCTATGCAAAGTCAAAATCTAAAATAAAAAAAAAAACATTTTTGCACACATTTAATTTTTGATGCGGGCGGGACTCGAACCCGTAAATGCATAATAGTACTGTTCGTTTTGCAGTCCACAACTTAACCCATTTCACCACAGTACACGCACACACGATTCGGCACAATGCTGCAAGCAGCATTGCAGTGATCATCTGGCTAACCTTAGTTATCATATAAACCGAAAATGAACAATATGGCATCAAAATTGCGCTTGTAATCAATTTTTTTCGATTTAAAGGGGCGGAAGGGGGCGTGGCCAAAATCCAAAATAAACTTGATCAGCGTGCAATAATAACACATATTGTCACCAAATTTGGTAGTCCTAGCTCTTATAATAGCTGAGATCTATGTTTTCACACGGACAGACAGACGGACAGACGGGCAGACGGACATGGCTATATCGACTCGGCTGTTGATCCTGAGCCAGAATATGTATACTTTATGGGGTCGGAGGTGTCTCCTAGGATGGTCTATTGACCATCAAATAAGTTTTCATTGTTGGAGTATTCAGGAAATCGGCCGAATATGGACAGTGATACGTTCAGCTCAGCAGAACATCACCTTATTATGCAGGTTTTGCTGAAAAGCTACAGCGTGAAAAGTTTATAAATTAAAATGTCATCGTGAGGTATGACCCAAACGGTCTGCTGTTATGTTAGTAAAAGCTAATTGAAACTACCCTTTCATCAACTTCCCTGAGTAGCATAAGGAAAACAATAAACTCATTAAAAGTAAATAAAATAATAAATAAACATAAAAAATAATAAAGATTTTAGGAGAAACTAACAAAACAAAAAAATAATAAAGTTTTTTCTGAACATTTAAAAAAACAAATATGCCTTTAGCACGCAATAGAGAGGACTGCGTCAAGTACATGCACCTGCAGGAGAGCCTGAAGGTACTTGCAATCTTTGTTTAGAGCATCTGCTGACAACGGAAAACGTACTTAATACTGAATGCGGGAATAGATTTCACAATCAGTGTATCGTGGCACAGCTAGAAAAGTGTCCAGAGTGTCCTGAGTGCAAAGCACCTGGTACAATTCAGGGCTTGCATTTCTCAGCACATCTAGAGTCTCAAGCAAGCACTAGCAAAGGTGCTATTCCAAATATACACAACACACGAAGTAAAGGAAAACCCGATACTGGGGTAACACTAAACAAACATATAGATGAGGAGATAGGGGCAGCTGACTTAAATGAGTCACAAAGCCAAGATACTCAGCCGAAAATGAATTCATGATCCACCCAAGATCGACCGCCTAGGGGTTGTGAAGGTCGAAATAGAAATATTCGCTATCAGCCGTGGATTTCGGATCCTCCTGCACATCATTTTAGAGTAATCCATTATGACAGAATTTTTAGTAGGACCGAACATCTTATACAAGGCAAATTTGACAACTTAAACCTATCAAGCGGCATACATTCTCCTAATAGTTCTCGGCAACTTCCGTCTCCACGTGTGTCTCACATTAGTGCAGCTTCGGCAAGGACGAGTGACACGCGCTCAAACACAATGTTGAGTCCAGAGAAAGTTACCCAGATCATTCAGGATTGGGGAATAAAATACCACGGAACAGTTAATGGCCCTACAGTTTAGGAATTTTTATACAGAGTAAGAGCATTAACCATTGATAGTCGTTGATTTTGCAATTGTATGCAAAAACTTACATGTTCTCTAGAATGGTATTGGAGATACTGTAAAGAGAACCCTGAGGTAATATGGGAGAGATTTTTGTGCAGCTCTAAAAAATCAATATCAGGACCATAAAGACGATGAAGTCCTTATGGAAGAAATTCGTGCTCGAAAGCAGAAAGGGGGAGAGCCCTTTGACTGTCCTCATAAAGACATTATGTCGATCGTTTATCGATTAACTATTCCTTTAGACGAGTACAGACTTGTTCAGCAGCTGCAAAGGAATTTAATTCCAGAGCTAAGACAAGTATTACTATACATCTCCATTGATTCTGTTGCTCATCTGCGACAACTGGTCTAGAAACGTGAAAATCTGCTAGGAGATGCAGATTTTAAGCAATCTAGCAAGATCAATACTCAATCAAGGGTGTTTAAAAGAGCCGTTGCTGCTGTGGAGACTGAAGAGTCTTTACAGTCGGCCTCAGAGACGGAGTCTGTATCTGTAGAGGCTTTGCAACTTTCCAAACGACCTATGGTCTGCTGGAACTGTGATCAGCTATGGGTGCAGAGCAAAAGATTTCTATAAACCTCAATGTACAACATGTGTTAAGTCAACTAATAGTAGTCGACGTAAGAGTTACAGAAAAACAAATAAAAAATTTGTATATAAAAAAAAAACGACTTAACATAAGCAGTTTTCATTAAAGCTAAGAAAATTGATTTTATGCAAAAATTTTACAATTTTAATTATTTAAGAAATTTTAAAATGGAATATAAAATATTTTAATTATAAAATTTAATTTATTATAATTTAATTTAATTTAATTCCGGGGAAAAAAACAAAAGTTCTAGCCGATCCAACATTTGTTGCAATGGATTGGGGAAAACCCAGAAAAACCCAATCAGATCAGAAAAGTTAATATTGGTTATTAGTATGAAGTGTTAATAAGTTAAGAATACAAATAAACATTAGAAAGAGAGAACTCTAAGTTGAAAACTCTAAAAAGTTTATTATATTGATCGCAGAGAACACGGAAAGGGTCATGCAAGCTATAATTACTAGAAGAAAAGTCTAATGACAATGGCTGAAAATTACGGGTAACTCTAGAAGGAACACTAAAATTAATGTGGCTGAGCAAGGAAGGGGAATCGATCTCAAATGTTATAAGTTTTATGATAAACAAGACACTTAACATAATACGGCGGTTAGCTAAAGAAGAAAGTCTAATTAAAAGAAGCCGATTATGATAAGGTGGTAATTCTACTCCTGGAACCCAGTTGAAACTACGTAAAGCAAAAAGAAGAAACTGCTTTTGAGCAGACTCAATTCTGTCTTGATAAATTTGGGACTGCGGGGACCACACGCAAGAACCATTTTCGAGAATCGGACGTACAAGAGAAGTATAAAGTAGCTTGGTTATAAAGGGATCATTGAATTCGTTGGCGCATCTTTTAATGGAACCGAGAACACGGAAAGCCTTATTAACAATGTGTGTAACGTGACGATC
This sequence comes from Zaprionus ghesquierei, assembly GCA_018904095.1. NCBI lineage: Eukaryota > Metazoa > Arthropoda > Insecta > Diptera > Drosophilidae > Zaprionus > Zaprionus ghesquierei. The sequence continues at coordinate 509,218 of JAEIGP010000002.1, read as the reverse complement.
AAATTTCAATTTCTGATCGAAGAAGAGAATACCTAGATCATTTACTTCAGATATTCTTAAAAGTTGAGTTAAATTAAAGGAATAGTTGACGTGATGGTTTCCTCTGTAAAATGACATAACTTTACATTTAGAACAATTAAGATGTAGCAGGTTATGACTACACCAGGCAAAAAACATGTCAAGATCCATTTGAAGAAAGTTTAAAGAGTTGTCATTATACGTCAGACAAAGTTTAACGTCATCAGCGTACATAAGGATAGATGATTGTGTTAGTACAGAAGATAGGTCAATTATAAAAAGGTTAAAAAGTAGAGGGCCAAGATGACTACCCTTAGGAACTCCAGATGTAACAAATATAAGCTTAGATTGTCAAGAGTTAAAAAGGACTCTTTGCGTCCTCTTAGTTGAATAATTAGATATCCACAAAATAAGTTTTTGAGGAAATCCAATGAGATCTAATTTATGAAGCAATAAGTTATGATTAACGGAGTCAAATGCTTTACTGAAATCAGTGTAGACCACATCAGTTTGCATTTTCCCCCGAAATCCTTTGGTTATAATTAAAGAAAACTCAAGAAGATTTGTAGTTGTGGATCTAAATTTGACAAATCCATGCTGATAAGGGGAAAGAACGGGCTTACACATATGTATTAATTGTGAAGTCAAGATTTTTTCAAAAATTTTGGGAATAGCGGATAATTTAGAGATACATCTATAACTCTTCACATCTTGGTTAGAGCCACATTTGTGAAGAGGTATAGAGAAGGAATCCTTCCATATAGGCGGAAAGTAATTCGTGGCTACGGACAAATCAAGCAACTTAAATATAGGCTTACAAATGGTATCAGCACAGAATCTAAATATACATGCTGGAACACCATCAGGACCGGGAGAAATAACAGGCTTAGAGGATTTAAGATAGCTTAGTAAAGAGATTTCGTTAATAGAAGGGCAAAAAAAAGAATTAGAATTATTTAAAGAATACGGGTATGATTACATAGTATAGGCTTCAGTGGAGTAAGTAGATTGAAAAAAGTCCCCAAACAAATCGGCAGCAGCCTGATCATTAGTTGCTTTGTTATTTTCAAAAAAAAGATTAGATGGGAATTTATTAGTTTTACGTTTCAAATTTAAAAAGTTATAAAACTGCTTAAGGCCCTGGGCAAACTGTAGGCGACAACGTTTTAAGTAATCATTGTAGCAGCGTATATTCAGAGAAAAAAAGTTAGCTCTAACAACGATATAACGAGAATAGTCAGAAGGACTTCCAGTAGATTTAAACTTTTTAAAATATCTGGACTTCAAACTTTTTAAAACCATCAATTCACGAGAACACCAACGTGGCCAATCACACTTCACTGGGTAAGCATTGGGAACACATTGCTCATTGGGAATATACCATACATGGGTATATGGGCATAAGTGTAAATTTTTTGTTTCAGCCAATTAAATTAATATGATTAAATCCCAACAACAATTCCTCTGGGTGACAGTGTGTGTTATCATTGCACGCTGATTTTGGTCACGCCCCCTTCCGCCCCTATAAATCGAAAAAAATTGATTACAAGCGCAATTTTGATGCCATATTGTTCATTTTCAGTTTATAAGATAACTATAGCTAGCCAGATGATCTCTAAACATTTGGTAACAATCGGATAATAAACACAGAAGTTATTCAGCTTAACGTTTTCCATTGCTGTAAGCAGCGCTGACGGCAGCACAAATTCTTTATTTGTACTGGAAATAATAAGAATGCCTTACAATGCAAATTTTTGCAGTTGTTGGATAACAGCGTCAGTAGCTTTGTGGAAAAGCGATGAACTCCTGAACCGACAGGCCCGACAGGCCTTATACTTTAATTTTGGAATATGCATTAATTGGTGGTCGTGCATTTTATTTAAAGTTTTTTTAATGGCTCACAATGAACTTTGTTAACAAGTGGAGAAGTGACAGTCTCTTAAATCAGCTGTGTGCGATTGTTAGAGCGCAGCTTTTTCTTATATTTTTTATTTTTATTTTTTATTTAATTGTTTGTTTAAGTTATGAGAATAAATAGCAACAACAGCACGCATCATGCATTCAGACTTTGTTTTTGTCGTGCAAGAATTTCCGAATGGTCTCATAATGTAACTTTGGCAGAATTTGCGTAATGGCTTGATGGCCGAATGGAGAAGTGGTGGACCTCTTAGGTAACGGGTCCAAGGAAAAGTTTTTGCTTTCCTTTTTGAGCTACCTTCATGAAACTTTGTATATGTCGCAATACGATAAAAAGCAATTGCATTGTTTCTGTTTGGCACGCGACATGCAAACGCCTTTTCTATTCTTTTGCTGCGCGGCAGACAACCGTTAGAGTTTCTGCCGAACGTAGTCTGGTCGCAGAGCGAGGGGAAGTAGATGTCTGTACGAAAAAGAGAAGCATACAGAAAAATGCAAAGTGTGCATTAATATTAGTGTATGCAGCGTAGAATAACTCTCCAAATTGCGTTGGTATTGCGTGTAGAGTTGAGAACTAAGCGCTTATACGATTTTTGTGTAAAGGAGATGGTACATTCAGTTTTCGATCGTTACGCATAATAGACATGCCTCGCTCACGCGCTAGAAAACGTTGCGCAGACAACGAGATTAGTGAAGAGGAAGAAAGGCATCCTGATGACTCTTCGACATCAGAAGTGGGATCGCCTATACCTACTTTGAATAATGAAAATAGTTTGCTGTCAATTTTGGAGTCGCAAAATCGACATTTTTCTGAACTTTTAAAACAAGTGCAACACTCACAAAGAGAGCCAAAAGAATTGTTTGCTGTGGTATTGCCCAGGTTTAATCCTGAACGTGCGGGATCAGACGCGCAATCCTGGTGTTCAACGGTGGACTACATCTTGTCTGAAAACGAACTGGAAGGCAGCGCTCTTGTGATGACCCTCAGTAAATCACTGGAAGGAAGCGCGTCTCATTGGCTGTCACAGACTTGCTTTCCTGGTATGTCATGGACACAGTTCCGAGAATTGTTCCTGCAACATTTTGCGGGACAAGAAACATTAGCGGCAGCAGTTATGAATCTGCTAAATGGACGCCCTGCGGAAGGCGAGTGCCTTTCGTTATATGGAAGCCGAATGGTTACTTCGCTTATGTCCAAATGGAAGACGCTGAGTGTGGAGCAAATCGCAGTGTCCATTACACTGGCCCATGCTGCTGGAATTGACAGGCGTTTGCGGCGTTTAGTTTTCACTTCCGACATCAACACTCGGAACGAGCTGCACCAAGAACTGAAGGCCTATTCATTTGACGCTAGACCGAGTCACCTTTCAAAAGATGGTACATCAGAGCCGCCAGGAAAACGAGCTAAGCCCTACCTCAAGTGTTACAACTGCAGAAAGCCTGGTCACAAAAAGGCAGATTGTCGATCAAAAACAGTGGCAGTGCAGGTTCAGCAACCCGGCAAGCAACCAACAGGGAAAGACCGGTCTACTTTGACTTGTTTCAACTGCGGAAAAGCTGGACACATCTCTACAGTATGTCCTGATCGTCAAGAGCGTTCGTCGTCTACCAAAAACAACATTGTAAAAGATGTCAACATCTGTACCGTTTTTGAACCTGTAGGAACATTTTCGCAATCTGGTGAGTCGTTCCAATTTTGTTTTGATTCTGGAGCCGAGTGTTCACTCATCAAGGAGGCTACTTCGCAGAGGCTATCTGGATCCAGAATGGGCAACGTAGTTATTTTAAGGGGTCTTGGTAGCAATACTATTTGTAGCACTTTGCAGATATTGGCCAATGTTTTGATATGTGAACGTTCATATGAAATATTGTTTCATGTAGTGTTAGACAATTATATTAAGTATGACGCTCTGATTGGTCGAGATATTTTGAGTCAGGGAGTCGGTGTGACAATAACATCAAGATATCTTACTATGTTTAACGAAAAATCTATATTTCCTGTTGAAGTTTCCGAAAAGAATCCTGATTTGGCTAGTGTTGACACCGATCTGCATGGACCTGATAGAGACCAATTGTTGTCAATAATACAAGAATATTCAGGGTCATTCATAAATGGAATTCCACAAAGCCGTGTGACTACGGGACAATTAGAAATTGGCTTGATCGATCAAAATAAGACGGTTCAAAGGCGCCCATATAGGTTGAGTGTAGAGGAAAAGGAAAAAGTTCGGCATTTAATTCAACAGCTGTTGGAATCAAACATTATTAGACCCAGTTCCTCCCCCTTTGCGAGCCCAATGTTACTTGTCAGAAAAAAAAAATGGTACGGACCGCCTCTGCGTGGATTATAGAGAGCTAAACGCCAATACCGTTTCTGACAAGTACCCTTTGCCGCTAATTTCTGATCAAATAGCTAGGTTGAGTGGTGCTAGGTTTTTCAGCTGTATAGACATGGCAAGCGGATTTCACCAGATCCCAATTCACCCGAATTCAGTCGAGCGAACGGCATTTGTCACCCCAGAAGGCCAGTACGAATATTTGACTATGCCATTCGGACTTAAAAATGCACCTTCCGTGTTCCAAAGAGCTATTTATCGTGCCTTAGGTGATCTTACCCATTCATATGCCATTGTTTATATGGATGACGTAATGATAATTGCACGTACAAAAGAAGAAGCTTTTGAAAGATTGCGAATGGTATTGCAAACACTTACGCATGCTGGGTTTTCTTTTAATATTACAAAATGTTCCTTTCTTAAGTCTTGTGTTGAATATTTGGGTTTCGAGGTAAAGGCAGGTGAGATTCGACCAAATCCCAGGAAAATTCGAGCCCTTTTGAGTTTGCCACCACCACAGTCCGTCACTCAGTTGAGACAATTTATTGGGCTAGTCTCATATTTTCGACAATTTGTACCCAAGTTTTCACAGCTGACGAAACCTCTTTACGGCCTTACTTCAAAGAGCAAGGCATTTTTGTGGGAATTGGAGCATGAGCAAATACAGCAAAAAGTAATATCGATTTTAACTAATGAACCCGTCCTTATTATATTCGACCCACAATTTTCTATCGAGCTCCACACAGACGCGAGTTCTGTTGGCTATGGCGCTATTTTGCTGCACCGAATTGAACAGAAGCCTCGAGTTATCGAATATTTTAGCAAGATGACATCTTCAGCGGAATCACGTTACCATTCATATGAACTGGAGACACTTGCTGTCTACAATTCTATAAAACACTTTCGCCATTATTTGCATGGCCGTCATTTTGTTGTGTTTACTGACTGCAATTCGCTTAAAGCCTCTCGTACAAAGGTAGAACTGACCCCTAGAGTTCATAGGTGGTGGTCGTACATGCAATCTTTTGAATTTGATATTCAGTATAGACCAGGTGAGCGTATGGCTCATGTTGACTTTCTGTCTCGGAATCCGGTTCCAAAAATTGTCAAGAATTCCATAGGCGTAGTCGAAAGACATATCAATCTGACAGAAATATTCGACAACTGGTTGTTGGCTGAACAGCAAAGAGACGAAGAAACTTCTTCTATTATCTCTAAATTGCGTAATGATGAATTGTCCGAGGATTTGGCCAAAACTTACGAAATACGGTCTGGAACTCTATACCGAAAAATTCAAAGAAATGGAAAGACTCGATGTCTACCCATAATCCCAAAGCAGTTTAGGTGGTCCTCTGTCAACAACGTACACGAGTCAATTATGCATCTCGGGTGGGAGAAAACTCTTGAGAAAATGTACGAGTTCTATTGGTTCGATAAAATGTCTAAATATGTTCGCCAATTTGTGGACAACTGTATCACTTGTAGATTGTCAAAACCTCCGTCTGGCAAAATACAATCCGAACTCCATCCTATTCCTAAAATCGACATCCCGTGGCATACGGTTCATGTGGATATTACAGGTAAACTTAGCGGAAAAAGCGAACAGAAGGAGTATATAGTTGTGTTGATAAACGCATTTACCAAATTTGTCTATCTCTCTCATACTATGAAGTTAGACACTGATAGTTGCATTAAGGCAGTGAGGTCTGTTATATCGTTATTCGGCGTCCCCTCCCGACTTATCGCTGATCAAGGTCGTAGTTTTGCTAGTTCTGCATTCCGTGATTTCTGCTCAGCACAGAAAATGGATTTACATTTAATTGCCACAGGTGCTAGTCGAGCTAATGGCCAAGTGGAGCGAGTCATGAGTACTCTAAAGTCCTTGCTGACCGCAGTTGAAACTGGGCCAGGATCTTGGCAGGATTCTTTAGATGAGATTCAGCTGGCTCTTAATAGCACACCCAATAGAGTTACTAAAGTCAGTCCATTAGAGATACTTATTGGCAAAGAAGCAAGGCCATTTGGTCTTACACCTGTTGTAAATGAAGAAAATATTGTCGATATTGGCTCAGTTAGAGAAATGGCAAAACGTAATATGGAAAAGAATGCCAAAATTGATAAAGCTAGATTCGATAAAAATAAGGCTTCTATTGTAAGACACAAGGTAGGAGACCATGTTTTGCTTAAAAATGAAGAGCGTCATCAGACCAAACTAGATCCTAAGTTTAAAGGTCCATTTGTAGTGGCCGAAGTATTACCAGGAGATCGATATAAACTCAAAGCATTAAATAATAACCGAACTTATAAATATTGTCATGAATATTTGCGATATATGCCTGAGAAGAGGATTACCACAGTGTTTGAAGATGAAAGCGCAGAAGACGCCAGTGATCAAGCCAGTGAGGGCTGTGATATTGAGAATGAATAAGAATTTGTAAGCCTCCGGACCTATTCCAAACGCGACTTACTCTACCTCATGGGTGCCCGAGTTATGTGGTTCGCCATTTTCTAGCAGTTAAGTTTAAATTTGGTAACGGTTGGTGGTGTGAGTTAGTTGGCCGGCTTATAGACTGCGTCATCTGGGTGCCACGTATGTTGGCCGGATTGTCGAGCTGTAAGCTGTGAGCTAGGATAACAAAAGATGGACTGGCCGGTTTGAAAAACTGTGCGCTAGTAGAAAAATGTATTGAAAATCAAGAACGATTTATGTGTGAAGAAGATAAAATTATGATTGATTGATTGAGAGTTGATGGTAATCCAGATCTCATGGCTTAAATTTAATAAGATGAAATGTTTTGAATGTTTGTATTAGTTTGCTTTAAAGTAATAAAGAATGAAGAATAACTTTATATTTTGAGAAAGAAAAAAAGAGAATAAGCCTTTGAAAGATTCTGTTTAATTTTTGTTCGAAAAAAAGGGGTTATAATAAATTAATAACGACAATCAATATTAAGGGATTGTTAGCACACGAGGACGTGTGATAGGTCAGGAAGGCCGTGTCGCAGATCATTTAAATTTAACGATAAAAAGCAATTGCGTTGTTTCTGTTTGGCACGCGCCATGCAGACGCCTTTTCTATTCTTTTGCTCCGCGGCAGACAACCGTTCGAGTTTCTGCCGAACGTAGTCTGGTCGCGGAGCGAGGGGAAGTAGATGTCTGTACGAAAAAGAAAAGCATACAGAAAAATGCAAAGTGTGCATTGATATTAGTGTATGCAGCGTAGAATAACTCTCCAAATTGCGTTGGTATTGCGTGTAGAGTTGAGAACTAAGCGCTTATACGATTTTTGTGTAAAGGAGATGGTACATTTAGTTTTCGATCGTTACGCATAATAGACATGCCTCGCTCACGCGCTAGAAAACGTTGCGCAGACAACGAGATTAGTGAAGAGGAAGAAAGGCATCCTGATGACTCTTCGACATATACATGTTTCTTTATGCTCCCCGCTGAAAATAAGTCGCAACGAGCCGGTACGGACCGATACATCGTATAGATGCCATGGAACCTATCGGTTGTTTTTTTTTTTTTTTAAATTTTGCTAAAAGTTAGCGTGCTCTAGAACACTTTCCATTCAAGTATATAAAGAGGTATTAAAAGGGCACATATCGTTTTTTACATGCACGTATTCGATTTCTAGTCCTCAACAGGTAGAATTATTAACTTTACTGTTTAAGTGATAAATCTTGGATTTTTTTTTGGTACCTGAATAAAAGTTATACGTTTTCAATACTTTTTACTCCTTTTGCCGGCAGCGCTGCTTGCAGCATTGTGCCGAATAGTGTGTGCGTGTACGGTGGTGAAACGGGTTAAGTTGTGGACTGCATAACTAACAGAACTATTATGCATTTATGGGTTCGATTCCCACCCGCATCAAAAATTAAATGTGTGCAAAAAATTATTTTTTTTTTTTAGATTTTGACTTTGCATAAATATTGTAAGTCCATGGCCTTTTACGATCAAAATATGATTGTAGCCGTTCTTTATTGTTCCGCAAATAATTTTGATGTACGAGCAGCTGGGTAGCGGGTATATTACAGTCGAGCACACTCGAATGTAGCTTTCTTACTTGTTTTAGATTTTGACTTTGCATAAATGTTGTAAGTCCATAGCCTTTTACGGTCAAAATATGATTATAGCCGTTTTTTTGTTCCGCAAATACATTATGTACAAGCAGCTGGGTAGCGGGTATATTACAGTCGAGCAGTCTCGACTGTAGCTTTCTTACTTGTTTCTTATTATTACATGAATAAAATTATTATAATGTTTTGGTAAATATATGTATATAGTTTTCCTTAAGTAAAAAGGCGAAAGGTATAATAAAAGGGTAACATTTAAATTAGACATTTACCCTATAGCGTCAAAGGTAAATCATGGAGGGTGGGTACAGAGGCGGGTTACTATACCATCAGTGTAGCCTCATTTCCATTACATATACTGCCTTAGCAGAATTATACACTCATGAGCTCTCTGACTTTTGATCTTTCTTTTAAAATTTTTTATGCATTAATTATAAATCTTGTGCATCTACGTAATAGGCACGGGACTATAAATTTAATTCAACGTGGCTTTCTGATCGAGTGAGGCTTCATTATTTGGCCAACGAAAAGAAGAAGAGTTGGAAAAACGAAAACTCGTCAAGTCTTTAGATCCGAGATGTTTAAATTAGTTGCCGGGAAATTATATATTATAATTATATACAAATAAGTATTAAATGAATTAAATTGAAGTTAGAAACTGTAACAGGAAAATTTAATAAAATATTACATAGTTAAAAAATAAAGAAACAAAAATGGAACAAATAAGCTGGAGATAATGTAGTTAAATAATGATAAAAGATTTCCATAAGATTAGGTTAAATAAAATTAAATTTTCTTTATTTTTAAAACTTATCCACAAGGCAGCCTGGCCTTATATACTATCTTTTTTCCTTTTATTACATGAATAAAATTATTATAATGTTTTGGTAAGTATATGTATATAGTTTTCCTTAAGTAAAAATGCGAAAGGTATAATGAAAGGGTAACATTTAAATTAGACATTTACCCTATAGCGTCAAAGGTAAATCATGGAGGGTGGGTACAGAGGCGGGCTACTATACCATCAGTGTAGCCTCATTTCCATTACATATACTGCCTTAGCAGCATTATACACTAATGAGCTCTCTGCCTTTCTTTCTTTCTTTAAAAATTTTTTATGCATTAATTTTAAATCTTGTTCATCTACGTAATAGGCACGGGACTATAAATTTAATTCAACGTGGCTTTCTGATCGAGTGAGGGCTTCATTATTTGGCCAACGAAAAGAAGAAGAGTTGGAAAAACGAAAGCTCGTCAAGTCTTTAGATCCGAGATGTTTAAATTAGTTGCCGGGAAATTATATCCGTTTTATTTGCATTGAGTTCTGTCTGGAACTATACTCCTAAGCATCGTGTCTTAGAGAATATCCGACAGACCTGCTAATGCACAGTGATCGAAATTATTGTTTATTTTAAACTTAATTCTGGAAATTAATTCACTAGACCTTCCACAATGGGATTAATAAATAGAGCAGGAAGCATATTTCTAATAGAATCAAAATATGAGCCACTCATTCCCCAAATAGGAAGCGAAGTAAACTAACCAATAGACAAACGCATTCACAATAATGAAGAGAAACCTTAATAATAAATCGAACTTTTTATTGAGGCTAACGAAATCACTAGATAGTGATGAGTCTTTGTCTATTGACCATTAAATAAGTTTTCATTGTTGGAGTATTCAGGAAATCGGCCGAATATGGAAAGTGATACGTTCAGCTCAGCTAAACATCACCCTATTATGCAGGTTTTGCTGAAAAGCTACAGCGTGAAAAGTTTATAAATTAAAATGTCATCGTGACGTATGACCCAAGCGGGCTGCTGTTAGTAAAGGCTAATTGAAACTACCCTATCATCAACTTCCCTGAGTAGCATAAGGAAAACAATAAACTTATTAAAAGTAAATAAAATAATAAATAAACATAAAAAATAATAAAGTTTTTTCTGAACATTTAAAAAAACAAATATGCCTTTAGCACGCAGTAGAGAGGACTGCGTCAAGTACATGCACCTGCAGGAGAGCCTGAAGGTACTTGCAATCTTTGTTTAGAGCATCTGCTGACAACGGAAAACGTACTTAATACTGAATGCGGGAATAGATTTCACAATCAGTGTATCGTGGCACAGCTAGAAAAGTATCCAGAGTGCAAAGCACCTGGTACAATACAGGGCTTGCATTTCTCAGCACATCTAGAGCCTCAAGCAAGCACTAGCAAAGGTGCTATTCCAAATATACACAACACACGAAGTAAAGGAAAACCCGATACTGGGGTAACACTAAACAAACATATAGATGAGGAGATAGGGACAGCTGACTTAAATGGGTCACAAAGCCAAGATACTCAGCCGAAAATTAATTCATGATCCACTAGGGGTTGTGGAGGTCGAAATAGAAAAATTCGGATTTCCGATCCGCCTGCACATCATTTTAGAGTAATCCATTATGACAGAATTTTTAGTAGGATCGAATATCTTATACAAGGCAAATTTGACAACTTAAACCTATCAACCGGCATACATTCTCCTAATAGTTCTTGGCAACTTCTGTCTCCACGTGTGTCTCACATTAGTGCAGCTTCGGCGAGGGCGAGTGACACGCGCTCAAACACAATGTTGAGTCCAGAGAAAGTTACCCAGATCATTCAGGATTGGGGAATAAAATACCACGGAACAGTTAATGGCCCTACAGTTCAGGAATTTTTATACAGAGTAAGAGCATTAACCATTGATAGTCGTTGATTTTGCAATTGTATGCAAAAACTTACATGTTCTCTTGACAGGTAAAGCAAGAGAATGGTATTGAAGATACTGTAAAGAGAACCCTGAGGTAATATGGGAGAGATTTTTGTGCAGCTCTAAAAAATCAATATCAGGACCATAAAGACGATGAAGTCCTTATGGAAGAAATTCGTGCTCGAAAGCAGAAAGGGGGAGAGCCCTTTGACTGTCCTCATAAAGACATTATGTCGATCGTTTATCGATTAACTATTCCTTTAGACGAGTACAGACTTGTTCAGCAGCTGCAAAGGAATTTAATTCCAGAGCTAAGACAAGTATTACTATACATCTCCAGTGATTCTATTGCTCATCTGCGACAACTGGTCCAGAAACGTGAAAATCTGCTAGGAGATGCAGATTTTAAGCAATCTAGCAAGATCAATATTCAACCGAGGGTGTTTAAAAGAGTCGTTGCTGCTGTGGAGACTGAAGAGTCTTTACAGTCGGCCTCAGAGACGGAGTCTGTATCTTTAGAGGCTTTGCAACTATCCAAACGACCTATGGTCTGCTGGAACTGTGATCAGCCAGGATACGCATGGGAAATGTGCCTCGCAGAACGAAGAATCTTTTGCTATGGTTGCAGAGCAAAAGATTTTTATAAACCTCAATGTCCATGTCTTAAGAGAGCGGAAAACTCCAAGAGGGGCCTTTCCGTCGACGGCAGACGAATGACCCAAAACTAGAATCCACAACTGAACATCAATCTGCAGAATCAGATTGCTCACGGCAGATGCCTGCAATTTTAAAACAGGCATCTCCACATCCACACTCACCATTGACCGTGTTACTAAACGGAACACTCTTCCTATGCATAATTATACCCGCTACTCATAGAGTAGAAGGGTATTACAACTTTGTTCAAACCGAAAATGTATGTAACAGGCAGAAGGAGACACCTCCGACCCCGTAAAGTATATATATTCTGGCTCAGGATCAACAGCCGAGTCGATATAGCCATGTCCGTCTGTCCGTCTGTCTGTCTGTCTGTCCGTCTGTCCGTCTGTCTGTCCGTGTGAAAATCTAGATCTTAGCTATTATAAGAGCTAGAACTACCAAATTTGGTGACAAAATGTGTTATTATTGCACGCTGATCAAGTTTATTTTGGATTTTGGCCACGCCCTCTTCCGCCCCTGTAATGCGAAAAAACAATGATTACAAGGGCAATTTTGATGCCATATTGTTCATTTTCGGTTTGCATTATAGCAAGCCAGATAATCTCTGAAAATTAGGTATTCGTTTTCCATAGCTGTAAGCAGCGCTGCCGGCAGCGCAAATTCTTTATGTGTACAGGAAATAATAAGAATGCCTTACAATACAAATTTTTGCAATTGTTGGATAACAGCGTCAGTAGCTTAGTGGAAAAGCGATGAACTCCTGAACCGACAGGCCCATGGTTCGATTCCCAGTTCATGCCGCTTAAGCTTTTTCTTTTTTTTTTTTAAAATTTATACCTTAATTTTTGAATATGCATTACTTGGTGGTCGTGCATTTTATTTAAAGTTTTTTTTAATGGTTCACAATAAACTTAGTTAACAAGTGGAGAAGTGACAGTCTCTTAAATCAGCTGTTAGAGCGCAGCTTTTTCTTATATTTTTATACCGTTCGACCATTGAAAATGGTCAAAAATGGTATACTAAGTTTGTGCAAATGTGTGTAAGAGGCAGAAGGAGGCGTGGCAGACACCACAAAGAATAAATATTCTTACTCAGAATCACTAGCTGAGTCGATTGAGCCATGTCCGCCTGTCTGTCCGTCTGTCTTTTTTTCACGTTTCTCCCGCTGTAGAGAAACTTATCTACGTAGAGGTGGACAGAATGTTGTCAGAGGGCGTCATTGAGCCATCGAAGAGTCCCTGGAGCTCTCCGATGAGGCTCGTTACTAAGCCAGAAAAGGTACGCCTTAGTTTAGATGCACGACGCATTAACGAGTGCACTAAAAAAGACGCGTACCTACTGCCAGATATAGATGGCATTTTTTCTCGGCTTCCCAAAGCCAATATCATAACTACATTGGATCTGAAGGATGCACTCTGGCAAATACCCCTCACAGATGAGGGTAAAGCCAATACAGCTTTTGTAGTACCGGGGCGGCCATTGTATCAATTTACAGTGATGCCGTTTGGTCTCTGTAATGCTCCACAGACCATGTGCCGGTATGTCGATTCTTATCAGATTAACAGAACAATTTCGTAGGGCAAATTTAACTTTAATTGTGGCGAAAAGTCGTTTTTGTGTTACAGAAGTTGAATACCTAGGACACATTATAGGAAATGGAGGTATCGCTACTGACCCTAAAAAAGTTGATGCTATAAAAACATGGCCATCCCCTAAGACGATTTAACAAGTGAGAAGCTTTTTAGGCCTTGTTGGATGGTATCGAAGATTCATTAGTAACTTGTCTGAACTAGTCTTCCCGATTAATGAAGTAAATTTTTATGGACAGACGAAGCAAAGACTGCTTTCCAAAATTTGAAGAATGTAATCATAATACCCAAAGGTTTGATAAGGTGGATATTTTAGGTCCCTATCCGAGGAGCAAACGAGGAATTCATTGGCTATGCCCATTGAAAAAATTTAATACGGCCCCTATATATATAGATCATATATTTTTGACATATGGAGTACCGCGCTGCATTATAAGTGATAATGGAGGCCAATTTAAATCGTCTGATTTCAATGCTCGGATGACTTCATTGGGAGTGAAACATATTTATACGGCTTTATATTCTCCCCAATCAAATGCCTCAGAAAGGGTTAATAGATCCTTGGTTACAGGCATTAGATCCTTTCTTCACACCGAATGGGATCTGCACATTCACGCAATAAGTTGGGCATTGCGAAACGCTCACCATCAGAGCATTGGTAGTTCTCCGTATTTTGCTTAATACGGATTCGATATGGCAGCTCTTGGTAAACATTACGACCTATTAAAGAATTTTCAGCTGTTAGGCGAATCTGAAAATATATTGGCCAGAACAGATCACCTAAATTTGATCCAAAAAGAAATTAAAGCAATCATTACTAAAGCGTACGATCAAAATGAAAGGCAATACAATCTCAGAACAAGAGAAATATCATTCAAGGTCGGTCAGGAGGTGTTTCGTCGTAATTTCTCTCACAGTAATTTTTCTAAACAAATAAATGCCAAGTTAAATCCAAAATGGTTAAAGTCGCGCGTCTTATTATGTTTTAGAAGACTTACAGGGACGAGAAATTGGCACTTATCATATTAAAGATATCAAACAAAGATACATTGTCATATTTCAAAGAAAAATCAGGGCTTCTATTTTTCAAGCCATTAGGGCTCCGCAGTGCATTAGATCGGAGTTCTGTGCCGACAGCGAACGGCACACTCACCGGTCTGCACACCTCGTTTGGGAAACTTAAAAAAGTCTTGGCGAGCAGCGAACGCATAACCTCGCTGACTCGCCCTACAAAAGCTGATAGAAGAAAAAAAGTCTATAACCTACATCTCTACATCTATATAAATGTATAACCTACATTTACATCTACATCTACATCAACACATATACAACTATATATCCACCAACAATATCAACAAGTAAAGAAAGCTACAGTCATGCGCGCCCGACAGTAATATACCATTCGCCCAGTTTCGAAACAAATTATCACACATTTAATTCCATTAAAAAAAGGTGCACAAGTTTATCCGACACCTATTGTTTAAATTAAATCTAAATCCATCTACATGTGAAAACTGCATAGCTTTACACATGCTACGGCTGAAACGAAGCATCGTGATGATGACGTCACGACGCGCAGCACAGGCGCAAGCAGTGGAAGTACGGAAAACGGAAACATGGATAACTTCTGTGTTTATGGTCCGATTGTATTGTAATTTGGGGAATAGATTTATATTGCAATTATTTATGTTCATACCAAAGCAGAAAGCTGTAACTACTTCTACTGATAATCGAAAATGATCGATTTCAGTGGGCGGTGGGCGTGGTATCAAAAATTGAAAATAAACTCGATCTACCTGTGGTATACAGGAACCTTCATGTAAAATATTGTGTCTCTAGCTTTTGTAATAGCTGAGATCCAGACGTTCAAACGGAAAGACATGGCTCAATCGACTCAGCTAGTGATCCTGAGTAAGAATATATATTCTTTGTGGGGTCTGCCACGGCTCCTTCTGCCTGTTACATACATTTGCACAAACTTAGTATACCATTTTTGATAATTTTCAATGGTCGAATGGTATAAAAACAGTGCAACTACAAAACAAGTAAGAAACCTACAGTCGAGTGTGCTCGACTGTAATATACCCGCTACCCAGCTGCTCGTACATCATTTATTTGCGGAACAAAAAAAACGGCTACAATCATATTTTGACCGTAAAAGGCAATGGACTTACAATATTTATGCAAAGTCAAATTCTAAAATAAAAAAAAAAAATATTTTTGCACACATTAATTTTTTGATGCGGGCGGGACTCGAACCCGTAAATGCATAATAGTACTTTTCGTTTTGCAGTCCACAACTTAACCCATTTCACCACCCTACACGCATCCGATTGTTACCAAATTTTCAGAGATCATCTGGCTAGCTATAGTTATCATATAAACCGAAAATGAACAATATGGCATCAAAATTGCGCTTGTAATTAATTTTTTTCAATTTACAAGGGCGGAAGGGGGAGTGACCAAAATCCAAAATAAACTTGATCAGCGTGCAATAATAACAAATTTTGTCCCCAAATTTGGTAGTTCTACTCATATAATAGCTGAAATCTAGATTTTCACACGGACAGACAGACGGACATGGCTATATCGACTCGGCTGTTGATCCTGAGCCAGAATATATATACTTTATGGGGTCGGAGGTGTCTCCTTCTGCCTGTTACATACATTTTCGGTTTGAACAAAGTTATAATACCTTTCTACTCTATGAGTAGCGGGTATTAAAAAAAAAATATTTTTGCACACATTTAATTTTTGATGCGGGCGGGACTCGAACCCGTAAATGCATAATAGTACTGTTCGTTTTGCAGTGCACAACTCAACCCATTTCACTACCATACACGCATACACTATTCAGCACAATGCTGCAGGGACAGAAGGGGGCGTAGCCAAAATCCAAAAAAAATTTGATCAGCGTGCAATAATAACACATTTTGTAACCTAATTTGATAGTTCTAGCTCTTATAATAGCTGAGATCTAGATTTTCACACGGACAGACAGACGGACAGACAGATAGACGGACAGACGGACTGACGGACATGGCTATATCGACTCGACTGTTGATCCTGAGCCAGAATATACATATATACTTTATTGGATCGGAGGTGTCTCCTTCTGCCTGCTACATACATTTTCGGTTTGAACAAAGTTATAATACCCCTCTACTCTATGAGAAGCGGGTATAAAAAAGAACAAGTAAGAAAGCTACATTCGAGTGTGCTCGACTGTAATATACCCGCTACCCAACTGCTCGTACATCAAAATTATTTGCGGAACAATAAAAAACGGCTACAATCATATTTTGACCGTAAAAGGCCATTGACTTACAATATTTATGCAAAGTCAAAATCTAAAGTAAAAAAAACAAGTAAGAAAGCTACATTCGAGTGTGCTCGACTGTAATATACCCGCTACCTAGCTGCTCGTACATCAAAATTATTTACGGAACAATAAAGAACAGCTACAATCATATTTTGACCGTAAAAGCCCATGGACGTACAATATTTAAGCAAAGTCAAAATCGAAAATAAAACAAGTAAGAACAGCTAAAGTCAAGTTTTGACTGTATGAGACCATGGATTTTTTAAGATTATAAAAAAATTCAGATTGAAAAAACTGTTATTAAATATGTTTTCCAAAGAAATATAATAAGCAACACATATAATTTTCAGTTAGACGCCAGGCAGTCCAAGCAGTTGGAAAAAAACACTACTTGGAAAAAACACTGCTTGCTTACTTCCAGTGGGCGCAGTGCAAATCTATATGAAACGTTGAAAACCTTTTATGCTCATTATCCGATCGGATAAAATTTTCATCCATCGATTATGTGGTGATAGTTATCATTCACACCAAAACTGAATACTCTAGCTTTATTATTGCGCTTACTATACGGTTTATCGATTTGCGGGGGCGGAAGTAGGCGTGTCCCAAATTTTAATACATATTTTATAGCGTATGATTCACATAAGTGTTGTCACCAAATTTGGTGGCTCTAGCTTTTTCTGTTTCTAAGATATAAGCGCTTGCTATACGGTTTATCGATTTGCGGGGCGGAAGTAGGCTTGGCCCAAATCTTTATAAAAATTTTACAGCATATGATTTACATAAAAGTTGTCAGCAAATTTGGTGGCTCTAGCTTTTTTAGTTTCTGAGATAAAGGCGTTCATACAGACGGACAGACGGTCAGACGGACAGACAGACATGGCTTAATCGACTCGGCTAGTGATCCTGAGCAAGAATGGGGTCGCAGATGCCTCCTTCTACCTGTTACGCACATTTCGACAAACACAATACACCATGTATATTTTTAAAATCCATGGTCCAAAAACGACCGAAAGGTTCTATGGCATCTATACGATGTAGCGGTCCGTACCTGCTCGTTCCGACTTATTTACAGCGGGCAGCAATAAGAAACATGTATACAAAGTTTCATGAAGGGAGCTCAAAAAGGGACGCAAAAACTTTTTTTTTGAAAAACGCAAACTTTTCCAAAGTTACATTATGAGACCATTCGGAAATTCTTGCATGACAAAAACAAAGTCTGAATGCATGATGCGTGTTGTTGTTGCTATTTATTCTTATAACTTAAACATACAATTAAATAAAAAATTAAAATAAACAAGTAAGAACGGCTACAGACCATGGACTTTTCAAGGTTATGAAAAAAATCAGATTTAAAAAACTGTTATTGGTAAACGTGTTGTTCAAAGAAAAATAATAAACAACACATATAATTTTCAGTTGGACTTAAAGTGGTCCAAGCAGTTGGAAAAAAGCACTGCATGGAAAAAACACTGATTGCTTGTTTGAAGTGGCAATGTGAAAATCTATATGAAACGTTGAATAACTTTTATGTTCATTATCCGATCGGAACCAAATTTTCAGCGATCGTTAAGGTGGTAACAGTAATCATTCACACCAAAACTGAATACTGTAGCTTTATTATTGCGCTTGCTATACGGCTTATCGACTTGTGAGGGCGGAAGTAGGCGTGTCCCAAATTTTAATAGAAATTTTACAGCGTATGACGCACATGAGTACCGACGGACAGGCAGACATGGCTTAATCGACTCGGCTAGGGAACCTGGGGAAGAATATACATACTTTATGGGGTCGCAGATGCCTTCTAAAACACTAAACACACACTAAAACACGTCCGAAGGGAAACATACACGAAACACATACACAACTCCGGATTGGTCTAGCCACCGATCAGTGACCAAGTACCTGGATGAAGGTGGGAAGTGCCAAAGTGTCGCAGGTTGTCATTAAATTGAATAGAATCATCAGTGCATCCTATTTATAAACTACGGTTTTACTGCACCGGAGAATAAACGTCGAAATCCCACACAAGCTCAGGCACCCTGTGCAGTGCACCAACTGCCAAGAATATGGTCACACCAAAAGCGTACTGCACCCTGAAATCTATCTGCGTCGCTTGCAGCAATGCTCACAGTACAGTTCAATTAAATTATGCAGCAACGGTGGCGAAAACACACACAGCCAACTGGCGAAAATGCATTGTTTATAAGGAATTTAAGAGTCGCCTAAACAAACGAGTGGCTTCAGCTCGCGATAACACCAACAAACAATATAATGACTCCCTTAACAATAGCAACCTGGAACGCTAATGGCGTTTCGCGGTACAAACTAGAACTCAGCTCAGTTCTTAGCCGACAGAAACATTGATGTTATGCTACTCTCAGAGACTCACCTTACTGAAAAGTACAATTTTCGAATATCAGGATACAAATATAACTGTACAAATCACCCGGATGGAGCATTGGCATACCTATACGATCCCGAATTAGGCACCATTTTTTTACTAACTTCCAAGAAGGCTGCCTACAATCTACCTCTATAAGCCGCGCTTTACGATATCTGACGACAAATTCACAACATTTTTCGACTCGCTCGGTGAAAGTTTTGTTGCAGCTGGCGACTGGAATGCCAAGCACACGTACTGGGAATTTTGGATAGCGACCCCTAAAGGAAAACAGCTTCACAACGCAATTATTAAACCGCAAAGCAAGTATATCCTAAGAAGCTTCCACATTTAATTAACTTTGTCATCACCAAAAGGATATCCCAATCAATGATTACAGCTAAGGCACTTCCAGAACTTTCATCTGATCTCTGTCCGGTGCTCTTTTATCTTTTGTACCAGCTGCAACGGGACCAACTGTGAGAGGTACAAAAAATATGTTTGTTCCCATACCGACTTTTCTAGCCCCTCAGTTTGCTGGTGATCTAGAATCGACATTAGTTGCATGCAGTATCAAATTTAACATGACAAGTCGAGATACTGATTTGCTTGTACTTAAAAAACGACGACTTCGAAGGGAGAAGCACAGATCACCTGGCGCAAAGAGTAAATTAAAATCAGTTTCTCGCAGACTTACTAAAGCGCTTAAGAAAGAAGATGCGGACGCAAAACTAGGCTACAACCAGAATCTCACGCCCACCAGCACAAAGAACTCATTGTGGAAAGACCACAGGAATCTACAGGCACCAACAGAAACTGTTGTACTAATCCAACCAAATCCAGCCACTAACTCATTTACTTTTCCATCCTTAACTGCATCTGACTTAGCACCACAAAATCCCATAGAATTCCGGCCAAGCAAAATAAAGAGCAACTGAAGACTAGATAATCGCCAGTTTTCGACTTAATAACATCGAAAATGATCATCGAGCCCCAATGTGTGCAGTTCTACAAATCTGATTGCTCTTCAACGCAAATACCAAAATTGGATACGTCTCTTAAAAGTGGAAGAAATCAGTCATAGTTATAATCCCTAAGCTTGAGATAGACAACGACAGCCATTATCATAAAGGCCAATAAGCTTAGTTACGTGTCTCTCCAAGTTATTTGAAAAAGTGCTGCTGCTACGAATCAGTCACACTCCTATTGCACTAATTTGGTTTTTGGGCCAAACATGGAGCTATTGAGCAGGTTAACCGCATTACAACAGAAATTCGCACGGTTTTTGAACATCGTGAATATTGCACAGCTTTATTATTAGACATGGCACATGCATTCGATAGAGAAGCAAAAGCGACATAGTATATAGAGCACAGTCTAGGATTCCAAAAATCATTACTGGAGCGCCATGGTACCCTCGGAACGAGAATATATACAGAGACCCACAAATACAACTTGTCATTGAGATAATATCTGATATTGTCACCATTCGCCCATTTTTCATATGTAGATGGCGCTATTCAAAGATACATAGGTCTAATTTAAACAAAAGGTTGCAAATGAACTTGTGTAGTGTTTTTTGATGGAAATAAAAGTATGATCATTTTTTTCAAAACTGGGGGAATGGTGTCTTACTGTCGGGTGCGCTCGACTGTAGCTTTCCTTACTTGTTTCAAAACTGAGCGAATGGTATCTTACTGTTGGGCGCGCTCGACTGTAGCTTTCCTTACTTGATTTTACCTGCTTAATCTTTGTAAATAATTTGTGATTTTACATTACTTTGGTGTATTTTAGTTTGTGCTAACCCGGTGCGTAATTAAAACATTATATGCTAACCCTGGTGCTTTGTAATTTCACGAATTTACACAATTATTAACTTTAGTGTCTTTGGCGTCATTTATTGTTCTTAGACCATGGATTTAAAAAAAATACATGGTCTATTGTGTTTGTCAAAATGTGCGTAACAAGTAGAAGGATGCATCTGTGACCCCATAAAAGACATATATTCTTGCTCTGGATCACTAGCCTAGTCGATTAAGCCATGTCTGTCTATCCGTCTGACCGTCTGTCCGTCTATATGAACGCCTTTATCTCAGAAACTAAAAAAGCTAGAGTCACCAAATTTGTTGACAACTCTTATGTAAATCAAATGCTGTAAAATTTTTATAAAAATTTAGGCCAAGCCTACTTCCGCCCCGCAGATCGATAAACCGTATAGCAAGCTCCTATATCTCAGAAACTAATAAAAAAAGAGCCACCAAATTTGGTGACAACACTTATGTGAATCATACGCTGTAAAATTATTATTAATATTTGGGCCACGCCTACTTCCGCCCCCGAAAATCGATAAACCGTATAGCAAGCGCAATGATAAAACTACAGTATTCAGTTTTGGTGTGAATGATTACTGTTACCACCTAAACGAGCGCTGAAAATTCGTTTCCGATTGGATAATGAACATAAAAGTTATTCAACGTTTCTTATAGATTTGCAATGCGTCCACTGCAAGCAAGTAAGCAGTGTTTTTTCCAAGCAGTGTTTTTTTTCAACTGCTTGAACTGATTGGCGTCTAAGTGAATATTATATGTGTTGTTTATCATTTTTCTTTGCAAAACGCGTTTTAGAAATCCATGGTCTTATACAGTCAACACTTGACTGTAGCCGTTCTTACTTGTTTTATTTTGAGTCTACTCTTCCACGCCCTCTCGCTCTTACACTTTATTTACGCTCTTTGATCTTGTTACGCGTGTGTTCAGTGTTACTCTTACGGTAGCGTTGCTGTTGTTGTAGATTTTCGCTTAGCTTACTTAGTACTACTCAGTCGCTCTCACTTAGTAAAACTCCTTTGAGTTTACTGGGTTTGCTTTGTGCATCCGTTCTTATCGCTTCTCATGTTTACATTGTCTCTAGTAGTTATTAGTTTTTGACGTCAACGCCACGATGCTTCGCTTCAGCCGTAGGGTGTATACAGCTGATTGCTATGTTTTCACATGTAGATGGCGCTATTCAAAGATAGAACTAATTTAAACAATAGGTGGCGGATAAACTTGTGCAGTTGGTGGAATTAAATGTGTGACAATTTGTTTCGAAACTGGGCGAATGGTATCTTAATGTCGGGCGCGCTCGACTGTAGCTTTCTTTACTTATTTTTGCTTATCAAAATGTTAATGGACTAATACAAAGCTCTCTAAATTATTTATTGATTGTGTTTCTTTTAATTACCATATTTTAATATGCTTATAGCTGCTAGGTCAGATTTGTCTGTCGAACAATTGTTAATTGACTGCCCAGAATTTATCTGTGTTAAAGTGTCAGTGTGTCAAATTTTAATATATGCTCTTATATTCCCCCTTCTTCAGATGTTTCCTTCTACCTTGAACATCTTTCGTCTATCCAGTCTTTTGCATTCAAGCTATCTGATAGAGATTTTCTTTTAGTTTTTGGTGATTTTAATTTACCAGAAGTTGCATGGTCATGTCAATCAGATTTCTTAGTTCCTTCTAGTTTTAATATATTTCTTATTGGACTTTCCGAATTTTTTATTATTTCAAATTAATAATATTACTTACTTAAATGGTAGAATGCTTGATCTTATCTTTTCATCTGATGTAATGTTGCAAAACACTATTTCTAGAATTTATCCTTTACCTTACCATCCTACATTAGACTTGTAATTGAAATTGCCTACTCTTGTGCAAACTGAAAATGCTTTTTCCAAATTAAAATCTCGCTGCTTTCGCAATACCAATTTCATTAAGCTTAATAATTTGATTTTATATCACGATTGGTCTACTTTTTATTTGTGTTCATATTATATATATATTTGTATCTCATATTTTTATACCCGCTACTCATACAGTATTATAATTTTGTTCAAACCGAAAATGTATGTTGCAGGCAGAAGGAGACACCTCCGATTACATAAAGTACATACATTCTGACTCAGGATTAACAGCTGCGTCGATATAACCATGTCCGTCTGTCCGTCCGTGTGAAAATCTAGATCTCAGCTATTATAAGAGCTAGAACTACCAAATTTGGTGACAAAATGTGTTATGATTGCACGCTGATCAAGTTTATTTTGGATTTTGAATTTCGAAAAAAATTACAAGCGCAATTTTGATGCCATATTGTTCATTTTCGGTGTACATGATAACTATAGCTAGCCAGATGATCTATGCTAACAATCGGATAATAAACACAGCAGTTATTAAGCTTTATGTTTTCCAAAGCTGTAAGCAGCGCTGCCGGCAGCGCAAATTCTTTATTTGTACAGGAAATAATAAGAATGCCATACAATGCAAATTTTTGCAGTTGTTGGATAACAGCGTCAGTAGCTTAGTGGAAAAGCAAAGAAGGTAACTTTATCAACAATATACCGAGAATAGTCAAAAGAAAAGATTTCAAATTTCTTAAACCCATAAATTCACGAGAAAACCAAGGTGGCCTATTACACTTAGCTGGGTAAGCATATATAAACATAAATTAAAAGATTTATGTCAAGTAAGAAAGCTACATTCGAGTGTGCTCGACTGTAATATAACCGCTACCCAGCTGCTCGTACATCAAAATTATTTGCGGAACAAAAAGGCCGTGAACTTACAATATTTATGCAAAGTCAAAATCTAAAATAAAAAAAACAAGTACATTCGAGAGTGCTCGACTGTAATATACCCGCTACCCAGCTGCTCGTACATCAAAATTATTTGCGGAACAATAAAGAACGGCTACAATCATATTTTGACCGTAAAAGGCCATGGACTTACAATATTTATCCAAAGTCAAAGTCTAAAATAAAAAATAAATTTTTTTGCACACATTTAATTTTTGATGCGGGTGGGACTCGAACTCATAAATGCATAATAGTTTCGTTCGTTATGCAGTCCACAACTTAACCCATTTCACCACCGTACACGCACACACTATTCGGCACAATGCTGCAAGCAGCGCTGCCGGCAAAAGGAGTAAAAAGTATTGAAAACGTATAACTTTTATTCAGGTACCAAAAAAATCCAAGATTTATCACTTAAACTGTAAAAATAATAATTCTACCTGTTGAAGACAATAAATCGAATACGTGCATGTAAAAAACAATATGTGCTCTTTAATAATTCTTTACATACTTGAATGGAAAGAGTTCTAGAGCACTCTAACTTTTAATAAATTTTGTTAAAAAAACGACCGATAGGTTTTATGGCATCTATACGATGTATCCTGGTGCGGGTATATAAAACAAAAAGCTTAAGCGGCATGAACTGCGAATCGAACCACGGGCCTGTCGGTTCAGGAGTTTATCGCTTTTCCACTAAGCTACTGACGCTGTTATCCAACAACTGCAAAAATTTGCATTGTAAGGCATTCTTATTATTTCCTGTACAAATAAAGAATTTCCGCTGCCGGCAGCGCTGCTTACAGCTATGGAAAACGTTAAGCTGAATAACTTCTGTGTTTATTATCCGATTGTTACCAAATTTTTAGAGATCATCTGGCTAGCTATAGTTATCATATAAACCAAAAATGAACAATATGGCATCAAAATTGCGCTTTTAATCAATTTTTTTTTATTTACAGGGGCGGAAGGGGGCGTGGCCAAAATCCAAAATAAACTTGATCAGCGTGCAATAATAACACATACTGTCACCAAATTTGGTAGTTCTAGCTCTTATAATAGCTGAGATCTAGATTTTCACACGGACAGACAGACGAACAGACAGACAGACGGACAGACGGACATGGCTATATCGACTCGGCTGTTGATCCTGAGCCAGAATATATATAGTTTATGGGGTCGGAGGTGTCTCCTTCTGCCTGTTACATACATTTTCGGTTTGAACAAAGTTATAATACCCTTCTATTCTATGAGTAGCGGGTATAAAAAATTGTAAATAAAATGCATGACCACCAATTAATGCATATTCAAAAATTAAAGTAAAAGTTCTTAAAAAACAAGTAAGAAAGCGACAGTCGAGAGTGCTCGACTGTAATATACCCGCTACCCAGCTGCTCGTACATCATTTATTTGCGGAACAAAAAAAACGGCTACAATCATATTTTGACCGTAAAAGGCTATGGACTTACAATATATATGCAAAGTCAAAATCTAAAATGAAAAAAAAAAAAACATTTTAGCACACATTTAATTTTTAATACGGGCGGGACTCGAACCCGTAAATGCATAATAGTACTGTTCGTTTTGCAGTCCACTTAACCCATTTCACCACCGTACGCACACACGATTCGGTACAATGCTGCAAGCAGCGCTGTCG
Source organism: Zaprionus ghesquierei (assembly GCA_018904095.1). Lineage (NCBI taxonomy): Eukaryota > Metazoa > Arthropoda > Insecta > Diptera > Drosophilidae > Zaprionus > Zaprionus ghesquierei. Next base: position 483,919 of record JAEIGP010000002.1, on the reverse strand, counting down.
GCAGCGACTCGACTCGGCTGTTGATCCTGAGCCAGAATATATATACTTTATGGGGTCGGAGGTGTCTCCTTCTGCCTGTTACATACATTTTCGGTTTGAACAAAGTTATAATACCCTTCTACTCTATGAGTAGCGGGTATAAAAACGTATAACTTTTATTCCGGTACCAAAAAAATCCAAGATTTATCACTTAATCAGTAAAAGTAATAATTCTACCTGTTGAAGACAATAAATCGAACACGTGCATGTAAAAAACGATATGTGCCCTTTTAATACCTCGTTATATACTTGAATGGAAAGTGTTCTAGAGCACTCTAACTTTTAATAAATTTTGTTAAAAAAACGACCGATAGGTTCTATGGCATCTATACGATGTATCGGTCCGTACCGGCTCGTTCCGACTTATTTACAGCTGGCAGCAATAAGAAACATGTATACAAAGTTTCATGAAGGTAGCTCAAAAAGAAAGGCAAAAACTTTTCTTTGCAAAAAACAAGAAAAGTTCGATCTCTCCCACCATGACACGTATGCATGCGGAATCGAACCTTGGACCCATTACCTAAGAGGTCCACCACTTCTCCATTCGGTCAATAAGCTATCACGCAAATTTTGCCAAAGTTACATTATGAGACCATTCGAAAATTCTTGCACGACAAAAACAAAGTCTGAATGCATCATGCGTGTTGTTGTTGCTATTTATTCTCATAACTTAAACATACAATTAAATAAAAAAAAAAAATAAAAAAAAAATATAAGAAAAAGCTGCGCTGTAACAATCGCACACAGCTGATTTAAGAGACTGTCACTTCTCCACTTGTTAACAAAGTTCATTGTGAGCCATTAAAAAATTATAAATAAAATGCACGACCACCAATTAATGCGTATTCCAAAATTAAAGTATTAGTTCTTAAAAAAAAAGAAAAAGCTTAAGAGGTATGAACTGGGAATCGAACCACGGGCCTGTCGGTTCAGGAGTTCATCGCTTTTTCACTAAGCTACTGACGCTGTTATCCAACAACTGCAAAAATTTGCATTGTAAGGCATTCTTATTATTTCCTGTACAAATAAAGAATTTGCGCTGCTGGAAGTGCTGCTTACAGCTATGGAAAATGTTAAGCTGAATAACTTCTGTGTTTATTATCCGATTGTTACCAAATTTTCAGAGATCTGGCTAGCTATAGTAATCATATATATATAAATGTGCGCATTTTGTCTGTTCTTTTTTGTGTTTTGAGTTGCTCTTAGTTCCCAATATTAAATGAACAAAATAAAACAGAATAATTTTCAGGTTTATTCACACCTCTCCCCCTCCTCAATTCTTTTCTTCAATCACACTTTTCCCTGGCTGTTCGCTGCCCACGTTATCGGTCATCATATAATCCTCGACAGACCTGCTGCACATCTGCAGCGTCTTATCGTTATCGTTATCATTGTCTTGAGTCTCCTTATTTTCCTCTTCACTCTCTGGTTCCCCATTCTCATCGATAATTGTACCGACAGCAATGTAGTTCTTATTCAGCAATATTTCCCAGCGATCAATGAAATTGTTTCGTGTCTCAACCGGAGTAATTGCAGTCTCTAGATATTCGGTTAGACTGCGTCCAGCGACACAGCTCAGAGTGCCCCTTGGACCGAATTCGTCGAAGCCCGATGAGACATCATAGATGATTTTCTTAAAGGCCACCAGAATGCGACCATCTTTTCGTCTGCCATTGTATTCGGCAAGCTCTTTCATTGTCAAGCTGATCGATTCCTGTGCTGGCTTCTTGTGCGACTCCACGTCAATTTGGTCTTCCTCTTTTTCACACTTCTTGCAGCGAGGGAAGGAAAAAAGGAATAGGGATAAAAGTAGTATCATCAAAAGGCACGCGACGTTAATACATGTTTCCAAATTCAAGTCAAAGTCCATATCTTTCAGTTTATTTTTTTTTTAATATTTATTTTAAATATTTTATATCAAAATAAAAAGAAAATGAAAATAGAAATTTTTACAATTTTTCGATGTACGAGATATGTTCTATATCAATATCGTTTGTCATCTGACTAGGCTAAGCATACAGTCGATGTGTGTACCGTACACATTAAACACGTTTCTCAAAGCCAACTTATTTGAGAAAGTTTTGAAAATTTCTTGTTCAACTATAGAGCAGATAATTGCTTTAAAATATACCCTGTAAGTGGTAACATAATGTAGGACACCCTTTTCCAAACTTTTCATTCAAGTAACAAATTCTGCACAAGTTCATTTGCAACCTATGCATTCATATTTGATCAATCTTTCAATAGATCGCGCCACTTTGAATTCCCTTTGCTTTCTACAGGGTATTCGCTGGTCAGTTCAACTTCCCTCTTAACTCTTTTCGGGGCTCGACACTGTTGGAACAGCTGCACTGTGAAGAGACTACAAAACACCCAACAAATATTTGCTTTGATAACAGACATGCCGCAGCATTTTTTGTAGCGAATACTTCTCTCATATCATATCAAAGCGATATCATGTGTCTCTCCGTCTCCCCCTATCTTCCTCTTTCGCTCTGACGAGGCGCGCGCGACTCGAGCTGATATCAAATGCCCAGCCCGGACGTTCGTTGCAGCTTGGAAAGACAGGTGATAATGGCAGTGTGTATAGCAGGAGCACAGCAATTGGAGCAGGCTGCCTCACTGACTGTCTGCCTGCCTGGTTGACAATGTGCTTCAGTGACAACACACACAATGTGTGTGTTTGTTTTTGTACACATATTGTACGTTTTTGTAGTTATCAGTTGATTAAATATGAATTATACAGATAAATAAAGGCACAAGCACACACAGACAATCGCACACAGAGTGAAAAATGATAAGCGCCAGTGTGTATAAAGGCAAACAGTGTGAGCTCTATACAGGGTGTCACCTCAAGTGGAGGAGCGCCAAGAAAACGCTGTGCAAATAAGCAAGTGTTTACAATGCGCTACATGGTGAAGGGAGGCGAATAATGTTAACTGCTTACGCAACGGTAGCTGGCTGTCTGTCTGCCTTGCTGTCTGTCTGTCAACTGGCCTAATGCATTGAATTTGATATTTGACAACAACAATTTCTGTACATATTTGCATAATAAAAAGAAAGCAAAAAAGAATTCTATTTTTACCACTTGACTTGGGCAAGTTGAAAATTCGACCTTGACGTTGATTGTTTGGCGAAATTTCGACACATATTGAAGGAATTTTTAAGAAAATTGATGCTTAGGTTCCGGTCGGAGGTGTCTCCTTCTGCCTGTTACATACATTTTCGGTTTGAACAAAGTTATAATACCCTTCTACTCTATGAGTAGCGGGTATAAAAAAATAAAAAGAACAAGCTTAAGCGGCATGAACTGGGAATCGAACCACGGGCCTGTCGGTTCAGGAGTTCATCGCTTTTCCACTAAGCTACTGACGCTGTTATCCAACAACTGCAAAAATTTGGATTGTAAGGCCTCCTTCCTTAAAAAAATTATTACAGCTTATGGAAAACGTATACTTGAATAACTTCTGGTTTTTTTTTACGATTTTTTTGAGGGGGGCCTGAAAAAGCCCTGACTTTTTGAATAAAATATATTTTTTCGTCAAAGAAGCGTTTTATTTCTCAACATAATCTCCTTTTAGCTCTATACATTTAGTCCCCGGTTTTTTTCTTTTTTTATTCCTTCCAAATAATAGGTTTTCTCAAGGCCCTCAAAATAGTCGTTTGTTTCTGTGATGACCTCTTCATTTGACCCGAATCTCTTACCGCCGAGCCATTTCTTCATGTTTGGAAACAAAAAATAGTCACAGGGGGCTAAATCTGGAGAATATGCTGGATGGGGTAGCAGTTCGTAGCCCAATTTATGAAATTTTGCCATGCTGACTACACATGTGTGCACCCGTGCATTGTCCTGATGGAACAGCACTTTTTTTCGCCAAATGCGGTCGTTTCTGCTTCAAATCAATATCGAATCTGTCCAAAAGCTCTGAATAATATTCGCCGGTGATCGTTTTACCCTTTTCAAGGTAATCGATGTGAATGATACCTTGTGCATCCCAAAAAACTGTGGCCATGACCTTGTTGGCCGACAGACCCACCTTGGCCTTCTTTGGTGCACGTTCACCCGGAGAAACCCACTGTCTTGATTGTTCTTTGGTCTCTGGTGTGGTGAGGTGGATCCATGTTTCGTCTACGGTAACGAAACGGCGCAAAAATTCGTTTGGATTGCGGTTGAACATCGCCAAACACTCCTTTGAAATGGTCACACGGTTGCGCTTATGGTCGTGTGTGAGCAATCGCGGCACCCATCGCGCGGAAAGCTTTTTCATGTCCAAATATTCATGTAAAATGTGATGTACCCGTTCAGTTGAGATGCCTACAGCCTCAGCTACCTCACGCACTTTCATTCTCCGATCATCCAATATCATTCCATGGATTTTGTCGACGATTTCTGGCATGACGACCTCTTTTGGGCGACCTGAACGTTCGGCATCACTTGTACTGGTACGACCACAACGGAACTCAGTAAACCATTTCTTAACCATTGAAATTGATGGTGCAGAGTCCCCATAATATTTATCAAGTCTTTCCTTGGTTTCGGTGATGGATTTTTTACGCAAAAAATAATGCTTAATTAGCACACGAAATTCACTTTTTTCCATTTTCGTTAAAATTCACGAGATCGTCTGCTTTCAATGCCTATAAAACGCAAACCAAAAAACGCAGCTTTCTCAAAATTTTACAGTCAGCTGTTAATCGATAACTGCTGACAGGAGCAGTGTTGTATTTAGAGCAGGTGCGCGGCAAATACAAAAAGTCACAGTCTTATCAAACGACCCTCGTACCAAATTTTCAGAGATCTACTGGCTACCTATAGTTATCATATAAACAGAAAATGAACAATGTGGCATTAAAATTGCCCTTGTAATAAATTTTTTTTTATTTACAGGGGCGGAAGGGGGCGTGGCCAAAATCCAAAACTTGATCAGCGTGCAATAATAAGACATTTTGTTACCAAATTAGGTAGTTCTAGCTCTTATAATAGCTGAGATCTAGATTTTCACACGGACAGACAGACGGAGAGACGGACAGACGGACATGGCTATATCGACTCGGCTGTTGATCCTGACTTAGAATATATATACTTTATGGGGTCGAACGTGTCTCCTTCTGCCTGTTACATACATTTTCGGTTTGAACAAAGTTATAATACCCTTCAACTCTATGAGTAGCAGGTATATTTTCAGAGATCATCTGGCTAGCTATAGTTATAATGTAAACCGAATATGAACAATATAGCATCAAAATTGCGCATGTAATCAATTTTTTTCGATTTACAGGGGCGGAAGGGGGCGTGGCCAAAATCCAAAATAAACTTGATCAGCGTGCAATAATAACACATACTATCACCCAATTTGGTAGATCTAGCTCTTATAATAGCTGAGATCTAGATTTTCACACGGACAGACAGACGAACATGGCTATATCGACTCGGCTGTTGATCCTGAGCCAGAATATATATAATTTATGGGGTCGGAGGTATCTCCTTCTGGCTGTTACATACATTTTCGGTTTCAACAAAGTTATAATACCCTTCTACTCTATGAGTAGCGGGTATACAAATATTTTTTCACACATTTAACTTTTGATGCGGGCGGGACTCGAACCTGTAAACGCCTAATAGTACTGTTCGCTTTGCAGTCTATTTATCATGTGAACCGAATATGAGCAATATGACATGAAAATTGCACTTGTAATCAATTTTTTTCGATTTACAGGGGCGAAAGGAGGCGTGGCCAAAATCCAAAATAAACTTGATCAGCGTGCAATAATAACACATACTGTTACCAAATTTGGTAGTTCTAGCTCTTAAATTAGCTGAGATCTAGATTTTCACACGGACAGACAGACGGACAGACAGACAGACGGGCAGACGGACATGTCTATATCGACTCGGCTGTTGATCCTGAGCCAGAATATATATACTTTATGGGGTCGGAGTTGTCTGCTTCTGCCTGTGACATACATTTTCGGTTTGAACAAAGTTATAATACCCTTCTACTCTATGAGTAGCGGGCATTAAAATATTTTTGCACACATTCAACTTTTTATGCGGGCGGGACTCGAACCCGTAAACGCAGAATAGTACTGTTCGCTTTGCAGTCCACAACTTAACCCATTTCACCACCGTACACGCACACACTATTCGGCATAATGCTGCATGCAGCGCTGCTGATGGCGCTCCTTACAGCTATGGAAAACGTTAAGCTGCATAACTTCTGTGTTTATTATCCAATTGTTACCAAATTTTCAGAGATCTTCTGGCTAGCTATAGTTATCATATAAACCGAAAATGAACAATACGTCATCGAAATTGCGCTTCAAATCAATATTTTCGATTTACAGGGGCGGAAGGGGGCGTGGCCAAAATCCAAAATAAACTTGATCAGCGTGCAATAATAACACATACTGTCACCAAATTTGGTAGTTCTAGCTCTTATAATAGCTGAGATCTAGATTTTCACGCGGACAGACAGACGTCAGACGGACAGACAGACGGACAGACGGACATAGCTATATCGACTCGGCTGTTGATCCTGAGCCAGAATATATATACTTTATGGGGTCGGAGTTGTCTCCTTCTGCCTGTGACATACATTTTCGGTTTGAACAAAGTTATAATTCCCTTCTCCTCTATGAGTAGCGGGTATACAAATATTTTTGGACACATTCAACTTTTAATGCGGGCGGGACTCGAACCCGTAAACGCATAATAGTACTGTTCGTTTTGCAGTCCACAACTTAACCCATTTCACCACCGTACACGCACACACTATTCGGCATAATGCTGCATGCAGCGCTGCTGATAGCGCTGCTTACAGCTATGGAAAACGTTAAGCTGCATAACTTCTGTGTTTATTATCCGATTGTTACCAAATTTTCAGAGATCTTCTGGCTAGCTACAGTTATCATATAAACCGAAAATGAAAAAGACGGCATCGAAATTGCGCTTCAAATCAATTTTTTTCGATTTACAGGGGCGGAAGGGGGCGTGGCCAAAATCCAAAATAAACTTGATCCGCGTGCAATAATAACACATACTGTCCGCAAATTTGGTAGTTCTAGCTCTTATAATAGCTGAGATCTAGATTTTCACACGGCCAGACAGACGGACAGACGGACATGTCTATATCGACTCGGCTGTTGATCCTGAGCCAGAATATATATACTTTATGGGGTCGGAGTTGTCTCCTTCTGCCTGTGACATACATTTTCGGTTTGAACAAAGTTATAATACCCTTCTACTCTATGAGTAGCGGGCATAAAAATATTTTTGCACACATTCAACTTTTTATGCGGGCGGGACTCGAACCCGTAAACGCATAATAGTACTGTTCGTTTCGCAGTCCACAACTTAACCCATTTCACCACCGTACACGCACACACTATTTGGCATAATGCTGCATGCAGCGCTGCTGATGGCGCTCCTTACAGCTATGGAAAACGTTAAGCTGCATAACTTCTGTATTTATTATCCGATTGTTACCAAATTTTCAGAGATCTTCTGGCTAGCTATAGTTATCATATAAACCGAAAATGAACAGTATGGCATCGAAATTGCACTTGTTATCAATGTTTTTTCGATTTGCGGAGGCGGAAGGGGGCGTGGCCAAAATCCAAAATAAACTTGATCCGCGTGCAATAATAACACATACTGTCCCCAAATTTGGTAGTTCTAGCTTTTATAATAGCTGAGATCTAGATTTTCACACGGCCAGACAGACGGACAGACGGTCATGTCTATATCGACTCGGCTGTTGATCCTGAGCCAGAATATATATAATTTATGGGGTCGGAGGTGTCTCCTTCTGCCTGTTACATACATTTTCGGTTTGAACAAAATTAGAATACCCTTCTACTCTATGAGTAGCGGGTATACAAATATTTTTCGACACATTTAACTTTTGATGCGGGCGGGACTCGAACCTGTAAACACATAATAGTACTGTTCGTTTTGCAGTCCACAACTTAACCAATTTCACCACCGTACATGCACACACTATTCGGCATAATGCTGCATGCAGCGCTGCCGGCAGCCAGAATATATATACTTTATGGGGTCGGAGGTGTCTCCTTCTGCCTGTTACATAGATTTTCGGTTTGAACATATATATTATATATATATATATTATATACAAATATTTTTTGACACATTTAACTTTTGATGCGGGCGGGACTCGAACCTGTAAACACATAATAGTACTGTTCGTTTTGCAGTCCACAACTTGACCCATTTCACCATCGTACATGCACACACTATTCGGCATAATGCTGCATGCAGCGCTGCTGATGGCGCTCCTTACAGCTATGGAAAACGTTAAGCTGCATAACTTCTGTGTTTATTATCCGATTGTTACCAAATTTTCAGAGATCTTCTGGCTAGCTATAGTTATCATATAAACCGAAAATGAACAATACGGCATCGAAAGTGCGCTTGAAATCAATAATAACACATACTGTCACCAAATTTGGTAGTTCTAGCTGTTATAATAGCTGCGATCTAGATTTTCAAACGGACAGACAGACGGACAGACAGACAGACGGACAGACGGACATGGCTATATCGATACGGCTGTTGATCCTGAGCCAGAATATATATACTTTATGGGGTCGGAGGTGTCTCCTTCTGCCTGTTACATACATTTTCGGTTTGAACAAAGTTATAATACCCTTCTACTCTATGAGTAGCGGGTATAAAAATATAAGAAAAAGGTGCGCTCTAACAATCGCACACAGCTGATTTAAGAGACTGTCACTTCTCCACTTGTTAACTAAGTTCATTGTGAGCCATTAAAAAATTGTTAAATAAACTGCACGACCACCAATTAATGCATATTTAAAAATTAAAGTATTAGTTTTTAAAAAAAACAAGTAAGAAAGCTACAGTCGAGTGTGCTCGACTGTAATATACCCGCTACTCAGCTGCTTGTACATAATTTATTTGCGGAACAAAAAACGGCTACAATCATATTATGACCGTAAAAGGCTATGGACTTATAATATTTATGCAAAGTCAAAATATAAAATAAAAAAAAAAAACATTTTTGCACACGTTTAATTTTTGATGCGGGCGAGACTCGAACCCGTAAATGCATAATAGTACTGTTCGTTTTGCAGTCCACAACTTAACCCATTTCACCACCGTTCACGCACACACGATTCCGCACAATGCTGCAAGCAGCGCTGCCGAATTCTACCTGTTGAGGACTATAAATCGAATACCTGCATGTAAAAAACGATATGTGCCTTTTTATACCTCTTTATATACTTGAATGGAAAGTGTTCTAGAGCAGTCTAACTTTTGATAAATTGTGTTAAAAAAAAAAACGACCGATAGGTTCTATGGCATCCATACGATGTGTCGGTCCGTACCGGCTCGTTCCAACTTGTTTACAGCGGACAGCAATAAGAAACATGTATACAAAGTCTCATGAAGGTAGCTCAAAATGGGAGCCAAAAACTTTTTTTTTGAAAAAATAAGAAAAGTTCGAACTCCCCCACCATGACACGCATGCATGCGGAATCGAACCTAGGATCCATTACCCATTAAGCCATTACGCAAATTTTGCCAAAGTTACGTTATGAGACCATTCGGAAATTCTAGCATGACAAAAACAATGTCTGAATGCATGATGCGTGTTATTGTTGCTATTTATTTTCATAACTTAAGCATACAACTAAATAAAAAATAAAAATAAAAATATATAAGAAAAAGCTGCGCTCTAACAATCGCACACAGCTAATTTAAGAGACTGTCAGTTCTTCACCTGTTAACTAAGTTCATTGTGAGCCATTAACAAAATTTTAAATAAAATGCACGACCACCAATTAATGCATATTCAAAAATTAAAGTAAAAGTTCTTAAAAAAAAACGCTACTGACGCTGTTTTCCAACAACTGTAAAAATTTGCATTGTAAGGCATTCTTATTATTTCCTGTACAAATAAAGAATTTGCGCTCCCGGCAGTGCTGCTTACAGCTATGGAAAACGTTAAGCTGAATAACTTCTGCGTTTATTTCCGATTATTACCAAATTCAAGAGATTATCTGGCTAGCTATGTTTATCATGTAAACCGTAAATGAACAATATGGCATAAAAAATTGCACTTGTAATCAATTCTTTTTCGATTTACAGGGGCGGAAGGGGGCGTGGCTTAAATCCAAAACAAACTTGATCAGCATGCAATAATAACACATTTTGTCATCAAATTTGGTTGTTCTAGCTCTTATAATAGCTGAGATCTAGATTTTCACACGGACAGACAGACGGACAGACGGACATGGCTATATCGACTCGGCTGTTGATCCTGAGCCAGAATATATATACTCTATGCGTAGCGGGTATAAAAACAAGTAAGAAAGCTACATTCGAGAGTGCTCGACTGTGATATACCCGCTACCCTGCTGCTCGTACATCAAAATTATTTGCGGAACAATAAAGAACGGCTACAATCATATTTTGACCGTAAAAGGCCATGGACTTACAATATTTGTGCAAAGTCAAAATCTAAAATAAACAAGTAAGAAAGCTACAGTCGAGTCTGCTCGACTGTAATATACCCGCTACCCAACTTCTCGTACATCATTTATTTGCGGAATAAAAAACGGCTACAATCATATTTTGACCGTAAAAGGCAATGGACTTACAATATTTATGCAAAGTCAAAATATAAAATAAAGAAAAAAACATTTTTGCACACATTTAATTTTTGATGCGGGCGGGATTCAAACCCATAAATGCATAATAGTACTGTTCGTTTTGCAGTCCACAACTTAACCCATTTCACCACCGTACACGCACACACGATTCGTTGCCATTACGCAAACTTTGACAAAGTTAAATTATGAGACCATTCGGAAATTCTTGCACGACAAAAACAAAGTCTGAATGCATGATGCGTGTTTCTGTTGATATTTATTCTCATAACTTAAACATACAATTAAATAAAAAATAAAAATAAAAAAATATAAGAACAAGCAAGAAAGCTACAGTGGAGTGTGCTCGACTGTAATATACCCGCTACCCAGCTGCTTGTACATAATTTATTTGCGGAACAAAAAAACGGTCATATTTTGACCGTAAAAGGCTATGGACTTATAATATTTATGCAAAATCAAAATATAAAATAAAAAAAAAACATTTTTGCACACATTTAATTTTTGGACGGACAGACAGACATAGATATGTCGACTCGGCTGTTGATCCTGAGGCAGAAGATATATACTTTATGGGGTCGGAGATGTCTCCTTCTGCCTGTTACATACATTTATGGTTTGAACAAAGTTATAATACCGTTCTACTCTATGAGTAGCGGGTATAACAAATAAGAAAGCTACAGTCGAGTGTGCTCGAATCGGCTGTCCAATTGTATAAAATAAAAACAAAAAGTATTGATTTTTTTTTTAAAATACGCTAACTCAGAAAAACGATCAATTTCCATCTCGATAATTCGGAGTCAATATCAGACCACTCCAATTCAACTCTAACAAAAAAGTTCAAGGTCCAATTAGAACTTTGGGAGTTGCATGTGAGCTTTGCACTGCTCGGGAGACATCTACTCTCTCATAGAGTTCTTTTCTTTTTCGGCATTCCCGAGAACAGACGTGGAGTCTGCGAAAAATAGTTTTCTTGATCTTAACAAAAATCGTGGTCTTTACGAAAAAAAAATTAAAAAAAGTTGAAAAAGAGTTAATGTCCAAGGCAAATCAGTGAGTTCTAAATAAGCAGTTCTGCTTGATTAAATCTAATCCGATTTTATTTTTTTATGCAGAGCGTGCACGCTCTGCGGATAGGGCTCCACAGTGCATTAGATCGGAGTTCTGTGCCGACAGCGAACGGCACACTCACAGATCTACACACCTTGTTTGGGAGACTTAAAAAAATCTTGGCGAGCAGCAAACGCATAACCTCGCTGACTCGCCCTACCAAAGCTGAGAGCAGAAAAAAAATCTATAACCTACATCTCTACATATATATTCTACATTTACATCTATAACCTACATCTCTACATCTATATACATCTATAACCTACAATGCTGCTGGCAGCGCTACTTACAGCTATGGAAAACGTTAAGCTGAATAACTTCTGTGTTTATTATCCGATTTTTACTACATTTTTAGAGATCATCTGGCTAGCTATAGTTATCATGTAAACCGAAAAATGAACAATATGGCATCAAAATTGCGCTTGTAATCTATTTTTCTCGATTTACAGGGGCGGAAGGGGGCGTGCCCAAAATCCAAAATAAACTTGATCAGCGTGCAATAATAACACATTTTGTCACCAAATTTGGTAATCCTAGCTCTTATAATAGCTGAGATCTAGATTTTCACACGGACAGACAGACATACAGACAGACGGATAGACGGACGGATAGACAGAATTAAATTAAACTGAATTGTATTAAATTAAATTTTATAATTAAAAAAAATCATATTCCATTTTAAAATTTTGAATTTATTTAAAATTTAAACTTAATCATATATCGACTCGGCTGTTGATCCTGAGCCAGAATATATATACTTTATGGGGTCGGCGGTGTCTCCTTCTGCCTGTTACATACATTTTCGGTTTGAACAAAGTCATAATATCCTTCTACTCAATGAGTAGCGGGTATAATAAAAATAAAAAAATATAAGAAAAAGGTGCGCTCTAACAATCGCACACAGCTGATTTAAGAGACTGTCACTTCTCCACTTGCTTACTAAGTTCATTGTGAGCGATTTAAAATTTTTTTAATAAAATGCATAATCACCAATTAATGCATATTCAAAAATTAAAGTAAAAGTTCTTAAAAAAAAATAAAAAGAACAAGCTTAAGCGGTATGAACTGGTAGTTCTAGCTCTTATAATAGCTGAGATCCAGATTTTCACGGACAGACAGACGGACAGACGGACAGACAGACAGACAGACGGACAGACGGACAGACGGACATGGCTATATCGGCTCGGCTGTTGATCCTGAGCCAGAATATATATACTTTATGGGGTCGGAGGTGTCTCCTTCTGCCTGTTACATACATTTTCGGTTTGAACAAAGTTATAATACCCTTCTACTCTATGAATAGCGGGTATAAAAATAGGTGGCGGATAAACTTGTTTGCGTTCTTTTGATGGAATTAAATGTGTGATAATTTGTTTCGAAACTGGGCGTATGGTATCTTACTGTCGGGCGCGCTCGACTGTAGCTTTCTTTACTTGTTTTTATCTGTTTTTCTGTTACTCTTACATCGACTTATTTGACTTTAAATTAATAAATAAAACAAAGTAAAGTTGCCAAAATACATGCACGCACACACACAACAGTCACACACACTTAGTATCATATACACCCACGCGGGGAGAAAGGAGAAAGTTTTTCCCCATACGGACGTGTTAATATACGATGCGCGAAATTTTTTGATTATCCTGCTATCAACCTGCAATGTCGCATAGCGTTGGTGCGCGGGTGTTCGCCGCACTATCGAGTCTCTATAATGGAGCGCGTGAGCAAAAATAACAAAAGGAAAAATAATTGCAATTCGAATAACTTTGCAATTTTGCAACTTTATGTTGCTGGTGGCCAGCTGCTAAAACAGCTGTTGGTGCTGCCAACCAACCACAGTGGGCGATCTGGATCGAGCGGCGTTGCCAAAGAAACGGCGCTGCCAGACCTGCGTTGGAGATTGGTTAAATTCAAACTCGAATTCAAATTCGAATTTTGTTTTTAGAGCGGACCCATCCTGAAAGGGGAATCGGCACAAGGGGGGCAGACAGACCAAATGTCAACCTCTCACTTTCACGGTGCCTAAGTAGTGCAAAGAGTTGAAACTGTGTACGGCGACATGCGTGCAAGCTGGCGGAGCCGTTGTGGAGGACACTTTGGCCGCCCCGACACCATGCCAAAAGAAAGTTGCTAACCTAATCAGCGAACCGACGTAGAAAATAGCGGGGAAATCTCCGACTGGCACGCCAATCCGTCCTATTGACCTATCGGCGTTTTAAAACGAAGACTTGAGGAGCTTATTGGGCTTGATGAATGTTATAATAAACAACCGCATTTGAAATTTATCGCCACGTAACTAAGGATTCCAAAGGCGTAATTGCGGAGCTGGATGCACTTAACACTTTAGCGATCCAGCTACAGTACGGTGCTGGTAAGGAGGCTTCCTCCAGTAACACTGCCACCCAGACGGAGGAGCGGCAGACCGCATAGCGACGGCGACAAAAAAGACTTAGTAAAGCCATATTCACGTCCGGCTATAACATCCGAGCTTACCAAAACGGCTAATCTTAATACGAAGGAGCCAAAGCCAGCCAACTTCTCGACCAGTATCCTTAAGAAGACTGGCGAAGCTTTCTTCGCTGACATGCTTCGTACGTTGAAAGCCGAACCCAAACCTAAGTGACTTTGGAAAATAGGTGAAAAGATCCGAAGGATCCAATAGGGGAGCTTCTGCTCGAGGTAGAGGGCAAAGCCTATGACAGCGTCCCTGCACGTACGGACGGGGGCGCAGAGAATGTCGCTAATATGCAGTGGAAGGGATAAGATAATAACAGCAGTGGAGCAGTCCAGAGTAGTCTTGCTTCCCAATACCAAGGCATACTAGTGAAACCAGAGGACGTTAGCGGGTAGAGCAAAATTACGGGCGAACGATGCAATAACGGTACTCAATCGGGCTTCGGTAACCGTACGATGGTTACGGTTCTGCATCGCCCAGGACATACGTCCAATAAGATGCTTCAGGTGCCTAGAATTCAACCATTGCTCAGCTGCACAGAACCTTAATTCGGAGTCATTATCAGATCACTCCCGAAGGTTTAATACCATTGCAGTTACCCCACATATTAGGTTCTATGGCAGCTTTACGATACATCGCACTATGGGTAAAAAGGGACAAATTTTGATACTAATTACATTTTTAAAGATAGCGACTTGATTTTTATACCCGCTACTCATAGAGTAGAAGGGTATTATAACTTTGTTCAAACCGAAAATGTATGTAACAGGCAGAAGGAGACACCTCCGACCCCATAAAGTATATATTTTCCGGCTCAGGATCAACAGCCGAGTCGACATGTCCGTCCGTCCATCTGTCTGTCTGTCTGTCCGTCTGTCTGTCCGTGTGAAAATCTAGATCTCAGCTATTATAAGAGCTAGAACTACCAAATTTGCCGGCAGCGCTGCTTACAGCTATGGAAAACTTTAAGCTGAATAACTTCTGTGTTTATTATCCAATTGTTACCAAATTTTCAGAGATCATCTGGCTAGCTATAGTTATCATGTAAACCGAAAATGAACAATATGGCATCAAAATTGCGCTTGTAATCAATGTTTTTTCGATTTACGGGGGCGGAAGGGGGCGTGGCCAAAATCCAAAATAAACTTGATCAGCGTGCAATAATAACACATATTGTCACTAAATTTGGTAGTCCTAGCTCTTATAATAGCTGAGATCTACATTTTCAAACGGACAGACAGACGGACAGACGGACAGACGGACATGGCTATGTCGACTCGGCTCTTGATCCTGAGCCAGAATATATATACTTTATGGGGTCGGAGGTGTCTCCTTCTGCCTGTTACATACATTTTCGGTTTGAACAAAGTTATAATACTCTTCTACTCTATGAGTAGCGGGTATAAAAAAGAAAAAGCTTAAGCGGCATGAACTGGGAATCGAACCACGGGCCTGTCGGTTCAGGAGGTCATCGCTTTTCCACTAAGCTACGGACGCTGTTATCCAACAACTGCAAAAATTTGCATTGTAAGGCATTCTTGTTATTTCCTGTACAAGTAAAGAATTTGCGCTGCCGGCAGCGCTGCTTACAGCTATGGAAAACGTTAAGCTGAATAACTGCTGTGTTTATTATCCGATTGTTACCAAGTTTTCAGAGATCATCTGGCTAGCTAAAGTTATCATATAAACCAAAAATGAACAATATGGCATCAAAATTGCGCTTGTAATCAATTTTTTTATATACAGGGGCGGAAGGGGGCGTGGCCAAAATCCAAAATAAACATGATCAGCGTTCAATAATAACACATACTGTCACCAAATTTGGTAGTTCTAGCTCTTATAATAGCTGAGATCTAGATTTTTCACGGACAGACAGACGGACAGACAGACAGACAGACCGACAGACGGACATTGCTATGTCGACTCGGTTGTTGATTCTGAGCCAGAATATATATACTTTATAGGTCGGAGGTGTCTCCTTCTGCCTGTTACATACATTTTCGGTTTGAACAAAGTCATAATATCCTTCTACTCAATGAGTAGCGGGTATAATAAAAATAAAAAAATATAAGAAAAAGGTGCGCTCTAACAATCGCACACAGCTGATTTAAGAGACTGTCACTTCTCCACTTGCTTACTAAGTTCATTGTGAGCGATTTAAAAATTTTTTAATAAAATGCATAATCACCAATTAATGCATATTCAAAAATTAAAGTAAAAGTTCTTAAAAAAATAAAAAGAACAAGCTTAAGCGGTATGAACTGGTAGTTCTAGCTCTTATAATAGCTGAGATCTAGATTTTCACGGACAGACAGACGGACAGACGGACAGACAGACAGACAGACAGACAGACGGACAGACGGACATGGCTATATCGGCTCGGCTGTTGATCCTGAGCCAGAATATATATACTTTATGGGGTCGGAGGTGTCTCCTTCTGCCTGTTACATACATTTTCGGTTTGAACAAAGTCATAATATCCTTCTACTCAATGAGTAGCGGGTATAATAAAAATAAAAAAATATAAGAAAAAGGTGCGCTCTAACAATCGCACACAGCTGATTTAAGAGACTGTCACTTCTCCACTTGCTTACTAAGTTCATTGTGAGCGATTTAAAAATTTTTTAATAAAATGCATAATCACCAATTAATGCATATTCAAAAATTAAAGTAAAAGTTCTTAAAAAAATAAAAAGAACAAGCTTAAGCGGTATGAACTGGTAGTTCTAGCTCTTATAATAGCTGAGATCTAGATTTTCACGGACAGACAGACGGACAGACGGACAGACGGACAGACGGACAGACAGACAGACAGACGGACAGACGGACATGGCTATGTCGACTCGGCTCTTGATCCTGAGCCAGAATATATATACTTTATGGGGTCGGAGGTGTCTCCTTCTGCCTGTTACATACATTTTCGGTTTGAACAAAGTTATAATACTCTTCTACTCTATGAGTAGCGGGTATAAAAAAAAAAAAGCTTAAGCGGCATGAACTGGGAATCGAACCACGGGCCTGTCGGTTCAGGAGGTCATCGCTTTTCCACTAAGCTACGGACGCTGTTATCCAACAACTGCAAAAATTTGCATTGTAAGGCATTCTTGTTATTTCCTGTACAAGTAAAGAATTTGCGCTGCCGGCAGCGCTGCTTACAGCTATGGAAAACGTTAAGCTGAATAACTGCTGTGTTTATTATCCGATTGTTACCAATTTTTCAGAGATCATCTGGCTAGCTATAGTTATCATATAAACCAAAAATGAACAATATGGCATCAAAATTGCGCTAGTAATCAATTTTTTTTATATACAGGGGCGGAAGGGGGCGTGGCCAAAATCCAAAATAAACATGATCAGCGTTCAATAATAACACATACTGTCACCAAATTTGGTAGTTCTAGCTCTTATAATAGCTGAGATCTAGATTTTTCACGGACAGACAGACGGACAGACAGACAGACAGACCGACAGACGGACATTGCTATGTCGACTCGGTTGTTGATTCTGAGCCAGAATATATATACTTTATAGGTCGGAGGTGTCTCCTTCTGCCTGTTACATACATTTTCGGTTTGAACAAAGTCATAATATCCTTCTACTCAATGAGTAGCGGGTATAATAAAAATAAAAAAATATAAGAAAAAGGTGCGCTCTAACAATCGCACACAGCTGATTTAAGAGACTGTCACTTCTCCACTTGCTTACTAAGTTCATTGTGAGCGATTTAAAAATTTTTTAATAAAATGCATAATCACCAATTAATGCATATTCAAAAATTAAAGTAAAAGTTCTTAAAAAAAATAAAAAGAACAAGCTTAAGCGGTATGAACTGGTAGTTCTAGCTCTTATAATAGCTGAGATCTAGATTTTCACGGACAGACAGACGGACAGACGGACAGACGGACAGACAGACAGACAGACGGACAGACGGACATGGCTATATCGGCTCGGCTGTTGATCCTGAGCCAGAATATATATACTTTATGGGGTCGGAGGTGTCTCCTTCTGCCTGTTACATACATTTTCGGTTTGAACAAAGTTATAATACCCTTCTACTCTATGAATAGCGGGTATAAAAATAGGTGGCGGATAAACTTGTTTGCGTTCTTTTGATGGAATTAAATGTGTGATAATTTGTTTCGAAACTGGGCGTATGGTATCTTACTGTCGGGCGCGCTCGACTGTAGCTTTCTTTACTTGTTTTTATCTGTTTTTCTGTTACTCTTACATCGACTTATTTGACTTTAAATTAATAAATAAAACAAAGTAAAGTTGCCAAAATACATGCACGCACACACACAACACTCACACACACTTAGTATCATATACACCCACGCGGGGAGAAAGGAGAAAGTTTTTCCCCATACGGACGTGTTAATATACGATGCGCGAAATATTTTGATTATCCTGCTATCAACCTGCAATGTCGCATAGCGTTGGTGCGCGGGTGTTCGCCGCACTATCGAGTCTCTATAATGGAGCGCGTGAGCAAAAATAACAAAAGGAAAAATAATTGCAATTCGAATAACTTTGCAATTTTGCAACTTTATGTTGCTGGTGGCCAGCTGCTAAATCAGCTGTTGGTGCTGCCAACCAACCACAGTGGGCGATCTGGATCGAGCGGCATTGCCAAAGAAACGGCGCTGCCAGACCTGCGTTGGAGATCGGTTAAATTCAAACTCGAATTCAAATTCGAATTTTGTTTTTAGAGCGGACCCATCCTGAAAGGGGAATCGGAACAAGGGGGGCAGACAGACCAAATGTCAACCTCTCACTTTCACGGTGCCTAAGTAGTGCAAAGAGTTGAAACTGTGTACGGCGACATGCGTGCAAGCTGGCGGAGCCGTTGTGGAAGACACTTTGGCCGCCCCGACACCATGCCAAAAGAAAGTTGCTAACCTAATCAGCGAACCGACGTAGAAAATAGCGGGGAAATCTCCGACTGGCTCACCAATCCGTCCTATTGACCTATCGGCGTTTTAAAACGAAGACTTGAGGAGCTTATTGGGCTTGATGAATGTTATAATAAACAACCGCATTTGAAATTTATCGCCACGTAACTAAGGATTCCAAAGGCGTAATTGCGGAGCTGGATGCACTTAACACTTTAGCGATCCAGCTACAGTAGGGTGCTGGTAAGGAGGCTTCCTCCAGTAACACTGCCACCCAGACGGAGGAGCGGCAGACCGCATAGCGACGGCGACAAAAAAGACTTAGTAAAGCCATATTCACGTCCGGCTATAACATCCGAGCTTACCAAAACGGCTAATCTTAATACGAAGGAGCCAAAGCCAGCCAACTTCTCGACCAGTATCCTTAAGAAGACTGGCGAAGCTTTCTTCGCTGACATGCTTCGTACGTTGAAAGCCGAACCCAAACCTAAGTGACTTTGGAAAATAGGTGAAAAAGATCCGAAGGATCCAATAGGGGGAGCTTCTGCTCGAGGTAGAGGGCAAAGCCTATGACAGCGTCCCTGCACGTACGGACGGGGGCGCAGAGAATGTCGCTAATATGCAGTGGAAGGGATAAGATAATAACAGCAGTGGAGCAGTCCAGAGTAGTCTTGCTTCCCAATACCAAGGCATACTAGTGAAACCAGAGGACGTTAGCGGGTAGAGCAAAATTACGGGCAAACGATGCAATAACGGTACTCAATCGGGCTTCGGTAACCGTACGATGGTTACGGTTCTGCATCGCCCAGGACATACGTCCAATAAGATGCTTCAGGTGCCTAGAATTCAACCATTGCTCAGCTGCACAGAACCTTAATTCGGAGTCATTATCAGATCACTCCCGAAGGTTTAATACCATTGCAGTTACCCCACATATTAGGTTCTATGGCAGCTTTTACGATACATCGCACTATGGGTAAAAAGGGACAAATTTTGATACTAATTACATTTTTAAAGATAGCGACTTGATTTTTATACCCGCTACTCATAGAGTAGAAGGGTATTATAACTTTGTTCAAACCGAAAATGTATGTAACAGGCAGAAGGAGACACCTCCGACCCCATAAAGTATATATATTCTGGCTCAGGATCAACAGCCGAGTCGACATGTCCGTCCGTCCATCTGTCTGTCTGTCTGTCCGTCTGTCTGTCCGTCTGTCTGTCCGTGTGAAAATCTAGATCTCAGCTATTATAAGAGCTAGAACTACCAAATTTGGTGAAAAAATGTGTTATTATTGCACGCTGATCAAGTTTATTTTGGATTTTGTCCAAGCCCCCTTCCGCCTCTGTAAATCGAAAAAAAAAATGATTACAAGCGCAATTTTGATGCCATATTGTTAATTTTCGGTTTACATGATAACTATAGCCAGCCAACTGATCTCTGAAAATTTGGTAACAATCGGATAATAAGCACAGAAGTTATTTAGCTTAACGTTATCCGTAGCTGTAAGCAGCGCTGCCGGCATCGCAAATTCTTTATTTGTACAGGAAATAATAAGAATGCCTTACAATGAAAATTTTTGCAGTTGTTGGATAACAGCGTCAGTAGCTTAGTGGAAAAGCGATGAACTCCTAAACCGACAGGTCCGTGGTTCGATTCCCAGTTCATGCCGTTTAAGCTTGTTCTTTTTATTTTTTTTTTTAAGAACTTTTACTTTAATTTTTGAATATGCATTACCCGCTACTCATAGAGTAGAAGGGTATTATAAGTTTGTTCAAACCAAAAATGTATGTAACAGGCAGAAGGAGAAACCTCCGACCCCATAAAGTATATATATTCTGGCTCAGGATCAACAGCGGAGTCGATATAGCCTTGTCTGTCTGTCCGACTGTCCGTCTGTCTGTCCGTCTGTCTATCCGTGTGGAAATCTAGATCTCAGCTATTATAAGAGCTAGAACTACCAAATTTGGTGACAAAATGTGTTATTACTGCACGCTGATCAAGTTTGTTTTGGATTTTAGCCACGCCCCCTTCCGCCCCTGTAAATCAAAAAAAAAATTGATTACAAGCGCAATTTTGATGCCATATTGTTCATTATCAGATCACTCCCGAAGGTTTAATACCATTGCAGTTACCCCACATATTAGGTTCTATGGCAGCTTTACGATACATCGCACTATGGGTAAAAAGGGACAAATTTTGATACTAATTACATTTTTAAAGATAGCGACTTGATTTTTATACACGCTACTCATAGAGTAGAAGGGTATTATAACTTTGTTCAAACCGAAAATGTATGTAACAGGCAGAAGGAGACACCTCCGACCCCATAAAGTATATATTTTCCGGCTCAGGATCAACAGCCGAGTCGACATGTCCGTCCGTCCATCTGTCTGTCTGTCTGTCCGTCTGTCTGTCCGTGTGAAAATCTAGATCTCAGCTATTATAAGAGCTAGAACTACCAAATTTGCCGGCAGCGCTGCTTACAGCTATGGAAAACTTTAAGCTGAAGCTGAATTTTCAGAGATCATCTGGCTAGCTATAGTTATCATGTAAACCGAAAATGAACAATATGGCATCAAAATTGCGCTTGTAATCAATGTTTTTTCGATTTACGGGGGCGGAAGGGGGCGTGGCCAAAATCCAAAATAAACTTGATCAGCGTGCAATAATAACACATATTGTCACTAAATTTGGTAGTCCTAGCTCTTATAATAGCTGAGATCTAGATTTTCAAACGGACAGACAGACGGACAGACGGACAGACGGACAGACGGACATGGCTATGTCGACTCGGCTCTTGATCCTGAGCCAGAATATATATACTTTATGGGGTCGGAGGTGTCTCCTTCTGCCTGTTACATACATTTTCGGTTTGAACAAAGTTATAATACTCTTCTACTCTATGAGTAGCGGGTATAAAAAAAGAAAAAGCTTAAGCGGCATGAACTGGGAATCGAACCACGGGCCTGTCGGTTCAGGAGGTCATCGCTTTTCCACTAAGCTACGGACGCTGTTATCCAACAACTGCAAAAATTTGCATTGTAAGGCATTCTTGTTATTTCCTGTACAAGTAAAGAATTTGCGCTGCCGGCAGCGCTGCTTACAGCTATGGAAAACGTTAAGCTGAATAACTGCTGTGTTTATTATCCGATTGTTACCAAGTTTTCAGAGATCATCTGGCTAGCTAAAGTTATCATATAAACCAAAAATGAACAATATGGCATCAAAATTGCGCTTGTAATCAATTTTTTTTATATACAGGGGCGGAAGGGGGCGTGGCCAAAATCCAAAATAAACATGATCAGCGTTCAATAATAACACATACTGTCACCAAATTTGGTAGTTCTAGCTCTTATAATAGCTGAGATCTAGATTTTTCACGGACAGACAGACGGACAGACAGACAGACAGACCGACAGACGGACATTGCTATGTCGACTCGGTTGTTGATTCTGAGCCAGAATATATATACTTTATAGGTCGGAGGTGTCTCCTTCTGCCTGTTACATACATTTTCGGTTTGAACAAAGTCATAATATCCTTCTACTCAATGAGTAGCGGGTATAATAAAAATAAAAAAATATAAGAAAAAGGTGCGCTCTAACAATCGCACACAGCTGATTTAAGAGACTGTCACTTCTCCACTTGCCTACTAAGTTCATTGTGAGCGATTTAAAAATTTTTTAATAAAATGCATAATCACCAATTAATGCATATTCAAAAATTAAAGTAAAAGTTCTTAAAAAAAAATAAAAAGAACAAGCTTAAGCGGTATGAACTGGTAGTTCTAGCTCTTATAATAGCTGAGATCTAGATTTTCACGGACAGACAGACGGACAGACGGACAGACAGACAGACAGACGGACAGACGGACATGGCTATATCGGCTCGGCTGTTGATCCTGAGCCAGAATATATATACTTTATGGGGTCGGAGGTGTCTCCTTCTGCCTGTTACATACATTTTCGGTTTGAACAAAGTCATAATATCCTTCTACTCAATGAGTAGCGAGTATAATAAAAATAAAAAAATATAAGAAAAAGGTGCGCTCTAACAATCGCACACAGCTGATTTAAGAGACTGTCACTTCTCCACTTGCTTACTAAGTTCATTGTGAGCGATTTAAAAATTTTTTAATAAAATGCATAATCACCAATTAATGCATATTCAAAAATTAAAGTAAAAGTTCTTAAAAAAATAAAAAGAACAAGCTTAAGCGGTATGAACTGGTAGTTCTAGCTCTTATAATAGCTGAGATCTAGATTTTCACGGACAGACAGACGGACAGACGGACAGACAGACAGACAGACGGACAGACGGACATGGCTATGTCGACTCGGCTCTTGATCCTGAGCCAGAATATATATACTTTATGGGGAAAATGTATGTAACAGGCAGAAGGAGACACCTCCGACCCCATAAAGTATATATATTCTGGCTCAGGATCAACAGCCGAGTCGACATGTCCGTCCGTCCATCTGTCTGTCTGTCTGTCCGTCTGTCTGTCCGTCTGTCTGTCCGTGTGAAAATCTAGATCTCAGCTATTATAAGAGCTAGAACTACCAAATTTGGTGAAAAAATGTGTTATTATTGCACGCTGATCAAGTTTATTTTGGATTTTGTCCACGCCCCCTTCCGCCTCTGTAAATCGAAAAAAAAAATGATTACAAGCGCAATTTTGATGCCATATTGTTAATTTTCGGTTTACATGATAACTATAGCTAGCCAACTGATCTCTGAAAATTTGGTAACAATCGGATAATAAGCACAGAAGTTATTTAGCTTAACGTTATCCGTAGCTGTAAGCAGCGCTGCCGGCAGCGCAAATTCTTTATTTGTACAGGAAATAATAAGAATGCCTTACAATGAAAATTTTTGCAGCTGTTGGATAACAGCGTCAGTAGCTTAGTGGAAAAGCGATGAACTCCTAAACCGACAGGTCCGTGGTTCGATTCCCAGTTCATGCCGTTTAAGCTTGTTCTTTTTATTTTTTTTTTAAGAACTTTTACTTTAATTTTTGAATATGCATTACCCGCTACTCATAGAGTAGAAGGGTATTATAAGTTTGTTCAAACCAAAAATGTATGTAACAGGCAGAAGGAGAAACCTCCGACCCCATAAAGTATATATATTCTGGCTCAGGATCAACAGCGGAGTCGATATAGCCTTGTCTGTCTGTCCGACTGTCCGTTTGTCTGTCCGTCTGTCTATCCGTGTGGAAATCTAGATCTCAGCTATTATAAGAGCTAGAACTACCAAATTTGGTGACAAAATGTGTTATTACTGCACGCTGATCAAGTTTGTTTTGGATTTTAGCCACGCCCCCTTCCGCCCCTGTAAATCGAAAAAAATTGATTACAAGCGCAATTTTGATGCCATATTGTTCATTTTCGGTTTATATGATAACTATAGCTAGCCAGATGATCTCTGAAAATTTGGTAACAATCGAATAATAAACACAGAAGTTATTCAGTTTAACGTTTTCCATAGCTGTAAACAGCGCTGCCGGCAGCGCAAATTCTTTATTTGTACAGGAAATAATAAGAATGCCATACAATGCAAATTTTTGCAGTTGTTGGATAACAGCGTCAGTAGCTTAGTGGAAAAGCGATGAACTCCTGAACCGACTGGCCGGCCCCTGGTTCGATTCCCAGTTCACGCCGCTTAAGCTTTTTCTTTTTTATACCCGCTACTCATAGAGTAGAATATGCCCCCTTCCGCCCCAGTAAATCGAAAAAAATTGATTACAAGTGCAATTTTAATGCCATATTGTTCACTTTAGGTTTATATGATAACTATAGCTAGCCTGATGATCTCTGAAAATTTGTTAACAATCGAATAATAAACACAGAAGTTATTCAATTTAACGTTTTCCATAGATGTAAACAGCGCTGCCGGCAGCGCAAATTCTTTATTTGTACAGGAGATAATAAGAATGCCTTACAATGCAAATTTTTGCAGTTGTTGGATAACAGCGTCAGTAGCTTAGTGGAAAAGCGATGAACTCCTGAACCGACAGGCCCGTGGTTCGATTCCCAGTTCATGCCGCTTAAGCTTTTTATACCCGCTACTCATAGAGTAGAAGGGTATTATAACGTTGTTCAAACGGAAAATGTATGTAACAGGCAGAAGGAGACACCTCCGACCCTATAAAGTATATATATTCTGGCTCAGGATCAACAGCCGAGTCGATATAGCCATGTCCGTCTGTCCGTCGGTCCGTCTTTCTGTCTGTCCGTCTGTCTGTCCGTGTGAAAATCTAGATCTCAGCTACTATAAGAGCTAGAACTACCAAATTTGGTGACAAAATGTGTTATTATTGCACGCTGATCAAGTTTATTTTGGATTTTGGCCACTCCACCTTCCACCCCTGTAAATCGAAAAAAAATTAATTACAAGCGCAATTTTAATGCCATATTGTTCATTTTCGGAATACATGATAACTATAGCTAGCCAGATGATCTCTGAAAATTTGGTAACAATCGGTTAATAAACACAGAAGTTATTCAGCTTAACGTTTTCCGTAGCTGTAAACAGCGCAGCCGGCAGCGCAAATTCTTTATTTGTACAGGAAATAATAAGAATGCTTTACAATGCAAATTTTTGCAGTTGTTGGATAACAGCGTCAGTAGCTTAGTGAAAAGCCATGAACTCCTGAACCGACAGGTCCGTGGTTCGATTCCCAGTTCATGCCGCTTAAGCTTGTTCTTTTTATTTTTTTTTTTTGAGAACTTTTACTTTCATTTTTGAATATGCATTAATTGGTGGTCATGCATTTTATTTAACATTTTTTTAATCGCTCACAATGAACTTAGTTAACAAGTGGAGAAGTGACAGTCTCTTAAATCAGCTGTGTGCGATTGTTAGAGCGCACCTTTTTCTTATATTTTTTTATTTTTATTATACCCGCTACTCATAGAGTAGAAGGGTATTATAACATTGTTCAAACCGAAAATGTATGTAACAGGCAGAAGGAGACACCTCCGACACCATAAAGTATATATATTCTGGCTCAGGATCAACAGCCGAGTCGATATAGCCATGTCCGTCTGTCCGTCTGTCTGTCCGTCTGTCTGTCCGTGTGGAAATCTAGATCTCAGCTATTATAAGAGCTAGAACTACCAAATTTTGTGACAAAATGTGTTATTATTGCACACTGATCAAGTTTATTTTGGATTTTGGCCACGCCTCCTTAATTGGAAAAAATTAATTACAAGCGCAATTTTGATGCCATATTGTTCATTTTCGGTTTACATGATAACTATAGCCAGCCAACTGATCTCTGAAAATTTGGTAACAATAGGATAATAATCACAGAAGTTATTCAGCTTAACGTTTTCCATAGCTGTAAGCAGCGCTGCTTGCAGCATTGTGCCGAATCGTGTGTGCATGTACGCTGGTGAAATGGGTTAAGTTGTGGACTGCAAAACGAACAGTACTATTATGCATTTACGGGTTCGAGTCCCGCCCGCATAAAAAATTAAATGTGTGCAAAATGTTTTTTTTATTTTTGATTTTGACTTTGCATAAATATTGTAAGTCCATAGCCTTTTACCGTCAAAATATGATTGTATCCGTTTTTATTTGTTCCGCAAATAAATGATGTACGAGCAGCTGGGTAGCGGGTATATTACAGTCGAGCACACTCGAATGTAGCTTTTTACTTGTTTTAACAAAATTTATTAAAAGTTAGAGTGCTCCAGAACACTTTCCATTCAATTATCTAAAGAGGTATTAAAAGGGCACATATCGTTTTTTACATGCACGTATCCGATTTATAGTCTTCAACAGGTAGAATTATTATTTTTACTGTTTAAGTGATAAATCTTGGAATTTTGTGGTACCTGAATAAAAGTTATACGTTTTCAATACTTTTTACTCCTTTTATATGGTTTATATGATAACTATAGCTAGCCAGATGATCTCTGAAAATTTGGTAACAATCGAATAAAAAAAAGAAGTTATTCAGTTTAACGTTTTCCATAGCTGTAAACAGCGCTGCCGGCGGCGCAAATTCTTTATTTGTACAGGAAATAATAAGAATGCCAAACAATGCAAATTTTTGCAGTTGTTGGATAACAGCGTCAGTAGCTTAGTGGAAAAGCGATGAACTCCTGAACCGACTGGCCCCTGGTTCGATTCCCAGTTCACGCCGCTTAAGCTTTTTCTTTTTTATACCTGCTACTCATAGAGTAGAATATGCCCCCTTTCGCCCCAGTAAATCGAAAAAAATTGATTACAAGTGCAACTTTAATGCCATATTGTTCATTTTAGGTTTATATGATAACTATAGCTAGCCAGATGATCTCTGAAAATTTGGTAACAATCGAATAATAAACACAGAAGTTATTCAGTTTAACGTTTTCCATAGCTGTAAACAGCGCTGCCGGCAGCGCAAATTCTTTATTTGTACAGGAGATAATAAGAATGCCTTACAATGCAAATTTTTGCAGTTGTTGGATAACAGCGTCAGTAGCTTAGTGGAAAAGCGATGAACTCCTGAACCGACAGCCCCGTGGTTCGATTCCCAGTTCATGCCGCTTAAGCTTTTTATACCCGCTACTCATAGAATAGAAGGGTATTATAACGTTGTTCAAACGAAAATGTATGTAACAGGCAGAAGGAGACACCTCCGACCCTATAAATTATATATATTCTGGCTCAGGATCAACAGCCGAGTCGATATAGCCATGTCCGACTGTCCGTCTGTCTGTCCGTCTGTCTGTCCGTGTGGAAATCTAGATCTCAGCTATTATAAGAGCTAGAACTACCAAATTTTGTGACAAAATGTGTTATTATTGCACACTGATCAAGTTTATTTTGGATTTTGGCCACGCCCCCTTCCGCTCCTGTAAATGGAAAAAAAATAATTACAAGCGCAATTTTGATGCCATATTGTTCATTTTCGGACTACATGATAACTATAGCTAGTCAGATGATCTCTAAAAATTTGGTAACAATCGGAAAATAAACACAAAAGTTATTTAGCTTAACGTTATCCGTAGCTGTAAGCAGCGCTGCCGGCAGCGCAAATTCTTTATTTGTACAGGAAATAATAAGAATGCCTTACAATGAAAATTTTTGCAGTTGTTGGATAACAGCGTCAGTAGCTTAGTGGAAAAGCGATGAACTCCTAAACCGACAGGTCCGTGGTTCGATTCCCAGTTCATGCCGTTTAAGCTTGTTCTTTTTATTTTTTTTTTAAGAACTTTTACTTTAATTTTTGAATGTGCATTACCCGCTACTCATAGAGTAGAAGGGTATTATAAGTTTGTTCAAACCAAAAATGTATGTAACAGGCAGAAGGAGAAACCTCCGACCCCATAAAGTATATATATTCTGGCTCAGGATCAACAGCCGAGTCGATATAGCCATGTCTGTCTGTCCGACTGTCCGTCTGTCTGTCCGTCTGTCTATCCGTGTGGAAATCTAGATCTCAGCTATTATAAGAGCTAGAACTACCAAATTTGGTGACAAAATGTGGTATTACTGCACGCTGATCAAGTTTGTTTTGGATTTTGGCCACGCCCCCTTCCGCCCCTGTAAATCGAAAAAAATTGATTACAAGCGCAATTTTGATGCCATATTGTTCATTTTCGGTTTATATGATAACTATAGCTATCCAGATGATCTCTGAAAATTTGGTAACAATCAAATAATAAACACAGAAGTTATTCAGTTTAACGTTTTCCATAGCTGTAAACAGCGCTGACGGCAGCGCAAATTCTTTATTTGTACAGGAAATAATAAGAATGCCATACAATGCAAATTTATGCAGTTGTTGGATAACAGCGTCAGTAGCTTAGTGGAAAAGCGATGAACTCCTGAACCGACAGGCCCGTGGTTCGATTCCCAGTTCATGCCGCTTAAGCTTTTTCTTTTTTTATACCCGCTACTCATAGAGTAGAAGGGTATTATAACTTTGTTCAAACCGAAAATGTATGTAACAGGCAGAAGGAGACACGTTCGACCCTATAAAGTATATATATTCTGGGTCAGGATCAACAGCCGAGTCGATATAGCCATGTCCGTCTGTCTGTCCGTGTAAAAATCTAGATCTCAGCTATTATAACAGCTAGGATTACCAAATTTGGTGACAATATGTGTTATTATTGCACGCTGATCAAGTTTATTTTGATTACAAGCACAATTTGGATGCCATATTGTTCGCTTTACATGATAACTATAGCTAGCCAGATGATCTCTGAAAATTTGGTAACAATTGGATAATGAACACAGAAGTTATTCAGCTTAACGTTTTTCATAGCTGTCGGCAGCGCTGCTTGCAGCATTGTGCCGAATCGTGTGTGCGTGTACGTTGGTGAAATGGCTTTAGTTGTTGACTGCAAAACGAACAGTACTATTATGCATTTACGGGTTCGAGTCCCGCCCGCATCAAAAATTAAATGTGTGCAAAAATGTTTTTTTTTTATTTTAGATTTTGACTTTGCATAAATATTGTAAGTCCATAGCCTTTTACGGTCAAAATATGATTGTAGCCGTTTTTTTTTGTTCCGCAAATAAATGATGGACGAGCAGCTGGGTAGCGGATATATTACAGTCGAGCACACTCGAATGTAGCTTTCTTACTTGTTGTATTTTTATTTTTTATTTAATTGTATGTTTACCTCTTAGGTAATGGGTCCGAGGTTCGATTCCGCATGCAAGCGTGTCATGGTGGGGGAGATCGAACTTTTCTTATTTTTGGCAAATAATAGTTTTTGCCTCCATTTTTGAGCTACCTTCATGAAACTTTTAATACATGTTTCTTATTGCTGACCGCTGTAAATAAGTCGGAACGAGCCGGTATAGACCGATACATCGTATAGATGCCATAGAACCTATTGGTCGTTTTTTTTAACAAAATTTATTAAAAGTTAGAGTGCTCTAGAACACTTTCCATTCAAGTATATAATTTATTATTTATTTATTATTTTTACTGTTTAAGTGATAAATCTTGGATTTTTTTTTGTACCTGAATAAAAGTTATACGTTTTCAATACTTCTGACTCCTTTTGCCGGCAGCGCTGCTTGCAGCAATGTGCCGAATAGAGTGTGCGTGTACGGTGGTGAAATGGGTTAAGTAGTGGACTGCAAAACGAAGAGAACTATTATGCATTTATGGGTTCGAGTCCCACCCGCATCAAAAATTAAATGTGTGCAAAAAATTTTATTTTTTATTTTAGACTTTGACTTTGGATAAATATTGTAAGTCCATGGCCTTTTACAGTCAAAATATGATTGTAGGCGTTCTTTATTGTTCCGCAAATAATTTTGATGTACGAGCAGCTGGGTAGCGGGTATATTACAGTCGAGCACACTCGAATGTAGCTTTCTTACTTGTTTTATACCCGCTACTCATAGAGTAGAAGGGTATTATAACTTTGTTCAAACCGAAAATGTATGTAACAGGCAGAAGTAGATACCTTCGATCCCATAAAGTATATATATTCTGGCTCAGGATCAACAGCCGAGTCGATATAGCCATGTCCGTCTGTCCGTCTGTCTGTCCGTATGAAAATTTAGATCTCAGCTATTATAAGAGCTAGAACTACCAAATTTGGTGACAGTATGTGTTATAATTGCACACTGATCAAGTTTATTTTGGATTTTGACCACACCCCCTTCCGCCCCTGTAAATCGAAAAAAAATGATTACAAGTGCAATTTTGATGCCATATTGTTTTGAATATGCATTAATTGGTGGTGCATTTTATTTAAAATTTTTTTAATGGCTCACAATGAACTTAGTTAACAAGTGGAGAAGTGACAGTCTCTTAAATCAGCTCTGTGCGATTGTTAGAGCGCAGCTTTTTCTTATATTTTTTTATTTTTATTTTTTATTTAATTATATGTTTATGATTATTATTTATGAATAAATAGCAACAACAACACGCATCATGCATTTAGACTTTTGTTTTTTTTTATTTTAGATTTTGACTTTGCATAAATATTGTAAGTCCATAGCCTTTTACGGTCAAAATATGATTGTAGCCGTTTTTTTTTGTTCCGCAAATAAATGATGGA
The DNA here is from genome assembly GCA_018904095.1 of Zaprionus ghesquierei. Taxonomy (NCBI): domain Eukaryota; kingdom Metazoa; phylum Arthropoda; class Insecta; order Diptera; family Drosophilidae; genus Zaprionus; species Zaprionus ghesquierei. The sequence continues at coordinate 452,737 of JAEIGP010000002.1, read as the reverse complement.
CGAGCAGCTGGGTAGAATTATATTACAGCGAGCACACTCGAATGTAGCTTTTTTACTTGTTTTATTTTTTTTTTTATTTAATTGTATGTTTAAATTATGAGAATAAATATCAACAAAAACACGCATCATGCATTTAGACTTTGTTTTTCTCGTGCAAGAATTTCCGAATGTTCTCATAATGTAACTTTGTCAAAATTTGCGTAATGGCTTAATGACGCAATGGAAAAGTGGTGGACCTCTTAGGTAATGGGTCCGAGGTTCGATTCCGCATGCAAGCGTGTCATGGTGGGGGAGATCGAACTTTTCTTATTTTTGGCAAATAATAGTTTTTGCCTCCATTTTTGAGCTACCTTCATGAAACTTTTAATACATGTTTCTTTTTGCTGACCGCTGTAAATAAGTCGGAACGAGCCGGTATAGACCGATACATCGTATAGAGGCCATAGAACCTATTGGTCGTTTTTTTTTAACAAAATTTATTAAAAGTTAGAGTGCTCTAGAACACTTTCCATTCAAGTATATAATTTATTATTTATTTATTATTTTTACTGTTTAAGTGATAAATCTTGGATTTTTTTTTGTACCTGAATAAAAGTTATACGTTTTCAATACTTCTGACTCCTTTTGCCGGCAGCGCTGCTTGCAGCATTGTGCCGAATAGTGTGTGCGTGTACGGTGGTGAAATGGGTTAAGTTGTGGACTGCAAAACGAAGAGAACTATTATGCATTTATGGGTTCGAGTCCCACCCGCATCAAAAATGAAATGTGTGCAAAAAATTTTATTTTTTATTTTAGACTTTGACTTTGGATAAATATTGTAAGTCCATGGCCTTTTACAGTCAAAATATGATTGTAGGCGTTCTTTATTGTTCCGCAAATAATTTTGATGTACGAGCAGCTGGGTAGCGGGTATATTACAGTCGAGCACACTCGAATGTAGCTTTCTTACTTGTTTTATACCCGCTACTCATAGAGTAGAAGGGTATTATAACTTTGTTCAAACCGAAAATGTATGTAACAGGCAGAAGTAGATACCTTCGATCCCATAAAGTATATATATTCTGGCTCAGGATCAACAGCCGAGTCGATATAGCCATGTCCGTCTGTCCGTCTGTCTGTCCGTATGAAAATTTAGATCTCAGCTATTATAAGAGCTAGAACTACCAAATTTGGTGACAGTATGTGTTATAATTGCACACTGATCAAGTTTATTTTGGATTTTGACCACACCCCCTTCCGCCCCTGTAAATCGAAAAAAAATGATTACAAGTGCAATTTTGATGCCATATTGTTTTGAATATGCATTAATTGGTGGTGCATTTTATTTAAAATTTTTTTAATGGCTCACAATGAACCTATTTAACAAGTGGAGAAGTGACAGTCTCTTAAATCAGCTCTGTGCGATTGTTAGAGCGCAGCTTTTTCTTATATTTTTTTATTTTTATTTTTTATTTAATTATATGTTTATGATTATTATTTATGAATAAATAGCAACAACAACACGCATCATGCATTTAGACTTTGTTTTTGTCGTGCAAGAATTTTCGAGTGGTCTCATAATGTAACTTTAACAAAATTTGCGTAATGGCTGAATGACCGAATGGAGAAGTGGTGGACCTCTTAGGTAATGGGTCCAAGGTTCGATTCCGCATGCATACGTGTCATGGTGGGAGAGATCGAACTTTTCTTGTTTTTTGCAAAGAAAAGTTTTTGCCTTTCTTTTTGAGCTACCTTCATGAAACTTTGTATACATGTTTCTTATTGCTGCCAGCTGTAAATAAGTCGGAACGAGCCGGTACGGACCGATACATCGTATAGATGCCATAGAACCTATCGGTCGTTTTTTTAACAAAATTTATTAAAAGTTAGAGTGCTCCAGAACACTTTCCATTCAAGTATCTAAAGAGGTATTAAAAGGGCAAATATCGTTTTTTACATGCACGTATTCGATTTATAGTCTTCAACAGGTAGAATTATTATTTTTACTGTTTAAGTGATAAATCTTGGATTTTTGTGGTACCTGAATTAAAGTTATACGTTTTCAATACTTTTTACTTCTTTTATATGGTTTATACGATAACTATAGCTAGCCTGATGATCTTTGAAAATTTGGTAACAATCGAATAATAAACACAGAAGTTATTCAGTTTTCTATAGCTGTAAACAGCGCTGCCGGCAGCGCAAATTCTTTATTTGTACAGGAAATAATAAGAATGCCATACAATGCAAATTTTTGCAGTTGTTGGATAACAGCGTCAGTAGCTTAGTGGAAAAGCGATGAACTCCTGAACCGACAGGCCCGTGGTTCGATTCCCAGTTCATGCCGCTTAAGCTTTTTCTTTTTTTATACCCGCTACTCATAGAGTAGAAGGGTATTATAGCTTTGTTCACACCGAAAATGTATGTAACAGGCAGAAGGAGAAACGTTCGACCCTATAAAGTATATATATTCTGGGTCACGATCAACAGCCGAGTCGATATAGCCATGTCCGTCTGTCCGTCTGTCTGTCTGTACGTCTGTCTGTCCGTGTGAAAATCTAGATCTCAGCTATTATAAGAGCTCGAACTACCAAATTTGGTGACAAAATGTGTTATTATTGCACGCTGATCAAGTTTATTTTTGATAAGGCCACGCCCCCTTCCGCCCCTGTAAATAAAAAAAATTGATTAGAAGCGCAATTTTGATGCCATATTTTTCGGTTTACATGATAACTATAGCTAGCCAGATGATCTCTGAAAATTTGGTAACAATCGGATAATAAACACAGAAGTTATTCAGCTTAACGTTTTCCATAGCTGTCGGCAGCGCTGCCGGCAGCGCAAATTCTTTATTTGTACAGGAAATAATAAGAATGCCATACAATGCAAATTTTTGCAGATGTTGGATAACAGCGTCAGTAGCTTAGTGGAAAAGCGATGAACTCCTGAACCGACAGGCCCGTGGTTCGATTCCCAGTTCATGCTGCTTAAGCTTTTTATACCCGCTACTCATAGAGTAGAAGGGTATTATAACTATGTTCAAACCGAAAATGTATGTAACAGGCAGAAGGAGACACGTTCGATCCTATAAAGTATATATTTTCTGGGTCAGGATCAACAGCCGAGTCGATATAGCCATGTCCGTCTGTCCGTCTGTCTGTCTGTCCGTCTGTCTGTCCGTGTGAAAATCTAGATCTCAACTATTATAAGAGCTAGAACTACCAAATTTGGTGACAAAATGTCTTATTATTGCACGCTGATCAAGTTTATTTTTGATAAGGCCACGCTCCCTTCCGCCCCTGTAAATAAAAAAAAATTGCTTAGAAGCGCAATTTTAATGCCATATTGTTCGGTTTACATGATAACTATAGCTAGCCAGATGATCTCTGAAAATTTGGTAACAATCGGATAATAAACACAGAAGTTATTCAGCTTAACGTTTTCCATAGCTGTCGGCAGTGCTGCTTGCAGCATTGTGCCGAATCGTGAGTGCGTGTACATTGGTGAAATGGCTTAGTTTGTTGACTGCAAAACGAACAGTACTATTATGCATTTACGGGTTCGAGTCCCGCCCGCATCAAAAATTAAATTAATTAAATTAAATTAAAATTTTTTTTTATTTTAGATTTTGACTTTGCATAAATATTGTAAGTCCATAACCTTTTACGGTCAAAATATGATTGTAGGTGTTTTTTTTTTGATCCGCAAATAAATTATGTACGAGCAGCTGGGTAGCGGGTATATTGCAGTCGAGCACACTCGAATGTAGCTTTCTTACTTGTTTTATTTTTATTTTTTGTTTAATTGTATATTTAAGTTATGAGAATAAATATCAACAAAAACACGCATCATGCATTCAGACTTTGTTTTTCTCGTGCAAGAATTTCCGAATGGTCTCATAATGTAACTTTGTCAAAATTTGCGTAATGGCTTATTGACGCAATGGAAAAGTGGTGGACCTCTTAGGTAATGGGTCCAAGGTTCGATTCCGCATGCATGCGTGTCATGGTGGGGGAGATCGAACTTTTCTTATTTTTGGCAAATAAAAGTTTTTGCCTCCATTTTTGAGCTACCTTCATGAAACTTTGTAAACATGTTTCTTATTGCTGCCCGCTGTAAATAAGTCGGAACGAGCCGGTATGGACCGATACATCGTATAGATGCCATAGAACCTATCGGTCGTTTTTTTAACAAAATTTATTAAAAGTTAGAGTGCTCTAGAACACTTTCCATTCAAGTATATAAAGAACTATTAAAAGGGCACATATTGTTTTTTACATGCACGTATTCGATTTATAGTCTTCAACACGTAGAATTATTATTTTTAGTGTTTAAGTGATAAATCTTGGATTTTTTTGGAACCTGAATAAAAGTTACACGTTTTCAATACTTTTTACTCCTTTTGCCGGCAGCGCTGCTTGCAGCATTGCGCCGAATAGTGTGTGCGTGTACGGTGGTGAAATGGGTTAAGTTGTGGACTGCATTGTAGGCGTTCTTTATTGTTCCGCAAATAATTTTGATGTACGAGCAGCTGGGTAGCGGGTATATTACAGTCGAGCACACTCGAATGTAGCTTTCTTACTTGTTTTATACCCGCTACTCATAGAGTAGAAGGGTATTATAACTTTATTCAAACCGAAAATGTATGTAACAGGCAGAAGTAGATACCTTCGATCCCATAAAGTATATATATTCTGGCTCAGGATCAACAGCCGAGTCGATATAGCCATGTCCGTCTGTCCGTCTGTCTGTCTGTCCGTCTGTCTGTCCGTATGAAAATCTAGATCTCAGCTATTATAAGAGCTAGAACTACCAAATTTGGTGACAAAATGTCTTATTATTGCACGCTGATCAAGTTTATTTTTGATAAGGCCACGCCCCCTTCCGCCCCTGTAAATAAAAAAAAATTGCTTAGAAGCGCAATTTTAATGCCATATTGTTCGGTTTACATGATAACTATAGCTAGCCAGATGATCTCTGAAAATTTGGTAGCAATCGGATAATAAACACAGAAGTTATTCAGCTTAACGTTTTCCATAGCTGTCGGCAGTGCTGCTTGCAGCATTGTGCCGAATCGTGTGTGCGTGTACATTGGTGAAATGGCTTAGTTTGTTGACTGCAAAACGAACAGTACTATTATGCATTTACGGGTTCGAGTCCCGCCCGCATCAAAAATTAAATGTGTGCAAAAATGTTTTTTTTTATTTTAGATTTTGACTTTGCATAAATATTGTAAGTCCATAGCCTTTTACGGTCAAAATATGATTGTAGGTGTTTTTTTTTTTTTGATCCGCAAATAAATGATGTACGAGCAGCTGGGTAGCGGGTATATTACAGTCGAGCACACTCGAATGTAGCTTTCTTACTTGTTTTATTTTTATTTTTTATTTAATTGTATATTTAAGTTATGAGAATAAATATCAACAAAAACACGCATCATGCATTCAGACTTTGTTTTTCTCGTGCAAGAATTTCCGAATGGTCTCATAATGTAACTTTGTCAAAATTTGCGTAATGGCTTATTGACGCAATGGAAAAGTGGTGGACCTCTTAGGTAATGGGTCCAAGGTTCGATTCCGCATGCATGCGTGTCATGGTGGGGAGATCGAACTTTTCTTATTTTTGGCAAATAAAAGTTTTTGCCTCCATTTTTGAGCTACCTTCATGAAACTTTGTAAACATGTTTCTTATTGCTGCCCGCTGTAAATAAGTCGGAACGAGCCGGTATGGACCGATACATCGTATAGATGCCATAGAACCTATCGGTCGTTTTTTTAACAAAATTTATTAAAAGTTAGAGTGCTCTAGAACACTTTCCATTCAAGTATATAAAGAACTATTAAAAGGGCACATATTGTTTTTTACATGCACGTATTCGATTTATAGTCTTCAACAGGTAGAATTATTATTTTTAGTGTTTAAGTGATAAATCTTGGATTTTTTTGGAACCTGAATAAAAGTTACACGTTTTCAATACTTTTTACTCCTTTTGCCGGCAGCGCTGCTTGCAGCATTGCGCCAAATAGTGTATGCGTGTACGGTGGTGAAATGGGTTAAGTTGTGGACTGCATTGTAGGCGTTCTTTATTGTTCCGCAAATAATTTTGATGTACGAGCAGCTGGGTAGCGGGTATATTACAGTCGAGCACACTCGAATGTAGCTTTCTTACTTGTTTTATACCCGCTACTCATAGAGTAGAAGGGTATTATAACTTTGTTCAAACCGAAAATGTATGTAACAGGCAGAAGGAGATACCTCCGACCCCATAAAGTATATATATTCTGGCTCAGGATCAACAGCCGAGTCGATATAGCCATGTCCGTCTGTCCGTCTGTCTGTCTGTCCGTGTGTCCGTCTGTCTGTCCGTATGAAAATCTGGATCTCAGCTGTTATAAGAGCTAGAACTACCAAATTTGGTGACAGTATGTGTTATTATTGCACTCTGATCAAGTTTGTTTTGGATTTTGGCCACGCCCCCTTCCGCCCCTGTAAATCGATAAAAAATGATTACAAGTGCAATTTTGATGCCATATTGTTTTGAATATACATTAATTGGTGGTGCATTTTATTTAAAATTTTTTTAATGGCGCACAATGAACTTAGTTAACAAGTGGAGAAGTGACAGTCTCTTAAATCAGCTCTGTGCGATTGTTAGAGCGCAGCTTTTTCTTATATATTTTTATTTTTATTTTTTATTTAATTATATGTTTATGATTATTATTTATGAATAAATAGCAACAACAACACGCATCATGCATTTAGACTTTGTTTTTGTCGTGCAAGAATTTTCGAGTGGTCTCATAATGTAACTTTAACAAAATTTGCGTAATGGAGAAGTGGTGGACCTCTTAGGTAATGGGTCCAAGGTTCGATTCCGCATGCATACGTGTCATGGTGGGAGAGATCGAACTTTTCTTGTTTTTTGCAAAGAAAAGTTTTTGCCTTTCTTTTTGAGCTACCTTCATGAAACTTTGTATACATGTTTCTTATTGCTGCCCGCTGTAAATAAGTCGGAACGAGCCGGTACGGACCGATACATCGTATAGATGCCATAGAACCTATCGGTCGTTTTTTTAACAAAATTTATTAAAAGTTAGAGTGCTCCAGAACACTTTCCATTCAAGTATCTAAAGAGGTATTAAAAGGGCACATATCGTTTTTTACATGCACGTATTCGATTTATAGTCTTCAACAGGTAGAATTATTATTTTTACTGTTTAAGTGATAAATCTTGGATTTTTGTGGTACCTGAATTAAAGTTATACGTTTTCAATACTTTTTACTCCTTTTATATGGTTTATATGATAACTATAGCTAGCCTGATGATCTCTGAAAATTTGGTAACAATCGAATAATAAACACAGAAGTTATTCAGCTTAACGTTTTCTATAGCTGTAAACAGCGCTGCCGGCAGCGCAAATTCTTTATTTGTACAGGAAATAATAAGAATGCCATACAATGCAAATTTTTGCAGTTGTTGTATAACAGCGTCAGTAGCTTAGTGGAAAAGCGATGAACTCCTGAACCGACAGGCCCGTGGTTCGATTCCCAGTTCATGCCGCTTAAGCTTTTTATACCCGCTACTCATAGAGTAGAAGGGTATTATAACTTTGTTCAAACCGAAAATGTATGTAACAGGCAGAAGGAGACACGTTCGACCCTATGAAGTATATATATTCTGGGTCAGGATCAACAGCCGAGTCGATATAGCCATGTCCGTCTGTCCGTCTGTCTGTCTGTCCGTCTGTCTGTCCGTGTGAAAATCTAGATCTCAGCTATTATAAGAGCTAGAACTACCAAAATTGGTGACAAAATGTCTTATTATTGCATGCTGATGCCATATTGTTAGGTTTACATGATAACTATAGCTAGCCAGAAGATCTCTGAAAATTTGGTAACAATCGGATAATAAACACAGAAGTTATTCAGCTTAACGTTTTCCATAGCTGTCGGCAGCATTGTGCCGAATCGTGTGTGCGTGTACGTTGGTGAAATGGCTTAAGTTGTTGACTGCAAAACGAACAGTACTATTATGCACTTCGAGTCCCGCCCGCATCAAAAATTAAATGTGTGCAAAAATGTTTTTTTTTTTATTTTAGATTTTGACTTTGCATAAATATTGTAAGTCCATAGCCTTTTACGGTCAAAATGTGAGTGTAGCCGTTTTTTTTTGTTCCGCAAATAAATGATGTACGAGCAGCTGGGTAGCGGGTATATTACAGTCGAGCACACTCGAATGTAGCTTTCTTACTTGTTTTATTTTTATTTTTTACTTAATTGTGTGGTTAAGTTATGAGAATAAATATCAACAAAAACACGCATCATCAAGGTTCGATTCCGTTCTTTATTGTTCTGCAAATAATTTTGATGTACGAGCAGCTGGGTAGCGGGTATATTACAGTCGAGCACACTCGAATGTAGCTTTCTTACTTGTTTTATACCCGCTACTCATTGAGTAGAAGGGTATTATGACTTTGTTCAAACCGAAAATGTATGTAACAGGCAGGAGATACCTCCGACCCCATAAAGTATATATATTCTGGCTCAGGATCAACAGCCGAGTCGATATAGCCATGTCCGTCTGTCCGTCTATCTGTCTGTCTGTCCGTCTGTCTGCCCGTATGAAAATCTAGATCTCAGCTATTATAAGAGCTAGAACGACCAAATTTGGTGACAGTATGTGTTATAATTGCACACTGATCAAGTTTATTTTGGATTTTGGCCACGCCCCCTTCCGCCCCTGTTAATCGAAAAAAATTGATTAGAAGCGCAATTTTGTTAGGTTTACATGATAACTATAGCTAGCCAGAAGATCTCTGAAAATTTGGTAACAATCGGATAATAAACACAGAAGTTATTCAGCTTAACGTTTTCCATAGCTGTCGGCAGCGCTGCTTGCAGCATTGTGCCGAATCGTTTGTGCGTGTACGTTGGTGAAATAGCTTAAGTTGTTGACTGCAAAACGAACAGTACTATTATGCATTTACGGGTTCGAGTCCCGCCCGCATCAAAAATTAAATGTGTGCAAAAATGTTTTTTTTTTTATTTTACATTTTGACTTTGCATGGATATTATAAGTCCATAGCCTTTTACGGTCAAAATTTGATTGTAGCCGTTTTTTTTGTTCCGCAAATAAATGATGTATGAGCAGCTGGGTAGCGGGTATATTACAGTCGAGCACACTCGACTGTAGCTTTCTTACTTGTTCTTTTTTTATACCCGCTACTCATAGAGTAGAAGGGTATTATAACTTTGTTCAAACCGAAAATGTATGTAGCAGGCAGAAGGAGACACGTTCGATCCTATAAAGTATATATATTCTGGGTCAGGATCAACAGCTGAGTCGATATAGCCATGTCCGACTGTCCGTCTGTCTGTCTGTCCGTGTGAAAATCTAAAACTCAGCTATTATAAGAGCTAGAACTACCAAATTGGGTGACAAAATGTCTTATTATTTCACGCTGATCATGTTTATCTTGGATAAGGCCACGCCCCCTTCCGCCCCTGTAAATAAAAAAAAATTGATTAGAAGCGCAATTTTGATGCCATATTGTTCATTTTCTGGTTATATGATAACTATAGCTAGCCAGATTATCTCTGAAAATTTGGTAACAATTAGATAATAAACACAGAAGTTATTCAGCTTAACGTTTTCCATAGCTGTCGGCAGCGCTGCTTGCAGCATTGTGCCGAATCGTGTGTGCGTGTACGTTAGTGAAATGGCTTAAGTTGTTGACTGCAAAACGAACAGTACTATTATGCATTTACGGGTTCGAGTCCCGCCCGCATCAAAAATTAAATGTGTGCTAAAATGTTTTTTTTTTATTTTAGATTTTGACTTTGCATAAATATTGTAAGTCCATAGCCTTTTACGGTCAAAATTTGATTGTAGCCGTTTTTTTTGTTCCGCAAATAAATGATGTATGAGCAGCTGGGTAGCGGGTATATTACAGTCGAGCACACTCGACTGTAGCTTTCTTACTTTTTCTTTTTTTATACCCGCTACTCATAGAGTAGAAGGGTATTATAACTTTGTTCAAACCGAAAATGTATGTAGCAGGCAGAAGGAGACACGTTCGATCCTATAAAGTATATATATTCTGGGTCAGGATCAACAGCCGAGTCGATATAGCCATGTCCGTCTGTCCGTCTGTCTGTCTGTCCGTGTGAAAATCTAAAACTCAGCTATTATAAGAGCTAGAACTACCAAATTGGGTGACAAAATGTCTTATTATTGCACGCTGATCATGTTTATCTTGGATAAGGCCACGCCCCCTTCCGCCCCTGTAAATAAAAAAAAATTGATTAGAAGCGCAATTTTGATGCCATATATTTCATTTTCTGGTTATATGATAACTATAGCTAGCCAGATTATCTCTGAAAATTTGGTAACAATTAGATAATAAACACAGAAGTTATTCAGCTTAACGTTTTCCATAGCTGTCGGCAGCGCTGCTTGCAGCATTGTGCCGAATCGTGTGTGCGTGTACGTTGGTGAAATGGCTTAAGTTGTTGACTGCAAAACGAACAGTACTATTATGCATTTACGGGTTCGAGTCCCGCCCGCATCAAAAATTAAATGTGTGCTAAAATGTTTTTTTTTTATTTTAGATTTTGACTTTGCATAAATATTGTAAGTCCATAGCCTTTTACGGTCAAAATGTGATTGTAGCCGTTTTTTATTTGTTCCGCAAATAAATGATGTACGAGCAGCTGGGTAGCGGGTATATTACAGTCAAGCACACTCGAATGTAGCTTTCTTACTTGTTTTATTTTTATTTTTTACTTAATTGTGTGTTTAAGTTATGAGAATAAATATCAACAAAAACACGCATCATCAAGGTTCGATTCCGCATTATTCCGTTCTTTATTGTTCTGCAAATAATTTTGATGTACGAGCAGCTGGGTAGCGGGTATATTACAGTCGAGCACACTCAAATGTAGCTTTCTTACTTGTTTTATACCCGCTACTCATCGAGTAGAAGGGTATTATGACTTTGTTCAAACCGAAAATGTATGTAACAGGCAGGAGATACCTCCGACCCCATAAAGCATATATATTCTGGCTCAGGATCAACAGCCGAGTCGATATAGCCATGTCCGTCTGTCCGTCTATCTGTCTGTCTGTCCGTCTGTTTGCCCGTATGAAAATCTAGATCTCAGCTATTATAAGAGCTAGAACGACCAAATTTGGTGACAGTATGTGTTATTATTGCACACTGATCAAGTTTATTTTGGATTTTGGCCACGCCCCCTTCCGCCCCTGTAAATCGAAAAAAATTGATTACAAGCGCAATTTGGATGCCATATTGTTAGGTTTACATGATAACTATAGCTAGCCAGAAGATCTCTGAAAATTTGGTAACAATCGGATAATAAACACAGAAGTTATTCAGCTTAACGTTTTCCATAGCTGTCGGCAGCGCTGCTTGCAGCATTGTGCCGAATCGTGTCTGCGTGTACGTTGGTGAAATAGCTTAAGTTGTTGACTGCAAACGAACAGTACTATTATGCATTTACGGGTTCGAGTCCCGCCCGCATCAAAAATTAAATGTGTGCAAAAATGTTTTTTTTTTATTTTAGATTTTGACTTTGCATAAATATTGTAAGTCCATAGCCTTTTACGGTCAAAATGTGATTGTAGCCGTTTTTTTTTTTGTTCCGCAAATAAATGATGTACGCGCAGCTGGGTAGCGGGTATATTACAGTCGAGCACACTCGAATGTAGCTTTCTTACTTGTTTTATTTTTATTTTTTACTTAATTGTGTGTTTAAGTTATGAGAATAAATATCAACAAAAACACGCATCATCAAGGTTCGATTCCGTTCTTTATTGTTCTGCAAATAATTTTGATGTACGAGCAGCTGGGTAGCGGGTATATTACAGTCGAGCACACTCGAATGTAGCTTTCTTACTTGTTTTATACCCGCTACTCATCGAGTAGAAGGGTATTATGACTTTGTTCAAACCGAAAATGTATGTAACAGGCAGGAGATACCTCCGACCCCATAAAGTATATATATTCTGGCTCAGGATCAACAGCCGAGTCGATATAGCCATGTCCGTCTGTCCGTCTATCTGTCTGTCTGTCCGTCTGTCTGCCCGTATGAAAATCTAGATCTCAGCTATTATAAGAGCTAGAACGACCAAATTTGGAGACAGTATGTGTTATTATTGCACACTGATCAAGTTTATTTTGGATTTTGGCCACGCCCCCTTCCGCCCCTGTAAATCGAAAAAAATTAATTACAAATGCAATTTTGATGCCATATTGTTTTGAATATGCATTAATTGGTGGTGCATTTTATTTAAAATTTTTTTAATGGCTCACAATGAACTTAGTTAACAAGTGGAGAAGTGACAGTCTCTTAAATCAGCTCTGTGCGATTGTTAGAGCGCAGCTTTTTCTTATTTTTTTTTTATTTTTTAATTAATTATATGTTTATGATTATTATTTATGAATAAATAGCAACAACAACACGCATCATGCATTTAGACTTTGTTTTTGTCGTGCAAGAATTTTTCGAGTGGTCTCATAATGTAACTTTAACAAAATTTTGCGTAATGGCTGAATGACCGAATGGAGAAGTGGTGGACCTCTTTGGTAATGGGTATAAGGTTCGATTCCGCATGCATACGTGTCATGGTGGGAGAGATCGAACTTTTCTTGTTTTTTGCAAAGAAATGTTTTTGCCTCCCTTTTTGAGCTACCTTCATGAAACTTTGTATACATGTTTCTTATTGCTGCCCGCTGTAAATAAGTCGGAACGAGCCGGTACGGACCGATACATCGTATAGATGCCATAGAACCTATCGGTCGTTTTTTTAACAAAATTTATTAAAAGTTAGAGTGCTCCAGAACACTTTCCATTCAAGTATCTAAAGAGGTATTAAAAGGGCACATATCGTTTTTTACATGCACGTATTCGATTTATAGTCTTCAACAGGTAGAATTATTATTTTTACTGCTTAAGTGATTAATCTTGGATTTTTGTGGTACCTGAATTAAAGTTATACGTTTCTAATACTTTTTACTCCTTTTATATGGTGTATATGATAACTATAGCTAGCCTGATGATCTCTGAAAATTTGGTAACAATCGAATAATAAACACAGAAGTTATACAGTTTAACGTTTTCCATAGCTGTAAACAGCGCTGCCGGCAGCACAAATTCTTTATTTGTACAGGAAATAATAAGAATGCCATACAATGCAAATTTTTGCAGTTGTTGGATAACAGCGTCAGTAGCTTAGTGGAAAAGCGATGAACTCCTGAACCGACAGGCCCGTGGTTCGATTCCCAGTTCATGCCGCTTAAGCTTTTTATACCCGCTACTCATAGAGTAGAAGGGTATTATAACTTTGTTCAAACCGAAAATGTATGTAGCAGGCAGAAGGAGACACGTTCGATCCTATAAAGTATATATATTCTGGGTCAGGATCAACAGCCGAGTCGATATAGCCATGTCCGTCTGTCCGTCTGTCTGTCTGTCCGTGTGAAAATCTAAAACTCAGCTATTATAAGAGCTAGAACTACCAAATTGGGAGACAAAATGTCTTATTATTGCACGCTGATCATGTTTATCTTGGATAAGGCCACGCCCCCTTCCGCCCCTGTAAATAAAAAAAAATTGATTAGAAGCGCAATTTTGATGCCATATATTTCATTTTCTGGTTATATGATAACTATAGCTAGCCAGATTATCTCTGAAAATTTGGTAACAATTAGATAATAAACACAGAAGTTATTCAGCTTAACGTTTTCCATAGCTGTCGGCAGCGCTGCTTGCAGCATTGTGCCGAATCGTGTGTGCGTGTACGTTGGTGAAATGGCTTAAGTTGTTGACTGCAAAACGAACAGTACTATTATGCATTTACGGGTTCGAGTCCCGCCCGCATCAAAAATTAAATGTGTGCTAAAATGTTTTTTTTTTATTTTAGATTTTGACTTTGCATAAATATTGTAAGTCCATAGCCTTTTACGGTCAAAATGTGATTGTAGCCGTTTTTTATTTGTTCCGTAAATAAATGATGTACGAGCAGCTGGGTAGCGGGTATATTACAGTCAAGCACACTCGAATGTAGCTTTCTTACTTGTTTTATTTTTATTTTTTACTTAATTGTGTGTTTAAGTTATGAGAATAAATATCAACAAAAACACGCATCATCAAGGTTCGATTCCGCATTATTCCGTTCTTTATTGTTCTGCAAATAATTTTGATGTACGAGCAGCTGGGTAGCGGGTATATTACAGTCGAGCACACTCAAATGTAGCTTTCTTACTTGTTTTATACCCGCTACTCATCGAGTAGAAGGGTATTATGACTTTGTTCAAACCGAAAATGTATGTAACAGGCAGGAGATACCTCCGACCCCATAAAGTATATATATTCTGGCTCAGGATCAACAGCCGAGTCGATATAGCCATGTCCGTCTGTCCGTCTATCTGTCTGTCTGTCCGTCTGTTTGCCCGTATGAAAATCTAGATCTCAGCTATTATAAGAGCTAGAACGACCAAATTTGGTGACAGTATGTGTTATTATTGCACACTGATCAAGTTTATTTTGGATTTTGGCCACGCCCCCTTCCGCCCCTGTAAATCGAAAAAATTGATTACAAGCGCAATTTGGATGCCATATTGTTAGGTTTACATGATAACTATAGCTAGCCAGAAGATCTCTGAAAATTTGGTAACAATCGGATAATAAACACAGAAGTTATTCAGCTTAACGTTTTCCATAGCTGTGGGCAGCGCTGCTTGCAGCATTGTGCCGAATCGTGTCTGCGTGTACGTTGGTGAAATAGCTTAAGTTGTTGACTGCAAACGAACAGTACTATTATGCATTTACGGGTTCGAGTCCCGCCCGCATCAAAAATTAAATGTGTGCAAAAATGTTTTTTTTTTATTTTAGATTTTGACTTTGCATAAATATTGTAAGTCCATAGCCTTTTACGGTCAAAATGTGATTGTAGCCGTTTTTTTTTTTTGTTCCGCAAATAAATGATGTACGCGCAGCTGGGTAGCGGGTATATTACAGTCGAGCACACTCGAATGTAGCTTTCTTACTTGTTTTATTTTTATTTTTTACTTAATTGTGTGTTTAAGTTATGAGAATAAATATCAACAAAAACACGCATCATCAAGGTTCGATTCCGTTCTTTATTGTTCTGCAAATAATTTTGATGTACGAGCAGCTGGGTAGCGGGTATATTACAGTCGAGCACACTCGAATGTAGCTTTCTTACTTGTTTTATACCCGCTACTCATCGAGTAGAAGGGTATTATGACTTTGTTCAAACCGAAAATGTATGTAACAGGCAGGAGATACCTCCGACCCCATAAAGTATATATATTCTGGCTCAGGATCAACAGCCGAGTCGATATAGCCATGTCCGTCTGTCCGTCTATCTGTCTGTCTGTCCGTCTGTCTGCCCGTATGAAAATCTAGATCTCAGCTATTATAAGAGCTAGAACGACCAAATTTGGAGACAGTATGTGTTATTATTGCACACTGATCAAGTTTATTTTGGATTTTGGCTACGCCCCCTTCCGCCCCTGTAAATCGAAAAAAATTAATTACAAATGCAATTTTGATGCCATATTGTTTTGAATATGCATTAATTGGTGGTGCATTTTATTTAAAATTTTTTTAATGGCTCACAATGAACTTAGTTAACAAGTGGAGAAGTGACAGTCTCTTAAATCAGCTCTGTGCGATTGTTAGAGCGCAGCTTTTTCTTATTTTTTTTTATTTTTTAATTAATTATATGTTTATGATTATTATTTATGAATAAATAGCAACAACAACACGCATCATGCATTTAGACTTTGTTTTTGTCGTGCAAGAATTTTTCGAGTGGTCTCATAATGTAACTTTAACAAAATTTTGCGTAATGGCTGAATGACCGAATGGAGAAGTGGTGGACCTCTTTGGTAATGGGTATAAGGTTCGATTCCGCATGCATACGTGTCATGGTGGGAGAGATCGAACTTTTCTTGTTTTTTGCAAAGAAATGTTTTTGCCTCCCTTTTTGAGCTACCTTCATGAAACTTTGTATACATGTTTCTTATTGCTGCCCGCTGTAAATAAGTCGGAACGAGCCGGTACGGACCGATACATCGTATAGATGCCATAGAACCTATCGGTCGTTTTTTTAACAAAATTTATTAAAAGTTAGAGTGCTCCAGAACACTTTCCATTCAAGTATCTAAAGAGGTATTAAAAGGGCACATATCGTTTTTTACATGCACGTATTCGATTTATAGTCTTCAACAGGTAGAATTATTATTTTTACTGCTTAAGTGATAAATCTTGGATTTTTGTGGTACCTGAATTAAAGTTATACGTTTCTAATACTTTTTACTCCTTTTATATGGTGTATATGATAACTATAGCTAGCCTGATGATCTCTGAAAATTTGGTAACAATCGAATAATAAACACAGAAGTTATACAGTTTAACGTTTTCCATAGCTGTAAACAGCGCTGCCGGCAGCGCAAATTCTTTATTTGTACAGGAAATAATAAGAATGCCATATAATGCAAATTTTTGCAGTTGTTGGATAACAGCGTCAGTAGCTTAGTGGAAAAGCGATGAACTCCTGAACCGACAGGCCCGTGGTTCGATTCCCAGTTCATGCCGCTTAAGCTTTTTATACCCGCTACTCATAGAGTAGAAGGGTATTATAACTTTGTTCAAACCGAAAATGTATGTAACAGGCAGAAGGAGACACGTTCGATCCTATAAAGAATATATATTCTGGGTCAGGATCAACAGCCGAGTCGATATAGCCATGTCCGTCTGTCCGTCTGTCTGTCTGACCGTGTGAAAATATAAAACTCAGCTATTATAAGAGCTAGAACTACCAAATTGGGTGACAAAATGTCTTATTATTGCACGCTGATCATGTTTATCTTGGATAAGGCCACGCCCCCTTCCGCCCCTGTAAATAAAAAAAAATTGATTAGAAGCGCAATTTTGATGCCATATTGTTCATTTTCGGTTTATATGATAACTATAGCTAGCCAGATTATCTCTGCAAATTTGGTAACAATCGGATAATAAACACAGAAGTTATTCAGCTTAACGTTTTCCATAGCTGTAATCAGCGCTGCCGGCAGCGCAAAGTCTAAATTTATACAGGAAAGAATAAGAAATTCTTTATTTGTACAGGAAATAATAAGAATGCCTTACAATGCAAATTTTTGCAGTTTTTGGATAACAGCGTCAGTAGCTTAGTGGAAAACCGATGAACTCCTGAACCGACAGGCCCGTGGTTCGATTCCCAGTTCATGCCGCTTAAGCTTTTTATACCCGCTACTCATAGAGTATTAGGGTATTATAACTTTGTTCAAACCGAAAATGTATGTAACAGGCAGAAGGAGACACCTCAGAGCCCATAAAGTATATATATTCTGGCTCAGGATCAACAGCCGAGTCGATATAGCCATGTCCGTCTGTCTGTCTGTCCGTCTGTCTGTCCGTGTGAAAATCTAGATCTCAGCTATTATAAGAGCTAGGATTATCAAATTTGGGGACAAAATGTGTTATTATTGCACGCCGATCAAGTTTATTTTCGATTTTGGCCACGCCCCCTTCCGCCCTTGTAAATCGAAAAAAATTGATTACAAGCGCAACGATGCCATATTGTTCATTTTCGGTTTACATGATAACTATAGCTAGCCAGATGATCTCTGAAAATTTGGTAACAATCGGATAATAAACACAGACGTAATGCAGCTTAAAGTTTTCCATAGCTGTAAGCAGCGCTGCCAGCAACGCTGCTTGCAGCATTGTGCCGAATAGTGTGTGCGTGTAGGGTGGTGAAATGGGTTAAGTTGTGGACTGCAAAATGAACAGTACTATTATGCATTTACGGGTTCGAGTCCCGCCCGCATCAAAAATTAAATGTGGGCAATAATATATTTTTTTTTTATTTTAGAATTTGACTTTGCATAAATATTGTAAGTCCATAGCCTTTTACGGTCAAAATATGATTGTAGCCGTTTTTTTTTGTTCCGCAAATAAATGATGTACGAGCAGCTGGGTAGCGGCTATATTACAGTCGAGAACACTCGACTGAAGCTTTCTTACTTGTTCTTTATTATACGCGCTACTCATAGAGTAGAAGGGTATTATAACTTTGTTCAAACCGAAAATGTATGTAACAGGCAGAAAAAGACACCTCCGACCCCATAAAGTATATATATTCTGGCTTAGGACCAACAGCCGAGTCGATATAGCCATGTCCGTCTGTCCGTCTGTCTGTCTGTCCGTCTGTCCGTCTGTCTGTCCGTGTGAAAATCAGGATCTCAACTATCATAAAAGCTAGAACTACCAAGTTTGGTGATAGTATGTGTTATTATTGCACGCTGGTCAAGTTTATTTTGGATTTTGGCCACGCTCCCTTCCGCCCCTGTAAATCAAAAAAAATTGATTACAAGCGCAATTTTGATGCCATATTGTTCATTTTCGGATTACATGATAACTATAGCTAGCCTGATGATCTCTAAAAGTTTGGTAACAATCGGATAATAAACACAGAAGTTATTCAGCTTAACGTTTTCCATAGCTGTAAGCAGCGGTGCCGGCAGCGCTGCTTGCAGCATTGTGCCGAATCGTGTCTGCGTGTGCGGTGGTAAAATGGCTTAAGTTGTGGATTGCAAAACAAACAGTACTATTATGCATTTACGGGTTCGAGTCCCGCCCGCATCAAAAATTAAATGTGTGCAAAAATGTTTTTTTTTATACCCGCTACTCATAGAGTAGAAGGGTATTTTAATTTTGTTCAAACCGAAAATGTATGTAACAGGCAGAAGGAGACACCTCCGACCCCATAAAGTATATATATTCTGGCTCAGGATCAACAGCCGAGTCGATATAGCCATGTCCGTCTGTCCGTCTGTCCGTCTGTCTGTCTGTCCGTCTGTCTGTCCGTGTGAAAATCTAGATCTCAGCTATTATAAGAGCTAGAACTACCAAATTTGGTGACATTATGTGTTATTATTGCATGTTGATCAAGTTTATTTTGGATTTTGGCCACGCCCCCTTCCGCCCCTGTAAATCGAAAAAAATTGATTACAAGCGCAATTTTGATGCCATATTGTTCATTTTCGGTTTATATGATAACTATAGCTAGCTAGATTATCTCTGAATATTGTTCATTTTCGGTTTATATGATAGCTAACCAAAGGAGCTCTGAAAATTTGGTAACAATGGGATGCTAAACACAGAAGTTATTCGGCTTAACGTTTTCCAAAGCTGTAAGCAGCGCTGCCGGCAGCGCAAATTCTTTATTTGTACAGGAAATAATAAGAATGCCATACAATGCAAATTTTTGCAGTTGTTGGATAACAGCGTCAGTAGTTTAGTGGAAAAGCGATGAACTCCTGAACCGACAGGCCCGTGGTTCGATTCCCAGTTCATGCCGCTTAAGCTTTTTTTTTTTTTTAAGGACTTATACTTTAATTTTTGAATATGCATTAATTGGTGGTCGTGCATTTTATTTAAAATTTTTTTAATGGCTCACAATGAACTTAGTTAACAAGTGGAGAAGTCACAGTCTCTTAAATCAGCTCTGTGCGATTGTTAGAGCGCAGCTTTTTCTTATATTTTTTTATTTTTATTTTTTATTTAATTATATGTTTATGATTATTATTTGTGAATAAATAGCAACAACAACACGCATTATGCATTCAGACTTTATTTTTGTCGTGCAAGAATTTCCGAATGGTCTCATAATGTAACTTTGTCAAAATTTGCGTAATGGCTGAATTCTCGAATGGAGAAGTGGTGGACCTCTTAGGTAATGGGGCCAAGGTTCGATTCTTCATGCATACGTGTCATGGTGGGGGAGATCGAACTTTTCTAATTTTTTGCAAAGAAAAGTTTTTGCCTCCCGTTTTGAGCTACCTTCATGAAACTTTGTATACATGTTTCTTATTGCTGCCCGCTGTAAATAAGTCGGAACGAGCCGGTACGGACCGATACATCGTATACATCGATACATCGTATAGATGCCATAGAACCTATCGGTCGTTTTTTTAACAAAATTTATTTAAAGTTAGAGTGCTCCAGAACACTTTCCATTCAAGTATATAAAGAGGTATTAAAAGGGCACATATCGTTTTTTACATGCACGTGTTCGATTTATAGTCTTCAACAGGTTGAATTATTATTTTTACTGTTTAAATGATAAATCTTGGATTTTTGTGGTACCTGAATAAAAGTTATACGTTTTCAATACTTTTTACTCCTTTTGTATGGTTTATAAGATAACTATAGCTAGCCTGATGATCTCTGAAAATTTGGCTATAAACAGCGCTGCCGGCAGCGCAATTTCTTTATTTGTACAGGAAATAATAAGAATGTCATACAATGCAAATTTTTGCAGTTGTTAGATAACAGCGTCAATAGCTTAGTGGAAAAGCGATGAACTCCTGAACCGACAGGCCCGTGATTCGATTCCCAGTTCATGTCGCTTAAGCTTTTTCTTTTTTTATACCCGCAACTCATAGAGTAGAAGAGTATTATAACTTTGTTCAAACCGAAAATGTATGTAACAGGCAGAAGGAGACACCTCCGACCCCATAAAGTATATATATTCTGGCTCAGGATCAACAGCCGAGTCGATATAGCCATGTCCGTCTGTCTGTCTGTCCGTCTGTCTGTCCGTGTGAAAATGTGGATCTCAGCTATTATAAAAGCTAGAACTACCAAATTTGGTGACAGTATGTGTTATTATTGCACGCTGGTCAAGCTTATTTTGGATTTTGGCCACGCCCCCTTCCGCCCCTGTAAATCGAAAAAAATTTATTACAAGCGCAATTTTGATGACATATTATTCCATGTGATAACTATAGCTAGCCTGATGATCTCTGAAAATTTGGCTATAAACAGCGCTTCCGGCAGCGCAAATTCTTTATTTGTACAGGAAATACTAAGAATGCCATACAATGCAAATTTTTGCAGTTGTTGGATAACAGTGTCAATAGCTTAGTGGAAAAGCGATGAACTCCTGAACCGACACGCCCGTGATTCGATTCTCAATTTATATGGAACAATATGGCTTTTTCTTTTTTTTTTAAGAACTTATACTTTACTTTTTGAATATGCATTAATTGGTGGTGCATTTTATTTAAAATTTTTTAATGGCTCACAATGAACTTAGTTAACAAGTGGAGAAGTGACAGTCTCTTACATCAGCTCTGTGCGATTGTTAAAGCGCAGCTTTTTCTTATATTTTTTATTTTTATTTTTTATTTAATTATATGTTTATGATTATTATTTATGAATAAATAGCAACAACATCACGCATCATGCATTCAAACTTTGTTTTTGTCGTGCAAGAATTTCCGAATGGTCTCATAATGTTACTTTGTCAAAATTTGCGTAATGGCTGAATGATCGAATGGAGAAGCGGTGGACCTCTTAGGTAATGGGGCCAAGGTTCGATTCTTCATGCATACGTGTCATGGTGGGGGAGATCGATTTTTTCTAATTTTTTGCAACGAAAAGTTTTTGCCTCCCTTTTTGAGCTACTTTCATGAAACTTTGTATACATGTTTCTTATTGCTGCCCGCTGTAAATAAGTCGGAACGAGCCGGTACGGACCGATACATCGTATAGATGCCATAGAACCTATCGGTCGTTTTTTTTAACAAAATTTATTAAAGGTTAGAGTGCTCCAGAACACTTTCCATTCAAGTATATAAAGAGATATTAAAAGGGCACATATCGTTTTTTACATGCACGTGTTTGATTTATAGTCTTCAACAAGTAGAATTATTATTTTTACTGTTTAAATGATAAATCTTGGATTTTTGTGGTACCTGAATAAAAGTTATACGTTTTCAATACTTTTTATTCCTTTTATATGGTTTATAAGATAACTATAGCTAGCCTGATGATCTCTGAAAATTTGGCTATAAACAGCGCTTCCGGCAACGCAAATTCTTTATTTGTACAGGAAATACTAAGAATGCCATACAATGCAAATTTTTGCAGTTGTTGGATAACAGTGTCAATAGCTTAGTGGAAAAGCGATGAACTCCTGAACCGACACGCCCGTGATTCGGTTCCCAATTTATGTGGAACAATATGGCTTTTTCTTTTTTTTTTTAAGAACTTATACTTTACTTTTTGAATATGCATTAATTGGTGGTGCATTTTATTTAAAATTTTTTAATGGCTCACAATGAACTTAGTTAACAAGTGGAGAAGTGACAGTCTCTTAAATCAGCTCTGTGCGATTGTTAAAGCGCAGCTTTTTCTTATATTTTTTATTTTTATTTTTTATTTAATTATATGTTTATGATTATTATTTATGAATAAATAGCAACAACATCACGCATCATGCATTCAAACTTTGTTTTTGTCGTGCAAGAATTTCCGAATGGTCTCATAATGTAACTTTGTCAAAATTTGCGTAATGGCTGAATGATCGAATGGAGAAGCGGTGGACCTCTTAGGTAATGGGGCCAAGGTTCGATTCTTCATGCATAAGTGTCATGGTGGGGGAGATCGAACTTTTCTAATTTTTTGCAAAGAAAAGTTTTTGCCTCCCTTTTTGAGCTACCTTCATGAATCTTTGTACACATGTTTCTTATTGCTGCTCGCTGTAAATAAGTCGGAACGAGCCGGTACGGACCAATACATCGTATAGATGCCATGGAACCTATCCGTCGTTTTTTTAACAAAATTTATTAAAAGTTAGAGTGCTCCAGAACACTTTCCATTCAAGTATCTAAAGATGTATAAAAAGGACACATATCGTTTTTTACATGCACGTATTCGATTTATAGTCTTCAACAGGTAGAATTATTATTTTTCCTTTATTTATCACTTAAAATCTTGGATTTTTGTGGTTCCTGAATAGAAGTTATACGTTTTCAATACTTTTTACTCCTTTTTCCGGCAGCGCTACTTGCAGCATTGTGCCGAATAGTGTGTGCGTGTACGGTGGTGAAATGGGTTAAGTTATGGACTGCATAACGAACGAAACTATTATGCATTTATGGGTTCGAGTCCCACCCGCATCAAAAGTTAAATGTGTGCAAAAAATTATTTTTTTTATTTTAGACTTTGACTTTGCATAAATATTGTAAGTCCATGGCCTTTTACGGTCAAAATATGATTGTAGCCGTTCTTTATTGTACCACAAATAATTTTGATGTACGAGCAGCTGGGTAGCGGGTATATTACAGTCGAGCACACTCGAATGTAGCTTTCTTACTTGTTTTATACCCGATCTCCCCCACCATGACACGCATGCATGCGGAATCGAACCTTGGACCCATTACCTAAGAGGTCCAGGTTTTGACAAAGTTACATTATGAGACCATTCGGAAATTCTTGTACGACAAAAACAAAGTCTGAATGCATGATGCGTGTTTTTGTTGATATTTATTCTCATAACTTAAACATACAATTAAATAAGAAATAAAAATAAAAAAATATAAGAAAAAGCTGCGCTCTAACAATCGCACACAGCTGATTTAAGAGACTGTCACTTCTCCACTTGTTAACAAAGTTCATTGTAAGACATTAAAAAAATTTTATATAAAATGCACGATCACCAATTAACGCATATTCAAAAATTAAGGTATTAGTTCTTAAAAAAAAAAAAGGAAAAAGCTTAAGCGGCATGAACTGGGAATCGAACCACGGGCCTGTCGGTTCACGAGTTCATCGCTTTTCCACTAAGCTACTGACGCTGTCATCCAACAACTGCAAAAATTTGCATTGTAAGGCATTTTTGTTATTTCCTGTATAAATAAAGAACTTCTTATTATTTCCTGTACAAATAAAGAATTTGCGCTGCCGGCAGCGCTGCTTACAGCTATAGAAAACGTTAAGCTGAATAACTTCTGTGTTTATTATCCGATTGTTGCCAAATTTTTACAGATCATCTGGCTATCTATAGTTATCATATAAACCGAAAATGAACAATATGGCATCAAAATTGCGCTTGTAATCAATTTTTTTTTATTTACAGGGGCGGAAGGGGTCGTGGCCAAAAATATGAAACAAACTTGACCAGCGTGCAATAATAATACATACTGTCACCAAATTTGGTAGTTCTAGCTCTTATAATAGCTGAGATCTAGATTTTCACACGGACAGACAGACGGACATGGCTATATCGACTCGGCTGTTGATCCTGAGCCAGAATATATATACGTTATGGGGTCGGAGGTGTCTCCTTCTGCCTGTTACATACATTTTCGGTTTGAACAAAGTTATAATACCCTTCTCCTCTATGAGTAGCGGGTATAAAAAGGAGTCCTGAGTCGGCGTGCTGATGATTAACATCTTCCAGCTAAATGTAAACCACTGCGCAGCTGCGCAGAGCCTCCTGTCCCAGACAGCGAGAGAGCGCAATGCTGACGTCATGCTCCTGAGCGAACCGTACGCCCCTGGTGCGGGAAACTCAGGAGTGCTCTTCGACTCTACACGTAAGGCGGCAGTCATATGCTGCAGAAACTTCTACATAGAGGAACAGGAAAGCGTACCTATGCGTGGCATTGCGTACGCTAAAGTTAAGGGTGTTCACCTGTATAGCTGCTACGCCCCGCCTAGTGACAGTCCGGACCTCTTCGAGGAACTGTTAAATACTTTAGTTCACCACCTGTAGTCATTGCAGGTGACTTCAACGCCTGGGCAATAGGCAATGGGGAAGCCGGATATCCAATCTCAGAGGACGGGCCGTTATTGATGTCATGAAGCAGCTGGATCTGGTGCTGTTGAATGACGGCGGGAAGCCGACGTTTAATAACGACAGAGGTACATCATTCATCGATGTCACCTTTGTCAACAGAAGCCTAGCCCCCACTGCTAAATGGACGGTTCAGGAGGACGTTACGCTGAGCGATCATGCCCTAATTACATTCAGCGCCCGCACGTCGTGCATTACACAACGACAGGCAAGGAGTACTCTTGGGCAAGCAAGGACATGCTGGCTTTCAACATCGAACAAATGGTGCTTACAAATGGACATGCGGAAACCACGGTGGCGGCCTTCATGAAGATGCTGGAAGCTGCATGCGATGCAGCGATGTCGCGTAAGAAGCAAACAAGTAAACGTAAACCTCCGGTCTACTGGTGGAACGGCTCTCTCAACCAGCTACGCTCGGAATGCTTCAGAGCAAGGAGACAGGCTGCAACGAGCCAGAGGACACTCTCAGCACTCAGATCTACATGAGAGGTACAGATCGAAACGTGCGGAGCTCAGAAATGGCATTGCTGCTGCCAAAGCAAATGCTTTTAAAGAGCTGCTGGCGAGCGTAGACGATGATCCGTGGGGTCCCGCCTACAAAATGGTTTGTAATAAACTGAAAGCCGCTGAAGGAGGCACTCCACAGGACCCGGCTCTATTATCAAGCATCGTGGAGGAGCTATTCCCAGATCAGGATACTCTATGGCAACCCGCACAAGAAATCCCTGTCCCCGACTTCCCGTGTGTCACTGCATGTGAGGTCATCGAAGCGGCAAAGAGAATTAAGCCCAACAAAGCCCCAGGTCTCGATGGCATCCCTGGCGTCGTAGTTATGGCTGCCGCAAATGCTAAGCCTGAAATCTTCAGGGACACCTTCCAACAGTGTCTGATAGATGGTGTCTTCCCATCTCGCTGGAAGAACATGAGGCTGGTATTGTTGCCGAAAGGTAAGGCTACAACTAATGCTGCAGGCAGTTTCCGCCCACTATGTCTGCTGGATATTGTGGGAAAGCTCTTCGAACGCATCCTATACACCCGAATTGAGCTGATCACTGAGAGCCCCGATGGCCTACAAAGACACCAGTATGGCTTCCGGAAAGGAAAAAGCACTCTCGACGCTCTCACTGCCATAAGAGATCTGGTCAAGTCCGCCCTCGATGGTGACAGATGGCTAGGTGGCAGCAAGGAGTACTGCGCCATCATCACGCTAGACGTGAAAAATGCATTCAATACGGCGAGATGGCCAAACATCCTCGGGGCCATGCCAAACATGGGTATTCCTCGTTACCTCTGGATCATCATTGATGCCGAGCCAAGAAAAAACCACGTCACCGCAGGTGTCCCACAAGGGTCGGTACTTGGACCAATCCTGTGGAACATAATGTACGACGGGATATTGTCCAACAGCAAGCCCAGTGGAGTGGAGCTACTCTGCTTTGCTGACGACGTGGCAGTAGCAGCGGTTGCCAAAACTATTCCGGAGCTACAGGACAAGAGCAATGCAGCGATTAGCTCAGCTATTAGCTGGCTGGAGAATGCCGGTCTAAGCATCGCTGCGCACAAGTCCGAAGCAGTGTTGTTGAGCAGCAGAAAGGCCGTCGAGAGTATACGAGTCACGGTCAAAGACGCTCAAATAGAGTCTACTGGATCCTCTGGGTGTTCTTATTGACCATAGACTGTCATTCAAAGACCATGCGAGATACGCCAGTAGGAAGGCAGCGATGACAGCAGCAGCACTGGCAAGACTCATGCCAAATATAGGTGGACCCAGGATGCCGGCCAGGAGGCTGCTAGTGGCAGTCGCGAAATCATCGCTTCTATACGCTGCCCCCATCTGGAGGAGTGTCACGAATAGAGTGACTTACCTGGACAACGCGCGTGCAGTATCACGGACCCTGGCTCTTAGACTGATAAGAGGATTTAGGACAATATCGGAAGATGCAGCTCATGTTCTTGCAGGCATCCCCCCGATCGATCTTGAGATAGAAGCCCAATATCTGACTCGAGAAGGTGTTACCGGGGAAGAGATCAGCGACTGGCTTTATGGAGTGTGGCAGACTAGGTGGCAATACTCACAACAAGGGAGATGGACCTACCAGCTGATTCCAGATTTATCCGAGTGAGCAGGGTGTGAACACAAAGTGCTGGACTATCACTTGACTCAGTTCATCACCGACCATGGTTGCTTCCGGGGTTACCTCTTCAGGTTTCGCCATGTGGACTCAGCCCTGTGCCTGTTCTGCAGCGACGTAGCCGAAACAGCGGAACACATCCTACTGCACTGCACCAGGTTTCGTACAGAGAGGAAGATACTGAAGACTCTTGCTAGAACTCCGCTCAGCCCGAGAAGTCTAAAGCGCAATATGCTGGCTGACAAAACCGTGTGGGAGAGGGCTCATGGCATTATCATAGGCATGATGAAACGTGTTCGCATCGATGAGACGGCCAGCAGACCCGTTGGATAAAGGAGCACTCCCGTGTGGTGGCGGACCAAGAATACCATCTCAGCGGGCTCGGCTTGTCGTAAAAGGCGACTAAAGAGTTAACGAAGGAGAGTTACGCAGCAACGCACCGAGAGAGGGATTACGATCGGGCACCACATCCTGCTCACCGAAGTAATACCTTGATTGGAAGTACCAGTGAGCGAAGCAAGGACTGGAGAGCATACGAAGGTTTTTGTTTAGTACGTAGGCGTAACTCTACTTGGAGAGTTATGAATCGTGCAAAGCATCTACGGACGGTGGATGGTATCTTTCGAAGATTTTATTTTCCTGCCGTACTTGTAATAAAAAAAAAAAAAACACTTACTAAACAAGCCAGTTAGGAACTCCGCGCCCGCAAGCAGACGTGTAACAATTAATGTAATTAAATATTGTTCAGTGTTAGTTTTTTAACGTTATAAATATTTATAAGTAATTTCCATTTTGTGATTTTGTGTTTTTTAGCCCTAAAGACGGTTACCGTAGAGTAACCGAAATATATTGGAAATAAATAAAATAAAAAACAAATTCTGTTTATTGTTTTTTATTTTATTTATATTTTTATGACTTCGAGCCAGCAACCATGGATATAAACAAGAAAGGTCGCCAAAACCCTACAGTAAGGCATTCTTATTATTTCCTGTACAAAAAAAGAATTTGCGCTGCCGGCAGCGCTGCTTACAGCTATGGAAAGCGTTAAGCTGAATAACTTCTGTGTTTATTATCCGATTGTTACCAAATATTCTGAGATCATCTAGCTAGCTATAGTTATCATATAAACCGAAAATGAACAATATGGCATCAAAATTGCGCTTGTAATCAATTTTTTTCGATTTACAGGGGTGGACGGGGGCGTGGCCAAAATCCAAAAAAACTTGATCAGATAACACACTGTCACCAAATTTATATATACTTTATGGGGTCTGAGGTGCCTCCTTCTGCCTGCTACATACATTTTCGTTTTGAACAAAGTTATAATACCCTTCTACTCTATGAGTAGCGGGTATAAAAAATAATTTTTTGCACACATTTAATTGTTGATGCGGGTGGGACTCGAACCCGTAAATGCATAATAGTTCTGTTCGTTTTGCAGTCCACAACTTAACCCATTTCACCACCGTACACGCACACACCATTCGGCATAATGCTGCATGCAGAGCTGCCGGCAAAAGGAGTAAAAAGTATTGAAAACGTATAACTTTTATTCGGGTACCAAAAAATCCAAGATTAACACTTAAACAGTAAAAATAATAATTCTACCTGTTGAGGACTATAAATCGAATACCTGCATGTAAAAAACGATATGTGCCCTTTTAATACTTGAATGGAAAGTGTTCTAGAGCACTCTAACTTTTGATAAATTTTGTTAAAAAAAAACAACCGATAGGTTCTATGGCATCTATACGATGTATCGGTCCGTACCGGCTCGTTTCGACTTATTTTCAGCGAGCAGCAATAAGAAACATGTATACAAAAGTTTCATCAAGGTAGCTCAAAAAGGGAGGCAAAAACTTTTTTTTGGAAAAAATAAGAAAAGTTCGATCTCCGCCCACCATGGCACGCATGCATGCGGAATCGAA
Source organism: Zaprionus ghesquierei (assembly GCA_018904095.1). Taxonomy (NCBI): domain Eukaryota; kingdom Metazoa; phylum Arthropoda; class Insecta; order Diptera; family Drosophilidae; genus Zaprionus; species Zaprionus ghesquierei. Next base: position 423,980 of record JAEIGP010000002.1, on the reverse strand, counting down.
CCTTGGACTCATTGCCTAAGAGGTCCACCACTTCTCCATTCGGCCATTAAGCCATTACGCAAATTTTGAGAAAGTTACATTATGAGACCATTCGGAAATTCTTACACGACAAAAACAAAGTCTGAATGCATGATGTGTGTTGTTGTTGATATATATTCTTATAACTTAAAAATACAATTAGATAAAAAGTAAAAATAAAAAAATATAAGAAAAAGCTGAGCTCTAACAATCGCACACAGCTGATTTAAGAGACTGTCACTTCTCCACTTGTTAACTAAGTTCATTGTGAGCCATTAAAAAAATTTTAAATAAAGTGCACGACCACCAATTAATGCATATTCAAAAATTAAAGTATAAGTTCTAAAAAAAGAAAAAGCTTAAGCGGCATGAACTGGTAATCGAACCACGGGCCTGTCGGTTCAGGAATTCATCGCTTTTCCACTAAGCTACTGACGCTGTGATGCAACAACTGCAAAAATTTGCATTGTAAGGCATTCTTATGCCTTTATTACAAATAAAGAATTTGCGCTGCCGGCAGCGCTGCTTACAGCTATGGAAAACGTTAAGCTGAATAACTTCTGTGTTTATTATCCGATTTTTACCGAATTTTCAGAGATCATCTAACTATAGTTATCATGTAAACCGAAAATGAACAATATAGCATCAAAATTGCTTGTAATCAATTTTTTTTTCGATTTACAGGGGCGGAAGGGGGCATGGCCAAAATCCAAAATAAACTTGATCAGCGTGCAATAATAACACATTTTGTCACCAAATTTAGTAGTTCTAGCTCTTATAATAGCTGAGATCTAGATTTTTACACGGTCAGACAGACGGACAGACGGACATGGCTATATCCACTCGGCTGTTGATCCTGAGCCAGAATATATATACTTTATGGGGTCGAAGGTGTCTCCTTCTGCCTGTTACATACATTTTCGGTTTGAACAAAGTTATAATACCCTTCTACTCTATGAGTAGCGGGTATAAAAATAAAAAAAGAATTCAACAAATGGATTATATCTTAAGAACTATGTTTAATGAATCTTAATATTTTTTTGCGTGACCCTTGTTGGCGATGACAGCTGCGCATTGTCTTGGCATGGAGTCCACCAAGTCCTGGCACCGTTTTTGAGGAATTTTGGTGCATGGATCCTTGACCACACCCCAAAGTTCCTCGTTATTATTGGGTTTGGCTTCGGAAACCTTTTTTTTCACGTCCGCCCAAAGGGTTTCGATTGGATTCAAGTCGGGTGACTGAGCAGGCCATTTCATTACTCGGATCGATTTCTGTTTAAACCACTTTCGAGCTTTCTTGCTCGTGTGTTTTAGGTCGTTATCTTGTTGAAATATCCAAACTAACGCCATTTCATCCTCGGCATATGGCAGCATCACATTTTCTAGGATATCTGTGTAAATGTGCTGATTCATGATGCCTTAAATCTAATGGATTGGACCTACTGCATAGTATGAAAAGCACGTCCATACCATAATGTTTGATCCCCCGTGCTTCACCGTTTTAAAGGTGAAGCGAGGATTATATTCAGTTCGTGGTGGACGCCGAACATAAATCCGAGAGGCTTTCCCACCAAACAACACAATTTTGCACTCATCTGACCACAAAATGTTACGCCACTTCTCCACAGGCCAATCCTTGTGTATCTTGGCATATTCGATTCGCTTTGCCAAATGCTTCACAGTCAAAAGCAGTCAAACCTTTCTGGGACTGCACGCATTAAGGTTGTTTTGTCGTAAGCGGTTGCGAACTGTTTCCACGCTTGCAGCTATCTGAAGCTCCTTTTTCAGTTCCGTCGTCGGCTTAAAAAGCTCTTTCTTGCTTTGCCAAACCAAGCGCTTGATCTCCACATTGGACATTGAGGGCTTTCTTCCACGTGTTTCGTTCATTTCGACAAACAGCAGTGCGTTGCGGATCATTTTGTTTGAACAACCGACAATGCGACCAATTTCAGCGTAGGTTTTACCTTCAGAGATCATGTTTTTAATCAAATTTCTTTTTTCGACGGTACAATGCTTTCCGCGACCCATGACTAAAGAATTTTTGGTCTTCGTTTGATCAAATTCAATTAAAACCTTTAATGCAACTCCTTTTTTAAAAATTTGTCGAAAAAAACCCGAAGCAATCATTCCTATTAATTTTATTCAGCAAACATGTGATCAGTGCTATTTTTGTTACCGCCTCACTTCGCGCGCTTTTGCAGCAAGTGGCCAAAAACAAAAAGAGCCGTTACATTGACAGAATTTCTTGTTCAGAGAGACAACTGTTATTTTAACCGCAGCTGTACGTACTATTCGGCACAATTCTGCCGGCGGCGTTGCTTACAGCTATGAAAACATTGAGTTGAATAACTTCTGTGTTTATTATCCGATTGTTACCATTGTTTTAAATCGAAAACAAGTAAGAAAGCTACAGTCGACTGTGCTCGACTGTAATATACCCGCTACCCAGCTGCTTGTACATAATTTATTTGCGGAACAAAAAAACGGCTACAATCATATTTTGACCGTAAAAGGCTAAGGACTTATAATATTTATGCAAAGTCAAAATATAAAATAAAAAAAAAAACATTTTTGCACACATTTAATTTTTGATGCGGGCGGGACTCGAACCCGTAAATGCATAATAGTACTGTTCGTTTCGCAGTCCACAACTTAACCCATTTCACCACCGTACACGCACACATGATTCGGCACAATGCTGCAAGCAGCGCTGCCGGCAGCGCTGCTTACAGCTATGGAAAACGTTAAGCTGAATAACTTCTGTGTTTATTATCCGATTGTTACCTAATTTTCAGAGATCATCTGGCTAGCTATAGTTATCAGGTAAACCGAAAATGAACAATATGGCATCAAAATTGCACATGTTATCAATGTTTTTTCGATTTGCGGGGGCGGAAGGGGGCGTGGCCAAAATCCAAAATAAACTTGATCAGCGTGCAATAATAACACATATTGTCACCAAATTTGGTTGTCCTAGCTCATATAATAGCTGAGATCTAGATTTTCACACGGACAGACAGACGGACATGGCTATATCGACTCGGCTGTTGATCCTGAGCCAGAATATATATACTTTATGGGGTCGGAGGTGTCTCCTTCTGCCTGTTACATACATTTTCGGTTTGAACAAAGTAATACCCTTCTACTCTATGAGTAGCGGGTATAAAAGTTTATTACAAGCGCATTTTGATGCCATATTGTTCATTTTTGGTTTACATGATAACTATAGCTAGCCAGATGATCTCTGAAAATTTGGTAACAATCGGATAAAAAACACAGAAGTTATTCAGCTAAACATTTTCCATAGCTGTAAGTAGCGCTGCTGGCAGCGCCTGCCTGTGTCGAATAGTGTGTGCGTGTACGGTGCATTTAAGGGTTCGAGTCCCGCCCTCATCAAAAATTAAATGTGTGCAAAACTGTTTTTTTTTTTATTTTAGATTTTGACTTTGCATAACTATTGTAAGTCCATGGCCTTTTACGGTCAAAATATGATTGTAGCCATTCTTTTTTGATTTGCAAATAAATGAAGTACGAGCAACAGGATAGCGGGTATATTACAGTCGAGCACACTCGAATGTAGCTTTCTTACTTGTTTTTGATTCACGTAGGCGAAAGGGGGCGTGGTCAAAACCCAAAATAAACTTGATTAGCGTGCAATAATAAGATAAGATAAGATTGTCACTACATTTGGTAGTCCTAGTTATTATAATAGCTGAGATCTAGATTTTCACACGGACAGACAGACATACAGACGGACATTGGTGTATCGACTCGGCTGTTGATCCTGAGCCAGAATATATACTTTACGGGGCGGAGATGTCTGCTTCTGCCTGTAACATACATTTTCGGTTTGAACAAAGGTTTAATACCCCTCTACTCTGTGAGTATCGGGTATAAAAACACACAGACACACACACCACACACAGACATACAGCCACAATAGGCCAATCGAAACTTACTACAATTACACTCGGCACACTTACACTTCGTCCTCAGAGTCGCCGCCAATTACTACGCTCAGCAGTCAAGAGCGAGAGGGAATGGTAGAGTGGCTATGTTGCATTAAAAGATATACTATTATTCGGGCAGGTCAGTTCAGTGCAAGCTAAAGATTTTTTGAAAAGTTCCTGTAATAATCCCCCCTAATATCCAAGCAAACTCTATAAAATATTACTCCAGGGCATTAATAAAGTTGTTGTCGCTGCTACTATTGCTGTAGTGGGCGTTGCGAGAGTGGGTGTGGCAGTCAGCAGGGGCAGCCATTCACAGAAATTGCTGCACTTTTGCAGTGACGTCAGTTTAGTTGTTATTGTTGCTATAGCTGGACAATTACACTGTAGAGCAACTTGCAACTGCCAGTGCAACAACGACAACAACAGCAACTGGTATCATATTCTTGTTATTGTCTTAGCATCGTGAATGAATGAATGAGTGAATACGTAAAAGAAATGACAACTGCAACGGCTTCAGCAACTCTCGCGCTCTCTTATACAAACATGCGTATTAGACTCCCTACCCCCTCCCCCTATCCGCCTCCTCTTGTCTACCTCTTTTGGTTTTCATTAATGTGTGGCTCGCTGAGGCTTTGACGTCATGGTCAAGTGGAAGTCACTTGGGATCAGTTTTGGGATACCCTGTAGAACAGTATGAATTTAAACAAGTAAAGCTCTCACACACACAGACACACCCACAAAGGCTATAACTATGCAGGCGATATGCTGTAATGACGCGGGAAACAGAACTATGAAAAACGGTTTCTTTTATAACTTCTGTATTTATTGTTCTATCGGATTGTAATTTGGGATTGGGTGCATATTATCAGCATCTTTACGTGTTGTAAAGCAGAAATCTGTAACCTAAATATTTTTCTTAATATTCGTAAATTATAGATTTGCGTGGGCGGTGGGCGTGGCACCTCAAATTTGAAATACATTTTATCTGCGCATGATCTATAGGAACCATCATGCCAAATTTTGTTTCGTAATTGTAATACTTTCATTAATATTCGTAAATTATCGATTTGCGTGGGCGGTGGGCATGGCACCTCAAATTTTAAATAAATTTCATCTGCGCATGATTTATAGGAACCATCATGCCAAATTTGATGTCTGTAACTGTAATACACTCCTTAATATTCGTAAATTATCGATTTGCGTGGGCTGTGGGCATGGCACCCCAAATTTTAAACAATCTTGATCTGCGTATGGTATACAGGAACCATCATGTCAAATTTGGTGTCTCTAGCTTATGAAATAGCTGAGATCTCGACGTTCATACAGACACACGGACAGACGGACATGGCTTAATCGACTCGGCTGTTGATCCTGAGCCAGAATATACGTACTTCATGGGGTCTGCCATGTCTCCTTCTGCCTGTTACATACTTTTGCACAAACTTAGTGTAGCTAGAGTGCAGCTAGAGCTATGAAATTTGCTTAATGCGAATTGTGTTCAAAAAGTAAGGTGAATTTGTATTTTTAAGAAAAAATATTTATTTATTTATCAATATTTATGTTGACCCCTTTAAAGTAATCCCCCTCATATACAATACACTTATGCCAACGGTTTTTCCAATCCTCAAAGAACTTCTCATAAGAGCTTTTCGGTATTGCCTTAAGCTCTTCCAGCGATGCAGTCTTTATATCCTCAATCGTTGCAAATCTCCGTCCTTTCATAGGTCTCTTTAGTTTTGGGAACAAGAAAAAGTCACACGGGGCCAAATCCGGTGAATATAGTGGCTGAGCCATGATGAGTGAGCAGGGGCATTCTTGTGATGCAAAAGCCATGAATTGTTTTTCCACAATCCTGGACGTTTTCTTCGTATTGTTTCTCGTACAGGGCGCATAACTTCAAGATAATACCGTTTATTGACCGTACGATCATATAGTAAGAACTTCTGATGCACCACGCCATGGTAATCGAGAAAATATTGAGCAAAACTTTGACATTTGATCGAACTTGACGTGCTTTTTCCGGTCTTGGCTCTTCCATTGGGACGATTGGGATTTGGTTTCGATATCATAACCATATACCCATGATTCGTCGACAGTTATGACCCTTTTGAGTAAATCTGAGTCATCGTTGACGGCATTCAACAGCTCTTGAGCGATGCTCATGCGACGGTTCAAAATTTAGCAAATAACCGCCGAGCACGCAAAACACTTAAACCCTTTACGTCTCTCACAATCAATCAAAAAATACCTTTCACTTGAATCTTGGAACAGATGTTCGGGAAGAGTGTGCCAACATAACAAAACAAACAAGTAAAGAAAGCTACAGCCGAGCGCTCCCGACAGTAAGGTACCATTCGCCCAGTGTCGAAACATATTATCACACATTTAATTCCATCCAAAAACTCTGCACAGGTTCATCCGCCACCTATTGTTTAAATTAGATCTATCTTTGAATAGCGCCATCTACATGTGAAATCGTTATAGCAATTAGGTTTACACACGCTACAGCTGAAACGAAGCATCGTGACGATGACGTCACGACGCGCAGCACAGGCGCAAGCAGTAAGAAGTACGGAAAACGGAAACATGGATAACTTCTGTGTTTATGCCTGGATTGGGTTATATTGCAATTGTCTATGTTCACACCAAAGCAGATAATTGTAACTTCAATACTTCTCCTGATAATCGTAAATAACCGATTTGCGTGGGTGGTGGGCGTGTCATCAAAAATTTAAAATAAACTCGATCTACCTATGGTAGACAGGAACCTTCATGTGAAATATGGTGCCTCTAGCTTTTGTAATAGCTAAGATCTAGACATTCAAACGGACAGACGGACAAACAGACAGACTGACAGACATGGCTCAATCGACTCAGCTAGGGATTCTTAGTCACAATATATATATTTTGTGGGGTCTGCCACGCCTCCTTCTGCCTGTTACAGACATTTGCACAAAGTTAGTATACCATTTTCGACCATTTTTAATGGTCGAATGGTATAACAATAGATGGCGGATGGGCAGAGTTTTTTGATGGAATTAAATGTGTGATAATTTGTTTCGAAACTGGGCGAATGGTATCTTAATATCGGGTGCGCTTTAGCTTACTATACTTGTTTTATTTCACATCAATATCGTGTCCTCTGACAATATATACACATATAATATACGTATATATGGTATATAGTTGCTCTATACATACGCCTATTAGACACTCATTTAGCTAATGCGGTTTGTTTGGAAGAAGAAATGCTTTAAAAACTAACTCTTTATACAATTTTTACACGCACTGAAAAACTGTAACAATACAATTACACATGATCAATCAATCCGTCAACTAAACATTAAAATGGCTTTATCAAAAAGTACAACTAGTTGCATAATATCAATCAATGAGCACATTAGTGTGGATCATACAAGAATTAAACAGGAGAATTTTTGGGTAAATTCACAAATTAGATTAGATAAAGATAGATATTATAATCGAGAAATTATTAGACGACCTGTTTAGGAAAATTTATGGAGAAATTAATTGGACGCATGCACAGTGCGCAGCTTGGCGCGCATATTTAGATACTCGGGATTCACATATTGCCGCTCATCGCCATCATCGTCAAACTGTTTCTGTACCGCTGTCCTACAATGCCCCCAATTCTCAGTTCCGCTTCTGGCGAGTGTGGCTGCTGCAGTTCATGCTGTTGCATGTCGCTTCTTCTGCTTCTCGTAGGCCCGCTGCAGTTCAGACTTTTAAATGAGCACGCTCTTGCCACTGTTAGAGAGAGAGAAGGACAAATTAGTTACTAATTCAATAACGTATTACTTAGCTGCTCACATCCAATCCGTGTTTTCCATGCAGGGATTGATCAGTTTCTTTGGCAATATGAGACCCTCGGCATCTTTTTGCACGACGGTTGGCGTCGGCGGCGGCGAACTGGACATGGATTGCTGTTTGGTGTCGTTTCGACCAGGTTTTGTCGTCGCTCCGTATCTGTAATCGACACGAATATGGTTTATCGGTTATTATTATTGAACTTTCTTCTTTATTCTTAATTTATTCTTAGCACTCGTTTCATAAATTTTTTGCAATGCGCCGACTACAATCCAGCACAACGAGAGGGGAGAGGCGAAGGGTAAGCAGAGGAAAACCAACAAACAACAGCAAAGGAAACATAACGTGGTTACAAACAAGTAGGAACGGCTACAGTCAAGTGTTGACTGTATAAGACCATGGATTTCTAAAGATTATGAAAAATTCATATTGAGAAAACTGTTATTAAACGCGTCTTTCAAAGAAAATTAATAAACAAAACATATAGTTTTTAGTTAGACACCAAGCAGTCCAAGCAGTTTGAAAAAACAAGAAAGCTACAGTCGAGTGTGCTCGACTGTAATATACCCGCTCCCCAGCTACATCATTTATTTGCGGAACAAAAAAAAACGGCTACAATCATATTTTGACCGTAAAAGGCTTAGGACTTAAAATATTTATGCAAAGTCAAAATCTAAAATAAATAAAAAAAACATTTTTGCACACATTTAATTTTTGATGCGGCCGGGACTCGAACCCGTAAATGCATAATAATACTGTTCGCTTTGCAGACCACAACTTAACCCATTTCACCACCGTACACGCACACACTATTCGGCACAGGCAGGCGCTGCCAGCAGCGCTGCTTACAGCTATGGAAAACGTTAAGCTGAATAACTTCTGTGTTTTTTATCCGATTGTTACCAAATTTTCAGAGATCATCTGGCTAGCTATAGATATCATGCAAACCCAAAATGAACTATATGCGCTTGTAATCAATGTTTTTCGGGGTTTGTTTATACCCGCTACTCATAGAGTAGAAGGCTATTATAACTTTGTTTAAACCGAAAATGTATGTAACAGGCAGAAGGAGACACCTCCGACCCCATAAAGTATATTTATTCTGGCTCAGGATCAACAGCCGAGTCGATATAGCCATGTCCGTCTGTCCGTCTGTACGTCCGTGTGAAAATCTAGATTTCACCCATTATAAGAGCTAGGACTACCAAATTTGGTGATAATATGTGTCATTATTGCACGCTGATCAATTTTGTAAATCGAAAAAAATTGACTACAAGCGCAATTTTGATGCCATATTGTTCATTTTCGGTTTACATGATAACAATAGCTAGTCACATGATCCAGATGGTAACAATCGGATAAAAAACACAGAAGTTATTCAGCTTAACGTTTTCCAGTCAGCAGCGCTGCTTGCAGCATTTTGCCGAATAGTGTGTGCGTGTACGGTGGTGAAATGGGTTAAGTTGTGGACTGCAAAACGAACAGTACTATTATGCATTTACGGGTTCGAGTCCCGCCCGCAACAAAAATTAAATGTGTGCAAAAATGTTTTTTTTTTTAATTTAGATTTTGACTTTGCATAAATATTGTAAGTCCATAGCCTTTTACGGTCAAAATATGATTGTAGCCGTTTTTTTTTGTTCCGCAAATAAATGATGTACGAGCAGCTGGGTAGTGGGTATATTACAGTCGAGTGTGCTCGACTGTAGCTTTCGTACTTGTTTAGTTTCTGAGATATGGGCGTTCATACAGACGGACAGACGGTCAGACGGACAGACAGACATGGCTTAATCGACTCAGCCTGATCAAGAATATATATACCTTATGGGGTCGCAGATGCTTCCTTCTGCCTCTTACGCACATAAAAACCTAAGCCCAGAATGAACTACAAGCAGAACCTCTAAATAGATTAATAAGTTCTAGATTAAGGTCCGGGCCCAGGTCCAGAAACCGTAGAAATTCATTTTCAGTCCCTCTGCGAAAGTCGTTAAAATTTATGCGGATTCTGTTTGCATCATTCCGAAGACGTGAAAAAGGGTCAAAAAAATGTAGCATAAAAAGTTCAAAAAATTTTTACAATTTTGCCTCTATAATAGCTGTGATATTTACAGAGTCAGTACTCTAAGAAAATAAAGTCATATTGAATATTAAATTCACTTTGGTCTTGCCTCTTATCTCTCCCTGCAAAAACAGAACAGTTCTTTTCGAAACTGCATAGAAAAAGAGAGAAAAGCAAGAAATGAAGGCTGCCTTCGACACGCCGAAGGTTTTGTACCATTGCAGTTACTCCACATATTAAATCGGCCGATAGGTTCTATGGTAGCTTAATGATATATCTGTCCGATTTTACTTACTTAGCATTTAACTTGTATAGCATTTAATGGACATATGACATTAGACATATATCAGGAAAGTTTCACAGCGATATCTTGAAAATTATTAAAGTCGCCCATCGATAGGTTTTATGGCAGCTATACGATACATCATTCTAATTTCGATCAAATTCGACGTTCGATCAAATTTTGACGTTTCATAGCGATATCTTACAAAATAACAAAATTTTGACTGATAGGTTCTATGGCAGATATACGATACGATATACGTCCGATCCGGCTAGCAGCGTGCAGCAAGAAGAAACATGTATACCAAGTTTCATCAAGATAGCTCTAAAACTAAGGGACTAGTTTCCGTTGCAAAAGACGAACGGAAGGTTGGACAGACGGACGGACGGACATGGCTAGTTCCAAAATTTATATACCATCTGCAATGGTATAAAAAAAAGAAAGGTTATTATTGTATTGACATAGATAGCTCAGAATTATAACTCTTTATTAGAGATTCAATCAGATCAAACTTAGCTAGTCTAAAGTCTAGAGACCGACAGAGAAAAGCATAGAATGACCACATTTAATATCTTCCACAGATCTTTTTCAGATCTTCAAGCCTTGAAAGGTTTGAAAGAGATATGTATATATTTAATTCAATTTAATATTTTAGAAATTAGCCAAACAAGCCCTTCATGAGAGTCTTAATTTCACCAGACTTAGCTTAGAAATTTTTGCATTTGATACCTTCAATCATACCTAACTTAGCAAGTCTGGGTGTTCAGAAAGAGTTCGATATTTATGATAGTTACAAGCTATTTTTATACCCGCTACTCACAGAGTACAAGGCTATTATAACTTTGTTTAAACCGAAAATGTATGTAACTGGCAGAAGGAGACACCTCCGACCTCATAAAGTATATATTCTGGCTCAGGATCAACTGCCGAGTCGATATAGCCATGTCCGTCTGTCCGTCCGTGTGAAAATCTAGATTTCAGCCATTATAAGAGCTAGGACTACCAAATTTGGTGATAATATGTGTCATTATTGCACGCTGATCAAGTTTGGTTTGGATTTTGGCCACGCCCCCTTCCGCCCCTGTAAATCGAAAAAAATGATTACAAGCGCAATTTTGATGTCATATTGTTCATTTCGGCTTACATAATAACTATAGTTAGCCAGATGATCTCTCTTTGGTAACAATCGGATAATAAACACAGAAGTTATTCAGCTTAACGTTTTCCATAGCTGTAAGCAGCGCTGCCGGCAGCGCCAATTCTTTATTTGTACAGGAAATAACAAGAATGCCTTACAATGCAAATTTTTGCAGTTGTTGGATAACAGCGCCAGTAGCTTAGTGGAAAAGCGATGAACTCCTGAACCGACAGGCCCGTGGTTCGATTCCCAGTTCATGCCGCTTAAGCTTTTTCTTTTTTTTTTAAGAACTAATACTTTAATTTTTGAATATGCATTAATTGGTGGTCGTGCATTTTATTTAACATTTTTTTAATGGCTCATAATGAACTTAGTTAACAAGTGGAGAAGTGACAGTGTCTTAAATCAGCTGTGTGCGATTGTTAGAGCGCAGGTTTTTCTTATATTTTTTTAATTTTTATTTTTTATTTAATTGTATGTTTAAGTTATAAGAATAAATATCAACAGAAACACGCATCATGCATTCAGACTTTGTTTTTGTCATGCAAGAATTTCCGAATGGTCTCATAATGTAACTTTGGCAAAATTTGCGTGATGGCTTAATGGCCGAATGGAGAAGTGGTGGACCTCTTAGGTAATGGGTCCAAGGTTCGATTCCGCATGCAGGCGTGTCACGGTGGGGAGATCGAGCTTTTGTTATTTTTTGCAAAAAAAAGTTTTTGCCTCCCTTTTTGAGCTACCTTCATGAAACTTTGTATACATGTTTCTTATTGCTGCCCGCTGTAAATAAGTCGGAACGAGCCGGTACGGACCGATACATCGTATAGATGCCATAGAACCTATCGGTCATTTTTTTAACAAAATTTATTAAAAGTTAGAGTGCTCTGAGAGATATTAAAAGGGCACATATCGTTTTTTACAAGCACGTATTCGATTTATAGTCTTCAACAGGTAGAATTATTATTATTATTGTTTAAGTGATAAATCTTGGATTTTTGTGGTACCTGAATAAAAGTTATAGGATTTCAATACATTTTACTCCTTTTGTCGGCAGCGCTGCTTGCAGCATTGTGCCGAATAGTGTGTGCATGTACGGTGGTGAAATGGGTTAAGTTGTAGACTGCATAACGAGCAGAACTATTATGCATTTATGGGTTCGAGCCCACCCGCATCAGAAATTAAATGTGTGCAAAAAATTATTTTTTTTATTTTAGATTTTGACTTTGCATAAATATTGTAAGTCCATGGCCTTTTACGGTCAAAATATAATTGTAGCCGTTCTTTATTGTTCCGCAAATAACTTTGATCTACGCGCAGCTGGGTAGCGGGTATATTACAGTCGAGCACACTCGAATGTAGCTTTCTTACTTGTTTAAATCTGCAGTCTTCATAGATAACATCTACAATTAGCTTATTCCTTTACGATATGGTTAACCTTACCCCCACCAAGACCACCACCCCCACCGCCCATTATCAACCAGATCGCAGTGAAGATTTCAATTACTTTATCATTAGCATTGTCAATATCGCGTTGGTCGTGCGCAACTGGGGTATAGTAGAAGTGTACGCAACGGCCAATTGAATACAAATGAGTGAGTGTCCGTGTCTTTGCCTGCACGAAAATCAATCAATTATATGGAATTTCTATACGATATCCGATTAGGTTAGACACAGTGAATACATTCATTGCTCCCTCTCATTCTCGTTCCCTCTCTCACACCCCCTTTCTCTGGGATCAGCTGCGTTTCATAACTTATTTTAAAGGTCAATAGTGTGCAGTGTCAGGACCATTTAGCAACATCATTCAAATTTTCATTGTACGTCAGAATAAGTTGGTTGGTTTGTCAACATTGTTAACTGTTGTGTAACGCGCTACTGATGATTGATTCATTAAAAGGAAAAGCTAAATCACAAGAAAACTTTATTTTAACAAAACTCGGGTCCAATTATAGTATTTTTCAACACTACACACTTCAGCTTTGACAGCTTAGCCGCCATAATTTAAACAGATAATATATTACAAAATTTTATGCAATTTCAGTGTAGTATATGGCAACTCAAATTAAATGAAAGAAGTTAGACTTCCTTTGTAACTGACAGCACTTTACAACACTGCACAGCCAAATTTAAACAGCTAAGCCCGCATTAAGTCACACTACAAATTATGGCATAATTAATATCAATTTTAGTTAGTGAAGCACTTGAAAACTCAATGGATATAAAGCAAATTGAGGCTCAATTGCCGATTGTACTTTTCAACACTAGTTAGCTAACTTTAAATAACTAATTGGCACAAACGATTCAACACGTGTTATTTTCTATCTTTTACCTTAAAGTCCAAGAACCAATATCTAACGCGTATATCTTTTATCTTAAAGATCTGAAACACGCTTCGAACTTTCCATTTGCAAGACGGAAAGGGGCAGGGGGAAAGGGGCACATACACAATTAAGGTACAACGAAAGTTTAAGCAAAGCTTTTGTTAGGCACTCGAGATGAGGTAGATAAAAGAAACAGGGGGAAAATAGTTGAGAGTTTACTTGACTTTTTTTGTTTTTTTTTTTATCATTTTTATTTTTATCATATCTCATTTTGTTACAGCAGCAGCTTGCTGCAACACCTAACTTGAACGGTCATTTGGCTTATGCAACACACGCGCCGCGACAGGTGACCCAAATTTTGTGGCACGAACGTAGCACACGGGACGCGACGACAGCAGCAAAAGTCGCAGCAGCATACAAAGCAGCGAAGCAGCACATTCCTATGAAATAAGTAAGAAATTATAAATTTTGTGTGCTCTGCCACGCCTTCTTCACAAAGTAAGTATACTTATTTTTGAGCATTATCAATGGTCGAATGGTATAATTATTAAACAATGAAGCCCAAAACAATCGAGTGTCTGTGATTATATTAGTTTTAAATTGCAAATGTTGTATGGCAGAGGAAATAAAAGACAGCTATATTAAGCTAATAAAGCAAGAAGGTAAACTAATAATCTAAAATATAGTTAATGTTTTTCTTCAAGTGCATGCAGCAGCCTCCTTCACAAATCTATGCGTTGCCTTGCCCTGACATTTTGGTTGTGGTATTTACTTGTTGTTGTTCCTGTAGCCATTGTTGTTGGTGTATTTATTGCTGTTGTTGTTGTTGTTGTTGTTGTCAGCACACGTGTGCAAAAGGCCAAAGTTCTGCAAAAGCTGCGTGCTTGTGGGAGTGCGACATTTCCAGGGGCAAATCGTAGGAGCAGAGCCCCAATGGTGGAAAAAAAGCCCCGCCAAGCTGTTGTCCTGTGTCCGGGTTTGCTGCTCGCCTGGTGCTAATTGGCTCCATGGAGAAAATGGCTGCTTCAAGGGCAAGTAGAACAAATCAAGTAAAAAAGGAATGCAAAATTAAATTTCAACATAAAATGAATTAATTTAACAACGTTACGAGTCTTGTATAGGTAGGATAGTGGTTGGGTAGCATTTTCAAACATCTCTTAAAAGAGCTAGGACTCCCAAATTTGGTGACAATTTGTGTTATTATTGCACGCTGATCAAGTTTGTTTTGAATTTTAGTCACGCCGTCTTCCGCCCCGGTATATCAAAAAAAATTGATTACAAACGCAATGTTGATGCCATATTGTTCATATGATGAAGTTTATATGATAACTATAGCTAGCTAGATAATCTCTGAAAATTTGGTAACAATCGGATAATAAACACAGAAGTTATTCAACTCAACGTTTTCCGTAGCTGTAAGCAGCGCTGCCGGTAGCGCTGCCTGCAGCATTGTGCCGAATAGCGCGTTCGTTTACGGTGGTCGAATGGGTTAAGAGGTGGACTGGAAAAGGAACAGTACTATTATACATTGACGGGTTCAAATCCCGCCAGCGTCAAAAATTAATTGTGCTCAAAAATATTTTTGTATTATTTTAGATTTTGACTTTACATCAATATTGGAAGTCCATGGTCCTTTACGGTCAAAATATGATTGTAGCCGTTATGTATTGTTTCGCAAATAATTTTTCTTTTTGTGTACGAGCAGCTGGGTGGCGGATATATAACAGTCGAGCCCACTCGACTGTAGCTTTCTTACTTGTTTTGTATACCATTCGACCATTGAAAATGGTCAAAAATGGTATGATAAGTTTGTGCAAATGTATGTAACAGGCAGAAGGTGGCGTGGCAGACCTCGCAAAGTAGATTATCGCAATATAAATCTATCTAACACAAAAGTTATTTATCTAACGTTTTCCATAGTTATACTGCTCGAGCCATTGCAGCATAACGTGACGTCATCGTCATGATGCTTCGTTTCAGCCGTAGCGTGTATAAAGCTTTGCCGCTTTCACATGTGGACGACGCTATTCAAAGATAGATCTAATTTAAATAAAAGGTGGCGGATGAACTTGGGCAGAGTTTTTTGATGGAATTAAATGTTTGATAATTTGTTTCGAAACTGAGAGAATGGTATCTTATTGTCGGGTGCGAACGATTGTAGCTTACTTTACTTGTTATAAATTAAGGTCTTAAATAAAAGTTTCCCCGCCATAAATTTAAGAAAGTTATACCTATTTCTTATTGTATTGCTTTCTTTATCTTACATTCCTATGAAATAAGTAAGAAATTATATATTTTGTGTGCTCTGCCACGCCTTCTTCACAAAGTTAGTATACTTATTTTTGAGCATTATCAATGGTCGAATGGTATAATTATTAAACAATCAAGCCCGAAACAATCGAGTGTCTGTGATTATATTAGTTTTTTTTTTTACTAAATAAATAATAACTTAATTAATGAGTATTAGTTAATGCTTTAAAATAAATTAATTTATTACTCACTTTTTCTTCAAGTGCATGCAGCAGCCTCCTTCACAAATCTATGCGTTGCCTTGCCCTGACATTTTGGTTGTGATATTTACTTGTTGTTGTTCCTGTAGCCATTGTTGTTGGTGTATTTATTGCTGTTGTTGTTGTTGTCAGCACACGTGTGTACAAGGCGAAAGTTTCGCAAAAGCTGCGTGCTTGTGGGAGTGCGACATTTTCAAGGCAAATCGTAGGAGCAGAGCCCCGATGGAGAAAAAAAGCCCCTCCAAGCTGATGTCCTGTGTCCGGGTTTGTTGCTCGCCTGATGCTAATTGGATGCATGTTGGAAATGGCCGCTTCGAGGCCAAGTAGAACACGTTAGCACACGCATACACACAGCACACAACACACACACACTCACACACATACTCTTTCAGTTGACCGATATCTAGCAAGGGAAACTACGCAAAGGTCACGGACAGACTAATCATCAACCTTTCACCATCTCGGTGCCTAAGTAGAGGCTCTGGTGTCCGTGTAGAGGCGGATTAACCTCCATCAGAGAAGCCTAGGAGAAATCCGTGGCCTACGTAGGACCCTTGCTAAATTCGGTGCTCCACGTACGAATAGGGTAAGCTGTTGACACCTGCCAATTAATGGACGGTTCAACTGGGGGCATTGCCCCCGACGACGTGGTGGACCCATTCAAACGAAGCGCCAGAATGTCCAGGTCCCCCACAAGAGGAGTGGGAATAAAGGAGCGAGGAGCTGAAATTCCAGTTCCAGCGGCCGTGAGCGTAGCGCAAGCCGTCTCCCAGACGCCGACTCCAATACCCAGCATCAGTGATGTTATAGTAGGAGAGAACTTGGCCCCTTCAGCATCGCCAGTGACCAAGAAGAAGATCTCCGATCTCATCAGCGTGCCGACCCAAAAAGCCTCAGCGAAAACCCCGCCTGTTTCGCCGATTAGGCCACTAGACCTGTCGGCCTACAAAAAAGAGGACCTGCGCAGCACTTTGGGCATTATGGAACGGAAAATAACGGTACTGCTATCAGCCTTTGAGACGCAGCGCCACGTTACCCGGGAAACTAAGGGTGTGATTTCGCATATGGCAGCTCTAAATGCCAGAGCAATCCAGCTTCAGGATGCCATAGCTAAGGTGGCCCCATCAAAGAGCGCGGCAACCCAGACGGAAGCGCAACTGCAACCAGCGTGCACCCCGGCAGCCAGCAAAAAGAGCGCCCCAGTGAAGCCTGCCCCGAAGAAGCTTCCCGCTAGCAAGGATGTGACATTGCAGACGTCCAACATTAAGGAGCCACTTCCGCCCAGCTTCGCGTCCGTAGCCAAAAAGGGTAACAAAAAGGCGGAGTGGACTAAGGTGGCACCTAAGCGACTACGCAAAAAGCCGGAGGCCATAATAATTAAAAAGACGGGAGAAATTTCATACTCGGACATGCTCCGTAAGCTCAAAGCCGACCCGAGCCTGACTTGGCAGTGATGTCAAGAAAATCAGAAGGACTCAACAAGGCGAGTTGTTGCTCGAAGTGGAGGGAAAAGTTTCTGCAAGCGTGCCCAAATATAAAGGAGCGAACGAAGAATCCCTCAGGGAAATGGCTGCGGTTCGCACGGGCGCGCAGATAATGGCGCTAACCTGCAGCGGCATGGATGAGGCGACGACAGGAACGGAGCTCTACAACTGCATGGCCTCCCAATTCAAAGGGATTCAGCTGAAGCCAGATGCGATCAGATCATCATTCAAGACACACGCCCCACAAGATGCTATAAGTGCCTGGGTTACGGTCACAGGGCCATCAACTGTAAGGAGCCTGACCGCTCGGACTGCTGTCTTCGGTGCGGCGAACGTGGACACAAAGCGAAGGGCTGTGTTAATCCCCCGAAATGTCTGATCTGCGACAGGTAGTCATGCATGCCCTACCTTCAAAGCGAGCACAAAAAAGGAGTCCTGAGTTGCCGTGCTGATGATTAACATCTTCCAGCTAAATGTAAACCACTGCGCAGCTGCACAGAGCCTCCTGTCCCAGACAGCGAGAGAGCGCAATGCTGACGTCATGCTCCTGAGCGAACCGTACACCCCTGGTGCGGGAAACTCAGGAGTGCTCTTCGACTCTACACGTAAGGCGGCAGTCATATGCTGCAGAAACTTCTACATAGAGGAACAGGAAAGCGTGCCTATGCGTGGCATTGCGTACGCTAAAGTTAAGGGTGTTCACCTGTATAGCTGCTACGCCCCGCCTAGTGACAGTCCGGACCTCTTCGAGGAACTGTTAAATACTTTAGTTCACCACCTGTAGTCATTGCAGGTGACTTCAACGCCTGGGCAATAGGCAATGGGGAAGCTGGATATCCAATCTCAGAGGATGGGCCGTTATTGATGTCATGAAGCAGCTGGATCTGGTGCTGTTGAATGACGGCGGGAAGCCGACGTTTAATAACGACAGAGGCACATCATTCATCGATGTCACCTTTGTCAACAGAAGCCTAGCCCCCACTGCTAAATGGACGGTTCAGGAGGACGTTACGCTGAGCGATCATGCCCTAATTACAATCAGCGCCCGCACGTCGTGCATTACACAACGACAGGCAAGGAGTACTCTTGGGCAAGCAAGGACATGCTGGCTTTCAACATCGAACAAATGGTGCTTACAAATGGACATGCGGAAACCACGGTGGCGGCCCTCATGAAGATGCTGGAAGCTGCATGCGATGCAGCGATGTCGCGTAAGAAGCAAACAAGTAAACGCAAACCTCCGGTCTACTGGTGGAACGGCTCTCTCAACCAGCTACGCTCGGAATGCTTCAGAGCAAGGAGACAGGCTGCAACGAGCCAGAGGACACTCTCAGCACTCAGATCTACATGAGAGGTACAGATCGAAACGTGCGGAGCTCAGAAATGGCATTGCTGCTGCCAAAGCAAATGCTTTTAAAGAGCTGCTGGCGAGCGTAGACGATGATCCGTGGGGTCCCGCCTACAAAATGGTTTGTAATAAACTGAAAGCCGCTGAAGGAGGCACTCCACAGGACCCGGCTCTATTATCAAGCATCGTGGAGGAGCTATTCCCAGATCAGGATACTCTATGGCAACCCGCACAAGAAATCCCTGTCCCCGACTTCCCGTGTGTCACTGCATGTGAGGTCATCGAAGCGGCAAAGAGAATTAAGGCCAACAAAGCCCCAGGTCTCGATGGCATCCCTGGCGTCGTAGTTATGGCTGCCGCAAATGCTAAGCCTGAAATCTTCAGGGACACCTTCCAACAGTGTCTGATAGATGGTGTCTTCCCATCTCGCTGGAAGAACATGAGGCTGGTATTGTTGCCGAAAGGTAAGGCTACAACTAATGCTGCAGGCAGTTTCCGCCCACTATGTCTGCTGGATATTGTGGGAAAGCTCTTCGAACGCATCCTATACACCCGAATTGAGCTGATCACTGAGAGCCCCGATGGCCTACAAAGACACCAGTATGGCTTCCGGAAAGGAAAAAGCACTCTCGACGCTCTCACTGCCATAAGAGATCTGGTCAAGTCCGCCCTCGATGGTGACAGATGGCTAGGTAGCAGCAAGGAGTACTGCGCCATCATCACGCTAGACGGGAAAAATGCATTCAATACGGCGAGATGGCCAAACATCCTCGGGGCCATGCCAAACATGGGTATTCCTCGTTACCTCTGGATCATCATTGGCAGCTACTTCAGGGACCGTATAATATGGTACGATACTGATGCCGGGCCAAGAAAACACCACGTCACCGCAGGTGTCCCACAAGGGTCGGTACTTGGACCAATCCTGTGGAACATAATGTACGACGGGATATTGTCCATCAGCAAGCCCAGTGGAGTGGAGCTACTCTGCTTTGCTGACGACGTGGCAGTAGCAGCGGTTAGCTCAGCTATTAGCTGGCTGGAGAATGCCGGTCTAAGCATCGCTGCGCACAAGTCCGAAGCAGTGTTGTTGAGCAGCAGAAAGGCCGTCGAGAGTATACGAGTCACGGTGAAAGACGCTCAAATAGAGTCTGCTGGATCCCTGAAGTATCTGGGTGTTCTTATTGACCATAGACTGTCATTCAAGGAGCATGCGAGATACGCCAGTAGGAAGGCAGCGATGACAGCAGCAGCACTGCCAAGACTCATGCCAAATATAGGTGGACCCAGGATGCCGGCCAGGAGGCTGCTAGTGGCAGTCGCGAAATCATCGCTTCTATACGCTGCCCCCATCTGGAGGAGTGTCACGAATAGAGTGACTTACCTGGACAACGCGCGTGCAGTATCACGGACCCTGGCTCTTAGACTGATAAGAGGATTTAGACAATATCGGAAGATGCAGCTCATGTTCTTGCAGGCATCCCCCCGATCGATCTTGAGATAGAAGCCCAATACCTGACTCGAGAAGGTGTTACCGGGGAAGAGATCAGCGACTGGCTTTATGGAGTGTGGCAGACTAGGTGGCAATACTCACAACAAGGGAGATGGACCTACCAGCTGATTCCAGATTTATCCGAGTGGGCAGGGTGTGAACACAAAGTGCTGGACTATCACTTGACTCAGTTCATCACCGACCATGGTTGCTTCCGGGGTTACCTCTTCAGGTTTCGCCATGTGGACTCAGCCCTGTGCCTGTTCTGCAGCGACGTAGCCGAAACAGCGGAACATATCCTACTGCACTGCACCAGGTTTCGTACAGAGAGGAAGATACTGAAGACTCTTGCTAGAACTCCGCTCAGCCCGAGAAGTCTAATGCGCAATATGCTGGCTGACAAAACCGTGTGGGAGAGGGCTCATGGCATTATCATAGGCATGATGAAACGTGTTCGCATCGATGAGACGGCCAGCAGACCCGTTGGATAAAGGAGCACTCCCGTGTGGTGGCGGACCAAGAATACCATCTCAGCGGGCTCGGCTTGTCGTAAAAGGCGACTAAAGAGTTAACGAAGGAGAGTTACGCAGCAACGCACCGAGAGAGGGATTACGATCGGGCCACATCCTGCTCACCGAAGTAATACCTTGATTGGAAGTACCAGTGAGCGAAGCAAGGACTGGAGAGCATACGAAGGTTTTTGTTTAGTACGTAGGCGTAACTCTACTTGGAGAGTTATGAATCGTGCAAAGCATCTACGGACGGTGGATGGTATCTTTCGAAAATTTTACTTTCCTGCCGTATTTGTAATAATAAAAAAAAACACATACTCTTTCAAACTCCCCAAGGCCTTGGAATTCAGGCCCAATTCGGTCCACAACTTTTCTTGGATAAACTTTTTACGCAACGACAGGCTGAGCTTTTCACCTCCGTAGACGCGCTATTTTTTCAACTCAAGTCTATAAGATATTTTTAATACAAATTCTAAAAATCGAATCCATGCATGAAACGGGCTTACTCCATATTTTAGATTCTCAGATTTTACATTAAAAGAGGGCGAATTGAAGTCTGTTGTTTGAAACAATATAGTTGGCTTTGCTCCACATAACGGAGATGATTGGCATGAATTGGTTCCGGTTATAACGTTCAAAACTTTACCATCAATTAATGTCATATAACGTTCGTATTTAACTGCTATTATTTGGTTTTTGGAAGTATAGGAATATGTTCTAAGGCTCTTTATGGCCACATCCAAATTTATTTTTTCCTTTAATATAAGGACAGTACTTTCCTTTATAAGCTCAATTTTCAAAGGCCGACAAACTCTCACCGATTGTGAAGATGAATTTATCCAAATAACTCGATTGTTGATTTCATCTATTAGTTTTAATGGTATAATTGTAGGAACAAGTAAGTATGCTCGACTGTAATATACCCGCCACCCAGCTGCTTGAACATCATTTATTTGCGGAACAAAAAACACGGCTACAATCATATTTTGACCGTAAAAGGCCATGGACTTACAATATTTATGCAAAGTCAAAATCTAAAGTAAAAAAAATAATTTTTTGCACACATTTAATTTTTGATGCGGGTGGGACTCGAAACCATAAATGCATAATAGTTCTGTTCGTTATGCAGTCCACAACTTAACCCATTTCACCACCGTACACGCACACACTATTCGGCACAATGCTGCAAGCGGCGCTGCCGGAAAAAGGAGTAAAAAGTATTGAAAACGTATAACTTTTATTCAGGTACCAAAAAAATCCAAGATTTAAACAGTAAAAACAATAATTCTACCTGTTGAAGACTATAAATCGAATACGTGCATGTAAAAAGCGATATGTGCCCTTTTAATACCTCTTTATATATTTGAGGGAAAGTGTTCCAGAGCACTCTAACTTTTGATAAATTTTGATAAAAAAATGACCGATAGGTTCTATGGCATCTATACGATGTATTGGTCCGTACCGGCTCGTTCCGACTTATTTACAGCGGGCAGCAATAAGAAACATGTATACAAAGTTTCATGAAGGTAGCTCAAAAAGGGAGGCAAAAACTTTTCTTTGCAAAAAATAAGAAAATCTCGATCTCCCCATCATGACACGCATGCATGCGGAATCGAACCTTGGACCCATTACCTAAGAGGTCCACCGCTTCTCCATTCGGCCATTAAGCCATTACGCAAATTTTGCAAAGTTACATTATGAGACCATTCGAAAATTCTTGCACGACAAAAACAATGTCTGAATGCATGATGCGTGTTGTTGTTGCTATTTATTCTCATAACTTAAACATACAATTTAATAAAAAATAAAAATAAAGAAATATAAGAAAAAGCTGCGCTCTAACAATCGCACACAGCTGATTTAAGAGACTGTCACTTCTCCACTTGTTAACTAAGTTCATTGTGAGCCATTAAAAAAATGTTAAATAAAATGCACGACCACCAATTAATGCATATTCAAAAATTAAAGTATAAGTTCTTAAAAAAAAAAGAAAAGGTTAAGCGACATGAACTGGGAATCGAACCACGGGCCTGTCGGTTCAGGAGTTCATCGCTTTTCCACTAAGCTACTTACGCTGTTAGCCAACAGCTGTAAAAATGTACATTGTAAGGCATTCTTATTATTTCCTGTACAAATGAAGAATTTGCGCTGCCGGCAGCGCTGCTTACAGCTATGGAAAACGTTAAGCTCAATAACTTCTGTGTTTATTATCTGATTGTTACCAAATTTTCAGAGATCATCTGGCTAGCTTTAGTTATCATATGGAACAATATGGCATCAAAATTGCGCTTGTAATCAATTTCCTTTGATTTACAGGCGCGGAAGGGGGCGTGGCCAAAACCCAAAGTAAACTTGATCAGCGTGCAATAATAACAGATACTGTCAACAAATTTGGTAGTTCTAGCTCTTATAATAGCTGAGATCTAGATTTTCACACGGACAGACAGACGGACATGGCTATATCGGCTCGGCTGTGTCTCCTTCTGCCTGCTACATACATTTTCGGTTTGAACAAAGTTATAATACCCTTCTACTCTATGAGTAGCGGGTATATAAATATAAGAAAAAGCTGCGCTCTAACAATCGCACACAGCTTATTTAAGAGACTGTCACTTCTCTACTTGTTAACTAAGTTTATTGTGAGCCATTAAAAATTTTTTCAATAAAATGCACGACCACCAATTAATGCATATTCAAAAATTAAAGTATAAGTTCTAAAAAAAAAAAGCTTAAGCGGCATGAACTGGGAATCGAACCACGGGGCCTGTCGGTTCAGGAGTTCATCGCTTTTCCACTAAGCTACTGACGCTGTTATCCAACAACTGCAAAAATTTGCATTGTAAGGCATTCTAATTATTTCCTGTACAAATAAAGAATTTGCGCTGCCGGCAGCGCTGCTTAC
The DNA here is from genome assembly GCA_018904095.1 of Zaprionus ghesquierei. NCBI lineage: Eukaryota > Metazoa > Arthropoda > Insecta > Diptera > Drosophilidae > Zaprionus > Zaprionus ghesquierei. The sequence continues at coordinate 400,132 of JAEIGP010000002.1, read as the reverse complement.
AGCTTTGGAAAACGTTAAGCTGAATAACTTCTGTGTTTAACATCCCATTGTTACCAAATTTTCAGAGCTCATCTGGCTAGCTATCATATAAACCGAAAATGAACAATATTCAGAGATCATCTGGCTAGCTATAGTTATCATATAAACCGAAAATGAACAATATGGCATCAAAATTGCGCTTGTAATCAATTTTTTTCGATTTACAGGGGCGGAAGGGGGTGTGGCCAAAATCCAAAATAAACTTGATCACCGTGCAATAATAACACATACTGTCACCAAATTTGGTAGTTCTAGCTCTTATAATAGCTGAGATCTAGATTTACACACGGACAGACAGACGGACAGACAGACAGACGGACAGACGGACAGACGGACATGGCTATATCGACTCGGCTGTTGATCCTGAGCCAGAATATATATACTTTATGGGGTCGGAGGTGTCTCCTTCTGCCCGTTACATACATTTTCGGTTTGAACAAAGTTATAATACCCTTCTACTTTATGAGTAGCGGGTATAAAAAAAACATTTTTTGCACACATTTAATTTTTGATGCGGGCGGGACTCGAACCCGTAAATGCATAATAGTACTGTTCGTTTTGCAGTCCACAACTTAACCCATTTCACCACCGTACACGCACACACGATTCGGCACAATGCTGCAAGCAGCGCTGCCGGCAGCGCTGCTTACAGCTATGGAAAACGTTAAGCTGAATAACTTCTGTGTTTATTATCCGATTGTTACCAAATTTTCAGAGATCATCTGGCTAGCTATAGTTATCATATATGCCGAAAATTAACAATAGGAAGGGGGCGTGGCCGAAATCCAAAATAAACTTGATTAGCGTGCAATAATAACACATTTTATCACCAAATGTGGTAGTTCTAGCTCTTATAATAGCTGAGATCTAGATTTTCACACGGACAGACAGACGGACATGGCTATATCGACTCGGCTGTTGATCCTGACCCAGAATATATATACTTTATGGGGTTGGACGTGTCTCCTTCTGCCTGTTACATACATTTTCGGTTTGAACAAAGTTATAATACCCTTCTACTCTATGAGTAGCGGGTATAAAAAAATATTAATAATACTTTTACGTAATCATAATAATAATCTTAAATATACATTAAATTAAAAAAAAAAATATCTATATATATATATATGCTCGTTTGAATGATATATATATATATATATTTAAACATAGATAAAATATTATTGAAATAGATATTCAAACACTACCAAACTTAAATTGTTTGTCTCTGAATAATTTCGTCCATTTGAAAAGAGACTGACATCCTCAAAGATTTCGTTTTTGGCAAAGATAAAAATGCCTCTCTTTGGACGAGCACCACTAGATGTAGATTGACAGTCGAGACACTACGCTCCGAAACCCAGGTATTTCGTATACTTCGTTGGAGTACGTGGAAGCTTCAACAAAGCATAGGAAAGAGGAAAGGAGCATTAGCTGATCGGAACAAATATCAGCAAAGTGGCAATGCATGGTTTGTGTGTTGTGAAACAAAACATTTACTTTAGAGCTGTCAAAGAAACAGCTGAAATTTATATTTAAAACCTTAGTGGTGCGCAAACTTTGTAGCTCTTTCTCTACTACTGAGTTACGAGTACTATCAGATCTAGGGGGGACAAATTGTCCAACAATAAAGAGACCAGCTGCACTTGTGGCTCTACTACAAGCTACATACTCGTTGCATTCCTGGAGTTGTGTGGACCACCACATTGGTGTATGTAGCTCCCTGACTTTTATGTATAGTTATACCTTCTGCAGGTACAACTGGAAATTGCTTGCGGTCAATTGTTACTTGCTCGTTTGAATGATATTGAAAACTTTTTACAGTTTTCAGAACAGGGGTCCAAGAAGGCTCACTTCTATGAGTACATTTAGCTCGAGTATTAACATCTACACTTTCATCTAAAAATTGTATCCAAAGGATATGTGGAGAGTCTACTGGATGGAAACTAAGCTCTATAAGAATACCTGAAGCTCCATTGACAACACCATCTGCTGTATCTATTTTGACCGTCATCACTTTGCAGTGGTCTTCAAGAAAAGGGTAGTACAAAGCCCTTGGGTTTGAGACGTTTTAAAATCTTTTAAAGATTCTAAAATCCTAGTTTTAGATGTGCAGCTTTCACTGAATCAAGAGCTGTTAAAATAAATTCATGCGTAGGGATCGAATTAAGTTTGGCAGTGTTGAAAATGTTCGTATCCTCATTTCTTAAAAACAAATGAATTGCTTCATTTGGAATTTGATCTGGGACCGAAACTCGAGACCTAAGTAATCCTATGTCTTCTTCTGTCGTTTGACCGGATCTTGATCAGCTTGATCATCTCGCTATCGCATAATCTCATTGAGCTCATAAAACCTAAAACTATTCCAAAGAGACGACCCAAATATAGCACTGTATGGGTCATGCAACGATGAAGTGGATTGGAAAATCCAACGATCCCCAACAAGACGTAGCTGTCGGAGGTCGCCGAAAACGATCACTGAGATTCCTCCAAATGAGGTTTCTCTGTTATCACAAATTTGTTTAAGACGCGCATCCAAATGTGATAATATTTGGCACCGACCATTGATATTTCATCAATAATTAATATCTTTAGATCAATGAACTTTGCGCGAAGAGTGTTCAAAAGATCAGCTCCTAAATCTTTAAAGGATGATCCCGACTGATTCACTGGAAGTGAAAACATCGAATGGAGTGTAGAACCTCCAATTCCGAAAGCAGCTTTTCCTGTGGGTGCACCCAACAGGATTTTAGCGGTCGTGGGGTCACATCCCGGTCTACTAATATACAATTCGGAAAGGGACTGAAAAATTGCTGATATTAATCTACTTTTGCCAACACCTGCTTCGCCGCCTACAAACTCATGAAATACTTTATTATTTTTTGCATTATGCAATACATAGGCTAAAAAAGTTTTTTGCTTCAAATTTAAGGATCTAACTACGCTAGCTAAGTTGTGTGGCGATATAATTGGCGGGAGCTTAATTATTCGGATCGTATTTTCCGAATCTTCAGGGTTGTCCGTGGCATCGATATTTAAAACATTAATTTGGGAACTAATTTCAGGGATTGCCCTAAACTGGCTATCTACGCCATCAGCCTGATTAGCCTCTTCTACATTTTGCTCATCTTGTATTGCCCTCCTAAGCACGTCTTCTAAATCTTCTAATATGTTATACTTCCTATAATGAAACTGAATTAATTCTAGATTTTGTGAATATATATATTCACAATTGGCCTGAAGCAACTCTACCTGCTCATCTCTCTACGGATAATATAGCATTACTAGTTCCCTAAAGTAGTTCGCTCTGTCAGCATTCAGATTGAACTTCCTAAAACAAATAATCGCCGGTTTGGTCGTTTGCTATCGCGAAGAGGATAAAATGATCTGCCTAGGACCTCATTTTCTTCGTCTTCCTCGTTATCGGAACCTTGACGAGATGCCCTACATGTTATCGAAATAGTATAATTTGCAGCAAAGTCGGCTAAACAAAGGCCATCGAAACTATCTGGCCGCTGAATATAGTGATCCAGCATTCCTACAAGGAAAATGTCATTTGAATCGTGATTCATATTTTCCAACTGTTGTTTAGGCTTGAGCATTCGAACTCTGTGCTCTGGTCGGGAAGTATTAATATAAACTTCGGCGTTGCTAGTCTCAGACAATCGCATACCTAAACAACAGTAAGCGGCTTCCTGAGCAGAAATCTCAGTGCCGGAAATAAATTTATGGCCAATATACTGTAGCTTCTGCCTGATGCTAAAGTTTCGGTTGAGTGAGTAAGAAAATTTTCAAAGTCACTTAAATTTTGTATTAATTCAGAGTCAACCGGGAAAGTTAAAAAGCTCTGAATTTTCTTTAATCTCGAATCTTTGACAAGTGGACGAAGAATTTCGATTCGTGACATTGGAAAATACGGAATACCAAAGCGACAAATAGATTTACCCCTCACTTCACGCATACATGAATGTCCGTGATTGTGATTTTGATATTCTATATACTGAGCTAGTTCAATATTTGTAGAATCAGTGGTAATAAATTGATCGATGAAGGCTATTACAGAAGTAACAGTCGCTTTGATCTAAAAATCCACTGAAGGGGCATCTTTCAGCCAAAACATGCTATGAATATGAGGCGAACCTCGTTGTTGGAACTCAACTCGCAAATAGTACTTGATAACAGGGTGATTCCCGAAAACACCCCCCTCTTTCGGAAAATTTTTAATAGCTCACGAGCCCGGTGTTCAAAATACCTAGCACAAATTACAGGATCTGACCTAATTAGCCTTTTCTCTATAACTAAAACTCAAAACATCTTCTTCTGTAACTTGTTGTCTATCAACAGTTTCTTTTAACAAAACGAGCAATTCCGTCCATCTTTTCTCAGCAGCTGACAAGGTGATAAAAAAGGTTGGCAAGCCGAACTGACGTATCATAGCCATTACCTTCTTTTTCTTTGCTTCCCAATGAGCAGGAGATGTACGATCACCTTTCAATACCCTATATCCCTCATCGTGAAGAATTATGTTATTTAAGCTGATATTCAGAGATCATCTGGCTAGCTATAGTTATCATATAAACCGAAAATGAACAATATGGCATCAAAATTGCGCTTGTAATCAATTTTTTTCGATTTACAGGGGCGGAAGGGGGTGTGGCCAAAATCCAAAATAAACTTGATCACCGTGCAATAATAACACATACTGTCACCAAATTTGGTAGTTCTAGCTCTTATAATAGCTGAGATCTAGATTTACACACGGACAGACAGACGGACAGACAGACAGACGGACAGACGGACAGACGGACATGGCTATATCGACTCGGCTGTTGATCCTGAGCCAGAATATATATACTTTATGGGGTCGGAGGTGTCTCCTTCTGCCCGTTACATACATTTTCGGTTTGAACAAAGTTATAATACCCTTCTACTTTATGAGTAGCGGGTATAAAAAAAAACATTTTTGCACACATTTAATTTTTGATGCGGGCGGGACTCGAACCCGTAAATGCATAATAGTACTGTTCGTTTTGCAGTCCACAACTTAACCCATTTCACCACCGTACACGCACACACGATTCGGCACAATGCTGCAAGCAGCGCTGCCGGCAGCGCTGCTTACAGCTATGGAAAACGTTAAGCTGAATAACTTCTGTGTTTATTATCCGATTGTTACCAAATTTTCAGAGATCATCTGGCTAGCTATAGTTATCATATATGCCGAAAATTAACAATAGGAAGGGGGCGTGGCCGAAATCCAAAATAAACTTGATTAGCGTGCAATAATAACACATTTTATCACCAAACATGGTAGTTCTAGCTCTTATAATAGCTGAGATCTAGATTTTCACACGGACAGACAGACGGACATGGCTATATCGACTCGGCTGTTGATCCTGACCCAGAATATATATACTTTATGGGGTTGGACGTGTCTCCTTCTGCCTGTTACATACATTTTCGGTTTGAACAAAGTTATAATACCCTTCTACTCTATGAGTAGCGGGTATAAAAAAATATTAATAATACTTTTACGTAATCATAATAATAATCTTAAATATACATTAAATTAAAAAAAAAAATATCTATATATATATATATAGAAACAGATTCAGAGTTATGGTCAAGTAAAAAAAACAACGATTGTTTGATTTTTACTTGAACACTTTATTTACTTCCAAAGTAACTAAGGAAGAACCGGAGCCGTTAGATTATCACTTGGTCGGATAATAGGGTTTCAAAGTCGAAACGAGGCTTTGGCGAAACTATCTCGATTGATAGTATACTCAGAACTGAACGCTTGTAAGGGGACGTCTTCGCGTTTATAAAGGCAAGCTTAAGAGCGAAGTGTGTTAAAGAGAGTTTTAGCTATGAGTTTTGGTTCTCTCGTGCAGAGAGGGGCTCTCTTAAAATAGGAGGTAATTTGAGAATCCTGAGACAAGTGCGTGAGCGGTGACTCGGGCAATAAGGTTTTATTATTTCAGTTGGCTTTATTATTTCAGTTGGTTCCCGTTTTGGATTTGGGGGAGATTTGTTTATCGTTAAGATATCCGAATTGGGGGAGAATTGTTTATCGTTAAGATTTCAGAATTGGGGACAATTGTTTAGTTTATGATCTGTGGGAACAGTACTTTTGAAGTGTGGGGTGACTTGAAACATGACACTAGGCATGTGCGTTAATGGCCAAAGTTAATCGAAGGGCTCTTGTTCTTTGATTACAATTTGCGCTTAAGATTTAATGTGTTTAGTACTTAAATTTTAATATGTGTACGTGAGTTTTACAATAATTCTCTTTGTTATATTCTAATGTACAATTATAATATATGTGGTTGGGGTGTGGGTGTTGAATGGATATGTTACTTCCCCATCCTTAAGAAAAAGCCTGTCCTCAGGCGTGAATTGTGGGATATAATACGGGAGAATTTACAATAGGTAAATTATTTTCTGTTTCGGGATTTATGATATTTTCGTTTTCTGATGTTTGTTTTTTGAATTTTACAATCAATTTTTGGGGTATAGTTTTGTATTTATAAATGAAGTACAATATTAAGAGTGTGACTATTATGGTTAATGCTGTAAGTGTTATTATTTGAAAGGTATTATTCGATTGGGTGTGTTGTTCAATTATTTCTTTTGCTTGAATATATTCGAGCGGTTCGAGTTTTGTTACATTATTGTTTACATAGACGGTTTGGGTATAATCTAACATCGTGTTGGTGATAAGTATTTCTTCTAATTGAACAGAACAATTGAATGCTTTTATCATATTATTGCCTTCTATTATAATTTCCCTATTAATACAATTTTGATTTAGAATGGTCTTTGGAAGGTTCCAAGTTGTGATTATATTAGGTTCAACATATTTTATTTCGAATTCAGAATGTGTTTTGCTGTATCTACATTGAGTTGTGACCTGATTTAGTATACCTGCGATACATTTATTTATGACTAAGCTTTGAGAGTTTGCTGTGTATGTTTGATTATTATGTGAAAAGTATTTGTCGTGTATTGTTTCGGTTAATATGTTATCTTTTTCGTCGGGGTATGGTACTATTTCAAATACTGGTTTTTTAATTATTTCTCTTGGAATTTGGGATATTATCAGAATCTCGTTAGTGTCAGCTTTAAGCCAAGTAGATGTTTTAATGTTAAGAAGTTTTTCAGAATTTACGTGGGTTAATGAATCATGTTTCAGAAGTTTAGGGTTAAAGATACCTAGGCGTGTCAGTTGCATACCAAGTTCTATGTCTTCTACGTATTCGGTGAATTGTTGTAAATTGAAAATTATTAAAGCTATCATTTGATCTCCGTCAAAAATATTATTTAAATGGTTGGTTAGTTCAATTCCTTCATTTATGGCTTCTATTACGTGGTTAAGCTCACTGATTTGTACATTATTTTTAGAAATGTCACCTATTTGTTGTTGTAATTCTTCCTTGTCTTCTTGATCTAACGTACCAAATAAGTATTTGTAAATGGATCCCATAAAATTAACAAGACCGCGTTTACTGCGTTTTGCGATTCTTATACCATTCATTTCTCTATGGAGTTTTTCTAATAGGTACTGAATTTGTGGTAAATTTTCAAATGATTGGGCTTGTTTGATAAGTTCTTTGTAAGTGTTTTCGGTTTTGGTTAAATTAATAGATAGGTAATGATATTCGTAGTTAATAGGCAAATCAATCGATCCAGTTTGAAAAATAAGGTAACCGTTTTTGGCATGGATGGGGGTTACTTCTAGGTTCTGTGTATTAACTGTCGATAGGAGGCATATCATGAATATTATGTTCGGGAGAATGCCTGGAATTATCGGTATTATATTTACTTTTATTAATTTTCTTTTTCTTTTTAAACTTAGATTTATAATGTATGATTTTTCTACCTCTATTTGTTTCTTCATAATGTTTATCATCTATTTGTCTTATGTTACCTGTCTTTTTGAATGGGGTAGTCGTTTTTGATCTAACTAGAGGGGATTCTTTGAAGTTGGTGTCTATACCGAAGTCTTGTCTATTTTCATTTAGTTTGTCGATTTTGTTTGTCTTATTTTGTTGTGTATTATATGCAGGGGTTCCTGCAAAAATGAAGATTTCTGCTGGTGTTCGACCAGTTGTGTTGTGTTTTGTTTTGTGGTTGTATACGTAAAGTATTTTCTCAAATTTGGTGAATTGGTTTTCGGGTTCGTTTTCGCTTGTTATTATTCTTAGTTTTTCATTGACAGTTTTATGAAATCTCTCAACATCAGAAATTCCATTTTTACTGGTTGTTATGTTTAGGTCTACTCCTTCTGATTCTAACCAGAGTTTAAGTGCGGTGCACATGAAAGCGGAGTCTTTGTCGGCTTTTATTTCTAAAGGCTTACCCATGTCGTTGAATATGCGCAAAATAGCTCTTTTGGCTTCGAGCCAATCTCGACTGTTTACTTCTATCAAGGAGGCGTATTTAGAATAAATGTCAATACATGATAGGAATTGTTTATTATTTATTAAGTAGAAATCCATGACATACTTGTCTCTGGGGTTAAAAGTTTCGGGGGTTGTTTCGAAGGCTAACTTTGTATTTCTATGTTCGGTTTTAGCGATGTTACAGATCTCGCATTCATTTATAATGTTTTGAATGAGTTTTTGGTAATCGGGGTAATAATAAAGTTCTTTGAACTGAAGTGTAAGTTTTTCTATGCCAGGGTGTAATAATTCTTTATGTGTTTTGAGAATGATTTCCTTGAATTGGGCGTATGTTTGAATATCTATTAGTTTAACACTAGTCTTCATAACTTTAGTAAAATTGTCGGGACTTATGATTTGGGTATACGCATTCTGAAAGACTTGAAAGTCAATTTCGTTAGGGAAGTAAATGACACTTTTTTTAGTGCAGAGGTATTCTTTGATTAGGTCTTTGGCAAGGGTATCTGTCATTTCTTTATAACTAATTTTTATTCTGGTTCTATGAAAGTATTTTATTATTTGGACTTCGTCATGATCGTCTCTTATGAATTCTAATTGTCTTGTGTAATAGTTAAGGGGTCTTTCGGTTATTGGAATATAACTCTGATTGTCTTCTTGTGCGCTATGCACTGTCGCTGCTGTAACAAGGGAAACTGTGTCGTCTTCTCCTAGAAAGTTTTCTTGAATTTGAATTCTGGATAGGGCGTCGGCCACATGATTTTCTTTACCAGGTAGGTATTGGATATTATAGTCATATTCGTTCAATTTTATTTTCCATCTCTGTAACTTCATATTAGGATCTTTTATGTTGCTTAGCCATACGAGTGGTCTGTGATCACTTAATATGTCGAATTTTCTTCCGAATAGGTAAGACCTAAAGTATTTTGTTGCCCATACTATGGCTAATAGTTCCTTTTCTATTGCCGAATAGTTGAGCTCATGCTCGTTTAGAGTTCTGCTCGCATAGCAAATGGGTTTATGCTCTTGGGATAATACGGCCCCTATGGCTATATTACTTGCATCTGTTGTAAGTGAAAATTTCTGTTCAAAGTTAGGGTATATTAGAATCGGATCGGACGTGATGAGTACCTTTAGTTTTTCAAAGGCGGATATGTAATCGTCATCCTTTGTATTAATAATTGCTCCTTTTTTTAGTTTGAGTGTCATGGGTTTTGCTATTTTTGCAAAATTCGGAATGAACTTACGGTAGAATCCGCAGAGTCCGAGAAAAGATTTTATTCCTTTTGTGGTTTTAGGAATGGGGAAATTGACAATTGCATTTATTTTATTGGGGTTTGGTTTTATACCATCTGTTGTGATGATGTGACCGAGAAATTCTGTTTCTTTCTTCAGAAATTCACATTTGTCAAGTTGTAATTTTAAATTGGCTGATCGTAGCTTTTCAAATACCTTTTTTAGTGACATTATGTGTTCTTCTAACGAAGTAGAATAAATGATAATATCATCTAAATAAACTAAACAATCTTTATAGATTAAATCTTCTAGAAGGTTGTTCATGCAACGTTGGAATGTTGCTGGTGCATTTTTCAGACCAAAGGGCATACGAGTATATTCGTAATGTCCATGTTTTGTTGAAAATGCTGTTTTAGGTATTGACTGTGGGTCCATTTGGATTTGATGGAAACCTTTAGCTAGATCGATGGTTGTGAAATATTGACAACGTCCAAGCTTGTCTAATATTTCATCCATTATTGGAATGGGAAATTTGTCGTCAATGGTTATTTCATTGAGACTGCGATAGTCTATGACTAATCGAAATTTTGGTTTGCCCGAAGCGTCGCTTTTCTTTGGGACAATCCAAATGGGGGAACAATATGGAGACTTAGATTTCCTGATTATTTTTTGTTCTATCATTTCGTTTATTTGTTTATTAACCTCTTGGTCAAATGCTTGGGGATATTTGTACGGTTTTTTATAAATAGGGTCTTCGTGTTTTGTTTGAATAGAATGCTTAATCGTACTCGTGAAAGTCAAATTTTCACCTTCCTTGTACTGAATATCACCGTATTCGAGCAAAACATGCGAAAGTTGTTCCCTTTCTTCTGTATTTAGATGTTCTAATCTGAATACATTGGATTCTTTTAACTCGTCATCTATTGCGTAGTTAGAAGATATTTCTAGAAGGGTTTTTTCTAGGTAAGGGGTAATAAGAGGGGTTTCCTCAGATTCAGAAGACTTGGGACACTCATAGGTGGTCTTGGACTCTTCTTGTTCAGATGACTTGGGGCACTCATTGGTAACCTTGGACTCATCTGGTTTTAAGTGGGGTTTCCGCTTAATTTTCAGGAGAGTTTTCTCCTTTTTTGGAGTATTTAGAGGGGCTTCCTCTGGGTTAGATGACTTGGGGCACTCATTGGTAACCTTGGACTCATCTGGTTTTAAGTGGGGTTTCCGCTTAATTTTCAGGAGGGTTTTCTCCTTTTTTGGGGTATTTAGAGGGGCTTCCTCTGGGTTAGATGACTTGGGGCACTCATTGGTAACCTTGGACTCATCTGTTTGAATGTGGTCGTACCACATTTTGAATGGATAGCCGTTTATAGTGACTGTTTGTGTTGAATAGTTAATTTGGGTATTGGTTGACTCTAAGTAATTTCTGCCTAATAGTAGGTCATATTTTTCTGAGAAATTATGAATATAGAAGGTTTGCTTAGTAGGACAAAGGTTGCTTGGATGCAACGAAACGCTTTGAGTTAACGTTATAGTACCATTTATAGTGTGGACTTTTATTTTGGAAGGTTTTGCGGGGAAATTAAAGAAATTTTGTTTCATGATGTTAATGGAAGAACCAGTGTCTACGAGGCATTTAAGAGTTATGTTATTTATTTTAATTTTTAGGAATGGGTTTCCTCCTCTTCCGAATCGCTTTCCGATTCCGAGGCTGGTTGATGAAAATTTTCGCCTGTGTCCATTTTGTATTGGCCACTAGTACTATCTCTTTGCCGTTTGACAGGGGGGTTCGGTGCATTAACACTTTGTTGTTGATAGTTCATAGAATTTTGGGCTCTGCCTTGGCTTAATTTTTGTTTGAATTCGCTCATGACTTGCTGACTTGATTCAGCAGGCTTTGAACTATTATTTGGATTTGAGTTGTTTGAGTTATGCATTGCATTGCTTGCGAAATTTTGATATTTCCCTTTATTCTTTGAGGTTTGATGTGAATTAGTGTTAGAGTTGGAACTATTTTGAGGCTTTGTTCGGTCGTTGAAAACTATGTCGTACACACCTTCTGATTGTGCTACTTGTTTTAGTTTGGATACGGTCGTTATGTCATGTCTAGCAAGAGTCATAAATAACCTATCGGGCAACTTCCTCATTATTACATCTTTAACTGTATTGTTTAATGCATTTGTGTATAATATGGTATTATTATGATTATTTTCTAACACGAGTTTGTTTGATATTGTGAAAGATTTAGATTCTATATCTTCAACGAACTTACGAATACTTCCAGTATTCGAAGTTGGCGAAGCAGCTCCTCACAGGGTGTTTGCGTCTTGTATTCGTTGATGAGGGCGTTCATCAATTCCGGCCATGTTGTAGCTCCAGATAATTGTGACACTCTTTGGGCGTCTCCCGCAATCTGCATTTCAATTGCGCTGAAGAATACATGCTTTTGCCTGGCATCGGTGGATGAGTATAGTTGAAGAATAAAGTTGATCCTTCTGATGAAAGAGCTGAGTTCTTGGGTGTTACCGCTGAACGAAGGCACTTGCCTAATTTGGCTTAGGGCTTGGTTGAGATGAGACTCCGACAACAATTGGATTGGTTCGGTTGCCATGGTTGGTTTTGTTTTAAATGTTGCAGAGTTTTTGTTTGTTTTTACACTTTTATTTTCCGTATGCAGTGGGTTAACTCTTGTATGTTAACCACCGACTACACGTAGTTCTTTGGCGGATAATGAAAGTCAATTGTATTACGATGCACGTTCACTTTAGCGCCGATTCGCGTGGTTCAATCTCGAAAGATACGCTTAGTCGTATAAGGATCTTTGTCACTTGATTGATATCGGTAAACGAGTCGCACAACTTACTCTCTTTATCCTACCGGCTGCGCCAGAAACAGATTCAGAGTTATGGTCAAGTAAAAAAAACAACGATTGTTTGATTTTTACTTGAACACTTTATTTACTTCCAAAGTAACTAAGGAAGAACCGGAGCCGTTAGATTATCACTTGGTCGGATAATAGGGTTTCAAAGTCGAAACGAGGCTTTGGCGAAACTATCTCGATTGATAGTATACTCAGAACTGAACGCTTGTAAGGGGACGTCTTCGCGTTTATAAAGGCAAGCTTAAGAGCGAAGTGTGTTAAAGAGAGTTTTAGCTATGAGTTTTGGTTCTTTCGTGCAGAGAGGGGCTCTCTTAAAATAGGAGGTAATTTGAGAATCCTGAGACAAGTGCGTGAGCGGTGACTCGGGCAATAAGGTTTTATTATTTCAGTTGGCTTTATTATTTCAGTTGGTTCCCGTTTTGGATTTGGGGGAGATTTGTTTATCGTTAAGATATCCGAATTGGGGGAGAATTGTTTATCGTTAAGATTTCAGAATTGGGGACAATTGTTTAGTTTATGATCTGTGGGAACAGTACTTTTGAAGTGTGGGGTGACTTGAAACATGACACTAGGCATGTGCGTTAATGGCCAAAGTTAATCGAAGGGCTCTTGTTCTTTGATTACAATTTGCGCTTAAGATTTAATGTGTTTAGTACTTAAATTTTAATATGTGTACGTGAGTTTTACAATAATTCTCTTTGTTATATTCTAATGTACAATTATAATATATGTGGTTGGGGTGTGGGTGTTGAATGGATATGTTACTATATATATATATATATATATATATATATATATTTAAACATAGATAACATATTATTGAAATAGATATTCAAACACTACCAAACTTAAATTGTTTGTCTCTGAATAATTTCGTCCATTTGAAAAGAGACTGACATCCTCAAAGATTTCGTTTTTGGCAAAGATAAAAATGCCTCTCTTTGGACGAGCACCACTAGATGTAGATTGACAGTCGAGACGCACTACGCTCCGAAACCCAGGTATTTCGTATACTTCGTTGGAGTACGTGGAAGCTTCAACAAAGCATAGGAAAGAGGAAAGGAGCATTAGCTGATCGGAACAAATACGAGGGTCGTTTGATAAGACCGTGACTTTTTGTATTTGCCGCGCACCTGCTCTAAATACAACACTGCTCCTGTCAGCAGTTATCGATTAACAGCTGACTGTAAAATTTTGAGAAAGCTGCGTTTTTTGGTTTGCGTTTTATAGGCATTGAAAGCAGACGATCTCGTGAATTTTAACGAAAATGGAAAAAAGTGAATTTCGTGTGCTAATTAAGCATTATTTTTTGCGTAAAAAATCCATCACCGAAACCAAGGAAAGACTTGATAAATATTATGGGGACTCTGCACCATCAATTTCAATGGTTAAGAAATGGTTTACTGAGTTCCGTTGTGGTCGTACCAGTACAAGTGATGCCGAACGTTCAGGTCGCCCAAAAGAGGTCGTCATGCCAGAAATCGTCGACAAAATCCATGGAATGATATTGGATGATCGGAGAATGAAAGTGCGTGAGGTAGCTGAGGCTGTAGGCATCTCAACTGAACGGGTACATCACATTTTACATGAATATTTGGACATGAAAAAGCTTTCCGCGCGATGGGTGCCGCGATTGCTCACACACGACCATAAGCGCAACCGTGTGACCATTTCAAAGGAGTGTTTGGCGATGTTCAACCGCAATCCAAACGAATTTTTGCGCCGTTTCGTTACCGTAGACGAAACATGGATCCACCACACCACACCAGAGACCAAAGAACAATCAAGACAGTGGGTTTCTCCGGGTGAACGTGCACCAAAGAAGGCCAAGGTGGGTCTGTCGGCCAACAAGGTCATGGCCACAGTTTTTTGGGATGCACAAGGTATCATTCACATCGATTACCTTGAAAAGGGTAAAACGATCACCGGCGAATATTATTCAGAGCTTTTGGACAGATTCGATATTGATTTGAAGCAGAAACGACCGCATTTGGCGAAAAAAAGTGCTGTTCCATCAGGACAATGCACGGGTGCACACGTGTGTAGTCAGCATGGCAAAATTTCATAAATTGGGCTACGAACTGCTACCCCATCCAGCATATTCTCCAGATTTAGCCCCCTGTGACTATTTTTTGTTTCCAAACATGAAGAAATGGCTCGGCGGTAAGAGATTCGGGTCAAATGAAGAGGTCATCACAGAAACAAACGACTATTTTGAGGGCCTTGAGAAAACCTATTATTTGGAAGGAATAAAAAAATTGGAAAAACGCTGGACTAAATGTATAGAGCTAAAAGGAGATTATGTTGAGAAATAAAACGCTTCTTTGACGAAAAAAATATATTTTATTCAAAAAGTCACGGACTTATCAAACGACCCTCGTATCAGCAAAGTGGCAATGCATGGTTTGTGTGTTGTGAAACAAAACATTTACTTTAGAGCTGTCAAAGAAACAGCTGAAATTTATATTTAAAACCTTAGTGGTGCGCAAACTTTGTAGCTCTTTCTCTACTACTGAGTTACTATCAGATCTAGGGGGGACAAATTGTCCAACAATAAAGAGACCAGCTGCACTTGTGGCTGTACTACAAGCTACATACTCGTTGCATTCCTGGAGTTGTGTGGACCACCACATTGGTGTATGTAGCTCCCTGACTTTTATGTATAGTTATACCTTCTGCAGGTACAACTGGAAATTGCTTGCGGTCAATTGTTACTTGCTCGTTTGAATGATATTGAAAACTTTTTACAGTTTTCAGAACAGGGGTCCAAGAAGGCTCACTTCTATGAGTACATTTAGCTCGAGTATTAACATCTACACTTTCATCTAAAAATTGTATCCAAAGGATATGTGGAGAGTCTACTGGATGGAAACTAAGCTCTATAAGAATACCTGAAGCTCCATTGACAACACCATCTGCTGTATCTATTTTGACCGTCATCACTTTGCAGTGGTCTTCAAGAAAAGGGGAGTACAAAGCCCTTGGGTTTGAGACGTTTTAAAATCTTTTAAAGATTCTAAAATCCTAGTTTTAGATGTGCAGCTTTCACTGAATCAAGAGCTGTTAAAATAAATTCATGCGTAGGGATCGAATTAAGTTTGGCAGTGTTGAAAATGTTCGTATCCTCATTTCTTAAAAACAAATGAATTGCTTCATTTGGAATTTGATCTGGGACCGAAACTCGAGACCTAAGTAATCCTATGTCTTCTTCTGTCGTTTGACCGGATCTTGATCAGCTTGATCATCTCGCTATCGCATAATCTCATTGAGCTCATAAAACCTAAAACTATTCCAAAGAGACGACCCAAATATAGCACTGTATGGGTCATTCGACGATGAAGTGGATTGGAAAATCCAACGATCCCCAACAAGACGTAGCTGTCGGAGGTCGCCGAAAACGATCACTGAGATTCCTCCAAATGAGGTTTCTCTGTTATCACAAATTTGTTTAAGACGCGCATCCAAATGTGATAATATTTGGCACCGACCATTGATATTTCATCAATAATTAATATCTTTAGATCAATGAACTTTGCGCGAAGAGTGTTCAAAAGATCAGCTCCTAAATCTTTAAAGGATGATCCCGACTGATTCACTGGAAGTGAAAACATCGAATGGAGTGTAGAACCTCCAATTCCGAAAGCAGCTTTTCCTGTGGGTGCACCCAACAGGATTTTAGCGGTCGTGGGGTCACATCCCGGTCTACTAATATACAATTCGGAAAGGGACTGAAAAATTGCTGATATTAATCTACTTTTGCCAACACCTGCTTCGCCGCCTACAAACTCATGAAATACTTTATTATTTTTTGCATTATGCAATACATGGGCTAAAAAAGTTTTTTGCTTCAAATTTAAGGATCTAACTACGCTAGCTAAGTTGTGTGGCGATATAATTGGCGGGAGCTTAATTATTCGGATCGTATTTTTCGAATCTTCAGGGTTGTCCGTGGCATCGATATTTTAAATAACATTAGCCAGATTAGCCTCTTCTACATTATACTCATCTTGTATTGCTCTCCAAAGCACGTCTTCTAAATCTTCTAATATGATATACTTCCTATAATGAAACTGAATTGATTCTAGATTTTGTGAATATATATATTCACAATTGGCCAGAAGCAACTCGAATTGCTCATATCTCCACGGATAATATAGCATTACTAGTTCCCTAAAGTAGTTCGCTCTGTCAGCATTCAGATTGAACTTCCTAAAACAAATAATCGCCGGTTTGGTCGTTTGCTATCGCGAAGAGGATAAAATGATCTGCCTAGGACCTCATTTTCTTCGTCTTCCTCGTTATCGGAACCTTGACGAGATGCCCTACATGTTATCGAAATAGTATAATTTGCAGCAAAGTCGGCTAAACAAAGGCCATCGAAACTATCTGGCCGCTGAATATAGTGATCCAGCATTCCTACAAGGAAAATGTCATTTGAATCGTGATTCATATTTTCCAACTGTTGTTTAGGCTTGAGCATTCGAACTCTGTGCTCTGGTCGGGAAGTATTAATATAAACTTCGGCGTTGCTAGTCTCAGACAATCGCATACCTAAACAACAGTAAGCGGCTTCCTGAGCAGAAATCTCAGTGCCGGAAATAAATTTATGGCCAATATACTGTAGCTCTGAATTTTCTTTAATCTCGAATCTTTGACAAGTGGACGAAGAATTTCGGTTCGTGACATTGGAAAATACGGAATACCAAAGCGACAAATAGATTTACCCCTCACTTCACGCATACATGAATGTCCGTGATTGTGATTTTGATATTCTATATACTGAGCTAGTTCAATATTTGTAGAATCAGTGGTAATAAATTGATCGATGAAGGCTATTACAGAAGTAACAGTCGCTTCGATCTAAAAATCCACTGAAGGAGCATCTTTCAGCCAAAACATGCTATGAATATGAGGCGAACCTCGTTGTTGGAACTCAACTCGCAAATAGTACTTGATAACAGGGTGATTCCCGAAAACACCCCCCTCTTTCGGAAAATTTTTAATAGCTCACGAGCCCGGTGTTCAAAATACCTAGCACAAGTTACAGGATCTGACCTAATTAGCCTTTTCTCTATAACTAAAACTCAAAACATCTTCTTCTGTAACTTGTTGTCTATCAACAGTTTCTTTTAACAAAACGAGCAATTCCGTCCATCTTTTCTCAGCAGCTGACAAGGTGATAAAAAAGGTTGGCAAGCCGAACTGACGTATCATAGCCATTACCTTCTTTTTCTCTGCTTCCCAATGAGCAGGAGATGTACGATCACCTTTCAATACCCTATATCCCTCATCGTGAAGAATTATGTTATTTAAGCTATCCTCATTCAAAACGTTAGCCTCTGTAATTGGGCGTGAGGCGCCCTGCTTCCTTAAGCAAATGGTAGTGTTGTTGCGAATTTGCAAGAGCTCCAATTTCTTATAGTTCATATATTATATAAAAGTTTATCTATTCTACAACCTCTTCTATCTACATTTCGGAGCTCTGATCGTATAGTTTTGGAAAAAGTAAGCGAAGATCTTTTTTTGCCGGCATATAAAGTTGGAAATGCTAACTCTTCCGAGTCAGCATCGAGAATCATGTCTAGGAGTCTTTGGCCTTCGCCAGGAGCACGGGTGATTCTCGGCATGGCAGCACTATCTACCTGATTATTCTCAAGCACGGTTTCTTGACCCCCAAAATTGAGCTCCTCTATTTCAGCGTCATCTTGCGCATGAGCTGGATCTCAAAGCCCTCTACTATATCTGCGTCTGCTTGAGATGCTATGAATGGAACAGTCTCGGTTGTATAAGAATCCAACCACTTTTCGTTAACGACTACACTGTGCTTCTTATACAATTCTGTAGTCACTAAATACCTAATTGCTTCAGCAATTTTCAGGGGTCTAATGGTTTCGGCCATGAAATCATGAGAATATTCCATTCTACGTTTGAGGTGGAGCTGAACAATCTCGGTCTCATGAAAAGCTCGTGGGAGGGCAGTCACGATATTGCTTATTGGAATTGGGACATTGACAACAGCTCCTTTAATTGCACTTTGACGCTCATGATCTAACGACTTGATAATCATAAATGGAAGGCGAGGAGAAATAAGGCGTTCCTCTAATGGAGTAAGGCCTTTTAAGCATTCGGGCAAATGAGGGAAATCTAATCCATTTAAAACGAAAGTCTTTGGTTTAAGATTAGATCTAATATTGCGGCAGCACGATTTGCAAAACTTTAGAAAATCGTCAGGTGAAGGGAACTGACTTTCAATATGGATAATTTTCGCACTAAAATCGCAATTATCTACTATGAAAGAACGTGGTATCCTTTCTACCTGATGAGGAAACCACAGGCCTTTACATGAAAGGCAAATTTTGTTTGGCCCTAACTTAGCTACTCTATTAATTCTCCATAAGCGATTTTAAAATTGTCGGACGAGGCAAACTATCGTCTTGAAAGCTATTCCCACGCTCCTCTCTATTATGGGCAGCATTACGACGGTTTTCTTGCTCCCTATTTTCATTATTTTCCCTATACTGGCTAACTCTTTGACTCAGCCTTCTCAAGGCGTCAACTGTTGCTTGTCGTGCCAATAACCGAGCACTTCTTCGTGCTGCAGTATTTCGCACTTGCTCAATAATCCTCCGAGTAAGATTGTTCCTAACCTGTGACCTGTTAACCCTTTCTAACTCTCGCTCTAATATTCGGCGCTAACATCTGTCCGCCTAGCTGTCCGATTAGAGGTATTTCGTCTCTGTTCGTTGGTCCGGTACTCTAGGTCGTTTCTTCGTTGGCGCCTGCGTAATCTATCAGCCTGCTGCTCAGCCTGTCTAAAAGTAAGGTTAGTTAGAATTCTGAACTTGCTCTACAGCCCTGTGCTCTAAGTTTTGCCAACGATGTGATCTGCGTAATGTATCAGCCTGCTGCTCAGGCCGCCTAACAATTGGGTCAGTTCGTCGCTGTTGTCTCGAAGCTGAATTTCTCTCCTGTTCTTCTGCCCTGTACTCCGAATTTCTTCTACGGTTCGATCTACGTAAATTATCAGCCTGCTGCTCAGCCTGTCTAAAAGTAAGGTCAGTTCGTCGCCGTCGCCTTAAGTTAGAATTCTGAACTTGCTCTACAGCCCTGTGCTCTAAGTTTTGCCTACGATGTGATCTGCGTAATATATCAGCCTGCTGCTCAGGCCACCTAACAGTTGGGTCAGTCGCTGTTGTCTCGAATCTACGTAATCTATCAGCCTATTGCTCAGGCTGCCTATAATTTCTATCAGTTCGTCGTTGCCTTCATAACTGTGAATTCTTACTTTATTCGTTACCCCTATGGTCCTCGTCCTGCCTTTTAATTGATCTCCGCAGAGTATCAATTTCCTGCTCAAGCTGCCGATATTCTACGTTTGTGCGTCTCTCGCGCCTGTTTTCCCTATCAGCTATTTGCTCCCGCAAACTTACCCGCGTAGAGCGTCTTCTTATTGAGCGCCACTGGCTATTGCTTAGCTGTTCCTGTTCCCTATGCTCTGGGTCTGATCTGCAATCTCTTTGTAAATTTAAATTGCTAACTCTTTCCTCCTGAACATAATCAAATATTCTCTATTTGTCCATTTACCAATTGTCTTCTACGAGACCTTTGAGAAGCAGACTGTCTGCTTACACGGGGCATATTTTAAAAATTTTAAAATAATAATAATAATAAATATTTAAAAAAAAAAATTAATTAAAAAAAAAGTAATAAAAATAATAACTTATAACTTATTTACAAAATTTTAGCCAAATTTTTAAATAATTAAAATTTAAACACATATATTCATAAATATTTACATTCATGTGTGCCGCATATGCACCTGCAGCACCTGCACCGGCAGCGCTGCTTACAGCTATGGAAAACGTTAAGCTGAATAACTTCTGTGTTTATTATCCGATTTTAACAAATTTTCAGAGATCATCTGGCTAGATATAGTTATCATGTAAACCGAAAATGAACAATATGGCATCAAAATTGCCCTTGTAATCAATGTTTTTTCGATTTATGGGGGCGGAAGGGGGCGTGGCCAAAATTCAAAATAAACTTGATCAGCGTGTAATAATAACATATTTCGTCACCAAATTTGGTACTAGAACTACCAAATTATATTATATCTTATAATAGCTGAGATCTAGATTTTCACACGGACAGACAGACCGACAGACAGACAGACAGACAGACGGACAGACGGACATAGCTATATCGACTCGGCTGTTGATCCTGAGCCAGAATATATATACTTTATGGGGTCGGAGGTGTCTCCTTCTGCCTGTTACATACATTTTCGGTTTGAACAAAGTTATAATACCCTTCTACTCTATGAGTAGCGGGTATAAAAACGACCGATAGGTTCTATGGCATCTATACGATGTATCGGTCCGTACCGGCTCGTTCCGACTTATTTACAGTGGGCAGCAATAAGAAACATGTATACAAAGTTTCATGACGGTAGCTCAAAAAGGGAGGCAAAAACTTTTCTTTGCAAAAAATAAGAAAAGTTCGATCTCCCGCACCATGACACGTATGCAGGTGGAATCGAACCTTGGACCCAATACCTAAGAGGTCCACCACTTCTCAATTTGGTCATTAAGCCATTACGCAAATTTTGACAAAGTTACTATATATGACCATTCGGAAATAGTTGCATTAAAAAAACAAAGTCTGAATGCATGATGCGTGTTTTTGTTGATATTTATTCTCATAAGTTAAACATACAATTAAATAAAAAATAAAAATAAAAAAATATAAGAAAAAGCTACGCTCTAACAATCGCACACAGCTGATTTAAGAGACTGTCACTTCTCCACAGTTCATTGTGAGTCATTAAAAATATTTTAAATAAAATGCACGACCACCAGTTAATGCATATTCAACAAGTAAAAAAGCTACAGTCGAGTGTGCTCGACTGTAATATACCCGCTACCCAGCTGCTTGTACATAATTTATTTGCGGAACAAAAAAACGGCTACAATCATATTTTGACCGTAAAAGGCTATGAACTTATAATATTTATGCAAAGTCAAAATATAAAATAAAAAAAAAAAAACATTTTTGCACACATTTAATTTTTGATGCGGGCGGGACTCGAACCCGTAAATGCATAATAGTACTGTTCGTTTTGCAGTCCACAACTTAACCCATTTCACCACCGTACACGCACACACGATTCGGCACAATGCTGCAAGCAGCGCTGCCGGCAGCGCTGCTTACAGCTATGGAAAACGTTAAGCTGAATAACTTCTGTGTTTACGAGGGTCGTTTGATAAGACCGTGACTTTTTGTATTTGCCGCGCACCTGCTCTAAATACAACACTGCTCCTGTCAGCAGTTATCGATTAACAGCTGACTGTAAAATTTTGAGAAAGCTGCGTTTTTTGGTTTGCGTTTTATAGGCATTGAAAGCAGACGATCTCGTGAATTTTAACGAAAATGGAAAAAAGTGAATTTCGTGTGCTAATTAAGCATTATTTTTTTGCGTAAAAAATCCATCACCGAAACCAAGGAAAGACTTGATAAATATTATGGGGACTCTGCACCATCAATTTCAATGGTTAAGAAATGGTTTACTGAGTTCCGTTGTGGTCGTACCAGTACAAGTGATGCCGAACGTTCAGGTCGCCCAAAAGAGGTCGTCATGCCAGAAATCGTCGACAAAATCCATGGAATGATATTGGATGATCGGAGAATGAAAGTGCGTGAGGTAGCTGAGGCTGTAGGCATCTCAACTGAACGGGTACATCACATTTTACATGAATATTTGGACATGAAAAAGCTTTCCGCGGGATGGGTGCCGCGATTGCTCACACACGACCATAAGCGCAACCGTGTGACCATTTCAAAGGAGTGTTTGGCGATGTTCAACCGCAATCCAAACGAATTTTTGCGCCGTTTCGTTACCGTAGACGAAACATGGATCCACCACACCACACCAGAGACCAAAGAACAATCAAGACAGTGGGTTTCTCCGGGTGAACGTGCACCAAAGAAGGCCAAGGTGGGTCTGTCGGCCAACAAGGTCATGGCCACAGTTTTTTGGGATGCACAAGGTATCATTCACATCGATTACCTTGAAAAGGGTAAAACGATCACCGGCGAATATTATTCAGAGCTTTTGGACAGATTCGATATTGATTTGAAGCAGAAACGACCGCATTTGGCGAAAAAAAAGTGCTGTTCCATCAGGACAATGCACGGGTGCACACGTGTGTAGTCGGCATGGCAAAATTTCATAAATTGGGCTACGAACTGCTACCCCATCCAGCATATTCTCCAGATTTAGCCCCCTGTGACTATTTTTTGTTTCCAAACATGAAGAAATGGCTCGGCGGTAAGAGATTCGGGTCAAATGAAGAGGTCATCACAGAAACAAACGACTATTTTGAGGGCCTTGAGAAAACCTATTATTTGGAAGGAATAAAAAAATTGGAAAAACGCTGGACTAAATGTATAGAGCTAAAAGGAGATTATGTTGAGAAATAAAACGCTTCTTTGACGAAAAAAATATATTTTATTCAAAAAGTCACGGACTTATCAAACGACCCTCGTATTATCCGATTGTTACAAAATTTTCAGAGATCATTTGCTAGCTATAGTTATCATGTAAACCAAAAATGAACAATATGGCATCAAAATTGCACTTGTTATCAATGTTTTTTCGATTTACTGGGGCGTAAGGGGGCGTGGCCAAAATCCAAAATAAACTTGATCAGCGTGCAATAATAACACATTTTGTCACCAAATTTGGTAGTCCTAGCTCTTATAATGGCTGAGATCTAGATTTTGACACGGACAGACAGACGGACAGACGGACATGGCTGTACCGACTTGGCTGATTATCCTGAGCCAGAATATATAAACTTTACGGGATCGGAGGTGTCTCCTTATGCCTGTTACATACGTTTTCGGTTTAAACAAAAGTAATAATACTCTTCTACTCTATGAGTAGCGGGTATAAAAATATAAGAAAAAGCTGCGCTCTAACAATCGCACACAGCTGATTTAAGAGACTGTCACTTCTCCACTTTTTAACTAAGTTCATTGTGAGCAATTAAAAAAGTCTTAAGTTAAATACACGACCACCAATTAATGCATATTCAAAATTTTAAGTAAAAGTTCTTACAAAAAAATAAAAGAAAAAGCTTAAGCGGCATGAACTGGGAATCGAACCACGGGCCTGTCGGTTCAGGAGTTCATTGCTTTTCCACTAAGCTACTGACGCTGTTATCCAACAACTGCAAAAATTTGCATTGTAAGGCATTCTTATTATTTCCTGTACAAATAAAGAATTTGCGCGGCAGGCAGCGCTGCTTACAGCTATCGAAAACGTTAAGCTGAATAACTTCTGTGTTTATTATCCGATTGTTACCAAATTTTCAGCGATCATCTGGCTAGCTATAGTTATCATATAATCCGAAAATGAACAATATGTCATCAAAATTGCACTTGTTATCAATGTTTTTTCGATTTGCGGGGGCGTAAGGGGGCGTGGCCAAAATCCAAAATAAACTTGATCAGCGTGCAATAATAACACATATTGTCACCAAATTTGGTTGTCCTAGCTCTTATAATAGCTGAGATCTAGATTTTCACACGGACAGACAGACGGACCGACGGACAGACGGACATGGCTATATCGACTCGGCAGTTGATCCTGAGCCAGAATATATATACTTTATGGGGTCGGAGGTGTCTCCTTCTGCCTGTTACATACATTTTCGGTTTGAACAAAGTTATAATACCCTTCTACTCTATGAGTAGCGGGTATAAAAAGAGATTCCAGTCCCACCCTGAGAAAAAAAATGAGAGTCCAGTCTCACCCAGAGAAAAAAAAACCCAGTCCAGTCTCAATTGAGAGCTGAGAGGAACTGAAAATCCAAACACATTGAGAGCTTACGTAGTCAGAAATTAAGACAGAAGCAACTCAGCCTACTTGAATCGTTTTAATAGAATTGTATCGCTTGGTTCCTCCTTGCTACAAATTCTACATATAAAGCCAGCAAGTCTTAAGAGAGAATACCTCTCTGTCTATATTATTTTCCATGGGATTAGCCGCAAATCGCAAGGGGAAATTTCTACAGCATTTTGCCTTGCTTCAGTCACTCAAATGTCTGCAACTTTCGTTAGCAGACATCGTGGCTGCCAAAGCCAAGCAGATTGAGAATAAGTATGGTTTGTGCCGGTGGCAAATGTGGCAAGAGAGCAGAATGTGACCGGCCCATGACTATTATTAGTCATGCAGCGGGCTCGGACTGAGACGTCTAAGCTAATAAAGCTGCTGCACCTGCCTGCTAAATTATGCGCCATGACCAGGAGTGCCATGGAGTGAGAGCACCATGCAAGCCATTTACTTGTTACAGATTGCTTATAATTAAATTATAATCAACATCAAGCCAGGCGCATTACGCAGATGCAGACGAAAATGGAGACGTATGGAGACCTTCAACTATCTAATCAACGTACAAGTCAAAATATCAATACCTTAAGTAATCAAAATCACTTAAAAATTTCAAATCAGTTGGGCTGATGCTGCCTGCCTGCCTGCAGCGTCTCACACAAGCACCGTGTCCAGCTGCTATATGCGACAGTTGCAACTCGAGTCCAGAGTGGGGAGATTGATGAAAAAAAAAGCAACAACAACTAAGATTATTCGAATTTAATGGGCGCAACGCGCGTGGAGACTTCACAAGTGAGGCAACGCCAACTACAACAAAAACAACAACTGAGACGTTTCACAGACATGTTAGGAAAAGCTAAAACTGGACCTGCTGCCTGTTGCCTGGTCCTGCCTGTGTCTGGTCTGGCCTGGTCTAGCCCAGTTATACTGTGCTCGCACTGTGACCTGTCATCATGATTGATACGTTTGATGGATTCATTCGAGCTGACTGCTGTGTGGCGTTCAGTTTTAAAGTTTGCTGATTGATCCCAGCGTGTTGATTACAATCGACGCCGACGTACACGCAGATGCAGGCACAGGTAGATGGCGCTGTATGGGGAGTCTTGCAACGCATGCTGCTGGGAATTCAATCAAAAGTGTCAGCGCTGGCACAACATCTCTTACTGCTAAAGGTGCCAAAACCACTAACTAAATACAGTGGTAACTGAATATTAGAATAGAATATTAGAATATTAGAAATGATAAGAAAGGCAAAAAAAATCAAAAGGAAAACAAAGACTTAATCCCTTTTTCATTGATAAGCAATTTTAAAAATTATGGAACTTTGAAAAAGTGGGAAGTAAAAAAAAAAATTTTAATAAATTATAGAAATTTTTAAATATTTTGAAATTAAGAAAATTGACAGTTAATATTTTTAAAACATTTTTAAAAGCATTAAATATTCTTAATGAATTTTAAATAATACGCAAATTTAGGAAAAATGTGGAAATTTGACGATGACGTCACGATATGCTGCAAAGGCGCAAAGAGTGTAACTATGGAAAACGTTTAGATGAATATCCTCTGTGTTTATTGTTCGTTTGGATTGTAATTTTGAAAATAGATTTATATTGTAATTATCTATGTTTATACCAAAGCAGAAATAACTTCAATACTTTTCCTAATAATCGTAATTATCGTTTTGCGTGGGCGGTGGGCGCGACATCGAAAATTGAAAATAAACTCGATCTACCTATGGTATACAGGAAATTAGGTGTCTCTACCTTTTGTAATAGCTGAGATCTAGACGTACAGACGGACAGACGGACATGGCTATATCGACTCGGCTGTTGATCCTGAGCCAGAATATATATACTTTATGGGGTCGGAGGTGTCTCCTTCTGCCTGTTACATACATTTTCGGTTTGAACAAAGTTATAATACCCTTCTACTCTATGAGTAGCGGGTATAAAAAGAGATTCCAGTCCCACCCTGAGAAAAAAAATGAGATTCCAGTCTCACCCAGAGAAAAAAAAAAACCCAGTCCAGTCTCAATTGAGAGCTGAGAGGGGACTGAAAATCCAAACGCATTGAGA
This sequence comes from Zaprionus ghesquierei, assembly GCA_018904095.1. Classification (NCBI taxonomy): domain Eukaryota; kingdom Metazoa; phylum Arthropoda; class Insecta; order Diptera; family Drosophilidae; genus Zaprionus; species Zaprionus ghesquierei. Next base: position 373,615 of record JAEIGP010000002.1, on the reverse strand, counting down.
GCTTACGTAGTCAGAAATTAAGACAGAAGCAACTCAGCCTACTTGAATCGTTTTAATAGAATTGTATCGCTTGGTACCTCCTTGCTACAAATTCTACATATAAAGCCAGCAAGTCTTAAGAGAGAATACCTCTCTGTCTATATTATTTTCCATGGGATTAGCCGCAAATCGCAAGGGGAAATTTCTACAGCATTTTGCCTTGCTTCAGTCACTCAAATGTCTGCAACTTTCGTTAGCAGACATCGTGGCTGCCCAAGCCAAGCAGATTGAGAATAAGTATGGTTTGTGCCGGTGGCAAATGTGGCAAGAGAGCAGAATGTGACCGGCCCATAACTATTATTAGTCATGCAGCGGGCTCGGACTGAGACGTCTAAGCTAATAAAGCTGCTGCACCTGCCCTGCTAAATTATGCGCCATGACCAGGAGTGCCATGGAGTGAGAGCACCATGCAAGCCATTTACTTGTTACAGATTGCTTATAATTAAATTATAATCAACATCAAGCCAGGCGAATTACGCAGATGCAGACGAAAATGGAGACGTAGAGACCAAGACCAACCCATGCAGCCAGTGAGACCGGTCTGAGGCCGCTGCTGCTGCTGACATGCATCTAACAAGCCTTCAACTATCTAATCAACGTACAAGTCAAAATATCAATACCTCAAGTAATCAAAATCACTTAAGAATTTCAAATCAGTTGGGCTGATGCTGCCTGCCTGCCTGCAGCGTCTCACACAAGCACCGTGTCCAGCTGCTATATGCGACAGTTGCAACTCGAGTCCAGAGTGTGGAGATTGATGAAAAAAAAGCAACAACAACTAAGATTATTCGAATTTAATGGGCGCAACGCGCGTGGAGACTTCACAAGTGAGGCAACGCCAACTACAACAAAAACAACAACTGAGACGTTTCACAGACATGTTAGGAAAAGCTAAAACTGGACCTGCTGCCTGTTGCCTGGTCCTGCCTGTGTCTGGTCTGGCCTGGTCTTTTCCAGTTATACTGTGCTCGCACTGTGACCTGTCATCATGATTGATACGTTTGATGGATTCATTCGAGCTGACTGCTGTGTGGCGTTCAGTTTTAAAGTTTGCTGATTGATCCCAGCGTGTTGATTACAATCGACGCCGACGTACACGCAGATGCAGGCACAGGTAGTTGGCGCTGTATGGGGAGTCTTGCAACGCATGCTGCTGGGAATTCAATCAAAAGTGTCAGCGCTGGCACAACATCTCTTACTGCTAAAGGTGCCGAAACCACTAACTAAATACAGTGGTAACTGAATATTAGAATAGAATATTAGAATATTAGAAATGATAAGAAAGGCAAAAAAATCAAAAGGAAAACAAAGACTTAATCCCTTTTTCATTGATAAGCAATTTTAAAAATTATGGAACTTTGAAAAAGTGGGAAGTAAAAAAAAAAATTTTAATAAATTATAGAAATTTTTAAATATTTTGAAATTAAGAAAATTGACAGTTAATATTTTTAAAACATTTTTAAAAGCATTAAATATTCTTAATGAATTTTAAATAATACGCAAATTTAGGAAAAATGTGGAAATTTGACGATGACGTCACGATATGCTGCAAAGGCGCAAAGAGTGTAACTATGGAAAACGTTTAGATGAATATCCTCTGTGTTTATTGTTCGATCGGATTGTAATTTTGAAAATAGATTTATATTGTAATTATCTATGTTTATACCAAAGCAGAAAGCCATAACTTCAATACTTTTCCTAATAATCGTAATTATCGTTTTGCGTGGGCGGTGGGCGCGACATCGAAAATTGAAAATAAACTCGATCTACCTATGGTATACAGGAAATTAGGTGTCTCTACCTTTTGTAAAAGCTAAGATCTAGACGTACAGACGGACAGACGGACACGGCTATATCGACTCGGCTGTTGATCCTGAGCCAGAATATATATACTTTATGGGGTCGGAGGTGTCTCCTTCTGCCTGTTACATACATTTTCGGTTTGAACAAAGTTATAATACCCTTCTACTCTATGAGTAGCGGGTATAAAAAGAGATTCCAGTCCCACCCTGAGAAAAAAAATTAGATTCCAGTCTCACCCAGAGAAAAAAAAAACCCAGTCCAGTCTCAATTGAGAGCTGAGAGGGGACTGAAAATCCAAACGCATTGAGAGCTTACGTAGTCAGAAATTAAGACAGAAGCAACTCAGCCTACTTGAATCGTTTTAATAGAATTGTATCGCTTGGTACCTCCTTGCTACAAATTCTACATATAAAGCCAGCAAGTCTTAAGAGAGAATACCTCTCTGTCTATATTATTTTCCATGGGATTAGCCGCAAATCGCAAGGGAAATTTCTACAGCATTTTGCCTTGCTTCAGTCACTCAAATGTCTGCAACTTTCGTTAGCAGACATCGTGGCTGCCCAAGCCAAGCAGATTGAGAATAAGTATGGTTTGTGCCGGTGGCAAATGTGGCAAGAGAGCAGAATGTGACCGGCCCATGACTATTATTAGTCATGCAGCGGGCTCGGACTGAGACGTCTAAGCTAATAAAGCTGCTGCACCTGCCTGCTAAATTATGCGCCATGACCAGGAGTGCCATGGAGTGAGAGCACCATGCAAGCCATTTACTTGTTACAGATTGCTTATAATTAAATTATAATCAACATCAAGCCAGGCGAATTACGCAGATGCAGACGAAAATGGAGACGTAGAGACCAAGACCAACCCATGCAGCCAGTGAGACCGGTCTGAGGCCGCTGCTGCTGCTGACATGCATCTAACAAGCCTTCAACTATCTAATCAACGTACAAGTCAAAATATCAATACCTCAAGTACTCAAAATCACTTAAGAATTTCAAATCAGTTGGGCTGATGCTGCCTGCCTGCCTGCAGCGTCTCACACAAGCACCGTGTCCAGCTGCTATATGCGACAGTTGCAACTCGAGTCCAGAGTGGGGAGATTGATGAAAAAAAAGCAACAACAACTAAGATTATTCGAATTTAATGGGCGCAACGCGCGTGGAGACTTCACAAGTGAGGCAACGCCAACTACAACAAAAACAACAACTGAGACGTTTCACAGACATGTTAGGAAAAGCTAAAACTGGACCTGCTGCCTGTTGCCTGGTCCTGCCTGTGTCTGGTCTGGCCTGGTCTTTTCCAGTTATACTGTGCTCGCACTGTGACCTGTCATCATGATTGATACGTTTGATGGATTCATTCGAGCTGACTGCTGTGTGGCGTTCAGTTTTAAAGTTTGCTGATTGATCCCAGCGTGTTGATTACAATCGACGCCGACGTACACGCAGATGCAGGCACAGGTAGTTGGCGCTGTATGGGGAGTCTTGCAACGCATGCTGCTGGGAATTCAATCGAAAGTGTCAGCGCTGGCACAACATCTCTTACTGCTAAAGGTGCCGAAACCACTAACTAAATACAGTGGTAACTGAATATTAGAATAGAATATTAGAATATTAGAAATGATAAGAAAGGCAAAAAAAATCAAAAGGAAAACAAAGACTTAATCCCTTTTTCATTGATAAGCAATTTTAAAAATTATGGAACTTTGAAAAAGTGGGAAGTAAAAAAAAAAAATTTTAATAAATTATAGAAATTTTTAAATATTTTGAAATTAAGAAAATTGACAGTTAATATTTTTAAAACATTTTTAAAAGCATTAAATATTCTTAATGAATTTTAAATAATACGCAAATTTAGGAAAAATGTGGAAATTTGACGATGACGTCACGATATGCTGCAAAGGCGCAAAGAGTGTAACTATGGAAAACGTTTAGATGAATATCCTCTGTGTTTATTGTTCGATCGGATTGTAATTTTGAAAATAGATTTATATTGTAATTATCTATGTTTATACCAAAGCAGAAAGCCATAACTTCAATACTTTTCCTAATAATCGTAATTATCGTTTTGCGTGGGCGGTGGGCGCGACATCGAAAATTGAAAATAAACTCGATCTATGGTATGGTATACAGGAAATTAGGTGTCTCTACCTTTTGTAAAAGCTAAGATCTAGACGTACAGACGGACAGACGGACATGGCTATATCGACTCGGCTGTTGATCCTGAGCCAGAATATATATACTTTATGGGGTCGGAGGTGTCTCCTTCTGCCTGTTACATACATTTTCGGTTTGAACAAAGTTATAATACCCTTCTACTCTATGAGTAGCGGGTAGTCCACAACTTAACCCATTTCACCACCGTACACGCACACACGATTCGGCACAATGCTGCAAGCAGCGCTGCCGGCAGCGCTGCTTACAGCTATGGAAAACGTTAAGCTGAATAACTTCTGTGTTTATTATCCGATTGTTACCAAATTTTCAGAGATCATCTGGCTAGCTATAGTTATCATGTAAACCGAAAATGAACAATATGGCATCAAAATTAAACTTGTTATCAATGTTTTTTCGATTTGCGGGGGCGGAAGGGGGCGTGGCCAAAATCCAAAATAAACTTGATCAGCGTGCAATAATAACACATATTGTCACCAAATTTGGCTGTCCTAGCTCTTATAATAGCTGAGATTTAGATTTTCACACGGACAGACAGACGGACAGACGGACATGGCTATATCGACTCGGCTGTTGATCCTGAGCCAGAATATATACACTTTATGGGGTCGGAGGTGTCTCCTTCTGCCTGTTACATACATTTTCGGTTTGAACAAAGTTATAATACCCTTCTACTCTATGAGTAGCGGGTATAAAAACAGACGATCGCTCACTATAACAAGCTGGCAGTGCTAGCAGCTGTTTTATCAGCTGCAAAAATTGCCAAGTTTTTATATTTGCAACTTGTTGGAACACTTGGTTATTTAAACAGTTTTAATGTCGCACCGGACAAAAAGCACAAATCCACAGGGTGGCTTTTCAAAGTTGACGCCTGTTCCGACTGACTACACTCCGACCACGCTCCCTTGCACTATGGGTAAAAAGCCGGAAATTTTGGTATTAATGCAATTTTTTTGTGTTTGATATTTTAGCGCTGCTTTCATTTTTTGATTCCTTAGTAACAAGATAGCATAAAAATAATTTTAGAACATTTTTACGAGTTATTGCTTTCAAAGTCAGCTGATTCAGAGGTGCTTTGAATTGTGAAAATTGGCGGAAAAATTTAACAACTTGCAGCGCAAACATTGTCTTCATAGCAAGCTTTGTCTTCATAGCAAGCTTTGATTTTGTTTTAAATTATGGAAAAAACAAATCAGAGTATGTAAATTAATCGTTAATACATGTTTCCCGATAATTGTGTGTTGTCGTTGAATTGTCCAATGTATTGCTTGTGAGTATTTTCAATTGTTTACTAACAAACGTTCTAGTGTTCTGTGGAATATTACTTTTGTATGGCACAAAGAACTTAAAATTTTTAAAACAAGGGCAGAAGTATCGTTGCAAGATTTGAAAGATCATACAGGTAGCCGCATAGTTGTAATGCAAGAGGAAGTTTTAGATGTTTGCTCAGACACAATGAATTGTACATTAATTGTGAGCTATGGCTTTGATGGATCTACGGGCAAAAGCCCGTACAAACAACGCTTTCAATCAAACGAATGTATCGCCCTAGATCAATCCCTTTTTACCCGCTACTCATAGAGTAGAAGGGTATTATAACTTTGTTCAAACCGAAAATGTATGTAACAGGCAGAAGGAGACAGCTGCGACCCCATAAAGTATATATATTCTGGCTCAGGATCAACAGCCGAGTCGATATAGCCATGTCCGTCTGTCCGTCTGTCTGTCCGTGTGAAAATCTAGATCTCAGCTATTATAAGAGCTAGGACAGTCAAATTTGGTGACAATATGTGTTATTATTGCACGCTGATCAAGTTTATTTTGGATTTTGGCCACGCCCCCTTCCGCCCCGCAAATCGAAAAAACATTGATAACAAGTTTAATTTTGATGCCATATTGTTCATTTTCGGTTTACATGATAACTATAGCTAGCCAGATGATCTCTTTGGTAACAATCGGATAATAAACACAGAAGTTATTCAGCTTAACGTTTTCCATAGCTGTAAGCAGCGCTGCCGGCTTTGGTATAAACATAGATAATTACAATATAAATCTATTTTCAAAATTACAATCCGATCGAACAATAAACACAGAAGATATTCATCTAAGCGTTTTCCATAGTTACACTCTTTGCGCCTTTGCAGCATATCGTGACGTCATCGTCAAATTTCCACATTTTTCCTAAATTTGCGTATTATTTAAAATTCATTAAGAATATTTAAAGCTTTTAAAAATGTTTTAAAAATATTAACTGTCAATTTTCTTAATTTCAAAATATTTAAAAATTTCTGTAATTTATTAAATTTTTTTTTTTATATTTCCCACTTTTTCAAAGTTCCATAATTTTTAAAATTGCTTATCAATGAAAAAGGGATTAAGTCTTTGTTTTCCTTTTGATTTTTTTTGCCTTTCTTATCATTTCTAATATTCTAATATTCTATTCTAATATTCAGTTACCACTGTATTTAGTTAGTGGTTTCGGCACCTTTAGCAGTAAGAGATGTTGTGCCAGCGCTGACACTTTTGATTGAATTCCCAGCAGCATGCGTTGCAACACTCCCCATACAGCGCCAACTACCTGTGCCTGCATCTGCGTGTATGTCGGCGTCGATTGTAATCAACACGCTGGGATCAATCAGCAAACTTTAAAACTGAACGCCACACAGCAGTCAGCTCGAATGAATCCATCAAACGTATCAATCATGATGACAGGTCACAGTGCGAGCACAGTATAACTGGAAAAGACCAGGCCAGACCAGACACAGGCAGGACCAGGCAACAGGCAGCAGGTCCAGTTTTTGCTTTTCCTAACATGTCTGTGAAACGTCTCAGTTGTTGTTTTTGTTGTAGTTGGCGTTGCCTCACTTGTGAAGTCTCCACGCGCGTTGCGCCCATTAAATTCGAATAATCTTAGTTGTTGTTGCTTTTTTTTCATCAATCTCCCCACTCTGGACTCGAGTTGCAACTGTCGCATATAGCAGCTGGACACGGTGCTTGTGTGAGACGCTGCAGGCAGGCAGGCAGCATCAGCCCAACTGATTTGAAATTCTTAAGTGATTTTGAGTACTTGAGGTATTGATATTTTGACTTGTACGTTGATTAGATAGTTGAAGGCTTGTTAGATGCATGTCAGCAGCAGCAGCGGCCTCAGACCGGTCTCACTGGCTGCATGGGTTGGTCTTGGTCTCTACGTCTCCATTTTCGTCTGCATCTGCGTAATTCGCCTGGCTTGATGTTGATTATAATTTAATTATAAGCAATCTGTAACAAGTAAATGGCTTGCATGGTGCTCTCACTCCATGGCACTCCTGGTCATGGCGCATAATTTAGCAGGCAGGTGCAGCAGCTTTATTAGCTTAGACGTCTCAGTCCGAGCCCGCTGCATGACTAATAATAGTCATGGGCCGGTCACATTCTGCTCTCTTGCCACATTTGCCACCGGCACAAACCATACTTATTCTCAATCTGCTTGGCTTGGGCAGCCACGATGTCTGCTAACGAAAGTTGCAGACATTTGAGTGACTGAAGCAAGGCAAAATGCTGTAGAAATTTCCCCTTGCGATTTGCGGCTAATCCCATGGAAAATAATATAGACAGAGAGGTATTCTCTCTTAAGACTTGCTGGCTTTATATGTAGAATTTGTAGCAAGGAGGTACCAAGCGATACAATTCTATTAAAACGATTCAAGTAGGCTGAGTTGCTTCTGTCTTAATTTCTGACTACGTAAGCTCTCAATGCGTTTGGATTTTCAGTCCCCACTCAGCTCTCAATTGAGACTGGACTGGGTTTTTTTTTTTCTCTGGGTGAGACTGGAATCTCATTTTTTTTCTCAGGGTGGGACTGGAATCTCTTTTTATACCCGCTACTCATAGAGTAGAAGGGTATTATAACTTTGTTCAAACCGAAAATGTATGTAACAGGCAGAAGGAGACACCTCCGACCCCATAAAGTATATATATTCTGGCTCAGGATCAACAGCCGAGTCGATATAGCCATGTCCGTCTGTCCGTCTGTCCGTCTGTACGTCTAGATCTCAGCTATTACAAAAGGTAGAGACACCTAATTTCCTGTATACCATAGGTAGATCGAGTTTATTTTCAATTTTCGATGTCGCGCCCACCGCCCACGCAAAACGATAATTACGATTATTAGGAAAAGTATTGAAGTTATTTCTGCTTTGGTATAAACATAGATAATTACAATATAAATCTATTTTCAAAATTACAATCCAAACGAACAATAAACACAGAGGATATTCATCTAAACGTTTTCCATAGTTACACTCTTTGCGCCTTTGCAGCATATCGTGACGTCATCGTCAAATTTCCACATTTTTCCTAAATTTGCGTATTATTTAAAATTCATTAAGAATATTTAATGCTTTTAAAAATGTTTTAAAAATATTAACTGTCAATTTTCTTAATTTCAAAATATTTAAAAATTTCTATAATTTATTAAAATTTTTTTTTTTTACTTCCCACTTTTTCAAAGTTCCATAATTTTTAAAATTGCTTATCAATGAAAAAGGGATTAAGTCTTTGTTTTCCTTTTGATTTTTTTGCCTTTCTTATCATTTCTAATATTCTAATATTCTATTCTAATATTCAGTTACCACTGTATTTAGTTAGTGGTTTCGGCACCTTTAGCAGTAAGAGATGTTGTGCCAGCGCTGACACTTTTGATTGAATTCCCAGCAGCATGCGTTGCAAGACTCCCCATACAGCGCCAACTACCTGTGCCTGCATCTGCGTGTACGTCGGCGTCGATTGTAATCAACACGCTGGGATCAATCAGCAAACTTTAAAACTGAACGCCACACAGCAGTCAGCTCGAATGAATCCATCAAACGTATCAATCATGATGACAGGTCACAGTGCGAGCACAGTATAACTGGAAAAGACCAGGCCAGACCAGACACAGGCAGGACCAGGCAACAGGCAGCAGGTCCAGTTTTAGCTTTTCCTAACATGTCTGTGAAACGTCTCAGTTGTTGTTTTTGTTGTAGTTGGCGTTGCCTCACTTGTGAAGTCTCCACGCGCGTTGCGCCCATTAAATTCGAATAATCTTAGTTGTTGTTGCTTTTTTTTTCATCAATCTCCCCACTCTGGACTCGAGTTGCAACTGTCGCATATAGCAGCTGGACACGGTGCTTGTGTGAGACGCTGCAGGCAGGCAGGCAGCATCAGCCCAACTGATTTGAAATTCTTAAGTGATTTTGATTACTTGAGGTATTGATATTTTGACTTGTACGTTGATTAGATAGTTGAAGGCTTGTTAGATGCATGTCAGCAGCAGCAGCGGCCTCAGACCGGTCTCACTGGCTGCATGTCTTGGTCTTGGTCTCTACGTCTCCATTTTCGTCTGCATCTGCGTAATGCGCCTGGCTTGATGTTGATTATAATTTAGTTATAAGCAATCTGTAACAAGTAAATCGCTTGCATGGTGCTCTCACTCCATGGCACTCCTGGTCATGGCGCATAATTTAGCAGGCAGGTGCAGCAGCTTTATTAGCTTAGACGTCTCAGTCCGAGCCCGCTGCATGACTAAAAATAGTCATGGGCCGGTCACATTCTGCTCTCTTGCCACATTTGCCACCGGCACAAACCATACTTATTCTCAATCTGCTTGGCTTGGGCAGCCACGATGTCTGCTAACGAAAGTTGCAGACATTTGAGTGACTGAAGCAAGGCAAAATGCTGTTGAAATTTCCCCTTGCGATTTGCGGCTAATCCCATGGAAAATAATATAGACAGAGAGGTATTCTCTCTTAAGACTTGCTGGCTTTATATGTAGAATTTGTAGCAAGGAGGTACCAAGCGATACAATTCTATTAAAACGATTCAAGTAGGCTGAGTTGCTTCTGTCTTAATTTCTGACTACGTAAGCTCTCAATGCGTTTGGATTTTCAGTCCCCTCTCAGCTCTCAATTGAGACTGGACTGGGTTTTTTTTTTCTCTGGGTGAGACTGGAATCTCATTTTTTTTTCTCAGGGTGGGACTGGAATCTCTTTTTATACCCGCTACTCATAGAGTAGAAGGGTATTATAACTTTGTTCAAACCGAAAATGTATGTAACAGGCAGAAGGAGACACCTCCGACCCCATAAAGTATATATATTCTGGCTCAGGATCAACAGCCGAGTCGATATAGCCATGTCCGTCTGCCGTCTGTCCGTCTGTACGTCTAGATCTCAGCTATTACAAAAGGTAGAGACACCTAATTTCCTGTATACCATAGGTAGATCGAGTTTATTTTCAATTTTCGATGTCGCGCCCACCGCCCACGCAAAACGATAATTACGATTATTAGGAAAAGTATTGAAGTTATGGCTTTCTGCTTTGGTATAAACATAGATAATTACAATATAAATCTATTTTCAAAATTACAATCCGATCGAACAATAAACACAGAGGATATTCATCTAAACGTTTTCCATAGTTACACTCTTTGCGCCTTTGCAGCATATCGTGACGTCATCGTCAAATTTCCACATTTTTCCTAAATTTGCGTATTATTTAAAATTCATTAAGAATATTTAAAGCTTTTAAAAATGTTTTAAAAATATTAACTGTCAATTTTCTTAATTTCAAAATATTTAAAAATTTCTATAATTTATTAAAATTTTTTTTTTATACTTCCCACTTTTTCAAAGTTCTATAATTTTTAAAATTGCTTATCAATGAAAAAGGGATTAAGTCTTTGTTTTTCTTTTGATTTTTTTTGCCTTTCTTATCATTTCTAATATTCTAATATTCTATTCTAATATTCAGTTACCACTGTATTTAGTTAGTGGTTTCGGCACCTTTAGCAGTAAGAGATGTTGTGCCAGCGCTGACACTTTTGATTGAATTCCCAGCAGCATGCGTTGCAAGACTCCCCATACAGCGCCATCTACCTGTGCCTGCATCTGCGTGTACGTCGGCGTCGATTGTAATCAACACGCTGGGATCAATCAGCAAACTTTAAAACTGAACGCCACACAGCAGTCAGCTCGAATGAATCCATCAAACGTATCAATCATGATGACAGGTCACAGTGCGAGCACAGTATAACTGGAAAAGACCAGGCCAGACCAGACACAGGCAGGACCAGGCAACAGGCAGCAGGTCCAGTTTTTAGCTTTTCCTAACATGTCTGTGAAACGTCTCAGTTGTTGTTTTTGTTGTAGTTGGCGTTGCCTCACTTGTGAAGTCTCAACGCGCGTTGCGCCCATTAAATTCGAATAATCTTAGTTGTTGTTGCTTTTTTTTTCATCAATCTCCCCACTCTGGACTCGAGTTGCAACTGTCGCATATAGCAGCTGGACACGGTGCTTGTGTGAGACGCTGCAGGCAGGCAGGCAGCATCAGCCCAACTGATTTGAAATTCTTAAGTGATTTTGATTACTTGAGGTATTGATATTTTGACTTGTACGTTGATTAGATAGTTGAAGGCTTGTTAGATGCATGTCAGCAGCAGCAGCGGCCTCAGACCGGTCTCACTGGCTGCATGGGTTGGTCTTGGTCTCTACGTCTCCATTTTCGTCTGCATCTGCGTAATTCGCCTGGCTTGATGTTGATTATAATTTAATTATAAGCAATCTGTAACAAGTAAATGGCTTGCATGGTGCTCTCACTCCATGGCACTCCTGGTCATGGCGCATAATTTAGCAGGCAGGTGCAGCAGCTTTATTAGCTTAGACGTCTCAGTCCGAGCCCGCTGCATGACTAATAATAGTCATGGGCCGGTCACATTCTGCTCTCTTGCCACATTTGCCACCGGCACAAACCATACTTATTCTCAATCTGCTTGGCTTGGGCAGCCACGATGTCTGCTAACGGAAGTTGCAGACATTTGAGTGACTGAAGCAAGGCAAAATGCTGTAGAAATTTCCCCTTGCGATTTGCGGCTAATCCCATGGAAAATAATATAGACAGAGAGGTATTCTCTCTTAAGACTTGCTGGCTTTATATGTAGAATTTGTAGCAAGGGAGGTACCAAGCGATACAATTCTATTAAAACGATTCAAGTAGGCTGAGTTGCTTCTGTCTTAATTTCTGACTACGTAAGCTCTCAATGCGTTTGGATTTTCAGTCCCCTCTCAGCTCTCAATTGAGACTGGACTGGGTTTTTTTTTTCTCTGGGTGAGACTGGAATCTCATTTTTTTTCTCAGGGTGGGACTGGAATCTCTTTTTATACCCGCTACTCATAGAGTAGAAGGGTATTATAACTTTGTTCAAACCGAAAATGTATGTAACAGGCAGAAGGAGACACCTCCGACCCCATAAAGTATATATATTCTGGCTCAGGATCAACAGCCGAGTCGATATAGCCATGTCCGTCTGTCCGTCTGTCTGTCTGTGTGAAAATCTAGATCTCAGCTATTATAAGAGCTAGGACAACCAAATTTGGTGACAATATGTGTTATTATTGCACGCTGATCAAGTTTATTTTGGATTTTGGCCACGCCCCCTTACGCCCCCGCAAATCGAAAAAACATTGATAACAAGTGCAAGTTTGATGACATATGGTTCATTTTCGGTTTATATGATAACTATAGCTAGCCAGATGATCGCTGAAAATTTTGTAACAATCGGATAATAAACACAGAAGTTATTCAGCTTAACGTTTTCCATAGCTGTAAGCAGCGCTGCCGGCAGCGCTGTTTGCAGCATTGTGCCGAATCGTGTGTGCGTGTACGGTGGTGAAATGGGTTAAGTTGTGGACTGCAAAACGAACAGTACTATTATGCATTTACGGGTTCGAGTCCGGCCCGCATCAAAAATTAAATGTGTGCAAAAATGTTTTTTTTTTTTATTTTATATTTTGACTTTGCATAAATATTATAAGTTCATAGCCTTTTACGGTCAAAATATGATTGTAGCCGTTTTTTTGTTCCGCAAATAAATTATGTACAAGCAGCTGGGTAGCGGGTATATTACAGTCGAGCACACTCGACTGTAGCTTTCTTACTTGTTTTTTTCTGGATCCTTGTGAAGCCGACCAGATTGTGTTTGTGCCCAACTACAGCAGATGGATAGCACAGCGGGGGCAATGCCCCCGATCCCCACGACCCGTTCCGGAGGAGCTCCAAGCTATCGAGATCCCCCACTAGAGGAGCTGGAAACCCGATTCAGGGAGCCGAAAGCGCAGTCCCGTTGGCGGCGAGGTGTGAGCAAGCAGGCCCCAAGCCGCCAAAAAACTTGCGATTGCAGTGCTATTGCAGAGGCTGAGATCCTGGCTCCTAGAATGCCCACTACTGTGCCGAGTCAGAAGATGATGGATCTCATTAGCGTGTCGTCGCAAAAGGCAGGAGCGAAGTCGTTGGACATGACCACGGCACTCCAGAACGAGGACCTGAAGAGCATCCTTGCCATGATGAACGGCAGAATTAACACCCTACTAGCCGCGTTTGAGACTCAGCGGCACGTAACCAGGGAGTCCAAGGGCACGTTAATGGACCTATCTGCTCTCAATAACAGAGCGCTAGAGCTACAGGAGATTTCCGTTAAAAGGCCTTCCTCCAGGAGTACTGCCACACAGATGGAGGCACAAAAACCTAAGCACAGCCGGTTGGAAACAACCAAGCAGGCAAAACCCAAAGCGCAGGTGCCTAAAACGGGAAACTCAAGACCTGTCGCCATTTCATACATACAGCGAAGGAGTCCAAGCCTGTGATCTACGCGTCCGTCCCCAAGGGCGATGGCAAAGACGGAGAGTGGGCCAAGGTGAAGCCTAAGCGCCTGCATAAAGAACCGGAGGCATTAATGGATTAGTTACGCAGATATGCGTAAATGGACCCGAGCCTCAGCGAATTCGGCAAGCACGTTCTCAAAATAAGGAGGACGCAACAGGAAGAACTGCTGCTAGAAATAGAGGGGAAAGCATCATCAAGCGTTTCCAAGTTCAGAGGTGAGTTTGAAGCGACGCTCAAAGATCTCTTTAGTACGCACGGGGGCGTAGAGAACAGCGCTAAGCTGCAGCGGCCTGAATGAGGCCACTACAGCAGAGGAGCTTTACAGTGCCCTGGTCTCCCAATTCGAGGGCATCGGTATAAAGCCGGAGCATGTGAGGGGCTTACGCAGCATGGCCTACCTATAAACAGCCGTCATAATGGAAAAAATTAATATTATGCAGCTTAACGTGAATCACTGCTCTGCTGCTCAGAGCCTCCTGACCCTGACAGCGGTGGACAACAATGCAGACCTGATGCTTCTTAGCGAATCCTATCTACCCCCAGGGGCAGAAACACGGCTGTGATCCTGGATGAGTCGGGCAAGGCGGCGATCAAATGTTGCAGATGTACATACAGGAAAGAGCAACCTCGCCAATGCGACGCATCGCTTATGCGAGAGTCAAAGGAGTGCATTGATATAGCTGCTATGCACCACCCAGCGACAGCCCGGAACAATTTGAAGAATTGCTCGACACGCTCGTAAATCACTCGATTGGTCGCAGGCCAACTGTCATAGCTGGTGATTTTAGCGCCTGGCAACCGAATGGAGCAGCCGCATCTCCAACCCCAGAGGGCGAGCAGTATTAGACGCCATGATTATCCTCGACCTGGTTCTGCTGAACGACGGACCCAAGCCGACATTCATGAACGACAGGGGTATATCACACATTCATGTCACCTTCGTCAGTAGAGAGCTAGTAGCGAACTCGAACTGGATGCTCCTGGACGATATAACGCTAAGTGATCACTCACTGATCACCTTTTGCGTAGGACCATTATGCACGACACACAACCAGCGGAGAAGCACACCAGGAGTATCTTGGGAAGTCAGGAAGCTCGACCATGATATGCACTCCTATCGTATAAACTCCCTCCAAATCACAGACGGACCTGCAGGGGCAATGGACGGATAGCTCTCGGTACTACTGGCAGCAACGTGAGATGCAACGATGCCAAGGAAGAGAAAGGCGATGCGTATACCATCGGTATACTGGTGGAATGCTTCCTTACATCAGCTACGGTCAGATTGCCACAATGCAAGGAGACGAGCTCAACGAGCCAGAGGAACACCTCAGTACGCGGATCTGCTAGCGGCCTTCCAAACTAAGCGCACAGATCTCAAGCACGGGATCTCGGCTGCCAAAGCGCGCGCTTTTAAGGACCTGCTGGAATGCGTAGACGGGGACCCGTGGGGTCTCGGTTACAGGCTCGTGATCAAAAAGCTGAGCAGGATGGAAAGCTCTCCAGACGAACCCGAAATTCTGTCTAGCATTGTTTCTGTTCTTTTTCCTATGCAGACCACCTTTTGCTTGCTGGACATAGTTGGCAAAATGTTCCAACGTATCTTATAAGCTTAGAAGCGAGGCCCCAACGGCCTAGGAAGACAGCAATTTGGTTTCAGAAAGGGGAGAAGTACTCTCGATGCTCTATCCGTCGCGATAACAGCAGTGGCGATAACAGCAGTCGCAAAAACTATTGATCGATCAGATCGACCATCAAATGGCTCGAGAAGGCAGAGTTAAATATCGCGGCCCACAAAACCGCGGCTGTACTCCTAAGCAGCAGAGAAGCCGTGGAGTGCATGCAGGTCACTGTCAATGGAACACAGGTAACTTCAGCAGGATCAAAATTGCGCTTGTAATCAATGTTTATTCGAATTACGGGGGCGGAAGGGGGCGTGGCCAAAATCCAAAATAAACTTGATCAGCGTGCAATAATAACACATATTGTCATCAAATTTGGTAGTCCTAGCTCTTATAATAGCTGAGATCTAGATTTTCACACGGACAGACAGACGGACATGGCTATATCGACTCGGCTGTTGATCCTGAGCCAGAATATATAGACTTTATGGGGTCGGAGGTGTCTCCTTCTGCCTGTTACATACTTTTCGGTTTGAACAAAGTTATAATACCCTTCTACTCTATGAGTAGCGGGTATAAAAATATAAGAAAAAGCTGCGCTCTAACAATCGCACACAGCTGATTTAAGAGACTGTCACTTCTCCACTTGCTAACTAAGTTCATTGTGAGCCATTAAAAAAATTTTAAATAAAATTCACGACCACCAATTAATGCATATTCAAAAATTAAAGTATGAGTTCTTAATAGAAAAAAAAGAAACAGCTTAAGCGGCATGAACTGGAAATCGAACCACGGGCCTGTCGGTTCAGGAGTTCATCGCTTTTCCACTAAGCTACTGACGCTGTTATCCAACAACTGCAAAAATTAGCATTGTAAGGCATTCTTATTATTTCCTGTACAAATAAAGAATTTGCGCTGCCGGCAGCGCTGGTTACAGCTATGGAAAACGAGAAGCTGCATAACTTCTGTGTTTATTATCCGATTGTTACCAAATTTTCAGAGCCCATCTGGCTAGCTAGTAATAATATGGCATATATATATATATATATATATATATATATATATATATGTGCATGTTATCAATTTTTTTTGATTTACCGGGAGGGGAAGGGGCCGTGCCAAAATCCAAAATAAACTTGATCAGCTTGCAGTAATAACACATTTTGTCACCAAATTTGGTAGTCCTAGCGCTTGTAATATCTGAGATCTAGAGGTTCAGAGGTAATCATTTTTTTCGATTTACGGGGGCGGAAGGGGGCGTGGCCAAATTCCAAAATAAACTTGATCAGCGTGCAATAATAACACATTTTGTCACCAAATTTGTTAGTCCTAGCTCTTGTAATAGCTGAGATCTAGAGGTTCAGAGGTAATCTTTTTTTTTTCGATTTACGGGGGCGGAAGGGGGCGTGGCCAAAATCCAAAATAAACTTGATCAGCGTGCAATAATAACACATTTTATCACCAAATTTGGTAGTCCTAGCTCTTGTAATAGCTGAGATCTAGAGGTTCAGAGGTAATCATTTTTTTCCGATTTACGGGGGCGGAAGGGGGCGTGGCCAAAATCCAAAATAAACTTGATCAGCGTGCAATTATAGCACATTTTGTCACCAAATTTGGTAGTTCTAGCTCTTATAATAGCTGAGATCTAGATTTTCACACGGACAGACAGACGGACAGACAGACAGACGGACAGACGGACATGGCTATATCGACTCGGCTGTTGATTCTGAGCAAGAATATATATACTTTATGGGGTCGGAGGTGTCTCCTTCTGCCCGTTACATACATTTTCGGTTTGAACAAAGTTATAATACCCTTCTACTCTATGAATAGCGGGTAAAAAGGGATTGATCTAGGGCGATACATTATATGAAAGGAGCACGGTCAGTCGTACAGATCATGCCCCTTAGGCTCGTTACAGGATTTAGGATCGTATCCTAGGACGCAGCTCTAGCGCTGGCCTGACCTGGAACTCAAAGTACTTGGCTTAACGCGCCACGGCGTTACTCCCCAAGAGGCTCTAGTGTAGATAGGAAGGGACTGCGCTTCTGGGATCACATCCTGCTTACCGAAGTCATACCTTGACTGGTAGTCCCGGTGATCTTCCAAAAGACTGAAGAGCTCACGGAGGTTTTTTGTTTAGTACGTAGGCATAAACCCATTAGGGGTTATGAATCGTGCTTACCACCTACGGACGGTAGGTGGTATCTTTAGAAGATTTTATTTCTCCTTCTGTAGGGCGAACCAAATAAAAAAAAAAAAACCAGCAAGGGAGAACGAGATGAGCAGTAAAAAATCAAGTTTTTATCGAAGCCGAGGTTTACCAAACAGCTGGTGATTGCACGAAATCACAACGTAGTGTCGTGCAATTGTTCAAGGCGCCTCAATACGTGTTAGAGGCGCGTTGTACGAGGGAGTTATAAAAACCAACTTGCCAGACTGGCAGTACTGATCAGTTTCAAATTTTAATTTAATTCTAATTTAATTTGAATTTGAACCAGTTTTGATTGGATCTTTTTCGAGAAACGTGACGGTAAAATTTAAATATATATTTAAATTTTTTGAAAGAGGTTAGTTGTGTTAAGAAAAGGCATAAAAGTCGCGGACAGACTAATAATCATTCTTTCACCACATTGGTGCCTATGTTAAGGATTTGGTGTCCGAGTAGAGGCGGAATATCCTCCATCAGGGAAGCCTAGGGGTAATCCGTGGTCCTACGTGGGTTTCTTTCTAAACCCAGTGTACTAAGTCTGCAAAGACCTAACCGCCGACACTATAATCCAATTGATAGCATAGCGGGGTGCACTGCCCCCAAGGGAGACGACCCATTCAGGAGAAGCTCCAGAATGTCGAGGTCTCCCACTAGAGGAAGCCCAGTGCCGGTGGCTGCGAAGGAGGTGCAAACGGTCCCCCAGCCGCCGATAGCCAGTGTTCGCAGTGCTGTAGGGGTGGATATCTTGCCACCTCCCGCTCCTAATATCGTAAGCAATAGGAAATCATTGGATCTTATAAGCTTCCCGACGCAGAGGAGAGGTGCAAAATCCCCATCTGGATCGCCACTACGTTCCTCAGACCCAATTACAGAGTTACAGAACGCAGATCTACTGCGGGGTATTTTAACGAGGACGAGTGGCAAAATAAACGAGCTGCTCTCTGTCTAAAATGTGGACCCAGCGGCACGTCACTAGAGAGACCAAGGGTACAATAATCGAACTTTCTCCTCTAACCGGGCGATCGAGCTCCAGAAGGGTGCCGCCAAGGATGCATATTGCAGGTCGACTGCCACCCTGGCACATGGCACTCGCAAAAGGCTCCACCCAAAGTGCAGGTGCCTACAATACAGAGGCCCAAAGCAAGATAGAGTCTAAACGACTGCGTAAAAAGTCTGAGGCAATCATTGTGAATAAGACGGGAGAGGCTTCCAATGTGGATATCCTCGATAAAATTAAAAGTGACCCGAGCCCCAGCGAATATGGCAAACATGCTCACAATAAGGAAAACGCAAAAAGATGATCTGCTAATCCTAGTAAAAGGGGGAGCTTCTGCTAACGTTCCCAATTTTATGAGCGCAATAGAAGCGACGCCTAAGGAGATGGCCTCGGTGCGTACTGGTGCACAAAGAGTAGCGGTCTCCTGTACTGGTATGGATGAGGCTACAACAGCTACAGCTCCACAGCTGCCTGATTTTTCAATTCCAGGGCATCAAAGTAAAGCCAGAGGACGTCAGGGACATAGACTGCAACTGTATTGTTGAGCGCTAACGATGCGATTACGGTTCTAAAGCAGGGCAAGGAAACCGTGGACACAAGGCAAAGGGATGTGTTGCACCGCCTAAATGCCTAATCTGCAGCAGCGAAACGGACATAAAGCACCCCTCGGGGAGCTATGCGTGCCCGACCTACAGAAAATATTCAAAAGAAACCAAGAATAACCATAATGCTGGGTCGTCTTAACATCATCCAGCTCAATGTTAACCACTGCGCAGCTGCTCAGAGCCTCCTGGCCCATACCGCGGCGGATCTCAACGTGGGCATCATGCTCCTAAGCGAACCATATTGCTCTCCGAAAAGCGGAAACTCCTCGCTGATCATGGATGAATCAGGGAAAGCAGCTATAAAATGCTGCAGCCCTCTTCACGTCCAAGATTGGGCTCGCTGATGCGTGGTATTGCCTACGCGAGAATAAAAGGGCTACAGTCCAACATGCGTTAGCAGCTAACCCTCTGCTGACAAAGGTAATGTCGATGAGAGCTGTCCCTACGCTGCTATGCGCCGTGATAGACGCCATGGTAATGATGGATTTAATTCTACTGAACGATGGCCGTGTGCCAACATTCAACAATGATAGAGGTACCTCTTTCATCGACATTACCTTTGTCAGTTGAGGGCTAGCTGCTAACGCATGTTGGACTGTTCAAGACGTGATTACGTTAAGCAACCACGCTCTGATTTTGTTTAGCGTCACACCAACAGGCACGTCTCGGAGGCAGCCGAGATCACTCGGGCGTGCATGGGACATTAGGAAGATCGACGTTGACATGCTGAGATACCAACACAACTTTTTTTGAAGTAACTAATGGACACGCAGAGGAAATGGCGGCGGAGCTCATGACAAAGCTTGTAGCAACGTGTGATGCAACGATGATAAGAAAGAGGAATGCGAAACGTAAGCTTTTAGTCTACTGGTGGAGTGCCTCCTTACATCAACTAAGGACGGACTGCCTGAGGGCTAGGAGACGAGCGCAACGTGTCAGCGGAGCACCTCAGCACGCAGATTTACTTGCGGCCTTTAAGTCTGAGCGTGCAGAGCTCAGGATCCTATCGGCTGCTAAAGCTCGAGCCTATAAGGATCTGCTAGAATGCGTGGACGAGGACCCTTGGGGCCTTGCTTACAAGCTTGTGAGCAAAAAGCTGAGCAGAAGGGAGTACGCTCCAGATGAACCAGAAACCCTGCTCAGTATTGTGTCGGAGCTCTTCCCTACGCAGACCACTCTACGGCAGCCAGTAGAAGAAACTCCCGTCTCTATAAGTGAAGTCATCGAGGCAGCTAAACGCATCAAGCCCAACAAGTCATGGACGGAATCCCCGGACAGATCATCAAGGCTGCGGCTCTGGCCAGCCTGGCCCGAAATATTTAGAAACGTATTCCAGCAACGCCTCCTGGACGGAGTCTTTCCTAAGTGGTGGAAAACTCAGAAGCTAGTGTTTCTGCCAAAAGGGAAGGGGCGAGCACACCGTGCAGACTACTATCATACCTATGTCTGCTGGACATTTTGTGGGCAAACTTTTTGAGCGCATCACTCGCTTAGAGACGGCAACCGAGGGCCCCAATGGCCTGGAAAGCCAACAATACAGCTTCCGTAAGGCGAGAAATATCCTGGACGCACTCTCCGCGGTGGTAAAGTTAGCGAGGAATCCTCTTAGTGGCGACAGATGGCTAGGCGGCAGAAAGGAGTACTGCGCAATTGTCACCCTGGACGTGAAGAACGCCTTCAACTCAGCTAGATACTAGATACTAGATACAATACTCGGCGCAACGCACAGCATGGGTTTACCATGCCGTAGGCCGCTACTTCAGGGACCGAGTCCTGTGCTATGCACGGCAGCTGGCCCGAAATATTAGGCCCGCTGGAGCTGTGCTGCATTGTTTTGCCGACTACGTGTCAACGACGCAAAAACCATACGCAACGCGACAAACACATCGGGCACTGTATGGCTCGAGAAGGTCGGGCTAAAGGTCGCGGTGCATAACGGAGGCTGTCCTTCTTAGCAGCAGGAAAACAGTGGAGTGCATGCAGGAAGTCCTGAGTACCTGAGTACCTGGGAGTACTGATTGACCGAAGGCTTTTCTTCAAGAACCATGCAACCTATGCTAGCAGAAAGGCAGCAATCACATCGGCAGCTCTAGCAATGCTTATGCCCAACGTGAGAGGTCCCAGAATGCCAGGGAGGAAACTCCTAGTGGCGGTAGCAAAGGCAGCGCTACTCTATGCCTCGCTAATTTAGAGCAGTGCAACCAACAAACGGTCGTACATGAAAGGAGCGCGATCGGGGGTATCAGAGGCTTCAGAACGATATCCGATATCCGACGATGCAGCCCTAGCTCTGGCTGGTTTGCCGCCGATTGACCTAGAGATCAAGGCACTTGGCTTATCACCTCATGGTGTCTCTTGCCAAGAGGCTAAGGAGTGGTTGCTGGGAGAATGGCAGGCCAGATAGTAAAGGTCAAAACGTGGGAGTTGGACCTACCTACTGGTTCCTGAACTACCGGTATGGGCAGAGTAGCATAAAGTCCTTGACTTTCACCTGACGCAGTTCCTTACGGACCATGGCCGTTTCCGAGCTTTTCTGTTCCGGTTCCGGCACGCAGAGTCAGCCCTGTGCCTCTTCTGCACCGAAGCGATGGAAACAGCGGAACATTGTTCAAGGTTTACGGCAGAGAGGAACGAACTAAGAGCGCTGACTGATCCGCTCAGTCAAAAAGGCCTGTTTGCGCAGAAACATGGGAGCTGGGGCACACCATTATCATTAATATGATGACAAGGGTCCGAGCCGACGAGATGGCCAACAGAGCTGGAGGCTTAACCCATAGCGTGTCCCTGTGTGGTGAAGGGAAAAGAATACCACCACAGCATACCCGGCTTGACGTAAAATGAGACTGTGTGAAAGATGAGCGCTTCATGGCCAGTACCCAAGGAAGGCAGTGCTAATAGGCTCCACATCCTGCTCACCGAAGTCTTACCTTGACTGGCAGTACCGGTGACCGTGCGAAGGACTGACGAGCACACGGATGTTTTTGTTTCAGTACGTAGGCGTAATAACAATAGGGGCTATGAATCGTGCAGATCCACCTCCGGACAGAAGGTGGTATCTCTAGATGATTTTAATTTTCCTACCGTAAAGCGATTAAATAACAAGTAAGTTTGGCTAAAGTCAAGTGCTGACTGTATAAGACCATGGACTTTTCAAGGTTATAAAAAAAATCAGATTTAGAAAACTGTTATTGGTAAACGTGTTTTTCAAAGAAAAATAATAAACAACACATATAATTTTCAGTTAGACGCCAAGCAGTCCAAGGAGTTGGAAAAAAACACTGCTTGGAAAAAACACTGCTTGCTTGCTAGCAGTGGGCGCAGTGCAAATCTATATGACACGTTAAATAACTTTTATGTTCATTATCCGATCGGAACCAAATTTTCAGCGATCATTTAGGTGGCGGTAGTTATCATTCACACCAAAGCTGAATACTCTAGCTTTATTATTGCGCTTGCTATACGGTTTATCGACTTGTGGGGGCGGAAGTAGGCGTATCCCAAATTTTAATACAAATTTTATAGCGTATGAGTCACATAAGTGTTGTCACCAAATTTGGTGGCTCTAGCTTTTTTAGTTTCTAAGATATAGGCGCTTGCAATACGGTTTTTCACTGACACTCCACTGGGCAGGGCGGAAGTTTGAGTTGCCGACACACTCTATGGTGTAGCGCGCCATTCAACAACTCTAAGTCAAATACTTCGCCTAAAAAGAACAAGCGCACAGCATGTGACAGAGGGCAGCGTTGTGCACCCAGGAGAAACGGGAGCGATGACAACTTGAGCGGTTCCAAGGAAACAGCCGTAAAAAAGCTAACATGTAAAAGCTCTACGTGCGAGATTTTTTTATGCCCTAGCATAGCTGACGTTACAAAACACTTTTGCGACGCCAGGAAGACTGGTGCAACCAACAAAACAAAATACTAGTACCCATAATTATATCCGCTACTCATAGAGTAGAAAGGTATTATACCTTTTTTCAAAAAGAAAATATATGTGACAGGTAGAAAGAGACATCTCCGACCTCATAAAGTATATATAAATACACCAATAAAAATGGCTACATTGAGTTATAAATTAATTTATTTTAAAGCATTATCTAAGGTCTTGAATAAAAGTGCCCCCCGCCATAAGTTTTAAACAGTTATACCTATTTTTCTATTGCTTTCTTTATCTTACATTCCTATGAAATAAATAAGAAATTATATATTTTGTGTGCTTTGCAACGTCTTCTTTGTGAAGAATTAATTTTTTTTTTTTTAAGTTATACTAAATAATTAGTAATAACTTAATCAATGAGTATTCGTTAATGCTTTAAAATAAATTAATTTATAACTTAATGTAGTCATTGTTATTGGTGTATTTATTGCTGTTGTTGTTGTTGTCAGCTCACATGTGCACAAGGCCAAAATTCTGCGAAAGTGGCGTGCTTGTTTGAGTGCGACATTTTCAGGGGCAAATCGTAGGTGCAGAGCCCCAATGGAGGGAGAAAGCCCCGCCAAGCTGATGTCCTGTGTACGGGTTTCCTTATAAACCTTAATCTCATCTAAACTGACCAAGCAGCCAATCTAACTAGAAATCATACTTAATAATATTCCAGGCAGAAATTAGCCTTTAAAATCTTTTATTTATTTCCCAATCTTTCAATTAGCTACCCAACAAACTACTTCTCTAACAGACAGTCCTCGTACAGGGTATACAACTTCCGCCCCCGCAAATCGATAAACCGTATAGCAAGCGCAATAATAAAGCTAGAGTATTCAGTTTTGGTGGATCGGATAATGAACATAAAAGTTATTCAACGTTTCATATAGATTTGCACTGCGACCACTGCAAGCAAGCAAGGAGTGCTTTTCCAAGCATTTTTTTTTCCAACTGCTTGGATTACTTGGCGTCTAACTGAAAAAACATCTTTACCAATAACAGTTTTTTAAATCTGATTTTTTTCATAACCTTGAAAAATCCATGGTCTTATACAGTCAACACTTGACTATAGCCGGTTTTACTTGTTAATTAAGATAATGATTGCACATTGCGATATGATCTTTAATCGTTCGTTTTACGATCTTTGTTGCTTAGCTATAAAAATTACATTTATGGTGTTAAATTCGCGATAAAAACTGATCATTAGGAAATGTGACAATATATATGCTGCATATGCGCCAGCGTTCCGTTGCGGGAAACGTTTAATTGAATTAATTTTGTGTTGATAATCCGATCTGCTTGAAAGTTTGAATATATATTCACATAGTAAATTCAAGCAAAATGTTAAAACTTAAATACTTAAATACTCAAAAATTTGTAAATCAATTTTTAGAAGCAGCTTAAATTTGATATAAACTCCAGGAGCTTGTTATATTTGTATATCCTCATACCAAATTTGATGTCTCTAGCTTTTATAATAGCTGAAACCTGTGTGTTCACACAGACGCGTAACGGACAGAAGGACAGACGAATAGACAGATATAGGTTAATTGACTCGGCTAATGATCCTGACAGCTGGAAAAAAAAACTGCTTGGAAAAAAACACTGTTTGCTTGCTTGCAGTGGGCGCAGTGCAAGTCTATATGAAACGATGAATAACTTTTATGTTCATTATCCGATCGTACACAAATTTTCAGTGATCGGTTGGGTTGTGATAGTTTTCATACACACCAAAACTGAATACTGTAGCTTCATTATTTCGTTTGTTATACGGTTTATCGATTTACGGGCCGAAAGTAGGCGTAGCCCAAATAAAAAGTGTTGTCACCAAATTTGGTGGCTTTAGCTTTTTTAGTTTCTTAGATATAGGCGTTCATACAGACGGACAGACGGACAGACAGACATGGCTTAAGATACCATTCGCCCAGTTTTGAAGAAAATTATTACACTTTTATTTCCATCAAAAAACACTGCACAAGCTCATCTGCCAACTATTGTTTAAATTAGATCGGCTGAAATGAAGCATCGGGACGATGTCTCTAATTTTATAATAGCTGAGATCTAGACGTTCAAACGGACATACAGACGGATATGCCTCAATCGACTCGGCTGATGATCCTGAGTCAGAATATACATACTTTGTGGGGTCTGCCACGCTTCCTTTTGCATTTCATTCCTTCCATTTGCACAACTTAGTATATCATTTTTGACCATTTTCAATGGTCGAATGGTATAATAAATAAGGAAAGCTACAGTCGAGCGCGCCCGACCATTCGACCAACTTCGTTGTTGCACTAACTAGTACTTACTCGTTCTCACACACACATACAGACACACACATAAAGGCTAAAACGATGCATGTCGACAAGCTGCATGAAAATCGTTTTCTTTAATAACTTCTGTGTTTATTGTCCGATCGGATTGTTATTTGAGGATCGGGTGCATATTAAAAGCAGAAAGCTGTAGTCTTAATACTTTCCGTAACATCAAAAAATTATCGATTTTCGTGGGCGAATTTGAAATAAATTTCATATGCGTATGATTTAGAGGAACTATCATGCCAAGTTTGGTGTCTGTAACTGTAATACTTTCCTTAATATTCGTAAATTATCGATTTGCCTGGACGGTGGGCGTGGCACCACAAATTTAAAATAAGATTGATTTGCGTATGGTATACAGAAACCTCATTTCCATTTTGGTGTCTCTAGCTTATGTAATAGCTAATATCTCGACGTTCATACAGACAGACAGACAGACGGCCATGGCTCAATCGACTCGGCTCGGATGTGCGATTGGTGTTTGGCTGTTTACCTAAATCCCACTTCGATACGAGAGCGAAGTGCTGTACGATGGCAGCACGAGTTGTTGTTTGCTCGTTAAAGAAGTAAGTTGTGCGTTCTGCCTGGATTGCTACGAGTGCGACAAAAATACGATGATAAAGACGACGGTAAATACGTAACCGTGAGACGACGACGACTATTAATTGCCATACTTTATATTATTTGTTTTAAAATACAAATAAAGTTAATACTGTAAGACCCCATCGCTAAGTCCTATCGATAAATACTGTTTATACCCGCTACTCATAGAGTAGAAGGGTATTATAACTTTGTTCAAACCGAAAATGTATGTAACAGGCAAAAGGAGACATCTCCGACCCCATAAAGTATATGTATTCTGGCTCAGGATCAACAGCCGAGTCGATATAGCCCAAGGTTCGATTCCGCATGCATGCGTGTCATGGTGGGGGAGATCGAACTTTTCTTGTTTTTTGCAAAGAAAAGTTTTTGCCTCCCTTTTTGAGCTACCTTCATGAAAACTTTGCTTGCAGCATTGTGCCGAATAGTGTATGCGTGTACGGTGGTGAAATGGATTAAGTTGTGGACTGCATAACGAACAGAACTATTATGCATTTACGGGTTCGAGTCCCACCCGCATCAAAAATTAAATGTGAGCAAAAATTATTTTTTTCATTTTAGATTTTGACTTTGGATAAATATTGTAAGTCCATGGCCTTTTACAGTCAAAATATGATTGTAGCCGTTCTTTATTGTTCCGCAAATAATTTTGATGTACGAGCAGCTGGGTAGCGGGTATATTACAGTCGAGCACACTCGAATGTAGATTTCTTACTTGTTTTATTTTAGATTTTGACTTTGTATAAATATTGTAAGTCCATGGCCTTTTACTGTCAAAATATGATTGTAGCCGTTCGTTTTTGCTCCGCAAATAATTATGATGTACGAACAGCTGGGTAGCGGGTATATTACAGTCGAGCTCACTCGACCCTCGAGGTGCTGCAAGGATGTGGCATGACGGTTCACGTACGTTACATATCCGTTGGACAGATTTCGCGAATGATCTTCTCAGTGAATTTCGCAACCTCTTTTTCCATTGATAACTGCTTTATGCATCGAGGTAACGTCACCGACGATTCTGTTCCGAAAAGCGGGGATCAGAAAACTAACACGGATGATGAAACGAAGACGTGTACAATGACCAAATCGACAATCAAATCTTACAACTGCCAGGAGTTGGGACATATATCGATTAAGTGCCCAATGCCACAAAAACCCCAGAGATGTACGACATGTAACAAAGTTCATCCGAACAACGAAAACTGCAGTAAGCCGGAAGCGTCCACGTCAATTTGGTGCAGTAAACTACGACGATTGTTTCCAAAAAACTATCGTAATACAAGACGAGTCATATAATGCCGTTCTGGACACGGGTAGTCAATGCAGTCTAGTTTGCAAATCAGTTGCAGATCGGATAGACGCTAGGCGTCGCTTTGGTACAATGACCATAAAAGGATATCGCACTCTATACAAAGCTATACCTCTTGTTTTGGCGATCGACGGAATATTTTTTACAGCACAAATATATATTTAGCAGACGACGAGCTTGTGCAACATGAGTTCTTATTGGGTTAAGATGTTATCGTTCAACCAATCATCATCTTCAAAGTGGACAACGGACAAACAAAGTTCGATAGGAAAAACGCAGTTCAACGTCGATTGCTCTCTGACGACACATTACTAAAGCTTTTGTCTAATTTCAGTTGCGATAATGAGAATGCAGAAGTTGCTAAATTCTTATTCACACGTATTCGCTGCCGGACTTGATGGCATCGAAAAAACCGACATCGTTGAAGTTTCAATCGAAATTGAAGGGAACCAAGTAAGCAAGCAATCACCATACCGCGTAGCCGAGCTTAAACGTGACACGATAAACCAAATGGTTGACGAATTGCTACGTCATGATATTATACAAAAGTCGACATCGGATTATGCAAGTCCTGTGGTCCTGATTAAAAAGCAAAACGGAAGCGATCGACTCTGTATAGACTATCGCTGATTGACAAGCTAACGAAAAAGGAAAACTTTCCTGTACGAAAGAACGACTTCAAGAGGCAATGAGATTTCGATATTTTAGCTCGCTGGATCTAAACAGTGAATATTAACAAATTGCCATCGCTCCACAAAGCAGAAGATTCACCGCATTCATCACACAGGACGGTCTCTACGAATTTAAAAGAATGCCGTTCGGACTTAAAAACGCCCCAGCAGCATTTAACAGACTTATGGCTGAAATACAAAAGAAGGTGCAAAAAGGCGATATGTTGCACTACATGGACGACATCCTCATTTGCAGCAACTCTTTCGATAAAATGACTGCCAAATTGTCACGGGTCTTAAGCGCATTAAGTGAATATGCCTTAACCTTAATCATCGATAAATGCAAACTATACAAAATATACCATACACTTTCTTGGACATCGGTTACACGTTGATGGTACTAGCCCAGAATAAGAAAAAACGAATGCCATTGTCAAATTCCCGCAGCTAGAGAATATCATCAATGTACGCAAATTTTTAGGCATTAGCGGCTATTTTGGAAAATTTGTCCCTGGCTGTTCACTTATCGCCGAACCGTTACGAAAATTACTCCGCAAAAACATCAACTTCAAATGGGAGCAGCAGCAAAAAGACGCAATCGACGAATTGAAACAGAAACTCAGTTGTAAGCCGATTCTCGTAAGCTATCGGGTAGACGCTGAACACGAACTTCATATGGATGCAAGCTCGAGCGGTCTTGCTAGCATTTTACTACAGTTTTAAAACGATAAATTGCTACCGATCGCATATTTCGGCCGATCTACGACGGATCTCGAAAGGAAAATGCACAGCTACGAATTAGAAGGTCACGCCGTTGTAACGCGAACTCATTCCAAGGATAGCCCGTTGGTGGCTACGCATTCAGGACTTCGATATCGAAATTATGCATCGTCCAGGAACTCGAATGGAACATGTGAATGCGCTTAGTCAAACGCCATGTGAACCTCCACACGAAATAGACACCGCCGACTTGAAAATCTCCAAGACTATAATTGATGAAGGAGATTGGTAGTTCAGCATTCAACTTCAAGATGATAAAATACGCAGCATTGTGGAAAAGTTGCAAGTCGAAAGCAAGACAGAAAATGAAGACTTTGTAATTGAAAATGCACGTTTATATCGCAAAGGCAACGATAAACTTTTATGGGCCAGACACATGGGCACGGACAAGACGATTAGACGCATTACTAATTTATTTTGGTTTCCTCACATGCGTAAATACCTAAACGGATATATTAATACCTGCGTAAGCTGCGCATTCAATAAGCAACCTGAAAGTAGACGCGAAGAAGAGTATCATTACGACGACATTCAGCCAGTCCCGTTTGGAACGATTCATCTGAATCATTTGGGCCCATTTCCCCGTAGCAGCAAACGCAATGAACACATATTTCTTATCGTCGATGCCTATACGAAATTTACTATTGTTCAAGCAGTTAAAAGCACTGCAACAAAACACGTTATCGACACACTACTAGATTTAACCAATTATGTAGGTATGCCGAGACGCATAATATCCGATCGAGGAACTGGCTTTACATCAAAGGACTTCAGCAAATTCTGCCGAGAGAATAATATAAAGCACGTTCTAACAGCCGTCAGAACACCACGAGCGAATCGCATCATATTATCGTTGTTATTACCAACTATTGACAACGACAAGCGTTGGTATGATAAGCTGCGTTCTATCCAATGGAGTATCAACACAATGCAGAACAAAACGACGGGATGTACTCTCAACCATCTTCTATATGAATTCGAACCGCGTGATATCCTGCAGAACAAGCTTATCCATACATTACAAGACGACATCACTACTGTAATAAACGATGGGAAATTGCATCAACTACGTACGTTCTACGACAAAAAGGATATTCCAGATGACGACCCCAGCGAGGACGCTTATATGAATCAGGAAGGGCCGACTGTAAGACCCTATCGCTAAGTCCTATCGATGATTACTGGTATTATTATTTGGTATTATTAATTTATAAGAAAATATGTATGTACACACTGAAGAGCGGATTCGATCGGACCCGACGCGCGACGCTTTTCGACGGCCACGCGGGCCAACGTTTAATATTTAAGGAAGAAAGCGTCTTTCTATTATTATTTAAATTATAACAATATATACAATATATAAAGATACACCATCATTAATCGACTTAAAGTACGGCTTTACAAAGCAAACCCAACGTCTTACAATACTATTATAATAAAACCCCACATTTGAGCGCTCGTCTGGGCTAAAGCAAATGTGAACGGGATTGGGCAAATGTGAACGGGAAGATACCATTCGACCAACTTCGTAATTGCACTACCTAATACTAACTCGCTCTCACACCCACATACATACACACACACAAAGGCTAAAACGATGCATGAATTTTGCGAATGGGTGCATATTATTAGCATCTTTACGTGTTCTAAAGCAGAAATCTGTAACCAAATTTAAAATAATCTTTATCTGCGCATGAGTTACAGGAATCATCATGCCAAATTTGGTGTCGGTAACTGTAATACTTTCCATAATAAATTAAAATTCTAGGCGTGGCACCTCAAATTTGAAATAAACATCATCTGCGCATGATTTACAGGAACTATCATGCCAAATTTGGTGTCTGTAACTGTAATCCTTTCCTTAATATTCGTAAATGATCGTTTTGCGTGGGCGGTGGGCGTGGCACCTCAAATTTAAAATAAACTTCATCTGCGTACAGTATACAGGAACCATCATGTCAAATATGGTGTCTCTAGCTGTTGTAATAGCTGAGATCTCAACGTTCATACAGACAGACGGACAGACAGACATGACTCAATCGATTTGGCTGTTAATCCTGAGCCAGAATATATACACTTTATGTGGTCTGCCATATCTCCTTCTGCCTGTTACATACTTTTGCACAAACTTAGTATACCATTTTTGACCATTTTGAATGTAGGAGACAGAAGAAATCGTCAAAGATTACGGGAATTTATTGGTTTCGATTTTGTCGGAAACGACCAGAAATATGGTGAAAAGAGGGAATACGTAGTTAATAATTTGACGCAGGCTGACCTTGTTTCAATATGCTAGGCATAAGGTCCAGACACTTAGACTTGCAAGTACCCAATTTTCGCAATTTGAATATGAACAGTTTACTAACGTTAACCGAAGTCGACGAAGACAAAACAGACGAAACGGACACACTCACACTTTTATTTCCATCAAAAACTCAGCACAAGTCAATATGCCACCTTTTGTTTAAATTAGATCTATCTTTGAATAGCGCCATCTATGCTGAAACAAAGCATCGGGACGATGACGTCACGATATATTGCAAAGGCGCAACTGCGGAAAACGTTACCACGGATAACGTCTTTTTTGTCCGATCGGATTGTAATTTGGGGAATAGATTTATATTGAAATTATCTATGTCCATACCAAAGCAGAAAGCTGTAACTTTAATACTTCTCCTGATTATCGTAAATTATCGATTTGCGGTGGGAGTGGCATCGGAAATTGAAAATAAACTTGATCTACCTATGGTATATAGGTACCTTCATGTGAAATTTGGTATCTCTACCGTTTATAATAGCTGAGATCTCGAAGTTCAAACGGACAGACAGACGGACATGGCTCAATCAACTGAGCAAGAATATATATATTTTGTGGGGTCTGCAACGCCTCCTTCTGCCTGTTAGATACATTTGCACAAACTTAGTATAACAATTTTGACCATTTTTAATGGTCGAATGGTATAACAACAAATGTAGAAATGCGTATTGTGCTAAATGATGAAACGCCTATTTTTCCACGTCCACGCAGACAGGCATTTACGGAAACGCGTATTGTTGATGAACAGATTGAAGTATGGCTTGAGAATGACACAATTAAAGAGTCAACATCCAAGTTTACAAGTCCTATAGTATTCTTAAAAAGCGTGACGGTTCTGTTGTGTGTAGATTATCGCAGAATTAACAAGGTAATTGTAAAGGACCCTTCCCCTGCTGAATCGAGCAGAAAATATACAATTTTTGTGACACACCGAGGCTAGTATCAGTTTTTAAAAGCACCCTTCGGATTTTCCGATTCCGTAAATCGAAACAAATTGATTACAAGCGCAATTTTGATGCCATATTGTTCATTTTCGGTTTAAATAATAACTATAGCTAGCCAGATGATCTCTGAATTTGGTAAAAATCGGATAAAAAACACAGAAGTTATTTAGCTTAACGTTTCGATAGCTGTAAGCAGCGCTGCTGGTACGGTGGTGAAATGGGTTAAATTGTGGACGGCAAAACGAACAGTTTTTCTGACCTTGTATATCTTCCCAAGACCTTTACGAACATTTCAAAACCAAGATTATATAAGTCCTTTCAGCGGGTCTCGAGTTTTTGTCAGAATAACGGTGACCACTCCATTTTTATACCCGCTACTCACTAGCTGAGTCGATTGAACCATGTCCGTCTGTCCGTTTGAAAGTCTAGATCTCAGCTATTACAAAAGCTAGAGACACAATATTTCACATGAAGGTTCCTGTATACCATAGGTAGATCGAGTTTATTTTCAATTTTTGATGACACGCCCACCACCCACGCAAATCACTTATTTACGATATTAGGAGAAGTATTGAAGTTACAGCTTTCTTTGGTATGAACATAATTAATTGCAATATAAATCTATTCCCCAAATTACAATCCAATCGGACGATAAACACAGAAGTTATTCATGTTTCCGTTTTCCGTGCTTCCAATGCTTGCGCCCGTGCTGCTCGTCGTGACGTCATTGTTATGATGCTTCGTTTCCGCCGTGCCGTTTTCACATATAGATGGTGCTATTCAAAGATAGATCTACTTTAAACAATAGGGGGCGGATGAACTTGGGCAGAGCATGTATGATAACTCATGATAATTTGTTTCGAAACTGTGCAAATGGTATCTTACTGTTGGGTGCGCTCGACTGTTGCTTACTTTACTTGTTTGGTTTTGGTTTGGTATATTTTTGGGAGTATAGCTTCATTCAAGTAGTTTCAGAGAAATCCTAAATCCCATCCCGCCCCGAACGAGCTTAGGGAACAGGAGGATTCCGGTTTCTGTATATATTCAACTTGTGAACCTCCCATTCACGAACTAGCCAAGCAATTATATTACATTCTGCCTGGGCAAACAATGCAATCATCTAATTATGATTGTCACGGCTCAAATTTATGACGTGCGGCCCAATATGCGAAGGGGGAAGAGGCCTCTTAACTGTTTGCCGATAATAACGTCAGCAGGTATGTGTGTGTGTACATTCGTTGCAGATTGTTGTAAGATTAAACACCCCCCGCTCTTACCAGTTCGAAAATTAGCTCCTTCTCGTCCAGCTGCTTTAGTACGATGCGTGACAAACGCAAACTGATTGCAAGCAGAGAAGGAGCCGCC
Organism: Zaprionus ghesquierei; assembly: GCA_018904095.1. Lineage (NCBI taxonomy): Eukaryota > Metazoa > Arthropoda > Insecta > Diptera > Drosophilidae > Zaprionus > Zaprionus ghesquierei. Next base: position 340,261 of record JAEIGP010000002.1, on the reverse strand, counting down.
GGCATTCTTCATGTTGCTGCAGCTGCCATTGAAGGAACTATGGTCCAGCTGTGTTCCAATGTTCAAAAATGTGGGTCGGCAATCGATGATATTCACAATGGGTTTCAACAGGCCGCCGCGCTGGAACACATGTGCAGAGATTTTGCTGAAAGGGAAAAACAGCCTCATTAATTTACAGTGGTACAGAATAGTATGTGTCAACTTACCGCACTGGCGTGGTGGCACCGCGCGAACTACATGGCTGACCGTTGGGATTTACGAACATTTCAAAACCAAGATTATATAAGTCCTTTCAGCGGGTCTCGAGTTTTTGTCAGAATAACGGTGACCACTCCATTTTTATACCCGCTACTCACTAGCTGAGTCGATTGAACCATGTCCGTCTGTCCGTTTGAAAGTCTAGATCTCAGCTATTACAAAAGCTAGAGACACAATATTTCACATGAAGGTTCCTGTATACCATAGGTAGATCGAGTTTATTTTCAATTTTTGATGACACGCCCACCGCCCACGCAAATCACTTATTTACGATATTAGGAGAAGTATTGAAGTTACAGCTTTCTTTGGTATGAACATAATTAATTGCAATATAAATCTATTCCCCAAATTACAATCCAATCGGACGATAAACACAGAAGTTATTCATGTTTCCGTTTTCCGTGCTTCCAATGCTTGCGCCCGTGCTGCTCGTCGTGACGTCATTGTTATGATGCTTCGTTTCCGCCGTGCCGTTTTCACATGTAGATGGTGCTATTCAAAGATAGATCTACTTTAAACAATAGGGGGCGGATGAACTTGGGCAGAGCATGTATGATAACTCATGATAATTTGTTTCGAAACTGTGCAAATGGTATCTTACTGTCGGGTGCGCTCGACTGTTGCTTACTTTACTTGTTTGGTTTTGGTTTGGTATATTTTTGGGAGTATAGCTTCATTCAAGTAGTTTCAGAGAAATCCTAAATCCCACCCCGCCCCGAACGAGCTTAGGGAACAGGAGGATTCCGGTTTCTGTATATATTCAACTTGTGAACCTCCCATTCACGAACTAGACAAGCAATTATATTACATTCTGCCTGGGCAAACAATGCAATCATCTAATTATGATTGTCACGGCTCAAATTTATGACGTGCGGCCCAATATGCGAAGGGGGAAGAGGCCTCTTAACTGTTTGCCGATAATAACGTCAGCAGGTATGTGTGTGTGTACATTCGTTGCAGATTGTTGTAAGATTAAACACCCCCCGCTCTTACCAGTTCGAAAATTAGCTCCTTCTCGTCCAGCTGCTTTAGTACGATGCGTGACAAACGCAAACTGATTGCAAGCAGAGAAGGAGCCGCCGGCATTCTTCATGTTGCTGCAGCTGCCATTGAAGGAACTATGGTCCAGCTGTGTTCCAATGTTCAAAAATGTGGGTCGGCAATCGATGATATTCACAATGGGCTTCAACAGGCCGCCGCGCTGGAACACATGTGCAGAGATTTTGCTGAAAGGGAAAAACAGCCTCATTAATTTACAGTGGTACAGAATAGTATGTGTCAACTTACCGCACTGGCGTGGTGGCACCGCGCGAACTACATGGCTGACCGTTGGGATGCGTGGGCGGGCTGCTGCTGATGACATCGTTGGCCGCTGTGGTGGCATGCGACACCAGCCAAGCGTCCACGGTTTGACGCGTTGCCTTTCTGCAAATCAAGTTTAAATATATTAAAATGCTATTAATAATAACAAACCACAGCAACAGCAACAACAAACCGAAACGACAACAACAAAAAATGCAGCACGAGTCGCTATCGTCTGTTGGCCATGAAAATAAAGCTCAATTTATATTTTTATACCCGCTACTCATAGAGTAGAAGGGTATTATAACTTTGTTCAAAACGAAAATGTATGTAACAGGCAGAAGGAGACACCTCCGACCCCATAAAGTATATATATTCTGGCTCAGGATCAACAGCTGAGTCGATATAGCCATGTCCGTCTGTCCGTCTGTCTGTCTGTCCGTCTGTCTGTCTGTCCGTGTGTAAATATAGATCTCAGCTATTATAAGAGCTAGAACTACCAAATTTGGTGACAGTATGTGTTATTATTGCACGCTGATCAAGTTTATTTTGGATTTTGGCCACGCCCCCTTCCCCCCCTGTAAGTCGAAAAAAATTGTATTGTTCATTTTCGGTTTACATGATAACTATAGCTAGACAGATGATCTCTGAAAATTTGGTAACAATCGGATAATAAACACAGAAGTTATTCAGTTTAACGTTTTTCGTAGCTGTAAGCAGCGCTGCCGGCAGCGCAAATCCTTTATTTGTACAGGAAATAATAAGAATGCCTTACAATGCAAATTTTTACAGTTGTTGGATAACAGCGTCAGTAGCTTAGTGGAAAAGCGATGAACTCCTGAACCGACAGGCCCTTGATTCGATTCCCAGTTCATGCCGCTTAAGCTTTTTCTTTTTATGCCCGCTACTCATAGAGTAGAAGGGTATTTTAACTTTGTTCAAACCGAAAATGTATGTAACAGGCCCCATAAAGTATATATATTCTGGCTCAGGATCAACAGCCGAGTCGATATAGCCATGTCCGTCTGTCTGTCCGTGTGAAAATCTAGATCTCAGCTATTATAAGAGCTAGAACTATCAAATTTTGTGACAGTATGTGTTATTATTGCACGCTGATCAAGTTTATTTTGGATTTTGGCCACGACCCCCTCCGTCCCCGTTAATCGAAAAAACATTGATTACAAGCGCAATTTCGATGCCATATTGTTTATTTTCGGTTTATATGATAACTATAGCTATACAGATGATCTCTGAAAATTTGGTAACAATCGGATAATAAACACAGAAGTTATTTAGCTTAACGTTTTCCAAAGTTGTAAGCAGCGCTGCCGGCAGCGCTGCTTTCAGCATTGTGTCGAATCGTGTGTGCGTGTACGGTGGTGAAATGGGTTAAGTTGTTGACTGCAAAACGAACAGTACTATTATGCATTTACGGGTTCGAGTCCCACTCGCATCAATAATTAAATGTGTGCAAAAATGTTTTTTTTTTTTTATTTTAGATTTTGACTTTGCATAAATATTGTAAGTCCATAGTCTTTTACGGTCAAAAAATTATTGTAGCCTTTTTTTTTGTTCCGCAAATAAATGATGTACGAGCAGCTGGGTAGCGGGTATATTACAGTCTAGAAACTCGACTTTAGTTTTCTTACTTGTTTTATTATACCTTTCAACCATTGAAAATGGTAAAAAATGGTATACTAAGTTTGTGCAAAAGTATGTGACAGACAGAAGGAGACATGCTGACCCCATAAAGTATATATATATAAAGTACATATATTGAGCCATGTCTGTCTGTCCGTCTTTCCGCCTATCTGTATGAACGTCGAGATCTCAGCTATTACAAAAGCTAGGGACACCATATTTAACATGATGGTTCCTGTATACCATATGCAGATCAATTTTTTTTTAAATTTGGAGTGTCACGCCCACCGCCCACGTAAATCGATATTTTACGAATATTAAGGAATGTATTGCAGTTACAGTACCTTCGGCATGAAATTTTAGGTGTCGCGCCTACCGCCCACGCAAATCGATCATTTTTCAATATTATGGAAAGTATTACAGTTACATACACCAAATTTGACATGATGATTCCTGTAAATAATGCGCAGATAATGATAATTTCAAATTTGAGGTGCCACGCCCACCGCCCACGCAATCGATAAATCACGAATATTTAGGAGAGTATTTAGAATACAGATATCTGCTTTAGAACACAAGATGCTGATAATATGCCAAATCCCAAAATTACAATCCTTTTGGGCAATAAATACAGAAGTTATTAAGGAAAACGTTTTTCATAGTTCCGATGCCCGTGTCATTACAGCATATCGTCTGCATCGTTCTAGCCTTTATGTGTGTGTCTGTATGTGTGTGTGAGAGAGAGTTAGTATTAGTTAGTGAAACTACGAAGTTGGTCAAATGGTATCTTACGGTTAGGCGCGCTCGACTTTAGCTTTCCTTACTTGTTTTAGATTTTGACTTTGCATAAATATTGTAAGTCCATGGCCTTTTACAGTCAAAATATGATTGTAGCCGTTCTTTATTGTTCCGCAAATAATTTTGATGTACGAGCAGCTAGGTAGCGGGTATATTACAGTCGAGCACACTCGACTGTAGCTTTTTTACTTATTTTTATTTTTTTTTATTTTAATTTGGTCGTGATCGGCATACTTTTGATATTGTAGGGATATGATATATATCCCCCCTTTATTAAAACGCAAACGCACAACTCAGTTTCTCGCTTTAATTTATTCGCTCTTGATGTCAGTTGCGTCAGCCTTTCACTGACTCTAACTCCGTTTGCGATCTGCCTCTTCGCATGTTGGTAGAGAGCCGCTGTTGCGAAACAGACAGATTAGATCCTGAGAATTGTCGACATCAGAAATCTGTCGATTTTTAGTGAAATTTTTGACTTTCTGAAATCTGAAATCACGCACACAACCAAGAAAAGTTGATCTTCCTTCTGGGCCGTATCCAACGAGTCGTGGAACTATTTACAAATATGAAGCTGAAAAGCTTGACTTCACCTTCAGATACTACTGGCCTTGTGGCTCAGCAGTAATATCAAATTAATTTGTACATAGCTTCTTTTGCGTACATTTTATGAAAACATCATAATGCTTTTTCTTCAGGTGTGAAGACAATTTTCCAAGAGTTTCCACTTGTTGAGTTTGCACTGTGCAGTCCAGTTTTTTATTTCAGTATAATTGGATTTTATCTTAGTTTTAACATGTGAATTTCTACTCTTTATAGCTTTGGAAATCAGAGTGACCGAAGCGAAAAAATAAAAAAAAAACAAAGCGATATTGCGATATTTAAGTAAAAACTATATCACGATATAAATATATAATTTTAAGAAAAGATATCGATATATTGATATTTTGATATATTATCAACAACCCTAGCACTAACTCGTTGTGTTTACTAAATTTACCTAAAAATGTTTTTCAAAATTTATATTTGTTATCATTAGCTGTTCGAGATACGCGTTTTGTTTTTCAAAGTCTAATTTGCGGTACTCAACTTTTTAATTCTACTGAATTTTTTTAAAGAAGACTATTTTACAACAGGATGATTAACGTCTCTTTGCCTACTATTACAAATGCGAGATAGAAAATGGCTGTTTTTAGGGGTTTCCCGGATATTATTCGACTTTTTCTGACCTTGTATATCTTCCCTAGACCTCTACGAACATTTCAAAACCAAGATTATATAAGTCCTTTCAGCGGGTCTCGAGTTTTTGTCAGAATAACGGTGACCACTCCATTTTTATACCCGCTACTCACTAGCTGAGTCGATTGAACCATGTCCGTCTGTCCGTTTGAAAGTCTAGATCTCAGCTATTACAAAAGCTAGAGACACAATATTTCACATGAAGGTTCCTGTATACAATAGATAGATCGAGTTTATTTTCCATTTTTGATGACACGCCCACCGCCCACGCAAATCACTTATTTACGATATTAGGAGAAGTATTGAAGTTACAGCTTTCTTTGGTATGAACATAATTAATTGCAATATAAATCTATTCCCCAAATTACAATCCAATCGGACGATAAACACAGAAGTTATTCATGTTTCCGTTTTCCGTGCTTCCAATGCTTGCGCCCGTGCTGCTCGTCGTGACGTCATTGTTATGATGCTTCGTTTCCGCCGTGCCGTTTTCACATGTAGATGGTGCTATTCAAAGATAGATCTACTTTAAACAATAGGGGGCGGATGAACTTGGGCAGACCATGTATGATAACTCATGATAATTTGTTTCGAAACTGTGCAAATGGTATCTTACTGTCGGGTGCGCTCGACTGTTGCTTACTTTACTTGTTTGGTTTTGGTTTGGTATATTTTTGGGAGTATAGCTTCATTCAAGTAGTTTCAGAGAAATCCTAAATCCCACCCCGCCCCGAACGAGCTTAGGGAACAGGAGGATTCCGGTTTCTGTATATATTCAACTTGTGAACCTCCCATTCACGAACTAGACAAGCAATTATATTACATTCTGCCTGGGCAAACAATGCAATCATCTAATTATGATTGTCACGGCTCAAATTCATGACGTGCGGCCCAATATGCGAAGGGGGAAGAGGCCTCTTAACTGTTTGCCGATAATAACGTCAGCAGGTATGTGTGTGTGTACATTCGTTGCAGATTGTTGTAAGATTAAACACCCCCCGCTCTTACCAGATCGAAAATTAGCTCCTTCTCGTCCAGCTGCTTTAGTACGATGCGTGACAAACGCAAACTGATTGCAAGCAGAGAAGGAGCCGCCGGCATTCTTCATGTTGCTGCAGCTGCCATTGAAGGAACTATGGTCCAGCTGTGTTCCAATGTTCAAAAATGTGGGTCGGCAATCGATGATATTCACAATGGGCTTCAACAGGCCGCCGCGCTGGAACACATGTGCAGAGATTTTGCTGAAAGGGAAAAACAGCCTCATTAATTTACAGTGGTACAGAATAGTATGTGTCAACTTACCGCACAAACCGAAACGACAACAACAAAAAATGCAGCACGAGTCGCTATCGTCTGTTGGCCATGAAAATAAAGCTCAATTTATATTTTTATACCCGCTAGTCATAGAGTAGAAGGGTATTATAACTTTGTTCAAACCGAAAATGTATGTAACAGGCAGAAGGAGACACCTCCGACCCCATAAAGTATATATATTCTGGCTCAGTATCAACAGCTGAGTCGATATAGCCATGTCCGTCTGTCTGTCTGTCCGTCTGTCTGTCCGTGTGTAAATCTAGATCTCAGCTATTATAAGAGCTAGAACTACCAAATTTGGTGACAGTATGTGTTATTATTGCACGCTGATCAAGTTTATTTTGGATTTTGGCCACGCCCCCTTCCGCCCCTGTAAATCGAAAAAAATTGTATTGTTCATTTTCGGTTTACATGATAACTATAGCTAGACAGATGATCTCTGAAAATTTGGTAACAATCGGATAATAAACACAGAAGTTATTCAGCTTAACGTTTTCCGTAGCTGTAAGCAGCGCTGCCGGCAGCGCAAATCCTTTATTTGTACAGGAAATAATAAGAATGCCTTACAATGCAAATTTTTGCAGTTGTTGGATAACAGCGTCAGTAGCTTAGTGGAAAAGCGATGAACTCCTGAACCGACAGGCCCTTGATTCGATTCCCAGTTCATGCCGCTTAAGCTTTTTCTTTTTATACCCGCTACTCATAGAGTAGAAGGGTATTTTAACTTTGTTCAAACCGAAAATGTATGTAACAGGCAGAAGGAGACACCTCCGACCCCATAAAGTATATATATTCTGGCTCAGGATCAACAGCCGAGTCGATATAGCCATGTCCGTCTGTCTGTCTGTCCGTCTGTCTGTCCGTCTGTCTGTCCGTGTGAAAATCTAGATCACATCTATTATAAGAGCTAGAACTACCAAATTTGGTGACAGTATGTGTTGTTATTGCACACTGATCAACATTATTTTTGGTTTTGGCCATGCCCCCTTCCGCCTTTGTAAATCGAAAAAAATTACAAGCGCAATTTTGATGCCTTATTGTTCATATTCGGTTTACATGATAACTATAGCTAGACAGATGATCTCTGGGTTAAGTTGTGGACTGCAAAACGAACAGAACTATTATGCATTTACGGGTTCGAGTCCCACCCGCATCAAAAATTAAATGTGTGCAAAAATATTTATTTTTTTTATTTTAGATTTTGACTTTGCATAAATATTGTAAGTCCATAGCCTTTTACGGTCAAAATATGATTGTAGCCGTTTTTTTTTTGTTCCGCAATAATGATGTACGAGCAGCTTGGTAGCGGGTATATTACAGTCGAGCACACTCGACTGTAGCTTTCTTACTTGTTTTTTATTTTAGATTTTGACTTTGCATAAATATTGTAAGTCCATAGCTTTTTACGGTCAAAATATGATTGTAGCCGTTTTTTGTTCCGCAAATAAATGATGTACGAGCAGCTGGGTAGCGGGTATATTACAGTCGAGCACATTCGACTGTAGCTTTCTTACTTGTTTTTTTTTATTTTATATTTTGACTTTGTATAAATATTGTAAATCCATGGCCTTTTACGGTCAAAATATGATTTTAGCCGTTCTTTATTGTTCCGCAAATAATTTTGATGTACGAGCAGCACACTCGAATGTAGCTTTCTTACTTGTTATATATATATATATATTGTAGATATGTGTACATAGTTAGATATATGTTTGTGCGTATATGTATAATACATTGCCTATCCTATATTAACAATAACATTTGTTTACAATTCTCTGCGATTACTGAACAAACCAACCATTCATTTATCACTTCACCTGCTTACATACATATTCTACATGAAAGCTCGCGCGAGCACGATCAGCACTGGTTCTATGATCGGCTTAACTACACTATCCTGCACAAATTTCAGAAAAATAAATAAATATTCCTGTTTTTGGTGAATGGATACTGTTAGACTTGATAGTAGATTCGCATTATTAATTAATATTATTAGCCTTCTGTTGCCAATTGTGTGTGTATAATAAAGAATGCCATCTACTGAACAAATTTGGTATGACTTAGGAAATCAAGTTTAAGATATTTGCTGAATCCTTGAATGCCTTAATAATTCCTAAAGACATGATATAGTGAATAGATAAACAATTCTGTTTTGGAATACTCTCTGACTTTCTCGCGGTAAGTATCATGGTTGGTTGCGGAGTATCATGGTTGTGTAGGGTACAGACTGCGAGCGTCGAACTTCACCTCAGACGCCACTCTACACTAGATGTCTAAATGTAAAAGCCTCCGTATGTTTATACCATTCGACCATTGAAAATGATCAAATTTGGTATACTTAGTTTGTGCAAATGTATGTAACAGGCAGAAGGAGACGTGGCAGACCTCACAAATTATATATATTCTGACTCAGAATCACTAGCTGAGTCGATAGAGCCATGTCCGTCTGTCCGTTTGAAAGTCTAGATCTCAGCTATTACAAAAGCTAGAGACACAATATTTCACATGAAGGTTCCTGTATACCATAGGTAGATCGAGTTTATTTTCAATTTTTGATGACACGCCCACCGCCCACGCAAATCACTTATTTACGATATTAGGAGAAGTATTGAAGTTACAGCTTTCTTTGGTATGAACATAAATAATTGTAATATAAATCTATTCCCCAAATTACAATCCAATCGGACGATAAACACAGAAGTTATTCATGTTTCCGTTTTCCGTGCTTCCAATGCTTGCGCCCGTGCTGCTCGTCGTGACGTCATTGTTATGATGCTTCGTTTCCCCCGTGCCGTTTTCACATGTAGATGGTGCTATTCAAAGATAGATCTACTTTAAACAATAGGGGGCGGATGAACTTGGGCAGAGTATCTATGATAACTCATGATAATTTGTTTCGAAACTGGGCGAATGGTATCTTACTGTCGGGTGCGCTCGACTGTAGCTTACTTTACTTGTTTGGTTTTGGTTTGGTATATTTTTGGGAATATAGCTTCATTCAAGTAGTTTCAGACAAATCCCAAATCCCACCCCGCCCCGAACGAGCTTAGGGAACAGGAGGATTCCGGTTTCTGTATATATTCAACTTGTGAACCTCCCATTCACGAACTAGACAAGCAATTATATTACATTCTGCCTGGGCAAACAATGCAATCATCTAATTATGATTGTCACGGCTCAAATTCATGACGTGCGGCCCAATATGCGAAGGGGGAAGGGGCCTCTTAACTGTTTGCCGATAATAACGTCAGCAGGTATGTGTGTGTGTACATTCGTTGCAGATTGGTGTAAGATTAAACACCCCACGCTCTTACCAGTTCGAAAATTAGCTCCTTCTCGTCCAGCTGCTTCAGTACGATGCGTGACAAACGCAAACTGATTGCAAGCAGAGGAGGAGCCGCCGGCATTCTTCATGTTGCTGCAGCTGCCATTGAAGGAACTATGGTCCAGCTGTGTTCCAATGCTCAAAAATGTGGGTCGGCCATCGATGGTATTCACAATGGGCTTCAACAGGCCGCCGCGCTGGAACACATGTGCAGAGATTTTGCTGAAAGGGGAAAACAGCCTCATTAATTTACAGTGGTACAGAATAGTATGTGTCAACTTACCGCACTGGTGTAGTGGCACCGGAGCCACCGTGCGAACTACATGGCTGACCGTTGGGATGCGTGGGCGGGCGGCTGCTGATGACATCGTTGCCCGCTGTGGTGGCATGCGACACCAGCCAAGCGTCCACGGCTTGACGCGTTGCCTTTCTGCAAATCAAGTTTAAATATATTAAAATGCTATTAATAATAACAAACCACAGCAACATTATTAACTTTATATCTTTGTTCAAACCGAAAATGTATGTAACAGGCAGAAGGAGACATCTCCGACCCCATAAAGTATATATTCTGGCTCAGGATCAACAGCCGAGCCTATATAGCCATGTCCGTCTGTCTGTCCGTGTGAAAACCATGATCTCAGCTATTATAAGTGCTACGATTACCAAATTCGGTAATAATATGTGTCATTATTGCACGCTGATCAAGTTTGTCTTGGATTTTGGCCACGCCGCATTCCGCCCCCGTAAATCGAAAAAATTGATTACCAGCGCAGTTTTGATGCCACATTGTTCATTTTCGATTTATATGATAACTATAGCTAGCCAATTTGGTAAAAATCGGATAATAAACACAAAAGTTATTTAGCTTAACGTTTTCCATAGCTGTCGGCAGCGCTGCTTACAGCATTGTGCCGAATAGTGTGTGCGTGTACGGTGGTGAAATGGGTTAAGTTGTGGACTGCAAAACGAACAGTACTATTATGCATTTACGCGTTCGAGTCCCACCCGCATCAACAATTAAATGTGTGCAAACATTTTTATTTTTTCATTTTAGATTTTGACTTTGCATAAATATTGTAAATCCATAGCCTTTTACGGTCAAATTATGATTGTAGCCGTTCTTTATTGTTCCGCTAATAATTTTGATGTACGAGCAGGTATATTTCAGCGAGCACACTCGAATGTAGCTTTCTTACTTGTTATATATATATATTGTAGATATGTGTACATAGTTAGATATATGTTTGTGCGTATATGTATAATGCATTGCCTATTCTATATTTACGATAACATTTGTTTACAATTCTCTACGAAAAAAAAAAAAAAAAACTGAACAAACCAAGTAGTCATATATCACTTCACCTGCTTACATACATATTCCACATGAAAGCTCGCGCGAGCACGATCAGCACTGGTTCTATGATCGGCTTAACTACACTATCCTGCACAAATTTCAGAAAAATAAATAAATATTCCTGTTTTTGGTGAATGGATACTGGTAGACTTGATAGTAGATACGTATTATTAATTAATATTTTTAGCCTTCTGTTGCCAATTGTGTGCGTATAATAAAAAATGCCATCTGCTGAACAAATTTGGTATGACCTAGGAAATCAAGTTTAAGATATTTGCTGAATCCTTGAATGCCTTAATAATTCCTAAAGACATGATATAGTGAATAGATAAATAATTCTGTTTTGGAATACTCTCTGACTTTCTCGCGGTCAGTATCATGGTTGGTTGCGGAGTATCATGGTTGTGTAGGGTACAGACTGCGAGCGTCGAACTTCACCTACACTAGATGTCTAATTGTAAAAGCCTTCGTATGTTTATACCATTCGACCATTGAAAATGATCAAAAATGGTATACTTAGTTTGTGCAAATGTATGTAACAGGCAGAAGGAGACGTGGCAGACCTCACAAATTATATATATTCTGACTCAGAATCACTAGCTGAGTCGATAGAGCCATGTCCGTCTGTCCGTTTGAAAGTCTAGATCTCAGCTATTACAAAAGCTAGAGACACAATATTTCACATGAAGGTTCCTGTATACCATAGGTAGATCGAGTTTATTTTCAATTTTTGATGACACGCCCACCGCCCACGCAAATCACTTATTTACGATATTAGGAGAAGTATTGAAGTTACAGCTTTCTTTGGTATGAACATAAATAATTGTAATATAAATCTATTCCCCAAATTACAATCCAATCGGACGATAAACACAGAAGTTATTCATGTTTCCGTTTTCCGTGCTTCCAATGCTTGCGCCTGTGCTGCTCGTCGTGACGTCATTGTTATGATGCTTCGTTTCCCCCGTGCCGTTTTCACATGTAGATGTTGCTATTCAAAGATAGATCTACTTTAAACAATAGGTGGCGGATGAACTTGGGCAGAGTATATGATAACTCATGATAATTTGTTTCGAAACTGGGTGAATGGTATCTTACTGTCGGGTGCGCTCGACTGTAGCTTACTTTACTTGTTTGGTTTTGGTTTGGTATATTTTTGGGAGTATAGCTTCATTCAAGTAGTTTCAGAGAAATCCTAAATCCCACCCCGCCCCAAACGAGCTTAGGGAAGAGGAGGATTCCGGTTTCTGTATATATTCAACTTGTGAACCTCCCATTCACGAACTAGACAAGCAATTATATAACATTCTGCCTGGGCAAACAATGCAATCATCTAATTATGATTGTCACGGCTCAAATTCATGACGTGCGGCCCAATATGCGAAGGGGGAAGGGGCCTCTTAACTGTTTGCCGATAATAACGTCAGCAGGTATGTGTGTGTGAAAATTCGTTGCAGATTGTTGTAAGATTAAACACCCCCCGCTCTTACCAGCTCGAAAATTAGCTCCTTCTCGTCCAGCTGCTTCAGTACGATGCGTGATAAACGCAAACTGACTGTAAGCAGAGGAGGAGCCGCCGGCATTCTTCATGTTGCTGCAGCTGCCATTGAAGGAACTATGGTCCAGCTGGGTTCCAATGTTCAAAAATGTGAGTCGGCCATCGATGGTATTCACAATGGGCTTCAACAGGCCGCCGCGCTGGAACACATATGCAGAGATTTTGCTGAAAGGGGAAAACAGCCTCATTAATTTACAGTGGTACAGAATAGTATGTGTCAACTTACCGCACTGGTGTGGTGGCACCGGAGCCACCGCGCGAACTACATGGCTGACCGTTGGAATGCGTGGTCGGGCTGCTGCTGATGATCGTTGGCCGCTGTGGTGGCATGCCTTTCCGCAAATCAAGTTTAAATATATTAAAATGCTATTAATAATAACAAACTACAGCAACAGCAACAACAAACCGAAACGACAACAACAAAAAATGCAGCACGAGTCGCTATCGTCTATTGGCCATGAAAATAAAGCTCAATTTATATTTTTAGTTGTTAGTGATTATATCCGCTGCTCTTAGAGTAGAAGGTAGCGTAGGTAAAGGTAGAGTACCTTTGTTCAAACCGAAAATGTATCTAACAGGCAGAAGGAGACATCTCTGACCCCATAAAGTATATATATTCTGTCTCAGGATCAACAGCCGAGTCTATAAAGCCATGTCCGTCTGACTGTCTGTGTGAAAACCTATTTCTCAGCTATTATAAGAGCTTGGGCTATCAAATTTGGTGACAATATGTGTCATTATTGCACGCTGATCCAGTTTGTTTTGGATTTTGGCCATGCCTCCTTCCGTCCCCGCAAATCGGTAAAAACCGCTGCTGCTGCAAGTATAGATGGCTTTTTGCGGAAGTAAATAGTAATATATCGCGGATGTTTTTCCAAAGTTTCATCCAAATCGTTCGAGTCCCGACATGTGAGAGCTTTTTTCTAATTCCTTAAAAGTCTAAATATGATGTTTGAATACTAATTTAATTAATTTAATGTGATGAGTAATTTTATTTTTTTTAATTTTTATAAATTTAAAGAAAATTAATATACAGGAATGCATTGACATGTAATTTAACATGTAAAAGCTTTAAGTAGCGGGTATATCCCGAGCACACTCGACTGTAGCTTTCGTACTTGTTTTTAGACCATGGATTTTAAGAAAATACATGGTCTATTGTGTTTGTCCAAATGTCCCTAATAGGAAGAAGGCGGCATCTGCGACCCCATAATGCATATATATTCTTGCTCAGGTTCACTAGCCGAGTCGATTAGGCCATGTCTGTCTGTCCGTCTTTCCGTCTGTATGAACGCCTATATCTCAGAAACTAAAAAAGCTAGATCCACCAAATTTGGTGACAACACTTATGTAAATCATGCGCTGCAAAATTTGTATTAAAATTTGGGACACGTCTACTTCCGCCTCCGCAAATCGATAAACCGTATAGCAAGCGCAATAATAAAGCTACAGTATTCAGTTTTGGTGGATATGATAACTATCACCACCTTAACGATCCCTGAAAATTTAGTTCCGATCGGATAATAAACAAAAATGTTATTCAACGTTTCATATAGATTTGCACTGCGCCGACTGATTGGCGTCTAACTGAAAATTATATGTTTTGTTTATATTTCTTTGAAAAACACGTTTAATAACAGTTTTCTCAATTTGAATTTTTTCATTATCTTAAAAAATCCATTCATAGCCGTTCTTACTTGTTATTATGTGTCATAGCCAAAGGTCAACAATATGTGACGTCGAAAACTATTTTTCTTCCCCTCTGCACACCGCTGCCTCTTTGCGTACGTCCTGATTGCTGTGTGTGAAACCCAAATTCCGGTTTACGGCGGAAACTGTTCGCTGCCCATGGCCCATAAAAATGCTACGAAGCGCTAACAATGCCAACTCAACCAAAAACCTTTGAGGCAGAGGAGAGTGCAGCCAGGCAGGCGTGGAGTGGACTGTCAATGCAATTCGAACTACACTTTGTGTGTGACGTCTCTCTCTCTCTCTCTTTCTCTGTCCGTTCATAACATAAGATTCTCTCCTATATTGTAAACGAGCATATAGCCTTGTCAGATTTATATAGGGTAAATGTAACAGTTGTCATAATTTTACTAAGTTGTAGAGATATATTGCTATGCGTTAAGACTTGCTAGTAGAATTGTCGATAAACGAAGGATAAAGCTATTGATTTTATTGATTGGTCTTATTATATGCTAGAATATTTATTTAAGAGGGAATTTATGGAGAAAAGGCAACTATCAAATAATTTAGTATTGCTAGCATAATTGTCGTTAAAGTAAGAATGAAGGTAAAAATGTTTCATGGCTTCCAACTTTTATATGCTAGTATATTTTTGAAAGATTTTTTTTAATAACGTATTTAATCATGTTGTATCAGTTTCTTATAGATTTAAACCAAAGACAGATTTAACCTGAAGATTTCTTATGAAATTTCTAAGTTGGAAGATGTAAAAACAAATTTTGAAAACATTTTTTTATATTTTCGTCGATTGAGCCATGTCCGTCTGTCTGTCCGTCGCGCTTCTGTGTGAACACACAGATTTCAGCTATTATAAAAGCTAGAGACATTAAATTTGGTATGAAGATATATAAATAAAATAAGCTACTAGCGTTTATTTAAAATTTGAGATGCTACGCTACCGCCTCTGAAAATTGATTAATACATTTTTGAGTTTGCTCTGGGACGAAAGTATTTCAGTTTTAACGTTTTGCTTTAGCAAAAGCGAGCCCAGACCCAAATTGTTGAGCTGGAAAAGAAATTTAGTTAAAATAGTTAAAACAAAACAAAACAAGTAAGAGAGCTACAGTCGAGTGTGCTCGATTGTAATATACCCGCTACCTAGCTGCTCGTACATCAAAATTATTTGCGGATCAGTAAAGACGGCTGCAATCATATTTTGAACGTAAAAGGCCACGGAGTTACAATATTTATGCAAAGTCAAAATCTAAAATAAAAATAAAAATTTTTGCACACATTTAGTTTTTTGATGTGGGCGGGACTCGAACCCGTAAATGCATAATAGTACTGTTCGTTTTGCAGTCCACAACTTAACCCATTTCACCACCGTACACGCACACACTATTCGACACAATTCTGCAAACAGCGCTGCAGGCAGCACCGAAAATGAACAATATGGCATCAAAATTGCGCTTGTAATCCATTTTTTTCGATTTATGGGGTCGGGGTCTTATAATAGCTGCAGGTCTGCAGGTTAATGGGACATATGTGACTTCAACAGAGTACCTGAAGTACCTGGGAGTCCTGATGGTCCGCTGACTCTCATTCAAGAATCACGCAAAATATGCCAAAAGAAAGGCTGCAACCATGTCTGCTGGACTGGCATGACTCATGCCCGCTGGAGGACCCTGAATGCCGGCAAGGAAACTGTTGGTGGTGATAGCAAAGGCAAAGATACTCTATGCCGCCGCAATTTGAAGCAAAGTCGGCAACAAACGGTCGGCATGGACTATGGCCCTCAGGCTCATTAGAGGACTTAGAATCGATTCCAAGGATGCAGCTCTAGCCAATGCAGTCTTGCCGCCAGTTGACCTTGAGATCAAAGAACTTGTCTTAACGGGCCAAAAGACCCTAGTGTGGTTTCTGGAAGAATGGCAGACCAGATAGCAATCGTCGGAACGTGGGAGATGGACATACTAGCTCGTCCCGAAGCTATCGGTATGGAAGTAGTGTAAACACAAAGACTTTGACTACCATCGGATCTAGTTCCTTTCGGAACATGGCAGTTTCCTGTTACGGTTCCGCCACGCAGAGCCGACAGTCTCTTCTGCACAACGCGCTAGAAACGGCAGAACATGTTCTTCTGCACTGTAACAGATTTCAGGCAGAAAAGGAGCACCTCTGTTTCTTTTCTCTTTCACTTTGCGATCGGATCGCTTGTTCAATCAGCTGTGTAACAGGCAGAAGGAGGCGTGACAGACCTCACAGAGTATATATATTCTGACTCAGGATCACTAACCGAGTCGATTGAGCCATGTCCGTCTGTCTTTCCGTTTTAACGTCTAGATCTTAGCTATTACAAAAGCTAGAGACACCAAATTTCACATGAAGGTCTCAGTATACCATAGGTAGATCGAGATTACTTTCAATTTTTGATGCCACGACGACCGCCAACGCAAATCATTTATATACGATATTAGGAGAAGTATTGAAGTTATTGGTATGATATTTGGTATGAACAAATAAATCTATTCCCCAAATTACAATCCGATCGGACAATAAACACAGAAGTTATCCATGTTTCCGTTTTCCGTAGTTCCACTGCTTGCGCCTGTGCTCCGTACCGTGACGTCATCGTCACGATATTTAGTTACAGTCGTATCGTGTCTAAAGCTGGTTGAAATGACCTTTTCATATGTAGATGGCGCTATTCAAAGATAAATCTAATTTGAACAATAGGCGACATATGACTTGAGCAGAGTTTTTTAATGTGTGATAATTTTTTAAAAACTGTGGGAACTATGCCCTACTGTCGGATGCGCTCGATTGTTGGTTTCTCTACTTTATAAGCTAATTAAACCAATTGTTTTCATATGCAAGCCAGCAGCCCGTGATGTAGTCAAAGTGGTATATGTGTAAGAAAAAGAAAGAGAGTGCGAGCGTGAAGCTCAAGCTGTACCCATCCTCTTCTATGATGTTCAATGGTTTTGTTTTGGTTCGCTCTATGCAAGTGTGCATTCGTATCACACACATATGCGTATCCCTTCTGCTATAATCTATTTTATTAATTTGCTTGTACACATACAAACATACGTGAGATTATGCATGCATTTTTATACCCGCTGCTCATAGAGTAGAAGTTATAATACTTTCTTCAAACCAAAAATGTATATAACAAGCAGAAGGAGATATCTCCGACCCCATAAAAAATATATATTCTGGATCAGGATCAACAGCCGGGTCGATATAGCCATGTCCGTCTGTCCGTCCGTATGAAAATCTAGATCTCAGCTATTATAAGAGCTGGAACTACCAAATTTGGAGAAAAAATTTGATATTATTGCACACTGATCAAGTTTACTTTGGATTTTGGCAACGCCCCTTTCCGCCCCTGCAATTCGAAAAAAAATTGATTACAAGTGCAATTTTGATGCCATATTGTTAATTTTCGGTTTATATGATAACTATAGATAGCCAGATGATCTTGGTAACAATTGGATGAAAAACACAAAAGTTATTCAGCTTAACGTTTTCCATTGCTGAAGGCAGCGCTGCCGGCAGCGCTGCCTGCAGCATTGTGCCGAACAGTGTGTGCGTGTACGGTGGTAAAATGGGTTAAGTTTTGGACTGCAAAACGAACAGTACTTTTATGCACTTGCGGATTCGAATCCTGCCCGCATGAAAATGAAATGTGTGCAAAAATTTTTTTTTTTTTAAAACCATGGATTTTAATAAAATATGTACATGGTCTATTGTGTTTGTCGAAATGTGCGTAACAGGCAGAAGGAGGCATCTGCGATAAAAAATATATATTCCAGCTCAGGATCACTAGCCGAGTCAATTAAGCCATGTCTGTCTGTCCGTCTGTATGATCGCCTATATCTCAGAAACTAAAAAAGCTAGAGCCACCAAATTTGGTGACAACACTTATGTGAATCATACGCTGTACAATTTTTATTAAAATTTGGGCCACGCCTACTTCCGCCCCCGCAAATCGATAAGCCGTATAGCAAGCGCAATAATAAAGCTAGAGTATTCATATACATTTGCACTGCGCCCACTGCAAGCAAGAGAGCAGTGTTTTTTCCAAGCAGTGTTTTTTTCCAACTGCTTGGACTGCTTGGTGTCTAACTGAAAATAATATGTGTTATTATTATTTTTCTTTTTTCAAAATATGATTGTAGCCGTTCTTTATTGTTCCGCAAATAATATTGAGCACATTCGACTGTAGCTTTCATACTTGTTATAATAGTAATAATAATACTCTTAATAATAATACTCTTATAATAGCTGAGATCTAGAGGTTCAGAGGTAATCAATTTTTTTCAATTTACGGGGGCGGAAGGGGGCGTGGCCAAACTCCAAAATAAACTTGATCAGCGTGCAATAATAACACATACTGTCACCAAATTTGGTAGTCCTAGCTCTTATAATAGCTGAGATCTAGATTTTCACATGGACAGACAGACGGACATGGCTATACCGACTCGGCTGTTTATGCTGAGCCAGAAAATATATACTTTATGGGGTCGGAGTTGTCTCCTTCTGCCTGTTACATACATTTTCGGTTTGAACAAAGTTATAATACCCTTCTACTCTATGAGTAGCGGGTATAAAAATAATTTTTTGCACACATTTAATTTTTGATGGGGATGGGACTCGAACCCATAAATGCATAAAACTTCTGTTCGTTATGCAGTCCAAAACTTAACCCATTTTACCACCGTACATTTTACCACCGTACATTTTACCACGGTACCCATTTTTGCCGTACTGCCGGCAAAAGGAGTAAAAAGTATTAAAAACGTATAACTTTTATTCAGTAAAAATAATAATTCTACCTGTTGAAGACTATAAATCGAATACGTGCATGTAAAAACGATATGTGCCTTTATATATATACTTAAATGGAAAGTGTTCTAGAGCACTCTAACTCTTGATAAATTTTGCTAAAAAAAACGACCGATAGGTTCTATGGCATCTATACGATGTATCGGTCTGTACCGGCTCGTTCCGACTTAGTTACAGCTGGCAGCAATAAGAAACATGTATACAAAGTTTCATGACCCATTACCTAAGAGGTCCACCACTACTCCATTCGGTCATTAAATCATTAAGCAAATTTTGCCAAAGTTACATTATGAGACCATTCGGAAATTCTTGCATGACAAAAACAAAGACTGAATGCATGATGCGTGTTGTTGTTGCTATTTATTCTCATAACTTAACAAGTAAGAAAGCTACATTCGAGTTTGCTCGACTGTAATATACCCGCTTCCCAGCTGCTCGTACATCATTTATTTGCGGAACAAAAAGAACGGCTACAATCATATTTTGACCGTAAAAGGCTATGGACTTACAATATTTATGCAAAGTCAAAATCTAAAATAAAACAAGTAAGAAAGCTACAGTCGAGTGTGCTCGACTGTAATATACCCGCTACCCAGCTGCTTGTACATAATTTATTTGCGGAACAAAAAAACGGCTACAATCATATTTTGACCGTAAAAGGCTATGGACTTATAATATTTATGCAAAGTCAAAATATAAAATAAAAAAAAAAAAACATTTTTGCACACATTTAATTTTTGATGCGGGCGGGACTCGAACCCGTAAATGCATAATAGTACTGTTCGTTTTGCAGTCCACAACTTAACCCATTTCACCACCGTACACGCACACACGATTCGGCACAATGCTGCAAGCAGCGCTGCCGGAAAAAGGAGTAAAAAGTATTGAAAACGCATAACTTTTGTTCAGGTACCACAAAAATCCAAGATTAATCACTTAAACAGTAAAAATAACAATTCTACCTGTTGAAGACCATAAATCGAATACGTGCATGTAAAAAACGATATGTGCCCTTTTAATACCTCTTTATATATATGAATGGAAAGTGTTCTGGAGCACTCTAACTTTTAATAAATTTTGTTAAAAAAATGACCGATAGGTTCTATGGCATCTATACGATGTATCGGTCCGTACGGCTCGTTCCGACTTATTTAAAGCTGGCAGGAATAAGAAACATGTATACAAAGTTTCATGAAGGTAGCTCAAAAAGGGAGGCAAAAACTTATCTTTGCAAAAAATAAGAAAAGCTTGATCTCCCCCACCATGACACGCATGCATGCGGAACCGAAACCCATTACCTAAGAGGTCTACCACTTCTCCATTCGGTCATTAAGCCATTACGCAAATTTTGCCAAAGTTACATTATGAGACCATTCCGAAATTCTTGCATGACAAAAACAATGTCTGAATGCATGATGCGTGTTGTTGTTATTATTTATTCATAAATAATAATCATAAACATACAATTAAATAAAAAATAAAAATAAAAAAATATAAGAAAAAGCTGCGCTCTGACAATCGCAAACAGCTGATTTAAGACTCTGTCACTTCTCCACTTGTTAACTAAGTTCATTGTGAGCCATTAAAAAAATTTTAAATAAAATGCACCGCCAATTAATGCATATTCAAAAATTAAAGTATAAGTTCAAAAAAAAAAAGGAAAAAGCTTAAGCGCCATGAACTGGGAATCGATTCACGGGCCTGTCGGTTCAGGAGTTCATCGCTTTTTCACTAAGCTACTGACGCTGCTTCCAACAACTCAAAAAATTTGCTTTGTGTGACATTCTTATTATTTTTTTTACAAATAAAGAATTTTCGCTGCCGGAAGCGCTGCTTACAACTATGGAAAACGTTAAACTGAATAGCTTCTGTGTTTATTATCCGATTGTTAACAAATTTTCAGATATCATTTGGCTAGCTATAGTTATCATATAAACCGAAAATGAACAATATGGCATCAAAATTGCGCTTGTAATCAATTTTTTTCGATTTACAGGGGCGGAAGGGGGCGCGGCCAAAATCCAAAATAAACTTGATCAGCGTGCAATAATAACACATACTGTTACCAAATTTGGTAGTTCTAGCTCTTATAATAGCTGAGATCTAGATTTTCACACGGACAGACAGACGGACAGACAGACAAACGTACAGACGGACATGGCTATATCGACTCGGCTGTTGATCCTGAGCCAGAATATATATACTTTATGGGGTCGGAGGTGTCTCCTTCTGCCTGTTACATACATTTTCAGTTTGAACAAAGTTATAATACCCTTCCACTCTATGAGTAGCGGGTATAAATACAAGTAGAATTCCATGTAGTTGCCGATGAGGATATAGCTTTTGACTCAATTTTGGGTAGAACTATTCTTGACAGCGTAGATATGAATGTTATTAAGTTTGGTACCAAATAGGTTAGCAAAAAAGTCGACGAAGACAAAGGTATACATAATATGGGGAAAGCAGATGGACCGTGCACAGTTTTATTTAAAGAGTTGGCAGTCTTGCGTATTAATTTTCAACAACAAAATATGGTTGATGAAATTGTTTTAACCCATTTATCTCAAGAGCAGGCTAGTAAAGTCAAAGCTATGGTTAACAACTATCAACCTAGACGTAATGTAGAGAGCACTGTTCGAATGAAACTTCTGTTAACGGACGACACACCGGTATATCAAAATCCAAGGCGTTTAGCTGATTGTGAGCAGAAGGTGGTTGATGATCAAGTTAATGAATGGCTTAAGGAAAACATCATAATGCCGAGTACCTCAATAAGAATATGCTTCACCAGTTGTCCAAGTGGCAAAAAAGAATGGAAAGAAACGTCTCTGTTGTGATTATAGATTATATCCTATGGTACAAAAGGATAGTGTGATTGAAAAGCTGCAGGGATTTAAGGTTTTTACTACATTAGATTTGACTAATAGATACTTTCATGTACCAGTTGAGAAGGAGTCGCCAAAGTATACATATTTTGTTACACAGAAAGGACAATTTGAGTTTTTATATGTACCTTTTGGAATTAAAAACTCCCCAGCAGTGTTTACTCGTTTTATTCAAGCTGTAATGCGAGATTTAATTAGGAGTGGAGATGCTGTTGTATATATGGACGATGTTGTAATTGCGAGTAATGATGTTGAGGACGGTTTACATAGATAAACTAGAAAGAGTTTTGGAAGTTGCGGCTAAAAATGGATTACGAAAAAATGTGTCAGATTGTGCAGAGTAAGGTGAAGTTTCTGGGATATGTGATTGAGAATGGTTTGTTTGTTGATGGATATTCATTAATTGCAAAACCATTGACAGATATGCTTCGGAAAGATTGTCAGTTTCAGTTTAAAGAATTGCAGCAAATTGCATTTAAGCATTTAAAAACTGCGTTGGTTAGTAAGCCCGTTTTGCAGTTGTATGATCATGGTGCGACTACAGAAATTCACACAGATGGATCTAAGTTTGGGTTTGGAGCGGTAATGCTTCAGAGGAACCAGTGTGATAATTTGTTTCATCCAGTTATGTACATGAGCCGTAAAACAAAACCTTGTGAGGAGAAATACCAATCATATGAGCTGGAAGTATTAGCAGTTACAGGAGCGTTGACTAAATGGCGTGTTTATGTTTTGGGAACGAAGTTTAAGATGATTACAGATTGTAATGCGTTTGCCATGACAATAAAAAAGAAAGAAGTGCCATTAAGAGTAGCACGGTGGGCAATGTACTTGCAGGATTTTGACTATGAGATCGAACATAGATCTGGTGTAAAAATGAGGCACGTTGATGCGCTGAGCAGAGTATTTTGCTATGTGTTGACTGAGAGTGTGGATCACAGGTTAAAAGAAGCACAATTGGCTGACGATTGGATTAAAGAGGTTAAGAATCTAGTTAAAATTAAAGGATATGAGGACTATTATGTTTTTAACCAAGTGTTGTTTAAGGACCCCAACAGGGAATTCCTTGTGGTTCCATCAGGTATGGAAGTAGAAATAATTCAAATCGCACATAAACAAGGTCACTTCTTGGCAAAGAGAACTTAAGATTTATTAGAAAAGTTTAATTATATTCCTAAAATTAAGGAGAACGTAGCTAGAGTTGTTGTTATCCGATTGTTAACAAATTTTCAGAGATCATCTGGCTAGCTATAGTTATCATGTAAACCGAAAATGAACAATATGGCATCAAAATTGCGCTTGTAATCAATTTTTTTCGATTTACAGGGGCGGAAGGGGGCGCGGCCAAAATCCAAAATAAACTTGATCAGCGTGCAATAATAACACATACTGTTACCAAATTTGGTAGTTCTAGCTCTTATAATAGCTGAGATCTAGATTTTCACACGGACAGACAGACGGACAGACAGACAAACGTACAGACGGACATGGCTATATCGACTCGGCTGTTGATCCTGAGCCAGAATATATATACTTTATGGGGTCGGAGGTGTCTCCTTCTGCCTGTTACATACATTTTCAGTTTGAACAAAGTTATAATACCCTTCCACTCTATGAGTAGCGGGTATAAATACAAGTAGAATTCCATGTAGTTGCCGATGAGGATATAGCTTTTGACTCAATTTTGGGTAGAACTATTCTTGACAGCGTAGATATGAATGTTATTAAGTTTGGTACCAAATAGGTTAGCAAAAAAGTCGACGAAGACAAAGGTATACATAATATGGGGAAAGCAGATGGACCGTGCACAGTTTTATTTAAAGAGTTGGCAGTCTTGCGTATTAATTTTCAACAACAAAATATGGTTGATGAAATTGTTTTAACCCATTTATCTCAAGAGCAGGCTAGTAAAGTCAAAGCTATGGTTAACAACTATCAACCTAGACGTAATGTAGAGAGCACTGTTCGAATGAAACTTCTGTTAACGGACGACACACCGGTATATCAAAATCCAAGGCGTTTAGCTGATTGTGAGCAGAAGGTGGTTGATGATCAAGTTAATGAATGGCTTAAGGAAAACATCATAATGCCGAGTACCTCAATAAGAATATGCTTCACCAGTTGTCCAAGTGGCAAAAAAGAATGGAAAGAAACGTCTCTGTTGTGATTATAGATTATATCCTATGGTACAAAAGGATAGTGTGATTGAAAAGCTGCAGGGATTTAAGGTTTTTACTACATTAGATTTGACTAATAGATACTTTCATGTACCAGTTGAGAAGGAGTCGCCAAAGTATACATATTTTGTTACACAGAAAGGACAATTTGAGTTTTTATATGTACCTTTTGGAATTAAAAACTCCCCAGCAGTGTTTACTCGTTTTATTCAAGCTGTAATGCGAGATTTAATTAGGAGTGGAGATGCTGTTGTATATATGGACGATGTTGTAATTGCGAGTAATGATGTTGAGGACGGTTTACATAGATAAACTAGAAAGAGTTTTGGAAGTTGCGGCTAAAAATGGATTACGAAAAAATGTGTCAGATTGTGCAGAGTAAGGTGAAGTTTCTGGGATATGTGATTGAGAATGGTTTGTTTGTTGATGGATGTTCATTAATTGCAAAACCATTGACAGATATGCTTCGGAAAGATTGTCAGTTTCAGTTTAAAGAATTGCAGCAAATTGCATTTAAGCATTTAAAAACTGCGTTGGTTAGTAAGCCCGTTTTGCAGTTGTATGATCATGGTGCGACTACAGAAATTCACACAGATGGATCTAAGTTTGGATTTGGAGCGGTAATGCTTCAGAGGAACCAGTGTGATAATTTGTTTCATCCAGTTATGTACATGAGCCGTAAAACAAAACCTTGTGAGGAGAAATACCACTCATATGAGCTGGAAGTATTAGCAGTTACAGGAGCGTTGACTAAATGGCGTGTTTATGTTTTGGGAACGAAGTTTAAGATGATTACAGATTGTAATGCGTTTGCCATGACAATGAAAAAGAAAGAAGTGCCATTAAGAGTAGCACGGTGGGCAATGTACTTGCAGGATTTTGACTATAAGATCGAACATAGATCTGGTGTAAAAATGAGGCACGTTGATGCGCTGAGCAGAGTATTTTGCTATGTGTTGACTGAGAGTGTGGTTCACAGGTTAAAAGAAGCACAATTGGCTGACGATTGGATTAAAGAGGTTAAGAATCTAGTTAAAATTAAAGGATATGAGGACTATTATGTTTTTAACCAAGTGTTGTTTAAGGACCCCAACAGGGAATTCCTTGTGGTTCCATCAGGTATGGAAGTAGAAATAATTCAAATCGCACATAAACAAGGTCACTTCTTGGCAAAGAGAACTTAAGATTTATTAGAAAAGTTTAATTATATTCCTAAAATTAAGGAGAACGTAGCTAGAGTTGTTGGTAGTTGCGTTGAGTGTAATAGGATTATTGTGCCCATGTTGTCCAAATTGAGTATGGAGAGCTCTGGTTCATGGTATAAGTATGTAGGTCGTGTACAACAGCTGATTAACAATACTGAACCAAGTAGTACGAAAATCACTCCATTCAAGCTATTGACAGGTATTGATATGCGTTACTCTGAGGATCCTGAGATGAAACAGTTAGTGCAGGAGTCATTATTTGAAGAATTAGATAAAGAGCGTCAGGAACTACGAACACTGGCTAGGAATAATATTACAGAGTACAAAATGAAAATTCTAAAGCATTTAATCAAAAACGTAAAGCAGAAAAATTCTATAAGGTGAACGATCTATTAGCTATTAAGCGTACACAATACGGTGTAGGAGTGAAGTTAAAAGGAAAATATCTTGGACCGTATAAGGTGGTGAAAGTCCACAAACACGGCAGGTATGATGTTGAGAAGATAGGCGAGGGAGATGGCCCATTCAAAACTTCAACTGTGGCAGAATATATGAAGATATTCGGGACGAATATAGCGTCAGGAGGGACGAATGTAGGAATTGGATCTGAGCAAACACTAGTTCTTGAGACTCGGAGTGGTCAGCACTATTAAGAGCCAGAAATTAATCCACAATGAAACATCGGTTAACCAACTATCGAGTCGTTAAGAATTATCGATAAAGTCGACACTTTATGCCAGAATCTCGGTCCGTGAACATGCATTTAAAATATACACACCATTCATTTTAAAATTGTTAATTATAAGTCAAGTGAATATACTACAATAAAAACTATTTGTTCGTACAGTAAAAGCTGAACCTACATATGTATATTTATTTACATATTTATTTATTAACCTACCCTATTAACCTATTCGAAACACTAATACCCTATGATATCCTGAACACATACAGAAATCCCATTGTGATGGCTATGTACTACTTCAAATGTCCTAGCACTAATAGTTTCATTATTTACATTTGAAAACCCTGAATTAATATGTGTATCCATATTGGTAGTGGACGTTTTCAAATCTAACAAACTCCTAAATCCTTTGCTAATCAAAAAATTGTATGTACTCCTACACCTGGTAAAGGTTTTTAAACATAAATTGAAATCTCCTAAAATGACCAAACTATCCCCTAATGAAGAAAAATGCTGAAATAGTTCCTCAAATTCTGTGTTAAACGCGGACAGAGAATAATCTGGACTTTTATAAATTACAAGAAAACTGACGGCATCAAACCTAAATATGCCGAACTCAAATACAACTGGGCCATTTGTTTTTCTACCGCTAAAGCAATGGCAAACTTTACCTACCAGCTCATTCTTAATGAAAACAAGGATACCTGTTAAAGGTCTTATTGATTCAAGTTGGACAACAATTGAGAACCCTGGAATTTCAACGTTTTTATTTGATATGGAAGTTTCCACAAAGCATAATACCGATGACTGCAGCATCACCCTGTCCGATCGAATATCTTCAAGATGTTGCGACCTTATCATTCCGTTGAGGAGCTTTAGGAAGAACAAAGTTCCCAACTATAAACAATCCTATAGCAGTAGTTGCTCTACTGCAAGCTAGGTATAATGCAGAACGCTGCATTCTGGAACTAGCATGGACTACCACTTTGCTATACGTAGCTCCCTGACTCTTATGAATGTAATGCCTTCAGCAGGCACAATTGGAAACTGCCCACTGTCAATTGTAACTTGCGCGTTATTGAAATATAGAAAACTGCGAACAATTTTCTGAACTGGAGTCCATAATGGCTCTGTACAATGTGTACACTTAGAACGTGCAATTTCTCCTACACTTTCCTCGGAAAATTTCATCCATAAAATGTTGGGATGTCCATCCCCTGTATCTACATTGACCGTCATCATGTATTTGGCAGTAGTCGAACAGGACGAACATAGTCCCTGTGTAGCGGACGTTCTAAATCCCTTAACTTCTTCTAATTTTCTATTTTTCCTAGCTGCATCTAAATGAGTAGCCTTAATAAAGTCCTGAGCGGTAGAAAAAAATGGTGCAGTTGAAATTGAGTTAAGTTTCGTTACATTATTACTGCTACATAGATGTATGGCATCTTCGGGCAGTGCCGATGGTTCGCATATTTTGAATCGGAAAAGGGAAATATCATCGGCTGTCATGCAACCCGATGCCATATTATTTAATCCAGAGGCAAATAGTTGGTCATCCCGTTGACGCATTATCTCCGTAAGCTCAAAATACAGGAAAAGGTCCCAGAGATAAGTACTAAATATTTCATGGTACGGGTCACCGGTGTTTGGATCAAAAATTCAAGCACCTCCTACAGGCTGTTACTGTCTAAGATCGCCAAATACGACGACAGAAACACCACCAAATGGAGAAGTATTTTTAAAAATCTGCTTCAAACGGGAATCTAAATATGAAAACATGAGAGAACTAACCATTGATATTTCATCAATAATAATTAATTTAAGTTCTATAAACCTGGAATGAAGAGAATTAACTAAATCATGGCTTAAGGCCCCTTATGGTGCTGAGCGGTGTTACGGACTGCTTTCTCCTGGGCTGTGCCGGCTAGCTCAGCTGCACCAAGGGAGGGGGTTTTCCCGTTGCCCTTCAGTCCGCATCAAAATGCCAATGAATTTCGATGCTTACGAATCACGCCTCACACACAACAACTACAACAATTACATTCTACGTTAAACGACAACAATAACAACGTTTAGTGACCGAAATTGGTCACCGCGCACCCACCCAACCATGTGATGTTCCTGCTCGCGGTTTCGGAGCATCACCCTAGCCGATTCGTCCAATCCTGGCCCGCTACGGCCGCCCCATCTCCTTAAATGACAACTCTTAGCAACTCATCTTTGATTCCACGTTACAATTACTCATTTAATTCACATTACTTATTATACAAATTGCCTACACAAAACCTACACAAACCTAATAACGTCTAACACATAAGAATAAATAAAGTTGCTTAAATCATAATTATAAACTAAATTAATCTAAAGGGTCGGGTATCTGCGGCGCGCCGTGCTGTGGCGGCCGCTCGCTGTTGCGCCACTGCACAATGCTTGCGCGCTGCGCTTCTGCTCTTCGCTGCTGCTGAAACGCTGCTGCTCGAACGGCGCCTTTTGCGCGCTGCGCCCTAGCTGTGGGCGCTGACGAGGTTGGGTTCGAAGGTGGATGCAGGGTGAAAATAAAACGGATCTCCTGGCGGAACTCCGCTTGGAACAAACTCACCAGGAGACTGCTTCTTTCCGACTCTGTCGTAGTAGTCACGCCTTCGCTCCTGGACACCAAAATAATTATGTTATTATAATAATAATAGAAAAAAATAAAAAAAAACCCCAAAAACACACACGCACTTATATATTTTGAGCGCAGCTCAAAATCCTCGCCCACTTATCGCAATTACTTTTTATGACTGAGGCCCAAAAATAAAACCGTTGGCGGTCACAAACTTGGGCACTCGGGCATCTAACCGACAGGCCAAACAGCGGTTCTCCCTAACGGTGAGCGGGGGTCGCTGACCGAATTGGCTTAAGAGAGGATCTCTCTCAAGGCCATTTCTTCCCGCTAACCCTGCTACCACTGGTTTGCACTGCTTGCTCTGTCGGTAAGTATTTCACACGTTCCATGTGTTTTGTTGTTGTTGGTGTGTTCGTGCTTCATTCCAGACGCTTCGTCGCCAGCCACAGTTTAGGTGCGGATGTCTTTGGCAGACAGATAGGCTTTGTTTCCGACTGCCTGCACTACTCTGGCCCTCAGGAATTTTCTGGCGAACTTTGCGTTGAAGTTTCTTGAGAAGTCACTCAACACAAAGTTTCGGCGGTAAACTTCTTGGCCGGGCACTGCGCGGAAGTTTCTGACCTTTTGGTCGTAGCGCTGTCGGCTCACGTCGTACGACTGGTCGAGTTTATCGCGCACCTTGGCATGTATTATCGCCAGCCTATCCTTCGGACTCATGCCATCCACCTCATGGTCACACTGAGACCCTAGTTTTCGGGCCAGCTTGTAGCACACCCCGTTTAGATACAGGTGCTGTCCGAAAACGGTGAAGAACGATGTTTGTCCGGTGGCTGTGTATATAGAGTTCCGGATTGCGACTTCTATTTCCGGTAGATGCGCATCCCACTTCCTGTGGTCTCCTTCGAGGTAACTTCGGATCGCCGACAGTACGCTGCGGTTCACCCGTTCGGCCGCGTTACTGGATGGTGAGTATATTGGTGTCCTGAAGTGCTTGATACCGTAGTTCTTCATCAATTCCTCAAACATTTTAGAGGTAAATTATTTCCCATTGTCGGAGTGTATCACCTCTGGCACTCCGAACTTGAAGAACACTTCATGCACCAGGAACTCAAGGACCGTGGCAGCGGACGCCTCTCGCATCGCCTTCAAAAATGTGTATTTTGAGAAGTGATCGAGCACAATGAAAATATAGGCGTGTCCTCTCCTTGACCGCGGGTATTTGCCGAGGAAGACAATATACAACTTCTGGAACGGCCTCTCGGTGTCCACCTTTTCGCCGATGCCCATCTGCATGCGATGATTCGGCGCCTTCGTCTCCTTGCAGATGTCGCAGTTGCGCACAAAGTCACGAACCTGTATGACCATTCCGGGCCAATAATATAGGCGACGCAGGACCTCCAGAGTCTTCGCCTGTCCACCATGGGCTGCGGTTGGCTCGGCGTGTGCTCGCGCGATAAGCGCACCAGTCAGAACACCTGGAATCCAGAGTTTCCACTCTGGGCTCTCCACTGCCTCGCTTACATGCTGCTGGGTGGTCCGCTTGTAGAGCAGGCCATTCTCCACCTTCAGTTTGGGTAAGTGTGATTTGTTTTGTTCTGCCTCACGCATCAACTCCACATAGTCTTCCTCCTCAAAGGCCGTCGTCTCGAAACCCAGCAGATCGGTGGGATTTATGAAGACATCCTCAACGTTACGCGACAACGTATCCGCCACTACGTTTTCACTGCCTTTGCGGTGCTCGATGGAAAAGTGGAATCCCTGCAGCTGTAGTGACCACCGTGCTAGTCTGCCGGAGAGGTCCTTCAACGCCATCCCCTCGATATACGGCCTGAACTTCCGTATGGCTTGGATGGCTGCTAGGCACTCCTTCTCGGTGACGGTGTAATTCACCTGGTGCTTATTCATTTTCGCCGAGAAGAAAGCGATCGGCCGTTCCTGTCCTTCCCCGTCACGCTGAAATAGCACTGCTCCAACTCCCACGTTCGATGCACCGCATTGCACGTAGAAGTGTCGCTTGAAATCTGCGTGGACCAACACAGGTGCGGTTGTGAGGGCTTCCTTGAGGCGCAACACAGCCCTTTCTGTATCCGAACTTAATACAAACTTCTTGTTCGTCTTTTTTAGCTCCTCTGTCAACGGTGTCGCCAGTGTGGCAAAGTCTTTTATGAACCGACGGTACCAGCCAGCCATCCCCAGGAACGCTCTGACCTCCTTCACTGACTTTGGATTTGGGACCAGTTCAATTGCCGCGACTCTGCCTGGGTCCATCTAGAGGAGACCTCCGCCCACAATGAAGCCTAGGTACCTTAAATTTTTTAAGCAGAAATTCGATTTTTTTTTAAGCCAATCGTCAATCCTGCTTCCTTTAGGCACTGTGCTACTCGGCTCAAGTATTTGAGGTGCGTTTTGAAGTCCGGCGCGAGGATAAGCAAGTCGTCGAGATAAACGAAAACGTTGGACCTGATCTCCGCGGGAATCACCTTGTCCATCAGGCTCACCAGGCGTTGCGCCGCATTGCAGAGTCCGAAGGGCATGACGCGGAACTGGTATAGAGGCCGGCCTGGGACAGTGAAAGCCGTGTATGCCCTGGATTTCTCCTCCAACTCAATTTGCCAAATGGCGAATTTGAGGTCGACGCTGGAGATGTACACCGTCTGGTCCAGCCTGGAAAGGATCCCCTCGACGCTAGGTAGCGGGTAAGCGTCTTTTATCGTTAATGCATTTAGCTTACGTGCATCTAAGCAAAATCGATTCATCCCAGGGGCTCTTGCTTTCCTCGATGACTCCGAGCGCTAGCATCTTATCTACTTCTTCCGCAATCACCGCTTGCCTTGCTGGTGACATCGGAAACGGTCGGTCTTTGAAGATTTTTGCTCCTTCGACGAGCTCGATCGTGTGGACATCGACACTAGTCCTGCCGAGGCCATGCTGCTCAAAGGTGAGAAACTCACGCTGTACCTGCTCCAGCCTTTCTTCCTGTTCCGCCGACAATTTCCATTTTTCAGGAACTGTGTCCTCCTCCAGCTGAAACATCTGCCAGAAGTCGACTCTGAGGTAGACGGTTTGTTCCAAATATGGACAAATAAAAAAAAACGGTTTTCACATTTTGCCCATATTCCACAGGCAGCTCCACGCGTCCAATGATCGATCGATCTTCTCCTGCGGCAGTGGTACTTGCAACCGGTCCAACAGCTCGCGACTGCCACGACCAAGCAGGCTCACGGATGCTCCGGTGTCCAGCAGTCCCCCACACTGTCTCGCCATTTATGGTGATCTTGGCGTATGGCCTGGGATCTTTGTCGTGGCTACGCATCACGGCCGCCGCTACCTCTCTACGCCTGCTTCGTCGCCGCTTGAACCGTTGTCTCGCCTTTTGGATTTTCCGGGATATGAGCCTCATGCCCGCCACCTGATGCTCCTCGAAGATTCGTCTTCTGGCTTCCAGATACCGGCGCATCCTCTCTTCAAAAGTTAGCTGCGTACGTTTCCCATCTGAGTGTACTTTTTTAATCTCTGTAATTTTATTTTCTATCTTATATTTTATTCTTATGGCTAATGGAGTTTCCTCTTGGCGGGACTCATTGACGGGCGCGTGTTTCCCGTCCTCATCATGCCCAGCCGTCCGTTTCCCGCGCAATCCGGGCACTTCGGGGAAACGGTATCTGGTCTACCGCACCGATAGCAGAATAATCTTCGGGATGCAGAGTCGCAGTCGCGGAAAAGGTGTCCTGCTGCTCCGCAGTTCCAGCACCCTGGCCTGTCTGGAGCTTTCTGAGGCCACTTGCGCAGTTCCTCCACTTGATCCGGTGGTTCCTCAGGTTCCGGGCCAACCACCTCGTGGATGCGAAGCGGGAGCCGAAAACGCTGCCGGCTGAGGATACGAAGTCCGTCCTCGACGTCCAAAACTTCGCTCGACGTCCGCCGCTTCGTCCCGGAGCTCGTCCACGGTAAATATTTCCATGGCGTAGACGTAACGAGCGATGTTCTCTCGGAGACCCTTTTTTATGATTTTGACAAGGTGTCTCTCCGCCACGGGCTCGATGCCAGCCGTCGCATGTGGTGGATGTAGTCCTCCACGGTTTCTCCGACCTGCTGTTCCCGCTGCAGCAACTCATGCATCCTGTCGTGCTCTGTCTGATAGCTGCGGAAACGGTCGAGGAGGGCCTGACGCAGTTGCATCCAATTATCGAGGGTGGAGTGCCTAACGTGGATCCAATACCACTCCCTCGCTCGTCCGGTTAGGAGCACGTGGAAGGAGCGCAATACCTCCGCCCATGGACACCGGTACTCCCTCTGGAGGAATTCGATCCGGAAGATGAAATCTTCGACAGAATTGAACCTGTCCTCGCCGTCGAAGGACAAGCCCCATCGCTCCACTCGGGTATGCTGTGTCGATTGCGGACTATTGGCGTAACCTGACTCGTCGGCTGGCATGCGAGCTGCCTCTCCCCCTTGTTGGAACGGACCGCGCCATCTGCCAGGTGGAAGCCTTGGACCCCAATCAGGGCTGCTGCTCTCTTCCGGCCACTCCTTCGGCGGCATCTTGGGTGGCGGCATCGAAAGTCGCTGTTCTGGTCGGGTGATAGTCTTGGAAACGGCGCCGCGGGGCACGTGGGTCTCGCTCCAACATCCTGGTCGACTGCGGCGCTGCACCTTGGCTCTAACTAGGCCCCAGCTGGTCTCAGGACATCGTTCATCAACTTCATGAGCTCGAGGAAGCCCTGTCGTAGCTCCTGCTTCAGCGTCTGCCCGATCTCGCTTTCCACGGAGTGCCGGTACGTTTGCGCCGCTTGTGCAATAGCTGAATTTACCGCAGACCTCTCTGTTGAGTCCAATTTAACGTTTTGCAGACCCGCTTCCGGCTGCATGTGTGGTTCCTCCGGACGTGTGTCTTCTTCTTTGTCTCCTGGCCGTGGAACAACTTGGACTTGGCTCTTAGGCGTCCGCAGCAGTCCTCCTCTTCCCAACGACATCTGGAAACCGGCTGCGCCCTCTCCATCAGTGGACCATGTCACTTCCTGTGTCTCTGGTACTGACCCCATTGACCTCAGGTAAGGACCACCAACAAACTTTTTGCCCTCAGCCATGGTAAACTATTTTCTTAACTTTCAGGTGCCGTTATTACTTAGTCGTGCGTGTGCGGCTGGGTATTAATTTACTTAAAAATAATAACTGAAATCAATAAATAAACGATAAATAATGCCAAACAAATAAATAATGGAAATAATGCTGAATAAATAAATAAGCATGAATGAAATATTTTCCACACTTAAAGGACTTCCTTTTTTTTATTTTTTTTTTACCAAAATTTTTAAACAAAACAACAAAGGAAGGGAGATGAAACGACTTCGCTGCCGGTGGACTCTGATCGACACTGCGCTTAATGTTGTTGCTGTGACAAACAAAACACTCTTGCCGTTCGTCAACTGGTCAAACTGTCACCCTAGTTGACAGTTGCCAGTTAAGGACGCGGCTGGTGTTCGATCGGATCCGTTTTCACTGGGTGTGCGTCCCTTTATCCCGCGAGGAGGTGCATCGCGTTTAGCCCTAGGCATTTACGGGTCACCTATCCCCATTCAGCCCCATTGGCCGAACTAAAGAACACAGACGCCCAGCAAAAACAGACGATCTACTACGTTAAAGACAAACAAAACAAATAACAAAGTTACATGTATACACATATAACACACGCAACACACTTGGATGTTGGACATGGCCCAGTGCAAGTACGCTGCGCAATGTTCTCACCTACTTGGTAGAACATGACTCGCGCCTTGCCCGGCAACATGCCTCCACATTCCAAACACCTCCATTCATCTTTTGTTTCCCCATCCACTACTCCGCAAACGTGAAGTCCATACTTCCAACGTGCCGCAGTTTGTAGCGGGCTGAACCACAAGAGCGAATCTACTGCGAGGCATCTAAGTATCTCCATTCATCGGCAGGTAGAAATTAATCGCCATATTGACTCTCAATGCGGACGCTTTATTTCTACCGTTTTTTCTTTAATTGAGCGCCATTTTGTTACGGACTGCTTTCTTCAGGGCTGTGCCGGCTAGCTCAGCTGCACCAAGGGAGGGGGTTTTCCCGTTGCCCTTCAGTCCGCACCAAAATGCCGATGAATTTCGATGCTTACGAATCACGCCTCACACACAACAACTACAACAATTACATTCTACGTTAAACGACAACAATAACAACGTTTAGTGACCGAAATTGGTCACCGCGCAACCACCCAACCATGTGATGTTCCTGCTCGCGGTTTCGGAGCATCACCCTAGCCGATTCGTCCGATCCTGGCCCGCTACGGCCGCCCCATCTCCCTAAATGAGAACTCTTAGCAACTCATATTTGATTCCACGTTACAATTACTCATTTAATTCACATTACTTATTATACAAATTGCCTACACAAAACCTACACAAACCTAATAACGTCTAACACATAAGAATAAATAAATTTGCCTAAATCATAATTATAAACTAAATTAATCTAAAGGGTCGGGTATCTGCGGCGCGCCGTGCTGTGGCGGCCGCTCGCTGTTGCGCCACTGCGCAATGCTTGCGCGCTGCGCTTCTGCTCTTCGCTGCTGCTGTAACGCTGCTGCTCGAACGGCGCCTTTTGCGCGCTGCGCCCTAGCTGTGGGCTGGGTTCGAAGGTGGATGCAGGGTGAAAATAAAACGGATCTCATGGCGGAACTCCGCTTGGAACAAACTCACCAGGAGACTGCTTCTTTCCGACTTCTGTCGTAGTAGTCACGCCTTCGCTCCTGGACACCAAAATAATTATGTTATTATAATAATAATAGAAAAAAATAAAAAAAAACCCCAAAAACACACACGCACTTATATATTTTGAGCGCAGCTCAAAATCCTCGCCCACTTATCGCAATTACTTTTTATGACTGAGGCCCAAAAATAAAACCGTTGGCGGTCACAAACTTGGGCACTCGGGCATCTAACCGACAGGCCAAACAGCGGTTCTCCCTAACGGTGAGCGGGGGTCGCTGACCGAATTGGCTTAAGAGAGGATCTCTCTCAAGGCCATTTCTTCCCGCTAACCCTGCTACCACTGGTTTGCACTGCTTGCTCTGTCGGCAGATGTCCCAATACCAGGGCAGCTGTCTCTTCCGATAGTTTTCATATCGAAATAAACAGCTGTTTACGCAAAATGCAACAACGGGACTGTTTAGCCGGAAGTGAAAACATGGAATGCAGAGTTGAACCACTGATTCCGAATGCTACTTTTCCTGTTGAAGCATATAAAAGGATTTTAATAGATGTCGGATCTGATCCTGGCATACTATTTAATATGACGGACAAAGACTGAAAAATTGCTGAAATAAGTCGGCTCTTTCCGACTCCTTCACCACCTCCAACAAATTCATAATACACTAAATTTTTTAGGCATTGTGAAGAACATGGGTGAAAAATACCTTCTGCTTTAAATTTAGTGATCTAACTATGTTAGTCAAGCTTTCCTGAGAAACTGGGGCTGGAAGCTTGATTAATCGAACATTGCTATCTTTGTCGCTATTCTCATTATTTCTTGCCACATTTAAGACGTTTTTCAGGCAACCCTAAAGCTCTGAACCCATCATCTACTACTTTCTGATCGTCTACCTGATTATTCTCAATATCTTCTTCTACTCTTAAATGGCTCAGAGCTTCCTCTAGTTCCCTATCATCTAGCACATTGTACTTTCTGCGATTGTTCTCTATTAGCTCCTGATTTCTGCTGCAGAACAACTCGCCGTCTTTTGTAACTAAATCTAAATGCTCGTCTCGCCATGGAGCGTAAAATAGTGAAATAGTCACTTCTATCGGTATTAACATTAAATTTCCGATATCTAATTATGCATGGTGTGAGCCTTTTCCTAATGAAGCCACTACCATCGCGGAGAGCAAAAACTATTGATTCGGAAGCCCAAGGCAGTTCGTCGTCAATGTCATCAAAATTTTCCTGTTGAGTTCCAAGGCATAAGCTAAAGCGTCTGGCGCTGAACTTAATATCTAATAGTCCTAAATGAAAAATTTCCCTAGAGTCTTCGGGCAGATTTTGAAGATGCTCTTTGGATCTCAGCATTCTAACCCGTTTTTCAGGAACATGTGTGTTTATATACACACTGACACTACTGCTTGCAGACAAATGCATACCTAAACAGCTGTAGACGGTTTCCTGAGCGGATACCTCAGTGCCACATATAAACTTATTCCCTAAATGTTGTAACTTTAATTTAAAAGTTACATTGCCATTTCTAAACTCATTTATTGCTTCCCGCATATGCATTGAAATTCCTTTCTGAGACTTGTTAATGTAATTAACGACGCATGCGCAGCAAGCATAAGGGTCCAAAATATACTTAATGTCTATGTTTGCTCTCTGTAGCAAGTGTAGGTGCTTATTGTAAGCGTTAAGCTAAATCGCCGAAAAAGATCGCTTCAAAAAAACTTTTGGTTTATTTATACTTGATTTAAGGGCATAAATATAGCACTTATAACTAATGTTAAGTTGATCGTGGGACAAAAACATTTAAAAATTGCTAAGATTATTTACGGATTCACGATCAAATGGATAGTCGAGAAGACTCTGAATATTATCAAAATTTATACGAAGCTCAAGCAAATTTGGAGCGTTTTCGTCAAGCGGGAATAGAATTTTTATTTCTGGCATGGGGGGGGGAATTACCTAACTATGGTTGTTAAACTTTCCTTGCATTTCCTCTTAATGCCTGCAAATATTGTGGGAAAGGCCAGCTCCTCTGAGTCACAATCCTCAATCATATCTAAAGGACTCTAACCCTCTCCAGGGGCTATCACTATTCTGGACATATCGATATCTCGATAGGAACATTTTCCATGAAGGTTTCCTGACCTCCTGGATTTACTTCTAGCTCTTCTTCTGCATTATTTTGCTCATTAGCTTGAGCAGCTCTTTCTATTATCTGTGACACCATGTCCCTATCGTCTGCTGATGCAACAAATGGCACTGTCTCAGAGGAGTAGGAAGACAACCACTGGGAGATCCTCTCCACTTGATGTGGAAACCACAAACCTTTGCAACACAAGCAAAGCTTTCTAAACTCTAACCTGAGATTGCCTATCTTCTGGCAGGGTATTCGCACGCTCTTCTCTGCGG
This sequence comes from Zaprionus ghesquierei, assembly GCA_018904095.1. NCBI lineage: Eukaryota > Metazoa > Arthropoda > Insecta > Diptera > Drosophilidae > Zaprionus > Zaprionus ghesquierei. The sequence goes on along the minus strand of JAEIGP010000002.1, from coordinate 302,237 downwards.
GACGCGTTTCTCCTATGCTCTTCTACTCTATTATTGGGATCATTCCTATATTGGCTAACCCTTTGCAACAAATTCCTATTGGCATCAAAGGCCTCAAGTCGAGATCTTATTAGAGCACTGCGGTTTTCAATTGTGTTGCGCGCCTGCTCAATAATCCTACGAATAGGATTATTTCTTACTTGAGATCTTCGATTTCTATCTTCTACCCTTTCTAAACGACTTCTTCCTACATTTTGTCGTTGACGTGCCCGCCAATCAATGTCTCGCCTTCGTTCGTCTGCCCGATAAGTTGGGTCTTGTGTTCGCCTCGATCGACGCGAAGTATTTTCTATTTGTTCATCATCTAACCAAAGGATCAGCTCGACGAGTGCTGCGTCGAACTCCATCCTGCTATCGTTCGTATGCCCGATAACTTGGGCTCTGTCTGCGCTCAGATCGATGCAAAGAGTTTTCTGCTTGCTCTTCTAATCTAATTGGGGAACTAGCTATAAAAATGCTATGTCTTAATGTGTCCGGGGCTTGTTCAATTACCCTATATATTCTATTACTCCTACGAATCCGATGCTGTTGACTATTTCGAGCTCTGTCAATTTCTCTATATTCCAAATTAATCCTACGTTCTCTCTGAGACTCAAGATTGATCTGTCCTTCTTGATCAGCATGATTTGTGTCGGATCAATTTAATTGGTTTCTAGCTCGTTGTCTCTGAGTCCTACTGTTAGTAGAGCTTTGTTTAAATCTAAGCATATTTTTAAAGTAAATGTAAATATGTAAATATGTATAAATATATATTATTGTATATTATATTTTGTTTTTAATTTTAGGTGATATAATAGCATAATACGCTTCTCATATTACGCTTACATAAACTCAAATCTAACTAAAGCAACGCGCATACAATCTTGCGCGTGCATTAATACATAACATAACGTAACGAAACTTGAAACCCACAATAAAGTAAAGCGCATGATTGTTGTATAACTTTATCATTCTTTTTGCATGCACTTTCCACATTTCTTAATTCTCTAAGTATTATCTGCTAAAGAACTTTCGTAATTCGCGTCGGTAAATCGGTACAATCGGTTCAAAGATAGAAAACTTGTAAACCAACAGTTTATCCGAAACCATAAAGTGATTGTGAATGTGAATAACTTAAAATTATAACAAATTTTAAGAAGACGCCTTTGAATTCGCTGAGTAATAAATCCACAAAAGGTTACTCAAATCAAAACGAAATAGCTAAGTACGCAACCCAATAAAACATAAACTAAGTAAAAACTAAATATACTTTACTACAACTAAGTAAAAATAAATAAACTTAACTACAACTAAGTGAAACCTAAATAAACCTAACTACAACGAAGTGAAAATTAAATAATCTTAACTACAACTAAGTGAAAACTAAATAAACTTAACTACAACTATGTGAAAATTAAATAATCTTAACTGCAACTAAGAGAAAACTAAATAAACTTAACTACAACCAAGTGAACTATGATAATAACATTGATAATAATAATAATAATAAGTGTGCAAACAACAAAAGCACGCCAACAAAATAACAAAACCCTAAAGATCAAACAAAGACACAAACAACATCGAATAAACAAACCTTAATCAATATTTAAACCAACAAACCACAATGGCAACAAACCAAATAGAATCGTCTGACTCGACCATGATTTAAATCGAGAGACAAATATACGCAGTTGAGGTCTTAAACGGAGATCCTAACACCTTGTACACTTTCATTAGTCGCATCAACTTCATCTTGGCTCTGTATCAGACCACAGAGGAAAGACAAAAGTTAATAATCTTTGGACACATCGAACGGAACATCAGTGGCGATGTTATCCGCACCCTCGGAGTGACCAACCTCAGCAGCTGGAGTAAACTCAGGACCCAACTTATCCTAATTACAAGCCCCAAGCACCGAATCACCAACTTCTGGAGGAATTCAGGAACACACAATATCGAGGTAACATTCGTCATTTCCTTAAAGAAGCCGAAAGAAGATGGCATATACTAGAAGTAAATTAGAACTAGAAAATAACGTTGCCGAAACCACTTTATATACCAGATTAATACAAACTAGCATCAAAAACCTAATTCAAAAACTCCCAAGTCACATTTTCCTCAGAATAGTTAACTGTAATATTCCAAACCTGAGATCATTAATAAAAATATTAAAAGAAAAAGGTCTTTATGAGGCACCAACCTCAAATAAGGATAATATAAAGTCAACTTCAACTTCAAACAAAATAACAACCAATTCACAAAACAGGCAAATGAATAACCAAACTAGACCCTTTACATCCTTCCAAAATATACAAGATAAAAGACGGTAATAACACTACAGAACAGAACCATATCCAAATGAACCCTTCATTCCCACAAGACCCCACCTATTTAGAAAACAAAAACTAACGAACTTACTGATAAAATTCCAAGACATTCAAATTCGCGAAGGTGACAAACTCACGTTCACAAATCAAGAAAAACATACCATCAACACTACACACAATATCCCCGTTTATTCTCAAATTTTCCAACAAGGAAGTAGAAGAACAAATCCAAGACATGTTAGAACAGGGCATTATCAGAGAAAGTAAGTAAAAAGCTAGATGCTTCTGAACAGCAGACGTTTCGCATCGTAATAGACTATAGGAAATAGAATGAAATAACAATACACGACAGATATAGACGAAATATTAGGAAAATTAGGGAAGTCAAATTATTTCACAACAATAGATCTTGCAAAAGGCTTTCACCAAATAGAAATGGACTCAGAGTCAATAGCTAAAACCGCTTTCTCACCAAAATATGGACACTATGAGTATACACGAATGCCATTTGGGCTTAAAAATGCCCCGCTACATTTCAACGATGTATGAATAATTTACTCCGTCCACTTTAGTATACCTAGACGACATCATAGTTTTATCCACATCTTTAGAAGAACATCTTCAAGTCATACAGGCAGTTTTCGAAAAATTATCATAGGCAAACTTAAAATTACAGCTAAATAAATGCGAATTCTTAAAACAAGAGACAACTTTCCTAGGACATGTCATTACTAAAGACGGGATCAAACCAAACCCGGATAAAATAAAAGCTATAGTAAAATACCCGCCACCCAAAAAACCTATAGAAATTAAATCGGTTTTAGGACTTACAGGCTATTATAGGAAATTTATACCTAACTTCTCTGACATTGCCAAGCCCCTGACTAAATGGCTAAAAAAAGGAGCCACAATAGATACCAATTGCGTAGAATACTTAGAAGCATTACAAAAGTTAAAACTATTAATTTCCGAAGACCCAATCCTGAAAATACCGAACTTTGAGAGGAAATTTACATTAACGACCGACGCCAGCAATGTAGCTTTAGGAGCTGTTATTCAATCTTGCAAAAAATCAAAAAAACTCTGCTCAAGTCATATGACACCTATTGTTCAATTTAGATCTGTCTTTGAATACCGCCCTACATGTGAAAACATCATAGTAATCAGCCTTATACACGCTACGGCTGAAACGAAGCGTCGTGATGATGACGTCACGACGCGCAGCACAGGCGCAAGCAGTGGAGTACGGAAAACGGAAACATGGATAACTTCTGGGCTTATCGTCCGATTGGATTGTAATTTGGGGAATAGATTTATATTGCAATTATTTATGTTCATACCAAAGCAGAAAGCTGTAACTTCAATACTTTTCCAAATAATTGTAAATTATCGATTTGCATTATCGGTGAGCGTGTCATCAAAAATTGAAAATAAACTCGATCCTTTATGTGAAATTTGGTGTCTCTAGCTTTTGTAATATTTGGGATCTAGACGTTCAAACGGACAGACGGACAGACAGGCGGACATGGATCAATTGACTTAGCTAGTGATACTGAGTCAGAATATATGTACTTTGTGGGGTCTGCCACGCCACCTTCTGCCTGTTACATACATTTGCACAAACTTAGTATACCATTTCTGACCATTTTCAATGGTCGAATGGTATAAAAATACTGCGTATTTTAAATGAAAGATGTATATGTCAAAATCAGCACAAGAAACCTTAACAGCGCCTTTGGTTGATAGAGGAATATGGCATTATAGGGTATTCCTTAGCTGAGCTTTACAACAGCCTCCTGAAATAGTGCTGTATTTTTAGACCGTGGATTTTAAAAAATACATGGTCTATTGTGTTTGTCAAAATGTGCGTAACAGGCAGAAGGATGCATCTGCGACCCCATAAAGTACATATATTCTTGCTCAGGATAACTAGCTGCGTCGATTAAGCCATGTCTGTCTGTGCGTCTGTCCGTCTGACCGTCTGTCTATCTGTATGAGCGCCTATTTCTCAGAAACTAAAAAAGCTAGAGCCACCAAATTTGGTGACAACACTTATGTGAAACATACGCTGTAAAATTGTTTATTAAAATTTGGGCCACACCTACTTCCGCCCACTGCAAGCAAGAGAGCAGTGTTTTTTCCAAGCAGTGTTTTTTCCAAGCAATGTTTTTTTCGAACTGTTTGAACTGCTTGGCGTCTAACTGAAAATAATATGTGTTGTTTATTATTTTTCTTTGAATAACACGATAACCAATAACAGTTTTATAATTCTGATTTTTTTCATAACCTTCCCCCACCACCCCTCCACCTCCGCTGTTGCGTGACTTTGCAGACAGTTTAAAGGATTTGTTGGCGATTTGAATTGCAAATGGCAGCCTGCAATCGAATTGGGAGCGCACATTAGGCTGTCAGCGCTCAGAGAGCCTTAAATATAAACGTGCATAAAATTCGAAACAACGACTGTAATATACCCGCTACCCAGCTGCTCGTACATCATTTATTTGCGGAACAAAAAAAACGGCTACAATTATATTTTGACCGTAAAAGGCTATGGACTTACAATATTTATGCAAAGTCAAAATCTAAAATAAAAAAAAGACATTTTTGCACACATTTAATTTTTGATGCGGGCGGGACTCGAACCCGTAAATGCATAATACTACTGTTCGTTTTGCAGTCCACAACTTAACCCATTTCACCACCGTAAACGCACTCACTATTCGGCACAATGCTGCCAGCAGCGCTGCTTACAGCTATGGAAAACGTTAAGCTGAATAACTTCTGTGTTTATTATCCGATTGTTACCAGAGATCATCGAGTTAGCTATAGTTATCATGTAATCCGAAAATGAATGAAAATGAATGAAAATGGTAGTCCTAGCTCTTATAATAGCTGAGATCTAGATTTTCACACGGACAGACAGACGGACTGACGGACATGGCTATATCGACTCGGCTGTTGATCCTGAGCCAGAATATATATACTTTATGGGGTCGGAGGTGTCTCCTTCTGCCTGTTACATACATTTTCGGACAAAGTTATAATACCCTTCTACTCTATGAGTAGCGGGTATAAAAATTAAAGTAAAAGTTCTTAAAAGAAAATAAAAAGAACAAGCTTAAGCGGCATGAACTGGGAATCGAACCACGGACCTGTCGGTTCGGGAGTTCATCGCAACTGCAAAAATTTGCATTGTAAGGCATTCTTATTATTTCCTGTACAAATAAAGCATTTGCGCTGCCGGCAGCGCTGCTTACAGCTACGGAAATCGTTAAGCTGAATAACTTCTGTATTTATTATCCGATTGTTACCTTAAAACAAGAGACAACTTTCCTAGGACATGTCATTACTAAAGACGGGATCAAACCAAAACCGGATAAAATAAAAGCTATAGGAAAATACCCGCCACCCAAAAAACCTATAGAAATTAAATCGGTTTTAGGACTTACAGGCTATTATAGGAAATTTATACCTAACTTTTCTGACATTGCCAAGCCCCTGACTAAATGGCTAAAAAAAGGAGCCACAATAGATACCAATTGCGTAGAATACTTAAAAGCATTCCAAAAGTTAAAACCATTAATTTCCGAAGGCCCAATCATGAAAATACCGAACTTTGAGAGGAAATTTACATTATCGACCAGCAATGTAGCTTTAGGAGCTGTTTTTCAATCTTGCAAAAAATCAAAAAAACTCTGCTCAAGTCATATGACACCTATTGTTCAATTTAGATCTGTCTTTGAATAGCACCATCTACATGTGAAAGCATCATAGTAATCAGCCTTATACACGCTACGGCTGAAACGAAGCGTCGTGATGATGACGTCACGACGCGTAGCACAGGCGCAAGCAGTGGAAGTACGGAAAACGGAAACATGGATAACTTCTGGGCTTATCGTCCGATTGGATTGTAATGGGGAATAGATTTATATTGCAATTATCTATGTTCATACCAAAGCAGAAAGCTGTAACTTCAATACTTTTCCAAATAATTGTAAATTATCGATTTGCATTATCGGTGAGCGTGTCATCAAAAATTGAAAATAAACTCGATCCTTTATGTGAAATTTGGTGTCTCTAGCTTATGTAATATTTGAGATCTAGACGTTCAAACGGACAGACGGACAGACAGGCGGACATGGATCAATTGACTTAGCTAGTGATACTGAGTCAGAATATAAATTATGCAGGTTATCCAATTATGCAGTGTATCCTATCCTCACGAGTGGCCAGTTGTGACGTCGTTGTGTACGGGGTATACGTGTGCGTGTTAGGAAGATTACGGTGGGAGCTTACTTCGCTCACTAGTCTCTGGACTTGTGGCTCAGTGACTCTATCAATTATAAGAATGACGGCTTGTGCCGGAGTTACAGTTTTATGCGTCTTATGTTTGGTGCGCTTTATTCAGAACTAAAACTCATAAGTACAATATTCAGAACTAAAACTCATAGGTACTCATATTGAGGCTCCAAGCTAGAGTCGGCAAGCCGACTTAGCATAAACGATAACGCAGCCACTTGCAGTATATTCAAGTGTCAGGTTACCGTTGCCGACCGAACGGCCGGGGCGATGAACTCATACGTCAGCGGAATTCACTTGGAGCAACAATGTGCAATTGCTTATGTTTCTTATTCCACCCTTATGTGTTAACTACTCCCCCCTCAAGTTGCTGGCCGACCTCGGTCACTTTGTAACTGTTGATGATCCTTTTCACCTTCCTCGATGCTTGCCATTTCCTTATAAGTAGCCACACGAAGATGAGACTACTGAAGATGATGCTGAGGATGATGCCGATCGATGCTAAGTTCCTAGATGCCTTGGTGGCCGCCAGTTCTCCCTTAAAGTTCTTGATGATTTGTAGATTGAGATTATTCATCCTGTGGAGCTGGGCATACTTAACACGGGGTCGTGGCCGATGATGTTGAGCAAAGGAGACCCGGCGATGCCTGGTGCCTTCTCTATGATCCCACGCTCGTTCACGTATTTCGTCCTGTTGATGGTGGCGGAGAATCGGAAGGTGACGAGGTGGGTTCCGTTTGTGATGACTTCTGGACCGTCGTCTGTGCTGATCTTAGCGGCACTTTCATTGATTATGATGACGCCGTCGTCCACGAATGTGATCGGATTGAGATGGCTCGGTTGTGTTCGGCATGAGGCGGCGCTACCAGCGTGCAGTGCTCGGGCGCATGAGTCTTGTGCGGCAAATTTGCACACGGAGGCGTAAGTTGTCGCTACGCACTCAGTGACTGCTAGTACATCATCGTTGCATTCGGCTAGGATGTCGTCTGATAGTTGCAATGCGACATGTTGGTGGAATACAGGGTATACGGCGACCTTTTTGCAACTGAATTTCACCCTGGGATACGCTATTAGGATATGAATTATGTTTTCGGACTGGAGGACTTTTATTTTGGACGCTTCTGTGAGACTAACTATGGGAATTTCTAACGGGTGTTCATTTAAGATAGTTTTCAAATCGTTATGCTCGAAAATAGTTGGATTGATTATGTTGGCTTTAGCCAATGTGATTGTGAGGATTAGGTTTGATATCTGATTTATCAGAATTCTATTTCTTGCTAACAGTGTTTCATACAAATGCGGAGTATCTACTATGTCATTCTTTTTCGCTTTAATTATTTCATTTACTGCGTCGGTTAGTTTGTTGATCTGTTCTTGCGTTTCCGAGTTGATAACTATTTGCTTATTGCTTGCATCGATTAGTTGCGATTCGGACCACCTCACCTTCTCAAAGTCAGACGCATCTGGTGTGCCTGCTATGACCTTCAGTGCTGAGCCTAAGAAGTCTAAGCTTCTAGCCATTCTATGGTGTATTTGAATAACGGACAATAAACTCCTAATGTGATCTATATCTGCATCTAATAACTTCCGCATATGTGATTGTGGAAATAATTCAATTAATTTTTCAGTCTCGTCTGCAATAACACCAAATTCCGTCAAATTACTGGAGTGCCTTAAATAGTCCCTTTGTTCCCATACCAATATCTTTCCGTCTATTATTGGAATATAATTGGAATGTGAATAGTCGATAATCCGACTTTGTACCATCCCTAACATAACCAAAATTGCAACTTGCATCCTGTAATAGAGAAACAAGTTTGTGCGGTTAGTCATGTGCGGTTAATCCTACTTGGTTTTTCTTATTACTATTTCAGGTTGTCCTTATGGACCACCCTCCTTCTAATAAGAACAGACGTTCCTAGGTCTGCTTGTATCTTTTCCTCCGTACAGAGTGGTGTCAGTTTGTTGCCTAACCTCTTGTTATTCTTGACGAACACCTTTTCACCTACTTCGAATATTCGGTTCTGCCTGTTTGCATTACACCTATCAAGCACAGCTTGCTGTGCTTTTTGGATTTTTTCCTGTATATTTTGTCTAAATTCAGGGGATGCGGCGTGTATAACATCCAACGGTCTTTGGTTGGTGACCGAGTGAATTGATCTGTTATACTCTACAGTAGCTCTCATAATAAGCTCCACTGTGTCGCTGGCTTTTTTGTCAATTTTTAGGCTTCTGGCTATATCTGCCAGCGTGCTGTGAAATCTTTCTACTTGACCGTTGGAAACGCTGTGCAATGGTGGTGCATTAACAATGTCTATATCGTAGCTATTTTTGAGCAGCGATACCATTGTTTCGGAATTAAATGCTGCCTCATTATCGCAGAATATTGTCTTCGTCTTTGGGAATAGATTGATTAATTAAATGATAGGTATTTTTAGTTCTACGATTGTCCGGGACGAAACCGGTTGTACTACAGCAAATTTCGAAAATTTGTCTACACAGGTGAGGAAATATTTTTTTTCGGTGGAGAAAATATCAATATGCAGTATTTCGCCAGCATATGATGGAATGGGTGAGACTCCAAGCTTTTGTTTCTGTGGATGCCTATCATATTTTGATTTGGTGCATACTTTGCAATTGGTGACCACTTCACTTGCTAAGTTATTCATTTTGGGAAAATAGTAGTCACGAAGGACTTGTTTAATGTTTTCCTGTGCGGCTCTGTGCGCGCGGTTATGTTCTGCTGTGATAATTTCTATTTGGTCGTTTCTGTCAGTAATGTCTGACACGTACGTTTTGCAATGCCACAGCTTGGTGGCTGGGAAGTTTAACACCAGTTCGTGTTGAAAGCTAGCAAGTGTTGGGAAATCGCAATGAATTGCGTTAGCTGCATCTGGGATGATGAGTGGTTTTAATATGTCAAACAGAGAATTTTTATTTACGAAATTAATGATGTGGCGAATTTTCTTGCCGAAGAGTATCATTTTTCTCTGCAGTGGGAAGAGTGCCTCTTCCAGGACAATTTGGTTTTTAAAACAGTTCAGTGGTTTGTCGGTTGTCTCAACCGTGTAGGTTAGTGAGGTCTCACTATGAATTGTTGCAACGTCTGATGGGGGTTCGTTTTGTGTAGCATTAATGACTTGCCTAGACAAGGCATCAGCTACGAAGTTTTCCTTACCCGGCTTTTTAGAACACTTTGGCGTTATGTTCGTCAATGAATGCTTTCCACCTTTTAATTTTTGCATTCGTGTTTCTGTCAGAGACCGCGAAGGTAAGAGGCTGATGGTCAGTGAATATATTTATTTCTTTTGTTCCATATAAATAATTTTGTAACCTCCCTAAAGCCCAGACTATAGCTAATAACTCTCTTTCATTCGTAGCGTAATGAGTTTCACTATCTTTCAATGCTCTGGAAATCATAGTTATCGGTCTACCTCCTTGAGACAAGACAGCACCAACGCCGTCCATGGATGCGTCGGTTGTCAGATCAAATGGCGTTTTGAAATCTGGGTACATGAGGATTACATCTTCTGATGCTAGAATATTCCTCAGTGTCTCGAAGGCATTGCGCTGAGTTTCATTAAACTCAACTGGGATTTTTTTGGACATATGTTTGCTCACGGAGCCGTTTTCTCCTTTGAGAATGTTGGTCAACGGTCTTGCTATTGCTGCAAAATCTTTGATGAAGTTTCTGTAATAATTAGCCAATCCAAGAAATGATCGCAAACTGAATAAGTTTTTGGGTTCGGGAAAATTCTGTATGGCTTTAACCTTTTCAGGGTTAGTTGTGGCCCCGTTTTTGGTTACTACGAAGCCTAGAAATTCGACGCTTTCTTTGAAAAATTGGGTCTTTTCCTGAGCCACAAGCATGTTGGCATTTCACAAACATTCCAATACCGTGTCTATGTGGCGAACATGTTCAGCTTCGTTAGTGGAATAAATTATTACATCGTCGATGTACACATAACAAAATTTCCCTATCTGCTCTCTGAGGACATCATCGATGGCCCTCTGAAAAATGCTTCCAGCGTTTTTGAGTCCGATAGGTAGTCGGCAGAATTCATACTTTCCACCATTGACTGAGAAAGAGGTCTTTTCTCGATCATGTTCTGCCAGATAAATCTGGTGGTAACCCGATTTTAAATCTAAGGTCGTGAAAAATTTTGCTTTTCCTAGATTCGCTAAAATCATAGGAATGCTCGGCATTGGGTATCGATCTGCTATAGTGCGCTCGTTTAGCTTCCTAAAGTCGATAACTAACCGCTTATTTTTGTTGCCGTTAGCGTCGAATCCTTTCTTGTCGACAACCCAGGATGGGCTGTTGTATGGAGACCTGGACGGCCTGATTATACCATTATCTAGCAATTGTCTGATTTCGTTACTTACAAAATCTGAAACTCCCATAGGATGCGGGTATAGCTTTGAATATACCGGCTCATTATCTATGGTTCGTATGGTGGCAATGACAGAGGTGTTAAAGGGTAGCGCCTCGTTAGAGGTCGAAAATGCCTTTATCCTCTTCAACATCACAGCCTTGAATTTCTTTTTGACGATGCTCGGTACTACAATATCGTTAACATCTGTGAAATTTACGCTTTCACAAGTGTGGTATTGTAACTGCTCGGATTTGTCCTGATAGCTGAGCTTGTTCTCTTGTAAATCTAATGCTACTCCTGCTCGCGCTAGCAAGTCGAAGCCTATAATAGCATCAAATGAAGTGAGAGTATCTAACGTAAAAAATGGGGAAACCTGACCAAATACTTTCATAAGGCATTTCGTCGTTATTTCGCTCGAAGCGTGTATCGAGCTTACGGTGAAAGGGTTTTCGACAGGAACTACGCCATTTAATTCCTTTAAAGGCTTGACGTAATTTTTTGCCGCCCCTGTGTCTATAAGTATTTTTATTGTCCTCCCACCCAACTGCTGCTTGATGAATGGCGGCCGGGAGCGCTCCCTAAAAAATTGACAGAATCGCTTTCGAAACCTGCCTCACTATCTTCTTCAGTTTGCGTTACAGCGGCCTCTGCCACGTCTGCGTAACTGGAGTCCTGCTCTTGAGAGGCATTCTGAACAATGTTATTGAACCGTTGGCGTCTTTGGCCTGTGGCTCTATCAGAAGTATTTGACCTTTATTGTGCATGTTCTACTTCCTCTTGGGTTTTTCCGTAAAGAGTACGCTGCCTAAATTTGGAAGAGGAGTCGACCTCCATTGGTTCTGGCTTTTGATTTGCTTCCTCCCTTTTATTTTTCTCCTGGGAATTGTTACTATTGTTGGTCTGTGGCTTTTTAGTGTAATGTGGATTTTGTTGTTGTCCACGTTCGGGCTTATTGTATTTTCCCTGTTTTGAATTTTGTGGGCGGTTTCTATTCTCTTCCCTTGCTTGATCCCTTTCTGCCATAGCCTTAGCATATGTAGCAGAAAATATGCTTCGTTCTATGCTTGCTTCAGCTTCTCTGGCCAGTGCCAAAGCTGATGGCAAGTCCTTCGGCTGTGCCGGAAAAACTACTGCTTTAATAGATTTCTTCATACCCGAAATAAACGCGTGTAGCGCGTCTGACCTAACTTCTTCGTTGAGCAGTGTGGCTTGCTCGGTTTCGTGGGTCATGACTATTTTGTTTGTGACAAGTGTTAACTTTTTCTCAACCTCGTCATAGTAGTCCATGAGGCTCAAGTCGCCTTGTCTGACCATTTCTAGTCCTTGCCTTAACAACCGTAGTTATGTCTTGTCGGCATAAGAACAATCTAATCTAGCTATTATAGCATCGAAATTAAGCACTGTATTATGTGATACCAGAACGGCTCTTGCGGCCCCTCTGATTTTGTTCCTAATTATGGTTACAGCTTGGTAGTGAGCGCAGCTACCATTAAAAGGTTTGAATAACTCGTAAGCATCGCAGGCTGATTGCCTCCATGCTACGTACTCGTCAGACCCCCCCTCGAATTCGGGAACGGACTTGATTGTATCTAGAGGGATGTCGCATCTGACATCTGGCTGAACGACAATTCGCTTGAAGCTCTCCACTTGAGGAGCTTGGACGCGCAAACTGTTCAGTTCGACTGTCATTGCGTTCAGCTGTGACTGAAACCTCTCTTCTTGCTGGGCCAAAGCTTGGCTAATAGCGCTCTGTATCAAGGCCTGTACCTGGTTCGCGTCCATGATTGCTTGGCTAAAGTTATGGTTTGGCACTTCAGTAAGGTTCTGGTTTGGTACTTGGGTAAAGTTTTGGTTTGGTGCTTGGCTAGAATATGACTCTGGGTCTTGGACTTGGGAATCGTTATGGTTCTGTCCGTGGCTAATATTGTCTGTCTCCCAGCCGCCTTCTTCGTCGCTGTCACACTGTACTTTTATGTCTCTATAAAAATCAAAGCGGCTCATATGCCTGCTTTTATGTCAACTAGTTGAATTAGTTGTTTATGTTATTTATTATCACGCATGAGCATGAAACACTATGTGGTGATTATTCACAATTATATTTTTTCAATCAAGCCAACTTATGGCAACTTTTCTTTTCTCTTTTATATGTTTTTACGTTTTGAAAACTTCTTGAATGAACTTACATGGTTTTCTATTTAGGTAGGTAGGTAGGTTCTGTTGCGTTGGGCGCCAATTATGCAGTGTATCCAATTATGCAGTGTATCCTATCCTCACGAGTGGCCAGTTGTGACGTCGTTGTGTACGGGGTATACGTGTGCGTGTTAGGAAGATTACGGTGGGAGCTTACTTCGCTCACTAGTCTCTGGACTTGTGGCTCAGTGACTCTATCAATTATAAGAATGACGGCTTGTGCCGGAGTTACAGTTTTATGCGTCTTATGTTTGGTGCGCTTTATTCAGAACTAAAACTCATAAGTACAATATTCAGAACTAAAACTCATAGGTACTCATATTGAGGCTCCAAGCTAGAGTCGGCAAGCCGACTTAGCATAAACGATAACGCAGCCACTTGCAGTATATTCAAGTGTCAGGTTACCGTTGCCGACCGAACGGCCGGGGCGATGAACTCATACGTCAGCGGAATTCACTTGGAGCAACAATGTGTAATTGCTTATGTTTCTTATTCTACCCTTATGTGTTAAGTTATATGTACTTTGTGGGGTCTGCCACGCCACCTTCTGCCTGTTACATACATTTGCACAAACTTAGTATACCATTTCTGACCATTTTCAATGGTCGAATGGTATAAAAATAATGCGTATTTTAAATGAAAGATGTATATGTCAAAATCAGCACAAGAAACCTTAACAGCGCCTTTGGTTGAAAGAGGAATATGGCATTATAGGGTATTCCATAGCTGAGTTTTACAACAGCCTCCTGAAATAGTCCTGTATTTTTAGACCGTGGATTTTAAAAAAATACATGGTCTATTGTGTTTGTCAAAATGTGCGTAACAGGCAGAAGGATGCATCTGCGACCCCATAAAGTACATATATTCTTGCTCAGGATAACTAGCTGCGTCGATTAAGCCATGTCTGTCTGTGCGTCTGTCCGTCTGACCGTCTGTCTATCTGTATGAGCGCCTATTTCTCAGAAACTAAAAAAGCTAGAGCCACAAAATTTGGTGACAACACTTATGTGAAACATACGCTGTAAAATTGTTTATTAAAATTTGGGCCACACCTACTTCCGCCCCGAAAATCGATAAACCGTATAGCAAGCGCAATAATAAAGCTAGAGTATTCAGTTTTGGTGTGAATGATAACTATCACCACCGATTGCTGAAAATTTGGTTCCGATCGGATAATGAACATTAAAGTTATTCAACGTTTCATATAGATTTGCACTGCGCCCACTGCAAGCAAGAGAGCAGTGTTTTTTCCAAGCAGTGTTTTTTCCAAGCAATGTTTTTTTCGAACTGTTTGAACTGCTTGGCGTCTAACTGAAAATAATATGTGTTGTTTATTATTTTTCTTTGAATAGCACGATAACCAATAACAGTTTTATAATTCTGATTTTTTTCATAACCTTCCCCCACCACCCCTCCACCTCCGCTGTTGCGTGACTTTGCAGACAGTTTAAAGGATTTGTTGGCGATTTGAATTGCAAATGGCAGCCTGCAATCGAATTGGGAGCGCACATTAGGCTGTCAGCGCTCAGAGAGCCTTAAATATAAACGTGCATAAAATTCGAAACAACAACTAAGAAAGCTACAGTCGAGTGTGCTCGACTGTAATATACCCGCTACCCAGCTGCTCGTACATCATTTATTTGCGGAACAAAAAAAACGGCTACAATTATATTTTGACCGTAAAAGGCTATGGACTTACAATATTTATGCAAAGTCAAAATCTAAAATAAAAAAAAAAAACATTTTTGCACACATTTAATTTTTGATGCGGGCGGGACTCGAACCCGTAAATGCATAATACTACTGTTCGTTTTGCAGTCCACAACTTAACCCATTTCACCACCGTAAACGCACTCACTATTCGGCACAATGCTGCCAGCAGCGCTGCTTACAGCTATGGAAAACGTTAAGCTGAATAACTTCTGTGTTTATTATCCGATTGTTACCAAATTTTCAGAGATCATCGAGTTAGCTATAGTTATCATGTAATCCGAAAATGAATGAAAATGAATGAAAATGGTAGTCCTAGCTCTTATAATAGCTGAGATCTAGATTTTCACACGGACAGACAGGCGGACATGGCTATATCGGACGGACAGACGGACATGGCTATATCGACTCGGCTGTTGATCCTGAGCCAGAATATATATACTTTATGGGGTGTACGGAGGTGTCTCCTTCTGCCTGTTACATACATTTTCGGTTTGAACAAAGTTATAATACCCTTCTACTCTATGAGTAGCGGGTATAATAAAAATAAAAAAATATAAGAAAAAGGTGCGCTCTAACAATCGCACACAGCTGATTTAAGAGACTGTCACTTCTCCACTTGTTAACTAAGTTCATTGTGAGCGATTAAAAAAATTTTAAATAAAACCCATGACCACCAATTAATGTATATTCAAAAATTATAATAGCTGAGATCTAGATTTTCACACGGACAGACAGACGGACAGACAGACAGACGGACAGACGGACAGACGGACATGGCTATATCGACTCGGCTGTTGATCCTGAGCCAGAATATATATACTTTATGGGGTCGGAGGTGTCTCCTTCTGCCTGTTACATACATTTTCGGTTTGAACAAAGTTATAATACCCTTCTACTCTACGAGTAGCGGGTATAAAAACACTGATTGAAAAAAACACTGCTTGCCTGTTGAATAACTTTTTTGTTCATTATCCGATCGGAACCAAATTTTCAGCGATCGTTTAGGTGGTGATGTTATCATATACACCAAAACTAAATACTTTAGCTTTATTATTGCGCTTGCTATACGGTTTATCGATTTGCGGGGGGGCGGGGGGAAGTAGGCGTGGCCAAACATTGTAATAAAAATATTACAGCATATGATTCACAAATCTGTTGTCACAAAATTTGGTGGCTCTAACTTTTTTAGTTTCTGAGATATAGGCGCTTACTATACGATTTATCGATTTGCGGGGGCGGAAGTAGGCGTGGCCCAAATGTTAATACAAATTTTACAGCGTATGATTCACATAAGTGTTGTTACCAAATTTGGTGGCTCTAGCTTTTTTAGTTTCTGAGAGTTTAGTTTCATACAGACGGACAGACGGACAGACAGACTTGGCTTAATCGACTCGGCTAGTGATCGTGAGCAAGAATATATATACTTTATGGGGTCGCAGATGCCTCCCTCTACCTGTTACGCACATTTCGACAAACACAATAGACCATGTATATTTTTAAAATCCATGGTCTAAAAATGCAATTGATTTACATACAAACACTGTACATGTGCATGCGTGTAAAAAATACGTCACAATCAATGTAACGTCTTTTTCACCAAATTGTGCGCAACCGGCTGGGCGCAATCAAACATTCATACACACATGCCCAATGTTCCGACAAAACACTTACATACACACGCGGTTAAAATTAAGAACACTTAATGAATTGTAATTAACTAATTTGCATTAACTGGTTAATGCAATTGCATGAATTTGTTTATGCAACACCAAAAACACTATCAAAATATTTTGATACAATAATATAATTAAATTGTTGTACGTTAAAATAAGAAATCGTTCGGTAATCGGAAATCGATGATGATGGATAAAAAAAGCACTGCACATGCCAATTGCAAGTTGCAAAGTAATTTTAAAACCCTTAAAATGTATTTTAAACTTAAAATTTTTTTGCTATTTTATTCTATTTTTAAGTAGAATAAGAAACAAAAACAAAATTATTTTTAGTTTTTGTATCGACTTTTGATTTGTGATCAATTAGCACGCATGTAATTTTATGCATATATGAATGTGTTGACAGAAGTCGTTTAAACATAAATATTTTCTGATTATATATATATACATTGCAAAAATATATATATATTGCATACACATATTTGTATGATTGTATGTACAAGCACATGCATTAAAACAATAAATAATCGCATATGTGTTTGTGTTTGGGATACGCAGCATAGAATCAAAACAAAGCATAGGCATTGGAAGAAGAGGAGAGTGATACTTGTGCTCGTGTTTTCTTTTATTTGACCATCGATCGATAAATTCTAACGCACTTGAACCAATGTAACCAAACTTGTAACCAATGATATTTATTAGCTTTTAATACAATCATTGCCTTAGCAAATGTATTATGGTTTCTTGATATTGACCTGAAAATGTATTGAATTAATAGTTTACACCTGGTATATTAACAGTTACGTTTATTACATACATATGTCGATGTGTGTTAAATAAATATATTTTAAAAGTATAGATTTACATATGCATTTGTATATTTGGGGATACTGCTGTTTTCGTGGCGCCAAGATTTGACAACGGTTCCTAAAAGAACTCGACGAAATAAGACGAAAATGTTAAGTAAAATTTTTTGGTTTTTAGCTTAGTTTAGGAGATATAGCCTCCGATAAGTCCCCGATTTCCATACAATTTGCAGGCAAAAATAGCCAGTGTGACCAGATTTCAAAAACTATAATTACCCATATTTTGACAGCTTAGAGTTGCATGGCTATGGTCTCACTGTCAATCAGCGGTTTTTGTTTACAGTTTGCTTTTAAAATCAGATGGCGAAAGAAAACCAACATATTGAATCCGTTCGTTGTGAATGAGAAATTGAAGAAATATACTATCGATGAACAGTCCTGTTGCAATGGGCCAAGGAATTTTTTTTATTGTTGATATTAATTTATTTAATGACATTTATTTATATATTATAGATATTATTTATTAATTTAAAAATTATATATATGTATATTATTTATGTAGTTAATGATAGTTTGAATTAACTTAAAATGTCTTAAATGTTTTTTTTTTATTTTAAACATTTTCATGTTTTGATAATAATAAGGTCAGTGTTCAGATTTTATTAAATTTGAAAATAACCGCCAATATTTGTCTTGCAATCACCAGGCATCGTATTAATTCTCATTAAATCTATGATGATTTCAAAGTTGCGCTTGTGTGTGTGGCTTTGTGTGTCTTTGCTTGCGCTTGTGCCACACATTTGCGTGCATGTGCAAAGCTGAAGCTATTGAATTTACTTCGTATTGGCCTGTGACTACGGCTGCATTCAACAACACCTTCCTTTTTGCTCTCATCTTCTATACAAAATAAAAAAAACACTTTTTTTACATTATTTACATTAACGACCGATGCCAGCAATGTGCTTTAGGAGCTGTTATTCAATCTTGCAAAAAATCAAAAAAACTCTGCTCAAGTCATATGACACCTATTGTTCAATTTAGATCTGTCTTTGAATAGCACCATCTACATGTGAAAACATCAAAGTAATCAGCCTTATACACGCTACGGCTGAAACGAAGAGTCGTGATGATGACGTCACGACGCGCAGCACAGGCGCAAGCAGTGGAGTACGGAAAACGGAAACATGGATAACTTCTGGGCTTATCGTCCGATTGGATTGTAATTTGGGGAATAGATTTATATTGCAATTATTTATGTTCATACCAAAGCAGAAAGCTGTAACTTCAATACTTTTCCAAATAATTGTAAATTATCGATTTGCATTATCGGTGAGCGTGTCATCAAAAATTGAAAATAAACTCGATCCTTTATGTGAAATTTGGTGTCTCTAGCTTTTGTAATATTTGGGATCTAGACGTTCAAACGGACAGACGGACAGACAGGCGGACATGGATCAATTGACTTAGCTAGTGATACTGAGTCAGAATATATGTACTTTGTGGGGTCTGCCACGCCACCTTCTGCCTGTTACATACATTTGCACAAACTTAGTATACCATTTCTGACCATTTTCAATGGTCGAATGGTATAAAAATACTGCGTATTTTAAATGAAAGATGTATATGTCAAAATCAGCACAAGAAACCTTAACAGCGCCTTTGGTTGATAGAGGAATATGGCATTATAGGGTATTCCTTAGCTGAGCTTTACAACAGCCTCCTGAAATAGTGCTGTATTTTTAGACCGTGGATTTTAAAAAAATACATGGTCTATTGTGTTTGTCAAAATGTGCGTAACAGGCAGAAGGATGCATCTGCGACCCCATAAAGTACATATATTCTTGCTCAGGATAACTAGCTGCGTCGATTAAGCCATGTCTGTCTGTGCGTCTGTCCGTCTGACCGTCTGTCTATCTGTATGAGCGCCTATTTCTCAGAAACTAAAAAAGCTAGAGCCACCAAATTTGGTGACAACACTTATGTGAAACATACGCTGTAAAATTGTTTATTAAAATTTGGGCCACACCTACTTCCGCTCCGAAAATCGATAAACCGTATAGCAAGCGCAATAATAAAGCTAGAGTATTCAGTTTTGGTGTGAATGATAACTATCACCACCGATTGCTGAAAATTTGGTTCCGATCGGATAATGAACATTAAAGTTATTCAACGTTTCATATAGATTTGCACTGCGCCCACTGCAAGCAAGAGAGCAGTGTTTTTTCCAAGCAGTGTTTTTTCCAAGCAATGTTTTTTTCAAACTGTTTGAACTGCTTGGCGTCTAACTGAAAATAATATGTGTTGTTTATTATTTTTTTTTGAATAACACGATAACCAATAACAGTTTTATAATTCTGATTTTTTTCATAACCTTCCCCCACCACCCCTCCACCTCCGCTGTTGCGTGACTTTGCAGACAGTTTAAAGGATTTGTTGGCGATTTGAATTGCAAATGGCAGCCTGCAATCGAATTGGGAGCGCACATTAGGCTGTCAGCGCTCAGAGAGCCTTAAATATAAACGTGCATAAAATTCGAAACAACAACTAAGAAAGCTACAGTCGAGTGTGCTCGACTGTAATATACCCGCTACCCAGCTGCTCGTACATCATTTATTTGCGGAACAAAAAAAACGGCTACAATTATATTTTGACCGTAAAAGGCTATGGACTTACAATATTTATGCAAAGTCAAAATCTAAAATAAAAAAAAAACATTTTTGCACACATTTAATTTTTGATGCGGGCGGGACTCGAACCCGTAAATGCATAATACTACTGTTCGTTTTGCAGTCCACAACTTAACCCATTTTACCACCGTAAACGCACTCACTATTCGGCACAATGCTGCCAGCAGCGCTGCTTACAGCTATGGAAAACGTTAAGCTGAATAACTTCTGTGTTTATTATCCGATTGTTACCAAATTTTCAGAGATCATCGAGTTAGCTATAGTTATCATGTAATCCGAAAATGAATGAAAA
Source organism: Zaprionus ghesquierei (assembly GCA_018904095.1). Lineage (NCBI taxonomy): Eukaryota > Metazoa > Arthropoda > Insecta > Diptera > Drosophilidae > Zaprionus > Zaprionus ghesquierei. The sequence goes on along the minus strand of JAEIGP010000002.1, from coordinate 281,856 downwards.
TGAATGAAAATGGTAGTCCTAGCTCTTATAATAGCTGAGATCTAGATTTTCACACGGACAGACAGACGGACATGGCTATTTTGGACGGACAGACGGACATGGCTATATCGACTCGGCTGTTGATCCTGAGCCAGAATATATATACTTTATGGGGTGTACGGAGGTGTCTCCTTCTGCCTGTTACATACATTTTCGGTTTGAACAAAGTTATAATACCCTTCTACTCTATGAGTAGCGGGTATAATAAAAATAAAAAAATATAAGAAAAAGGTGCGCTCTAACAATCGCACACAGCTGATTTAAGAGACTGTCACTTCTCCACTTGTTAACTAAGTTCATTGTGAGCGACTAAAAAAATTTTAAATAAAACCCATGACCACCAATTAATGTATATTCAAAAATTATAATAGCTGAGATCTAGATTTTCACACGGACAGACAGACGGACAGACAGACAGACGGACAGACGGACAGACGGACATGGCTATATCGACTCGGCTGTTGATCCTGAGCCAGAATATATATACTTTATGGGGTCGGAGGTGTCTCCTTCTGCCTGTTACATACATTTTCGGTTTGAACAAAGTTATAATACCCTTCTACTCTATGAGTAGCGGGTATAAAAACACTGATTGAAAAAAACACTGCTTGCCTGTTGAATAACTTTTTTGTTCATTATCCGATCGGAACCAAATTTTCAGCGATCGTTTAGGTGGTGATGTTATCATATACACCAAAACTAAATACTTTAGCTTTATTATTGTGCTTGCTATACGGTTTATCGATTTGCGGGGGGGGTCGGTGGGAAGTAGGCGTGGCCAAACATTGTAATAAAAATATTACAGCATATGATTCACAAATCTGTTGTCACAAAATTTGGTGGCTCTCACTTTTTTAGTTTCTGAGATATAGGCGCTTACTATACGATTTATCGATTTGCGAGGGCGGAAGTAGGCGTCGCCCAAATGTTAATACAAATTTTACAGCGTATGATTCACATAAGTGTTGTCACCAAATTTGGTGGCTCTAGCTTTTTTAGTTTCTGAGAGTTTAGTTTCATACAGACGGACAGACGGACAGACAGACTTGGCTTAATCGACTCGGCTAGTGATCGTGAGCAAGAATATATATACTTTATGGGGTCGCAGATGCCTCCCTCTACCTGTTACGCACATTTCGACAAACACAATAGACCATGTATATTTTTAAAATCCATGGTCTAAAAATGCAATTGATTTACATACAAACACTGTACATGTGCATGCGTGTAAAAAATACGTCACAATCAATGTAACGTCTTTTTCGCCAAATTGTGCGCAACCGGCTGGGCGCACTCAACCATTCATACACACATGCCCAATGTTCCGACAAAAAACACTTACATACACACGCGGTTAAAATTAAGAACACTTAATGAATTGTAATTAACTAATTTGCATTAACTGGTTAATGCAATTGCATGAATTTGTTTATGCAACACCAAAAACACTATCAAAATATTTTGATACAATAATATAATTAAATTGTTGTACGTTAAAATAAGAAATCGTTCGGTAATCGGAAATCGATGATGATGGATAAAAAAAGCACTGCACACGCCAATTGCAAGTTGCAAAGTAATTTTAAAACCCTTAAAATGTATTTTAAACTTAAAATTTTTTTGCTATTTTATTCTATTTTTAAGTAGAATAAGAAACAAAAACAAAATTATTTTTAGTTTTTGTATCGACTTTTGATTTGTGATCAATTAGCACGCATGTAATTTTATGCATATATGAATGTGTTGACAGAAGTCGTTTAAACATAAATATTTTCTGATTATACATTGCAAAAATATATATATATTGCATACACATATTTGTATGATTGTACAAGCACATGCATTAAAACAATAAATAATCGCATATGTGTTTGTGTTTGGGATACGCAGCATAGAATCAAAACAAAGCATAGGCATTGGAAGAAGAGGAGAGTGATACTTGTGCTCGTGTTTTCTTTTATTTGACCCTCGATCGATAAATTCTAACGCACTTGAACCAATGTAACCAAACTTGTAACCAATGATATTTATTAGCTTTTAATACAATCATTGCCTTAGCAAATGTATTATGGTTTCTTGTTATTGACCTGAAAATGTATTGAATTAATAGTTTACACCTGGTATATTAACAGTTACGTTTATTACATACATATGTCGATGTGTGTTAAATAAATATATTTTAAAAGTATAGATTTACATATGCATTTGTATATTTGGGGATACTGCTGTTTCCGTGGCGCCAAGATTTGACAACGGTTTCTAAAAGAACTCGACGAAATAAGACGAAAATGTTAAGTAAAATTTTTTGGTTTTTGGCTTAGTTTAGGAGATATAGCCTCCGATAAGTCCCCGATTTCCATACAATTTGCAGGCAAAAATAGCCAGTGTGACCAGATTTCAAAAACTATAATTACCCATATTTTGACAGCTTAGAGTTGCATGGCTATGGTCTCACTGTCAATCAGCGGTTTTTGTTTACAGTTTGCTTTTAAAATCAGATAGCGAAAGAAAACCAACATATTGAATCCGTTCGTTGTGAATGAGAAATTGAAGAAATATACTATCGGTGAACAGTCCTGTTGCAATGGGCCAAGGAATTTTTTTATTGTTGATATTAATTTATTTAATGACATTTATTTATATATTATAGATATTATTTATTAATTTAAAAATTATATATGTGTATATTATTTATGTAGTTAATGATAGTTTGAATTAACTTAAAATGTCTTAAATGTTTTTTTTTTATTTTAAACATTTTCATGTTTTGATAATAATAAGGTCAGTGTTCAGATTTTATTAAATTTGAAAATAACCGCCAATATTTGTCTTGCAATCACCAGGCATCGTATTAATTCTCATTAAATCTATGATGATTTCAAAGTTGCGCTTGTGTGTGTGGCTTTGTGTGTCTTTGCTTGCGTTTGTGCCACAAATTTGCGTGCATGTGCAAAGCTGAAGCTATTTGGTGAATTTACTTCGCATTGGCTTGTGACTACGGCTGCATTCAACAACACCTTCCTTTCTGCTCTCATCTTCTATACAAAATAAAAAAACACTTTTTTTAAAAAAATGGCAACGCAACATCCATCCCTACATCCCTTTTACGTCCTTTTCAAAATTAATTTGTAATGAAGACAAGGCTATTAAGTTTTTCCAAGAGATAGACCTAATACCTTCAGTAGATTCCCCACAACCAAAATGTTGTGGTCTGCCAATGACTGTGGAAAAGTTTCCCACAAAGAAACTGGGGTGGCTATGGAGATGCGCGGCAAAAGATTCCAAAAAGAAAGGATCAAAAACATGTCGTAAGACTATAAATCCTTGTTTTGGAACTTTCTTTGATGGTTCCAACTGCCGAATTTCATTTCGGGAAGTCGCATAATATGCTTCTTATATTACGCTTACATACATAAACTTAAATCTAACTAAAGCAACGCGCATACAATCTTGCGCGTGCATTAATACATAACATAACGTAACGAAGCTTGAAACCCACAATAAAGTAAAGCGCATGATTGTGGTATAACTATCATTCTTTTTGCGTGCACTTGAACACACGCGACTTACTTCGAGCCGATCAAAACTCTGTACATTTAGTCTTAAGCTGACAGTTTTTAAATAAAGACGCTCACCGAAATTTTTCGTGTCTCGATTTATAGTGGGGTCAGCGTTGATCTTTGTCTTTATTACTACGATATTGTCTGTTGGTGCCGATCCTCGAGTGGTTGCGGTTCAACTTTATTGAAAGTTCTCCAATGACCAACTCGTTATCGCTATCTATAGCTGCTCCCCTTTTATTCCGCACATTGATTAACGACGGGAACAACGTGTGCCCAATAACTAGTTGGAACAACTGGCAGATTTCAACTAGTCTCTCACCATTGTCATTGCGAGTCCCTATACCGTGCTGTCCCATTACTGATTTAAGTCCGATATTGTTGGAGCGTATCTTTGCGTTGAAGTCACCCATGAGAATAGTGATGTCACCTTGTGAGCGCAGTGTAGAAGTCGTCTTTAAGGTCTTCATTGGCGTCTTCTGTCGGGGCATAGCATTAAATGATGTTTATGTGTCTAGCCTTGCACTTGAACCTAACGGTAATGAGTCTGTCAGATACGGGTTCCCAGGAATGGAGCGCCTTCTTGATCTTTCTGGCTAAAAATATTCCTACACCATGTCTATTGCCTTCATTACTGCCACTGTGCAAGACTAGATTGCTATTGGCTGTTGTTGTTTCCCCACTGCCAGGCCACCTCATCTCGCTAATGCAGCTATCGCTACCTGCAGTTTCTCCATTTCTACCTCGAACTGTGCTAATCTTGAAGTTTCCTTTAGAGTTCTAACGTTCCATTGTCCAATTCGTGTCCGTATTGAAATGTCTAAGGTCGTCAACAAGTTAGGGGAGCTGTTTATGTTTAGTTCTCTTGTATTGGTTTCTGTAATCAATTGAGTTTTCGTTCGAACTGGTGATTGGCCAGATGCGACTTATCCCAGAGGTGGGGCTGCCCCCTGTCGCCTACTGGGAGTGGTGTCTACGGTTATCATTGGTTTTTGGTGTTATTTTAAGAATAACACGTAGAATAGATAAACCGTGGAGATGCGATATAGTCTTAATTATGGCATCATTCATAACTGGTGTTGTTGTTGCTGTACGCAGAGAAGCAATGAATGGTGCTTGGTTTTATGTGAGGGGGGTGGGGGATTTGGGCAAGAGGGGTTGCCGAAAATTAGTGAAGTATTAACCTATTTAAAGTTTTCTCATTTCTCAGCAGCCGAAATGCCTTGAATGGCAGAGTGCTTACGCAAGCAAATGGGTGTGCTATTTCTAATACTTATCATTTCCAACATTTTAAAGTTATGAAATAATGTGTCAGTTCTACAACCTCGTCTATCAAAATTCCTAAGCTCAGATCTAACTATGGTTGTAGAATATCCTTGCATTTTCTCTTAATGCCTGCAAAAATTATGGGAAAGGCCAGCTCCTCTGAATCACAATCCTCAATCCTCTCTAAAGGACGCTGACCCTCTCCAGGGGCTATCGCTATTCTGGGAATATCGATATTCTCGATAGGGACATTTTCCATGAAGGTTTCCTGACCTCCTGGATTCACCTCTAGCTCTTCTTCTGCATTATTTTGCTCATTAGCTTGAGCAGCTCTTTCTATTATCTGTGACACCATGTTCCTATCGTCTGCCTATGCAACAAATGGCACTGTCTCAGAGGAGTAGGAAACAACCACTGTTCATTAAAGGCCCTTGGAAGGGAAGTTACAACATTTGCAACTGGAATTGGCACATTGATCACTGCTCCTTTAATGGCACTTTGTTGTCCATACCCAAGAGACTTAATGATCATGAAAGGAAAACGTGGAGAAATCAATCTTTGTTTTAATGGCGTAAACCCCTTTAAACATTCCGGAAGCTCCGAAAAATCTAAGCCGTTTGTAATGGAAACCTTTGGTTTTTTTCCTGACTCGATGCTGCGGCTGCATGTTTTGTAGAAACAAAACCTATTGTTGTCAGAGGGAAACAGAGAGGAAAGATACAAAATATCTACACTGTCTGCCTCGCTACATTTTTCCTCTATAACCTGACGGGAAATTCTGTCCACTTGATGTGAAAACCACAAACCTTTGCAACACAAGCAAACATGATCGGGGCCCCGTTTGACTGTTTTATTAAAATTGGCTATTAGGCTTTCTAAACTTGTTCTAACCTGCCCATCTTCTGGCAGGGTATTCGCACGCTCTTCTCTGTTGCGGGACGCGTTTCTCTTATGCTCTTCTAGTCTATGATTGGGAAGTCAAAGCTCAAGTCGAGCTCTTACTCGAGCACTGCGGCGTTCAATTGTCTTGCGCCCTGCTCAAAAATCCTACGAATTGGATTATTTCTAACTTGAGATCTTCGATTTCTTTATACTACCCTTTCTAAACGTCTTCTTCCTACATTTTGTCGTTGACGTGCCCGCCTATCAATGTCTTGCCTTCGTTCGTCTGCCCGATAAGTTGGGTCTTGTCTTCGCCTCGATCGAAATGTTTTCTATTTGTTCATCTATTCTAACCAAAGGATCAGTTCAACGAGTGCTGCGTCGAACTCTATCCTGCCCTCGTTCCTCTGCCCGATAACTTGGGCTCTGCCTGTGCCTCGATCGACGCGAAGTATTTTCTATTTGTTCATCTATTCTAACCAAAGGATCAGCTCGACGAGTGCTGCGTCGAACTCTATCCTGCCCTTGTTCCTCTGCCCGATAACTTGGGCTCTGGCTGCGCCTCGATCGACGCGAAGTATTTTCTATTTGTTCATCTATTCTAACCAAGGGATCAGCTCGACGAGTGCTGCGTCGAACTCTATCCTGCCCTCGTTCCTCTGCCCGATAACTTGGGCTCTGTCTGCGCCTCGATCGACGCGAAGTATTTTCTATTTGTTCATCTATTCTAACCAAAGGATCAGCTCGACGAGTGCTGCGTCGAACTCTATCCTTCTCTCGTTCGTCTGCCCGATAACTTGGGCTCTGTCTGCGCTCCGATCGATGCAAAGAGTTTTCTGCTTGCTCTTCTAATCTAATTGGGGAACTAGCTATAAAAATGCTATGTCTTAATGTGTCCGGGGCTTGTTCAATTACCCTATATATTCTATTACTCCTACGAATCCGATGCTGTTGACTATTTCGAGCTCTGTCAATTTCTCTATATTCCAAATTAATCCTACGTTCTCTCTGAGACTCAAGATTGATCTGTCCTTCTTGATCAGCATGATTTGTGTCGGATCAATTTAATTGGTTTCTAGCTCGTTGTCTCTGAGTCCTACTGTTAGTAGAGCTTCGTTTTAATCTAGGCATATTTTTAAAGTAAATGTCAATATGTAAATATGTATAAATGTATATTATTGTATATTATATTTTGTTTTAAATTTTGGGTGATATAGTAGCATAATATGCTTCTCATATTACGCTTACATAAACTTAAATCTAACTAAAGCAACGCGCATACAATCTTGCGAGTGCATTAATACATAACATAACGTAACGAAACTTGAAACCCACAATAAAGTAAAGCGCATGATTAATGTATAACATTATCATTCTTTTTGCATCATTTTGAAAAAACACTGCTTGCTTGCTTGTAGTGGGCGCAGTTCAAATCTATATAAAACGTTGAATAACTCTTATGTTCATTATCCGATCGGAACCAAATTTTCAGCGATCGTTTAGGTGGTGATGTTATCATATACACCAAAACTGAATACTTTAGCTTTATTATTGCGCTTGCTATACGGTTTATTGATTTGGGGGGGGGGGGGGGGTGCAGTAGACGTGGCCAAACATTGTAATAAAAATATTACAGCATATGATTCACAAATCTGTTGTCACCAAATTTGGTGGCTCTAACTTTTTTAGTTTCTGAGATATAGGCGCTTACTATACGATTTATCGATTTGCGGGGGCGGAAGTAGGCGTGGCCCAAATGTTAATAAAAATTGTACAGCGTATGATTCACATAAGTGTTGTCACCAAATTTGGTGGCTCTCACTTTTTTAGTTTCTGAGATATAGGCGCTTATTATACGATTTACCGATTTGCGGGGGCGGAAGTAGGCGTGGCCCAAATGTTAATAAAAATTTTACAGCGTATGATTCACATAAGTGTTGTCACCAAATTTGGTGGCTCTAGCTTTTTTAGTTTCTGAGAGTTTAGTTTCATACAGACGGACAGACGGACAGACAGACTTGGCTTAATCGACTCGGCTAGTGATCGTGAGCATGAATATATATACTTTATGGGGTCGCAGATGCCTTCCTCTACCTGTTACGTACATTTCGACAAACACAATAGACCATGTATATTTTTAAAATATATGATCTAAAAATGCAATTGATTTACATACAAACACTGTACATGTGCATGCGTGTAAAAAATACGTCACAATCAATGTAACGTCTTTTTCACCAAATTGTGCGCAACCGGCTGGGCGCAACCAAACATTCATACACACATGCCCAATGTTCCGACAAAAAACTAACACTTACATACACACGCGGTTAAAATTAAGAACACTTAATGAATTGTAATTAACTAATTTGCATTAACTGGTTAATGCAATTGCATGAATTTGTTTATGCAACACCAAAAACACTATCAAAATATTTTGATATAATAATATAATTAAATTGTTGTACGTTAAAATAAGAAATCGTTCGGTAATCGGAAATCGATGATGATGGATAAAAAAAAGCACTGCACACGCCAATTGCAAGTTGCAAAGTAATTTTAAAACCCTTAAAATGTATTTTAAACTTAAAATTTTTTTGCTATTTTATTCTATTTTTAAGTAGAATAAGAAACAAAAACAAAATTATTTTTAGTTTTTGTATCGACTTTTGATTTGTGATCAATTAGCACGCATGTAATTTTATGCATATATGAATGTGTTGACAGAAGTCGTTTAAACATAAATATTTTCTGATTATACATTGCAAAAATATATATATATTGCATACACATATTTGTATGATTGTATGTACACGCACATGCATTAAAACAATAATAATCGCATATGTGTTTGTGTTTGGGATACGCAGCATAGAATCGAAACAAAGCATAGGCATTGGAAGAAGAGGAGAGTGATACTTGTGCTCGTGTTTTCTTTTATTTGACCATCGATCGATAAATTCTAACGCACTTGAACCAATGTAACCAAACTTGTAACCAATGATTTTTATTAGCTTTTAATACAATCATTGCCTTAGCAAATGTATTATGGTTTCTTGATATTGACTTGAAAATGTATTGAATTAATAGTTTACACCTGGTATATTAACAGTTACGTTTATTACATATATATGTAGATGTGTGTTAAATAAATATATTTTAAAAGTATAGATTTACGATTTATGCATTTGTATATTTGGGGATACTGCTGTTTCCGTGGCGCCAAGATTTGACAACGGTTTCCAAAAGAACTCAACGATATAAGACGAAAATGTTAAGTAAAATTTTTTGGTTTTTGGCTTAGTTTAGGAGATATAGCCTCCGATAAGTCCCCGATTTCCATACAATTTGCAGGCAAAAATAGCCAGTGTGACCAGATTTCAAAAACTATAATTACCCATATTTTGCCAGCTTAGAGTTGCAAGCCTATGGTCTCACTGTCAATCAGCGGTTTTTGTTGACAGTTTGCTTTTAAAATCAGATAACGAAAGAAAACCAACATATTGAGTCCGTTCGTTGTGAATGAGAAATTGAAGAAATATACTATCGGTGAACAGTCCTGTTGCAATGGGCCAGGGAATTTTTATACCCGCTACTCATAGAGTAGAAGGGTATTATAACTTTGTTCAAACCGAAATTGTGTGTAACAGGCAGAAGGAGACACCTCCGACCCCATAAAGTATATATATTCTGGCTCAGGATCAACAGCCGAGTCGCTATAGCCATGTTCGTCTGTCCGTTTGTCTGTCTGTCCGTGTAAAAATCTAGATCTTAACTATTATAAGAGCTAGAACTACCAAATTTGGTGACAGTATGTGTTATTATTGCACGCTGATGAAGTTTATTTTGGATTTTGGCCACGCCCCCTTCCGCCCCTGTATATAAAAATTGATTACAAGCGCAATTTTAATGCCATATTGTTCATTTTATTATACCCGCTACTCATAGAGTAGAAGGGTATTATAACTTTGTTCAAACCGAAAATGTATGTAACAGGCAGAAGGAGACACCTCCGACCCCATAAAGTATATATATTCTGGCTCAGGATCAACAGCTGAGTCGATATAGCTATGTCCGTCTGTCCGTCTGTCTGTCCGTGTGAAAATCTAGATCTCAGCTATTATAAGAGCTAGGACAACCAAATTTGGTGACAATATGTGTTATTATTGCACGCTGATCAAGTTTATTTTGGATTTTGGCCACACCCCCTTCCGCCCCCGCAAATCGAAAAAACATTGATAACAAGTGCAATTTTGATGCCATATTGTTCATTTTCGGTTTACATGATAACTATAGCTAGCCAGATGATCTCTGAAAACTTGGTAACAATCGGATAATAAACACAGAAGTTATTCAGCTTAACGTTTTCCATAGCTGTAAGCAGCGCTGCCGGCAGCAGCGGGTATATGACAGTCGAGCACTCTCGAATGTAGATTTTTTACTTGTTTTTACTATTGATATTAATTTATTTAATGATTTTATTTATTTATATGTTATAGATATTATTTATTAATTTAAAAATTATATATTTGTATATTATTTATGTAGTTAATGAAAGTTTGAATTAACTTAAAATGTCTTAAATGTCTTTTTTTTTATTTTAAACATTTTCATGTTTTGATAATAATAAGGACAGTGTTCAGATTTTTTATACCCGCTACTCATAGAGTAGAAGGGTATTATAACTTTGTTCAAACCGAAAATGTATGTAACAGGCAGAAGGAGACACCTCCGACCCCATAAAGTATATATATTCAGCCTCAGGATCAACAGCCGAGTCGATATAGCCATGTCCGTCTGTCCGTCTGTCTGTCTGTGTGAAAATCTAGATCTCAGCTATTATAAGAGCTAGGACTACCAAATTTGGTGACAATAGGTGTTATTACTGCACGCTGATCAAGTTTTTTTTTGGATTTTGGCGACGCTCTCTTCCGCCCCCGTAAATCGAAAAAACATTGATTACAAGCGCAATTTTGATGCCATATTGTTCATTTTCGGATTATATGATATTTATAGCTAACTCGATGATCTTTGATAACAATCGGATAATAAACACAGAAGTTATTCAGCTTAACGTTTTCCATAGCTGTAAGCAGCGCTGCCGGCAGCATAAATATTGTGAGTCCATAACTATCATTCTTTTTGCATGCACCTAAACACACGCGACTTACTTCGAGCCGATCAAAACTCTGTGCATTTAGTCTTAAGCTGACAGTTTTTAAATAAAGACGCTCACCGAAATTTTTCGTGTTTCAATTTATAGTGGGGTCAGCGTTGTTCTTTGTCTTTGTTACTGACGGATCATTTATTTGACTAAAAAATAATAACTACGTTAGTTATATTATATATATTATATATTAATTATATTATATTGACTTAAATAATTATATTATATATTTATATAAATAATTATATAATAAATATATAATATAATAATTGGTAAGTATTTTTAAGATTTATTGATTAATTTTATTTATAATTTAAATCTATATAGATTGAGAGAGATTGAGAGATTGAAGAGTAAATATGTTATAAAAAATATTTTAAATAATATATATTTATTATAGAATAATTCAAAATTATTTAAGACATTTATTATAATATTTTTTTTCAATTTTAGAAAATTCCTAGAAACTTAATGCTTTACTATATTTTTTTTTACTTTTATATAAAATAAATACAAGTTGCGATGAATAGAACCACTCCTTATCACACGTCGCGACGATACTGATTAAAACAAAACAAGTAAGAACGGCTACAGTCAAGTGTTGACTGTATAAGACCTTGGATTATCAAAAATTATCATTACGAGGGTCGTTTGATAAGTCCGTGACTTTTTGAATAAAATATATTTTTTTCGTCAAAGAAGCGTTTTATTTCTCAACATAATCTCCTTTTAGCTCTATACATTTAGTCCAGCGTTTTTCCAATTTTTTTATTCCTTCCAAATAATAGGTTTTCTCAAGGCCCTCAAAATAATCGTTTGTTTCTGTGATGACCTCTTCATTTGACCCGAATCTCTTACCGCCGAGCCATTTCTTCATGTTTGGAAACAAAAAATAGTCACAGGGGGCTAAATCTGGAGAATATGCTGGATGGGGTAGCAGTTCGTAGCCCAATTTATGAAATTTTGCCATGCTGACTACACACGTGTGCACCCGTGCATTGTCCTGATGGAACAGCACTTTTTTTTCGCCAAATGCGGTCGTTTCTGCTTCAAATCAATATCGAATCTGTCCAAAAGCTCTGAATAATATTCGCCGGTGATCGTTTTACCCTTTTCAAGGTAATCGATGTGAATGATACCTTGTGCATCCCAAAAAACTGTGGCCATGACCTTGTTGGCCGACAGACCCACCTTGGCCTTCTTTGGTGCACGTTCACCCGGAGAAACCCACTGTCTTGATTGTTCTTTGGTCTCTGGTGTGGTGTGGTGGATCCATGTTTCGTCTACGGTAACGAAACGGCGCAAAAATTCGTTTGGATTGCGGTTGAACATCGCCAAACACTCCTTTGAAATGGTCACACGGTTGCGCTTATGGTCGTGTGTGAGCAATCGCGGCACCCATCGCGCGGAAAGCTTTTTCATGTCCAAATATTCATGTAAAATGTGATGTACCCGTTCAGTTGAGATGCCTACAGCCTCAGCTACCTCACGCACTTTCATTCTCCGATCATCCAATATCATTCCATGGATTTTGTCGACGATTTCTGGCATGACGACCTCTTTTGGGCGACCTGAACGTTCGGCATCACTTGTACTGGTACGACCACAACGGAACTCAGTAAACCATTTCTTAACCATTGAAATTGATGGTGCAGAGTCCCCATAATATTTATCAAGTCTTTCCTTGGTTTCGGTGATGGATTTTTTACGCAAAAAATAATGCTTAATTAGCACACGAAATTCACTTTTTTCCATTTTCGTTAAAATTCACGAGATCGTCTGCTTTCAATGCCTATAAAACGCAAACCAAAAAACGCAGCTTTCTCAAAATTTTACAGTCAGCTGTTAATCGATAACTGCTGACAGGAGCAGTGTTGTATTTAGAGCAGGTGCGCGGCAAATACAAAAAGTCACGGTCTTATCAAACGACCCTCGTATAAAAAAAATCAAATCAAAATTTTCAAAGAAATATAATAAACAACAAATATAATTTTCAGTTAGACGCCGAGCAGTCCAAGCAGTTGCTGCTTGCCTGCTTGCAGTAAGCGCAGTGCAAATCTATATGAAACGTTGAATAACTTTTTTGTTCATTATCCGATCGGAACCAAATTTTCAGCGATCGTTTAGGTGGTGATGCTATCATATACACCTAAACTGAATACTTTAGCTTTTTTATTGCGCTTGCTATACGGTTTATCGATTTGCGGGGGGTGGCGGGGGGAAGTAGGCGTGGCCAAACATTGTAATAAAAATATTACAACATATGATTCACAAATCTGTTGTCACCAAATTTGGTGGCTCTAACTTTTTTAGTTTCTGAGATATAGGCGCTTACTATACGATTTACCGATTTGCGGGGCGGAAATAGGCGTGGCCCATATGTTAATAAAAATTTTACAGCGTATGATTCACATAAGTGTTGTCACCAAATTTGGTGGCTCTAGCTTTTTTAGTTTCTGAGAGTTTAGTTTCATACAGACGGACAGACAGACTTGGCTTAATCGACTCGGGTAGTGATCGTGAGCATGAATATATATACTTTATGGGGTCGCAGATGCCTCCCTCTACCTGTTACGCACATTTCGACAAACACAATAGACCATGTATATTTTTAAAATCCATGGTCTAAAAATGCAATTGATTTACATACAAACACTGTACATGTGCATGCGTGTAAAAAATACGTCACAATCAATGTAACGTCTTTTTCACCAAATTGCGCGGCTGGGCGGAATCAAACATTCATACACACATGCCCAATGTTCCGACAAAAAACTAACACTTACATACACACGCGGTTAAAATTAAGAACACTTAATGAATTGTAATTAACTAATTTGCATTAACTGGTTAATGCAATTGCATGAATTTGTTTATGCAACACCAAAAACACTATCAAAATATTTTGATACAATAATATAATTAAATTGTTGTACGTTATAATAAGAAATCGTTCGGTAATCGGAAATCGAAGATGATGGATAAAAAAAAGCACTGCATACGCCAATTGCAAGTTGCAAAGTAATTTTAAAACCCTTAAAATGTATTTTAAACTTACAATTTTTTTGCTATTTTATTCTATTTTTAAGTAGAATAAGAAACAAAAACAAAATTATTTTTAGTTTTTGTATCGACTTTTGATTTGTGATCAATTAGCACGCATGTAATTTTATGCATATATGAATGTGTTGACAGAAGTCGTTTAAACATAAATATTTTCTGATTATGTATATATATATATATACATTGCAAAAATATATATATATTGCATACAAAAATTAAAAGATATTTTTAATTTTCTTTTAAAAGAAAGAACACGTCAGATTTCATTGGTGTTAGTTTTGGAACTAACTGGACTAAGTTTTACAATTAATAATTAAACCTATTCTCTGGCGACGTCGCTGATGTCGTCGAAGCCGTCGCTGCCGCTGTAGCTTTGCCGCTGCCGTTGTGGCTGCGCCGTTGTCGCTGATGGTGTCCGATGTCGTTGGCGTTCCCACGACTTGGCCAGTGCAGACATTCTGCTGATGCAGCGCACGTGGCGGATGCATTGCCGTCGTAGCTGGAGTCAATATGCCTGTTCTTGCTAATCTGTTGTTTGTTGTGCAATTTCTTGGTTCATGTTGGGCTGCATTGGGCTTGTTGTTGTTATTGGGACTTCGCTGACTGTCTGCTCGTGGCGGATGTACTGCATGTGGTGGAGTCGTGATCGAGATTTGGGTTCTTGTGTGTTCTTATCATATTTGGTCTTAACTCCTCCCCCTTTAGACGCAGACGTCCTCGGATGCGATGTAGAGGCGTTTCTGGGTTGGTCCAGTAGGTGTCTTTGGTTTTGTTCCTGGTGTTTCGACTTCCTTATTTAGCTGGTGGCCCCTATGAGATAGCTTTTGTTTTGCTATCCAGCCGATTGCCGCGATGAGTGCCAAAAGCAGAGTCCCTGTCACCGAGACGTTGATTGTTGCTGTCTTGGTGCTGTCGTCTCTTATCATCTCAAGCTCCCTGGTATTGTTGATATTGAATTCCTTTAGCATTTGTAGCGAAAGAACTTCTTCCACCTTGCTCTCTCGTGCTTGGAGTTGAAGAACTGGGGGTGCAGCCTCGGCGTACGTCATCATCTTTGTCTCATACACGTCATTTGCTATGACGATTGTAGAGTTCTGGGATTGGACTAGGAACGTTCCTTCCAAGGTTGTCTCCTCCCTGTCGATGAGTACGGTGCCTCTGAAGTCATTCAGGAGAATGGTGCCGGTCAGGATTTCCTCGTGGTCCGCTACGTGTTGGCTATTGATGATCTTGCAGTTAGGTGTTCGACTTCTTAGTAGCGGTGTGATACACGTGTCGTTGCTTAGGTCTACTAGGTTTATTTTATTACAAATTGACTTATCGTTATGGGTTTCACAATTTCCTTTAAGGCCGTAATTTATTTGGTTACATTGGATGATTTTAGTGTATTTTATCTCGTAAATTATTTTACCCTTTTTTATTGGTTTTAAAATTGTATGTGTACAGGTTTCGTTAGAAATTAAAGGTATGCTAATAATGTACAATAGGTTTTTGCCGTTGGTGGCTATTTTTATTTTGGAAAATTCTAGCAGTTCTTCTAGGTTCATGAAAACAATCTCTTTATTGAATAGGTTTTCGATTTGTTCAGTTTCATATTCTGATAATATAATGGAATTTATGGTATCTGTTTTTGCCCAATCTATTGCATGGACTAGGTTATTAAGTTCTTCTTTAAGTATGTGTAATTTATATTGCAACAGAGAGATTTTTTCGTCTATAAAATTTTTATTTTCTGACGTGGCCTTAATTATATTGTTGGTTATTAAGCTTAACTGTTTAATTCTATCATTTAGTACTTTATTTATTATTAACTGTTTATTATTGTTCTCGAGCTGTTCGTTTATTTTATTGATTATTATTTCTTTGTCATGGTGGTCCGGTGAACCGGCCAACCATTTCCATGCCGTTCCCAAAGCATCTATTGCCCTTTTTTGTTTTTTAAAAGGTTTAAGTTTTCTTAAGTCTGATTCCGACTTCATAAGTTCGAATTTTAAGAAAGGGAGAAGTGGGTGCGTTTTATTAATTTCATTTAATCTGTTCGATATGTCACCGAACGCGGATTCGTATTCTTCAATGTTATGAACACGTGGATAATTTTAAATGTCCCGTTTTGCAGAACAGCGGTTCCCGTTTTTATGGGAATGAGTTGGGAGTGGGTGTAGTCTAGTATGGTAACCCGTCCGAAACATGTTGGCAATAAGAGTAACCTGCGAATGAATGTTATTTCTTAATATTATTTTTGTGTACTATTTTCCCTGAACGTGTTTTTATGGTGGTGTTCCTATCCTCTTGGACTATTTCTTTTCTGTATCTCGGTGTTAGTTTTGACCCTAACCTTTTATCTATTTTCACATAAACTGTTTCCCCTACCTCGTATTTCTTTATTGGGTTCTTTCTTTGGTTGTGGTATTCTAAGTTGGTATTCTGTTTTTTTCTTTTTTTTCGCTGATCTTTTTCCTAACATCTTGAAGTTCTTGGGGGTTTGCGCTTAATTGGTTTCCGAAAAATAAGTCTATTGGTTTTTTTTGTGTTGTTGAATGAACTGAAGTATTGTACTCTTCAACTGCTTTAAAGAGTAGTTCTTCAAATTCAAGTGTGCTTTCGTCTAGCTTAAGGCATCTCATTATCTCTGTTAGAGTTGAATGAAATCTTTCGACTTGCCCATTGCTAGTCGAAGTATAGGGCGGTGTCGTGTAGACTTTTGCCTGCAGCTGCTCTTGCAGCAGAAACTTGATAGCTGCTGAATTTAGAGCCTTTTCGTTGTCTGTTACAATCTGCTTGGGCATACCGAATGCTATCATAATTTCTCTTAGTGGATGTTTTATATCTTCCGATGCTTTTGATCTTAATAGTTTTATCTGGGCATATTTTGAAAATTTATCTATGGCCGTTAGTACTAGCTGTTTTTGGGTCGTGTAGATGTCTACATGAATGATTTGTCCGGGGTACGTCGGTATGGGGGTTGGTTGAATCTCCCCATGATGCGGATGTCTGTCATATTTGGCTATTTTGCAAGTCCCGCATGCTTTTGCCGTGGCTTCTGTTTTTTTTCGAAGGCCAGGAAAGAAAAACTTGCTTAGTATCTGGATTTTATTTTCAATGGCGTTTCTATGCGCCCTCATGTGTTCGGAAGCTACGATATTATCCTGTTCGCTCTCTGAACTCACGTCCGTGACTTGTTTCTGCGTGTATCTAGTTTTGTAATTGTTAAAGTGCTGTGGGTAAATATTCTGGATTTTGCCCATTACGTGTTCGGGTGTGAAGATCCCGTTCACGATTTTTGGGTCTAGGTGTTTTTTTAGAATATCCACCAGATCTTCCTCGGAATATGATTTCTTTTTTATTATGTGCCTATGAAAAGTAGGAAAGGGAATTTCGAACGACTCTTCCTCTTCTTCTGATATCAGGAGAAATAGTTGGTTTTTGAATACATTAATGGGGACATTTTCGACTGGTATCAAATTATGCGAGGAACTTTCGTCGCTATGAACCGTCGCCGTTGTACTATTTATTTGGGGGTTTGTTGGGATTCTGGAAAGTGCGTCGGCTACTACGTTAGAGGTACCCGGCTTGTATCTTAGCTCGTGGTTGTATTCCTCTAAGTAGCTTTTCCATCTTTTAAGTTTCCCATTATGGTTCTTTGAACTAAGAGCGAAAGTCAACGGTTGGTGGTCAGTGTATATTATCACCTTGGCTGTACCGTAAAGGTACATTCGTAGGCTCTGAAGTGCCCAAACTATTGCTAGCATTTCTTTCTCATTTGCTGCGTAGTTTTCTTCGGTCTTCGAGAGCGTACGGGAAATGAAAGTGATCGGTCGGGATTCTTGTTCTAAGACGGCGCCTATAGCGAAGTTTGAGGCGTCCGTTGTTAACTTGAATTCCTTACTAAAATCTGGGTACGCCAGTATGACGTCTTGTGAGGCTAAAGTTCTTCTTATCTTATCAAATGCGCTTATCGCGTCGTTGTTCAGATCTATCTTTGTTTTATTTGAAATATTTTTTGGGAGGCGACCGTTTTCGCCTCTCAATAAGTTAGTCAGTGGTTTTGCAAGTTTAGCATAGTCGCGAATAAAACGCCTATAGTAACTTGCCAGACCTAGGAAAGATCTAAGTTCTTTTAGTGTTGTGGGGATCGGAAATTTTTCTATTGCTTTTACTTTATCCGCGTTTGTTTTGACGCCTTTTTGTGAGATAGTGAATCCCAAGAAATTTACCTCCTCTTTGAAGAATTCACATTTGTCCATCTGCACTTTCATATTGGCTTTTTCTAATGTGGCAAATATCTTATCTAAGTGCGTGGCATGTTCATTTTCGGACCGACTAAAGACGATAATATCGTCAATATACACGTAGCATATTTTTCCTACGTGTTCCCTTAGAATATCGTCTAATGCTCTCTGGAAAATAGACGGTGAGTTCTTTAAACCGAAAGGTAATCGAGTGAATTCGAATTTTCCGCCGTTGATTGCGAACGCAGTTTTTTCTATGTCCTTTTCTTTAAGCGGTATCTGGTGGAATCCGCTTTTGAGATCTAGAACGGAGAAATATTTATTGTCACCCAATTGTGCGATTATTTCTCCAATCTCAGGGATAGGGTACCTATCCGAAATAGTTACGGAGTTAAGTTTTCGATAGTCAATGACTATCCTATACTTCTTTTCTCCGGACGCGTCGCTTTTTTTGGGGACTATCCATACGGGTGCGTTGTATGGTGACCGTGAAGGTCGTATTATGCCGTCTTGTAGCAATTGTCCCATCTGCTTTTCTACCTCGGGCCTTAAAGAAGTTGGGTACGGGTAGTGTTTGCTATACACCGGTGCATCCGATGATGTCCTTATTTCACCTATTACTCTGGTAGTGTAAGTTAGTCTTTCATCTGGGTCCGCAAATAAGTTCGAATGTTTCTGGGTGAGTGAATTTATAAGATTCTTCTGACTGTTCGACATATGCTCCATTCTGAGCTTTATGTTGTTTACTGATTGAGTCACTAGTTGTTTCACTCGGATATTATAGTTTCCATTTAATGTTAATATATCGTTTTTAACGTTAATAACCGCGTTTAGTTGTTTTAGTGTGTCGTTCCCTAGGATGCCGTGGAAAGTTTTGAGTGTAGGCAGTAAGAAAAATTTGATGGGTCTATCTCTGTTATTGAACAGAGTGAGAAAAGTATGGTGAGTTATTGGGGTTTGTCCTCCCACTGAATTTGCGAAAAATTTCCCTTCGTTCTTTTTTGGGTGTGGCACCAGATTTGGTTGGATGTAGTTCTGGTTCGATCCGGTGTCTATGAGAAAGTTTAGTTTGGTGCCATCTTCCATGATGCATTGGAAGTATGGCAGAGATGACCCGTTTAACCTAAAAAATGAACATCCGAAGCGTCGACGGGAGTCGATTCGCTTTCCGGTTCGTTTTCCTCAGATTGCTGGTCATACAAGCCCGTAATTCCCTCGGAATCGGCGCTAGCGAAATAGGTCTGTTCCTCGGGGTCAAGGTAGTAAAAGTCGCCCTCTACTCCCTCGGATGCCTCTTCTGGAACCCCCGTGGCAATGTGAAACTGCCTAAGGATTTTAGGTGGAGGTCCGTTTAATGGGGCAGGTCGTTTCCCAGAGAAGTCGTTAACATTGGGTCTATTCATGTAATTGACGTTGTCCATTGGTAAGGGTTTCGGTTGTGGTTTAGGGGCCGTTGGACGCGGAGGCGGATAGAATTGCCGTGCTGGCTGATAGTTTTGATTCGTGGGATACTGGGGTCGTTGACCGTGTTTCTGTTGGTCAGCTGCTCCCGTTTGCCAGATCTGCGGATTTCCGGTAGTGCGTGGGTCTGTCGTATGTTGGGGAGCTGGACTATAATATAGTCTAGGGTTGAAAACTCTCCAATTTCCCGCAGAGTCTGCTGTAAGCAATCTCCTTGGTATGGACCTGTTAAATGCAGGCGGCTGCGCTTGTCTAGGAGGTACAGGAGGTGCATGCTGCCTGAATTTGGGCGTGAACGTGTTCCTTTGTTCCTGATTGTCGACCAATTCACACAAGTGTAAGGCGTGACCGAGATCTCTGGGTTCTTTGATGGCCAAGAGTCTGGGCAAGTCTCCATTTAATCCCCGTATGAAAGTATCTAAGGCCTTTTCTCGATAATTTTGTTTCAGGGCATGGACACTATCAGGTTTTAATTCTTGCACGCTGATTTGATTAAGGATCAGCGATAATTGGTAGTAAACGGCCTGATAGAATTCGGCAATGGTCAGTCGTCCTTGAGTCATCGAGAACAATTGGTACTCTAGGGTCTTGAGGTCGCGTTTGTCAGCGAACTGATCCGTTAGGCATTTTGCAATCGCCTTCCAGTTCAGAGGGGTGTTATAGGATTCTAACACGGCATCGGCCTCGCCGGTGATTTTGTTCCTAATCGCCAACGTTATCAAAAAATATGCGTTGGTGTTTTCCCTACCCTCGTACAAACTCATTATTCTAGATACATTCTTCTTCCAAGAACCAAATTCTGTGCGGTTTCCTGAAAATTCTCTGATTAGTTTTGTAAGGTCTGGTAGTTTTTCGGACTCGCCTGGTAGTGGGCCGATAAAGGGGACATCTTCTAACATTTCTGATGGTCTGCCTTTATTCAAAAGTTCCCCAATAAACTCGGTTCCGCCTAATGTCTCTTTGATGAGAGACATAATTACCTGTTTTAGCTCTGGGCTAGCTACCGGTGTACTGGTGGCCGTAGGCCTGCTTCCCCCGGGTTGTTCCCCGCTATCGGTACCTATATTAAGTGCAGCTAATGCACTTGCCAATTCTCTATCTTTTGACATGTTAAAGGCTTAAGGATTTGTTTATTTCGGACAACAACTAATAGATGTTTTGGGTTTTCGGGTGTTTTTTCTTTTTGAATTTTTAGTTTGAGTTATATATCGATGTATTTTTTCTAAAATTATTTAAGCTTATTGTATATTTCTTTTAAGTATTGTTGTTTAAATTCTATTTTGACTTATTTTCAATAGATTATTATTCTCATAAGATTCTTATCTTTCTTGTTTTAAAATTTTTTCTTGTTTTTTAAATTTACTTTTCTTTCCCTTTTTTTAATTCTTGTTTTTAGTATAGTAGTGTTTGTTTTTAAACTTATTTTTCTAGCTTACGCGATAAATAACATTTTCGGCGACGTTGCCTCGATGACCCCTTGGGTTTGATCCTTTTTGTCCCACGTTGGGCAGCGACGTAGCGGTGTTCGGGTGTGGGTGACTCGGACCCTTGGCGGCACTGAGTTCTTTCGAAGGCTCCTGCGGATGGACACTACAGGAGAGTCGGCGATAGTTCTTAGACCGGTTAAACTGAACCTTAGAATCTTTCGCACTTGTTCACTGGACGCACTTGATGTTGTGGCTTCTTTTTTAAAGGCACTTTTACACTGTGCGATTTTTTGTCACTTCTACTTATTTTTTGTAGTTGTTGATTAGTCAGTGTTCACTGTGGCTATATTTTAGGCACTGCGACGCGAACTTGTAGCTGCTTCAGGTACTTTAACGTTACGCGTGATCCTTTTGACGAAGGCTCTGTTTACCGGTCCCTGCTCGGGCGCCAATTAAAAGATATTTTTAATTTTCTTTTAAAAAAAAGAACACGTCCGATTTTATTGGTATTAATTTTGGAACTAACTGGACTGAGTTTTACAATTAATAATTAAACCTATTCTCTGCCGACGTCGCTGATGTCGTCGAAGCCGTCGCTGCCGCTGTAGCTTTGCTGCTGCCGTTGTGGCTGCGCCGTTGTCGCTGATGGTGTCCGATGTCGTTGGCGTTCCCACGACTTGGCCGGTGCAGACATTCTGCTGATGCAGCGCACGTGGCGGATGCACTGCTGTCGTAGCTGGAGTCAATGTGCCTGTTCTTGCTGAGCTGTTGTTTGTTGTGCAATTTCTTGGTTCATGTTGGGCTGCATTGGGCTTGTTGTTGTTATTGGGACTTCGCTGACTGTCTGCTCGTGGCGGATGTACTGCATGTGGTGGAGTCGTGATCGAGATTTGGGTTCTTGTGTGTTCTTATCATATTTGGTCTTAACTGGTCTCACTGAGGATCAATCAGCGGTTTTTGCTTACAGTTTGCTTTTAAAATCAGATAACGACAGAAAACCAACATATTGAATCCGTTCGTTGTAAATGAGAAATTGAAGAAATATACTATCGGTGAACAGTCCTGTTGCAATGGGCCAGGGTATTTTTTATACCCGCTACTCATAGAGTAGAAGGGTATTATAACTTTGTTCAAACCGAAAATGTATGTAACAGGTAGAAGGAGACACCTCCGACCCCATAAAGTATATTTATTCTGGCTCAGGATCAACAGCCGAGTCGATATAGCCATGTCCGTCTGTCCGTCTGTCTGTCCGTGTGAAAATCTAGATCTCAGCTATTATAAGAGCTAGGACAACCAAATTTGGTGACAATATGTGTTATTATTGCACGCTGATCAAGTTTATTTTGGATTTTGGCCACGCCCCCTTCCGCCCCCGTAAATCGAAAAAACATTGATAACAAGTGCAATTTTGATGCCATATTGTTCATTTTCGGTTTACATGATAAATATAGCTAGCCAGGTGATCTCTGAAAATTTGGAAACAATCGGATAATAAACACAGAAGTTATTCAGCTTAACGTTTTCCATAGCTGTAGGCAGCGCTGCCGGCAGCGCTGCTTGCAGCATTGTGCCGAATCGTGTGTGCGTGTACGGTGGTGAAATGGGTTAAGTTGTGGAGTCGATATAGCCATGTCCGTCTGTCCGTCTGTACGTCTAGATCTCAGCTATTTCAAAAGGTAGAGACTAATAATTTCCTGTATACCATAGGTAGATCGAGTTTATTTTCAATTTTCGATGTCGCGCCCACCGCCCACGCAAAACGATAATTACGATTATTTGGAAAAGTATTGAAGTTATGGCTTTCTGCTTTGGTATAAACATAGATAATTATACCCGCTACTCATAGAGTAGAAGGGTATTATAACTTTGTTCAAACCGAAAATGTATGTAACAGGCAGAAGGAGACACCTCCGACCCCATAAAGTATATATATTCTGGCTCAGGATCAACAGCCGAGTCGATATAGCCATGTCCGTCTGTCCGTCTGTCTGTCTGTCCGTCTGTCTGTCCGTGTGAAAATCTAGATCTCAGCTATTATAAGAGCTAGAACTACCAAATTTGGGGACAGTATGTGTTATTATTGCACGCTGGTCAAGTTTATTTTGGATTTTGGCCACGCCCCCTTCCGCCCCTGTAAATCGAAAAAAATTGATTACAAGTGCAATTTTGATGGCATATTATTTATTTTCGGTTTATATGATAACTATGTCTAGGCAGATGATCTCTAAAAGTTTGGTAACAATCGGATAATAAACACAGAAGTTATTCAGCTTAACGTTTTCCATAGCTGTAAGCAGCGGTGCCGGCAGCGCTGCTTGCAGCATTGTGCCGAATCGTGTGCGTGTAGGGTGGTGAAATGGGTTAAGTTGTTGACTGCAAAACGAACAGTACTATTATGCATTTACGGGTTCGAGTCCCGCCCGCATCACAAATTAAATGTGTGCAAAAATGTTTTTTTTATACCCGCTACTCATAGAGTAGAAGATCAAGTTTATTTTGGATTTTGGCCACGCCCCTTCCCCCCCTGTAAATAAAAAAAAATTGATTACAAGCGCAATTTTGATCCCATATTGTTCCATATGATAATTATAGTTAGCCTGATGATTTCTGGAAATTTGGTAACAATCGGATAATAAACAAAGAAGCTATTCAGATTAACGTTTTCCCTAGCTGTAAACCGCGCTTCCGGCAGCGTTATTTCTTTATTTGTACAGGAAATAATATGAATGCCATACAATGCACATTTTTGCAGTTTTTGGATAACAGCGTCAGTAGCTTAGGGGAAAAGCGATGAACTCCTGAACCGACAGGTCCGTGGTTCGATTCCCTGTTCATGCCGCTTAAGCTTTTTCTTTTTTTTTTAAGAACTTATACTTTAATTTTTGAATATGCATTAATTGGTGGTCGTTCATTTTATTTAAAATTTTTTGTAATGGCTCACAATGAACTTTGTTAACAAGTGGAGAAGTGACAGTCTCGTAAATCAGCTGTGTGCGATTGTTAGAGCGCAGCTTTTTCTTATATTTTTTTATTTTTATTTTTTATTTAATTATATGTTTATGATTGTTATTTATGAATAAATAGCAACAACAACACGCATCATGCATTCAGACTTTGCTTTTGTCGTGCAAGAATTTCCGAATGGTCTTATAATGTAACTTTGGCAAAATTTGCGTAATGGCTTAATGGCCGAATGGAGAAGTGGTGGACCTCTTAGGTAATGGGTCCAAGGTTCGATTCCGTATGCATACGTGTCATGGTGGGGGAGATCGAGCTTTTCTTATTTTTTGCAAAGGAAAGTTTTTGCCTCCCTTTTTTAGCTACCTTCATGAAACTTTGTATACATGTTTCTCATTGCTGCCCGCTGTAAGTAAGTAGGAACGAGCCGGTACGCACCGATACATCGTATAGATGCCATAGAACATATCGGTCGTTTTTTTAACAAAATTTATTAAAAGTTAGAGTGCTCCAGAACACTTCCCATTCAAGTATATAAAGAATTATTAAAAGGGCACATATCGTTTTTTACATGCACGTATTCGAATTATAGTCTTCAACTGGTAGAATTATTATTTTTAACTGTTTAAGTGATAAATCTTGGATTTTTTTGGTACCTGGATAAAAGTTATACGTTTTCAATACTTTTTAATCCTTTTGCCGGCAGCGCTGCTTGCAGCATTGTGCCGAATAGTGTGTGCGTGTACGGTGGTAAAGTGGGTTAAGTTGTGGACTGCATAACGAACAGAACTATTATGCATTTATGGGTTCGAGTCCCACCCGCATCAAAAATTAAATGTGTGCAAAAAATTATTTTTTTTTTTTTAGATTTTGACTTTGCATAAATATTGTAAGTCCATAGCCTTTTACTGTCAAAATTACTTGTAGCCGTTCTTTATTGTTCCGGAAATAATTTTGATGTACGAGCAGCTGGGTAGCGGGTATATTACAGTCGAGCACACTCGAATGTAGCTTTCTTACTTGTTATAATATAAATCTATTTTCAAAATTACAATCCGATCGAACAATAAACACAGAAGATATTCATCTAAACGTTTTCCATAGTTACACTCTTTGCGCCTTTGCAGCATATCGTGACGTCATCATCAAATTTCCACATTTTTCCTAAATTTGCGTATTATTTAAAATTCATTAAGAATATTTAAAGCTTTTAAAAATGTTTTAAAAATATTAACTGTCAATTTTCCTAATTTCAAAATATTTAAAAATTTCTATAATTTATTAAAATTTTTTTTTTATACTTCCCACTTTTCCAAAGTTCCATAATTTTTAAAATTGCTTATCAATGAAAAAGGGATTAACTCTTTGTTTCCCTTTTAATTTTTTTTGGCTTTCTTATCATTTCTAATATTCTAATATTCTATTCTAATATTCAGTTACCACTGTATTTAGTTAGTGGTTTCGGCACCTTTAGCAGTAAGAGATGTTGTGCCAGCGCTGACACTTTTGATTGAATTCCCAGCAGCATGCGTTGCAAGACTCCCCATACAGCGCCAACTGCCTGCGCCAACTACCTGTGCCTGCATCTGCGTGTACGTCGGCGTCGATTGTAATCAACACGCTGGGATCAATCAGCAAACTTTAAAACTGAACGCCACACAGCAGTCAGCTCGAATGAATCCATCAAACGTATCAATCATGATGACAGGTCACAGTGCGAGCACAGTATAACTGGAAAAGACCAGGCCAGACCAGACACAGGCAGGACCAGGCAACAGGCAGCAGGTCCAGTTTTAGCTTTTCCTAACATGTCTGTGAAACGTCTCAGTTGTTGTTTTTGTTGTAGTTGGCGTTGCCTCACTTGTGAAGTCTCCACGCGCGTTGCGCCCATTAAATTCGAATAATCTTAGTTGTTGTTGCTTTTTTTTTTCATCAATCTCCCCACTCTGGACTCGAGTTGCAACTGTCGCATATAGCAGCTGGACACGGTGCTTGTGTGAGACGCTGCAGGCAGGCAGGCAGGATCAGCCCAACTGATTTGAAATTCTAAAGTGATTTTGATTACTTGAGGTATTGATATTTTGACTTGTACGTTGATTAGATAGTTGAAGGCTTGTTAGATGCATGTCAGCAGCAGCAGCGGCCTCAGACCGGTCTCACTGGCTGCATGGGTTGGTCTTGGTCTCTACGTCTCCATTTTCGTCTGCATCTGCGTGATGCGTCAGGCTTGATGTTGATTATAATTTAATTATAAGCAATCTGTAACAAGTAAATGGCTTGCATGGTGCTCTCACTCCGTGGCACTCCTGGTCATGGCGCATAATTTAGCAGGCAGGTGTGAAAAAGCTTCATTAGCTTAGACGTCTCAGTCCGAGCCCGCTGCATGACTAATAATAGTCATGGGCCGGTCACATTCTGCTCTCTTTGCCACATTTGCCACCGGCACAAACCATACTTATTCTCAATCTGCTTGGCTTGGCAGCCACGATGTCTGCTAACGAAAGTTGCAGACATTTGAGTGACTGAAGCAAGGCAAAATGCTGTAGAAATTTCCCCTTGCGATTTGCGGCTTATCCCATGGAAAATAATATAGACAGAGAGGTATTCTCTCTTAAGACTTGCTGGCTTTATATATAGAATTTGTAGCAAGGAGGTAACAAGCGATACAATTCTATTAAAACGATTCAAGTAGGCTGAGTTGCTTCTGTCTTAATTTCTGACTACGTAAGCTCTCAATGTGTTCGGATTTTCAGTCCGCTCTCAGCTCTCAATTGAGACTGGACTGGGTTTTTTTTTTCTCTGGGTGAGACTGGAATCTCTTTTTTTTCTCAGGGTGGGACTGGAATCTCTTTTTTTTTAAAACTCTTCTTTGTTTTCGTAGTGCATTTGCATTAAAGTATGCCTTTTTTAACAAGTAGAGCAATTCTCTTCATTTTTGGATAAGTACACAAAAATTTTTCATATCATCTTTTTTTTTTATACCCGGTACTTCTGCAGCAATGGCTTAAGCTTGCGCATGCTCTTGACGCTCAACTTGTGTGTCTCAAAGAGTGAGATTGTCGCCTGCGAATAATCGTTGCCATAGAGTTTGCCCAAGCCACATCGCGCTGGGTGAAGCCGAGCTCGATGCGACGCTGCTTGAAGGTCTTCGCAAACTGATCGAGCTCCATAACTATTCAACAAATTATTTAATTTGTTTTTTACACTAACTGAATTTTTTGAATTTTTTGTCTTGCTTTCAATCTATAGTAATGTTTGCTTTGTTTTCAATCTATAGTAATAATATATTTAATTTAATATCTTTTCTATAACGACTTTTAAATATATTTGGTAAAACTTTTAACTAAATTTTAAATATATATACAGTGGTGGCCTTTTATTTAGCACACTATTTAGCAGCACACTTCCACATGAATTTTTACCGATTGTATAGTGAATAGTTCACCAATTTTTTTCTGGTTGTTGCCTTATTAGTTGATAAGATGTACCGTTACTTTCAGCCTATTCCCTTTCGTCGTTTTTTTTCTGCGTTGGTTTGAATGAATTAACTATGATTTTCAGCTGGACATGAGTTTAGCACACTTATACTTTTTTTTATTAATTTATTAAGTAGAATGAGAAAACATAAGAAAGGGGACTAATATTTTGTTGGATATCCTTTGTTTTTGATAACTACATCCAATCTTCTGTGCTGACTCTCCACTAAAGCAGCGCATCTGTTCTGCGGAATACTGTACCACGCTTCTCGGATAACTATCCACAAATCATTCAAACTGCCCAGATTTTTGGTACGAATGTGCTGCTCAACATCATTCTAGAGATTCTCTATCGGATTGAGGTCCGGTGACTGAGCTGGCCACTTCAGCGTAACAACTTGATGCTCCTAAAGGCAACTTTTCATAAGCCGTGAAGTGTGCTTAGGATCGTTGTCGTGCATAAAACGCCATGATAATGTCCTCGGAATATGGCACCATTATATCCTCTATAATTTCTTTATAGACGTATTGGTCCATACGAGTGTCTATCCGGTAAATCATTGATACATATTTTTTAATAACATTTAAATTTTTAATTAAAATAAATAGGTAATACTAAATATGCGAGTCCTTAAAAGAAAGAACAAAGAAAATAAAAACAAGTAAGAAAGCTACAGTCGAGTGTGCTCGACTGTAATATACCCGCTACCCAGCTGCTTGTACATAATTTATTTGCGGAACAAAAAAACGGCTACAATCATATTTTGACCGTAAAAGGCTATGGACTTATAATATTTATGCAAAGTCAAAATATATAATAAAATAATAAAACATTTTTGCACACATTTAATTATTGATGCGGGCGGGACTCGAACCCGTAAATGCATAATAGTACTGTTCGTTTTGCAGTCAACAACTTAACCCATTTCACCACCGTACACGCACACAATATTCGGCACAATGCTGCAAGCAGCGCCGCTGGCAGCGCTGCTTACAGCTATGCAAAACGTTAAGCTGAATAACTTCTGTGTTTATTATCCGATTGTTACCAAATTTTCTTTTTCTTTCTAGAAAAGAAAGAAATTTTCTTTCTTTTTTTTCTATTTTTTCGTTTCTTTTTATACCCGCTACTCATAGAGTAGAAGGGTATTATAACTTTGTTCAAACCGAAAATGTATGTAACAGGCAGAAGGAGACACCTCCGACCCCGTGTGAAAATCTAGATCTCAGCTATTATAAGAGCTAGAACTACCAAATTTGGGGACAGTATGTGTTATTATTGCACGCTGGTCAAGTTTATTTTGGATTTTGGCCACGCCCCCTTCCGCCCCTGTAAATCGAAAAAAATTGATTACAAGTGCAATTTTGATGGCATATTATTTATTTTCGGTTTATATGATAACTATGTCTAGGCAGATGATTTCTAAAAGTTTGGTAACAATCGGATAATAAACACAGAAGTTATTCAGCTTAAAGTTTTCCATAGCTGTAAGCAGCGGTGCCGGCAGCGCTGCTTGCAGCATTGTGCCGAATCGTGTGCGTGTAGGGTGGTGAAATGGGTTAAGTTGTTGACTGCAAAACGAACAGTACTATTATGCATTTACGGGTTCGAGTCCCGCCCGCATCAAA
Organism: Zaprionus ghesquierei; assembly: GCA_018904095.1. NCBI lineage: Eukaryota > Metazoa > Arthropoda > Insecta > Diptera > Drosophilidae > Zaprionus > Zaprionus ghesquierei. The sequence goes on along the minus strand of JAEIGP010000002.1, from coordinate 252,696 downwards.
AATAAAATGTGTGCAAAAATGTTTTTTTTATACCCGCTACTCATAGAGTAGAAGATCAAGTTTATTTTGGATTTTGGCCACGCCCCCTTCCGCCCCTGTAAATCGAAAAAATTGATTACAAGCGCAATTTTGATGCCATATTGTTCCATATGATAATTATAGTTAGCCTGATGATCTCTGAAAATTTGGTAACAATCGGATAATAAACAAAGAAGCTATTCAGTTTAACGTTTTCCCTAGCTGTAAACCGCGCTTCCGGCAGCGCAATTTCTTTATTTGTACAGGAAATAATAAGAATGCCATACAATGCACATTTTTCCAGTTGTTGGATAACAGCGTCAGTAGCTTAGTGGAAAAGCGATGAGCTCCTGAACCGACAGGTCCGTGGTTCGATTCCCAGTTCATGCCGCTTAAGCTTTTTCTTTTTTTTTTAAGAACTTATACTTTAACTTTTGAATATGCATTAATTGGTGGTCGTTCATTTTATTTAAAATTTTTTTAATGGCTCACAATGAACTTTGTTAACAAGTGGAGAAGTGACAGTCTCTTAAATCACCAGTGTGCGATTGTTAGAGCGCAGCTTTTTCTTATATTCTTTTATTTTTATTTTTTATTTAATTATATGTTTATGATTGTTATTTATGAATAAATAGCAACAACAACACGCATCATGCATTCAGACTTTGCTTTTGTCGTGCAAGAATTTCCGAATGGTCTTATAATGTAACTTTGGCAAACTTTGCGTAATGGCTTAATGGCCGAATGGAGACGTGGTGGACCTCTTAGGTAGTGGGTCCAAGGTTCGATTCCGCATGCATACGTATCATGGTGGGGGAGATCGAGCTTTTCTTATTTTTTGCAAAGGAAAGTTTTTTCCTCCCTTTTTGAGCTACCTTCATGAAACTTTGTATACATGTTTCTCATTGCTGCCCGCTGTAAGTAAGTCGGAACGAGCCGGTACGCACCGATACATCGTATAGATGCCATAGAACATATCGGTCGTTTTTTTTAACAAAATTTATTAAAAGTTAGAGTGCTCCAGAACACTTCCCATTCAAGTATATAAAGAATTATTAAAAGGGCACATATCGTTTTTTACATGCACGTATTCGAATTATAGTCTTCAACTGGTAGAATTATTATTTTTAACTGTTTAAGTGATAAATCTTGGATTTTTTTGGTACCTGGATAAAAGTTATACGTTTTCAATACTTTTTAATCCTTTTGCCGGCAGCGCTGCTTGCAGCATTGTGCCGAATAGTGTGTGCGTGTACGGTGGTAAAGTGGGTTAAGTTGTGGACTGCATAACGAACAGAACTATTATGCATTTATGGGTTCGAGTCCCACCCGCATCAAAAATTAAATGTGTGCAAAAAATTATTTTTTTTTTTAGATTTTGACTTTGTATAAATATTGTAAGTCCATAGCCTTTTACTGTCAAAATTACTTGTAGCCGTTCTTTATTGTTCCGGAAATAATTTTGATGTACGAGCAGCTGGGTAGCGGGTATATTACAGTCCAGCACACTCGAATGTAGCTTTCTTACTTGTTTAAATTTTAAAATGACCGCCAATATTTGTCTTGCAATCACCAGGCATCGTATTAATTCTCATTAAATCTATGATGATTTCAAAGTTGCGCTTGTGTGTGTGGCTTTGTGTGTCTTTGCTTGCGCTTGCGCCACACATTTGCGTGCATGTGCAAAGCTGAAGCTATTTGGTGAATTTACTTCGCATTGGCTTGTGACTACTGCTGCGTTCAACAACAACTTGCTTTTTGCTCTCATCTTCTATACAAAATAAAAAAAACACTTTTTTTTAAAAAAAATGGCAACGGAACATCCATCCCTACACCCTGACTTAAAAGTTTTTAATATTTTTACGTCCTTTTCAAAATTAATTTGTAGTGAAGACAAGGCTATTAATTTTCCAAGAGATAGACCTAATACCTTCAGTAGATTCCCCACAATCAAAATGTTGTGGTCTGCCAATGACTGTGGAAAAGTTTCCCACAAAGAAACTGGCATGGCTATGGAGATGCGCGGCAAGAGATTCCAAAAAGAAAGGATCAAAAACATGTCGTAAGACTATAAATCCTTGTTTTGGAACTTTCTTTGATGGTTCCAACTGCCGAATTTCATTTCCGGAAGTCCTTGCAATGATAATATGTTTCATTAATGATATGAAAGTAACGGATGTTTTTGAAAACATAGTCTCCTGGCGTCAGTCAAATGATGAACCTGAGCTTGGTCAACACTCAATAATTGATTACTTCAGCTACTTTCGGGAAATAGCTGAAGTAATATCATCGCATACGGAAATTATTCTAGGTGATGAAGATAAAACTGTGCAGATTGATGAAACTTTTTTGACTAACAGAAAATACAACCGAGGTCGCATAACCGAACAAATGACAATAACTGACCTTGGGATATATTGCAAGGAAGACAAGTCGGGTATATTTGCTAAAGTTAATTCAAAAAGTAAGAAAGAGCTATGGCCATATATTCGAAAGTATGTCCATTTTGACACATCGAAAAACTGCACAGATAGCGCCAAACAATGTTTCCTTCCTCCACCCTCCATATGCAGACAAATCATAGCAAGGGGGAATTTGTCAGCAAAACTGATAAGTCAAATACAATAAATAATTTGGAGAACCAAAACAAATTATTAACAAGTAAAGAAAGCTACAGTCGAGCGCGCCCGACAGTAAGATGCCATTCGCCCAGTTTCGAAACAAATTATCACACATTTAATTCCATCAAAAAAACGCTGCACAAGTTTATCCCCCACCTATTGTTTAAATTAGATCTATAGATTAGATTTTGAATAGCGCCATCTACATGTGAAAACGGCATAGCTTTACACACGCTACGGCTGAAACGAAGCATCGTGACGATGACGTTACGACGCGCAGCACAGGCGCAAGCAGTGGAAGTACGGAAAACGGAAACATAGATAACTTCTGTGTTTATGGTCCGATTGGATTGTTATTTGGGAAATAGATTAATATTGCAATTATTTATGTTCATACCAAAGCAGAAAGCTGTAACTTCAATACTTCTTCTGATAATCGAAAATTATCGATTTGCGTAGGCGGTGGGTATGGCATCAAAAATTGAAAATAAACTCGATCTACCTATGGTATACAGGAACCTTCATGTGAAATATGGTGTCTCCAGCTTTTGTAATAGCTGAGATCTAGACGTTCAAACGGACAGACGGACATGGCTCAATCGACTCAGCTAGTGATCCTAAATCAGAATATATATACTTTGTGGGGTCTGTCACGCCTCCTTCTGCCTGTTACATACATTTGCACAAACTTTTTGACCATTTTCAATGGTCGAATGGTATAAAAAAAGCTATTAAATGCAGAAGAACTCAAAATCTTCTTCACCAATATATGACATTATATTGGTACAGAAACAATGTTTTAAATAAATTTGACGGTAAAGGTTCTCGAATCGTACAATTCCTTTTCGTTATGAAACAAGTTTATCCAGGATTTGTTGACGGGGAATTAAAGGATGGATTAACTTTAAAAGAAATTGATCCACCAGCACCAGAAGGAAAAGAAGGGGACTCCACGGAATTTAATTTTAATGAAGAATGTGATGAATATTTTGATATCGAATTTTTATTAGATTCATCATTGTCTGACATATTGTTAGAAGACTTTTGAAAAACTTCCATTTTGCATTATGATAATGATTTCTGAAAAATTTTGTTTTTATTTAAAGTTAAGATTTCTTTGCATTTCTTTACTTTAATTCATTTTGCTTACTTTAATTCTTTTTCCTAATTTAATTCATTTTACTTACTTTAATTCATTTTGCTTACTTTAATTCATTTTGCTTACTTTAATTCATTTTTCTTACTTTAATTCATTTTACTTAATTTAATTCATTTTGCTTACTTTAATTCATTTTGCTTACTTTAATTCATTTTTCTTACTTTAATTCATTTTACTTACTTTAATTCATTTTACTTATTTTAATTCATTTTGCTTACTTTAATAAGATTATTAGAATTAACTACATATTTTTATCTTACTTTTTCTTTTTTATACCATTTGACGTTCAAACGGACATGGCTATTATTATTTCTCTATTATTATGGCTATATCGGCTCGGCCGATGATCGTGAGCAAGAATATATAGTTTATGGGATCTGCCACGTCTGCTTCTGCCTGTTACATACATTTGCACAAATTTAGTATACACTTTTTGACCTTTTTCAATGGTCATATGATATAAATGAGATTTATGAATTAACTTTAAAAAATATACCCGACTCGTCTTTCTTGCAATACAACCCAAGGACAGTTATTGTCATTTGTTCGGTTATGCGACCTCAGTTGTATTTTCTGTTAGTCAAAAAAGTTTCATCAATCTGCACAGTTTTACCTTCATCACCTAGAATAATTTCCGTATGCGATGATATTACTTCAGCTATTTCCCGAAAATAGCTGAAGTAATCAATTATTGTGTGTTGACCAAGCTCAGGTTCATCATTTGACTGACGCCAGGAGACTATGTTTCCAAAAACATCCGTTACTTTCATATCATTAATGAAACATATTATCATTGCAAGGACTTCCGGAAATGAAATTCGGCAGTTGGAACCATCAAAGAAAGTTCCAAAACAAGGATTAATAGTCTTACGACATGTTTTTGATCCTTTCTTTTTGGAATCTCTTGCCGTGCATCTCCATAGCCACGCCAGTTTCTTTGTGGGAAACTTTTCCACAGTCATTGGCAGACCACAACATTTTGGTTGTGGGGAATCTACTGAAGGTATTAGGTCTATCTCTTGGAAAAACTTAATAGTCTTGTCTTCACTACAAATTAATTTTGAAAAGGACGTAAAAATATTAAAAACTTTTAAGTCAGGGTGTAGGGATGGATGTTCCGTTGCCATTTTTTTTAAAAAAAGTGTTTTTTTATTTCATATAGAAGATGAGAGCAAAAAGCAAGTTATTGTTGAACGCAGCAGTAGTCACAAGCCAATGCGAAGTAAATTCACCAAATAGCTTCAGCTTTGCCCATGCACGCAAATGTGTGGCGCATGCGCAAGCAAAGACACACAAAGACACACACACAAGCGCAACTTTGAAATCTTCATAGATTTAATGAGAATAAATACGATGCCTGGTGATTGCAAGACAAATATTGCCTGTTATTTTCAAATTTAAAACAAGTAAGAAAGCTACAGTCGAGTATGCTCGACTGTAATATACCCGCTATCCAGTTGCTCGTACATCATTTATTTGCGGAACAAAAAAAACGGCTTTAATCATATTTTGACCGTAAAAGGCTATAGACTTACAATATTTATGCTGGCAGCGCTGCTTACAGCTATGAAAAACGTTAAGCTGAATAACTTCTGTGTTTATTATCCGATTGTTACCAAATTTTCAGAGATCATCTGGCTAGCTATAATAACACACTTTGTCACTAAATTTGGTAGTCCTAGCTCTTATAATAGCTAAGATCTAGATTTTCACACGAACAGACAGACGGACATGGCTATATCGACTTGGCTGTTGATCCTGAGCCAGAATATATATACTTTATGGGGTCGGAGGTGTCTCCTTCTGCCTGTTACATACATTTTCGGTTTAAACAAAGTTAATGGTATCTTACTGTCGGGCGCGCACGACTGTAGCTTTCTTTACTTGTTCAGCTTAACGTTTTCCATAGCTGTAAGCAGCGCTGCCGGCAGCGCAAATTCTTTATTTGCAGTTTGCAGTTTTTGGATAACAGCGTCAGTAGCTTAGTGGAAAAGCGATGAACTCCTGAACCGACAGGCCCGTGGTTCGATTCCCAGTTCATGCCCATACCAAAGCAGAAAGCTTGTTCTTTTTATACCATTCGACCATTGAAAATGGTCAAAAATGGTATACTAAGTTTGTGCAAATGTATGTAACAGGCAGAAGGAGGCGTGGCACACCCAACAAAGTATATATATTCTGACTCAGGATCACTAGCTGAGTCGATTGAGCCATGTCCGTCTGTCCATTTGAACGGCTAGATCTCAGCTATTACAAAAGCTAGAGACACCATATTTCACACGAAGGTTCCTGTATACCATAGGTGATCAAGTTTATTTTCAATTTTTGATGCTAAGCCCACCGCCCACGCAAATCGATAATTTTCAATTATCAGGAGAAGTATTGAAGTAACAGCTTTCTGCTTTGGTATGAACATAAATAATTGCAATATAAATCTATTTCCCAAATTACAATCTAATCGGACCATAAACACAAAAGTTATAATTTGCTTCGGAACTGGGCGAATGGTATCTTACTTTTTTAGTTTCTGAGATATAGGCGCTTACTATGCGATTTACCGATTTGCGGGGGCGGAAGTAGGCGTGGCCCAAATGTTAATAAAAATTTTACAGCGTATGATTCACATAAGTGTTGTCACCAAATTTGGTGGCTCTAGCTTTTTTAGTTTCTGAGAGTTTAGTTTCATACAGACGGACAGACGGACAGACAGACTTCGCTTAATCGACTCGGCTAGTGATCGTGAGCAAGAATATGTATACTTTATGGGGTCGCAGATGCTTCTCTACCAGTTACGCACATTTCGACAATCACAATAGACCATGTATATTTTTAAAATCCATGGTCTAAAAATGCAATTGATTTACATACAAACACTGTACATGTGCATGCGTGTAAAAAATACGTCACAATCAATGTAACGTCTTTTTCACCAAATTGCGCGCAACCGGCTGGGCGCAACCAAACATTTATACACACATGCCCAATGTTCCGACAAAAAAATAACACTTACATACACACGCGGTTAAAATTAAGAACACTTAATGAATTGTAATTAACTAATTTGCATTAACTGGTTAATGCAATTGCATGAATTTGTTTATGCAACACCAAAAACACTATCAAAATATTTTGATACAATAATATAATTAAATTGTTGTACGTTAAAATAAGAAATCGTTCGGTAATCGGAAATCGATGATGATGGATAAAAAAAGCACTGCACACGCCAATTGCAAGTTGCAAAGTAATTTTAAAACCCTTAAAATGTATTTTAAACTTACCAGTTTTTTGCTATTTTGTTTTTTGAGTGGTTTAATAATTATTTTTTAACATTTTAATTAGATAGACATTGCAAAAATATATATATATTGCATACACATATTTGTATGCAAATGTATTATGGTTTCTTGATATTGACTTGAAAATGTATTGAATTAATAGTTTAAACCTGGTATATTAACAGTTTCGTTTATTACATACATATGTCGATGTGTGTTAAATAAATATATTTTAAAAGTATAGATTTATATATGCATTTGTATATTTGGGGATACTGCTGTTTCCGTGGCGCCAAGATCTGACAACGGTTTCTAAAAGAACTCGACGAAATAAGACGAAAATGTTAAGTAAAATTTTTATACCCGCTACTCATAGAGTAGAAGGGTATTATAACTTTGTTCAAACCGAAAATGTATTTAACAGGCAGAAGGAGACACCTCCGACCCCATAAAGTATACATATTCTGGTTCAGGATCAACAGCCGAGTCGATGTAGCCATGTCCGTCTGTCTGTCTGTCCGTGTGAAAATCTAGATCTCAGCTATTATAAGAGCTAGGACTACCAAATTTGGTGACAATATGTGTTATTATTGCACGCTGATCATGTTTATTTTGGATTTTGGCGAAGCCGGTGTGACCAGATTTCAAAAACTATAATTACCCATATTTTGACAGCTTAGAGTTGCATGGCTATGGTCTCACAGTCAATCAGCGGTTTTTGTTTACAGTTACCAACACATTGAATCCGTTCGTTGTGAATGAGAAATTGAAGAAATACGAGGGTCGTTTGATAAGTCCGTGACTTTTTGAATAAAATATATTTTTTTCGTCAAAGAAGCGTTTTATTTCTCAACATAATCTCCTTTTAGCTCTATACATTTAGTCCAGCGTTTTTCCAATTTTTTTATTCCTTCCAAATAATAGGTTTTCTCAAGGCCCTCAAAATAGGACAGTTATTGTCATTTGTTCGGTTATGCGACCTCAGTTGTATTTTCTGTTAGTCAAAAAAGTTTCATCAATCTGCACAGTTTTACCTTCATCACCTAGAATAATTTCCGTATGCGATGATATTACTTCAGCTATTTCCCGAAAATAGCTGAAGTAATCAATTATTGTGTGTTGACCAAGCTCAGGTTCATCATTTGACTGACGCCAGGAGACTATGTTTTCAAAAACATCCGTTACTTTCATATCATTAATGAAACATATTATCATTGCAAGGACTTCCGGAAATGAAATTCGGCAGTTGGAACCATCAAAGAAAGTTCCAAAACAAGGATTTATAGTCTTACGACATGTTTTTGATCCTTTCTTTTTGGAATCTCTTGCCGCGCATCTCCATAGCCACGCCAGTTTCTTTGTGGGAAACTTTTCCACAGTCATTGGCAGACCACAACATTTTGGTTGTGGGGAATCTACTGAAGGTATTAGGTCTATCTCTTGGAAAAACTTAATAGCCTTGTCTTCACTACATATTAATTTTGAAAAGGACGTAAAAATATTAAAAACTTTTAAGTCAGGGTGTAGGGATGGATGTTCCGTTGCCATTTTTTTAAAAAAAGTGTTTTTTTATTTCATATAGAAGATGAGAGCAAAAAGCAAGTTGTTGTTGTTGAATCCAGCAGTAATCACAAGCCAATGCGAAGTAAATTCACCAAAAAACTTCAGCTTTGCCCATGCACGCAAATGTGTGGCGCATGCGCAAGCAAAAACACACAAAGACACACACACAAGCGCAACTTTGAAATCTTCATAGATTTAATGAGAATAAATACGATGCCTGGTGATTGCAAGACAAATATTGCCTGTTATTTTCAAATTTAAAACAAGTAAGAAAGCTACTTTATAGGGTCGGAGGTGTCTCCTTCTGCCTGTTACATACATTTTCGGTTTAAACAAAGTTAATGGTATCTTACTGTCGGGCGCGCACGACTGTAGCTTTCTTTACTTGTTCAGCTTAACGTTTTCCATAGCTGTAAGCAGCGCTGCCGGCAGCGTAAATTCTTTATTTGCAGTTTGCAGTTGTTGGATAACAGCGTCAGTAGCTTAGTGAAAAAGCGATGAACTCCTGAACCGACAGGCCCGTGATTCGATTCCCAGTTCATGCCCATACCAAAGCAGAAAGCTCTTTCTTTTTATACCATTCGACCATTGAAAATGGTCAAAAATGGTATACTAAGTTTGTGCAAATGTATGTAACAGGCAGAAGGAGGCGTGGCACACCCAACAAAGTATATATATTCTGACTCAGGATCACTAGCTGAGTCGATTGAGCCATGTCCGTCTGTCCGTTTGAACGGCTAGATCTCAGCTATTACAAAAGCTAGAGACACCATATTTCACACGAAGGTTCCTGTATACCATAGGTAGATCAAGTTTATTTTCAATTTTTGATGCTAAGCCCACCGCCCACGCAAATCGATAATTTTCGATTATCAGGAGAAGTATTGAAGTAACAGCTTTCTGCTTTGGTATGAACATAAATAATTGCAATATAAATCTATTTCCCAAATTACAATCTAATCGGACCATAAACACAAAAGTGATAATTTGCTTCGGAACTGGGCGAATGGTATCTTACTTTTTTAGTTTCTGAGATATAGGCGCTTACTATGCGATTTACCGATTTGCGGGGGCGGAAGTAGGCGTGGCCCAAATGTTAATAAAAATTTTACAGCGTATGATTCACATAAGTGTTGTCACCAAATTTGGTGGCTCTAGCTTTTTTAGTTTCTGAGAGTTTAGTTTCATACAGACGGACAGACAGACTTCGCTTAATCGACTCGGCTAGTGATCGTGAGCAAGAATATGTATACTTTATGGGGTCGCAGATGCTTCTCTACCAGTTACGCACATTTCGACAATCACAATAGACCATGTATATTTTTAAAATCCGTGGTCTAAAAATGCAATTGATTTACATACAAACACTGTACATGTGCATGCGTGTAAAAAATACGTCACAATCAATGTAACGTCTTTTTCACCAAATTGCGCGCAACCGGCTGGGCGCAACCAAACATTTATACACACATGTCCAATGTTCCGACAAAAAAATAACACTTACATACACACGCGGTTAAAATTAAGAACACTTAATGAATTGTAATTAACTAATTTGCATTAACTGGTTAATGCAATTGCATGAATTTGTTTATGCAACACCAAAAACACTATCAAAATATTTTGATACAATAATATAATTAAATTGTTGTACGTTAAAATAAGAAATCGTTCGGTAATCGGAAATCGATGATGTTGGATAAAAAAAAGCACTGCACACGCCAATTGCAAGTTGCAGAGTAATTTTAAAACCCTTAAAATGTATTTTAAACTTACCAGTTTTTTGCTATTTTGTTTTTTGAGTGGTTTAATAATTATTTTTTAACATTTTAATTAGATAAGAAAAGATAAGGAACAAAAACAAAATTATTTTTAGTTTTTGTATCGACTTTTGATTTGTGACGTCATCATTTAATTTTGTGATGTCTGCAATTAGCACGTATGTAATTTTATGCATATATGAATGTGCTAACAGATGTCGTTTAAACATAAATATTTTCTGATTATGTATACATTGCAAAAATATATATATATTGCATACACATATTTGTATGCAAATGTATTATGGTTTCTTGATATTGACTTGAAAATGTATTGAATTAATAGTTTAAACCTGGTATATTAACAGTTTCGTTTATTACATACATATGTCGATGTGTGTTAAATAAATATATTTTAAAAGTATAGAATTACATATGCATTTTTATATTTGGGGATACTGCTGTTTTCGTGGCGCCAAGATCTGACAACTGTTTCTAAAAGAACTCGACGAAATAAGACGAAAATGTTAAGTAAAATTTTTATACCCGCTACTCATAGAGTAGAAGGGTATTATAACTTTGTTCAAACCGAAAATGTATTTAACAGGCAGAAGGAGACACCTCCGACCCCATAAAGTATACATATTCTGGTTCAGGATCAACAGCCGAGTTGATGTAGCCATGTCCGTCTGTCTGTCTGTCCGTGTGAAAATCTAGATCTCAGCTATTATAAGAGCTAGGACTACCAAATTTGGTGACAATATGTGTTATTATTGCACGCTGATCATGTTTATTTTGGATTTTGGCGAAGCCGGTGTGACCAGATTTCAAAAACTATAATTACCCATATTTTGACAGCTTAGAGTTGCATGGCTATGGTCTCACAGTCAATCAGCGGTTTTTGTTTACAGTTTGCTTTTAAAATCAGATAACGAAAGAAAACCAACATATTGAATCCGTTCGTTGTGAATGAGAAATTGAAGAAATATACTATCGGTGAACAGTCCTGTTGCAATGGGCCAGGGTATTTTTTTTATTATTTATATATTATTGATATTATTTATAATATTATTATATGTATATTATTTATGTAGTTAATGATAGTTTGAATTAACTTAAAATGTCTTAAATGTCTTTTTTTTTTATTTTAAACATTTTCATGTTTCGATAATAATAAGGCCAGTGTTCAGATTTTATTAAATTTGAAAATAACCGCCAATATTTGTCTTGCAATCACCAGGCATCGTATTAATTCTCATTAAATCTATGATGATTTCAAAGTTGCGCTTGTGTGTGTGGCTTTGTGTGTCTTTGCTTGCGCTTGAGTAACCAGTCGGTCCAAAGGGAGGGAGCCTGGGACTTCGGATTTCGAGGTAGTAGGGGTCCTTCGGAGTTCAGGAGTTTTAGATGTAAGAATCCTTTTAAGTTGGAGTTCTGGTATATTTAATAAAAAATGCGACTGTTCGGTTTGAAGTCCAAAATCTGAGTGTTCTTTTATTTCTCCGAGAAGTCTCCTCTAGGTCTCTGTTACTCTGTTTTGTACATACATAAGTGTTTTTTAGTTTTAAAGTACATAAGTTCTAAATGTAAACATGAACATGATATTTAATGCCACTTCAGCATTCGGCTGGCTGGGTCTCCAGACAATGTTGTGTGCGAAGTCAGCGTTACTTGGCCGGATGCGGTGCTCCAGTTGTTAGGTCTTCCCGGTTCAGTGTCCGATGTCACGGCGTGGGGGTTTAGGCGGTGGGTTGGTAACTCTTGCGCCACACATTTGCGTGCATGTGCAAAGCTGAAGCTATTTGGTGAATTTACTTCGCATTGGCTTGTGACTACTGCTGCATTCAACAACAACTTGCTTTTTGCTCTCATCTTCTATACAAAATAAAAAAAACACTTTTTTTAAAAAAATGGCAACGGAACATCCATCCCTACACCCTGACTTAAAAGTTGTTAATATTTTTACGTCCTTTTCAAAATTAATTTGTAATGAAGACAAGGGTATTAAGTTTTTCCAAGAGATAGACCTAATACCTTCAGACCTAATACCTTCACAACCAAAATGTTGTGGTGGGCCAATGACTGTGGAAAAGTTTCCCACAAAGAAACTGGGGTGGCTATGGAGATGCGCGGCAAGAGATTCCAAAAAGAAAGGATCAAAAACATGTCGTAAGACTATAAATCCTTGTTTTGGAACTTTCTTTGATGGTTCCAACTGCCGAATTTCATTTCCGGAAGTCCTTGCAATGATAATATGTTTCATTAATGATATGAAAGTAACGGATGTTTTTGAAAACATAGTCTCCTGGCGTCAGTCAAATGATGAACGTGAGTTTGGTTAACACACAATAATTGATTACTTCAGCTATTTTCGGGAAATAGCTGAAGTAATATCATCGCATACGGAAATTATTCTAGGTGATGAAGGTAAAACTGTGCAGATTGATGAAACTTTTTTGACTAACAGAAAATACAACCGAGGTCGCATAACCGAACAAATGACAATAACTGACCTTGGGATATATTGCAAGGAAGACAAGTCGGGTATATTTACTAAAGTTGATTCAAAAAGTAAGAAAGAGTTATAGCCATAAAAAAAGTATGTCAAAGTATGTCCATTTCGATACATCGAAAAACTGCACAGATAGCGCCAAACAATACCACGTGGGGAAAAATGTTTTCTTCCTCCACCCTCCACTTGCAGACAAATCATAGCAAGGGGGAATTTGTCAGCAAAACTGATAAGTCAAATACAATAAATAATTTGGAGAACCAAAACAAATTATTAACAAGTAAAGAAAGCTACAGTCGAGTGCGCCCGACAGTAAAGATACCATTCGCCCAGTTTCGAAACAAATTATCACACATTTAATTCCATCAAAAAAACGCTGCACAAGTTTATCCCCCACCTATTGTTTAAATTAAATCTATTTTTGAATTGCGCCATCTACATGTGAAAACGGCATAGCTTTACACACGCTACGGCTGAAACGAAGCATCGTGACGATGACGTTACGACGCGCAGCATAGGCGCAAGCAGTGGAAGTACGGAAAACGGAAACATAGATAACTTCTGTGTTTATGGTCGATTGGATTGTTATTTGGGAAATAGATTAATATTGCAATTATTTATGTTCATACCAAAGCAGAAAGTTGAAGCTTCAATACTTCTCCTGATAATCGAAAATTATCGATTTGCGTGGGCGGTGGGCATGGCATCAAAAATTGAAAATAAACTCGATCTACCTATGGTATACAGGAACCTTCATGTAAAATATGGTGTCTCTAGCTTTTGTAATAGCTGAGATCTAGACGTTCAAACGGACAGACGGACATGGCTCAATCGACTCAGCTAGTGATCCTGAGTCAGAATATATATACTTTGTGGGGTCTGCCACGCCTCCTTCTGCCTGTTACACACATTTGCACAAACTTAGTATACCATTTTTGACCATTTTCAATGGTCGAATGGTATAAAATAAGCTATTAAATGCAGAAGAACTCAAAAACTTCTTCACCAATATATGACATTATATTGGTACAGAAACAATGTTTTAAATAAATTTGACGGTAAAGGTTTTCGAATCGTACAATTCCTTTTCGTTATGAAACAAGTTTATCCAGGATTTGTTGATGGGGAATTAAAGGATGGATTAACTTTAAAAGAAATTGATCCACCAGCACTAGAAGGAAAAGAAGGGGACTCCACGGAATTTAATTTTAATGAAGAATGTGATGAATATTTTGATATCGAATTTTTATTAGATTCATCATTGTCTGACATATTGTTAGAAGACTTTTGAAAAACTTCCATTTTGCATTATGATAATGATTTCTGAAAAATTTTGTTTTTATTTAAAGTTAAGATTTCTTTGCATTTCTTTACTTTAATTCATTTTGCTTACTTTAATTCATTTTGCTTACTTTAATTCATTTTACTTACTTTAATTCATTTTGCTTACTTTAAATCATTTTGCTTACTTTAATTCATTTTTCTTACTTTAATTCATTTTACTTACTTTAATTCATTTTACTTACTTTAATTCATTTTGCTTACTTTAATAAAATTATTAGAATTAACTACATATTTTTATCTTACTTTTTCTTTTTTATACCATTTGACGTTCAAACGGACATGGCTATTATTATTTCTCTATTATTATGGCTATATCGGCTCGGCCGATGATCGTGAGCAAGAATATATAGTTTATGGGATCTGCCACGTCTGCTTCTGCCTGTTACATACATTTGCACAAATTTAGTATACACTTTTTGACCTTTTTCAATGGTCATATGATATAAATAAGATTTATGAATTAACTTTAAAAAATATACCCGACTTGTCTTTCTTGCAATACAACCCAAGGACAGTTATTGTCATTTGTTCGGTTATGCGACCTCAGTTGTATTTTCTGTTTGTCAAAAAAGTTTCATCAATCTGCATAGTTTTACCTTCATCACCTAGAATAATTTCCGTATGCGATGATATTACTTCAGCTTGTTGCCGAAAATAGCTGAAGTAATCAATTATTGGGTGTACACCAAGCTCAGGTTCATCATTTGACTGACGCCAGCAGACTATGTTTTCAAAAACATCCGTTACTTTCATATCATTAATGAAACATATTATCATTGCAAGGACTTCCGGAAATGAAATTCGGCAGTTGGAACCATCAAAGAAAGTTCCAAAACAAGGATTTATAGTCTTACGACATGTTTTTGATCCTTTCTTTTTGGAACCTTTTGCCGCGCATCTCCATAGCCACCCCAGTTTCTTTGTGGGAAACTTTTCCACAGTCATTGGCAGACCACAACATTTTGGTTGTGAAGGTATTAGGTCTGAAGGTATTAGGTCTATCTCTTGGAAAAACTTAATACCCTTGTCTTCACTACAAATTAATTTTGAAAAGGACGTAAAAATATTAAAAACTTTTAAGTCAGGGTGTAGGGATGGATGTTCCGTTACCATTTTTTTAAAAAAAGAATATAGAAGATGAGAGCAAAAAGCAAGTTGTTGTTGAATCCAGCAGTAGTCACAAGCCAATGCGAAGTAAATTCACCAAAAAACTTCAGCTTTGCCCATGCACGCAAATGTGTGGCGCATGCGCAAGCAAAGACACACAAAGACACACACACAAGCGCAACTTTGAAATATTCATAGATTTAATGAGAATAAATACGATGCCTGGTGATTGCAAGACAAATATTGTCTGTTATTTTCAAATTTAAAACAAGTAAGAAAGCTACAGTCGAGTATGCTCGACTGTAATATACCCGCTACCCAGTTGCTCGTACATCATTTATTTGCGGAACAAAAAAAACTTCTGTGTTTATTATCCGATTGTTACCAAATTTTCAGAGATCATCTGGCTAGCTATAATAACACACTTTGTCACCAAATTTGGTAGTTCTAGCTCTTATAATAGCTAAGATCTAGATTTCCACACGAACAGACAGACGGACATGGCTATATCGACTTGGCTGTTGATTCTGAGCCAGAATATATATACTTTATGGGGTCGGAGGTGTCTCCTTCTGCCTGTTACATACATTTTCGGTTTGAACAAAGTTAATGGTATCTTACTGTCGGGCGCGCACGACTGTAGCTTTCTTTACTTGTTCAGCTTAACATTTTCCATAGATGTAAGCAGCGCTGCCGGAAGCGCAAATTCTATATTTGCAGTTTGCAGTTTTTGGATAACAGCGTCAGTAGCTTAGTGGAAAAGCGATGAACTTCTGAACCGACAGGCCCGTGGTTCGATACCCAGTTCATGCCCCTTAAGCTTTTTCTTTTTATACCATTCGACCATTGAAAATTGTCAAAAATGGTATACTAAGTTTGTGCAAATGTATATAACAGGCAGAAGGAGGCGTGGCAGAACCAACAAAGTATATATATTCTGACTCAGGATCACTAGCTGAGTCGATTGAGCCATGTCCGTCTGTCCGTTTGAACGTCTAGATCTCAGCTATTACAAAAGCTAGAGACACCATATTTCACACGAAGGTTCCTGTATACCATAGGTAGATCAAGTTTATTTTAAATTTTTGATGCTAAGCCCACCGCCCACGCAAATTGATAATTTTCGATTATCAGGAGAAGTATTGAAGTTACAACTTTCTGCTTTGGTATGAACATAAATAATTGCAATATAATTCTATTCCCCGAATTACAATCCAATCGGACCATAAACACAAAAGTTATCCATGTTTCCGTTTTCCGTACTTCTACTGCTTGCGCCTGTGCTGCGCATCGAAACGTCATCGTCACGATGCTTCGTTTCAGCCGTAGCGTGTGTAAAGCTATGCCGTTTTTATTCTATTCAAAAATAGATCTAATTTAAAAAAAAGATAAACTTGTGCGGAGTTTTTTGATGGAATTAAATGTGTGATAATTTGCTTCGAAACTGGGCGAATGGTATCTTACTGTTGGGCGCGCTCGACTGTAGCTTTCTTTACTTGTTATACCCGCTACTCATAGAGTAGAAGGGTATTATAACTTTGTTCAAACCGAAAATGTATGTAACAGGCAGAAGAAGACACCTCCGACCCCATAAAGTATATATATTCTGGCTCAGGATCAACAGCCGAGTCGATATAGCCATGTCCGTCTGTCTGTCTGTCCGTCTATCTGTCCGTGTGAAAATCTAGATCTCAGCTATTATAAGAGCTAGAACTACCAAATTTGGTGACAGTATATGTTTATTTTTGATAGATTTTGGCCACGCCCCCTTCCGCCCCTGTAAATCGAAAAAAATTGATTACAAGCGCAATTTTGATGTCATGTTGTTCATTTTCGGTTTATATGATAACTATAGCTAGCCAGATGATATCTGAAAATTTGTTAACAATCGGATAATAAACACAGAAGCTATTCAGTTTAACGTTTTCCATAGCTGTAAACAGCGCTTCCGGTAGCGTAAATTCTTTATTTATACAGAAAATAATAAGAATGCCACACAAAACAAATTTTTGCAGTTGTTGGATAACAACGTCAGTTGCTTAGTGAAAAAGCGATGAACTCCTGAACCGACAGGCCCGTTATTCGATTCCCAGTTCATGCCGCTTAAGCTTTTTCTTTTTTTTTTAAGAACTTATACTTTTATTTTTGAATATGCATTAATTGGTGGTGCATTTTATTTAACATTTTTTTAATGGCTCACATTGAACTTAGTTAACAAGTGGGGAAGTGACAGTGTCTTAAATCAGCTGTTTGCGATTGTCAGAGCGCAGCTTTTTCTTATATTTTTTTATTTTTATTTTTTATCCAAGCCACCAAATTTGGCGACAATACTTAAGTGAATCATACGCTGTAAAATTTTTATCAAAATTTGGACCACGCCTACTTCCGCCCCTCAAATCAAAAAACCGAATTGGAGGCGCCTATATCTCAAAAACTAAAAAAGCTATTGCCACCAAGTTTGGTGACAACACTTATGTTAATCATACGCTTTACAATTTTTATTTAAATTTGGGACACGCCTACTTCCGCCCCCGCAAAACCGCAAAACCGCTAAACCGTATAGCAGGCGCAATAATAAAGCTTGAGTATTCAGTTTTGGTGTGAATGACAACTATCACCAGCTAAACGATGGCTGAAAATTTGATTCCGATCGGATAATGAACATAAAAGTTATTCAACGTTTTATATAAATTTGCACTGCGCCCTCTGCAAGCAAGCAAGCAGTGCTTTTTTTCCAAGCAGTGTTTTTTCCAACTGATTGGACTGCTTGGAGTCTAACTGAAAATTATATGTGTTGTTTATTATTTTTCTTTGAAAAACACGTTTACCAATAACAGTTTTCTAAATCCGATTTTTTTCATAACATGGAAAAATCCATGGTCTTATACAGTCAACTCTTGACTGGAGCCGGTCTTACTTGTTTTAACAAAATTTATTAAAAGTTAGAGTGCTCTAGAACACTTTCCGTTCAATTATATAAAGAGGTATTAAAAGGGCACATATCGTTTTTTAGATGCACGTATTCGATTTATAGTTCTCAACAGGTAGAATTATTATTTTTACTGTTTAAGTGATAAATCTTGGATTTTTTTGGTACCTGAATTAATTTGCCGGCAGCGCTGCTTGCAGCATTGTGCCGAATAGTGAATAGTGTATTGCGGTGGTAAAATGGGTTAATTTGTTGACTGCAAAACGAACAGAACTTTTATGCATTTATGGGTTCGAGTCCCACCCGCATCAAAAATTAAATGTGTGCAAAAAATTATTTTTTTTATTTTAGATTTTGACATTGCATAAATATTGTAAGTCCATTGCTTTTTACGGTCAAAATATGATTACAGTCGAGCAAACTCGACTGTAGCTTGCTTACTTGTTTTATTTACAGGGGAGGAAGTGGGCGTGGCCAAAATCCAATATAAAAATGATCAGCGTGCAATAATAACACATACTGTCACCAAATTTGGTAGTTCTAGCTCTTATAATAGCTGAGATCTAGATTTTCACGGACAGACAGACGGACAGACGGACAGACAGACAGACAGATAGACAGACGGACAGACGGACATGGCTATGTCGACTCGGCTGTTGATCCTGAGCCAGAATATATATACTTTATGGGGTCGGAGGTGTCTCCTTCTGCCTGTTACATACATTTTCGGTTTGAACAAAATTATAATACCCTTCTACTCTATGAGTAGCGGATATAAAAAAGAAAAAGTAAGAAAGCTACAGTCGAGTTTGCTCGACTGTAATATACCCGCTACCCAGCTGCTTGTACATAATTTATTTGCGGAACAAAAAAACGGCTACAATCATATTTTGACCGTAAAAGGCTATGGACTTATAATATTTATGCAAAGTCAAAATATAAAATAAAAAAAAAAACATTTTTGCACACATTTAATTATTGATGCGGGGGGGGGACTCGAACCCGTAAATGCATAATAGTACTGTTCGTTTTGCAGTCCACAACTTAACCCATTTCACCACCGTACACGCACACATGATTCGGCACAATGCTCCAAGCAGCGCTGCCGGCAGCGCTGCTTACAGCTGTGGAAAACGTTAAGCTGAATAACTTCTGTGTTTATTATCCGATTGTTACCAAATTTTCAGAGATCATCTGGCTAGCTTTAGTTATCATGTAAACCGCAAATGAAGAATATGGCATCAAAATTGCACTTGTTATCAATGTTTTTTCGATTTGCGTCGGCGGAAGGGGGCGTGGCCAAAATCCAAAATAAACTTGATCAGCGTGCAATAATAACACATATTGTCACCAAATTTGGTTGTCCTAGCTCTTATAATAGCTGAGATCTAGATTTTCACACGGACAGACAGACGGACAGACGGACATGGCTATATCGACTCGGCTGTTTATCCTGAGCCAGAATATATATACTTTATGGGGTCGGAGGTGTCTCCTTCTGCCTGTTACATACATTTTCGGTTTGAACAAAGTTATAATACCCTTCTACTCTATGAGTAGCGGGTATAAAAATCACTGGCCCATTGCAACATGACTGTTCTCAGCTATTATAGGATCTAGAACTACCAAATTTGGTGACAAAATGTGTTATTATTGCACGCTGATCTAGTTTATTTTGGATTTTGGCCACGCCCCCTTCCGCCCCTGTAAATCAAAAAAATTTAGATTTCAAGCGCAATTTTGATGCAATATAGTTCATTTAAGGTTTACATGATAACTATAGCTAGCCAAATGATCTCTTAAAATTGGTAACAATCGGATAATAAACACAGAAGTTATTATACCATTCGACCATTGAAAATGGTCAAAAATGGGATACTATGTTTGGCAAATGTATGTAACAGGCAGAAGGAGGCGTGGCAGACCCCACAAAGTATATATATTCTGACTCAGGATCACTAGCTAAGTCGATTGAGCCATGTCCGTCTGTCTGTCCGTCTGTCCGTTTGAACGTCTAGATCTCAGCTATTGGCTTTTGGCCACGCCCCCTTCCGCCCCTGTAAATCAAAAAAATATTGATTACAAGCGCAATTTTGATGCAATATTGTTCATTTAAGGTTTACATGATAACTATAGCTAGCCAGATGCTCTCTGAAAATTGGTAACAATCGGATAATAAACACAGAAGTTATTATAGCATTCGACCATTGAAAATGGTCAAAAATGGGATACTAAGTTTGGCAAATGTATGTAACAGGCAGAAGGAGACGTGGCAGACCCCACAAAGTATATATATTCTGACTTAGGATCACTAGCTGAGTCGATTGAGCCATGTCCGTCTGTCTGTCCGTCTGTCCGTTTGAACGTCTAGATCTCAGCTATTACAAAAGCTAGAGACACTATATTGCACATGAAGGTTCCTGTATACCATAGGTAGATCGAGATTATTTTCAATTTTTGATGGCATGCCCACCGCCCACGCAAATCGATAGTTTTCGATTATCAGGAGAAGTATTGAAGTTACAGCTTTCTGCTTTGGTAAAATAAATATAATATATAAATAATTGCAATATAAATCTATTTCCCAAATTACAATCCAATCGGACCATAAACACAGAAGTTATCCATGTTTCCGTTTTCCGTACTTCCACTGCTTGCGCCTGTGCTGCGCGTCGTAACGTCATCGTCACGATGCTTCGTTTCAGCCGTAGCGTGTGTAAAGCTATGCCGTTTTTACATGTAGATGGCGCTATTCAAAGATAGATCTAATTTAAACAATAGGTGGCGGAAAAACGTGTGCAGAGTTTTTTTCATGGAATTAAATGTGTGATAATTTGCTTCGAAACTGGGCGAATGGTATCTTACTGTTGGACGCGCTCGACCGTAGCTTTCTTTACTTGTTTTTTTTTTTTTAAATCCATGGTCTATTTTGTTTGCCAAAATGTGCGTAACAGGTAGAAGGAGGTATGTGTGACACCATAAAGTATATATATTCTTGCTCAGGATCCACTAGCCGAGTCAATTAAGCCATGTTTGTCCGTCCGTTTGTCCGTCTGTATGAACGCCTATATCTCAGAATCTGAAAAAGCTAGAGCCAAATTTGGTGGCAACACTTATGTGAATCATACGCTGTAAAATTTTTATTAAAATTTGAGCCACGCCTACTTCCGCCCCCGCAAATCAAAAAACCGTATTGCAAGCGCCTATATCTCAGAAATGAAAAAAGCTAGAGCCCCCAAATTTTGTGACAACACTTATGTGAATCATACTCTGTAAAATTTTGATTAAAATTTGGGACATTCCTACTTCCGCCCCCGCAAATCGATAAAACGTATAGCAGGCGCAATAATAAAGCTAGAGTATTCAGTTTTGGTGTGAATGATAACTATCACCACTTAAACGATCGCTGAAAATTTGGTTCCGATCGGATAATGAACATAAAAGTTATTCAACGTTTCATATAGATTTGTTCTGCGCCCACTGCAAGCAAGCAAGCAGTGCTTTTTCCAAGCAGTGTTTTTTCCAACTGCTTGGACTGCTTGGCGTCTAACTGAAAATTATGTGTTTTTTATTATTTTTCTTTGAGAAACGCGATTACCAATAACAGTTTTCTAAATTTGATTTTTTTCATAACCTTAAAAAATCCATGGTCTTATACAGTCAACTCTTGACTGTAGCCGTTCTTACTTTCTTTTTTTTAATAACTTTTTCTTTAATTTTTGAATATGCATTAATTGGTAGTCGTACATTTTATTTAAAAATTTTTTAATGGCTCACAATAAACTTAGTTAACAAGTGGAAAAGTGACAGTCTCTTAAATCAGCTGTGTGCGATTGTTAGAGCGCAGCTTTTTCTTATATTTTTTATTCCATTCGACCATTGAAAATGGTCAAAAATGGTATACTAAGTTTGTGCAAATGTATGTAAATGGCAGAAGGAGGCGTGGCAGACCCCACAAAGTATATATATTCTGACTCAGGATCACTAGCTAAGTCGATTGAGCCATGTCCATCTGTCTGTCCGTCTGTCCTTTTGAACGTCTAGATATCAGCTATTGGCTTTTGGCCACGCCCCCTTCCGCCCCTGTAAATCGAAAAAACATTGATTACAAGCGCAATTTTGATGCAATATTGTTCATTTAAGGTTTACATGATAACTATAGCTAGATGATCTCTGAAAATTTAGTAACAATCGGTGGTAAACACAAAAGTTATTATACCATTCGACCATTGAAAATGGTCAAAAATGGTATACTAAGTTTGTGCAAATGTATGTAACAGGCAGAAGGAGACGGGGCAGACCCCACAAAGTATATATATTCTGACTCAGGATCACTAGCTAAGTCGATTGAACCATGTCCATCTGTCTGTCCGTCTGTCCGTCTGTCCGTTTGAACGTCTAGATCTCAACTATTACAAAAGCTAGAGATACCATATTTCACAGGAAGGTTCCTGTATACCATAGGTAGATGGAGTTTATTTTCAATTTGTGATGCCACGCCCACCGCCCACGCAAATCGATAATTTTCGATTATCAGGAGAAGTATTGAAGTTACAGCTTTCTGCTTTGGCATAAACACAGAAGTTATCCATGTTTCCGTTTTCCGTACTTCCACTGCTTGCGCCTGTGCTGCGCGTCGTAACGTCATCGTCACGATGCTTCGTTTCAGCCGTAGCGTGTGTAAAGCTATGCCGTTTTTACATGTAGATGGCGCTATTCAAAGATAGATCTAATTTAAACAATAGGTGGCGGAAAAACTTGTGCAGAGTTTTTTTCATGGAATTAAATGTGTGATAATTTGCTTCGAAACTGGGCGAATGGTATCTTACTGTTGGACGCGCTCGACCGTAGCTTTCTTTACTTGTTTTTCTTTTTTAAATCCATGGTCTATTTTGTTTGCCAAAATGTGCGTAACAGGTAGAAGGAGGTATGTCTGACACCATAAAGTATATATATTCTTGCTCAGGATCACTAGCCGAGTCGATTAAGCCATGTTTGTCCGTCCGTTTGTCCGTCTGTATGAACGCCTATATCTCAGAATCTGAAAAAGCTAGAGCCAAATTTGGTGGCAACACTTATGTGAATCATACGCTGTAAAATTTTTATTAAAATTTGAGCCACGCCTACTTCCGCCCCCGCAAATCAAAAAACCGTATTGCAAGCGCCTATATCTTAGAAATTAAAAAAGCTAGAGCCCCCAAATTTTGTGACAACACTTATGTGAATCATACTCTGTAAAATTTTTATTAAAATTTGGGACATTCCTACTTCCGCCCCCGCAAATCGATAAAACGTATAGCAGGCGCAATAATAAAGCTAGAGTATTCAGTTTTGGTGTGAATGATAACTATCACCACTTAAACGATCGCTGAAAATTTGGTTCCGATCGGATAATGAACATAAAAGTTATTCAACGTTTCATATAGATTTGTTCTGCGCCCACTGCAAACAAGCAAGCAGTGCTTTTTCCAAGCAGTGTTTTTTCCAACTGCTTGGACTGCTTGGCGTCTAACTGAAAATTATGTGTTTTTTATTATTTTTCTTTGAGAAACGCGATTACCAATAACAGTTTTCTAAATCTGATTTTTTTCATAACCTTGAAAAATCCATGGTCTTATACAGTCAACTCTTGACTGTAGCCGTTCTTACTTGCTTTTTTTTAATAACTTTTCTTTAATTTTTGAATATGCATTAATTGGTAGTCGTACATTTTATTTAAAAATTTTTTAATGGCGCACAATAAACTTAGTTAACAAGTGGAAAAGTGACAGTCTCTTAAATCAGCTGTGTGCGATTGTTAGAGCGCAGCTTCTTCTTATATTTTTTATTCCATTCGACCATTGAAAATGGTCAAAAATGGTATACTAAGTTTGTGCAAATGTATGTAACAGGCAGAAGGAGGCGTGGCAGACCCCACAAAGTATATATATTCTGACTCAGGATCACTAGCTAAGTCGATTGAGCCATGTCCGTCTGTCTGTCCGTCTGTCCGTTTGAACGTCTAGATCTCAGCTATTGGCTTTTGGCCACGCCCCCTTCCGCCCCTGTAAATCGAAAAAACATTGATTACAAGCGCAATTTTGATGCAATATTGTTCATTTAAGGTTTACATGATAACTATAGCTAGATGATCTCTGAAAATTTAGTAACAATCGGTGGTAAACACAAAAGTTATTATACCATTCGACCATTGAAAATGGTCAAAAATGGTATACTAAGTTTGTGCAAATGTATGTAACAGGCAGAAGGAGGCGTGGCAGACCCCACAAAGTATATATATTCTGACTCAGGATCACTAGCTAAGTCGATTAAGCCATGTCCGTCTGTCTGTCCGTCTGTCCGTCTGTCCGTTTGAACGTCTAGATCTCAACTATTACAAAAGCTAGAGATACCATATTTCACAGGAAGGTTCCTGTATACCATAGGTAGATGGAGTTTATTCTCAATTTGTGATGCCACGCCCACCGCCCACGCAAATCGATAATTTTCGATTATCAGGAGAAGTATTGAAGTTACAGCTTTCTGCTTTGGTATTAACATAAATAATTGCAATATAAATCTTTTTCCCAAATTACAATCCAATCGGACCATAAACACAGAAGTTATCCATGTTTCCGTTTTCCGTACTTCCACTGCTTGCGCCTGTGCTGCGCGTCGTAACGTCATCGTCACGATGCTTCGTTTCAGCCGTAGCGTGTGTAAAGCTATGCCGTTTTTACATGTAGATGGCGCTATTCAAAGATAGATCTAATTTAAACAATAGGTGGCGGAAAAACTTGTGCAGAGTTTTTTTCATGGAATTAAATGTGTGATAATTTGCTTCGAAACTGGGCGAATGGTATCTTACTGTTGGACGCGCTCGACCGTAGCTTTCTTTACTTGTTTTTCTTTTTTAAATCCATGGTCTATTTTGTTTGCCAAAATGTGCGTAACAGGTAGAAGGAGGTATGTCTGACACCATAAAGTATATATATTCTTGCTCAGGATCACTAGCCGAGTCGATTAAGCCATGTTTGTCCGTCCGTTTGTCCGTCTGTATGAACGCCTATATCTCAGAATCTGAAAAAGCTAGAGCCAAATTTGGTGGCAACACTTATGTGAATCATACGCTGTAAAATTTTTATTAAAATTTGAGCCACGCCTACTTCCGCCCCCGCAAATCAAAAAACCGTATTGCAAGCGCCTATATCTTAGAAATTAAAAAAGCTAGAGCCCCCAAATTTTGTGACAACACTTATGTGAATCATACTCTGTAAAATTTTTAATAAAATTTGGGACATTCCTACTTCCGCCCCCGCAAATCGATAAAACGTATAGCAGGCGCAATAATAAAGCTAGAGTATTCAGTTTTGGTGTGAATGATAACTATCACCACTTAAACGATCGCTGAAAATTTGGTTCCGATCGGATAATGAACATAAAAGTTATTCAACGTTTCATATAGATTTGTTCTGCGCCCACTGCAAACAAGCAAGCAGTGCTTTTTCCAAGCAGTGTTTTTCCAACTGCTTGGACTGCTTGGCGTCTAACTGAAAATTATGTGTTTTTTATTATTTTTCTTTGAGAAACGCGATTACCAATAACAGTTTTCTAAATTTGATTTTTTTCATAACCTTAAAAAATCCATGGTCTTATACAGTCAACTCTTGACTGTAGCCGTTCTTACTTTCTTTTTTTTAATAACTTTTTCTTTAATTTTTGAATATGCATTAATTGGTAGTCGTACATTTTATTTAAAAATTTTTTAATGGCTCACAATAAACTTAGTTAACAAGTGGAAAAGTGACAGTCTCTTAAATCAGCTGTGTGCGATTGTTAGAGCGCAGCTTTTTCTTATATTTTTTATTCCATTCGACCATTGAAAATGGTCAAAAATGGTATACTAAGTTTGTGCAAATGTATGTAACAGGCAGAAGGAGGCGTGGCAGACCCCACAAAGTATATATATTCTGACTCAGGATCACTAGCTAAGTCGATTGAGCCATGTCCATCTGTCTGTCCGTCTGTCCGTCTGTCCGTTTGAACGTCTAGATCTCAACTATTACAAAAGCTAGAGATACCATATTTCACAGGAAGGTTCCTGTATACCATAGGTAGATGGAGTTTATTTTCAATTTGTGATGCCACGCCCACCGCCCACGCAAATCGATAATTTTCGATTATCAGAAGTATTGAAGTTACAGCTTTCTGCTTTGGTAAAATAAATATAATATATAAATAATTGCAATATAAATCTATTTCCCAAATTACAATCCAATCGGACCATAAACACAGAAGTTATCCATGTTTCCGTTTTCCGTACTTCCACTGCTTGCGCCTGTGCTGCGCGTCGTAACGTCATCGTCACGATGCTTCGTTTCAGCCGTAGCGTGTGTAAAGCTATGCCGTTTTTACATGTAGATGGCGCTATTCAAAGATAGATCTAATTTAAACAATAGGTGGCGGAAAAACTTGTGCAGAGTTTTTTTCATGGAATTAAATATGTGATAATTTGCTTCGAAACTGGGCGAATGGTATCTTACTGTTGGACGCGCTCGACCGTAGCTTTCTTTACTTGTTTTTTTTTTTTAAATCCATGGTCTATTTTGTTTGCCAAAATGTGCGTAACAGGTAGAAGGAGGTATGTGTGACACCATAAAGTATATATATTCTTGCTCAGGATCACTAGCCGAGTCAATTAAGCCATGTTTGTCCGTCCGTTTGTCCGTCTGTATGAACGCCTATATCTCAGAATCTGAAAAAGCTAGAGCCAAATTTGGTGGCAACACTTATGTGAATCATACGCTGTAAAATTTTTATTAAAATTTGAGCCACGCCTACTTCCGCCCCCGCAAATCAAAAAACCGTATTGCAAGCGCCTATATCTCAGAAATTAAAAAAGCTAGAGCCCCCAAATTTTGTGACAACACTTATGTGAATCATACTCTGTAAAATTTTTATTAAAATTTGGGACATTCCTACTTCCGCCCCCGCAAATCGATAAAACGTATAGCAGGCGCAATAATAAAGCTAGATTATTCAGTTTTGGTGTGAATGATAACTATCACCACTTAAACGATCGCTGAAAATTTGGTTCCGATCGGATAATGAACATAAAAGTTATTCAACGTTTCATATAGATTTGTTCTGCGCCCACTGCAAGCAAGCAAGCAGTGCTTTTTCCAAGCAGTGTTTTTTCCAACTGCTTGGACTGCTTGGCGTCTAACTGAAAATTATGTGTTTTTTATTATTTTTCTTTGAGAAACGCGATTACCAATAACAGTTTTCTAAATTTGATTTTTTTCATAACCTTGAAAAATCCATGGTCTTATACAGTCAACTCTTGACTGTAGCCGTTCTTACTTTCTTTTTTTTTAATAACTTTTTCTTTAATTTTTGAATATGCATTAATTGGTAGTCGTACATTTTATTTAAAAATTTTTTAATGGCTCACAATAAACTTAGTTAACAAGTGGAAAAGTGACAGTCTCTTAAATCAGCTGTGTGCGATTGTTAGAGCGCAGCTTTTCTTATATTTTTTATACCATTCGACCATTGAAAATGGTCAAAAATGGTATACTAAGTTTGTGCAAATGTATGTAACAGGCAGAAGGAGGCGTGGCAGACCCCACAAAGTATATATATTCTGACTCAGGATCACTAGCTAAGTCGATTGAGCCATGTCCGTCTGTCTGTCCGTCTGTCCGTTTGAACGTCTAGATCTCAGCTATTGGCTTTTGGCCACGCCCCCTTCCGCCCCTGTAAATCGAAAAAACATTGATTACAAGCGCAATTTTGATGCAATATTGTTCATTTAAGGTTTACATGATAACTATAGCTAGATGATCTCTGAAAATTTAGTAACAATCGGTGGTAAACACAAAAGTTATTATACCATTCGACCATTGAAAATGGTCAAAAATGGTATACTAAGTTTGTGCAAATGTATGTAACAGGCAGAAGGAGGCGTGGCAGACCCCACAAAGTATATATATTCTGACTCAGGATCACTAGCTAAGTCGATTAAGCCATGTCCGTCTGTCTGTCCGTCTGTCCGTTTGAACGTCTAGATCTCAACTATTACAAAAGCTAGAGATACCATATTTCACAGGAAGGTTCCTGTATACCATAGGTAGATGGAGTTTATTTTCAATTTGTGATGCCACGCCCACCGCCCACGCAAATCGATAATTTTCGATTATCAGGAGAAGTATTGAAGTTACAGCTTTCTGCTTTGGTATTAACATAAATAATTGCAATATAAATCTTTTTCCCAAATTACAATCCAATCGGACCATAAACACAGAAGTTATCCATGTTTCCGTTTTCCGTACTTCCACTGCTTGCGCCTGTGCTGCGCGTCGTAACGTCATCGTCACGATGCTTCGTTTCAGCCGTAGCGTGTGTAAAGCTATGCCGTTTTTACATGTAGATGGCGCTATTCAAAGATAGATCTAATTTAAACAATAGGTGGCGGAAAAACTTGTGCAGAGTTTTTTTCATGGAATTAAATGTGTGATAATTTGCTTCGAAACTGGGCGAATGGTATCTTACTGTTGGACGCGCTCGACCGTAGCTTTCTTTACTTGTTTTTCTTTTTTAAATCCATGGTCTATTTTGTTTGCCAAAATGTGCATAACAGGTAGAAGGAGGTATGTCTGACACCATAAAGTATATATATTCTTGCTCAGGATCACTAGCCGAGTCAATTAAGCCATGTTTGTCCGTCCGTTTGTCCGTCTGTATGAACGCCTATATCTCAGAATCTGAAAAAGCTAGAGCCAAATTTGGTGGCAACACTTATGTGAATCATACGCTGTAAAATTTTTATTAAAATTTGAGCCACGCCTACTTCCGCCCCCGCAAATCAAAAAACCGTATTGCAAGCGCCTATATCTCAGAAATTAAAAAAGCTAGAGCCCCCAAATTTTGTGACAACACTTATGTGAATCATACTCTGTAAAATTTTTATTAAAATTTGGGACATTCCTACTTCCGCCCCCGCAAATCGATAAAACGTATAGCAGGCGCAATAATAAAGCTAGAGTATTCAGTTTTGGTGTGAGTGATAACCATCACCACTTAAACGATCGCTGAAAATTTGGTTCCGATCGGATAATGAACATAAAAGTTATTCAACGTTTCATATAGATTTGTTCTGCGCCCACTGCAAACAAGCAAGCAGTGCTTTTTCCAAGCAGTGTTTTTTTCAACTGCTTGGACTGCTTGGCGTCTAACTGAAAATTATGTGTTTTTTATTATTTTTCTTTGAGAAACGCGATTACCAATAACAGTTTTCTAAATCTGATTTTTTTCATAACCTTGAAAAATCCATGGTCTTATACAGTCAACTCTTGACTATAGCCGTTCTTACTTGCTTTTTTTTTAATAACTTTTCTTTAATTTTTGAATATGCATTAATTGGTAGTCGTACTTTTTATTTAAATATTTTTTAATGGCGCACAATAAACTTAGTTAACAAGTGGAAAAGTGACAGTCTCTTAAATCAGCTGTGTGCGATTGTTAGAGCGCAGCTTTTTCTTATATTTTTTATTCCATTCGACCATTGAAAATGGTCAAAAATGGTATACTAAGTTTGTGCAAATGTATGTAACAGGCAGAAGGAGGCGTGGCAGACCCCACAAAGTATATATATTCTGACTCAGGATCACTAGCTAAGTCGATTGAGCCATGTCCGTCTGTCTGTCCGTCTGTCCGTTTGAACGTCTAGATCTCAGCTATTGGCTTTTGGCCACGCCCCCTTCCGCCCCTGTAAATCGAAAAAACATTGATTACAAGCGCAATTTTGATGCAATATTGTTCATTTAAGGTTTACATGATAACTATAGCTAGATGATCTCTGAAAATTTGGTAACAATCGGTGATAAACACAAAAGTTATTATACCATTCGACCATTGAAAATGGTCAAAAATGGTATACTAAGTTTGTGCAAATGTATGTAACAGGCAGAAGGAGGCGTGGCAGACCCCACAAAGTAAATATATTCTGACTTAGGATCACTAGCTAGGTCGATTGAGCCATGTCCGTCTGTCTGTCCGTCTGTCCGTTTGAACGTCTAGATCTCAACTATTACAAAAGCTAGAGATACCATATTTCACAGGAAGGTTCCTGTATACCATAGGTAGATGGAGTTTATTTTCAATTTGTGATGCCACGCCCACCGCCCACGCAAATCGATAATTTTCGATTATCAGGAGAAGTATTGAAGTTACAGCTTTCTGCTTTGGTATGATATTATATTTTGACTTTGCATAAATATTATAAGTCCATAGCCTTTTACGGTCAAAATATGATTGTAGCCGTTTTTTTGTTCCGCAAATAAATTATGTACAAGCAGCTGGGTAGCGGGTATATTACAGTCGAGCACACTCGACTGTAGCTTTCTTACTTGTTTTTTTTTTTAAATCCATGGTCTATTTTGTTTGCCAAAATGTGCGTAACAGGTAGAAGGAGGTATGTCTGACACCATAAAGTATATATATTCTTGCTCAGGATCACTAGCCGAGTTGATAAAGCCATGTTTGTCCGTCCGTTTGTCCGTCTGTATGAACGCCTATATCTCAGAATCTGAAAAAGCTAGAGCCAAATTTGGTGGCAACACGTATGTGAATCATACGCTGTAAAATTTTTATTAAAATTTGAGCCACGCCTACTTCCGCCCCCGCAAATCAAAAAACCGTATTGCAAGCGCCTATATCTCAGAAATTAAAAAAGCTAGAGCCCCCAAATTTTGTGACAACACTTATGTGAATCATACTCTGTAAAATTTTTATTAAAATTTGGGACATTCCTACTTCCGCCCCCCGCAAATCGATAAAACGTATAACAGGCGCAATAATAAAGCTAGAGTATTCAGTTTTGGTGTGAATGATAACTATCACCACTTAAACGATCGCTGAAAATTTGGTTCCGATCGGATAATGAACATAAAAGTTATTCAACGTTTCATATAGATTTGTTCTGCGCCCACTGCAAACAAGCAAGCAGTGCTTTTTCCAAGCAGTGTTTTTTCCAACTGCTTGGACTGCTTGGCGTCTAACTGAAAATTATGTGTTTTTTATTATTTTTCTTTGAGAAACGCGATTACCAATAACAGTTTTCTAAATCTGATTTTTTTCATAACCTTGAAAAATCCATGGTCTTATACAGTCAACTCTTGACTGTAGCCGTTCTTACTTGCTTTTTTTAATAACTTTTTCTTTAATTTTTGAATATGCATTAATTGGTAGTCGTACATTTTATTTAAAAATTTTTTAATGGCTCACAATAAACTTAGTTAACAAGTGGAAAAGTGACAGTCTCTTAAATCAGCTGTGTGCGATTGTTAGAGCGCAGCTTCTTCTTATATTTTTTATTCCATTCGACCATTGAAAATGGTCAAAAATGGTATATTAAGTTTGTGCAAATGTATGTAACAGGCAGAAGGAGGCGTGGCAGACCCCACAAAGTATATATATTCTGACTCAGGATCACTAGCTAAGTCGATTGAGCCATGTCCGTCTGTCTGTCCGTCTGTCCGTTTGAACGTCTAGATCTCAGCTATTGGCTTTTGGCCACGCCCCCTTCCGCCCCTGTAAATCGAAAAAACATTGATTACAAGCGCAATTTTGATGCAATATTGTTCATTTAAGGTTTACATGATAACTATAGCTAGATGATCTCTGAAAATTTGGTAACAATCGGTGATAAACACAAAAGTTATTATACCATTCGACCATTGAAAATGGTCAAAAATGGTATACTAAGTTTGTGCAAATGTATGTAACAGGCAGAAGGAGGCGTGGCAGACCCCACAAAGTAAATATATTCTGACTTAGGATCACTAGCTAAGTCGATTGAGCCATGTCCGTCTGTCCGTTTGAACGTCTAGATCTCAACTATTACAAAAGCTAGAGATACCATATTTCACAGGAAGGTTCCTGTATACCATAGGTAGATGGAGTTTATTTTCAATTTGTGATGCCACGCCCACCGCCCACGCAAGTCGATAATTTTCGATTATCAGGAGAAGTATTGAAGTTACAGCTTTCTGCTTTGGTATGATATTATATTTTGACTTTGCATAAATATTATAAGTCCATAGGCTTTTACGGTCAAAATATGATTGTAGCCGTTTTTTTGTTCCGCAAATAAATTATGTACAAGCAGCTGGGTAGCGGGTATATTACAGTCGAGCACACTCGACTGTAGCTTTCTTACTTGTTTTTTTTTTTAAATCCATGGTCTATTTTGTTTGCCAAAATGTGCGTAACAGGTAGAAGGAGGTATGTCTGACACCATAAAGTATATATATTCTTGCTCAGGATCACTAGCCGAGTCGATTAAGCCATGTTTGTCCGTCCGTTTGTCCGTCTGTATGAAGGCCCTTATCTCAGAATCTAAAAAAGCTAGAGCCAAATTTGGTGGCAACACTTATGTGAATCATACGCTGTAAAATTTTTATTAAAATTTGAGTCACGCCTATTTCCGCCTCCGCAAATCAAAAAACCGTGTTGCAAGCGCCTATATCTCAGAAATTAAAAAAGCTAGAGCCCCCAACTTCTGTGACAACACTTATGTGAATCATACTCTGTAAAATTTTTATTAAACTTTGAGACATTCCTACTTCCGCCCCCGCAAATCGATAAAACGTATGGCAGGCGCAATAATAAAGCTAGAGTATTCAGTTTTGGTGTGAATGATAACTATCACCACTTAAACGATCGCTGAAAATTTGGTTCTGATCGGATAATGAACATAAAAGTTATTCAACGTTTCATATAGATTTGTTCTGCGCCCACTGCAAACAAGCAAGCAGTGCTTTTTCCAAGCAGTGTTTTTTCCAACTGCTTGGACTGCTTGGCGTCTAACTGAAAATTATGTGTTTTTTATTATTTTTCTTTGAGAAACGCGATTACCAATAACAGTTTTCTAAATCTGATTTTTTTCATAACCTTGAAAAATCCATGGTCTTATACAGTCAACTCTTGACTGTAGCCGTTCTTACTTGCTTTTTTTTAATAACTTTTTCTTTAATTTTTGAATATGCATTAATTGGTAGTCGTACAATTTATTTAAAAATTTTTTAATGGCTCACAATAAATTTAGTTAACAAGTGGAGAAGTGACAGTCTCTTAAATCAGCTGTGTGCGATTGTTAGAGCGCAGCTTTTTCTTATATTTTTTATTCCATTCGACCATTGAAAATGGTCAAAAATGGTATACTAAGTTTGTGCAAATGTATGTAACAGGCAGAAGGAGGCGTGGCAGACCCCACAAAGTATATATATTCTGACTCAGGATCACTAGCTAAGTCGATTGAGCCATGTCCGTCTGTCTGTCCGTCTGTCCGTTTGAACGTCTAGATCTCAGCTATTGGCTTTTGGCCACGCCCCCTTCCGCCCCTGTAAATCGAAAAAACATTGATTACAAGCGCAATTTTGATGCAATATTGTTCGTTTAAGGTTTACATGATAACTATAGCTAGATGATCTCTGAAAATTTGGTAACAATCGGTGATAAACACAAAAGTTATTATACCATTCGACCATTGAAAATGGTCAAAAATGGTATACTAAGTTTGTGCAAATGTATGTAACAGGCAGAAGGAGGCGTGGCAGACCCCACAAAGTAAATATATTCTGACTTAGGATCACTAGCTAGGTCGATTGAGCCATGTCCGTCTGTCTGTCCGTCTGTCCGTTTGAACGTCTAGATCTCAACTATTACAAAAGCTAGAGATACCATATTTCACAGGAAGGTTCCTGTATACCATAGGTAGATGGAGTTTATTTTCAATTTGTGATGCCACGCCCACCGCCCACGCAAATCGATAATTTTCGATTATCAGGAGAAGTATTGAAGTTACAGCTTTCTGCTTTGGTATGATATTATATTTTGACTTTGCATAAATATTATAAGTCCATAGCCTTTTACGGTCAAAATATGATTGTAGCCGTTTTTTTGTTCCGCAAATAAATTATGTACAAGCAGCTGGGTAGCGGGTATATTACAGTCGAGCACACTCGACTGTAGCTTTCTTACTTGTTTTTTTTTTTAAATCCATGGTCTATTTTGTTTGCCAAAATGTGCGTAACAGGTAGAAGGAGGTATGTCTGACACCATAAAGTATATATATTCTTGCTCAGGATCACTAGCCGAGTTGATAAAGCCATGTTTGTCCGTCCGTTTGTCCGTCTGTATGAACGCCTATATCTCAGAATCTGAAAAAGCTAGAGACAAATTTGTTGGCAACACTTATGTGAATCATACGCTGTAAAATTTTTATTAAAATTTGAGCCACGCCTACTTCCGCCCCCGCAAATCAAAAAACCGTATTGCAAGCGCCTATATCTTATAAATTAAAAAAGCTAGAGCCCCCAAATTTTGTGATAACACTTATGTGAATCATACTCTGTAAAATTTTTATTAAAATTTGGGACATTCCTACTTCCGCCCCCGCAAATCGATAAAACGTATAGCAGGCGCAATAATAAAGCTAGAGTATTCAGTTTTGGTGTGAATGATAACTATCACCACTTAAACGATCGCTGAAAATTTGGTTCCGATCGGATAATGAACATAAAAGTTATTCAACGTTTCATATAGATTTGTTCTGCGCCCACTGCAAACAAGCAAGCAGTGCTTTTTCCAAGCAGTGTTTTTTCCAACTGCTTGGACTGCTTGGCGTCTAACTGAAAATTATGTGTTTTTTATTATTTTTCTTTGAGAAACGCGATTACCAATAACAGTTTTCTAAATCTGATTTTTTTCATAACCTTGAAAAATCCATGGTCTTATACAGTCAACTCTTGACTGTAGCCGTTCTTACTTGCTTTTTTTTTAATAACTTTTTCTTTAATTTTTGAATATGCATTAATTGGTAGTCGTACATTTTATTTAAAAATTTTTTAATGGCTCACAATAAACTTAGTTAACAAGTGGAAAAGTGACAGTCTCTTAAATCAGCTGTGTGCGATTGTTAGAGCGCAGCTTCTTCTTATATTTTTTATTCCATTCGACCATTGAAAATGGTCAAAAATGGTATACTAAGTTTGTGCAAATGTATGTAACAGGCAGAAGGAGGCGTGGC
Source organism: Zaprionus ghesquierei (assembly GCA_018904095.1). Classification (NCBI taxonomy): domain Eukaryota; kingdom Metazoa; phylum Arthropoda; class Insecta; order Diptera; family Drosophilidae; genus Zaprionus; species Zaprionus ghesquierei. The sequence continues at coordinate 217,334 of JAEIGP010000002.1, read as the reverse complement.
AGACCCCACAAAGTATATATATTCTGACTCAGGATCACTAGCTAAGTCGATTGAGCCATGTCCGTCTGTCTGTCCGTCTGTCCGTTTGAACGTCTAGATCTCAACTATTACAAAAGCTAGAGATACCATATTTCACAGGAAGGTTCCTGTAAACCATAGGTAGATGGAGTTTATTTTCAATTTGTGATGCCACGCCCACCGCCCACGCAAATCGATAATTTTCGATTATCAGGAGAAGTATTGAAGTTACAACTTTCTGCTTTGGTATGAACATAAATAATTGCAATATAAATCTATTTCCCAAATTACAATCCAATCGGACCATAAATACAGAAGTTATCCATGTTTCCGTTTTCCGTACTTCCACTGCTTGCGCCTGTGCTGCGCGTCGTAACGTCATCGTCACGATGCTTCGTTTCAGCCGTAGCGTGTGTAAAGCTATGCCGTTTTTACATGTAGATGGCGCTATTCAAAGATAGATCTAATTTAAACAATAGGTGGCGGATAAACTTGTGCAGAGTTTTTTTCATGGAATTAAATGTGTGATAATTTGCTTCGAAACTGGGCGAATGGTATCTTACTGTTGGACGCGCTCGACCGTAGCTTTCTTTACTTGTTTTTTTTTTTTAAATCCATGGTCTATTTTGTTTGCCAAAATGTGCGTAACAGGTAGAAGGAGGTTTGTGTGACACCAAAAAGTAAATATATTCTTGCTCAGGATCACTAGCCGAGTCGATTAAGCCATGTTTGTCCATCCGTTTGTCCGTCTGTATGAACGCCTATATCTCAGAATCTGAAAAAGCTAGAGCCAAATTTGGTGGCAACACGTATGTGAATCATACGCTGTAAAATTTTTATTAAAATTTGAGCCAAGCCTACTTCCGCCCCCGCAAATCAATAAACCGTATTGCAAGCGCCTATATCTTAGAAATTAAAAAAGCTAGAGCCCCCAAATTTTGTGACAACACTTATGTGAATCATACTCTGTAAAATTTTTATTAAAATTTGGGACATTCCTACTTCCGCCCCCGCAAATCGATAAAACGTATAGCAGGCGCAATAATAAAGCTAGAGTATTCAGTTTTGGTGTGAATGATAACTATCACCACTTAAACGATCGCTGAAAATTTGGTTCCGATCGGATAATGAACATAAAAGTTATTCAACGTTTCATATAGATTTGTTCTGCGCCCACTGCAAGCAAGCAAGCAGTGCTTTTTCCAAGCAGTGTTTTTTCCAACTGCTTGGACTGCTTGGCGTCTAACTGAAAATTATGTGTTTTTTATTATTTTTCTTTGAGAAACGCGATTACCAATAACAGTTTTCTAAATTTGATTTTATTCATAACCTTGAAAAATCCATGGTCTTATACAGTCAACTCTTGACTGTAGCCGTTCTTACTTTCTTTTTTTTTAATAACTTTTTCTTTAATTTTTGAATATGCATTAATTGGTAGTCGTACATTTTATTTAAAAATTTTTTAATGGCTCACAATAAACTTAGTTAACAAGTGGAAAAGTGACAGTCTCTTAAATCAGCTGTGTGCGATTGTTAGAGCGCAGCTTTTTCTTATATTTTTTATTCCATTCGACCATTGAAAATGGTCAAAAATGGTATACTAAGTTTGTGCAAATGTATGTAACAGGCAGAAGGAGGCGTGGCAGACCCCACAAAGTATATATATTCTGACTCAGGATCACTAGCTAAGTCGATTGAGCCATGTCCGCCTGTCTGTCCGTCTGTCCGTTTGAACGTCTAGGGCTCAGCTATTGGCTTTTGGCCACGCCCCCTTCCGCCCCTGTAAATCGAAAAAAACATTGATTACAAGCGCAATTTTGATGCAATATTGTTCATTTAAGGTTTACATGATAACTATAGCTAGATGATCTCTGAAAATTTGGTAACAATCGGTGATAAACACAAAAGTTATTATACCATTCGACCATTGAAAATGGTCAAAAATGGTATACTAAGTTTGTGCAAATGTATGTAACAGCCAGAAGGAGGCGTGGCAGACCCCACAAAGTAAATATATTCTGACTCAGGATCACTAGCTAAGTCGATTAAGCCATGTCCGTCTGTCTGTCCGTCTGTCCGTTTGAACGCCTAGATCTCAACTATTACAAAAGCTAGAGATACCATATTTCACAGGAAGGTTCCTGTATACCATAGGTAGATGGAGTTTATTTTCAATTTGTGATGCCACGCCCACCGCCCACGCAAATCGATAATTTTCGATTATCAGGAGAAGTATTGAAGTTACAGCTTTCTGCTTTGGTATGAACATAAATAATTGCAATATAAATCTGTTTCCCAAATTACAATCCAATCGGACCATAAACACAGAAGTTATCCATGTTTCCGTTTTCCGTACTTCCACTGCTTGCGCCTGTGCTGCGCGTCGTAACGTCATCGTCACGATGCTTCGTTTCAGCCGTAGCGTGTGTAAAGCTATGCCGTTTTTACATGTAGATGGCGCTATTCAAAGATAGATCTAATTTAAACAATAGGTGGCGGAAAAACTTGTGCAGAGTTTTTTTCATGGAATTAAATGTGTGATAATTTGCTTCGAAACTGGGCGAATGGTATCTTACTGTTGGACGCGCTCGACCGCAGCTTTCTTTACTTGTTTTTTTTTTTAAATCCATGGTCTATTTTGTTTGCCAAAATGTGCGTAACAGGTAGAAGGAGGTATGTGTGACACCAAAAAGTATATATATTCTTGCTCAGGATCACTAGCCGAGTCGATTAAGCCATGTTTGTCCGTCCGTTTGTCCGTCTGTATGAACGCCTATATCTCAGAATCTGAAAAAGCTAGAGACAAATTTGGTGGCAACACTTATGTGAATCATACGCTGTAAAATTTTTATTAAAATTTGAGCCACGCCTACTTCCGCCCCCGCAAATCAAAAAACCGTATTGCAAGCGCCTATATCTCAGAAATTAAAAAAGCTAGAGCCCCCAAATTTTGTGACAACACTTATGTGAATCATACTCTGTAAAATTTTTATTAAAATTTGGGACATTCCTACTTCCGCCCCCGCAAATCGATAAAACGTATAACAGGCGCAATAATAAAGCTAGAGTATTCAGTTTTGGTGTGAATGATAACTATCACCACTTAAACGATCGCTGAAAATTTGGTTCCGATCGGATAATGAACATAAAAGTTATTCAACGTTTCATATAGATTTGTTCTGCGCCCACTGCAAACAAGCAAGCAGTGCTTTTTCCAAGCAGTGTTTTTTCCAACTGCTTGGACTGCTTGGCGTCTAACTGAAAATTATGTGTTTTTTATTATTTTTCTTTGAGAAACGCGATTACCAATAACAGTTTTCTAAATCTGATTTTTTTCATAACCTTGAAAAATCCATGGTCTTATACAGTCAACTCTTGACTGTAGCCGTTCTTACTTGCTTTTTTTTAATAACTTTTTCTTTAATTTTTGAATATGCATTAATTGGTAGTCGTACATTTTATTTAAAAATTTTTTAATGGCTCACAATAAACTTAGTTAACAAGTGGAAAAGTGACAGTCTCTTAAATCAGCTGTGTGCGATTGTTAGAGCGCAGCTTCTTCTTATATTTTTTATTCCATTCGACCATTGAAAATGGTCAAAAATGGTATACTAAGTTTGTGCAAATGTATGTAACAGGCAGAAGGAGGCGTGGCAGACCCCACAAAGTATATATATTCTGACTCAGGATCACTAGCTAAGTCGATTGAGCCATGTCCGTCTGTCTGTCCGTCTGTCCGTTTGAACGTCTAGATCTCAGCTAATGGCTTTTGGCCACGCCCCCTTCCGCCCCTGTAAATCGAAAAAACATTGATTACAAGCGCAATTTTGATGCAATATTGTTCATTTAAGGTTTACATGATAACTATAGCTAGATGATCTCTGAAAATTTGGTAACAATCGGTGATAAACACAAGTTTTATACCATTCGACCATGGAAAATGGTCAAAAATGGTATACTAAGTTTGTGCAAATGTATGCAACAGGCAGAAGGAGGCGTGGCAGACCCCCCAAGATATATATATTCTGACTCAGGATTACTAGCTAAGTCGATTAAGCCATGTCCGTCTGTCTGTCCGTCTGTCCGTCTGTCCGTTTGAACGTCTAGATCTCAACTATTACAAAAGCTAGAGATACCATATTTCACAGGAAGGTTCCTGTATACCATAGGTAGATGGAGTTTATTTTCAATTTGTGATGCCATGCCCACCGCCCACGCAAATCGATAATTTTCGATTATCAGGAGAAGTATAATAAATAATAAGAATGACTTACAATGCAAATGTTTGCAGTTGTTGGATAACAGCGTCAGTAGCTTAGTGGAAAAGCGATGAACTCCTGAACCGACAGGCCCGTGGTTCGATTCCCAGTTCACGCCGCTTAAGCTTGTTCTTTTTATTATACACTCTACTCATAGAGTAGAAGGGTATTATAACTTTGTTCAAACCGAAAATGTATGTAACAGGCAGAAGGAGACACCTCCGACCCCATAAAGTATATATATTGTGGCTCAGGATCAACAGCCGAGTCGATATACCCATGTCCATCTGTCCGTCTGTCCGTCTGTCTGTCCGTGTGAAAATCTAGATCTCAGCTATTAAAAGAGCTAGGACTACCAAATTTTGTGACAATATGTGTTATTATTGCACGCTGATCAAGTTTATTTTGGATTTTGGCCACGCCCCCTTCCGCCCCCCGTAAATCGAAAAAACATTGATTACAAGCGCAATTTTGATGCCTTATTGTTCATTTTCGGTTTACATGATAAATATAGCTAGCCAAATGATCTCTGAAAATTTGGTTCCGATCGGATAATGAACATAAAAGTTATTCAACGTTTCATATAGATTTGTTCTGCGCCCACTGCAAACAAGCAAGCAGTGCTTTTTCCAAGCAGTGTTTTTTCCAACTGCTTGGACTGCTTGGCGTCTAACTGAAAATTATATGTTTTTTATTATTTTTCTTTGAGAAACGCGATTACCAATAACAGTTTTCTAAATCTGATTTTTTTCATAACCTTGAAAAATCCATGGTCTTATACAGTCAACTCTTGACTGTAGCCGTTCTTACTTGCTTTTTTTTTTTAAATAACTTTTTCTTTAATTTTTGAATATGCATTAATTGGTAGTCGTACATTTTTTTTATAAATTTTTTAATGGCTCACAATAAACTTAGTTAACAAGTGAAGAAGTGACAGTCTCTTAAATCAGCTGTGTGCGATTGTTAGAGCGCAGCTTTTTCTTATATTTTTTATTCCATTCGACCATTGAAAATGGTCAAAAATGGTATACTAAGTTTGTGCAAATGTATGTAACAGGCAGAAGGAGGCGTGGCAGACCCCACAAAGTATATATATTCTGACCTAGGATCACTAGCTAAGTCGATTGAGCCATGTCCGTCTGTCTGTCCGTCTGTCCGTTTGAACGTCTAGATCTCAGCTATTGGCTTTTGGCCACGCCCCCTTCCGCCCCTGTAAATCGAAAAAACATTGATTACAAGCGCAATTTTGATGCAATATTGTTCATTAAAGGTTTACATGATAACTATAGCTAGATGATCTCTGAAAATTTGGTAACAATCGGTGATAAACACAAAAGTTATTATACCATTCGACCATTGAAAATGGTCAAAAATGGTATACTAAGTTTGTGCAAATGTATGTAACAGGCAGAAGGAGGCGTGGCAGACCCCACAAAGTATACATATTCTGACTCAGGATCACTAGCTAAGTCGATTAAGCCATGTCCGTCTGTCTGTCCGTTTAAACGTCTAGATCTCAACTATTACAAAAGCTAGAGATACCATATTTCACAGGAAGGTTCCTGTATACCATAGGTAGATGGAGTTTATTTTCAATTTGTGATGCCACGCCCACCGCCCACGCAAATCGATAATTTTCCTTTATCAGGAGAAGTATCGAAGTTACAGCTTTCTGCTTTGGTATGAACATAAATAATTGCAATATAAATCTATTTCCCAAATTACAATCCAATCGGACCATAAAGACAGAAGTTATCCATGTTTCCGTTTTCCGTCATCGTCACGATGCTTCGTTTCAGCCGTAGCGTGTGTAAAGCTATGCCGTTTTTACATGTAGATGGCGCTATTCAAAGATAGATTTAATTTAAACAATAGGTGGCGGATAAACCTGTGCAGAGTTTTTTTTATGGAATTAAATGTGTGATAAGTTGCTTCGAAACTGGGCGAATGGTAACTTACTGTTGGACGCGCGCGGTTGTAGCTTTCTTTACTTGTTTTTTTTTTTTTAAATCCATGGTCTATTGAGTTTGTCGAAATGTGCGCATCAGGTGGAAGGAGGCATCTGCGACATCATAAAGTATATATATTCTTGCCCAGGATCACTAGCCGAGTCGATTAAGACATGTTTGTCCGTCTGTATGAGCGCCTATATCTCAGAACCCGAAAAATAAATAATTGCAATACAAATCTATAACCTTGAAAAATCCATGGTCTTATACAGTCAACTCTTCTGTAGGCGTTCTTACTTGTATTTTGTTTTTAAGAACTTCTACTTTAATTTTTGAATATGAATTAATTGGTGGTCGTGCATTTTATTTAAAAATTTTTTAATGGCTCACAATAAACTTAGTTAACAAGTGGAGAAGTGACAGTCTCTTAAATCAGCTGTGTGCGATTGTTAGAGCGCACCTTTTTCTAATATTTTTTTACTTTTATTATACCCGCTACTCATAGAGAAGACGGGTATTATAACTTTGTTCAAGCCGAAAATGTATGTAACAGGTAGAAGGACCCCATAAAGTATACATATTCTGGCTCAGGATCAACAGCCGAGTCGATATAGCCATGTCCGTCTGTCCGTCTGTCTATCTGTCTGTCCATCTGTCTGTCCGTGTGAAAATCTAGATCTAAGCTATTATAAGAGCTAGAACTACAGAGCGCACCTTTTTCTTATATTTTTTTATTTCTATTATACCCGCTACTCATAGAGTAGAAGGGTACTATAACTTTGTTGAACCGAAAATGTATGTAACAGGCAGAAGGAGACACCTCCGACCCCATAAAGTATATATATTCTGGCTCAGGATCAACAGCCGAGTCGATATAGCCATTTCCGTCTGTCTGTCCGTGTGAAAATCTAGATCTCAGCTATTATAAGAGCTAGACCTACCAAATTTGGTGACAGTATGTGTTATTATTGCACGCTGATCAAGTTTATTTTGGATTTTGGCCACGCCCCCTTCCGCCCCTGTAAATAAAAAAAAATTGATTACAAGCGCAATTTTGATGCCATATTGTTCATTTTCGGTTTATATGATAACTACAGCTAGCCAGATTATCTCTAAAATTTTGGTAACAATCGAATAATAAACACAGAAGTTATTCAGCTTAACGTTTTCCATAGCTGTAAGCAGCGCTGCCGGCAGCGCAAATTCTTTATTTGTGCAAATGTATGTAACAGGCAGAAGGAGGCGTGGCAGACCCCACAAAGTAAATATATTCTGACTTAGGATCACTAGCTAGGTCGATTGAGCCATGTCCGTCTGTCTGTCCGTCTGTCCGTTTGAACGTCTAGATCTCAACTATTACAAAAGCTAGAGATACCATATTTCACAGGAAGGTTCCTGTATACCATAGGTAGATGGAGTTTATTTTCAATTTGTGATGCCACGCCCACCGCCCACGCAAATCGATAATTTTCGATTATCAGGAGAAGTATTGAAGTTACAGCTTTCTGCTTTGGTATGATATTATATTTTGACTTTGCATAAATATTATAAGTCCATAGCCTTTTACGGTCAAAATATGATTGTAGCCGTTTTTTTGTTCCGCAAATAAATTATGTACAAGCAGCTGGGTAGCGGGTATATTGCAGTCGAGCACACTCGACTGTAGCTTTCTTACTTGTTTTTTTTTTTAAATCCATGGTCTATTTTGTTTGCCAAAATGTGCGTAACAGGTAGAAGGAGGTTTGTGTGACACCAAAAAGTAAATATATTCTTGCTCAGGATCACTAGCCGAGTCGATTAAGCCATGTTTGTCCGTCCGTTTGTCCGTCTGTATGAACGCCTATATCTCAGAATCTGAAAAAGCTAGAGCCAAATTTGGTGGCAACACGTATGTGAATCATACGCTGTAAAATTTTTATTAAAATTTGAGCCACGCCTACTTCCGCCCCCGCAAATCAATAAACCGTATTGCAAGCGCCTATATCTTAGAAATTAAAAAAGCTAGAGCCCCCAAATTTTGTGACAACACTTATGTGAATCATACTCTGTAAAATTTTTATTAAAATTTGGGACATTCCTACTTCCGCCCCCGCAAATCGATAAAACGTATAGCAGGCGCAATAATAAAGCTAGAGTATTCAGTTTTGGTGTGAATGATAACTATCACCACTTAAACGATCGCTGAAAATTTGGTTCCGATCGGATAATGAACATAAAAGTTATTCAACGTTTCATATAGATTTGTTCTGCGCCCACTGCAAGCAAGCAAGCAGTGCTTTTTCCAAGCAGTGTTTTTTCCAACTGCTTGGACTGCTTGGCGTCTAACTGAAAATTATGTGTTTTTTATTATTTTTCTTTGAGAAACGCGATTACCAATAACAGTTTTCTAAATTTGATTTTATTCATAACCTTGAAAAATCCATGGTCTTATACAGTCAACTCTTGACTGTAGCCGTTCTTACTTTCTTTTTTTTAATAACTTTTTCTTTAATTTTTGAATATGCATTAATTGGTAGTCGTACATTTTATTTAAAAATTTTTTAATGGCTCACAATAAACTTAGTTAACAAGTGGAAAAGTGACAGTCTCTTAAATCAGCTGTGTGCGATTGTTAGAGCGCAGCTTTTTCTTATATTTTTTATTCCATTCGACCATTGAAAATGGTCAAAAATGGTATACTAAGTTTGTGCAAATGTATGTAACAGGCAGAAGGAGGCGTGGCAGACCCCACAAAGTATATATATTCTGACTCAGGATCACTAGCTAAGTCGATTGAGCCATGTCCGTCTGTCTGTCCGTCTGTCCGTTTGAACGTCTAGGGCTCAGCTATTGGCTTTTGGCCACGCCCCCTTCCGCCCCTGTAAATCGAAAAAACATTGATTACAAGCGCAATTTTGATGCAATATTGTTCATTTAAGGTTTACATGATAACTATAGCTAGATGATCTCTGAAAATTTGGTAACAATCGGTGATAAACACAAAAGTTATTATACCATTCGACCATTGAAAATGGTCAAAAATGGTATACTAAGTTTGTGCAAATGTATGTAACAGCCAGAAGGAGGCGTGGCAGACCCCACAAAGTAAATATATTCTGACTCAGGATCACTAGCTAAGTCGATTAAGCCATGTCCGTCTGTCTGTCCGTCTGTCCGTTTGAACGCCTAGATCTCAACTATTACAAAAGCTAGAGATACCATATTTCACAGGAAGGTTCCTGTATACCATAGGTAGATGGAGTTTATTTTCAATTTGTGATGCCACGCCCACCGCCCACGCAAATCGATAATTTTCGATTATCAGGAGAAGTATTGAAGTTACAGCTTTCTGCTTTGGTATGAACATAAATAATTGCAATATAAATCTATTTCCCAAATTACAATCCAATCGGACCATAAACACAGAAGTTATCCATGTTTCCGTTTTCCGTACTTCCACTGCTTGCGCCTGTGCTGCGCGTCGTAACGTCATCGTCACGATACTTCGTTTCAGCCGTAGCGTGTGTAAAGCTATGCCGTTTTTACATGTAGATGGCGCTATTCAAAGATAGATCTAATTTAAACAATAGGTGGCGGAAAAACTTGTGCAGAGTTTTTTTCATGGAATTAAATGTGTGATAATTTGCTTCGAAACTGGGCGAATGGTATCTTACTGTTGGACGCGCTCGACCGCAGCTTTCTTTACTTGTTTTTTTTTTTTAAATCCATGGTCTATTTTGTTTGCCAAAATGTGCGTAACAGGTAGAAGGAGGTATGTGTGACACCAAAAAGTATATATATTCTTGCTCAGGATCACTAGCCGAGTCGATTAAGCCATGTTTGTCCGTCCGTTTGTCCGTCTGTATGAACGCCTATATCTCAGAATCTGAAAAAGCTAGAGACAAATTTGGTGGCAACACTTATGTGAATCATACGCTGTAAAATTTTTATTAAAATTTGAGCCACGCCTACTTCCGCCCCCGCAAATCAAAAAACCGTATTGCAAGCGCCTATATCTCAGAAATTAAAAAAGCTAGAGCCCCCAAATTTTGTGACAACACTTATGTGAATCATACTCTGTAAAATTTTTATTAAAATTTGGGACATTCCTACTTCCGCCCCCGCAAATCGATAAAACGTATAACAGGCGCAATAATAAAGCTAGAGTATTCAGTTTTGGTGTGAATGATAACTATCACCACTTAAACGATCGCTGAAAATTTGGTTCCGATCGGATAATGAACATAAAAGTTATTCAACGTTTCATATAGATTTGTTCTGCGCCCACTGCAAGCAAGCAAGCAGTGCTTTTTCCAAGCAGTGTTTTTTCCAACTGCTTGGACTGCTTGGCGTCTAACTGAAAATTATGTGTTTTTTATTATTTTTCTTTGAGAAACGCGATTACCAATAACAGTTTTCTAAATCTGATTTTTTTCATAACCTTGAAAAATCCATGGTCTTATACAGTCAACTCTTGACTGTAGCCGTTCTTACTTGCTTTTTTTTAATAACTTTTTCTTTAATTTTTGAATATGCATTAATTGGTAGTCGTACATTTTATTTAAAAATTTTTTAATGGCTCACAATAAACTTAGTTAACAAGTGGAAAAGTGACAGTCTCTTAAATCAGCTGTGTGCGATTGTTAGAGCGCAGCTTCTTCTTATATTTTTTATTCCATTCGACCATTGAAAATGGTCAAAAATGGTATACTAAGTTTGTGCAAATGTATGTAACAGGCAGAAGGAGGCGTGGCAGACCCCACAAAGTATATATATTCTGACTCAGGATCACTAGCTAAGTCGATTGAGCCATGTCCGTCTGTCTGTCCGTCTGTCCGTTTGAACGTCTAGATCTCAGCTAATGGCTTTTGGCCACGCCCCCTTCCGCCCCTGTAAATCGAAAAAACATTGATTACAAGCGCAATTTTGATGCAATATTGTTCATTTAAGGTTTACATGATAACTATAGCTAGATGATCTCTGAAAATTTGGTAACAATCGGTGATAAACACAAGTTTTATACCATTCGACCATTGAAAATGGTCAAAAATGGTATACTAAGTTTGTGCAAATGTATGCAACAGGCAGAAGGAGGCGTGGCAGACCCCCCAAGATATATATATTCTGACTCAGGATTACTAGCTAAGTCGATTAAGCCATGTCCGTCTGTCTGTCCGTCTGTCCGTTTGAACGTCTAGATCTCAACTATTACAAAAGCTAGAGATACCATATTTCACAGGAAGGTTCCTGTATACCATAGGTAGATGGAGTTTATTTTCAATTTGTGATGCCATGCCCACCGCCCACGCAAATCGATAATTTTCGATTATCAGGAGAAGTATAATAAATAATAAGAATGACTTACAATGCAAATGTTTGCAGTTGTTGGATAACAGCGTCAGTAGCTTAGTGGAAAAGCGATGAACTCCTGAACCGACAGGCCCGTGGTTCGATTCCCAGTTCACGCCGCTTAAGCTTGTTCTTTTTATTATACACTCTACTCATAGAGTAGAAGGGTATTATAACTTTGTTCAAACCGAAAATGTATGTAACAGGCAGAAGGAGACACCTCCGACCCCATAAAGTATATATATTGTGGCTCAGGATCAACAGCCGAGTCGATATACCCATGTCCATCTGTCCGTCTGTCCGTCTGTCTGTCCGTGTGAAAATCTAGATCTCAGCTATTAAAAGAGCTAGGACTACCAAATTTTGTGACAATATGTGTTATTATTGCACGCTGATCAAGTTTATTTTGGATTTTGGCCACGCCCCCTTCCGCCCCCGTAAATCGAAAAAACATTGATTACAAGCGCAATTTTGATGCCTTATTGTTCATTTTCGGTTTACATGATAAATATAGCTAGCCAAATGATCTCTGAAAATTTGGTTCCGATCGGATAATGAACATAAAAGTTATTCAACGTTTCATATAGATTTGTTCTGCGCCCACTGCAAACAAGCAAGCAGTGCTTTTTCCAAGCAGTGTTTTTTCCAACTGCTTGGACTGCTTGGCGTCTAACTGAAAATTATATGTTTTTTATTATTTTTCTTTGAGAAACGCGATTACCAATAACAGTTTTCTAAATCTGATTTTTTTCATAACCTTGAAAAATCCATGGTCTTATACAGTCAACTCTTGACTGTAGCCGTTCTTACTTGCTTTTTTTTTTAAATAACTTTTTCTTTAATTTTTGAATATGCATTAATTGGTAGTCGTACATTTTTTTTATAAATTTTTTAATGGCTCACAATAAACTTAGTTAACAAGTGAAGAAGTGACAGTCTCTTAAATCAGCTGTGTGCGATTGTTAGAGCGCAGCTTTTTCTTATATTTTTTATTCCATTCGACCATTGAAAATGGTCAAAAATGGTATACTAAGTTTGTGCAAATGTATGTAACAGGCAGAAGGAGGCGTGGCAGACCCCACAAAGTATATATATTCTGACCTAGGATCACTAGCTAAGTCGATTGAGCCATGTCCGTCTGTCTGTCCGTCTGTCCGTTTGAACGTCTAGATCTCAGCTATTGGCTTTTGGCCACGCCCCCTTCCGCCCCTGTAAATCGAAAAAACATTGATTACAAGCGCAATTTTGATGCAATATTGTTCATTAAAGGTTTACATGATAACTATAGCTAGATGATCTCTGAAAATTTGGTAACAATCGGTGATAAACACAAAAGTTATTATACCATTCGACCATTGAAAATGGTCAAAAATGGTATACTAAGTTTGTGCAAATGTATGTAACAGGCAGAAGGAGGCGTGGCAGACCCCACAAAGTATACATATTCTGACTCAGGATCACTAGCTAAGTCGATTAAGCCATGTCCGTCTGTCTGTCCGTTTAAACGTCTAGATCTCAACTATTACAAAAGCTAGAGATACCATATTTCACAGGAAGGTTCCTGTATACCATAGGTAGATGGAGTTTATTTTCAATTTGTGATGCCACGCCCACCGCCCACGCAAATCGATAATTTTCCTTTATCAGGAGAAGTATCGAAGTTACAGCTTTCTGCTTTGGTATGAACATAAATAATTGCAATATAAATCTATTTCCCAAATTACAATCCAATCGGACCATAAAGACAGAAGTTATCCATGTTTCCGTTTTCCGTCATCGTCACGATGCTTCGTTTCAGCCGTAGCGTGCCGTTTTTACATGTAGATGACGCTATTCAAAGATAGATTTAATTTAAACAATAGGTGGCGGATAAACCTGTGCAGAGTTTTTTTTATGGAATTAAATGTGTGATAAGTTGCTTCGAAACTGGGCGAATGGTAACTTACTGTTGGACGCGCGCGGTTGTAGCTTTCTTTACTTGTTTTTTTTTTTTAAATCCATGGTCTATTGAGTTTGTCGAAATGTGCGCATCAGGTGGAAGGAGGCATCTGCGACATCATAAAGTATATATATTCTTGCCCAGGATCACTAGCCGAGTCGATTAAGACATGTTTGTCCGTCTGTATGAGCGCCTATATCTCAGAACCCGAAAAATAAATAATTGCAATATAAATCTATAACCTTGAAAAATCCATGGTCTTATACAGTCAACTCTTCTGTAGGCGTTCTTACTTGTATTTTGTTTTTAAGAACTTCTACTTTAATTTTTGAATATGAATTAATTGGTGGTCGTGCATTTTATTTAAAAATTTTTTAATGGCTCACAATAAACTTAGTTAACAAGTGGAGAAGTGACAGTCTCTTAAATCAGCTGTGTGCGATTGTTAGAGCGCACCTTTTTCTAATATTTTTTTACTTTTATTATACCCGCTACTCATAGAGAAGACGGGTATTATAACTTTGTTCAAGCCGAAAATGTATGTAACAGGTAGAAGGACCCCATAAAGTATACATATTCTGGCTCAGGATCAACAGCCGAGTCGATATAGCCATGTCCGTCTGTCCGTCTGTCTATCTGTCTGTCCATCTGTCTGTCCGTGTGAAAATCTAGATCTAAGCTATTATAAGAGCTAGAACTACAGAGCGCACCTTTTTCTTATATTTTTTTATTTCTATTATACCCGCTACTCATAGAGTAGAAGGGTACTATAACTTTGTTGAACCGAAAATGTATGTAACAGGCAGAAGGAGACACCTCCGACCCCATAAAGTATATATATTCTGGCTCAGGATCAACAGCCGAGTCGATATAGCCATTTCCGTCTGTCTGTCCGTGTGAAAATCTAGATCTCACCTATTATAAGAGCTAGACCTACCAAATTTGGTGACAGTATGTGTTATTATTGCACGCTGATCAAGTTTATTTTGGATTTTGGCCACGCCCCCTTCCGCCCCTGTAAATAAAAAAAAATTGATTACAAGCGCAATTTTGATGCCATATTGTTCATTTTCGGTTTATATGATAACTACAGCTAGCCAGATTATCTCTAAAATTTTGGTAACAATCGAATAATAAACACAGAAGTTATTCAGCTTAACGTTTTCCATAGCTGTAAGCAGCGCTGCCGGCAGCGCAAATTCTTTATTTGTACAGGAAATAATCAGAATGCCTTACAATGCAAATTTTTGCAGTTGTTGGACAACAGCGTCAGTAGCTTAGTGGAAAAGCGATGAACTCCTGAACCGACAGGCCCGTGGTTCGATTCCCAGTTCATGCCGCTTAAGCTTGTCCATTTAATTTTTTTTTAAGAACTTTTACTTTAATTTTTGAATATGCATTAATAGGTGGTCATGCAAGTGACAGTCACTTATATCAGCTGTGTGCGATTGTTAGAGCGCAGCTTTTTCTTATATTTGTTTATTTTTATTTTTTATTTAATTGTATGTTTAAGTTATGAGAATACATAGGAACAACAACACGCATCATGCATGCAGACTTTGTTTTTGTCGCTTAATGGCCGAATTGAGAAGTGGTGGACCTCTTAGGTAATGGGTCCAAGGTTCGATTCCGCATGCATACGTGTCATGGTGGGGGAGATCAAACTTTTCTTATTTTTTGCAAACAAAAGTTTTTGCCTCCCTTTTTAAGCAACCTTCATGAAACTTTGTATATATGTTTCGTATTGCTGCCCGCTGTAAATAAGTCGGAACGAGCCGGTACGGACCGATACATCGTATAGATGCCATAGAACCTATCGGTCGTTTTTTTAACAAAATTTATTAAAAGTTAGAGTGCTCTAGAACACTTTCCATTCAAGTATATAAAGAATTATTAAAAGGGCACATATTGTTTTTTACATGCACGTATTCGATTTATAGTCTTCAACACGTAGAATTATTATTTTTACTTTTAAAGTAATAAATCTTCGATTTTTTTGGTACCTCAATAAATGTTATACGTTTTCAATACTTTTTACTCCTTTTGCCGGAAGCGCTGCTTGCAGCATTCTGCCGAATAGTGTGTGCGTGTACGGTGGTGAAATAAGTTAAGTTGTGGACTGCATAACGAAGAGAACTATTATGCATTTATGGGTTCGAGTCCCACCCGCATCAAAAATTAAATGTGTGCAAAAAATTTTATTTTTTATTTTAGACTTTTTTACGGTCAAAATATGATTGTAGCCGTTCTTTATTGTTCCGCAAATAATTTTGATGTACGAGCAGCTGGGTAGCGGGTATATTACAGTCGAGCACTCTCGAATGTAGCTTTCTTACTTGTTTTTATTCCATTCGACCATTGAAAATGGTCAAAAATGGTATACTAAGTTTGTGCAAATGTATGTAACAGACAGAAGGAGGCGTGGCAGACCCCACAAAGTATATATATTCTGACTTAGGATCACTAGCTGAGTCGATTGAGCCATGGCCGTCTGTCTGTCCGTTTGACCGTATAAATCTCAGCTATTACAAAAGCTAGAGACACCATATTTCACATGAAGGTTCCTGTATACCATAGGTAGATCGAGTTTATTTTCAATTTTTGATGCCACGCCCACCGCCCACGCAAATCGATAATTTTCGATTATCAAGAGAAGTATTGAAGTTACAGCTTTCTGCTTTGGTATGAACATAAATAATTGCAATATAAATCTATTTCCCAAATGCTTCGTTTCAGCCGTAGCGTGTGTAAAGCTATCCCGTTTTTACATGTAGATGGCGCTGTTCAAAGATAGATCTAATTTAAACAATAGGTGGCGGATAAATTTGTGCAGAGTTTTTTTATGGAATTAAATATGTGATAAATTGCTTCAAAACTGGGCGAATGGGATCTTACTGTTGGACGCGCTCGACTGTAGTTTTCTTTACTTGTTTTTTTTTTTTAAGTCCATGGTCTATTGTGTTTGTCGAAAGCAGGTAAAGGAGGCATCTGCGGTACCATAAAGTATATATATTCTTACTCAGGATCACTGGCCGAGTTGATTAAGCCATGTTTGTCCGTCCGTTTGTCCGTCTGTATGAACGCCTATATCTCAGAAACTAAAAAAGCTAAAGCCACCAAATTTGGTGGCAACACTTATGTTAATTATACGCTGTAAAATTTTTATTAAAATTTGAGCCACGCCTACCTCCGCCCCCGCAAATCAAAAAACCGTATTGCAAGCGCCTATATCTCAGAAATTAAAAAAGATAGAGCCCCCAAATTTTTTGACAACACTTATGTCAATCATACGCTGTAATATTTAGATCGCTGAAAATTTGGTTCCGATCGGATAATGAACATAAAAGTTATTCAACGTTTCATATAGATTTGCACTGCGACCACTGCAAGCAAGCAAGCAGTGTTTTTTCCAAGCAGTGTTTTTTCCAACTGCTTGGACTGCTTGGCGTCAAACTGAACATTATATGTGTTTATTATTATTTTTTTTGAAAAACACGTTTACCAATAACAGTTTTCTAAATCTGATTTTTTTCATAACCTTGAAAATCCATGGTCTTATACAGTTAACTCTTCTGAAGCCGTTCTTACTTGTTTTTTTTTTAAGAACTTTTACTTTAATTTTTGAATATGAAATAATTGTTGGTCGTGCATTTTATTTAAACATTTTTTAATGGCTCACAATAAACTTAGTTAACAAGTGGAAAAGTGACAGTCTCTTAAATCAGCTGTGTGCGATTGTTAGAGCGCAGCTTTTTCTTATATTTTTTATTCCATTCGACCATTGAAAATGGTCAAAAATGGTGTAACAGGTTGTGCAAATGTATGTAATAGGCAGAAGGAGGCGTGGCAGACCTCACAAAGTATATATATTCTGACTCAGGATCACTAGCTGGGTCGATTGAGCCATGTCCGTCTGTCTGTCCGTCTGTCCGTTTGAACGTCTAGATCTCAGCTATTGGCTTTTGGCCACGCCCCCTTCAGCCCCTGTAAATCGAAAAAACATTGACTACAAGCGCAATTTTGATGCAATATTGTTCATTTAAGGTTAACATGATAACTAAAGCTAGCCAGATGATCTCTGAAAATTTGGTAACAATCCGATAATAAACACAGAAGTTATTATACCATTCGACCATTGAAAATGGTCAAAAATGGTATACTAAGTTTGTGCAAATGTATGTAACAGGCAGAAGGAGGCGTGGCAGACCCCACAAAGTATATATATTCTGACTCAGGATCACTAGCTAAGTCGATTGAGCCATGTCCATCTGTCTGTCCGTCTGTCCGTTTGAATGTCTACATCTCAGCTATTAAAAAAGCTAGAGACACCATATTTCACATGAAGGTTCCTGTATACCATAGGTAGATGGAGTTTATTTTCAATTTGTGATGCCACGCCCACCGCCCACGCAAATCGATCATTTTCGATTATCAGGAGAAGTATTGAAGTTACAGCTATCTGGTTTTTATAAACATAAATAATTTAAATATAATTTCTATTCCCCAAATTACAATCCAATCGGACCATAAAAACAGAAGTTATCCATGTTTCCGTTTTCCGTACTTCCACTGCTTACGCCTGTGCTGCGCGTCGTAACGTCATCGTCACGATGCTTCGTTTCAGCCGTAGCGTGTGTAAAGCTATCCCGTTTTTACATGTAGATGGCGCTATTTAAAAATAGATCTAATTTAAACAATAGGTGGCGGATAAACTTGTGCGGAGTTTTTTGATGGAATTAAATGTGTGATAATTTACTTCGAAACTGGGCGAATGGTATCTTACTGTTGGGCGCGCTCGACTGTAGCTTGCTTTACTTGTTATACCCGCTACTCATAGAGTAGAAGGGTATTATAACTTTGTTCAAACCGAAAATGTATGTAACAGGCAGAAAGAGACACCTCCGACCCCATAAAGTATATATATTCTGGCTCAGGATCAACAGCCGAGTCGATATAGCTATGTCCGTCTGTCTGTCCCTGTGAAAATCTAGATCTCAGCTATTATAATAAGCTAGGACTACCAAATTTTGTGACAATATGTGATATTATTGCACGCTGATCAAGTTTATTTTGGATTTTTTCCACGCCCCCTTCCGCCCCCGTAAATCGAAAAAACATTGATTACAAGCGCAATTTTGATGCCATATTGTTCATTTTCGGTTTATATGATAACTATAGCTAGCCAGATTATCTCTGTAAGCTGTAAGCAGCGCTGCCGGCAGCGCAAATTCTTTATTTGTACAGGAAATAATAAGAAATTCTTTATTTGTACAGGAAATAATAAGAATGCCTTACAATGCAAATGTTTGCAGTTGTTGGATAACAGCGTCAGTAACTTAGTGGAAAAGCGATGAACTCCTGAACCGACAGGCCCGTGGCTCGATTCCCAGTTCATGCCGCTTAAGCTTTTTCTTTTTTTTTTTGTTAAAAACTAATACTTTAATTTTTGAATATGCATTAATTGGTGGTCGTGCATTTTATTTAAAATTTTTTTAATGGCTCACAATGAACTTTGTTAGCAAGTGGAGAAGTGACAGTCTCTTAAATCAGCTGTGTGCGATTGTTAGAGCGCAACTTTTTCTTATATTTTTTTATTTTTATTTTTTATTTAATTGTATGTTTAAGTTATGAGAATAGGTATCAACAAAAACACGCATCATGCATTCAGACTTTGTTTTTGTATGCAAGAATTTCCGAATGGTCTCATAATGTAACTTTGTCAACATTTGCGAAATGGCTTAATAACCGAATGGAGAAGTGGTGGACCTCTTAGGTAATGGGTCCAAGGTTCGATTCCGCATGCATGCGTGTCATGGTGGGGGAGATCGAACTTTTCTTATTTTTGCAAATAAGAGTTTTTGCCTCCCTTTTTGAGCTACCTTCATGAAACTTTGTATACATGTTTCTTATTGCTGCCCGCTGTAAATAAGTCGGAACGAGCCGGTACGGACCGATACATCGTATAGATGCCATAGAACCTATCGGTCGTTTTTTTAATAAAATGTATTAAAAGTTAAAGTGCTCTAGAACACTTTCCATTCAAGTATATAAAGAATTATTAAGAAGGCACATATTGTTTTTTACATGCACGTATTCGATTTATAGTCTTCAACAGGTAGAATTATTATTTTTACTGTTTAAGTGATAAATCTTGGATTTTTTTGGTACCTGAATAAAAGTTATACGTTTTCAATACTTTTTACTCCATTTGCCGGAAGCGCTGCTTGCAGCATTCTGCCGAATAGTGTGTGCGTGTACGGTGGTGAAATGGGTTAAGTTGTGGACTGCATAACGAAGAGAACTATTATGCATTTATGGGTTCGAGACCCACCCACATCAAAAATTAAATGTGTGCAAAAAATTTTATTTTTTATTTTAGACTTTGACTTTGGATAAATATTGTAAGTCCATTGCCTTTTACGGTCAAAATATGATTGTAGCCGTTCTTTATTGTTCCGCAAATAATATTTATGTACGAGCAGCTGGGTAGCGGGTATATTACAATCGAGCACACTCGAATGTAGCTTTCTTACTTGTATTTTTTTAAATCCATGGTCTATTGTATTTGTCGAAATGTGCGTAACAGGTAGAAGGAGGCATCTGCGACACCATACAGTGTATATATTCTTGCTCAGGATGACTAGTCGAGTTGATTAAGCCATGTTTGTCCGTCCGTTCGTCCGTCTGTATAAGCGCCTATATCTCAGAAACTAAAAAGCTAGAGCCACCAAATTTGGTGACAACACTTATGTTAATCATACGCTGTAAATTTTTTATTAAAATTTGAGCCACGCCTACTTCCGCCCCCGCAAATCAAAAAACCGTATTGCAAGCGCCCATATCTCAGAAATTAAAAAAGCTAGAACCCCCAAATTTGGTGACAACACTTATGTGAATCATACGCTGTAAAATTTTTGTTAAAATTTGGGACACGCCTACTTCCGCCCCCGCAAATCGATAAAACGTATAGCAGGCACAATAATAAAGATAGAGTATTCAGTTTTGGTGTGAATGATAACTATCACCACCTAAACGATCGCTCAAAATTTGGTTCCGATCGGATAATGAACATAAAAGTTATTCAACGTTTTATATAGAATTGCACTGCGCCCATTGCAAGCAAGCAAGCAGTGTTTTTTCCAAGCAGTGTTTTTCCAACTGCTTGGACTGCTTGGCGTCTAACTGAAAATTATATGTTCTTTTTTATTTTTCTTTGAAAAGCACGTTTACCAATAACAGTTTTCTAAATCTGATTTTTTTCATAACCTTGAAAAATACATGGTCTTATAGCCGTTCTTACTTGTTTTTTGATACCCGCTACTCATAGAGTAGAAGGATTTAAAAACTTTGTTCAAACCGAAAATGTATGTATCAGGCAGAAGAAGACACCTCCGACCCCATAAAGTATATATATTCTGGCTCAGGATCAACAGCCGAGTCGACATAGCCATGTCCGTCTGTCCGTCTGTCTGTCTGTCCGTCGGTCCGTCTGTCTGTCCGTGTGAAAATCTAGATCTCAGCTATTACATAAATAATTGCAATATAAATCTATTTCCCAAATGCTTCGTTTCAGCCGTAGCGTGTGTAAAGCTATGCCGTTTTTACATGTAGATGGCGCTATTCAAAGATAGATCTACTTTAAACAATAGGTGGCGGATAAACTTGTGCAGTGTTTTTTTATGGAATTAAATGTGTGATAATTTGCTTCGAAACTGGGCGAATGGTATCTTACTGTTGGACGCGCTCGACTGTAGCTTTCTTTACTTGTTTTTATACCCGCTACTCAAAGAGTAGAAGGGTATTATAACTTTGTTCAAACCGAAAATGTATGTAACAGGCAGAAGGAGACACCTCCGACCCCATAAAGTATATATATTCTGACTCAATATCAACAGCCGAGTCGAAATAGCCATGTCCGTCTGTCTGTCTGTCCATGTGAAAATCTAGATCTCTGCTATTATAAGAGCTAGAACTACCAAATTTGGTAACACTATGTGTTATTATTGCACACTGATCAAGTTTATTTTGGATTTTGGCCACGCCCCATTCCGCCCCCGCAAATCGAAAAAACATTGATAACAAGTGCAATTTTGATGTCATATTGTTCATTTTCGGTTTACATGATAACTATAGCTAGCCAGATGATCTCTGAATGGGATGTTAAACACAGAAGTTATTCAGCTTAACGTTTTCCATAGCTGTAAGCAGCGCTGCCAGCATTTGTATTTGCAAAATGCATTTATTTTAGATTTTGACTTTGCATAAATATTGTAAGTCCATGGCCTTTTACGGTCGAAATATGATTGTAGTCGTTCTTTCTTGTACTGAAAATAATTTTGATGTACGAGCAGCTGGGTAGCGGGTATATTACAGTCGAACACACTCGAATGTAGCTGTCTTACTTGTTTTTTTTTAAATCCATGGTCTATTGTGTTTGTCGAAATGTGCGTAACAGGTAGAAGGAGGCGTCTGCGACACCATATAGTGTATATAGTCTTGCTCAGGATCACTAGCCGAGTTGATTAAGCCATGTTTGTCCGTCCGTTTGTCCGTCTGTATGAACGCCTATATCTCAGAAACTAAAAAAGCTAGAGCCACCAAATTTGTTGACAACACTTACGTTAATCATACGCTGTAAAATTTTTATTAAAATTTGAGCCACGCCTACTTCCGCCCCCGCAAATCGATAAAACGTATAGCAGGTGTTATAATAAAGCTAGAGTGTTCAGTTTTGGTGTGAATGATAACTATCACCACCTTAACGATCGCTAAAAATTTGGTTCCGATCGGATAATGAACATAAAAGTTATTCAACATTTCATATAGAATTGCACTGCGCCCACTGCAAGCAAGAAAGCAGTGTTTTTTCCAAGCAGTATTTTTTCTAACTGCTTGGACTGCTTGGCATCTTACTGAAAATTATATGTGTGTTTTATTATTTTTCTTTGAAAAACACGTTTACCAATAACAGTTTTCTAAATCTATTTGTTCATAACCTTGAAAAATCCATGGTCATGCAGTCAACACTTGACTGTAGCCGTTCTTACTTGTTTTTTTTTAAGAACTTTTAATTTAATTTTTGAATATGCATTAATTAGTGGTCGTGCATTGTTTTAAACATTTTTTTTAATGGCTCACAATAAACTTAGTTAACAAGTGGAGAAGTGACAGTCTCTTAAATCAGCTGTGTGCGATTGTTTGAGCGCAGCTTTTTCTTATATTTTTTATTCCATTCGACCATTGAAAATGGTCAAAAATGGTGTAACAGGTTGTGCAAATGTATGTAACAGGCAGAAGGAGGCGTGGCAGACCCCACAAAGTATATATATTCTGACTTAGGATCACTACCTGAGTCGATTGAGCCATGTCCGTCTGTCTGTCCGTCTGTCCGTTTGAACGTCTAGATCTCATCTATTACAAAAGCTAGAGACACCATATTTCACATGAAGGTTCCTGTATACCATAGGTAGATCAAATTTATTTCCAATTTTTGATGTCACGCACACCGCCCACGCAAATCGATAATTTTCGATTATCAGGAGAAGTATTGAAGTTACAGCTTTCTGCTTTGGTATGAACATAAATAATTTCAATACAAATCTTTCCCAAATTACAATCCAATCGGACCATAAACACAGAAGTAAGCCATGTTTCCGTTTTCCGTACTTCCACTGCTTGCGCCTGAGCTCGCGTCGTGACGTCATCGTCACGATGCTTCGTTTCAGCCGTAGCGTGTGTAAAGCTATGCCTTTTTCACATGTAGATGGCGCTATTCAAAAATAGATCTAATTTATACAATAGGTGGCGGATAAACTTGTGCAGCGTTTTTTTGTGGAATTCAATGTGTGATAATTTCTTTTGAAACTGGGCGAATGGTATCTTACTGTCGGGCGCGCACGACTGTAGCTTTCTTTACTTGTTTATTTTTATTTTTTATTTAATTGTATGTTTAAGTTATGGGAATAAATAGCAACAACAACACGCATCATGCATTCAGACTTTGTTTTTGTCGTGCAAGAATTTCCAAATGGTCTCATAATGTAACTTTGGCAAAATTTGCGTAATGCCTTAATGGCAGAATGGGGAAGTGTTTGACCGTTTAGGTAATGGGTCCAAGGTTCGATTCCGCATGCATGCGTGTCATGGTGGGGGAGATCGAACTTTTCTTATTTTTTTCAAAAAAAAATTTTTGCCTCCCTTTTTGAGCTACTTTTATGAAACTTTGTATACATGTTTCTTATTGCTGTCCTCTGTAAATAAGTCGGAACGAGCCGGTGCGGCGATACATCGTATAGATGCCATAGAACCTATCGGTCGTTTTTTTAACAAAATTTATCAAAAGTTAGAGTATATAAAGAGGTATATAAAGAGGTATTAAAAGGGCACATATGTGAAAACCTATATCTCAGCTATTATAAGAGCTAGAACTACCAATTTTGATGACAATATGTGTTATTGTTGCACTCTGATCAAGTTTATTTTGGATTTTGGCCACGCCCCCTTCCGCCCCCGTAAATTGTACGCTGATCAAGTTTATTTTGAATTTTGGCCACACCCCTTTCTGCCCCCGTAAATCGAAAAAAAATTGATTACAAGCGCAATTTTGATGCCATATTATGCATTTTCCGTTTATATGATAACTATAGCTAGCCAGATGATCACTGAAAATTTGATAACAATCGGATAATAAAAACAGAAGTTATTCAGCTTAACGTTTTCAATAGCTGTAAGCAGCGCTGCTTGCAGCATTGTGCCGAATAGTGTGTGCGTGTACGGTGGTAAAATGGGTTAAGTTGTGGACTGCAAAACGAACAGAACTTTTATGCATTTATGTGTTCGAGTCCCACCCGCATCAAAAATTAAATGTGTGCAAAAAATTATCTTATTTTCTTACTTGTTAAATTAATAAATAATATCTATAATATATGTATAAATAAATAATATCATTAAATAAATTAATAACAATAATAGAAAAAATCCCCTGGCCCATTGCAACATGACTGTTCACCGATAGTATATTTCTTCAATTTCGCATTCACAACGAACGGAATCAATATGTTATTGGTTTTCTTTCGTTATCTGATTTTAAAAGCAAACTGTAAATAAAAACCGCTGATTGACAGTGAGACCATAGCCATGCAACTCTAAGCGGTCAAAATATGGGTAATTCTAGTTTTTGAAATCTGGTCACACTGGCCATGTTTGCCTGCAAATTGTATGGAAATCGGGGACTTATCGGAGGCTATATCTCCTAAACTAAGCCAAAAACCGAAAAATTTTACTTAACATTTTCGTCTTATTTCATCGAGTTCTATTAGAAACTGGTATCAGATCTTAGAAACAGACCACGGAAACAGCAATACTGCCCACACACGGACATACTCCCATGCGCACATATGCATGCACAAACACGTCCACACGCATGAAATTGAATTCCTCCCTTTAAGATATTTTTTTGAAACATAAATCCCAGAGACGAAAGCTGCATTACCGTTTAGAACAAAGTTAATACAATTACCTGCGAAAAAATAAATTCTTCACTTACCATGGATGGACCACATTCCACTTTTTAGTATTCGGGATCTTGAATTTACATTTGTATCTACACAACCTGCACTTTCCACAATTTTCGATTAAACTTTTAGCATCTGCGTAATTTATAATTTTGCGGTTGCAACTGGCATTATATCGATATACGATGGGCAGCTGAGCTTTCCAATAATCAAGTGTCAGTCGAGAACAGTTGCAGACAACGCTGCAGAGTTTTGATGACTTAATACAAAATATCCATTGTGAACGCCAGCTTCCATGCACTCATTGCTATAGAGCCCATAATGAATCGCAGAAGTGTGCGAGAGGAAACTGAATACGCCCACTGTGACAATGCTCAACCTGGGACGCGAATTGGCCACTTAGATAGCACCAACATGAAGGTGAAAGCATGGCTGGGCGGCAATACGAAGCAGCTGCTGCTTAACCCGGATTTTAGGAAGATTGAAGATTGATTATTGGTGGTCACACTGGATGCAGTCAGCAAGCTGGTAATCACAGGCGTTTATTACGTGGACCAAGTTCGTCATGTGGTGCTCGACGAAGCAGACACCCTGCTGGAGGACTCATTCACTGACAAACTAAACTACTTTTTGCGAAGATTTCCCTTAGGTCTTGAAACTTTTTAGACCACGGATTTTTAAAAAACACATGGTCTATTGTGTTTTGCGACCCCGTAAAGTATATATATTCTTGCTCAGGATCACTAGCCGAGTCGATTAAGCCATGTCTGTCTGTTCGTCTGTCTGTGTGTATGAACGCCTACATTTCAGAAACTAAAAAAGCTAGAGCCACAAAATTTGGTGACAACACTTAAGTGAATCATTCGCTGTAAAGTTTTTATTAAAATTTGGGCCACGCCTACATCCGCCTTCGCAAACCGATAAACCGTATAGCAAGCTCAATAATAAAGCTACAGAATTCAGTTTTGGTATGTATGATAACTATCACCACCTAAACGATCGCTGACAATTTGGTTCCGATCGGATAATGAACATAAAACTTATTCAGCTTTTCATATAGATTTACACTGCACCCACTGTAAGCAAGCAAGCAGTGTTTTTTCCAAGCAGTGTTTTTTTCCAACTGCTTAGACCGCTTCGCGTCTAACTGAAAATTATATGTGTTGTTTATTATTATACCATTCGACCATTGAAAATGGTCAAAAATGGTATACTCAGTTTGTGCAAAAGTATGTAACAGGCAGAAGGAGACATGGCAGACCTCATAAAGTATTGGGTTGCCCAAAAAGTAATTGCGGATTTTTCATATAGTCGGCGTTGACAAATTTTTTCAACGGCTTGTGACTCTGTAATTGCATTTTTTCTTCTGTCAGTTATCAGGTGTTACTTTTAGCTTGCTTTAGAAAAAAAAGTGCGCGAAATTTTGTTTACATTTGTTTTTTTGGCGTCATTTTTAATATGGAGCCCTTTTGGTGGATATCAGCCTTTGGTGAGGTGCCACGCGCACCGCCTACGCAAATCGATAATTTACGAATATTAATGAAAGTATTACAGTTACAGACACCAAATTTGGCATGATGGTTTCTTTAAAACATGTGCAGATGAAATTTATTTCAAATTTGAGGTGCCACGCCCACCGCCCACGCAAATCGATAATTTACGAATATTAAGGAAAGTATTTAGATTGCTTTAGAACATGTAAAGATGCTGATACTATGCACCCATTCCCAAAATTATAATCCGAACTACGAAGTTGGTCAAATGGTATCTTACGGTCGGGCGTGCTCGACTGTAGGTTTCTTTACTTGTTTTTCTTTAAAAAACACGTTTTGCAATAACAGTTTTGTCAATCTGATTTTTTTTCATAATCTTAAGAAATCCATGGTCTTATACAGTCAACACTTGACTGTAGCGGTTATTACTTGTTAATATTCTAACTTGCTGAAGCTTTTTCATTTACATGCTAGTTCCACAAGCACCGAACGCAGGATGCTCACACGGGCTCGCAAATCGTTGGCTTCGATTTGAGCTCCATGCTGGGATCGTCGCCACGGCACATCGCTACTACTATCGTTTTCTATTCCAGACGCCGCCCGCCTGGCTGTGTCTCTAGCCTAGATGCAGGTTGCCTCGCGTGCACGTAACGCTTGCTGATCATCTTTTCATACGAAGCTGCAGGTGTTCACTCACCCGCAAAGTGCACCAGGAAGGGCTGCAGAGTACCGCAGCCATATTCCAGCCACTCGTACAAATTAGTGGTCATCACGACCTCCTGGAATATAACATCTGGCACTAAGTCTCTCCAGAGTCTCTTAGGGATCTCTTTAACATTTAGCTTTTATATGTAGGGAATAAGCTCTGGAAATGCGTATTCCCCCAGTGCAATCCTACCCCGCACTGCTCTGCTGATGTACTTGAAAACTGCAAGAGAACGAGAGACATCTAAGTTACAGCTTTGCATCGCACTTAATAATCCTACCTCACTCACTGCACACTTCCCTTCTTTCAAAGAATTTATCACGACGACACCTAATTAGAAAGACACTCCGCATGTAGATAGCCGCTCTGGGCGGCAGTGCTGTGGCTCCTACTGCACCTCATCGTTGCTGTTATCCTCCAACTTGTAGATCGTCGCCACATGTGTGCCGCTGCCGCTGAAGGGAATCTCTGGTGCAGCTTGAAGCGGCTGCTGTTCAAGCTCTGCAGCTTGAGTGGGCAAGCCTTACTCCTCTTCTAGTTCATTTTGTCCTGAGACAGTTGTGTCTCTGGCATTTTGATGAACATGTAAGGCGCCATTAGCTGTGAGATTATCACCTTGGCCAGGTGAAAGTACTCCGGTCGACAACTGATATGGTTCGCCTGTGTGTTGTAACTGCAGGCGCGCAACAGGTGCCAACCACGTTGATTGACCATATCGTGTTGCCGGAAAGCGAGCAGCTGCAGCATTTTGCAGACTATGATGCGATAGATAACAACATCCGTTGTTCGAGCATTCGCCTCGCCGTAGATGGCAGCTGTGGTGTGGTTAAAAATTGGTCCCAGTAGGAGGATTAGCGGGCCGAGTGAAAGAAGTAGCTGCAATCATAGTCAATACAGTCCCAGTCACTGACAACCTAGAATGGGCGGCACATCCGCATCCTTGAGCACCTCATTGACCAGGTCATAGGTGACAATGCCGCATTTGTATTTGCAAAATGCATTTATTTTAGATTTTGACTTTGCATAAATATTGTAAGTCCATGGCCTTTTACGGTCGAAATATGATTGTAGTCGTTCTCACTTGTACTGAAAATAATTTTGATGTACGAGCAGCTGGGTAGCGGGTATATTATAGTCGAACACTCTCGAATGTAGCTGTCTTACTTGTTTTTTTTTAAATCCATGGTCTATTGTGTTTGTCGAAATGTGCGTAACAGGTAGAAGGAGGCGTCTGCGACACCATAAAGTGTATATAGTCTTGCTCAGGATCACAAGCCGAGTTGATTAAGCCATGTTTGTCCGTCCGTTTGTCCGTCTGTATGAACGCCTATATCTCAGAAACTAAAAAAGCTAGAGCCACCAAATTTGGTGACAACACTTATGTTAATCATACGCTGTAAAATTTTTATTAAAATTTGAGCCACGCCTACTTCCGCCCCCGCAAATCGATAAAACGTATAGCAGGCGTAATAATAAAGCTAGAGTGTTCAGTTTTGGTGTGAATGATAACTATCACCACCTTAACGATCGCTAAAAATTTGGTTCCGATCGGATAATGAACATAAAAGTTATTCAACATTTCATATAGAATTGCTCTGCGCCCACTGCAAGCAAGAAAGCAGTGTTTTTTTCAAGCAGTATTTTTTCTAACTGCTTGGACTGCTTGGCATCTTACTGAAAATTATATGTGTTTTTTATTATTTTTCTTTGAAAAACACGTTTACCAATAACAGTTTTCTAAATCTGATTTTTTTCATAACCTTGAAAAATCCATGGTCATACAGTCAACACTTGACTGTAGCCGTTCTTACTTGTTTTTTTTTTTAAGAACTTTTAATTTAATTTTTGAATATGCATTAATTGGTGGTCGTGCATTGTTTTAAAAAATTTTTTTAATGGCACACAATAAACTTAGTTAACAAGTGGAGAAGTGACAGTCTCTTAAATCAGCTGTGTGCGATTGTTAGAGCGCAGCTTTTTCTTATATTTTTTATTCCATTCGACCATTGAAAATGGTCAAAAATGGTGTAACAGGTTGTGCAAATGTATGTAACAGGCAGAAGGAGGCGTGGCAGACCCCACAAAGTATATATATTCTGACTTAGGATCACTACCTGAGTCGATTGAGCCATAACCGTCTGTCTGTCCGTCTGTCCGTTTGAACGTCTAGATCTCATCTATTACAAAAGCTAGAGACACCATATTTCACATAAAGGTTCCTGTATACCATAGGTAGATCAAATTTATTTCCAATTTTTGATGTCACGCACACCGCCCACGCAAATCGATAATTTTCGATTATCAGGAGAAGTATTGAAGTTACAGCTTTCTGCTTTGGTATGAACATAAATAATTTCAATACAAATCTTTCCCAAATTACAATCCAATCGGACCATAAACACAGAAGTAAGCCATGTTTCCGTTTTCCGTACTTCCACTGCTTGCGCCTGAGCTCGCGTCGTGACGTCATCGTCACGATGCTTCGTTTCAGCCGTAGCGCGTGTAAAGCTATGCCTTTTTCACATGTAGATGGCGCTATTCAAAAATAGATCTAATTTATACAATAGGTGGCGGATAAACTTGTGCAGCGTTTTTTTTTTTTGGAATTCAATGTGTGATAATTTGTTTCGAAACTGGGCGAATGGTATCTTACTGTCGGGCGCGCACGACTGTAGCTTTCTTTACTTGTTTATTTTTATTTTTTATTTAATTGTATGTTTAAGTTATGGGAATAAATAGCAACAACAACACGCATCATGCATTCAGACTTTGTTTTTGTCGTGCAAGAATTTCCAAATGGTCTCATAATGTAACTTTGGCAAAATTTGCGTAATGCCTTAATGGCAGAATGGGGAAGTGTTGGACCGTTTAGGTAATGGGTCCAAGGTTCGATTCCGCAAGCATGCGTGCCATGGTGGGGGAGATTGAACTTTTCTTATTTTTTTCAAAAAAAAGTTTTTGCCTCCCTTTTTGAGCTACTTTTATGAAACTTTGTATACATGTTTCTTATTGCTGTCCTCTGCAAATAAGTCGGAAGCCATAAAACCTATCGGTCGTTTTTTTAACAAAATTTATCAAAAGTTAGAGTGCTCAGAACACTTTCCATTCAAGTATATAAAGAGGTATTAAAAGGGCACATATGTGAAAACCTATATCTCAGCTATTATAAGAACTAGAACTACCAATTTTGGTGACAATATGTGTTATTGTTACACTCTGATCAAGTTTATTTTGGATTTTGGCCACGCCCCCTTCCGCCCCCGTAAATTGTACGCTGATCAAGTTTATTTTGAATTTTGGCCACACCCCTTTCTGCCCCCGTAAATCGAAAAAAAATTGATTACAAGCGCAATTTTGATGCCATATTATGCATTTTCCGTTTATATGATAACTATAGCTAGCCAGATGATCACTGAAAATTTGATAACAATCGGATAATAAAAACAGAAGTTATTCAGCTTAACGTTTTCAATAGCTGTAAGCAGCGCTGCTTGCAGCATTGTGCCGAATAGTGTGTGCGTGTACGGTGGTAAAATGGGTTAAGTTGTGGACTGCAAAACGAACAGAACTTTTATGCATTTATGTGCTCGAGTCCCACCCGCATCAAAAATTAAATGTGTGCAAAAAATTGTCTTATTTTCTTACTTGTTAAATTAATAAATAATATCTATAATATATGTATAAATAAATAATATCATTAAATAAATTAATAACAATAATAGAAAAAATCCCCTGGTCCATTGCAACATGACTGTTCACCGATAGTATATTTCTTCAATTTCGCATTCACAACGAACGGAATCAATATGTTATTGGTTTTCTTTCGTTATCTGATTTTAAAAGCAAACTGTAAATAAAAACCGCTGATTGACAGTGAGACCATAGCCATGCAACTCTAAGCGGTCAAAATATGGGTAATTCTAGTTTTTGAAATCTGGTCACACTGGCCATGTTTGCCTGCAAATTGTATGGAAATCGGGGACTTATCGGAGGCTATATCTCCTAAACTAAGCCAAAAACCGAAAAATTTTACTTAACATTTTCGTCTTATTTCATCGAGTTCTATTAGAAACTGGTATCAGATCTTAGAAACAGACCACGGAAACAGCAATACTGCCCACACACGGACATACTCCCATGCGCACATATGCATGCACAAACACGTCCACACGCATGAAATTGAATTCCTCCCTTTAAGATATTTTTTTGAAACATAAATCCCAGAGACGAAAGCTGCATTACCGTTTAGAACAAAGTTAATACAATTACCTGCGAAAAAATAAATTCTTCACTTACCATGGATAGACTACATTCCACTTTTTAGTATTCGGGATCTTGAATTTACATTTGTATCTACACAACCTGCACTTTCCACAATTTTCGATTAAACTTTTAGCATCTGCGTAATTTATAATTTTGCGGTTGCAAATGGCATTATATCGATATACGATGGGCAGCTGAGCTTTCCAATAATCAAGTGTCAGTCGAGAACAGTTGCAGACAACGCTGCAGAGTTTTGATGACTTAATACAAAATATCCATTGTGAACGCCAGCTTCCATGCACTCATTGCTATAGAGCCCATAATGAATCGCAGAAGTGTGCGAGAGGAAACTGAATACGCCCACTGTGACAATGCTCAACCTGGGACGCGAATTGGCCACTTAGATAGCACCAACATGAAGGTGAAAGCATGGCTGGGCGGCAATACGAAGCAGCTGCTGCTTAACCCGGATTTTAGGAAGATTGAAGATTGATTATTGGTGGCCACACTGGATGCAGTCAGCAAGCTGGTAATCACAGGCGTTTATTACGTGGACCAAGTTCGTCATGTGGTGCTCGACGAAGCAGACACCCTGCTGGACGACTCACTGACAAACTAAACTACTTTTTGCGAAGATTTCCCTTAGGTCTTGAAACTTTTTAGACCACGGATTTTTAAAAAACACATGGTCTATTGTGTTTTGCGACCCCGTAAAGTATATATATTCTTGCTCAGGATCACTAGCCGAGTCGATTAAGCCATGTCTGTCTGTTCGTCTGTCTGTGTGTATGAACGCCTACATTTCAGAAACTAAAAAAGCTAGAGCCACAAAATTTGGTGACAACACTTAAGTGAATCATTCGCTGTAAAGTTTTTATTAAAATTTGGGCCACGCCTACATCCGCCTTCGCAAACCGATAAACCGTATAGCAAGCTCAATAATAAAGCTACAGAATTCAGTTTTGGTATGTATGATAACTATCACCACCTAAACGATCGCTGACAATTTGGTTCCGATCGGATAATGAACATAAAACTTATTCAGCTTTTCATATAGATTTACACTGCACCCACTGTAAGCAAGCAAGCAGTGTTTTTTCCAAGCAGTGTTTTTTTCCAACTGCTTAGACCGCTTCGCGTCTAACTGAAAATTATATGTGTTGTTTATTATTATACCATTCGACCATTGAAAATGGTCAAAAATGGTATACTCAGTTTGTGCAAAAGTATGTAACAGGCAGAAGGAGACATGGCAGACCTCATAAAGTATTGGGTTGCCCAAAAAGTAATTGCGGATTTTTCATATAGTCGGCGTTGACAAATTTTTTCAACGCCTTGTGACTCTGTAATTGCATTTTTTCTTCTGTCAGTTATCAGGTGTTACTTTTAGCTTGCTTTAGAAAAAAAAGTGCGCGAAATTTTGTTTACATTTGTTTATTTGGCGTCATTTTTATTATGGAGCCCTTTTGGTGGATATCAGCCTTTGGTGAGGTGCCACGCGCACCGCCTACGCAAATCGATAATTTATGAATATTAATGAAAGTATTACAGTTACAGACACCAAATTTGGCATGATGGTTTCTTTAAAACATGTGCAGATGAAATTTATTTCAAATTTGAGGTGCCACGCCCACCGCCCACGCAAATCGATAATTTACGAATATTAAGGAAAGTATTTAGATTGCTTTAGAACATGTAAAGATGCTGATACT
Organism: Zaprionus ghesquierei; assembly: GCA_018904095.1. Classification (NCBI taxonomy): domain Eukaryota; kingdom Metazoa; phylum Arthropoda; class Insecta; order Diptera; family Drosophilidae; genus Zaprionus; species Zaprionus ghesquierei. The sequence continues at coordinate 184,154 of JAEIGP010000002.1, read as the reverse complement.
ATGCACCCATTCCCAAAATTATAATCCGATAATCTTAAGAAATCCATGGTCTTATACAGTCAACACTTGACTGTAGCGGTTATTACTTGTTAATATTCTAACTTGCTGAAGCTTTTTCATTTACATGCTAGTTCCACAAGCACCGAACGCAGGATGCTCACACGGGCTCGCAAATCGTTGGCTTCGATTTGAGCTCCATGCTGGGATCGTCGCCACGGCACATCGCTACTACTATCGTTTTCTATTCCAGACGCCGCCCGCCTGGCTGTGTCTCTACCCTAGATGCAGGTTGCCTCGCGTGCACGTAACGCTTGCTGATCATCTTTTCATACGAAGCTGCAGGTGTTCACTCACCCGCAAAGTGCACCAGGAAGGGCTGCAGAGTACCGCAGCCATATTCCAGCCATTCGTACAAATTAGTGGTCATCACGACCTCCTGGAATATAACATCTGGCACTAAGTCTCTCCAGAGTCCCTTAGGGATCTCTTTAACATTTAGCTTTTATATGTAGGGAATAAGCTCTGGAAATGCGTATTCCCCCAGTGCAATCCTTCCCCGCACTGCTCTGCTGATGTACTTGAAAACTGCAAGAGAACGAGAGACATCTAAGTTACAGCTTTGCATCGCACTTAATAATCCTACCTCTCTCACTGCACACTTCCCTTCTTTCAAAGAATTTATCACGACGACACCTAATTAGAAAGACACTCCGCATGTAGATAGCCGCTTTGGGCGGCAGTGCTGTGGCTCCTACTGCACCTCATCGTTGCTGTTATCCTCCAACTTGTAGATCGTCGCCACATGTGTACCGCTGCCGCTGAAGGGAATCTCTGGTGCAGCTTGAAGCGGCTGCTGTTCAAGCTCTGCAGCTTGAGTGGGCAAGCCTTACTCCTCTTCTAGTTCATTTTGTCCTGAGACAGTTGTGTCTCTGGCATTTTGATGAACATGTAAGGCGCCATTAGCTGTGAGATTATCACCTTGGCCAGGTGAAAGTACTCCGGTCGACAACTGATATGGTTCGCCTGTGTGTTGTAACTGCAGGCGCGCAACAGGTGCCAACCACGTTGACTGACCAGATCGTGTTGCCGGAAAGCGAGCAGCTGCAGCATTTTGCAGACGAGCAGTTCGAGCATTCGCCTCGCCGTAGATGGCAGCTGTGGTGTGGTTAAAAATTGGTCCCAGTTGGAGGATTAGCGGGCCGAGTGAAAGAAGTAGCTGCAATCATAGTCAATACAGTCCCAGTCACTGACTACCTAGAATGGGCGGCACATCCGCATCCTTGAGCACCTCATTGACCAGGTCATAGGTGACAATGCCGCCCGAGTGGCGCGAGTATACCTTTACGTTACGTCGTTAAAAATCAAAAACCAGGCTTAAAATCGTGAATAATTCCTTACATTTGTGAGTTCCCTTTGTAGGAGGCATCCTCTGACAGGCGGGCGCATATATCCTACGATAGTTCCACGTCCTGTTTGACGGTATGATCCTGTTGCTTCCAGAAAATCTTAATACTACGAGTGCCAAACCCAGCGTAACTTTTGTGGTGCATAGCAAAGGGTAATGAACTCATTTCAATCGCCCAGCTAGAATAAGCCACTCACCACTCGGTTTGCATTAGCATTTGCCACCGCTTTCACGCTGACTCGGTGTGTGCCCAGCAATGGCAAAGGATGCGTCAAAGAGATTATAGTTTCCTAGACTAGTTGTCAGGGAGTCTGCAAACTGCACACTGGGACACTAACAATACCTGCGACTGGCGCTGCGTTTATGTATTGTATGCTAAATTCATTTTTCGAAAGCGACTTAGTTGATTTTATACTAAATTTAGTAAGTGATTTGTTTGACTCCTCTGAGGAGACACCGCCGGTTGTTTTCGTTGTCTTTATTTATTTTTTTAAAAGCAATTTGCAACGAAACCGAATGTAAACTGAGCCAACAACTGTTGCTAAAGGAGCACGGTACCTGCCCCGTCACAAGTGGACAACCGCATTTACAAATCGTAGTTTACATAAAAATGTAGTTTATAACAGAGTATTCAATTTATCAGGTTCTGTAAAAAGAATCCATCTTTGTCATTCTAGCACAAGTATAACGTGTATAAATGCAGATACGAGCTGTAGATATAGCACACTGTTGAGCAGGTCAGAATGTACTCAAAGAGTGGGAACATGGAACAGGCTGTAAGCAGAAAATGAGACGATGAACCCTTTCTGGAAGCCCCAGTCGTTCAACTTACCCAATGGCAGGCAGTATTTGGTGTGAAGCTGATAAAAGATTACCATGATCACGGTAGAGGCGAAGATGAAGGTACTAGCCTGCGCTTTAGTCGATCGGAACGCTTCTGGTGGGGATCCATCGCATTTCTGGGATGGAAAGCACGTTTATTTTTTGCAACAACTTCTCTCCGGAGACATTGGTTGACAGTGCCGGCACAGCTGTGCCGAGAATATCAAGCAGAAAGAGCAGCAGCATTAGAGCACCCAGTCGGTGTAGACGACGAGGCACCACGCGTCTGTAGTAGCGTGCATACAGCCAGGCGGCAATCACCCGGCACACCAGAGTCTCCCAGTTGAACACCATCCAGACAAACTGATTATGCCTCGCAGCTGACGATACAGATGGGACAATATTGAGCCCACCGCAGTGTATATACGTGGAGGCCCAATAATCCGTAAGAATGGTTCGAATTAAGAACCACTGAGATGCGGCACCTGGGAGCCAACGATGGCACAACCGGTACACATAGCGGCAGCTTCTGCAAGTCTCCCATGATACAATCTATTGATTAAATGATGTTAATACAAAAGCTTGCTAGGCTACGGAAAGAGAGAAGATTAGAGTTTTTTTTAAGTAGATGCACATGATCACTCCCCTCCCCTTCTCATAGTGCGCATTATGCCACATAAAGCAGTAGCCGGCTAGACTGAAAGCTATTACATTAATGGGGAACAGATTGAGAGCACCACTTCACATGCATTCCTGTTTAACAGGTAACAGATCAACATATAGCACTCGCTGCAGGGTATGAATACTACAATATAAACATACAATAAACCGCAGTTCTCTATGATGATCAGCGTAAAGGCAAGTATGCCAAAGAGACGACGATTACGCTGTGTGTTCCCTGTAATAGGAGAGGTACATTTCTGCCACCGTCAAGCGCAATGGCAGGTGCAGGAAGATCGCTACGCGCCATACAGTCTTCTGGGCCCCGTAGTTTTCGATGGTCGCCGACACCGATGATAAGTAGTTGGCCACATCGCAGTGTGTGAATGTGGAGCGCACAAAATCAAACTTGACCGACCACAACACGCAGAAGACCAAAGCACCTAAGGGTAGGCTAACGTAGGCTAATTACCGTGAATTTGGCAAAATATATCCAAAAGACCTTCTTCGGCTCGTTTAAACACTCGTATGAGGGCAACATTGCGATCGCGCGGCGGTATTGGATATAATTTTGGCGGGCGTGGCGTCTCATATAATTATTTCGCCCCCAGTTGTTCCTGCAACTGTATTAACCTTTTATTAACTGAACACTCATTTTGCATCTTCGACATCGCGTAAACAAATTGCAAAGGCTGATACGCTGTGAATGTAGCAAAATTTCTCCGACCGTAGCTCCTAAATAAAACCATTCCTAATTAATAATTCATTGAAATTTGATGATAATTTGCAGTATAATCACCTTATCAGCATTAAATGTCCTGAAAAAGATGTTTCACGATCAGTTCACTCATTTGAACTCGGTGTTTTTGCTGGCAGTGTCGTTATCAGCATACCACGCATGCTACTTTTGTTCAACTATCGGATTATCTCAAACCATAATCGAAATATTAGCGTTTTAGGTCACGCCAACAATGCAAAATTAACTAAAGTTTTCCATATTACGATTTCTGTGAACATAACCTTCATTATAAGTGAAGGACAATAAATATTTTCATTTATAGGCAACTTAAGTAACTACCCAGTCCATTTCTACCACTTATAAGGATATTTATATAAGGAAATATTAATCGACAAGCCGCCACTTTGCCAAATGCCACTATCGATATATTGGCTCGTGTATTCTCAAAAGAAAAAAATCAGTAGATCCGAAACAATGAGCATTTGTATTGTTTATGCAAAAAGTACCGCATCGGCATGGACGTTATTTAAGGCAACGTAAACCACCTGAAATTCAAGGCAGAGCGGGATCTCATCGAGCAGGTGGGGGCTTTTCCACTACCGTTCCATGGTATGGACAAGTCCATTGCAGTCGTCTGCAACTTCATAACAAAAAAACAAGAGTGCGACAAGGAAAGCGCCTGCCCGTTCCGGCACATACGTGGTGACCGCACCATCGTCTGCAAGCATTGGCTGCGTAGCCTCTGTAAGAAGGCTGACCAGTGCGAGTTTCTGCATGAGTACGACATGACCAAGATGCCTGAGTGCTATTTCTACTCGCGATTTAATGCCTGCCACAACAAGGAGTGTCCGTTCCTCCACATTGATTCACAAAGCAAGGTGAAAGACTGTCCCTAGTACAAGCGCGGATTTGGTCGCCACGGGCCGCACTGCCGCCACCAACATCTGCGTCGAGTCCTCTGCATAAACTACCTAGCCGGCTTTTGGCCCGAAGCACCCAATTGCAAGCACATGCACCCAGGCTTCGAGCTGCCGCCCCTGGCCGATCTCAGCAAGGACCAAATAAATAAGAAACCGCCCACGTGCCACTACTGTGGGGACCTGGCGCACAAAGCGAACTTATGTAAACAGTGTACGGGTAGCCTGGAGCACCGCAATAACATAAATGCAATGCATCATGGCGGGGAGAATAATGAGGACGGAATTCCAAACCACCCGCCGCCAGCATTTATCAAAATACCAACACCGTTGGAAGAGATCACCTGCTACAAATGTGGTCACAATGACCATTACGCCAATAAGTGCCCTAAGGGTCATATGGCCTTCCTCTCAAATCAACATAGTCAACAATAAGCTGTAAAAAATGTAAATTTATTTATGTACATATGTCATAAATTTTTTGCATGTATCGAGTACTAAATGCTTTGCAGCAAATTCTAACTCTAACTTTACTACTTTATAATTAGGAGGCAGTATTGCTGTTTCTGTGTCGCCAAGATATGACGACGACTTTCTATAGAACAAAACAAAACGAGAATATCAAGTATAATTTTTTGATTTCTGGCTTAGTTAAGGAGATATTGCCTCCGATAAGTCCCCGATTTCCATACAATTTGCAGGCCACAATGACCAGTGTGACCAGGTTTCAAAAACTTTAATCACCCATATTATTACCACCTAGCGATGCATGACTATGGGCTCACTGTTTCACTTACAGTTTGTTTTCGAAATCTGATAACGTTAGTTGACAATTTCACTTACGGAAATCAACAACATTTTGATTAAAATAAATCGCGCGATTTTTTTTAAACTCAGAATTTCCTTTCAAATATATTTTTGCAAATTATATGTAAGCTTGGGCATGCGCTATAAGTGGACGTGCTTGAATTATTTAAGGGACCGTAAAATCACTTTACACTTTTACATTACTTTGCCCAATCAATAGTCGACTTCTATAGAAAACCGTCGTCAGATCTTGGCGCCACGGAAACAACAATATCTCCAATTAGGAAAACTATACAACACTTTTTATATATATTTATTCAAAATCAACACTCGACTATCGACGAACCAATCGATTCATTTGTTGCAAGTGTTGTAAGAAGGTGAAGAAACTATCGACTGTTTGCTACGCACATACAAAACAAAGTGATAAAATTATTGAAGAGTAATCATCAAATCACTCTGATTTTTTAACAATACATCATTTTTCGATCAGCTCATCCTTAGTTATAATCCAGTTTATGACAAAGACAAGAAATGACGATTCTGGCCAAATTAACAGGCGAAAAGGACTTTGAGAAGTTGCCGTTACCTCTACACCTGAACGATGAGGCAATGATGCATCATGGCTCGCTAATGTGTAAAATGCAACGAAAAGTGGAAAAATGCTTTTCATGTGTTTTGTTTTTGTTTGCCTCTTGCGCCTGTGCACACTGGTTGCGTCCATAGGTCAAAAATCAAAAAATTCATCACAAATTTTTGCAAAGTATTTGCCAACTGTCTCTTAAAAGTGCAAACTTCTAAGTGGCAAACCGGTTTTTACTAGATATGTAACGGGACTTTCACAAAAATTCCTCAAAGTCGTGAACACGTGTTCATCGGCGCGACGCAGCTGTAGTCTATCAGCTATTTATACCCGCTACTCATAGAATAGAAGGGTATTATAACTTTGTTCAAACCGAAAATGTATGTAACAGGCAGAAGGAGACACGTCCGACCCCATAAAGGATATATATTCTGGCTCAGGATCAACAGCCGAGTCGATATAGCCATGTCCGTCTGTCTGTCCGTGTGAAAATCTAGATCTCAGCTATTATAAGAGCTAGGACTACCAAACCAACTACCAACTACAAATGGTGACAATATGTGTTATTATTGCACGCTGATCAAGTTTATTTTGAATTTTGGCCACGCCCCTTCCGCCCCCGTAAATCGAAAAAACATTGATTACAAGCGCAATTTTGATGCCATATTGTTCATTTTCGGTTTACATGATAACTATAGCTAGCCAGATGATCTCTGAAAATTTGGTAACAATCGGATAATAAACACAGAAGTTATTCAGCTTAACGTTTTCAATAGCTGTAAGCAGCGCTGCTTGAAGCATTGTGCCGAATCGTCTGTTCGTGTACGGTGGTGAAATGAGTTAAGTTGTTGACTGCAAAACGAACAGTACTATTATGCATTTACGGGTTCGAGTCCCGCCCGCATCAAAAATTAAATGTGTGCAAAAATGTTTTTTTTTATTTTAGATTTTGACTTTGCATAAATATTGTAAGTCCATAGACTTTTACGGTTAAAATATGATTGTAGCCGTTTTTTTTTTTTGTTTCGCAAATAAATGATGTACAAGCAGCTGGGTAGCGGGTATATTACAGTCGAGCACACTCGACTGTAGCTTTCTTACTTGTTTTAAAATAAAATTGTACTTTGAAGTGGTCAAAAGTTTGCTATTGGGCTCCGATTAAATTGATTTAAAATGAATTTTAAAGTTGAAGGTATTGTTCTTTTATGTTGTTGCTTATAATAAACTTGAATGCCATTTTGTCTTGTGAAAATATTTGGATTGAACTAATCATTTTGTGTATTTTGTGAACGTCTTTTCTATGTTTAGCTAAAGCTTTAGTTATGTTCCCCCCAAAACCTCCCAATGTGAGTATAATCTGTGTTTTCTTTATTGTTTTAAGATTATAAAATCGTTGAGTTTTGCTGCCGTTAGTTGCCGTAGTGTGTATTGTCATGAATAAAGAAAAGTTATCTTACTTTTTTTTCTATATCAGATTTATGACGCTATCGACTACTATTCCTTTATATTTGTGCTGCTGCTGTGTTTTTGTCATTTGTGTTTTGTGTATAATTTGTATATTAATTTTAAAGATTTTTATCTTTTTTGTGCATTTTTTTCGATTTTGTTTTATAGGAGCTTCTTATAAGTGTGTGTTTCTACGCATGCGTTCCAAAGTAAACAGGACTTTTTGAATCTAGAGCCATCTAGTGGCGTCATCCATATGTCGACTAGTGCGTTACAATCTGCTTCATTTCATTGACTTCCAGTAAAAATTTCATAACATTCTATCTTTTAGAAGTGAAGTTATTGCGTTTCAAGTGTCAGTACTTTTTTGTCGTCGGTGCGAAAATAACCTTCGAGCAAAGAGCCAACATTAAATTTTGTTTTTAAATTGGAAAAACTTTCACCGAATCGTTTCAATTGATGAAACAAGTTTATGGCGATGATTGTTTATCCCGTAGTAGAGTGCACGAGTGGTTTCAACGTTTTCAAAGTGGTCGTGAGGAAATAAATGACGATGAACATGTGGGCCAACCAAAATCCGTGATCACAGAAAATTCCATCGAAACTGTGCGTGAATTCATAAAGAATCAGCCGAAATCATCATTGAAATTCATGGACTAGAATTGAACATCTTTAAAACATCAATTTATCGCATTTTGACCGAACATTTGTGCTTACAAAAGGTGTGTGCACGGTTTGTTCCACACAAATTGACTGATGACCAAAAATTGCTCAGAATTCAACATTCGAAGGACATCATTAAAGAGGTAAAAAAAGACCCAAACTTCCTTTATAAGATTGTGACGTGGTGTTTTCAATATGATCCCGAAACGAAATGCCAGAGTGCTGAATGGAAAGCGCCGGACGAGCCGAAACCCAAAAAATCGCGCCTGGAGAAGTCAAAAGTGAAGACAATGCTGATTTGTTTTTATGATTCCAAGGGTATTGTCCACAAAGAATTTGTTCCACTCGGACAAAACGTTAATGCGGTATTCTACCTTGGAGTTTTAAAACGTTTGGTGCGCCGTATTAGACGTGTTCGGCCGGAATATAGCGAAGATGGAAGTTGACGTTTGTTGCACGATAATGCGCCGTCTCATCGATCGACGTTTGTGACCAAATATTTGACCAAAAAATCACATTTTAACGATCAACCACTCCCCGTATTCACCTGATATGGCACCGTGCAACTTCTACCTTTTCGGAAAAATGGATTTGCCGATGAAAGGAAAGCGTTCTGCAGACGTGGAGGCCATTCAAAAGACTTGCACCGGCATACTGGCGGCCATACCGGGCAACGAGCTAAAACACTCGTTCGACAAACTTTTGGACCATGCAAAACGCTGTATTGAAGCAGGAGACTATTTTGAATAAAATTAATTGATTTTGCCGATAAAGCCCTTTGTTCTGTCTAATTTTTAAAATTCCTGTTTACTTTGGAACGCACCTTGTATTTTTGAGCTTTGGTGCATAGAAGAAGGCTCGTATGCAGAAAAAGCTCAGGCTGTGCTGAATTCAGTACTAATTAGTATTAAAACAAGGTCTTTGAAGTGGAGTTGACCGAGGCTACAAAATTTATTGGTAACATTTGCAAAAAAATTGCCACTTATTGTGTCAATAACAATCGAACGAAGAATGCAGTTTTGAAAAATCAATCCAATTGGCTGACCACCATGGAAATAATTAAACTGAAGCCTCCTTTTTTCCTCAACAAATGGCTACAAGTAATAATCGTGGCCGCCCTAAAATTGATTTTGCTGAATCTTCTATAAGGACTAAACGCTGCCGAATAGCTCTGCTGGAAGAACATGATGAGTCTGCAGCTTCTATTCTGCGCTCATCCGACTTCCAACCGAATTTAAAGTCATCCGAAGCAAATATTGAAAAGGTTGTATCGCTTCTAATGGATACTGGATTAACAAAACACCAATATTTGCTGATCCGTGAGTTCGTTAATTGATAATTAACAACATATCAGTAGACGAAACATATGCAGAAGTGGACCTTCAAAGTCTTCTAGATACAGCTTCGAGTATTTTAGAGCTTCACAAGGATTGGATTGAAAATTGTCTTGATAAAACGGAGAATAATTTATGACTTATTGGCAAATGGGGTTTTGATCGCAGCACTGGGCACATTGAATAAAAACAAAATTTCACTAACTGCAAGGACGATGATAGAAGACTATTTGTAACATCGTACGTCCCACTTCGTCTAGTAACTGAAGTGACTCTAAAGTTGTATGGAAAAATCCCAGGCCATCATCTACACGATATTGCAGGTCAATCAGACTTCAATTTAAAAAAGAGGCCGTCACACTATCTATTGAAGAAGAGCAATACTTCAAAAATAAAATAAGCAACTTAAAGCCAACCGAATTTGAAATTTCCAACAATAAATTTTTTGTTAATCATACCCTGCAACTTACTGTGGTAGATGGTAAGATATGCAACGCTTTAAGCAATACACCCTCTATGAAATGCTATATATGCGGATCGAAACCCACAGAAATTAATGATATACAAAAATGTGATGTAAGAGAAGTGCAGACAAAGTATTTTGAGTTCGGCTTATCACCTCTACATTCCTATATACGCATTTTTAAGTATTTTTTGCATATTTCATATAAACTAGAAATTTTAGCAAGATCGAGCAAGATCGGCAGAACAAAAGCTTGAAATTTTGGAAAGAAAGAAACTAGACTAAGCTGAATTTCAAGACAAAATAGGGTTAATTGTTGATAAGCCAAGTGATGGAGGTAGTGGAACTTCCAACGATGGAAAGACAGCCAGAACTTTTTTCTGTAATCCAAGCTTGGCATCCGAAATTGCAGGCGTTGATAAAATTTAATAATCCGCTGCGCAACGATATTGCAGGCCTTAGCATCAGGCTACACCATAGATGTTAAAAATGTGAAGCCTATGCATTTGATACTGCAGAACGTTTAATCAAGATATATCCATGGTACTGCCTCCCAGTTACACTTCATAAAATTTTAGTTCATGGACCGAAGGTGATAGAGCACGCGTTGGGGAGTTCTCAGAGGAAGCTGCAGAGTCAAACAACAAGGAAATAAAAAAAAAAAAAACGACTGCAGCATACCCGAAAGATGTCTCGCATATTCACGAACACTGATTTAATTAAAATACTTCTTTTGAGATCAGACCCCTACATAACAGGTCAAAGAAAAATTAAAACAAGTAAGAAAGCTACATTCAAGTATGTTCGACTGTAATATACCCGCTACCCAGCTGCTCGTACACCAAAATTATTTGCGGAACAATAATGAACGGCCACAATTATATTTTGACCGTAAAAGGCCATGGACTTACAATATTTATCGAAGTCTAAATCTAAAATAAAAAATAATTTTATGCACACATTTAATTTTTGATGCGGGTGGGTCTGGAACCCATAAATGCATAATAGTTCTGTTCGTTATGCAGTCCACAACTTAACTCATTTCACCACCGTACACGCACACACTACTCGGGACAATGCTGCAAGCAGCGCTGCCGGCAAAAGGAGTAAAAAGTATTTAAAACGTATAACTTTTATTCAGGTACCAAAATAATCCAAGATTTATCACTTGTTGAAGACTATAAATCGAATACATGCATGTAAAAAACGATATGTGCCCTTTTAATACCTCTTTATATACTTGAATGGAAAGTGTTATAGAGCACTCCAGCTTTTAATAAATTTTGTTAAAAAAACGACCGATAGGTTCTATGGCATCTGTACGATGTATCGGTCCGTACCGGCTCGTTCCGACTTATTTACGGCGGGCAGCAATAAGAAACATGTATACAAAGTTTCATGAAGGTAGCTCAAAAAGCGAGGCAAAAACTTTTCTTTGCAAAAAATAAGAAAAGTTCGATATCCCCCACCATGACACGCATGCATGCGGAATCGAACCTTGGACCCATTACCTAAGAGGTCCACCACTTCTCCATTCGGTCATTAAGCCATTACAAAAATTTTGCCAAAGTTACATTATGAGACCACTCGGAATCGAACCACGAGCAGGAGTTCATCGCTTTACCACTAAGCTACTGACGCTGTTATCCAACAACTGCAAAAATTTGCATTGAAAGGCATTCGCTGCCGGCAGCGCTGCTTACAGCTATGGAAAACGTTAAGCTGAATAACTTCTGTGTTTATTATCCGATTTTTACCAAATTTTCAAAGATCATCTGGCTATCTAGTTATCATGTGAACGGAATATGAACAATATGGCATTAAAATTGCGCTTTTTTCCGATTTACAGGGGCGGAAGGGGGCATGGCAAAAATCTAAAATAAACTTGATTAGCGTGCAATAATAACACATTTTGTCACCAAATTTGGAAGTCCTAGCTCTTATAATAGCTGAGATCTAGAGGTTCAGAGGTAATCATTTTTTATTTCGATTTACGGGGGCGGAAGGAGGCGTGGCCAAAATCCAAAATAAACTTGATCGGCGTCCAATAATTAAACATATTGTAACCAAATTTGGTATTCCTAGCTCTTATAATAGTAAGTCAACTAATAGAAGTCGACGTAAAAGTTACAGAGAAACAGATAAAAAATTATGTATAAAGAATAACTACTTAACAAAAGCAGTTTTGATTAAAGCTAAGAAAATTAATTTTATGCATGAATTTTAAAATTTTATTTTTTTAAGGAATTTTAAAACGGAAAATAAAAATATTTTAATTATAAAATGTAATACATTATAATTTAATTTAATTCCGGGACAAAAAATTCTAGCCGATCCAACATTTGTTGCAATAGATTGGAGAAAACCCAGAAAAACCCAATCAGATCAGAAAAGTTAATATTAGTTATTAGTATGAAGTGTTAATGAGTTAAGAATAGACATTTTTATATTAGAAGAAGAGGACTCTAAGTTGAAATGTCTAAAAAGTTTATTATATTGGACGCAGAGAAGACGGAAAGGGTCATGCAAGCTATAATTAATAGAACAAAATTCTAATGACAATGGCTGAAAATTACGGGTAACTCTAGAAGGAACACTAAAGTTAAATGGCCTGAGTAAGGAAGGGGATTCGACCTCAAATCTTATAAGTTTTATGATAAACAAGACACTTAACATAATACAACGGTTAGCTAAAGAAGGAAGGCTAATTCTAAGAACCCGATTATGATAAGGTGGTAAATCTACTCCTGGAAGCCAGTTGAAACTACGTAAAGCAAAGAGAAGAAACTGCTTTTGAACAGACTCAATTCTGTCTTGATAAATTTGGTACTGCGGGGACCACACGCAAGAACCGTATTCAAGAATTGGACGTACAAGTGAAGTAAAAAGTAACTTGGTTGTAAAGGGATCATTAAATTCTTTGGCCCATCTTTTAATGAAACCAAGAACACGAAAAGCCTTGTTAACAGTGTGTGTAACGTGTCGATCAAATTTCAATTTCTGATCAAAGAGAATACCTAGATCATTTACTTCAGATATTCTTAAAAGTTGAGTTAAATTAAAGGAGTAGTTCATGACGTGATGGTTTCCTCTGTAAAATGACATAACTTTACATTTAGAACAATTAAGATGTAGCAGGTTATGATTACACCAGGCAAAAAACTTGTCAAGATCCATTTGAAGAAAGTTTAAAGTTTTGTCATTATACGTCAGACAAAGTTTAAGGTCATAAGCGTACATAAGGATAGACAATTGTGTTAGTACAGAAGGTAGGTCATTAATAAAAAGGTTAAAAAGTAGAGGGCCAAGATGACTACCCTGAGGAACCCTAGATGTAACAAATATAAGCTTAGATTGGCAAGAGTTAAAAAGGACTCTTTGCGTCGTCTTAGTTAAATAATTAGATATCCAAAAAATAAGTTTTTGAGGAAAAACAATGAAATCTAATTTATGAAGCAATAAGTTATGATTAACGGAGTCAAATGCTTTACTGAAATCAGTGTAGACCACATCAGTTTGCATTTTCCTCCGAAATCCTTTGGTTATAATTGAGGAAAACTCAAGAAGATTAGTAGTTGTGGATCTAAATTTGACAAATCCATGCTGATAAGGGGGAAAAAACGGACTTACATATATGTGTTAATTGTGCAGTCAAGATTTTTTCAAAAATTTCAGGAATAGCGGATAATTTAGAGATACACCTTTAATTCTTCACATCTTGGTTAGAGCCACATTTGTGAAGAGGTATAGAGAAGGAATTCTTCCATATAGGCGGAAAGTAACTCGTGGCTACCGACAAATCAAGCAACTTAAATATAGGCTTACAAATGGTATCAGCACAGAATCTAAGTATACATGCTGGAACACCATCAGGACCGGGAGAAAATACAGACTTAGAGGATTTAAAATAGCTTAGTAAAGAGATTTCGTTAATAGAAGGGCAAAAAAAGGAGTTAGAATTATTTAAGGAATACGGGTATGATTGCATAGTATAGGCTTCAGTGGAGTAAGTAGAATGAAAAAAGTCCGCAAACAAATCGGCAGCAGCCTGATCATTAGTTGCTTTGTTATTTTCAAAGAAAAAGATTAGATGGGAATTTATTAGTTTTACGTTTCAAATTAACAAAGTTATAAAACTGCTTAGGATCTTGGGAAAACTGTAGGCGCCAACGATTCAAGTAATCACTGTAGCAGCGTGTATTTAGAGAAAAAAAGTTAGCTCTAACAACGATATAACGAGAATAGTCAGAAGGACTTCCAGTAGATTTAAACTTTTTAAAATATCTGGATTTCAAATTTTTTAAAACCATCAATTCACGAGAAAACCAAGGTGGCCTATCACACTTAACTGGGAAAGCATTGGGAACACATTGATCAAAAAATGAATTGATAGATTTATAAAAATATGAGATACAAATATCCAAATCGGAACACAAATAAAAAGTAGACCAATCATGATTTAAAATCAAATTGTTAAGCTTAATAAAATTAGTCTTGCGAAAGCAGCGAGATTTTAATTTGGAAAGAGAATTCGCAGTTTGCACAAGAGTAGGCAATTTTAATGACAAATTTAATGTAGGATGGTAAGGATCTTCAGGTAAAAGGTAATTGTCTATTAGTGGACATCATCACCGATTTTCTTAATTTTTTTTATATAGATAGAGCTAGATTTATCCGAATTTTTGGTGGAAGAATTATTCTTCGGTCTCTTCTAGTTTTTTTTTTTTTTTAATTTTTTAAAGTTTTATTTTTCTTACATGTACTTTGTTGTTACCTTTTTGTGCGGCCACTTTTCGTGACGCTGCAGTGTGCCAAAAGCAATCTATTTCAAGTGAAATCTACGCAGCCACTTGAATGTAAGATTTTTCTATATTGAAAAATTAATTTTTTTTATATTTTCTGTGGCCCTGAAAAGTGCCGATTTGGTGAAGGTATGATATATTTTCTGAGGCCCTGAAAAGGGTCTGATTCGGAGTAATATGGAGCTTCACCAAATCGGCCCTTTTCAGGGCCACAGAAAATATAAAAGAGATTAATTATTCAATATAGAAAAATCTTACATTCAAGTGGCTGCGTACTTTTCGTTTGAAGTACAACAGTTGTGGACACAGTGCACCGCGAGCGTGCCGACATACCGGCGCCTCGCACAAAAAGGCAACAACAAAGTACATGTAAAAAAATAAAACTTTAAATAATTAAAAAAAATAAACTAAGGCGACCGAAGAATAATTCTTTCACCAAAAATTCGGATAAATCTAGCTCTATCTATATGAAAAAAATTAAGAAAATCGGTGATGATGTCCACTAATAGACAATTACCCTACCATTTAGGTTAGGAATATTATTAATTTGAAATAATGAAAGTTCAGAAAGTCCTATAAGAAATTTATTAAAGCTAGAGGGAACCAAGAAATCTGATTGAGAGGTCCATGCAACTTCTGGTAAATTAAAATCACCAAAAACTAAAAGAAAATCTCTATCAGATAGCTTGGATGCAACAGACTGGATAGAGGAAAGATGTTCAAGGTAGATGGAAACATCTGAAGAAGGGGGAATATAAGAACAAGTAATGTATATTGAAATTTGACACATTGACACTTTAGCACAGATAAATTCTGGGCAAACAATTAACAGCTGTTCAACAGATAAATCAGACCTAGCAGTTATAAGCACGCCTCCACCAGTTCGACCTAAACGGTCGCATCTGAAGGAAGTGTACATATCTGTAAAAATTGAGCTACTAAGTACATCTGGTTTCAACCAAGTTTCAGTAAATATTAAAATATGGTAATTAAAAGATACACAATCAATAAACAATTTAGAGAGTTTAGTGTTTAGTCCTCTAACATTTTGATAAGCAATAAAAAGAGAAGATGGATTTAGTTTTTTGATGTTCCACTCGAAGACAGGACACTGGAAACTACTGGCAAAGAAACTGAGGGACGAGTTTTTTGTTTAGGAGTATACTCCTTAACAATTAAATCAGGGGGCCAAAAATTTACACTACAGACTTTTTTAAAGCTGTCTGTAGGAATATTAATTTTGAACGATGCAATGTCTCGTGCATAGTTAAATTTCAATTTCTCAACAATAAGGTATACTTTACGGGGTCGGAGGTGTCTCCTTCTGCCTGTTACATACATTTTCGGTTTGAACAAAGTTATAATACCCTTCTACTCTATGAGTAGCGGGTATAATGAATGACAAATCGAAATTATTATCGTCGACCTGTGATTTATTACAAAATGATTAAATTACAATAACACGCTGTTGAAGCACTAAAACTTTACAAGGTATATAGTTAGCCACCATTCTTATATTTTTAATGCTTTCATTCTGAATTATTTTGTTCTGCAGTGGCTAGGGATGCCAAGTCAAAATCTACGTGTTTTTCCGTAGCACAATTTTGTTGAAATACGTAGATCTACGTTCTTTTTTTAAATTTAAAAACAATAAAAAAATGAATAAAACAATAAATTATTTAGATTTAATTTAAATTTAATTTAAATCTGTCTGTACTTTTATCGACAATAGGCGAGAACTTATTTGATTTCGACCGTTCTATTAACTATTTCTCTACCAATTGTCCAGTTACCGAAGTTATAATAGCTTGAGCCTTTGTCCGTCTGAAATTGATTGATGGTACGGCTCGCACGCAATAGATTGTAAAACAAAAACAAGTAAGAAAGCTACAGTCGAGTGTGCTCGACTGTAATATACCCGCTATCCAGCTGCTCGTACATCATTTATTTGCGGAACATCGATCCCGTAAATGCATAATAGTACTGTTCGTTTTGCAGTCAACAACTTAACCCACTTTATGTCACCTCTGGTGTTCCTCAAGGAAGCCATCTGGGTCCCCTTCTTTTCACTCTTTTTATTAATGATCTACCTTTGGTCATACGTAACTCTCGTACTCTTATGTATGCAGACGATGTTAAGCTATGCTATCAATTTAAAGATGTATCTTATCACTCTGCTCTTCAAGACGACCTTGACCGTTTTCAAAGTTGGTGCAGTGCAAACCAATTAAACTTGAACAAGGGTAAATGCAAACTAATGACTTTCTCTCGGGCCAGTCCCAAGTACGCCTCATCCACTCTCTGTGGTTGCCCCCTGGATAGAATTACCTTGGCTGATGATCTGGGCGGCCGTTTGGATCGCAAACTTAAATTTACTGAACACATTATTTCTATGGTCAATAGGGCCATGGGTGTTCTGGGCTTTATAAAGCGGTGGTCTAAGGAATTCAACAACCCTTATGTCACAAAAACTCTTTATATCTCTCTTGTGCGTCCTATTCTTGAGTATGGTTCATGTGTTTGGTGTCCTCAGTATTCATTTTACAAAGACCGCATTGAATCTGTGCAAAAGAATTTTTTAATTTTTGCCCTACGAGGCCTTAATTGGGATGCAAACTTAAGATTACCTTCTTACTCTAGTAGACTTCTCTTATTAAATCTTCCGTTTTTAGCAAATCGTAGAACCATGCTTGGTGTACTGTTTATAAATAAACTCATTCAAGGTGATATTGATAGTGAAGACTTGGTTAGCCAGTTATACTTCTCTGTCCCCTTTAGAAACTCTCGTAACTTCCTACCTCTAACACTTTCTCACTGTAGGTCGAACTATGCCTTGCATTAACCCTTTTGGGCATTATGTTCGAACTATAACAACTTATATTTTATCATAGCTAATTCAAATTCTGTAGACTCAAAATCTTTAATTCTTTCTCATCTGTGTAGAATTTAGTCCTCACTACTGTATTTTTCTTTTTTCCTCGTTTATCTTTTTTCTATCCATGAACTATATATCTTTACTTACTATCTAATGTTGGATTTTCTTTTACGCTTCCTCCGGTCGATGTAGCGTACTAACAACTAACACCTAACACTAACAACTAACACCTAACAATCTTCTCTGATCTGATTGGGTTTTTTTGGGTTTTCCCCAATCCTTTGCAACAAATGTTGGATCATTTTAAATAAATAAAATTTTTAATTATTCTTTTGTTTACCCAGACTAGTCGTTAAATTTATGTTTTAAATTGTAATTATTTACTTCACTTTTAATTTTAATTTTTTTTAATATTAAAGATAATTTTAACTTAATTATATGAAATTTTTTTTTTTATTAAATATTAAATCTTTTAAAATTTTGTGTCGACTGCTATTAGTTGACGTTAAATAAATAAATAAATAAATAAATAAATTTCATCACCGTCAACGCACACACGATTCGGCACAATGCTGCAAGCAGCGCTGCCGGCAGCGCTGCAGAGTCAAACAACAAGGAAATAAAAAAAACCGACTACAGCATACCCGAAAGATGTCTCGCATATTCACAAACACTGATTTAATTAAAATACTTCTTTTGAGATCAGACCCCTACATAACAGGTCAAAGAAAAATAAAAATAAGTAAGAAAGCTACATTCAAGTATGTTCGACTGTAATATACCCGCTACCCAGCTGCTCGTACACCAAAATTATTTGCGGAACAATAAAGAACGGCCACAATTATATTTTGACCGTAAAAGGCCATGGACTTACAATATTTATGCAAAGTCAAAATCTAAAATAAAAAAATAATTTTATGCACACATTTAATTTTTGATGCGGGTGGGTCTCGAACCCATAAATGCATAATAGTTCTGTTCGTTATGCAGTCCACAACTTAACCCATTTCACCACCGTACACGCACACACTATTCAGAACAATGCTGCAAGCAGCGCTGCCGGCAAAAGGAGTAAAAAGTATTGAAAACGTATAACTTTTATTCAGGTACCAAAAAAATCCAAGATTTATCACTTAAACAGTAAAAATAATAATTCTACCTGTTGAAGACTATAAATCGAATAAGTGCATGTAAAAAACGATATGTGCCCTTTTAACACCTCTTTATATACTTGAATGGATAGTGTTCTAGAGCACTCTAACTTTTAATAAATTTTGTTAAAACAAGTAAGAAAGCTACAGTCGAGTGTGCTCGACTGTAATATACCCGCTACCCAGCTGCTCGTACATCATTTATTTGCGGAACAAAAAAAACGGCTACATTCATATTTTGACCGTAAAAGGCTATGGACTTACAATATTTATGCAAAGACAAATTCTAAAATAAAAAAAAAAATATTTTTGCACACATTTAATTTTTAACGCGGGCGGGACTCGAACCCGTAAATGCATAATAGTACTGTTCATTTTGCAGTCCACAACTTAACCCATTTCACCACCCTACACGCACACACTATTCGGCACAATGCTGCAAGCAGCGCTGCTGGCAGCGCTGCTTACAGCTATGGAAAACGTTAAGCTGCATAACGTCTGTTTTTATTATCCGATTGTTACCAAATTTTCAGAGATCATCTGGCTAGCTATAGTTATCATGTAAGCCGAATATGAACAATATGGCATCAAAATTGGGCTTGTAATCAATTTTATTCGATTTACAGCGGCGGAGGGGGCGTGGCCAAAATCCAAAATAAACTTGATCAGCGTGCAATAATAACACATATTGTCACCAAATTTGGTAGTTCTAGCTCTTATAATAGCAGAGATCTAGATTTTCACACGGACAGACAGACGGACGGACAGACAGACGGACATGGCTATATCGACTCGGCTTTTGATCCTGAGCCTGAATATATATACTTTATGGGGTCTGAGGTGTCTCCTTCTGCCTGTTACATACATTTTCGGTTTGAACAAAGTTATAATACCCTTCTACTCTATGAGTAGCGGGTATAAAAACGACCGATAGGTTCTATGGCATCTGTATCGATCCGTACCGGCTCGTTCCGACTTATTTACAGCGGGCAGCAATAAGAAACATGTATACAAAGTTTCATGAAGGTAGCTCAAAAAGGAAGGCAAAAACTTTTCTTTGCAAAAAATAAGAAAAGTTCGATCTCCCCCAGCATGACACGCATGCATGCGGAATCGAACCTTGGACCCATTACCTAAGAGGTCCACCACTTCTCCATTCGGTCATTAAGCCATTACAAAAATTTTTCCAAAGTTACATTATGAGACCATTCGGAAATTCTTGCACGACAAAAACAAAGTCTGAATGCATGATGCGTGTTGTTGTTGCTATTTATTCTCATAACTTAAACATACAATTAAATAACAAAAAAAAAATATATAAGAAAAAGCTGCGCTCTAACAATCGCACACAGCTGATTTAAGAGACTGTCACTTCTCCGCTTGTTAACTAAGTTCATTGTGAGCCATTAAAAAAATATTTAACAAAATGCACGACCACCAATTAATGCATATTCAAAAATTAAAGTATAAGTTCTTAAAAAAAAATAAGAAAAAGCTAAAGCGACATGAATTGGGAATCGAACCACGAGTCTGTCGGTTCAGGAGTTCATCGCTTTTCCACTAAGCCAACAACTGCAAAAATTTGCATTGTAAGGCATTCTTATTATTTCCTGTACAAATAAAGAATTTGCGCTGCCGGCAGCGCTGCTTACAGCTATGGAAAACGTTAAGCTGAATAACTTCTGTGTATATTATCCGATTGTTACCAAATTTTCAGAGATCATCTGGCTATCTATAGTTATCATGTGAACGGAATATGAACAATATGGCATTAAAATTGCGCTTTTTTACGATTTACAGGGGCGAAAGGGGGCATGGCAAAAATCCAAAATAAACTTGATCAGCGTGCAATAATAACACATTTTGTCACCAATTTTGGAAGTCCTAGCTCTTATAATAGCTGAGATCTAGATTTTCACACGGACAGACAGACGGACATGGCTATATCGACTCGGCTGTTGATCCTGAGCCAGAATATATATACTTTATGGGGTCGGAGGTGTCTCCTTCTACCTGTTACATACATTTTCGGTTTGAACAAAGTTATAATACCCTTCTACTCTATGAATAGCGGGTATAATGAATGACAAATCGAAATAATTATCGTCGACCTGTGATTTATTAGAAAATGATTAAATTACAAGAACACGCTGTTGAAGCACTAAAACTTTACTAGGTATATAGTTAGCCACCATTCATATATTTTTCATGCTTTCATTCTGAATTATTTTCTTTTGCAGTGGCTAGGGATGCCAAGTCAAAATTTGAAAATTACGTAGGCTGGCTCCAAAATCTACATGTTTTTCCGTAGTACAATTTTGTTGAAATACGTAGATCTACGTTCTTTTTTTTAAATTTAAAAACAATAAAAAAATGAATAAAACAATAAATTATTTAAATGTAATTTACATTTAATTTAAATCTGTCTGTACTTCTATCGACAATAGGCGAGAATTTATTTGATTTCAACCGTTCTCTAACTATTTCTCTACCAATTGTCCAGTTACCGAAGTTATAATAGCTTGAGCCTTTGTCCATCTGAATTTGATTGATGGTTCGGCTCGCACACAATAGATTGCAAAACAAAAACAAGTAAGAAAGCTACAGTCGAGTGCGCTGGACTGTAAAATACCCGCTACCCAGCTGCTCGTACATCATTTATTTGCGGGACAAAAAAAAACGGCTACAATCATATTTGGCCGTAAAAGGCTATGGGCTTACAATATTTATGCAAAGTCAAAAAAAAAAAAATTTTTGCACACATTTAATTTTTGATGCGGGCGGGACTCAAACCCGTAAATGCATAATAGTACTGTTCGTTTTGCAGTCCACAACTTAACCCATTTCACCACCGTACTCGCACACACAATTCGGCACAATGCTGCAAGCAGCAATAGCAACAATCCGATCGAACAATAAACACAGAAGATATTCATCTAAACGTTTTCCATAGTTACACTGCTTGTGCCTTTGCAGCATATCGTAACGTCATCGCCACGATGGTTTGTTTCAGCCGTAGCGTGTGTACAGCTGATTGCTATGTTTTCACATGTAGATGGCGCTATTCAAAGATAGATCTAATTTAAACAATAGTGGGCGGATGAACTTGTGCAAAGTTTTTTGATGGAATTAAAAGTGTGATAATTTCTTTCGAAACTGGGCGAATGGTATCTTACTTTCGGGCGCGCTCGACTGTAGCTTTCTTTACTTGTTTTGATTGGAGTTGCTTTTGACACATCTTTTTCGCTGTCACTTGTCCATTTATATTCTTCCACAAATTACAAAGTAAGCTCTGCCAATAGATTTGCAATTTAGCGCTGCTATGTCGATCGTTGTACATATCGCTTACATATACCGCATACATATCGATAGCTACGCATGACTCCGCGTACGTAACATTAACTATAAATTTTAGTTTTTAGGGTATTTCGCAATTTTTTTTAAGAGTATGTACTTTAAGTCTTTTAACACGTAGATCTTTCAAATACGGAGATCTTCGTAAAAACACGGAGGGTTGGCATCTCTGGCTATGGCTAGCCTTTGCTACTGTGAGATTTTTATGTACATGCAAATATGTGTGTGTGTGTACCTGTGTCCCCGTGTTCTCAGCAGCATATTTTTCAATTTATGTAGAAATTTCCAGTGTCCTTGCACTCTCCTTCGCTCGTTTTGAGGCAGGGCGATTAGTTCTTGTGTAGTTGTAACTGGCATTGCCACTAGGGATGTCGTGATATTAAAAAATATCATATCGATGATATTTAAAAAAAAAAAACGATGATAATATTTAAAACATCACAAAAAAATATAGATATATTGATATTTTGATATATTATCAACAACCCTATTGGGAATTCTGCAGCCGAGTGCGTTTCACACTCATTTTTGCGTGATTGGGAACCGCACAAACTGGCTTACGCTGTTGTGTGCAGGAAATTTTAATAAACCATAACAAATAAAAAAGTATTCGCCAAAACTGTCTCTGGTCGAGATTTTTAAGTGAAGCGAAGCGATTGCTACACATATGTACTGTTTATATGAATACCTTTTTTTTATACCATTCGACCATTGAAAATGGTACTAAGTTTGTGCAAATGCATGTGGCAGAAGGAGGCGTGGCAGATCCCACAACTCAGGATCACTACCCGAGTCGATTGAGCCATGTCCGTCTGTTTGTTCGTACGAACGTTTAGATCTCAGCTATCATAAAAGCTAGAGACACCAAATTTCACATGAAGGTTCCTACATATATACCATAGGTAGATCAAGTTTATTTTCAATTTTTGTTGCGAAGCCCACCGCCCACGTAAAACGATAATTATACCCGCTACTCATAGAGTAGAAGGGTATTATAACTTTGTTCAAACCGAAAATGTATGTAACAGGCAGAAGGAGGCACTTTCGACCCCATAAAGTATATATATTCTGGCTCAGGATCAACAGCCGAGTCGATATAGCCATGTCCGTCTGTCTGTCCGCGTGAAAATCTAGATCTCAGCTATTATAAGAGCTAGGACTACCAAATTTGGTGACAAAATGTGTTATTATTGCACGCTGATCAAATTTATTTTGGATTTTGGCCACGCCCCCTTCCGCCCCCGTAAATCGAAAAAACATTGATTACAAGCTCAATTTTGCCATATTGTTCATTTTCGGTTTACATGATAACTATAGCTAGCCAGATGATCTCTGAAAATTTGGTAACAATCGGATAATAAACACAGAAGTTATTCAGCTTAACGTTTTCCATAGCTGTAAGCAGCGCTGCCGGCAGCGCTGCTTGCAGCATTGTGCCGAATCGTGTGTGCGTGTACGGTGGTGAAATGGGTTAAGTTGTGGACTGTAAAACGAACAGTACTATTATGCATTTACGGGTTCGAGTCCCGCCCGCATCAAAAATTAAATGTGTGCAAAAATGTTTTTTTTTTTATTTTATATTTTGACTTTGCATAAATATTATAAGTCCATAGCCTTTTACGGTCAAAATATGATTGTAGCCGTTTTTTTGTTCCGCAAATAAATGATGTACAAGCAGCTGGGTAGCGGGTATATTACAGTCGAGCACACTCGACTGTAGCTTTTTTACTTGTGTTCTATTATCAGGAGAAGTATTAAAGTTACAGCTTTCTGCTTTGGTATGAACATAGATAATTGCAATATAAATCTATTGCCCAAATTACAATCCCATAAAAGTTTTCCCTAGTTCCAGTGCTTGCGCCTTTGCAGCATATCGTGACTGAAAATTGCTATACGAAATACACAATTTTTAACGCTATTGAACAAACTGCAAAAAATAAGTCAAAGCGTAGCTAACTATGATTTTAAAAGAATGTTTTTGCCGTTTACGTATTGTGTATGCATTTGTGTGTGTGTATTTGTGGGCTTGTTTTCTGATTTTTTATTAGACATATTTTATTGTAAACGCTTGATATTGATTATAATGTCTTCCCTGCAACAAAAGCCCAAAGTAGCCTACAGCAATAGCGATACAGAGATGGTCTTCAACCGAGCAGCAACCGTTGCTTCATCATGCCGCTCGACCGCAGCACGACCCTGCCGCCAAGTAGCTTCATTGCCCTGATGCAGCAAATGGGCTCGGGCTATTACAGCATCGATACGGAGCGTGTGCGTTGGAAAATATGCTGAGTTCATGGGCATCGAGTACGATTTGGTCAACATTGCCGAGGTGGAGGCCTACGAACACGAGCAGAAGTAACTAGGTTGAGATACAGTTGGCGCAATACCACGCAATATTTTAAATCTTTAAGAAACAAAATAAAAACAAGTAAGAACGGCTACAGTCAAGTGTTGACTGTATAAGACCATGGATTTTTCAAGGTTACGAAAAAAAATCAGATTTAGAAAACTGTTATTGGTAAACGTGTTTTTCAAAGAAATATAATAAACAACACATATTATTTATACCCGCTACTCATGGAGTAGAAGGGTATTATAACTTTGTTCAAACCGAAAATGTATGTAACAGGCAGAAGGAGACACGTCCGACCCCATAAAGTATATATATTCTGGGTCAGGATCAACAGCCGAGTCGATATAGCCATGTCCGTCTGTCCGTCTGGCTGTCTGTCCGTCTGTCTGTCTGTGTGAAAATCTTGATCTCAGCTATTATAAGAGCTAGAACTACCAAATTTGGTGACAGTATGTGTTATTATTGCACGCTGATCAAGATTATTTTGAATTTTGGCCACGCCCCCTTTCGCACCTGTAAATAAAAAAAAATTGATTACAAGCGCAATTTTGATGCCATATTGTTCATATTCGGCTTACATGATAACTATAGCTAGCCAGATGATCTCTGAAAATTTGGTAACAATCGGATAATAAACACAGACTTTATGCAGCTTAACGTTTTCCATAGCTGTAAGCAGCGCTGCCAGCACAGCATTGTGCCGAATAGAGTGTGCGTGTAGGGTGGTGAAATGGGTTAAGTTGTGGACTGCAAAATGAACAGTACTATTATGCATTTACGGGTTCGAGTTCCACCCGCATCAAAAATTAAATGTGTGCAAAAATATTTTTATATCCGCTACTCATAGAGTAGAAGGGTATTATAACTTTGTTCAAACCGAAAATGTATGTAACAGGCAGTAGGAGACACCTCCGACCCCATAAAGTATATATATTCTGGCTCAGGATCAACAGCCGAGTCGATTTAGCCATGTCCGTCTGTCTGTCTGTCCGTGTGAAAATCTAGATCTCAGCTATTATAAGAGCTAGAACTACCAAATTTGGTGACAGTATGTGTTTTTATTGCACGATGATCAAGTTTATTTTGGATTTTGGCCACGCCCCCTTCCGCCCCTGTAAATAAAAAAATTGATTAAAAGCGCAATTTTTATGCCGTATTGTTCATTTTCGGTTTATATGATAACTATAGCTAGCCAGATGATCTCTAAAAATTTGGTAACAATCGGATAATAAACACAGAAGTTATTCAGCTTTACGTTTTCCATAGCTGTAAGCAGCGCTGCCGGCAGCGGAAATTCTTTATTTGTACAGGAAATAATAAGAATGCCTTACAATGCAAATTTTTGCAGTTGTTGGATAAGTAGTAGTTGGATAAAGTCAGTAGATTAGTGGAAAAGCGATAAACTCCTGAACCGACAGGCCCATGGTTCGATTCCCAGTTCATGCCGCTTAAGCTTTTTGTTTTTTATACCCGCACCAGGCTACATCGTATAGATGCCATAAAACCTATCGGTCGTTTTTTTAACAAAATTTATTAAAAGTTAGAGTGCTCTAGAACTCTTTCCATTCAAATATGTAAAGAATTATTAAAGAGCACATATTGTTTTTTACATGCACGTATTCGATTTATAGTCTTCAACAGGTAGAATTATTATTTTTACAGTTTAAGTGATAAATCTTGGATTTTTTTGGTACCTGAATAAAAGTTATACGATTTCAATACTTTTTACTCCTTTTGCCGGCAGCGCTGCTTGCAGCATTGTGCCGAATAGTGTGTGAGTGTACGGTGGTGAAATGGGTTAAGTTGTGGACTGCATAACGAACGAAACTATTATGCATTTATGGATTCGAGTCCCACCCGCATCAAAAATTAAATGTGTGCAAAAAATTTTATTTTTTATTTTAGACTTTGACTTTGGATAAATATTGTAAGTCCATGGCCTTTTACGGTCAAAATATGATTGTAGCCGTTCTTTATTGTTCCGCAAATAATTTTGATGTACGAGCAGCTGGGTAGCGGGTATATTACAGTCAAGCACTCTCGAATGTAGCTTTCTTACTTGTTTTAGTTAGACGCCAAGCAGTCCAAGCAGTTTTCAGTTAGACGCCAAGCAGTCCAATCAGTTGGAAAAAAACACTGCTGGGAAAAAACACTGCTTGCTTGCTTACTGTGGGCGCAGTGCAAATCTGTATGAAACGTTGAATAACTTTTATGTTCATTATCCGATCGGAACCAAATTTT
This sequence comes from Zaprionus ghesquierei, assembly GCA_018904095.1. Classification (NCBI taxonomy): domain Eukaryota; kingdom Metazoa; phylum Arthropoda; class Insecta; order Diptera; family Drosophilidae; genus Zaprionus; species Zaprionus ghesquierei. The sequence continues at coordinate 157,539 of JAEIGP010000002.1, read as the reverse complement.
CAGCGATCGTTTAGGTGGTTATAGTTATCATTCACACCAAAACTGAATACTCTAGCTTTATTATTGCGCTTGCTATACGGCTTACCGATTTGCGGAGGCGGAACTAGGAGTGTCCCAAATTTTATTAATAATTTTACAGCGTATGATTCACATAAGTATTGTCAACAATTTTGGTGGCTCCTGCTTTTTTATACCATTCGACCATTGAAAATGGTCAAAAATGGTATACTAACTTTGTGCAAATGTATGTAATAGGCAGAAGGAGGCGTGGCAGACCCCACAAAGTATATATATTCTGACTCATGATCACTAGCTGAGTCGATTAAGCCATGTCCGTCTGTCTGTCTGTCCTTCTGTCCGTTTGAACGTCTAGATCTCAGCTATTACAAAAGCTAGAGACACCTTATTTCACATGAAGGTTCCTGTATACCATAGGTGGATCGAGTTTTTTTTTCAATTTTCGATGTCTCTCCCACCGCCCACGCAAATCTATAATTTACGATTATTAGGAAAAGTATTGAAGTTATAGCTTTCTTTGGTATGAACATAGATAATTACAATATAAATCTATTCTCAAAATTACAATCCGATCGAACAATAAACACAGAAGATATTCATCTAAGCGTTTTCCATATTTACACTGCTTGTGCCTTTGCAGCATATCGTGTCGTCATCGTCACGATGCTTTGTTTCAGCCGTAGCGTGTGTACAGCTGATTGCTATGTTTTCACATGTAGATGGCGCTATTAAAGATAGATCTAATTTAAACCAGAGGTGGCGGATAAACTTGTGTAGAGTTTTTTGATGGAATTAAATGTGTGATAATTTGTTTCGAAACTGGGCGAATGGTATCTTACTGTCGGGCGCGCTCGACTATAGCTTTCTTTACTTGTTAGTTTCTGATATAGGCGTTCATACAGACGGACAGACAAACGTGGCTTAATCGATTTGGCTTGTGATCCTGAGCAAGAATATATATACTTTATGGAATCGCAAGTGCCTCCTTCTGCCTGTTACGCACATTTCGACAAACACAATAGACCATGTATTTTTTTTAAAATCCATGGCCTAAAAACCAGTGATTTTGGTTTGCTTTACAGTAGTTTTTGATTTATAAAAATAGTCGCGCACAACATTGCTGACAAGCTGTGCGTTAAACTCTCGTCGTCCAGAATGCTTAAAACAATTCGCAATTGTCAATGGCGAAAGTTGTTGCCATGCTTTATTTATCATTAAAATGGCATCGAGAATGGTAATTTTCGGGTAATTTTCATCGCTTCCAAGCGCCAAATAATTTGAATTTTTTCTTCGACGGAGAATCACTTTTGTTTTGAAGACATTTTGTGGGCCTATTGCACAAGTTTCGAGCTGAATGAGCTCATCATGCGCATTTAGTGCATTGAATCTCATTTGGCGAATATTCGCATTAAGTTTTATTGGAAAAAAGCAGGAAAAACTAGAAATATAACAGGACATCTCATGAAATATAGGCATGAGGTCTGCACACGCACGCTGTAAACACTTTTGTGACGTCGGCCACTGATATTTACATACATTTCTAACAGAGTCGTTTGATGCTTAAATTTGTTGGGATTACTTTGGTGTATTATTTTTTTTGGCACGTCGCAATATCCGGTTGAATTATGAAAAATCTCGTCGGTATAAGCAGTTTGTCGCTAAAAGCGAAGACGTACTAGCCGGAGGTCCTTTCATATAACTTTGTATTGGGACCAACTAAGCCATCGAGTTTTCTTCGCAATAACCGGACTGACGCTATTAACGGAGTCAGTAAACCCGGACTCTACTGTAGTTAGTCTGATTAATTACAATATTGGCTCACCCAATAGAAAAAAAATAGTATTTAATCTGTAGATCTTAGCGATATTACTACCGATAGTTTTGCAACTGTAGTCCGTAGTTCGGAAAGAAGAATGATGATTATAAATCGAGTGTAAGCGAGTGCAGCGAGTATTCGCTTAGCTCTATATAATAGAAAATTGCTAAATAGACTCTATAAAGTACCTGGAAAGCAATTAAAATGCGATCGACGAGACTGTCACAAATACAACGCGAGTGCAATGAGGTTGAAAAACGGAACGAAAAGTATGCTTCGGATTGTTTATCGTGCAACATTATATTGTCCCATATAAGAGTGAAGGCGAAATAAGCCCGGATCCCCCAACCACTTGATATATATAAATACACTGCATTCCAATGACATATTTATACCATTCGACCATTGAAAATGGTCAAAAGTATACTAAGTTATACTAAGTTTGTGCAAATGTACGTAACAGGTAGTAGACCCCACAAAGTATATATATTCTAACTCAGGATCACTAGCTTAATCGATTGAGCCATGTCCGTCTGTCTGTCCGTTTGAACGTCTAGATCTCAGCTATTACAAAAGCTAGAGACACCATATTTCACCTGAAGGTTCCTGTATACCATAGGTAGATCGAGTTTATTTTCAATTTTCGCTGTCACGCCCACCGCCCACTTAAATCGATAATTTACGATTATTAGGAAAAGTATTGAAGTCCATTCCAAACCGCTACAAACGCCAAAATCCGTTTAAAATCAACAATATTTATATTATTGAGTATATTTAATGTAATTAAACAATTATGTACTTTATATATACATATCTTACCGCGCAATGTGCTTTTTCTTAGTGGTGGTAAAACATATTTTCTTAGGTATGGTACATTTCAGAAAAGATGGAACATCGATGTTCTAAACATTGATGGTTTTACAAAATTGAAAAATATCGATGTATCGATGTATCGTCGATGTTTCTTCCAGCTCTATAGCTCAGTTAAATCTGTTAAAAAAAATTAATAATTAAACGCGAAATACTGTTTGGAAATTGTTTAATTGCGTAAATTGAATATGTTGATGTGCGGTTGCAATCCATCTGAATTAAAAAATCTCGAGTTTACTGAATTTCGTATGTTTTGTGTGATTTTCAGCTGTCAAAAATAATTTATACACACATGCAGTCACACATGCAACCAAACAAATGTACAAATAACGTACATTTAAAGTATAAAAATTATTGTTGAGCTTGTGTAAAGTGCAATACTCTTTGGAAAACGCCTAGAACTATGAAAATATTGTTGGCAGCATGTGAAGAAAGTGCATTTTTATGTGAGTGTTTCTGCTGCTGCACAAAGGACTGCGGCCGTGGGCTGCTGCGAGGAGTTGTCGTCGTCATCGTCGACCTTGTTGCCGTCGCCTAAACTTTCGTCTCCGGTAGGTACACACAAAATATACGGCTGCTCCTGTTAAGCTCCTGTTTTGTGTCTTCCTCTTTCTCTGACTTGCTCACTCACTCTCTCATTTGTTATGTTTGGTTTTCGTCTGTTACGTTGCCTGTGTTCTCTCGCTTTCAGTGTTCTCACCAAAGGCAATTTAGCAATAGACTGTGCGGTACAGTACCATTTATAGCGTATCCAAAAAATCTATTATGGTTTAACATTAGATTTCTCTGGCCAATCGCACCTCTTTTTTCCTCTTTGTTTTTTCTTTCGCTTTATGGTCGGCGCGCTCGCACAATCAGCTGTGCGTTGCTTGTTCTGCTGTGTTCTTGCTATTCTTGTTTGGTTTTGCAACTTGCGTTGCCTTTGAGTTCTCTTAGTATGCCTTTCGTTCATACTTTTGTTTACTTTTGCTTTACTTCAACCTATGCTTTTCCTGTGCTCCAGCAGAAACAATAATAATTTTGTATTTGCCCTACACATTTTAATAGATGACGGTGCCTAATGCCAAATACATGATTCTATCATATTAAATAATTATTTGTATCAGAAGGAATAATCATTAAAACAAGCCATCCCAAATTTAAAGTAGCGGAGTTTTTCTTCATCTACTGTGCAAAGACACTTTCGGATCGTGGTGAAAACTAATATTTTCACTGAAATCGGGGGAGCGGGGGGGATGCATCATCTATAGGTTAATTGTCTCTGGTTCTCACCACCTATCCATGCCTTGGCCACCACCGGCAGACAAACGGTACCAGGACAACAAAATCATGCACAATTTAAGTAGAAAAATTCGGATTTCAGCCGTAGCTGAAATGTACAGCTGATTGCTATGACGTTTTCACATGCAGATGACGCTATTCAAAAATAGATCTAATTTAAACAATAGGTGGCGAATAAACTTTTGCAGAGTTTTTTGATGGATTTAAATGTGTCTTAACTTGTTTTAAAACTGGGCGCATGGTATCTTACTGTGGGGCGCGATTTGTTTAGTTGTTTTGCTTTGTTTTGTCTAATAAGTTGAGGGAAATTTTTGAGTGTTTTGTTTTTTATACCATTGCAGATGTTATATTAATTTTGGCCAAGTTTGCAACGCACCTTAGGAGACATCTCCGACCCTATAAATATAAAGTATATACATATATTCTTAATAAGCATCAATAGGGGAGTCGAGCTAGCCATATCCGTCTGTCCGTCCGTCCGGTCCATTCGTCTGTTGCAACGCAAACCAGTCCCTCAGTTTTTGAGTTATTATGATGAATCTTGATATACATGATTCTTTTTGCTGCACGCTGTAAATAAGTCGGAACGAGCCGGATCAGACCGATATACCCGATATATGTTGTTGTTGATGTAGTCCGCTAAATGGAACAAACACTTCCGTCTTGGCAATGTCTTGCTTGTCTCCTACAAACAACAAAAGAAAACACAAACGTGCAACATAACAGTTGCTCGAACAGTTGAATGTCCATAAACAGAAACCATTGAACAGCTTATGATCGGTCGGCGTGTCTTTCGACCTGAAATATTGTATTTAATTATTGGCCATTTTTTTTTAGCTTTTGGCCAACAACCTCTTGGCGCTGTCTGTGTTTCTCTGGTGGGAACTGTCATTACATATCTTTCATTCACCTGCTGATAGATAACGTAAACTGCAAACACCTCTCAGGCTTCCTTGTTTTCTCTCTTTCATAACGTTTGCGTCTGCGCGTTTTCCGTCTGTTTCCATCATGAGCTTAAAGCAAATATTGCTTGTCTTTTCAATGAGCTCGACAGAAACCAAATTCCAATTGGCTCAATTCAATTCCTGTTCGTGACTCATTGAACGATTAATTCGATTTTTTTTTAGGCCAGCAAAGGCTTCAGTTTCAATATCGGTTATATTTCTCGCTAAACGCGGGCCTTTACAGCAAAGATTGAGTGACTTTCTGGTGATCGGTTATGTTGACCTTTACTCTTAATATTGTTTATTTTTTTCTGCCTAATCTTTGCAAATAATTTGTGGTTTTAATTTACTTTGGTGTATTTTAGTTTGTGCTAACCCGGTGCGTATTCATAACACTTCGTGTTACCCCTGGTGCTTTGCAATTTTACTAAATTTACACAATTATCAACTTGCGCGTCTTTGGCGTCATTTGTTGTTTTTGTTTTGAGTCTACTCTTTCACGCTCTCCCGCTCTCACGTTTTTATTTACGCTCTTTGAGCTTGTCACGCGTGAGTTGAGTGTTACTCTTAACCTTAGCTTACTTACTAATACTCAGTCGCTCTCACCTTGTAAAACTCCCTCGAGCTTACTGCGTTTGCATTGTGCGTCTGTTCTTATCGCTTCTCCCGTTTACTTTGTCTCTTTAACAGTTCTTTGTAGCTTTTTGTTATTTTTCTTTTTGAAATTTCTTTCCTACTTTAATATTTTATTGGTGTTCCCTACGTTTTTTGAGGTACATTCACTTTTATGAAGATGTTGTCGTGCTCGGCTAGAAACTGCAAATCCTCTGCTGACTCTAAGTCAGATTTTGTTGATTGCTGGCTCTGCGATAACGTTTTTCATGTTAAGTGCATTGGCCTTACCGGCCGTATAAAAGATCCTATTAATAGCAAAATTGGCCTTAAGTGGTCATGTGAAGGTTGTCGCGTAGGTGAACTTAACCTACGTAAGACCCTGAGGCAGACCAAATTGAACGTTGCTCGTTTGCGGGCTTTGTTTTCTAAGTTGCAATCGGAGTTCATTGAACTAGAATCCCAACTGAATAACCTCAATTCTCTAGAGGACCCTCCGCTTGTGTCAGTTCTTCTATCAACTCCTTTAACTCCGTTATCTCATGCGAACACTCCTCTCGCTGTCTCGCCTATTTTGCCTCAAGCCTCCACGGTTAGTTTGATTGATCCACCTATTGTGGTCGTCACTTCTCCTACTTCGCCTATGTCTAGGAGTATAGTAAATAACACTGGTTGCAGCTCTTCTGTAGTTATGCCTCCAAACATATCTAAGTCCCTTGTCGCCGTTAAGCCAAAGTAATTTATTTTTGTTTCTCGCTTGGCCCCCGATACTTCAATTGAAGATGTGCCAGCATTCATTCAATCCAAAATCTCAATAACGAACCTATTGTTGAAAAATTTAAATTTAAAGACATTGCATCGTTCCAATTAATATTCCTGCATACAGCTTTAAAAAAGTCTGTAGTGTAAATTTTTGGCCCCCTGGTTTAATTGTTAAGGAGTATACTCCTAAACAAAAAACTCGTCCCTCAGTTTCTTTGCCAGTAGTTTCCAGTGTCCCATCTTCGAGTGGAAAACCAAAAAACTAAATCCATCTTCTCTTTTTATTGCTTATCAAAATGTTAGAGGAGTAAACACTAAACTCTCTAAATTGTTTATTGATTGTGTCTCTTTTAATTACCATATTTTAATATTTACTGAAACTTGGTTGAAACCAGATGTACTGAATAGCTCAATCTTTACAGATAAGTACACTTCCTTCAGATGCGACCGTTTAGGTCGAACTGGTGGAGGCGTGCTTATAACTGCTAGGTCTGATTTATCTGTTGAACAGCTGTTAATTGTTTGCCCAGAATTTATCTGTGTTAAAGTGTCAGTGTGTCAAATTTCAATATACACTACTTGCTCTTACATTCCCCCTTCTTCAGATGTTTTCATCTACCTTGAACATCTTTCCTCTAGCCAGTCTGTTGCATCCAAGCTATCTGATAGAGATTTTCTTTTAGTTTTTGGTGATTTTAATTTACCAGAAGTTGCATGGACCTCTCAATCAGATTTCTTGGTTCCCCCTAGCTTTAATAAATTTCTTATAGGACTTTCTGAACTTTCATTATTTCAATTAATAATATTCCTAACCTAAATGGTAGAATGCTTGATCTTATCTTTCCATCTGATGTAATGTTGCAAAACACTATTTCTAGAAGTGATCCTTTAGTTTTACCTGAATATCCTTACCATCCTACATTAGATTTGTCATTAAAATTGCCTACTCTTGTGCACACTGCAAATTCTCTTTCCAAATTAAAATCTCCCTGCTTTCGCAAGACTAATTTCATTAAGCTTAACAATTTGATTTTAAATCATGATTGGTCTACTTTTTATTTGTGTTCAGATTTGGATATTTGTATCTCATATTTTTATAAATCTATCAATTCATTTTTTGATCAATGTGTTCCCAATGCTTACCCAGTTAAGTGTGATAGGCCACCTTGGTTTTCTCGTGAATTGATGGTTTTAAAAAATTTGAAATCCAGATATTTTAAAAAGTTTAAATCTACTGGATGTCCTTCTGACTATTCTCGTTATATCGTTGTTAGAGCTAACTTTTTTTCTCTAAATACACGCTGCTACAATGATTACTTGAATCGTTGTCGCCTACAGTTTTCCCAAAATCCTAAGCAGTTTTATAACTTTGTTAATTTGAAACGTAAAACTAATAAATTCCCATCTAATCTTTTTTTTTTTGAAAATAACAAAGCAACTAATGATCAGGCTGCTGCCGATTTGTTTGCGGACTTTTTTCATTCTACTTACTCCACTGAAGCCTATACTATGCAATCATACCCGTATTCCTTAAATAATTCTAACTCCTTTTTTTCCCTTCTATTAACGAAATCTCTTTACTAAGCTATCTTAAATCCTCTAAGCCTGTATTTCCTCCCGGTCCTGATGGTGTTCCAGCAAGTATACTTAGATTCTGTGCTGATAACATTTGTAATCCTATATTTAAGTTGCTGGATTTGTCCGTAGCCACGAGTTACTTTCCGCCTATATGGAAGAATTCCTTCTCTATACCTCTTCACAAATGTGGCTCTAACCAAGATGTGAAGAATTTTAGGTGTATCCGCTATTCCTAATATTTTTGAAAAAATCTTGACTGCACAATTAACACATATATGTAAGTCCGTTTTTTCCCCCTTATCAGCATGGATTTGTCAAATTTAGATCCACAACTAGTAATCTTCTTGAGTTTTCCTCAATTATAACCAAAGGATTTCGGAGGAAAATGCAAACTGATGTGGTCTACACTGATTTCAGTAAAGCATTTGACTCCGTTATTCATAACTTATTGCTTCATAAATTAGATCTCATTGGTTTTCCTCAAAAACTTATTTTGTGGATATCTAATTATTTAACTAAGAGGACGCAAAGAGTCCTTTTTAACTCTTGCCAATCTAAGCTTATATTTGTTACATCTGGGGTTCCTCAGGGTAGTCATCTTGGCCCTCTACTTTTTAACCTTTTTATTAATGACCTACCTTCTGTACTAACACAATTATCTATCCTTATGTACGCTGATGACGTTAAACTTTGTCTGACGTATAATGACAAAACTTTAAACTTTCTTCAAATGGATCTTGACAAGTTTTTGCCTGGTGTAATCATAACCTGCTACATCTTAATTGTTCTAAATGTAAAGTTATGTCATTTTACAGGGGAAACCATCACGTCATGAACTACTCCTTTCATTTGACTCAACTTTTAAGAATATCTGAATTAAATGATCTAGGTATTCTCTTTGATCAGAAATTGAAATTTGATCGACACGTTACACACATTGTTATCAAGGCTTTTCGTGTACTTGGTTTCATTAAAAGATGGGGCAAAGAATTTAATGATCCCTTTACAACCAAGTTTCTTTATACTTGTACGTCCAATTCTTGAATGTGGTCGCCGCAGTACCAAATTTATCAAGACAGAATTGAGTCTGTTCAAAAGCAGTTTCTTCTTTTTGCTTTACGTAGTTTCAACTGGGTTCCAGGAGTAGATTTACCACCTTATCATAATCGGCTTCTTTTAATTAGCCTTCCTTCTTTAGCTAACCTTCGTATTATGTTAAGTGTGTTGTTTATTATAAAACTTATAAGATTTGAGGTCGATTCCCCTTCCTTACTCAGGCAACTTAACTTTAGTGTTCCTTCTAGAGTTACCCGTAATTTTCAGCCATTGTCATTAGACTTTTGTTCTAGTAATTATAGCTTGCATGACCCTTTACGTCTTCTCTGCGATCAATATAATAAACTTTTTAGACTTTTCAACTTAGAGTCCTCTCTTTCTAATATACAAATTTCTATTCTTAACTAATTAACACTTCATACTAATAACTAATATTAACTTTTCTGATCTGATTGGGGTTTTCTGGGTTTTCCCCAATCCATTGCAACAAATTTTGGATCGGCCGGAATTTTTGTTTTTTCCCCGGAAATAAATTAAATTAAATTATAATGTATTAAATTTTATAATTAAAATATTTTATTTTCCGTTTTAAAATTTCTTAAAAAATTAAAATTTTAAAATTCATGCATAAAATTAATTTTCTTAGCTTTAATCAAAACTGCTTTTGTTTAGTAGTTTTTCTTTATACATACATTTTTTATCTGTTTCTCTGTAACTTTTACGTCGACTGCTATTAGTTGACTTTAAATTAAATTAAATAAATAAAAGCTTTAATAGGGAATAGAGAATAGAGAGTCGCTGTGTGGGATAAGAAATAGAGCGAATCAATTTAACACGCTTTAATTTCATGTTGTTTACATTTTTCTCTGTTTTTTCGTTTTCTCTTTCACATTTTTGTTTGCATTTTGCACCGCTTTCGTAAACAATAATTTTGCGATCCCCACAACAACAACTACAACTACAATGACAACAACAATCACAGCTGAAATATGCTTTGGCAACAGGAGGCAACATGCAACGCCCCCTACAGCTTCAGCTTCAGCTCCAACTCAGCGTAGACTACAACCGATAAAGAACAACATCAACAACAACAACAACACGGACAACGACAACGACAAACACGGTCCACTACTGAACTGAATCATTGCTATTTTTGTTGCTCAGCTTTTGCTTGTGCGTTGTTATTGTTGCCACCTACTTAGCCACAACCTTAGCAATTAGCAGTAGCGGCAAGACCTAAAGGAGCACCAAGAGCATCACCATCCAGGGCCAGCAGGAGCGCTTCGCAAGCCATACTACATACAAGCCACACTAAAATGTTGGAATACCCGCAGCGATTTGCGCGCAATATCCCCAATTCCAACTCCAATTTTTCCGGCAATTCCACAGCGAGCAGCGTCGTCCGGCAGGAGCAATATCTGCCGCAACTGCCGCTACATCAGAATCAGAATTAAAACTATCAACAACTGGCACCTGGTTCATCGCCGGTTCAACATCAGAGGCAGTCGTCGCTGCAGCAGCAGCACCATCGCACCCTGTCGACAACCTCTAGCTGCAGTGCCCAGCACAAAAGTGTGACCTTCGGCCAGTCAGCGTTGTCGGGAACGACAGACTGCAGCAACGGTGGCAACAGCTGTAACCCCAGTTGCAGTGTCGCTGGCAACGCCGCTGGGCCGCAATCAATGGCGGACAACATGAAGCACGGTAAGTTCTTCCATTTCTTGACTCAATTGCATTGCATAACCAAGTTTCCACTTTTGTGTGTTGCAGGAAAATCTCAAGAAGACGTCTGCTACGTGGTAGCCAAGTATGATTATGCAGCTCAGGGAGCGCAGGAGCTGGATCTGCGCAAGAATGAGCGCTACCTGCTGCTGGACGATTCAAAGCACTGGTGGCGTGTCCAAAACGATCGCAACCAGTCCGGCTATGTGCCTAGCAACTATGTAAAGAAGGAGAAGCCCTCTCTCTTCGACAGGTGCGTTTCTCCGACTTCCGAGTACCGAAGACCGAGTAATACCGTTTAACGATTATCGAGTAAATCTAAATTATGCAAATAGATATACCATATACCATATTCCATATACGATAAACGATCTCACAAAAAATTCAAGTATTCTTTTATTCAGATTTCAGAAGAAATAAAATACAAAAAAGAAAATACTCCTTTAGCTTCGATTTGTTTTATGTATTGTAATTATTTTCCAACTGCTTCCGGCTTTTATATTGTATTGGGTTGCCTAAAAAGTAATTGCGGATTTTCATATAGTCGGCGTTGACAAATTTTTTCAACGGCTTGTGACTCTGTAATTGCATTCTTTCTTCTGTCAGTTATCAGCTGTTACTTTTAGCTTGCTTTAGAAAAAAGTGCGCGAAATTTTGTTTACATTTGTTTGTTTGGGGTCAATTTTAATATGGAGTTCACGAATGAGCATTTTCGTCATATTTTACTTTATTATTTCCGTGAAGGAAAAAACGCGGAGCAGGTTGCTAAAAAGTTACCATATGTTTATGGTGATGAAGCCTTAAAAGGAAGACAGTGTCAAAATTGGTTTCGCAAATTCCGTTCTGGAGATTTTTCACTTAAAGATGAGCCACGTTCAGGTCGGCCAAATGAAGTTTATGATGACCAAATCAAAGCATTAATCGAATTGGATCGTCATGTAACTGAGCGTGAGATACGAGAGAAGTTAAATATACTAAAATCAACCGTTCATTATCACATAAAAAGTCTTGGACTGGTGAAAAAGCTTGATATTTGGATACCACATGTATTGAAAGAAATTTATTTAACACACCGAATCAACGCTTGTGATATCCACCTTAAACGCTATGAATTCGATCCGTTTTTAAATCGAATCATAACTGGAGATGAAAAATGGATTGTTTACAACAACGTTAGTCGAAAACGATCATGGTCCAAGCATGGTAAACCAGCTCAAACCACTTCAAAAGCTGATATCTCACCCTTTGTGGGCTCCATATTAAAATTGACCCCAAACAAACAAATGTAAACAAAATTTCGCGCACTTTTTTTCTAAAGCAAACTAAAAGTAACAGCTGATAACTGACAGAAGAAAGAATGCAATTACACAGTCACAAGCCGTTGAAAAAAATTGTCAATGCCGACTATATGAAAAATCCGCAATTACTTTTTGAGCAACCCAATATAATAAATTCCCCTCATTTGCTTAATTTTTATGATTACCCGATTGTTTTTGAGTAGAGATAGGTTTTATACTTTCCACTTTTCCGCACCCGACACACATTCCTGAAGGCTCCCCATGGTGAAGTGTTGAGCCCCTCCCCTCCAAAAGTAGGGAAACCCCGTTTAGCCACCCCCTTGAGTAAATTAGCCTAACCAATTAAAACATTTTAATAAATCGCATTAATTTCTATTCCATCTCTCTGTAGCATCAAGAAGAAAGTGAAAAAAGGCTCCGCCTTGAAGACGTTGCCCAATAGTTCACCTTCGCACAAAATCGAGAGCCCAACCATGTCGCGTCGGTTGCCCCCGGATCCGTCCGAGGCCATTGGGACCGCCAATGTCAAGCACAACTATCAGGCACAGCAGCCTGACGAGCTCTCGCTTACCAAGGGCACCCGTATCGTCATTTTAGAGAAGTCCAACGATGGCTGGTGGCGTGGTCAGAGTGGCAACTCGATGGGGTGGTTCCCCAGCAACTACACAACCGAAAATTGTGATATTGATGGCGAGATGCACACCTACGCCATGGCAGAGAACGTGCTAGACATAGTGGTGAGTCGATCTCCACCTAATTTGATATTATCAGATAATAACTGTGCCCTCCTTCCCGCGAAGGTGGCGCTCTACAGCTTCACGTCGAATAACGATCAAGAGCTGTCGTTGGAGAAAGGCGATCGCTTAGAGATTGTCGATCGACCCGCCTCCGATCCAGACTGGTACAAGGTACGCAACAATCAGGGCCAAGTCGGTTTAGTGCCACGCAATTATCTTCAAGAGTTAAACGACTTCTTGACCACGCCTTATCGCAGCGGCTCAGCTGGCAATGGCAACGGCAACAGCAACAATGCCGCCTGCAAAGGTGCCAATTCCGCTGGCGTCGATCCCATAGAGCGTCGCAACGAGGGCAACAAACCGTCGCAGTCTCAGCCCATCGAGCGTTCCAATCTGGCGGGCAAGTCCTGGTATTATGGTGCCATCACGCGCAGCCAGTGCGACACTGTGTTCAACGGGCACGGACACGACGGCGACTTCCTTATCAGAGACAGTGAGACTAACGTGAGTAGGCAAATCTGTACTGCATAAAAAAAAGATAAAACCTAATCCATTCCATTTGCAGATGGGCGATTACTCGGTATCCCTGAAGGCACCCGGCCGCAACAAACACTTCCGGGTACAGGTGGAGCGGAACACGTACTGTATTGGACAGTGCAAGTTCCATTCGCTGGATCAGCTGGTCGAGCATTACCAAAGAGCGCCCATCTACACAAACAAGCAGGGCGAGAAGCTGTATCTGGTGCGGCCACTGCCCAAGGCCAATGGCACGTAAATGGGCTAACGCCAAAGGGTCACCTGTACGCAAATATAATTTGATAAGCCGTATTCAACTCAATATATACACACTCAACAAACATGCAAAATATGGCTAATATTTCAGTTTACAACATACTATATATATTTATGTATAAAAATCGGTTCGTTCAGAGCGGTTTATGCGTGCGCGTTCATATTTCATTTAGTAGACTTTTTGTACTTTTATTAAACTACAATACGTATATATAAATATGATAATATTTAATTACATTGATTAATTAACACTAAATTGGCTAGCTTCGATAGTTTTCCTTTGATTAGACTCTTTTTGTAAAAAGCTATTTGACTACAAACTTAACAGGAGAATTGTAAGAACCAAAGGAGTCCGAAAAGTCAATTTTAGATGTCAACATACAGTACATTTACGACATACTATATAAATATATGCAGATCTATGTATATGTATGTATAAAAACAATACATAAATGCAATATTTAAAAGGAAGACAAAAGAAAACGCACGTTTTGTATTTAATTTGTGGATGAGGGTGCGCGACTATGAGTTTATATGTGCGTATGTGTGTAATTTGCAATTGCTTTGTAAACAATATCTATAATGCCGCAACAAACAACATACTTGAATACCCGGTAACATGCAACCAAAGGATATAAAACAATATTAAATTATTTGGTAATTGAAAGAGAGGAACAGCGAGAGACGACGGAACTATCAAACAAGAATCCATCGTTTTCCAACACACTCTATCATTCAATATATTACAATTTAATTATCATCTACGAGATACAATATAATCACACACGGAATATCAGTAATATCTAACAAGTAAGAAAGCTGCAGTCGAAAGTGCTCGATTGTAATATACCCGCTACCCAGCTGCTCGTACATCAAAATTATTTTCGGAACAATAAAGAACGGCTACAATCATATTTTGACCGTAAAAGGCCATGGACTTTCAATATTTATGCAAAGTCAAAAATGCATAATAGTACTGTTCGTTTTGCAGTCCACAACTTAACCCATTTCACCACCGTACACGCACACACTATTCGGCACAATGCTGCAGGCAGTGCTGCCGGCTATGGAAAACGTTAAGTTGAATAACTTCTGTGTTTATCCGATTGTTACCAAATTTTCAGAGATCATCATCATATGGCATCATTCCGCTTGTAATCATTTTTTTTCGATTTACGGGGGCGGAAGGGGCGTGGCCAAAATAAAATGATCAGCGTGCTATAATAACACATTTTGTCACCAAATTTGGTAGTTCTAACTCTTATAATAGCTGAGATCTAGATTTTTACACGGACAGACAGACGGACATGGCTATGTCGACTCGGATGTTGATTCTGAGCCAGGATATATATACTTTATGGGGTCGGAGGTGTCTCCTTCTGCCTGTTACATACATTTTCGGTTTGAACAAAGTTATAATATCCTTGTACTCTATAAGTATCGGGTATAAAATGGTGCTCTAGCCGCATAATTAAACAAAGATAATCATTATAAGAATCCCCTATTAAACATATTAATGATATGCATAAATACATATGGCAGAAACTGTACATGTAACGGTTGTCTGCCGGGCAACAAAAGAATAGAAAAGGCGCCTGCATGGCGCGTGCCAAGCAGAAACACGCAATTGCTATAAATGTCGTTAAATTTAAATGATCTGCGACAAATGCGTAACTCATTCTTTACTCTTCTAATTAGCTATATGTTATTATACATATATTAGCCCACAAAGTATATATATTTTTGCTCAGACTGACTAGCCGAGATACGGAAGTATTAAAGTTTTAACGTTCTATATATACTAAATGCATATATATATATTGGGTTGCCCAAAAAGTAATTGCGGATTTTTCATATAGTCGGCCTTGACAAATTTTTTCAACGGCTTGTGACTGTGTAATTGCATTCTTTCTTCTGTCAGTTATCAGCTGTTACTTTTAGCTTGCTTTAAAAAAAGTGCGCGAAAATTTGTTTACATTTGTTTGTTTGGGATCAATTTAAATATGGAGCCCACAAAGGGTGGGATATCAGCCTTTTAAGTGGTTTGAGCTGGTTCACCATGCTTGGACCATGATCGTTTTCGACTAACGTTCTTGTAAACAATCCATTTTTCATCTCCAGTTATGATTCGATTTAAAAACGGATTGAATTCATAGCGTTTAAGGTGCATATCACAAGCGTTGATTCGGTGTGTTAAATGAATATCTTTCAATACATGTGGTACCCAAATATCAAGCTTTTTCACCAGTCCAAGACTTTTTATGTGATAATGAACGGTTGATTTTGGTATATTTAACTTCTCTCGTATCTCACGCTCAGTTACATGACGATCCAATTCGATTAATGCTTTGATTTGGTCATCATAAACTTCATTTGGCCGACCTGAACGTGGCTCATCATTAAGTGAAAAACCTCCAGAACAGAATTTGCGAAACCAATTTTGACACTGTCTTCCTTTTAAGGCTTCATACACATTTTGTAACTTTTTAGCAATCTGCTCCGCGTTTTTTCCTTTAGGAAAATAATAAAGTAAAATATGACGAAAATGCTCCTTTGTGGGCTCCATATTAAAATTGACGTCAAACAAACAAACGTAAACAAAATTTCGCACACTTTTTTTCTAAAGCAAGCTAAAAGTAACCGCTTATAACTGACAGAAGAAAGAATGCAATTACAGAGTCACAAGCCGTTGAAAAAATTTGTCAACGCCGACTATATGCAAAATCAGCAATTACTTTTTGGGCAACGCAATATTTCAAATTTTAAGCAGATCGGATCATAAACACAAAAGTTATTCAAATAAATGTTTTCCGTAGTTCTGCTGCATGCGCCTTTGCACAATATCGTGACGACATCGTCGCGATGCTTCGATTCAGCCGTAGCGTGTATAAAACTGATTGCTATGACGTTTTCATTTGTAGATTCCGCTATTCAAAGTTAGATCTAACTTAAACAGTAGGTGGCAAATGAACTTGTGCAGAGGAAATAAAAGTGTGATAATTTCTTTCGAAACTGGATGAATGGTATCTTACTGTCGGGTGCCCTCGACTGTAGCTTTCTTTACTTGTTTTTTACGGAATTAAAGGAGAGCGATTCCAGTTTTAATTTTGTTTTAATTATTGCATTTTGTTTGCCGTTTTTAGACCATGGATTTTAAAAAAATACATGGTCTATTGTGTCTGTCAAAATGTGCGTAACTGGCAAAAGGATGGATCTCCGACCCCATAAAGTGTATATATTCTTGTTCAGGATCACTAGGTAAGTCAATTAAGCCATGTCTGTCTGTCCGTCTGACCGTCTGTCCGTCTGTATGAACGCCTATATCTCAGAAACTTAAAAGGCTAGAGCCACCAAATTTGGTGACAACACTTATGTGAATCATACGCCGTAAAAATTTTATTAAAATTTGGGACACGCCTACTTCCGCCCCCGCAAATCGAAAAACCGTATTGTAAGCGCCTATAATTTGGAAACTAATAAAGCTGGAGCCACCAAATTTGTTGACAACACTTATGTGAATCATACGGCGTAAAATTTTTAATAAAATTTGGGCCACGCCTACTTTCGCTCCCGCAAATCAAGAAACCGTATTGCAAGCGCCTATACGAGGGTCGTTTGATAAGTCCGTGACTTTTTGAATAAAATATATTTTTTTCGTCAAAGAAGCGTTTTATTTCTCAACATAATCTCCTTTTAGCTCTATACATTTAGTCCAGCGTTTTTCCAATTTTTTTATTCCTTCCAAATAATAGGTTTTCTCAAGGCCCTCAAAATAGTCGTTTGTTTCTGTGATGACCCTCGTATATCTCAAAAACTAAAAAAGCTAGAGCAACCAAATTTGGTGACAACACTTATGTGAATCATACGGCGTAAAATTTTTATTAAAATCTGGGACACGCCTACTTCCGCCCCCGCAAATCGATAAACAGTTTTGGTGTGAATGATACCTATCACCATCTAAACGATCGCTGGAATAAAAATAAAAGTTATTCAACGTTTCATATAAATTTGCACTGCGCCCACTGCAAGCAAGCAAACAGTGTTTTTTCCAAGCAGTGTTTTTTCCAAGCAGTGTTTTTTTCCAACTGATTGGACTGCTTGGCGTCTAAATGAAAATAATATGTTGTTTATTATTTTTCTTTGAAAAACAGGTTTACCAATAACAGTTATCTAAATCTGATTTTTACACCCGCTACTCATAGAGTAGAAGGGTATTATAACTTTGTTCAAACCGAAAATGTATGTAACAGGCAGAAGAAGACACCTCCGATCCCATAAGGTATATATATTCTGGCTCAGGATCAACAGCCGAGTCGATATAGCCATGTCCGTCTGTCTGTCCGTGACAATTTGGTAACAATCGAATAATAAACACAGAAGTTATTCAGTTTAACGTTTTCCATAGCTGTAAACAGCGCTGCTGGCAGCGCAAATTCTTTATTTGTACTGGAAATAATAAGAATGCCATACAATGCAAATTTTTGCAGTTGTTAGATAACAGCGCCAATAGCTTAGTGGAAAAGCGATGAACTCCTGAACCGACAGGCCCGTGATTCGATTCCCGGTTCATGCCGCTTAAGCTTTTTCTTTTTTTATACCCGCTACTTATAGAGTAGAAGGGTATTATGATTTTGTTCAAACCGAAAATGTATGTAACAGGCAGAAGGAGAAAACCTCCGACCCCATAATGTATATAAATTATCATAAGTGGGTGATCCCGCGGTGTCCCAGTATCGTCTCACTGGGTGTTGCGCTGGATATAATCCCTCGATGGCACAGGCAGCGTGTCTGCGGGTGCTGGTTGTCGTCGTGGCGGCGGCGTCTGTTGCCGTCCAAGGTATTCTGCAGCAATACTGCAGTTAATTATTATATGACGATTATGTTGGGGAGGTTACGTCTCCCAATCACTGGCCTTGTTGCTCAGCGACTATATCGAATAATAATCAAAGGTTATTTGCGGCTTGTGCCGGAGCTGTATTTATTATCTGACCGTTAGCTTCTAGATCTTTTTCCAAACTGAATACAAGAATATTAAAAGGCATAAGTCTACCCTAGCTTCAATGCATCACGCCATACAAACGTGGTCGGCAGGCCGACTCAGCATTCCATGCATCGCAATGCGGCACTCCAAATAAGCAGTGTCCGATTATCGCTGCTGGACGTTCTTAGCGCGGAGCGCTGAACTCATTTTGGGCGCGTCAGCATTGTTTGTGTAGAGCTACTTAGTTGCTAGGGTACTGTTTACGTAAAACTACTTAGTTGCTGATTCAAATACATTCAGTTTTAACTATCGTTCGAATGTTATCAGGTGCGTTCCCTTCACAAGCACCTCCGGGCCGCCGTCCGTACTGATGCGAGCCGTCGCCTCGTTGATGATGATGATGCCGTCATCTATAGGCATCACTGCCCTGAAGTGGCTGGGTTGAGTGTGGCATTGGGCCGTGCTACCAGCATGGAGTGAGCGAGCGCAGGTCTCACGACGAGAGCGTTCGCAGAAGGTGTTGTGCGTGGTCTCAGTGCACTCGGTGACGGCGAAAGTATCTTCTGGGCATTCCGCCAACGTGTCATCATCCGTACGATTACTTGTTGATGTGACACCGGGTAGACGGAGACCTTCTTACAGCGGATTTTTACCCTAGGATAAGCTATTAATATGTGAACTATGTCATCGGATTGGAGGATTTTAATTTTTGAAGCTTCTAACAAACTAACTATAGGTGTGTTTTGTTCAATGAGTGATCCCAGATCGGCATGATCAAGAATCGTGGGGTTTACTATGTTGGCCTTTGCCAAAGTTATTGTAAGAATTAAATTTTGAATTTCTGTCGTTAACATTCTGTTTCTTGCTAGAAGAGCCTCATATAAATGTGGAGTGTCGACCAAATCATTTTTTCGGGCTTTGATAATTTTGTTGATTGTGTCCGTAAGTTTATTTATTTGATCCTGGGTCTTGGTGTTTATGGCGATCTGTCTAGAATTTGAATCTATCAACTGAGCCTCCGTCATCTTGAGTTCCCGCAACCACCTTAAGGGCTGTCCCCAAGAAATCTAAGCTTCTCGCAATTCTATGGTGTATTCTGAGCACGGACAATAGGGTTCTGAGATGATCTGTATCAACGTCAAGTAATTTACGCATATGCGATAGCGGAAAGGTTTCGGACAATTTTTCTGTCTCATCTATCATACTACTAAATTCGGACAGATTGCTCGAGTGCCTCAAGCAGTCGCGTTGCTCAAACACAAGCACATCTCCGTCTACGACTGGGATGTAGTCTGTTTGTCTAGCAGGGTTACATCTTTCGATGTTGTTCGCTGGGCTTTTGTCAGCCTGTCTTTAATGATCGTCGGATTTGGTGCGAAGGATCTCGACCGGTTTCTCACGAGTGACCGAGTGCAGCGTCTTGTTATATTCTATCGTAGCCCTCAAGATCAGTTCTACGGTATCGCTGATTTTTTTGTCTAGCTTAAGGCACCTGGCGATTTCCGTCAAGGTGCTGTGGAATCGTTCCACTTGACCGTTTGACGAGCTATGAAGCGGTGCCGCGTTCACTATGTCAATACGGTAGTTATTTCTCAGCAAGGAGGTGATAGTCTCGGAATTGAAGGCGGCCTCATTGTCGCAGTATATTGTTCTGATTTTAGGGAACAAATTTACGACTTGAAGCAAGGGCCCTGTGATGTCCACTATTGTTCTGTACTGCACTGGTTGTACCACTGCAAACTTCGAGAACTTGTCAACGCATGTTAGGAATTGCTTCCTATCGGTTGAAAAGATGTCAATGTGTAACATTTCGCCGGTATAGCTTGGTATGGGTGTTTCCCCGAGCTCTTGCTTTTTTGGGTGCCTGTCGTATTTGGCTTTGGTGCATACTCTACAATTTGCAACCACTTCTTTCGCTAAGCTGCTCATTTTGGGAAAATAGTAGTCGCGGAGGACCTGCTTGACATTTTCCTGAGCCGCTCTGTGCGCGCGATTGTGTTCTGCAGTGACCACTTCTAACTGTTCGTTTCTATTGATAACGTCCATAACGACATTCTTACAATAGCGAAACTGTGTGGCAGGGTAATGAGCAATTAAGTCATGTTGGAAGCTTGCCAAAGTGGGTAAGTCGCAGTGTATCGCATTTACGACGTCGGGGTTCACTACTTCTTTGAGCATTTTTAAAATGCCGCTCTTGTCGGCGAAATTAATCAAGCGGCGAGTTTTGCTACGAAACAACACTAAGCTTCGTTTTAGCTGGAAACGTGCTTCTTCTAGAACAATTTGATTTCTGAAGCAGTTCAATGGTTGGTCTGTCGTTTCGACCGTGTAGGTCAGTGAAAGTTCACTGTGAATAGTCGCAGCGTCTGACTGAGACTCATCTTGTAAAGCGTTAATATTCTGTCTGGAGAGCGCGTCGCCCACATGATTTTCTTTACCCGGCTTGTAATGGATTTTTGCGTTATGATTGGCTGGTGGTCTGTATAAATGTTTATATCTCCAGTGCCGTACAGATAGTGCTGTAACTTGCCTAGAGCCCACACTATGGCCAATAATTCTCTTTCATTCGTGGCATAGTGTGATTCGCATTCTTTAAGGGTCCTAGAGATCATCGTAATAGGTCTTCCGTTGTCAGATCGAATGGCTTTCTGAAATCAGGGTATCTGAGAATTACAACTTCGGAAGCTAAAACATTTCTCGGCCTCTCGAATGCATCTCTCTGCTAGTCACCGAAGTCAATAGGAGTTTTCCTAGACATGTGTTTGCTGATAGAGTCGTTCTCTCCTTTCAGCAGGCTTGTCAAAGGTCTCGCGATTACCGCGAAGTCTTTAACGAAACATCGATAGTAACTAGCTAGACCCAAAAATGACCTAAGCTCATACAGATTTGTCGGTTCTGGGTATTCTTTAATGGCTCTTACTTTTTCTGGGTCGGTTTTTGCACCATCATTGGTTACAATGAATCCCAGATATTCAACACTTTGCTTAAAAAAGTGTGTTTTTTCGTTGGAAACCTTCATGCTGGCATCACATAGGCTTTTTAAAACCCAATCTATGTGCCTAACATGGTCCTTTTCATTTTCAGAAAAAATAATGACGTCATCTACGTAAACATAGCATGATTTGCCAATTTGTTTTCGCAGGACATCGTCGATCGCTCTTTGGAAGATGCTTCCCGCATTCTTCAAACCGAACGGTAATCGACAAAACTCATACTTTCCGCCATTTACCGAGAAAGAGGTTTTCTCACGGTCATGCTCGGCCAAGTATATCTGGTGATAGCCTGACTTTAAATCTAATGTTGTAAAGTATTTAGCTTTACCTAGATTTGCCAGAATCATGGGAATGTTTGGCATTGGGTATTTATCAGCGATGGTCTTTTCGTTGAGCTTTCTAAAGTCAATAACCAAACGCTTATTCTTGTTACCCAGATCATCATGGCCTTTTTTGTCCACAACCCATGTTGGATTGTTGTAAGGCGACTTTGACGTTCTAATAATGCCTTTTTGCAATAAATCTGTGATTTCTCGCTTCACAAATTCAGATACGCCCATGGGGTGCGGGTATAGTTTAGAGTATACCGGCTTATCATCGCTTGTGCGAATTGTGGCAACAACAGAAGTGTTAAACGGCAGTGCCTCGTTAGAGGCTGAAAATGCCTTAGATCTGTTTTTGATCATGCTTTGAAATTCAACTTTTGCAGACTCTGGTACGACAATGTCATCCACGTTAGTGAAACTTACATTGTCGCAACTATGATGCTGTAGCTTCTCAGAAACAGAACCATAATTTATCGTACCTTTCTCTGCGTCCAGTTTCGCTCCTACTTGAGCTAGAAAGTCAAAACCAATGATGCCATCAAAAGGTGTCAGCGCGTCTAAAAGAAAGAACGCAGCTGTTTTTCCAAAAATGTTCATTAGACATTTCTGGCGAACCCTGTTAGAACCATGAATGGAACTAACAGTGAAAGGGGAATCGACCGGCACTACATTTTTAAGCTCCTTTACGGGCTTGATGTAGTTTTTGCCGCCCCTGTGTCGATTAAAATTTTTAGTTGCCTCCCTTGCAACTGTCGTTCAATGAACGGCAGCCGGGAGCGCTCCCTAAAAAATTGACCTGATCACTACCATCAGAGTCATTACCTATTTCGGTAACGGCCGCTGCGGCCCCGCTTTCATATTCGCTGTCATCTTTATTGTCAGCCTGTTGCATGGCATTTTGCACTCTCTGACGCCTTTGACCTGTCATGCGTGTGGAACCAGATCTTTTCTGAACCCGAATATTCTCGCTCTTGGCGTTTGCAGGCTGACCGCCTCCGAAAGAGGTCGGTTGTCTATGCTGAGTCATAGTGGAGCCTAACTCCATGGGCTCAGATGACTGGTTATGGTCAGAGTTTGTGTTATGGGACGCATTACTTTGTTGAGGCCTATTCTGTTTTTTATAAAAATGAGGGTTTTTTCCCTGGCCGTCTTCAGCCCTGCTATTTTTTCCCTGCGGCTCTTGCGAGCGGCTTTGATTTCTGCGCTGCTCATAGGTGAGTGCCCTATCCTCTAGAGCCTTTGCGTATGTGGCAGCAAACGCATTGCGTTCTATGGTTGCCTCGGATTCCCTAGCAAAAGCTAAAGCTGAGGGCAAATCCTTGGGCTGAGCTGGCAAGACTATGGCTCTCAAGGGTTTCCTGAGACCTGCAACGAACGCGTGGAGTGCATCTTGTCGAACTTCATTATTGAAGAGAATAGCACTGTCGGGTTCGTGTGTCATAACAATTTTATTTCTATTAGTGTTAATCGTTTATCTACGTCGTCGTAGTACTCCATCAGGCTAAGTTCTCCTTGCCTGACTGCATCGAGTCCCTGCCGCTGGACACGCAGCGACGTTTTGTCAGCGTAGGTGCAGTCCAATCGAGCAATTATGGCATCGAAATTCAAGACTGTGTTATGGGCAACTACCTCTTGCCAATCCCCTGATCTTATTTCTGATAACCAAAACGGCTTGGTAGTGCTCCAAGCTGCCTTGATATGGTTTGAAGATCTCATATGCGTCCACGGCTGACTGTCGCCACGACACATAGTCGTCCTGATCTCCCATAAAATCTGGCATAGTCTTTACAATGTCAAGCTTGACTTCACATTGAATATTTGGGTCTACTGTTATTTTCTTGTATGCTTCCACTTGCGGTGCTTTCACACTCAAGCTCTGCATCTGATGCTTAACTTCGTTTAACTGCGTTTGGAATTCCTGTTTCAGCCTAGCTTCTTGCTGGGCTAAGGCCTGGTTAATTATTGCCTGTAATTGAGCAGAGTCCATGTCTGTATAGTTGTTTGCCGTAGGTTGAAAGCCTTGTGTTTGTAAATCCCACCCGTCGTCACTATCGTATTCGACTTTAATATTTCTATACTCACTTGCCCAACTCATTGACTAATGGTTGGCACTACACAAATATATTTCTGCCGAGCACAATTGATCGGCTTTCGTAAGGCAACGAAATTTCGTTGCGCGAGAAATAGAATGAATGTTGACAATTTTATCTTAAAATAGGTTTTTACAAACAATAACTTGGTTGATTTCAATTAAAAAATATTTTTTTTATTTTTTAGCCGCAAGAACATAAGGTAACTTGGGGTATGCAACACAATTTATTTTCAACGAAAGTATGCAGCGGAAAAAATAAATCACACAAAGTATGCAATACTTTCTGCACTGTTCACTTTACTTTTTGTTGGATTTTCTTTGCATTAAAACTCTTGAGGGTATGCCGTTGAATTCATTCATCAAACTTACATGTTTTGTTTAACTAGTCTGTTAAGATTGTTTGATGCGGTTGGGCGCCAATTATCATAAGTGGGTGATCCCGCGGTGTCCCAGTATCGTCTCACTGGGTTTTGCGCTGGATATAATCCCTCGATGGCACAGGCAGCGTGTCTGCGGGTGCTGGTTGTCGTCGTGGCGGCGGCGTCTGTCGCCGTCCAAGGTATTCTGCAGCAATACTGCAGTTAATTATTATATGACGATTATGTTGGGGAGGTTACTTCTCCCAATCACTGGCTCAGCGACTATATCGAATAATAATCAGCAAAGGAGTTCTAGCCTTAGTAAAAATATTTAATGCCATGCTAAGGCTAGGGCACTTTCCAAGGCAAAGGAAGCGTGCACGTATCATCATGATACCTAAAGCCGGAAAGCCGCCAACGCAGATCGATGCATATCGCCCAATCAGCTTGCTATCAACTTTCTCCAAGATTTTTGAGAGAATACTCTTAGCAAGACTGATGGAACTGCCGCAGGTAGTGAACCACTTACCTCGACACCAATTTGGTTTCAGGAAGTCCCATGGCTGCCCTGAACAAGTACATCGACTGGTAAACCAGGGGACGCATGGCTTCGAGCACAAACTGTACACGGTCGGCGTCTTTCTAGACGTGAAGCAAGCGTTTGACAGGGTGTGGCATGAGGGCCTCCTATTCAAGATGAAAGCTCTCCTTCCTGCTCCCTACTATGCCATCCTGAGATCCTTCACCTCTTATCGGACGTTCGACGTTGCAGTACGTGATGCTCGGTCCAGCCTGGAAGAGATTCATGCAGGAGTTCCACAGGGAAGTGTTCTTGGGCCCTTCCTGTACACCCTGTACACTGCCGACTTGCCATCTCCCGCCAACAATACCGAAGTTTCCCCGGCTCAGCTGCTCCTGGCCACTTACGCCGATGACACCGCCATGCTGGCGTCTCATTCTTCACTGCAAACTTTTTCCCTGCGGCCCGCAACTTGCACAGGTCTGACTTTTAATGGAAACCCCATCAGCAATGTCACATCGCACTGCTACCTTTGAGTACACCTGGATCGGAGACTGACCTGGAGGGCCCACATCACGTCGGTCAAATTTAAGTCCCTGGCGAAGCTAAAAAAGCTCGACTGGTTCTTCCACTCCAGCAAGCTACAAACGAGCTCTAAGGCCCTTCTAATCAAAGCCATACTAGCTCCAACGTGGAATTATGCCATCCAGGTGTGGGGAACTGCCGCCAAATCATAGCTCAATAGGCTCCGAGTGGTCCAGTCGAGAGCTGCACGTCACGCATCTGGGCTCCCCTGGTACGTGACGAACAAGGTCATCGAAAGAGATCTGAAAGTTACCCTTCTTGGGGATCAGATCAACTTTCACAGCAGCCGTTATGCCGACAGGCTTGTGGTCCACCCGAACCGACTGGCAAACATGCTAGTAAACCCCATCTCCCTCAGAAGGCTGAAGAGGGTACACCCCAGCGATCTCCCTACCCGGAAGATAATATAACACACCTTGTAATTAATAACTAGATTAATCTTTCTGTACTTAGTAATTAAGAAACCACTTGGTCTCATATACCCTTTATATACTCAATAGGTTAAGTTCAGAGGAAATGACTGAACGATTCCTTTTGGAACCCAAATAAATGAAGATATTTGCTTGTTTAAAAAAAAAAGAATAATAATCAAAGGTTATTTGCGGCTTGTGCCGGAGCTGTATTTATTATCTGAGCGTTAGCTTCTAGATCTTTTTCCAAACTGAATACAAGAATATTAAAAGGCATAAGTCTACCCTAGCTTTAATGCATCACGCCATACAATCGTGGTCGGCAAGCCGACTCAGCATTCCATGCATCGCAATGCGGCACTCCAAATAAGCAGTGTCCGATTACCGCTGCTGGACGTTCTTAGCGCGGAGCGCTGAACTCATTTTGGGCGCGTCAGCATTGTTTGTGTAGAGCTACTTAGTTGCTAGGGTACTGTTTACGTAAAACTACTTAGTTGCTGATTCAAATACATTCAGTTGTTAACTTATATATTCTGGCTCAGGATCAACCGCCGAGTCGATATAGCTCGTCCGTCTGTCTGTCCGTGTGAAAATCTAGATCTTAGCTATTATAAGAGCTACAACTACCAAATTTGGTGACAGTATGTGTTATTATTGCACGCTGATCAAGTTTATTTTAGATTTTGGCTATGCCCACTTCCGCCCCTGTAAATCGAAAAAAATTGATTACAAACGCAATTTTGATGCCATATTGTTCCATATGATAACTATAGCTAGCCTGATGATCTCTGAAAATTTGGTAACAATCGGATAATTAACACAGAAGCTATTCAGTTTAACGTTTTCCCTAGCTGTAAACCGCGCTTCCGGCAGCGCAAATTCTTTATTTGTACAGGAAATAATAAGAATGCCATACAATGCAAATTTTTGCAGTTGTTGGATAACAGCGTCAGTAGCTTAGTGATAAAGCGATGAACTCCTGAACCGACAGGCCCGTGATTCGATTCCCAATTCATGCCGCTTAAGCTCTTTTTTTTTTTAATAACTTATACTTTAGTTTTTGAATATGCATTAATTTTAAAATTTGGATTTTATGTGCATTTTTTTTTTTTAATTTTTTTAATGGCTCACAATGAACTTAGTTAACAAGTGGAGAAGTGACAGTCTCTTAAATCAGCTCTGTGCGATTGTTATTGCGCAGCTTTTTCTTATATGTTTTTATTTTTACTTTTTATTTAATTATATGTTTATTATTATTATTTATGAATAAATAGCAACAACAACACGCATCTTGCATTCAGACTTTGTTTTTTTCGTGAAAGAATTTCCAAATGGTCACATAATGTAACTTTGGCAAAATTTGCGTAATAGCTGAATGACCGAATGGAGAAGTGGTGGACCTCTTAGGTAATGGGTCCAAGGTTCGATTCCGCATGCATGCGTGTCATGGTGGGGGAGATCGAACTTTTCTAATTTTTTGCAAAGAAAAGTTTTTGCCTCCCTTTTTGAGCTACCTTCATGAAACTTTGTGTACATGTTTCTTATTGCTGCCCGCTGTAAATAAGTCGGAACGAGCCGGTACGGACCGATACATCGTATAGATGCCATAGAACCTATCGGTCATTTTTTTAACAGAATTTATTAAAAGTTAGAGTGCTCCAGAACACTTTCCATTCAAGTAATTAAAGAGGTATTAAAAGGAACATATCGTTTTTTACATGCACTTATTCAATTTATAGTCTTCAACAGGTAGAATTATTATTTTTACTGTTTAAGTGATGAATCTTGGATTTTTGTGGTACCAGAATAAAAGTTATACGTTTTCAATACTTTTTACTCCTTTTGCCGGCAGCGCTGCTTGCAGCATTGTGCCGAATAGTGTGTGCGTGTACGGTGGTGAAATGGGTTAAGTTGTGGACACCATAACGAACGAAACTATTATGCATTAATGGGTTCGAGTCCCACCCGCATCAACAGTTAAATGTGTGCAAAAAATTATTTTCTTTATTTTAGATTTTGACTTTGCATTGTAAGGCCATGGCCTTTTACGGTCAAAATATGATTGTAGCCGTTCTTTATTGTTCCGCAAATAATTTTGATATACGAGTAGCTGGGTTGCGGGTATATTACAGTTGAGCACACTCAACTGTAGCTTCTTATACCATTCGACCATTGAAAGTGGTCAAAAATGTTATACTAAGTTTGTACAAAAGTATGTAACAGGCAGAAGGAGACATGGCAGACCCCATAAGGGGCCATATATATTCTGGCTCAGGATCAAAAGCCGAGTCGATTGAGCCATGTCCGTCTGTCTACCTGTCTGTCTGTCTGTCCGTCTGTCTGTCTGTATGAACGTCGAGGTCTCAGCTATTACAAAAGCTAGAGACAGCAAATTTGACATGATGGTTCCTGTATACCATACACAGACCACCGCCCAGGCAAATCGTTAATTTACAAATATTAAGGAAACTATTACAGTTACACACACCAAATTCGTCATGATGGTTCTTATGAAACATGATCAGATGAAATTTATTTCAAATTTGAGGTGCCACGCCCACCGCCCACGCAAATCGTTAATTTACGAATATTAAGGAAAGTATTTAGGTTACAGATTTCTGCATTAGAACACGTAAAGATGCTGATAATATACACTTATTTCCAAAATTACAATCCGCTCTGGCAATAAATACAGAAGTTATTAAAGAAAACGATTTTCATTGTTCCGTTGGCTGCGTCATTACAGCATATCGTCTGCATCGTTTTAGCCTTCGTGTGTGTGTCTGTATGTGTGTGTGAGAGCGAGTTAATACTAGTAAGTGCAACTACGAAGTTGGTCGAATGGTATCTTACGGTCGGGCTATCTCGACTGTAGCTTTCATTACTTGTTTATTTGCTGATGTTGTTGTTGTTCTTGTTGCTGTTGTTCTTGTGGGCTTGGGAAGTGGGCTAAGGGATTTGCGAGCTCTTTTTTCCACTGTCATTGAGCAGATGCTGTTGCTGCAGCTGTTGTTGCGTCGCCCTGAGGGGCCCTTGGACGAGCTTACCGAATTGGCTGATGAGACGGTACTCCTGTAAAAGGTACTAAGGTGGCATCGAATATGTTGGTCGTACCAAAGTCCACCACGAAGTATGTTTTTTCTTCAGCGAAGCCGTTGCTGGCACAGCTGCTCTGGTCGCAGAGGGCGCTCATTGATGTTCAGCCGGCGCTATTGAGACTGCTCATACCTAGGAAGGCGTCCTGCTGCTGTCAATTGGGATGATTATGATAATGATGATAGTGATAATGATGCTGTGGCCGACTGATGGCCGTTGTGGATGGCGTGTAGGTCGATTGAAAGCTGTGTGTTGTGCGGCAGGCGGAGTCAGCTGAATGCTGACATAGCCGCTGATATTTCCATTCCCATTGCCCGCCGCCGTGTGGGAGCTATTGTGTAAACCATTGCTGGTCTTCAGATTGTCTGCATTGACCAGCGACTTGAGCGGACTTGCCGGCTCCTATTCTGCTGCGGCGTGGAGAGCTTGGGATCCTACAAGCCCAGCCATGTCTTGCCACATAGCTAGTTGCCATTGGCCTTGACAAAGTCAAGATCCTCCCGTGTGAAAGTTGCCATCGATATGGATTTCACTCGATGTGGTGATGTCAGGCCACGTCTACAAAGAGATGAGGAGAGAGAGAGAGATCCGGTTAGATATATATATGTCGGGAATTAAGTAGGTCTAACGTATTATTTATGAATATAACCGAAATTATGTTATAATTATGTTATTTTAAGAATAAACAGCGAGTTACATTAATCACGGAGAGCGCTCGGTTATTAAGAGAGCATCAATTCAAATGAGCATGCCGACTGTTGTTGTTTTGTACAGTTTCGTGGAGACTAAGAATGGATGATGAAATACTTGAGTGAAGTTAAGAAATAAAAGAAAAGGATTAAGGGAGCGACGTTTGAGTAGTTTTGTGAGAACGATCGTATGAACAACAAGCAGGCGACTTTCAGTGCTACTCAATATGGACACTGAAGAAGAAGAAGAAACGCGCACTGAATATCCGTCATCAGTAGTGGGATCGGCCTACTCCCAAGTCCTCTCGAGCGATCAGTAGAGTGCATTATAGGAATCTCAAAACAAAAGTTGTATAAAGTTAATTAAATCCATGCAGACCTTCAAAATGAAGACGCAACCCCGCAAAGTGGTAGAAAGGTAGAATTATTATTTTTACTGTTTAAGTGATAAATCTTGGATTTTTGTGGTATCTGAATAAAAGTTATACGTTTTCAATACTTTTTACTCCTGTTGCCGGCAGCGCTGCTTGCAGCATTGTGCCGAATAGTTTGTGCGTGTACGGTGGTGAAATGGGTTAAGTTGTGGGCAGCATAACAAACGAAACTATAATGCATTTATGGGTTCGAGTCCCACCCGCATCAAAAGTTAAATGTGTGCAAAAAATTATTTTTTTTATTTTAGATTTTGACTTTGCATAAATATTGTAAGTCCATGGCCTTTTACGGTCAAACTATGATTGTAGCCGTTCTTTATTGTTCCGCAAATAATTTTGATATACGAGCAGTTGGGTAGCGGGTATATTACAGTCGAGCACACTCGAATGTAGCTTTCTTACTTGTTTTTTACATGCACGTATTCGATTTATAGTCCTCAACAGGTAGAATTATTATTTTTACTGTTTAAGTGATAAATCTTGGATTTTTTGGTACCTGAATAAAAGTTATACGTTTTCAATACTTTTTACTCCTTTTGCCGGCAGCGCTGCTTACAGCATTGTGCCGAATAGTGTGTGCGTGTACGGTGGTGAAATGAGTTAAGTTGTGAACTGCATAACAAACGAAACTATAATGCATTTATGGGTTCGAGTCCCACCCGCATCAAAAGTTAAATGTGTGCAAAAAATTATTTTTTTTATTTTAGATTTTGACTTTGCATAAATATTGTAAGTCCATGGCCTTTTACGGTCAAACTATGATTGTAGCCGTTCTTTATTGTTCCGCAAATAATTTTGATATACGAGCAGTTGGGTAGCGGGTATATTACAGTCGAGCACACTCGAATGTAGCTTTCTTACTTGTTTTTTACATGCACGTATTCGATTTATAGTCCTCAACAGGTAGAATTATTATTTTTACTGTTTAAGTGATAAATCTTGGATTTTTTTGGTACCTGAATAAAAGTTATACGTTTTCAATACTTTTTACTCCTTTTGCCGGCAGCGCTGCTTAAAGCATTGTGCCGAATAGTGTGTGCGTGTACGGTGGTGAAATGAGTTAAGTTGTGAACTGCAAAACGAACAGAACTATTATGCATTTACGGGTTCGAGTCCCACCAGCATCAAAAGTTAAATGTGTGCAAAAAATTATTTTTCTTATTTTAGATTTTGACTTTGCATAAATATTGTAAGTCCATGGCATTTTACGGTCAAAATATGATTGTGGCCGTTCTTTATTGTTCCGCAAATAATTTTGATGTGCGAGCAGCTGGGTAGCGCGTATATTACAGTCGAGCACACTCGAATGTAGCTTTCTTACTTGTTTTTTCATAACCTTGAAAAATCCATGGTCTTATACTTGACTGTAGCGGTTCTTACTTGTTATTTTAGTTTTTGACTTTGCATAAATATTGTAAGTCCATGGCCTTTTACGGTCAAAATATGATTGTATCCGTTCTTTATTGTTCTGCAAATAATTTTAAAGTACGAGCAGCTGGTTAGCGGGTATATTACAGTCGAGCACACTCAACTGTAGCTTCTTATACCATTCGACCATTGAAAGTGGTCAAAAATGTTATACTAAGTTTGTACAAAAGTATGTAACAGGCAGAAGGAGACATGGCAGACCCCAAAAGGTATATATATTCTGGCTTAGGATCAAAAGCCGAGTCGATTGAGCCATGTCCGTCTGTCTACCTGTCTGTCTGTCCGTCTGTCTGTCTGTATGAACGTCGAGATCTCAGCTATTACAAAAGCTAGAGACAGCAAATTTGACATGATGGTTCCTGTATACCATACACAACCACCGCCCAGGCAAATCGTTAGTTTACAAATATTAAGGAAACTATTACAGTTACACACACCAAATTCGTCATGATGGTTCTTATGAAACATGATCAGATGAAATTTATTTCAAATTTGAGGTGCCACGCCCACCGCCCACGCAAATCGATAATTTACGAATATTAAGAAAAGTATTTAGGTTACAGATTTCTGCATTAGAACACGTAAAGATGCTGATGATATACACTTATTTCCAAAATTACAATCCGATCGGGCAATAAATACAGAAGTTATTAAAGAAAACGTTTTTCATAGTTCCGTTGGCTGCGTCATTACAGCATATCGTCTGCATCGTTTTAGCCTTCGTGTGTGTAAGAGCGAGTTAATAGTTAGCGAGTTAGTGCAACTACGAAGTTGGTCGAATGGTATCTTACGGTCGGGCGATCTCGACTGTAGCTTTCATTACTTGTTTATTTGCTGATGTTGTTGTTGTTCTTGTTGCTGTTGTTCTTGTAGGCTTGGGAAGTGGGCTAAGGGATTTGCGAGCTCTCTGTTCCACTGCCATTGAGCAGATGCTGTTGCTACAGCTGTTGTTGCGTCGCCCTGAGGGGCCCTTGGACGAGCTTACCGAATTGGCTGATGAGACGGTACTCCTGTAAAAGGTACTAAGGTGGCATCGAATATGTTGGTCGTACCAAAGTCCACCACGAAGTATGTTTTTTCTTCAGCGAAGCCGTTGCTGGCACAGCTGCTCTGGTCGCAGAGGGCGCTCATTGATGTTCAGCCGGCGCTATTGAGACTGCTCAGACCTAGGAAGGCGTCCTGCTGCTGTCAATTGGGATGATTATGATAATGATGCTGTGGCCGACTGATGGCCGTGGTGGATGGCGTGTAGGTCGATTGAAAGCTGTGTGTTGTGCGGCAGGCGGAGTCAGCTGAATGCTGGCATAGCCGCTGATATTTCCATTCCCATTGCCCGCCGCCGTGTGGGAGCCATTGTGTAAACCATTGCTGGTCTTCAGATTGTCTGCATTGACCAGCGACTTGAGCGGACTCGCCGGCTCCTATTCTGCTGCGGCGTGGAGAGCTTGGGATCCTACAAGCCCAGCCACGTCTTGCCACATAGCTAGTTGCCATTGGCATTGACAAAGTCAAGATCCTCCCGTGTGAAAGTTGCCATCGATATGGATTTCACTCGATGTGGTGATGTCAGGCCACGTCTACAAAGAGATGAGGAGAGAGAGAGAGAGAGAGAGAGAGAGAGAGATCCGGTTAGATATATATATGTCGGGAATTATGAATATAACCGAAATTATGTTATAATTATGTTTTTTTAAGAATAAACAGCGAGTTACATTAATCACGGATAGCGCTCGGTTATTAAGAGAGCATCAATTCAAATGAGCATGGCGACTGTTGTTGTTTTGTACAGTTTCGTGGAGACTAAGAATGGATGATGAAATACCTGAGTGAAGTTGAGAAATAAAAGAAAAGGATTGAGGGAGTGACGTTTGAGTAGTTTTGTGAGAACGATCGTATGAACAACAAGCAGGCGACTTTCAGTGCTACTCAATATGGACACTGAAGAAGAAGAAGAAACGCGCACTGAATATCCGTCATCAGTAGTGGGATCGGCCTACTCCCAAGTCCTCTCGAGCGATCAGTGGAGTGCATATTGGAATCTCAAAACAAAAGTTGTATAAAGTTAATTAAATCCATGCAGACCTTCAAAATAAAGACGCAACCCCGCAAAGTGGTAGAAAGGTAGAATTATTATTTTTACTGTTTAAGTGATAAATCTTGGATTTTTGTGGTATCTGAATAAAAGTTATACGTTTTCAATACCTTTTACTCCTTTTGCCGGCAGCGCTGCTTGCAGTATTGTGCCGAATAGTGTGTGCGTGTACGGTGGTGAAATGGGTTAAGTTGTGGACAGCATAACAAACGAAACTATAATGCATTTATGGGTTCGAGTCCCACCCGCATCAAAAGTTAAATGTGTGTAAAAAATTATTTTTTTATTTTAGATTTTGACTTTGCATTAATATTGTAAGTCTATGGCCTTTTACGGTCAAAATATGATTGTAGCCGTTCTTTATTGTTCCGCAAATAATTTTGATATACGAGCAGCTGGGTAGCGGGTATATTACAGTCGAGCACACTCGAATGTAGCTTTCTTACTTGTTTTTTACATGCACGTATTCGATTTATAGTCCTCAACAGGTAGAATTATTATTTTTACTGTTTAAGTGATAAATCTTGGATTTTTTTGGTACCTGAATAAAAGTTATACGTTTTCAATACTTTTTACTCCTTTTGCCGGCAGCGCTGCTTACAGCATTGTGCCGAATAGTGTGTGCGTGTACGGTGGTGAAATGAGTTAAGTTGTGAACTGCAAAACGAACAGAACTATTATGCATTTACGGGTTCGAGTCCCACCAGCATCAAAAGTTAAATGTGTGCAAAAAATTATTTTTCTTATTTTAGATTTTGACTTTGCATAAATATTGTAAGTCCATGGAATTTTACGGTCAAAATATGATTGTGGCCGTTTTTTATTGTTCCGCAAATAATTTTGATGTGCGAGCAGCTGGGTAGCGGGTATATTACAGTCGAGCACACTCGAATGTAGCTTTCTTACTTGTTTTTCCATAACCTTGAAAAATCCATGGTCTTATACTTGACTGTAGCGGTTCTTACTTGTTATTTTAGTTTTTGACTTTGCATAAATATTGTAAGTCCATGGCCTTTTACGGTCAAAATATGATTGTATCCGTTCTTTATTGTTCTGCAAATAATTTTAAAGTACGAGCAGCTGGTTAGCGGGTATATTACAGTCGAGCACACTCAACTGTAGCTTCTTATACCATTCGACCATTGAAAGTGGTCAAAAATGTTATACTAAGTTTGTACAAAAGTATGTAACAGGCAGAAGGAGACATGGCAGACCCCATAAGGTATATATATTCTGGCTTAGGATCAAAAGCCGAGTCGATTGAGCCATGTCCGTCTGTCTACCTGTCTGTCTGTCTGTCCGTCTGTCTGTCTGTATGAACGTCGAGATCTCAGCTATTACAAAAGCTAGAGACAGCAAATTTGACATGATGGTTCCTGTATACCATACGCAGAC
The DNA here is from genome assembly GCA_018904095.1 of Zaprionus ghesquierei. Classification (NCBI taxonomy): domain Eukaryota; kingdom Metazoa; phylum Arthropoda; class Insecta; order Diptera; family Drosophilidae; genus Zaprionus; species Zaprionus ghesquierei. The sequence goes on along the minus strand of JAEIGP010000002.1, from coordinate 122,653 downwards.
CACCGCCCAGGCAAATCGTTAATTTACAAATATTAAGGAAACTATAACAGTTACACACACCAAATTCGGCATCATGAAATTTATTTCACATTTGAGGTGCCACGCCCACCGCCCACGCAAATCGATAATTTACAAATATTAAGGAAAGTATTTAGGTTACAGATTTCTGCATTAGAACACGTAAAGATGCTGATAATATACACTTATTTCCAAAATTACAATCCGATCGGGCAATAAATACAGAAGTTATTAAAGAAAACGTTTTTCATAGTTCCGTTGGCTGCGTCATTACAGCATATCGTCTGCATCGTTTTAGCCTTCGTGTGTGTGTCTGTATGTGTCTGTGAGAGCGAGTTAATACTAGTTAGTGCAACTACGAAGTTGGTCGAATGGTATCTTACTGTCGGGCGAGCTCGACTGTAGCTTTCATTACTTGTTTACTTTGCTGATGTTGTTGTTGTTCTTGTTGCTGTTGTTCTTGTGAGCTTGGGAAGTGGGCTAAGGGATTTGCGAGCTCTCTGTTCCACTGCCATTGAGCAGATGCTGTTGCTGCAGCTGTTGTTGCGTCGCCCTGAGGGGCCCTTGGACGAGCTTACCGAATTGGCCGATAAGACGGTACTCCTGTAAAAGGTACTAAGGTGGCATTGAATATGTTGGTCGTACCAAAGTCCACCACGAAGTATGTTTTTTCTTCAGCGAAGCCGTTGCTGGCACAGCTGCTCTGGTCGCAGAGGGCGCTTATTGATGTTCAGCCGGCGCTATTGAGACTGCTCAGACCTAGGAAGGCGTCCTGCTGCTGTCAATTGGGATGATTATGATAATGATGATAGTGATAATGATGCTGTGGCCGACTGATGGCCGTGGTGGATGGCGTGTAGGTCGATTGAAAGCTGTGTGTTGTGCGGCAGGCGGAGTCAGCTGAATGCTGACATAGCCGCTGATATTTCCATTCCCATTGCCCGCCGCCGTGTGGGAGCTATTGTGTAAACCATTGCTGGTCTTCAGATTGTCTGCATTGACCAGCGACTTGAGCGGACTTGCCGGCTCCTATTCTGCTGCGGCGTGGAGAGCTTGGGATCCTTCAAGCCCAGCCACGTCTTGCCACATAGCTAGTTGCCATTGGCCTTGACAAAGTCAAGATCCTCCCGTGTGAAAGTTGCCATCGATATGGATTTCACTCGATGTGGTGATGTCAGGCCACGTCTACAAAGAGATGAGGAGAGAGAGAGAGAGATCCGGTTAGATATATATATGTCGGGAATTAAGTAGGTCTAACGTATTATTTATGAATATAACCGAAATTATGTTATAATTATGTTATTTTAAGAATAAACAGCGAGTTACATTAATCACGGAGAGCGCTCGGTTATTAAGAGAGCATCAATTCAAATGAGCATGCCGACTGTTGTTGTTTTGTACAGTTTCGTGGAGACTAAGAATGGAAGATGAAATACTTGAGTGAAGTTAAGAAATAAAAGAAAAGGATTAAGGGAGCGACGTTTGAGTAGTTTTGTGAGAACGATCGTATGAACAACAAGCAGGCGACTTTCAGTGCTACTCAATATGGACACTGAAGAAGAAGAAGAAACGCGCACTGAATATCCGTCATCAGTAGTGGGATCGGCCTACTCCCAAGTCCTCTCGAGCGATCAGTAGAGTGCATTATAGGAATCTCAAAACAAAAGTTGTATAAAGTTAATTAAATCCATGCAGACCTTCAAAATGAAGACGCAACCCCGCAAAGTGGTAGAAAGGTAGAATTATTATTTTTACTGTTTAAGTGATAAATCTTGGATTTTTGTGGTATCTGAATAAAAGTTATACGTTTTCAATACTTTTTACTCCTGTTGCCGGCAGCGCTGCTTGCAGCATTGTGCCGAATAGTTTGTGCGTGTACGGTGGTGAAATGAGTTAAGTTGTGAACTGCAAAACGAACAGAACTATTATGCATTTACGGGTTCGAGTCCCACCAGCATCAAAAGTTAAATGTGTGCAAAAAATTATTTTTCTTATTTTAGATTTTGACTTTGCATAAATATTGTAAGTCCATGGCATTTTACGGTCAAAATATGATTGTGGCCGTTCTTTATTGTTCCGCAAATAATTTTGATGTGCGAGCAGCTGGGTAGCGCGTATATTACAGTCGAGCACACTCGAATGTAGCTTTCTTACTTGTTTTTTCATAACCTTGAAAAATCCATGGTCTTATACTTGACTGTAGCGGTTCTTACTTGTTATTTTAGTTTTTGACTTTGCATAAATATTGTAAGTCCATGGCCTTTTACGGTCAAAATATGATTGTATCCGTTCTTTATTGTTCTGCAAATAATTTTAAAGTACGAGCAGCTGGTTAGCGGGTATATTACAGTCGAGCACACTCAACTGTAGCTTCTTATACCATTCGACCATTGAAAGTGGTCAAAAATGTTATACTAAGTTTGTACAAAAGTATGTAACAGGCAGAAGGAGACATGGCAGACCCCATAAGGTATATATATTCTGGCTTAGGATCAAAAGCCGAGTCGATTGAGCCATGTCCGTCTGTCTACCTGTCTGTCTGTCCGTCTGTCTGTCTGTATGAACGTCGAGATCTCAGCTATTACAAAAGCTAGAGACAGCAAATTTGACATGATGGTTCCTGTATACCATACACAACCACCGCCCAGGCAAATCGTTAGTTTACAAATATTAAGGAAACTATTACAGTTACACACACCAAATTCGTCATGATGGTTCTTATGAAACATGATCAGATGAAATTTATTTCAAATTTGAGGTGCCACGCCCACCGCCCACGCAAATCGATAACTTACGAGTATTAAGGAAAGTATTTAGGTTACAGATTTCTGCATTAGAACACGTAAAGATGCTGATGATATACACTTATTTCCAAAATTACAATCCGATCGGGCAATAAATACAGAAGTTATTAAAGAAAACGTTTTTCATAGTTCCGTTGGCTGCGTCATTACAGCATATCGTCTGCATCGTTTTAGCCTTCGTGTGTGTGAGAGCGAGTTAATAGTTAGCGAGTTAGTGCAACTACGAAGTTGGTCGAATGGTATCTTACGGTCGGGCGATCTCGACTGTAGCTTTCATTACTTGTTTATTTGCTGATGTTGTTGTTGTTCTTGTTGCTGTTGTTCTTGTAGGCTTGGGAAGTGGGCTAAGGGATTTGCGAGCTCTCTGTTCCACTGCCATTGAGCAGATGCTGTTGCTACAGCTGTTGTTGCGTCGCCCTGAGGGGCCCTTGGACGAGCTTACCGAATTGGCTGATGAGACGGTACTCCTGTAAAAGGTACTAAGGTGGCATCGAATATGTTGGTCGTACCAAAGTCCACCACGAAGTATGTTTTTTCTTCAGCGAAGCCGTTGCTGGCACAGCTGCTCTGGTCGCAGAGGGCGCTCATTGATGTTCAGCCGGCGCTACTGAGACTGCTCAGACCTAGGAAGGCGTCCTGCTGCTGTCAATTGGGATGATTATGATAATGATGCTGTGGCCGACTGATGGCCGTTGTGGATGGCGTGTAGGTCGATTGAAAGCTGTGTGTTGTGCGGCAGGCGGAGTCAGCTGAATGCTGGCATAGCCGCTGATATTTCCATTCCCATTGCCCGCCGCCGTGTGGGAGCCATTGTGTAAACCATTGCTGGTCTTCAGATTGTCTGCATTGACCAGCGACTTGAGCGGACTCGCCGGCTCCTATTCTGCTGCGGCGTGGAGAGCTTGGGATCCTACAAGCCCAGCCACGTCTTGCCACATAGCTAGTTGCCATTGGCATTGACAAAATCAAGATCCTCCCGTGTGAAAGTTGCCATCGATATGGATTTCACTCGATGTGGTGATGTCAGGCCACGTCTACAAAGAGATGAGGAGAGAGAGAGAGAGAGAGAGAGAGAGATCCGGTTAGATATATATATGTCGGGAATTATGAATATAACCGAAATTATGTTATAATTATGTTTTTTTAAGAATAAACAGCGAGTTACATTAATCACGGATAGCGCTCGGTTATTAAGAGAGCATCAATTCAAATGAGCATGGCGACTGTTGTTGTTTTGTACAGTTTCGTGGAGACTAAGAATGAAAGATGAAATACTTTAGTGAAGTTGAGAAATAAAAGAAAAGGATTGAGGGAGTGACGTTTGAGTAGTTTTGTGAGAACGATCGTATGAACAACAAGCAGGCGACTTTCAGTGCTACTCAATATGGACACTGAAGAAGAAGAAGAAACGCGCACTGAATATCCGTCATCAGTAGTGGGATCGGCCTACTCCCAAGTCCTCTCGAGCGATCAGTGGAGTGCATATTGGAATCTCAAAACAAAAGTTGTATAAAGTTAATTAAATCCATGCAGACCTTCAAAATAAAGACGCAACCCCGCAAAGTGGTAGAAAGGTAGAATTATTATTTTTACTGTTTAAGTGATAAATCTTGGATTTTTGTGGTATCTGAATAAAAGTTATACGTTTTCAATACCTTTTACTCCTTTTGCCGGCAGCGCTGCTTGCAGTATTGTGCCGAATAGTGTGTGCGTGTACGGTGGTGAAATGGGTTAAGTTGTGGACAGCATAACAAACGAAACTATAATGCATTTATGGGTTCGAGTCCCACCCGCATCAAAAGTTAAATGTGTGCAAAAAATTATTTTTTTATTTTAGATTTTGACTTTGCATTAATATTGTAAGTCTATGGCCTTTTACGGTCAAAATATGATTGTAGCCGTTCTTTATTGTTCCGCAAATAATTTTGATATACGAGCAGCTGGGTAGCGGGTATATTACAGTCGAGCACACTCGAATGTAGCTTTCTTACTTGTTTTTTACATGCACGTATTCGATTTATAGTCCTCAACAGGTAGAATTATTATTTTTACTGTTTAAGTGATAAATCTTGGATTTTTTTGGTACCTGAATAAAAGTTATACGTTTTCAATACTTTTTACTCCTTTTGCCGGCAGCGCTGCTTACAGCATTGTGCCGAATAGTGTGTGCGTGTACGGTGGTGAAATGAGTTAAGTTGTGAACTGCAAAACGAACAGAACTATTATGCATTTACGGGTTCGAGTCCCACCAGCATCAAAAGTTAAATGTGTGCAAAAAATTATTTTTCTTATTTTAGATTTTGACTTTGCATAAATATTGTAAGTCCATGGAATTTTACGGTCAAAATATGATTGTGGCCGTTCTTTATTGTTCCGCAAATAATTTTGATGTGCGAGCAGCTGGGTAGCGGGTATATTACAGTCGAGCACACTCGAATGTAGCTTTCTTACTTGTTTTTCCATAACCTTGAAAAATCCATGGCCTTATACTTGACTGTAGCGGTTCTTACTTGTTATTTTAGTTTTTGATTTTGCATAAATATTGTAAGTCCATGGCCTTTTACGGTCAAAATATGATTGTATCCGTTCTTTATTGTTCTGCAAATAATTTTAATGTACGAGCAGCTGGTTAGCGGGTATATTACAGTCGAGCACACTCAACTGTAGCTTCTTATACCATTCGACCATTGAAAGTGGTCAAAAATGTTATACTAAGTTTGTACAAAAGTATGTAACAGGCAGAAGGAGACATGGCAGACCCCATAAGGTATATATATTCTGGCTTAGGATCAAAAGCCGAGTCGATTGAGCCATGTCCGTCTGTCTACCTGTCTGTCTGTCTGTCCGTCTGTCTGTCTGTATGAACGTCGAGATCTCAGCTATTACAAAAGCTAGAGACAGCAAATTTGACATGATGGTTCCTGTATACCATACGCAGACCACCGCCCAGGCAAATCGTTAATTTACAAATATTAAGGAAACTATAACAGTTACACACACCAAATTCGGCATCATGAAATTTATTTCACATTTGAGGTGCCACGCCCACCGCCCACGCAAATCGATAATTTACAAATATTAAGGAAAGTATTTAGGTTACAGATTTCTGCATTAGAACACGTAAAGATGCTGATAATATACACTTATTTCCAAAATTACAATCCGATCGGGCAATAAATACAGAAGTTATTAAAGAAAACGTTTTTCATAGTTCCGTTGGCTGCGTCATTACAGCATATCGTCTGCATCGTTTTAGCCTTCGTGTGTGTGTCTGTATGTGTCTGTGAGAGCGAGTTAATACTAGTTAGTGCAACTACGAAGTTGGTCGAATGGTATCTTACTGTCGGGCGAGCTCGACTGTAGCTTTCATTACTTGTTTACTTTGCTGATGTTGTTGTTGTTCTTGTTGCTGTTGTTCTTGTGGGCTTGGGAAGTGGGCTAAGGGATTTGCGAGCTCTCTGTTCCACTGCCATTGAGCAGATGCTGTTGCTGCAGCTGTTGTTGCGTCGCCCTGAGGGGCCCTTGGACGAGCTTACCGAATTGGCCGATAAGACGGTACTCCTGTAAAAGGTACTAAGGTGGCATTGAATATGTTGGTCGTACCAAAGTCCACCACGAAGTATGTTTTTTCTTCAGCGAAGCCGTTGCTGGCACAGCTGCTCTGGTCGCAGAGGGCGCTAATTGATGTTCAGCCGGCGCTATTGAGACTGCTCAGACCTAGGAAGGCGTCCTGCTGCTGTCAATTGGGATGATTATGATAATGATGATAGTGATAATGATGCTGTGGCCGACTGATGGCCGTGGTGGATGGCGTGTAGGTCGATTGAAAGCTGTGTGTTGTGCGGCAGGCGGAATCAGCTGAATGCTGGCATAGCCCGCCGCCGTGTGGGAGCCATTGTTTAAACCATTGCTGGTCTTCAGATTGTCTGCATTGACCAGCGACTTGAGCGGACTCGCCGGCTCCTATTCTGCTGCGGCGTGGAGAGCTTGGGATCCTACAAGCCCAGCCACGTCTTGCCACATAGCTAGTTGCCATTGGCCTTGACAAAGTCAAGATCCTCCCGTGTGAAAGTTGCCATCGATATGGGTTTCACTCGATGTGGTGATGTCAGGCCACGTCTACAAAGAGATGAGGAGAGAGAGAGATCCGGTTAGATATATATATGTCGGGAATTAAGTAGGTCTAACGTATTATTTATGAATATAACCGAAATTATGTTATAATTATGTTATTTTAAGAATAAACAGCGAGTTACATTAATCACGGAGAGCGCTCGGTTATTAAGAGAGCATCAATTCAAATGAGCATGGCGACTGTTGTTGTTTTGTACAGTTTTGTGGAGACTAAGAATGGATGATGAAATACTTGAGTGAAGTTGAGAAATAAAAAAAAAGGATTGAGGGAGTGACGTTTGAGTAGTTTTGTGAGAACGATCGTATAAACAACAAGCAGGCGACTTTCAGTGCTACTCAATATGGACACTGAAGAAGAAGAAGAAACGCGCACTGAATATCCGTCATCAGTAGTAGGATCGGCCTACTCCCAAGTCCTCTTGAGTGATCAGTGGAGTGCATTATTGGAATCTCAAAACAAAAGTTGTATAAAGTTAATTGAATCCATGCAGACCTCCAAAATGAAGACGCAACCCTGCAAAGTGACGCTACCGAAGTTTAACCCAGAGACTGCAAATGCAGACGTAGCTGCATGGTCCAAATCTGTCGATATAATTATGGCAGAAAAGTTTGGAACGAAGCGCTTTGGTTAAGGCACTTAGAAACTCTTTCGAAGGGAGAGCGTTCGAAAGGTTATCCCAGAGTTTCAACGGTGGAATAAAGTGGCCAGAATTCAGAGAATTGCTTACACAACGATATGATAGTGTAGAGACGCCGGCAGCCATTTTGTTAAACATGCATAACAGCGGTCCAAGAGCGAATGTATGTTTGTCTATGTATGTCAGCAGACAAGCAACAGCATTGATCTCGAAGTGGAAAGAAATGAGCAATGAAGAAAACGAAGTAAACGCAATGACCAAAAGTTTGCGAACCGTGCTAGTGCTCCAGTAAGAAGAAGAAATTATCATCGCGCATGAAGTGTCACTATTGTGGCAAGTTTGGACATAAGATCGCAGAGTGCCAAATCAGAAATGCTTAAGACGCAAAAATGGCAAAGAGTAAACCTACACACAGCCACTTTACTCCAAAGAGGGACATGTCAACCATAAAGTGCTACAAAAAGCTACACACGGTCATATTGTAACAAGATGCACAAGATCTAACAGGGAAATTGCACCAAATGGGATAGCTCGTTGCGTACCTGTTTGATTCGGGTGCTAAGAGTTCCCTATTGAAAGAAAAGTTAGCAGATAAGTTCATGGGAAAACGAATTAACAATAGTGTACTTATAATTGGTATTGATGAAGGCTCCGTGACAAGTACACTGTAAATTTGTGGTTTATAAAGATTCCAACTCGCTTAAAGCTAAACGCCATGAGGTAAATTTGTCACTAAGAGTTCATCGTTGGTGGGCATATTTGCAATCAAATGAATTTGAGATTGAGTATAGAAAACGCACATGTAGGCTTTCTGTCTAGAAACCCGTTACCAGATCCTAAACTCTCTAATGTGACTAAGGTAACTGAATTGGCTGACATGACTTATCACTGGTTGCTTGCGGAACAGCATAGAGATGAAGAAATTTCTGAGCTGGTGACAAAACTGCAAAATAACGATATCCATGAAGCTATAATGGGATACTTGGGATACCTTAGATAAGGTATACATATAAAATTTCAAAATGCTAACCGCTGTAGAGACGAGTAAGACATCATGGCAGGAGGCTTTAAATGAAGTTCAGTTGGCTATGATTTGCACGGCTAATCGAGTCATAAAAATTAGAACTATTAATTGGAAAGAAAGCTAGACCAATGGGCATGATGCCATTGATAGAAGAAGAAAAGATTGATGTAGAATATGTTAGGGCCTTGCAGGACATAACAAGTAAGGAAAGCTACAGTCGAGCGCGCCCGACCGTAAGATACCATTCGACCAACTTCGAAGTTGGGCTAACTAGTACTAGCTCGCTCTCACACACACATACAGACACACACACAATGGCTAAAACGATGCAGACGATATGATGTAATGACGCGGGCAACGGAACTATAAAAAACGTTTTCTTTAATAACTTTTGTATTTATTACCCGATCGGATTGTAATCTTGGGAATTGGTGTGTATTATCAGCATCTTTAGGTATTCTAAGGCAGAAATCTGTAACTTAAATACTTTCCTTAATATTCGCAAATTATCGATTTGCGTGGGCGGTGGGCGTGGCACCTGAAATTTGAAATAAATTTCATCTGCGCATGTTTTATAAGAACCGTCATTCCAAATTTGGTTTCCGTAACTGTAATACTTTCATTAATATTCGTATATTATCGATTTGCGTGGGCGGTGGGCGTGCCACCTCAAATTTGAAATAAATTTCATCTGCGCATGATTTATCGAAACCATCATGCCAAATTTGGCGTCTGTAACTGTAATACTTTCCTTAATATTCGTAAATTTTCGAATTGCGTGAGCGTGAAAATTCATGAAAATTCGTGAAAATCCAAATTTGAAATAAACTTGGTCTGCGTATGATATACAGGAGCCATCATGTCAAATTTGGTGCCTCTAGCTTTTCTAATAGCTGTGATCTCGAAGTTCATACAGACAGACGGACAGACGGACATGGCTCAATCGACTCGGCTGTTGTTCCTGAGCCAGAATATATATACTTTATGAGGTCTGCCATGTCTTCTTCTGCCTACATACTTTTGCACAAACTTAGTATACCATTTTTGACCATTTTCAATGGTCGAATGGTATAAAAAGAAATGCTGAATGAATGAAAATTAAGCTAAGATTGTACGATTCAATATAGGCGGCCAAGTCTTGCTCAAGAGTGAAGAACAGCAACAAACAAAGCTAGACCCAAAGTTTAAGCTTTAATAACAGAAAACCTTGATGGTGACCGATATATGTTGAGATATTTGATAAGTAAAATAATGTATAAGTACGCCAACCAACAGTTTGCCTACCAATGCGAGAGATCACCGACTGAGGCACTCGTAGATACCATACACTCTGGTTAAATCATTCGATAAGCTATAGCTACACTATGTGATTATCTGCGCAGTGACTATGTGGCGAGGGCTATGTGGGTCCAGAGGGACCATGACGCATGCTGATGCGTGAGAGCGTTGCAAGGAGTGCAGCAGAGCCTGAGAGTGTGAAATGAGAGAAATTTGTTGCGAGGGAGGCTAATAGTAAAGTAAGGGATGAGATAGAGAAGAAGTTGTGGCAAGAGATGCGATACTGTTTGATCAGAAGAAATGAAGTCAGAAAATGTAAATTGCAAAGAGCTTGAGCAAGCAAGATATGCCGATATGTTGTTTTGATAAAATTGCTTGGATATTGATAAAATATTATGTTAAGTTAAAAACTTAATAACTGTCAAGTAATGGCTGTATAGATTCAGATAACTGTTATTCGTAAACGCGTTTTTCAAAGAAAAAAAAAAACAAAACGTAACTTTCAGTTAGACGCCAAGCAGTCCAAGCAGTTAGAAAAAAACACTGCTTGGAAAAAACACTGCTTGCTTGCTTGCAGTGGGCGCAGTGCAAATCTATATGAAACGTTGAATAACTTTTATGTTCATTACCTGATCGGAACCAAATTTTTAGCGTTTAGGTAATAGTTATCATACACTTCAAAACTGAATACTGTAACTTTATTATTGCGCTTGCTTGGTTTATCAATTTACGAGGTCGTAAGTAGGCGTGTCCCAAATTTTAATAAAAATTTGACAGCGTATAATTCACATAAGTGCTGTCACCAAATTTGGTGGCTCTTGCTATTTTAGTTACAGCTTTCATACAGGCAGACAGACAGACATGGCTTAATCGACTCGGCTAGTGATCCTGAGCAAGAAAATATATACTTTATGGGGTCGCAGATGCCTCCTTCTGCCTGTTACGCACATTTCGACATACACATTAGACCATGTATTTTTTTTAAATCTATGGTCTAATGAATGAAAAAAGAAAATGCTATGTTAAATGAAAAGAACTATGTAATGCGACACAACATGCGAGGACGTTTTCATGTAAGGAAGGCCGTATTGGGGATGGAGTAGGTCTAACGTATTATTTTTAAATATAACCGAAACTATGTTATTATAATGTTATGTTAAGAATGTGCTGGGAAAACTCTATCAGAGGAATCTCTACTAGCTCCTCCTCCTTGCTGGTTCCTTTCTTCTGGCGCCTCCCCCCAAGTCTTTTTGCTCAATTAGCGAAAATGGGCTCAGGGGTTTATGTGTTTAGATTCTAAACTTTAGCAGGGGGAGGCGCAAGGGGAAATGCAGTCACGATTCGATTTAGCAGGAACTACCGCCAAGAGAATTATGAGAGAAAGAGGAAGAGAAGGAAGCACAGCTGATATTGGACCAGGCTTAGTGGAGGGTTTTCTTGGTCTCCTGTTGCCAACTTGTCAGCTGCTGCGGCAATTGCCAAGTGGTCGCGCTGTGGCACCCACACGCAATTTATTGGCTATTTTCGAAACCCAAGTAAAAATGAAATTTTGACGCAAAATTTAACAAGAATTATGAAAAAATGTACCAAAAAAATTAAACAAGTTAATTTATTTAAAAACAAGTAAATGTTAAAATTTAAAAAGAACAAGTAAGAAAGCTACAGTCGAGTGTGCCTAACTGCTATCTATCATGTTATATGGTCGTACATTAAAATTATTTGTGAAACAATAAAGAACGGCTACACTCGTGTTTTGACTGTGAAAGACCATGGACTTACACTATTTATGCAAAGTCAAAAACTAAAATGAAAACAAGTAAGAAAGCTACATTCGAGTTTTCTGGACTGTAATATACCCGCTACCCAGCTGCTCGTACATCAAAATTATTTGCGGAACAATAAAGAACGGCTACAATCTTATTTTAACTGTAAAAGGCCATGGACTTACAATATTTATGTAAAGTCAAAATCTAAAATAAAAAAATTATTTTTTGCACACATTTAATTTTTAATGCGGGTGGAACTCGAACCCATAAATGCATAATAGTTCTGTTTGTTTTGCAGTCCACAACTTAACCCATTTCACCACCGTATACGCACACACTATTCAGGACAATGCTGCAAGCAGAGCTGCCGGCAAAAGAAGTAAAAAGTATTGAAAACGTATAACTTTTATTCAGGTAAAAATAATAATTCTACCTGTTGAGGACTATAAATCGAATACGTGCATGTAAAAAACGATATGTGCCCTTTTAATACTTCTTTATATACTTGAATGGAAAGTGTTCTAGAGCACTCTAACTTTAAATAAATTTTGTTAAAAAAACGACCGATTGGTTCTATGGCATCTATACGATGTATCGTTCCGTGCCGGCTCGTTCCGACTTATTTACAGCGGGCAGCAATAAGAAACATGTATACATGCATGCGGAATCGAACCTTGGACCCATTACTTAAGAGGTCCACCACTTCTCCATTCGGCCATTAAGACATTACGCAAATTTTGCGCTGCTTACAGCTATGGATAACGTTAAGCTGATTAACTTCGGTGTTTATTATCCGATTGTTACCAAATTTTCCGAGATCATCTGGCTAGCTATAGTTATCATGTAAGCCGAAAATGAACAATATGGCATCAAAATTGCGCTTGTAATCAATTTTTTTCGATTTACGGGGGCGTGGCCAAAATCCAAAATAAACTTGATCAGCCTGCAATAATAATACATTTTGACACCATATTTGGTAGTCCTAGCTCTTATAGTAGCTGAGATCTAGATTTTCACACGGACAGACAGACGGACATGGCTATATCGACTCGGCTGCTGATCCTGAGCCAGAATATATATACTTTATGGGGTCGGAGGTGTCTCCTTCTGCCTGTTACATACATTTTCGGTTTGAACAAAGTTATAATACCCTTCTACTCTATGAGTAGCGGGTATAAAAAGTTAGCTCTAACAACAATATAACGAGAATAGTCAGAAGGACTTCCAGTAGATTTTAACTTTTTAAAATAGCTGCAATTAAAATTTTTTAAAACCATCAATTCACGGGAAAACCAAGGTGGCCTATCACACTTAACTGGGTAAGCATTGGGAACACATTGATCAAAAAATGAATTGATAGATTTATAAAAATATGAGATACAAATATCCAAATCTGAACACAAATAAAAAGTAGACCAATCATGATTTAAAATCAAATTGTTAAGCTTAATGAAATTAGTCTTGTGAAAGCAGCGAGATTTTAATTTGGAAAGAGAATTTGCAGTTTGCACAAGAGTAGGCAATTTTAATGACAAATCTAATGTAGGATGGTAAGGATCTTCAGGTAAAACTAAAGGATCACTTCTAGAAATAGTGTTTTGCAACATTACATCAGATGAAAAGATAAGATCAAGCATTCTACCATTTAGGTTATGAATATTATTAATTTGAAATAATGAAAGTTCAGAAAGTCATATAAGAAATTTATTAAAGCTAGAAGGAACCAAAAAATCTGATTGAGAGGTCCATGCAACTTCTGGTAAATTAAAATCACCAAAAACTAAAAGAAAATCTCTATCAGATAGCTTGGATGCAACAGACTGGATAGAGGAAAGATGTTCAAGGTAGATGGAAACATCTGAAGAAGGGGGAATATAAGAACAAGTAATGTATATTGAAGTTTGACACACTGACCCTTTAACACGGATAAATTCTGGGCAAACAATTAACAGTTGTTCAACAGTTAAATCAGACCTAGCAGCTATAAGCACGCCTCCACCAGTTCGACCTAAACGGTCGCATCTGAAGGAAGTGTACTTATCTGTAAAGATTGAGCTATTCAGTACATCTGGTTTCAACCAAGTTTCAGTAAATATTAAAATATGTTAATTAAAAGAGACACAATCAATAAACAATTGAGAGAGTTTAGTGTTTAGTCCTTTAACATTTTGATAAGCAATAAAAAGAGTAGACGGATTTAGTTTTTTGATGTTCCACTAGAAGACGGGACACTAGAAACTACTGGCAAAGAAACTGAGGGACGAGTTTTTTTGTTTAGAAGTATACTCCTTAACAATTAAATCAGGGGGCCAAAAATTTACACTACAGACTTTTTTAAAGCTGTCTGCAGGAATATTAATTTGAACGATGCAATGTCTCGTGCATAGTTAAATTTAAATTTCTCAACAATAAGGTTCGTTATTGAGATCTTGGATTGAATGAATGGTTGCACATCTTCAATTGAAGTATCGGGGGCCAAGCGAGAAACAAAAATAAATTTCTTTGGCTTAACGGCGACAAGGGACTTAGATATGTTTGGAGGCATAACTACAGAAGAGCTGCAACCAGTGTTATTTACTATACTCCTAGACATAGGCAAAGTAGGAGAAGTGACGACCACAATAGGTGGATCAATCAAACTAACCGTGGAGGCTTGAGGCAAAATAGGCGAGACAGCGAGAGGAGTGTTCGCATGAGATAACGGAGTTAAAGGAGTTGATAGAAGAACTGACACAAGCGGAGGGTCCTTTAGAGAATTAAGGTTATTCAGTTGGGATTCTAGTTCAATGAACTCCGAATGCAACTTAGAAAACAAAGCCCGCAAACGAGCAACGTTCAATTTGGTCTGCCTCAGGGTCTTACGTAGGTTAAGTTCACCTACGCGACAACCTTCACATGACCACTTAAGGCCAATTTTGCTATTAATAGGATCTTTTATACGGCCGATAAGGCCAATGCACTTAACGTGAAAAACGTTATCGCAGAGCCAGCAATCAACAAAATCTGACTTAGAGTCAGCAGAGGATTTGCAGTTTCTAGCCGAGCACGACAACATCTTCATAAAAGTGAATGTATCTCAAAAAACGTAGGGAACACCAAAAAATGTTAAAGTAGTAAAGAAATTTCAAAAATAAAAATAACAAAAACAAAAAGCTTCAAAGAACTGTTAGAGAGAAGCGATAAGAGCAGACGCACAATGCAAACACAGTAAACTCGAGGGAGTTTTACAAGGTGAGAGCGACTGAGTATTAGTAAGTAAGCTAAGGTAAAAACAACAACAACAGCAACGCTACGGTAAGAGTAACACTCAACACACGCGTAACAAGCTCAAAGAGCGTAAATAAAAACGTGAAAGCGGGAGAGTGTGGAAGAGTAGACTCAAAACAAAAGCAACAAATGACGCCAAAGACGCCAAGTTGATAATTGGGAAAATTGTGTAAATTTAGTAAAATTGCAAAGCACCAGGGGTAACACGAAGTGTTATGAATACGCACCGGGTTAGCACAAACTAAAATACACCAAAGTAAATTAAAACCACAAATTATTTGCAAAGATTAGGCAGAAAAAAATAAACAATATTGAGAGTAAAGGTCAACACAACCGATCAACAGAAAGTCACACACTTGTCCGATTGTTACCAAATTTTCAGAGATCATCTGGCTAGCTATAGTTATCATGTAAATGAATAATATCGCTCAAAATTGCGCTTGTAATCAATGTTTTTTCAATTTACAGGGGCGGAAGGGGGCGCGGCCAAAATCCAAAATAAACTTGATCAGCGTGCAATAATAACACTTTTTGTCACCAAATTTGGTAGTTCTAGCTCTTATAATAGCTGAGACCTAGATTTTCACGCGGACGGACAGACGGACATGGCAATATCGACTCGGCTGTTGATGCTGTGCCAGAATATATATACTTTATGGGGTCGGAGGTGTCTCCTTCTGCCTGTTACATCCATTTTCGGTTTGAACAAAGTTATAATACCCTTTTACTCTATGAGTAGCGAGTATAAATATACCCTGTAGTTGGAAACTTAGTGCAGTAGGGGTATTCAAAGGGGCTACTTGATAGGTTAATTATTACAAAGAGCAGACTGAAACTACCCCACATTAACTCTATAATCAGGGTATAAAAGTGTCGAGTATAACTGCCACTGTAACTGCTATTATACTCTGTAGCTCGAAAGTGAGCGCAGAAGGGATATGCAGAGGGTTTACCTAAAGAGCAGACTTGCCCTAGATGAGAAATGGAAGAAAAGCATTGAGGGAACAACGCTCAAGTAATTAGTCTTGTGAGAACGATCGTGTAAACAACAAGCAGGCGACTTGCAGTGCTACTCAAAATGGACTGAAGAAGAAGAAACAAGTAAGAAAGCTACATTCGAGTGTGCTCGACTGTAATATACCCGCTACCCAGCTGCTCGTACATCATTTATTTGCGGAAAAAAAAAAACGGCTACAATCATATTTTGACCGTAAAAGGCTATGGACTTACAATATTTATGCAAAGTCAAAACGGACAGACGGACAGACGGACATGGCTATATCGGCTGTTGATCCTGAGCCAGAATATATATACTTTATGGTGTCGGAGGTGTCTCCTTCTGCCTGTTACATACATTTTCGGTTTGAACAAAGTTATAATACCCTTCTACTCTATGAATAGCGGGTATAAAAACGCGCACTGAATCTCCGTCATATATGTATGTTCCATTAACAGGTGTGCTTGGCAAATGACACCTTCACTCGCAGCCAATGGAGTCAATAGGGGAGCCGCCAAGTGGGCGATCAATTAATTAAAAGCCTAGGGAGCCACTGGAGCTGCTGCAATTAGAGCAGGCCCCACTAAGTGGAAGTGCTCAAGTCGTGGTGGAGGATAAAGCAATTGGGGGCCAAAAGAAAAACATGAAAATCGAAATTGAAAGCGAAAACCGGCTACGAAATTTGTCCCGCGGTCTCCGTTGCTGCCAGAAGCAGCATATTTCAGTTTTTCATTAATTTCCCAAAGGAAACGCGCACAGCATCATCAACAACAACAATATATACAATCTTATTATCTATCTATCTATATATCTACATATAGTGAGAAAAGCTACACTCGAGCGCACCCGACCGTAAGATACCATTCGACCAACTTCGTAAATGCACTAACTAGTACTAACTCGCTCTCACACACACATACAGACACTCACACAAAGGGTAAAACGATGCAGACGATATGCTGTAATGACGCGGGCAACGGAACTATGAAAAACGTTTTCTTTAATAACTTCTGTATTTATTGTCCGATCGGATTGTAATTTTGAGATTGGGTGCATATTATCAGCATCTTTACGTGTTCTAAAGCAGAAACCCTAAATACTTTCCATAATATTCAAAAATTATCGGTTTGCGTGGGCGGTAGGCGGGGCACCTCAAATTTGAAATAAACGTCATCTGCGCATGATTTACAGGAACTAAGGAGTGTCCCGAAAAGAAACTGCACACTTTTAATTGCTAATTTCTCGCAGTGCAAGCTTTTGATCACGATATGCGATGCACCGTTAGAAAGATGAACCGTTAGAAAGCAAAAATTTGCATGGTAAGGCATTCCTATTAGACCATGGATTTTAAACAGGTAGAAGGAGGCATCTGCGACCCCATAAAGTATATATATTCTTGCTCAGGATCACTAGCCGAGTCGATTAAGCCATGTCTGTCTGTCCGTCTGTCCGTCTGTATGAACGCCTATATCTCAGAAACTAAGAAGCATAAAATCATACGCTGTAAAATTTTTATTAAAATTTGGGCCACGCCTACTTCCGCCCCCCGCAAATCGAAAAACCGTATTGCAAGCGCCTATATCTTAAAAACTAAAAAAGCTAGAGCCACCAAATTTTGTAACAACATTTTTGTTAATCATACGCTGTAAAATTTTTATCACAATTTGGGACACGCCTACTTCCGCCCCCGAAAATCGATAAACCGTTTAGGAAGCGCAATAATAAAGCTAGAGTATTCAGTTTTGGTGTGACTGATAACTATCACCACCTAAACGATGAAAATTTGGTTCCGATCGGATAATGAACATAAAAGTTATTCAACCTTTCGTATAGATTTGCACTGCGCCCCCAGCAAGCAAGCAAGCAGTGTTTTTTCCAAGCAGTGTTTTTCCCAACAGCTTGGACTGCTTGGCGTCTAACTAAAAATAATATGTGATGTTTATTATTTTTCTTTGAAAAACACGTTTACCAATAACAGTTTTCTAAATCTGATTTTTTTTTACAACCTTAAAAAATCCATGGTCTTATACAGTCAAAACTTGACTGTAGCCGTTCTTATTTATTATTTCCTAAACAAATACAGAATATGCGCTGCCGGCAGCGCTGCTTACAGCTACGGAAAACGTTAAGCTGAATAACTTTTGTGTTTATTGGCATCAAAATTGCGCTTGTGATCAATTTTTTTTCGATTTACAGGGGCGGAAGGGGGCGCGGCCAAAATCCAAAATAAACTTGATCAGCGTGCAAAAATCACACATTTTGTAACCAAATTTGGTAGTTCTAGCTCTTATAATAGCTGAGATCTAGATTTTCACACGGACTATATCGACTTGGCTATTGATCCTGAGCCAGAATATATATACTTTATGGGGTCGGAGGTGTCTCCTTCTGCCTGTTACATACATTTTCGGTTTGAAAAAGAAAAAGCTTTAGCGGCATGAATTGGGAATCGAACCACTAGCCTGTCGGTTCAGGAGTTTATCGCTTTTCCACTAAGATACTGACGCTGTATTCCAACAACTGCAAAAATTTGCATTGTACGGCATTCTTATTTTTTCCTGTACAAATATAGAATTTGCGCATCAAAATTGCGCTTGTAATCAATGTTTTTTCGATTTACAGGGGCGGAAGGGGGCGTGGCCAAAATCCAAAATAAACTTGATCATCGTGCAATAATAACAATTTTGTCACCAAATTTAGTAGTTCTAGCTATTATAATAGCTGAGATCTAAATTTTCACACGGAAAGACAGACGGACATGGCTATATCGATTCGGCTGTTGATCCTGAGCCAGAATATATATACTTTATGGGGTCGGAGGTGTCTTCTTCTGCCTGTTACATACATTTTCGGTTTGAACAAAGTTATAATACCCTTCTACTCTATGAGTAGCCGGTATAAAAAAAAAGAAAAAGCTGCGCTCTAACAATCGCACAATCGAAACATCATGACATCAAAATTGCGCTTGTAATCAATGTTTTTTTCGATTTACGGGGGCGGAAGGGGGCGTGGCGAAAATCCAAAATATAATAACACATATTGTCACCAAATTTGGTAGTCCTAGATCTTATAATAGCTGAGATCTAGATTTTCACGGACACTTCTACTCTATGAGTAGCGGGTATAAAAATATAAGAAAAAGCTGCGCTCTAACAATCGCATACAGCTGATTTAAGAGACTGTCACTTCTCTTAATTCGAGTGTGCTCGACTGTAATATACCCACTACCCAGCTGCTCGTACATCAAAATTATTTGCGGATCAATAAAGAACGGCTACAATCATATTTTGAGCAGCTCTGCCGGCAAAAGGAGTAAAAAGTATTGAAAACGTATAACTTTTATTCAGGTACCAAAAAAATCCAAGATTTATCACTTAAACAGTAATACTAATAATTCTACCTGTTGAAGACTATAAATCGAATACTTGCATATAAAAAACAATATGTGCCCATTTAATATTTCTCCATATACTTGAATGGAAAGTGTTCTAGAGCACTCTAACTTTTAATAAATTTTGTTAAAAAAACGACCGATAGGTTCTATGGCATCTATACGATGTATCGGTCCGTACCGGCTCGTTCCGACTTATTTACAGCGGGCAGCAATAAGAAACATGTATACAAAGTTTCATGAAGGTAGCTCAAAAAGTGAGGCAAAATCTTTTATTTGTAAAAAATAAGAAAAGTTCGATCTCCCCCACCATGACACGCATGCATGCGGAATCGAACCTTGGACCCAATACCTAAGAGGTCCACCACTTCTCCATTCGGTCATTAAGCCATTACGCAAATTTTGACAAAGTTACATTATGAGACCATTCGGAAATTCTTGCACGATAAAAACAAAGTCTGAATGCATGATGCGTGTTTTTGTTGATATTTATTCTCATAACTAAAACATACAATTAAATAAAAAATAAACATAAAAAAATATAAGAAAAAGCTGCGCTCTAACAATCGCACACAGCTGATTTAAGAGACTGTCACTTCTCCAGTTGTTATCAAAGTTCATTGTGAGCCATTACAAAAATTTTAAATAAAATGCACGACCACCAACTAATGCATATTCAAAAATTAAAGTATTAGTTCTTAAAAAAAAAAAGAAAAAGCTTAAGCGGCATGAACTGGGAATCGAACCAAGGGCCTGTCGGTTCATGAGTTCATCGCCTTTCCACTAAGCTACTGACGCTGTTATCCAACAACTGCAAAAATTTCCATTGTAAGGCATTATTATTATTATTTCCTGTACAAATAAAGAATTTGCGCTGCCGACAGCGCTGCTTACAGCTATGGAAAACGTTAAGCTGAATAACTTCTGAACAATATGGCATCAAAATTGCGCTTGTAATCAATGTTTTTTCGATTTACGGGGGCGGAATGGGGTGTGGCCAAAATCCAAAATAAACTTGATCAGCGTGCAATAATAACACATATTGTCACCAAATTTGGTAGTCCTAGCTCTTATAGTAGCTGAGATCTAGATTTTCACACGGACAGACAGACGGACATGGCTATATCGACTCGGCTGCTGATCCTGAGCCAGAATATATATAGTTTATGGGGTCGGAGGTGTCTCCTTCTGCCTGTTACATACATTTTCGGTTTGAACAAAGTTATAATACCCTTCTACTCTATGAGTAGCGGGTATAAAAAGTTAGCTCTAACAACAATATAACGAGAATAGTCAGAAGGACTTCCAGTAGATTTTAACTTTTTAAAATAGCTGCAATTAAAATTTTTTAAAACCATCAATTCACGGGAAAACCAAGGTGGCCTATCACACTTAACTGGGTAAGCATTGGGAACACATTGATCAAAAAATGAATTGATAGATTTATAAAAATATGAGATACAAATATCCAAATCTGAACACAAATAAAAAGTAGACCAATCATGATTTAAAATCAAATTGTTAAGCTTAATGAAATTAGTCTTGCGAAAGCAGCGAGATTTTAATTTGGAAAGAGAATTTGCTGTTTGCACAAGAGTAGGCCATTTTAATGACAAATCTAATGTAGGATGGTAAGGATCTTCAGGTAAAACTAAAGGATCACTTCTAGAAATAGTGTTTTGCAACTTTACATCAGATGAAAAGATAAGATCAAGCATTCTACCATTTAGGTTATGAATATTATTAATTTGAAATAATGAAAGTTCAGAAAGTCCTATAAGAAATTTATTAAAGCTAGAGGGAACCAAAAAATCTGATTGAGAGGTCCATGCAACTTCTGGTAAATTAAAATCACCAAAAACTAAAAGAAAATCTCTATCAGATAGCTTGGATGCAACAGACTGGATAGAGGAAAGATGTTCAAGGTAGATGGAAACATCTGAAGAAGGGGGAATATAAGAACAAGTAATGTATATTGAAGTTTGACACACTGACCCTTTAACACGGATAAATTCTGGGCAAACAATTAACAGTTGTTCAACAGATAAATCAGACCTAGCAGCTATAAGCACGCCTGCAACAGTTCAACCTAAACGGTCGCATCTGAAGGAAGTGTGATTATCTGTAAAGATTGAGCTGTTCAGTACATCTGGTTTCAACCAAGTTTCAGTAAATATTAAAATATGTTAATTAAAAGAGACACAATCAATAAACAATTTAGAGAGTTTAGTGTTTAGTCCTTTAACATTTTGATAAGCAATAAAAAGAGTAGACGGATTTAGTTTTTTGATGTTCCACTAGAAGAAGGGACACTAGAAACTACTGGCAAAGAAACTGAGGGACGAGTTTTTTGTTTAGAAGTATACTCCTTAACAATTAAATCAGGGGGCCAAAAATTTACACTACAGACTTTTTTAAAGCTGTCTGCAGGAATATTAATTTGAACGATGCAATGTCTCGTGCATAGTTAAATTTAAATTTCTCAACAATAAGGTTCGTTATTGAGATCTTGGATTGAATGAATGCTTGCACATCTTCAATTGAAGTATCGGGGGCCAAGCGAGAAACAAAAATAAATTTCTTTGGCTTAACGGCGACAAGGGACTTAGATATGTTTGGAGGCATAACTACAGAAGAGCTGCAACCAGTGTTATTTACTATACTCCTAGACATAGGCGAAGTAGGAGAAGTGACGACCACAATAGGTGGATCAATCAAACTAACCGTGGCGGCTTGAGGCAAAATAGGCGAGATAGCGAGAGGAGTGTTCGCATGAGATAACGGAGTTAAAGGAGTTGATAGAAGAACTGACACAAGCGGAGGGTCCTTTAGAGAATTAAGGTTATTCAGTTGGGATTCTAGTTCAATGAACTCCGAATGCAACTTAGAAAACAAAGCCCGCAAACGAGCAACGTTCAATTTGGTCTGCCTCAGGGTCTAACGTAGGTTAAGTTCACCTACGCGACAACCTTCACATGTCCACTTAAGGCCAATTTTGCTATTAATAGGATCTTTTATACGGCCGGTAAGGCCAATGCACTTAACGTGAAAAACGTTATCGCAGAGCCAGCAATCAACAAAATCTGACTTAGAGTCAGCAGAGGATTTGCAGTTTCTAGCCGAGCACGACAACATCTTCATAAAAGTGAATGTATCTCTCAAAACGTAGGGAACACCAAAAAATGTTAAAGTAGTAAAGAAATTTCAAAAATAAAAATAACAAAAACAAAAAGCTTCAAAGAACTGTTAGAGAGAAGCGATAAGAGCAGACGCACAATGCAAACGCAGTAAACTCGAGGGAGTTTTACAAGGTGAGAGCGACTGACTATTAGTAAGTAAGCTAAGGTAAAAACAACAACAACAGCAACGCTACGGTAAGAGTAACACTCAACACACGCGTAACAAGCTCAAAGAGCGTAAATAAAAACGTGAAAGCGGGAGAGTGTGGAAGAGTAGACTCAAAGCAAAAGCAACAAATGACGCCAAAGACGCGCAAGTTGATAATTGTGTAAATTGTGTAAATTTAGTAAAATTGCAAAGCACCAGGGGTAACACGAAGTGTTATGAATACGCACCGGGTTAGCACAAACTAAAATACACCAAAGTAAATTAAAACCACAAATTATTTGCAAAGATTAGGCAGAAAAAAAAAACAATATTGAGAGTAAAGGTCAACACAACCGATCACCAGAAAGTCACACACTTGTCCGATTGTTACCAAATTTTCAGAGATCATCTGGCTAGCTATAGTTATCATGTAAATGAATAATATCGCTCAAAATTGCGCTTGTAATCAATGTTTTTCGATTTACAGGGGCGGAAGGGGTCGTGGCCAAAATCCAAAATAAACTTGATCAGCGTGCAATAATAACACTTTTTGTCACCAAATTTGGTAGTTCTAGCTCTTATAATAGCTGAGACCTAGATTTTCACACGGACGGACAGACGGATATGGCTATATCGACTCGGCTGTTGATGCTGTGCCAGAATATATATACGAGGGTCGTTTGATAAGTCCGTGACTTTTTGAATAAAATATATTTTTTTCGTCAAAGAAGCGTTTTATTTCTCAACATAATCTCCTTTTAGCTCTATACATTTAGTCCAGCGTTTTTCCAATTTTTTTATTCCTTCCAAATAATAGGTTTTCTCAAGGCCCTCAAAATAGTCGTTTGTTTCTGTGATGACCTCTTCATTTGACCCGAATCTCTTACCGCCGAGCCATTTCTTCATGTTTGGAAACAAAAAATAGTCACAGGGGGCTAAATCTGGAGAATATGCTGGATGGGGTAGCAGTTCGTAGCCCAATTTATGAAATTTTGCCATGCTGACTACACACGTGTGCACCCGTGCATTGTCCTGATGGAACAGCACTTTTTTTTCGCCAAATGCGGTCGTTTCTGCTTCAAATCAATATCGAATCTGTCCAAAAGCTCTGAATAATATTCGCCGGTGATCGTTTTACCCTTTTCAAGGTAATCGATGTGAATGATACCTTGTGCATCCCAAAAAACTGTGGCCATGACCTTGTTGGCCGACAGACCCACCTTGGCCTTCTTTGGTGCACGTTCACCCGGAGAAACCCACTGTCTTGATTTTTCTTTGGTCTCTGGTGTGGTGTGGTGGATCCATGTTTCGTCTACGGTAACGAAACGGCGCAAAAATTCGTTTGGATTGCGGTTGAACATCGCCAAACACTCCTTTGAAATGGTCACACGGTTGCGCTTATCGTCGTGTGTGAGCAATCGCGGCACCCATCGCGCGGAAAGCTTTTTTCATGTCCAAATATTCATGTAAAATGTGATGTACCCGTTCAGTTGAGATGCCTACAGCCTCAGCTACCTCACGCACTTTCATTCTCCGATCATCCAATATCATTCCATGGATTTTGTCGACGATTTCTGGCATGACGACCTCTTTTGGGCGACCTGAACGTTCGGCATCACTTGTACTGGTACGACCACAACGGAACTCAGTAAACCATTTCTTAACCATTGAAATTGATGGTGCAGAGTCCCCATAATATTTATCAAGTCTTTCCTTGGTTTCGGTGATGGATTTTTTACGCAAAAAATAATGCTTAATTAGCACACGAAATTCACTTTTTTCCATTTTCGTTAAAATTCACGAGATCGTCTGCTTTCAATGCCTATAAAACGCAAACCAAAAAACGCAGCTTTCTCAAAATTTTACAGTCAGCTGTTAATCGATAACTGCTGACAGGAGCAGTGTTGTATTTAGAGCAGGTGCGCGGCAAATACAAAAAGTCACGGTCTTATCAAACGACCCTCGTACTTTATGGGGTCGGAGGTGTCTCCTTCTGCCTGTTACATACATTTTCGGTTTGAACAAAGTTATAATACCCTTCTAGTCTATGAGTAGCGGGTATAAAAACGTGCACTGAATCTCCGTCATATATGTATGTTCCATTAATAGGTGTGCTTGGCAAATGACACCTCCACTCGCAGCCAATGGAGTCAATAGGGGAGCCGCCAAGTGGGCGATCAATTAATTAAAAGCCTAGGGAGCCACTGGAGCTGCTGCAATTAGAGCAGGCCCCACTAAGTGGAAGTGCTCAAGTCGTGGTGGAGGATAAAGCAATTGGGGGCCAAAGGAAAAACATGAAAATCGAAATTGAAAGCGAAAACCGGCTACGAAATTTGTCCCGCGGTCTCCGTTGCTGCCAGAAGCAGCTAATTTCAGTTTTTCATTAATTTCCCAAAGGAAACGCGCACAGCATCATCAACAACAACAATATATACAATCTTATTATCTATCTATCTATATATCTACGTATAGTAAGAAAAGCTACAGTCGAGCGCACCCGACCGTAAGATACCATTCGACCAACTTCGTAAATGCACTAACTAGTACTAACTCGCTCTCACACACACATACAGACACTCACACAAAGGCTAAAACGATGCAGACGATATGCTGTAATGACGCGGGCAACGGAACTATGAAAAACGTTTTCTTTAATAACTTCTGTATTTATTGTCCGATCGGATTGTAATTTTGAGATTGGGTGCATATTATCAGCATCTTTACGTGTTCTAAAGCAGAAACCCTAAATATTTTCCATAATATTCAAAAATTATCGGTTTGCGTGGGCGGTAGGCGGGGCACCTCAAATTTGAAATAAACGTCATCTGCGCATGATTTACAGGAACTAAGGAGTGTCCCGAAAAGAAACTGCACACTTTTAATTGCTAATTTCTCGCAGTGCAAGCTTTTGATCACGATATGCGATGCACCGTTAGAAAGATGAACCGTTAGAATGCAAAAATTTGCATGGTAAGGCATTCCTATTAGACCATGGATTTTAAAAAATACACGGTCTATTGTGTTTGTCGAAATGTGCGTAACAGGTAGAAGGAGGCATCTGCAACCCCATAAAGTATATATATACTTGCTAAGGATCACTAGCCGAGTCGATTAAGCCATGTCTGTCTGTCCGTCTGTCCGTCTGTATGAACGCCTATATCTCAGAAACTAAGAAGCATAAAATCATACGCTGTAAAATTTTTATTAAAATTTGGGCCACGCCTACTTCCGCCCCCCGCAAATCGAAAAACCGTATTGCAAGCGCCTATATCTTAAAAACTAAAAAAGCTAGAGCCACCAAATTTTGTAACAACATTTTTGTTAATCATACGCTGTAAAATTTTTATCACAATTTGGGACACGCCTACTTCCGCCCCCGAAAATCGATAAACCGTTTAGGAAGCGCAATAATAAAGCTTGAGTATTCAGTTTTGGTGTGACTGATAACTATCACCACCTAAACGATGAAAATTTGGTTCCGATCGGATAATGAACATAGAAGTAATTCAACCTTTCGTATAGATTTGCACTGCGCCCCCAGCAAGCAAGCAAGCAGTATTTTTTCCAAGCAGTGTTTTTCCCAACAGCTTGGACTGCTTGGCGTCTAATTAAAAATTCTATGTGATGTTTATTATTTTTCTTTGAAAAACACGTTTACCAATAACAGTTTTCTAAATCTGATTTTTTTTTTACAACCTTGAAAAATCCATGGTTTATACAGTCAAAACTTGACTGTAGCCGTTCTTATTTATTATTTCCTAAACAAATACAGAATATGCGCTGCCGGCAGCGCTGCTTACAGCTACGGAAAACGTTAAGCTGAATAACTTTTGTATTTATTGGCATCAAAATTGCGCTTGTGATCAATTTTTTTTCGATTTACAGGGGCGGAGGGGGGCGTGGCCAAAATCCAAAATAAACTTGATCAGCGTGCAATAATAACACATTTTGTTACCAAATTTGGTAGTTCTAGCTCTTATAATAGCTGAGATCTAGATTTTCACACGGACGGACAGACGGACATGGCTATATCGACTTGGCTATTGATCCTGAGCCAGAATATATATACTTTATGGGGTCGGAGGTGTCTCCTTCTGCCTGTTACATACATTTTCGGTTTGAACAAAGTTATAATACCCTTCTACTCTATGAGTAGCGGGTATAAAAAAAAAAGCAAAAGCTTAAGCGGCATGAACTGGGAATCGAACCACTAGCCTGTCGGTTCAGGAGTTTATCGCTTTTCCACTAAGATACTGACGCTGTTTTCCAACAACTGCAAAAATTTGCATTGTAAGGCATTCTTATTTTTTCCTGTACAAATAAAGAATTTGCGCTGCCGGCAGCGCTGCTTACCGCTATTGAAAACGTTAAGCTGAATAACTTCTGTGTTTATTATCCGATTGTTACCAAATTTTAGAGATCATCTGGCTACCTATAGTGATCATGTAAGCCGAAAATGAACAATATGACATCAAAATTGCGCTTGTAATCAATGTTTTTTCGATTTACAGGGGCGGAAGGGGGCGTGGCCAAAATCCAAAATAAACTTGATCATCGTGCAATAATAACAATTTTGTCACCAAATTTAGTAGTTCTAGCTATTATAATAGCTGAGATCTAGATTTTCACACGGAAAGACAGACGGACATGGCTATATCGATTCGGCTGTTGATCCTGAGCCAGTATATATATACTTTATGGGGTCGGAGGTGTCTTCTTTTGCCTGTTACATACATTTTCGGTTTGAACAAAGTTATAATACCCTTCTACTCTATGAGTAGCGGGTATAAAAACGCGCACTGAATCTCCGTCATATATGTATGTTCCATTAACAGGTGTGCTTGGCAAATGACACCTCCACTCGCAGCCAATGGAGTCAATAGGGGAGCCGCCAAGTGGGCGATCAATTAATTAAAAGCCTAGGGAGCCACTGGAGCTGCTGCAATTAGAGCAGGCCCCACTAAGTTTAAGTGCTCAAGTCGTGGTGGAGGATAAAGCAATTGGGGGCCAAAGGAAAAACATGAAAATCGAAATTGAAAGCGAAAACCGGCTACGAAATTTGTCTCGCGGTCTCCGTTGCTGCCAGAAGCAGCATATTTCAGTTTTTCATTAATTTCCCAAAGGAAACGCGCACAGCATCATCAACAACAACAATATATACAATCTTATTATCTATCTATCTATATATCTACATATAGTAGGAAAAGCTACAGTCGAGCGCACCCGACCGTAAGATACCATTCGACCAACTTCGTAAATGCACTAACTAGTACTAACTCGCTCACACATACACATACAGACACTCACACAAAGGCTAAAAAGATGCAGACGATATGCTGTAATGACGCGGGCAACGGAACTATGAAAAACGTTTTCTTTAATAACTTCTGTATTTATTGTCCGATCGGATTGTAATTTTGAGATTGGGTGCATATTATCAGCATCTTTACGTGTTCTAAAGCAGAAACCCTAAATACTTTCCATAATATTCAAAAAATATCGGTTTGCGTGGGCGGTAGGCGGGGCACCTCAAATTTGAAATAAACGTCATCTGCGCATGATTTACAGGAACTAAGGAGTGTCCCGAAAAGAAACTGCACACTTTTAATTGCTAATTTCTCGCAGTGCAAGCTTTTGATCACGATATGCGATGCACCGTTAGAAAGATGAACCGTTAGAAAGCAAAAATTTGCATGGTAAGGCATTCCTATTAGACCATGGATTTTAAAAAATACATGGTCTATTGTGTTTGTCGAAATGTGCGTAACAGGTAGAAGGAGGCATCTGCGACCCCATAAAGTATATATATTCTTGCTAAGGATCACTAGCCGAGTCGATTAAGCCATGTCTGTCTGTCCGTCTGTCCGTCTGAATGAACGCCTATATCTCAGAAACTAAGAAGCATAAAATCATACGCTGTAAAATTTTTATTAAAATTTGGGCCACGCCTACTTCCGCCCCCCGCAAATCGAAAAACCGTATTGCAAGCGCCTATATCTCAAAAACTAAAAAAGCTAGAGCCACCAAATTTTGTAACAACATTTTTGTTAATCATACGCTGTAAAATTTTTATCACAATTTGGGACACGCCTACTTCCGCCCCCGAAAATCGATAAACCGTTTAGGAAGCGCAATAATAAAGCTTGAGTATTCAGTTTTGGTGTGACTGATAACTATCACCACCTAAACGATGAAAATTTGGTTCCGATCGGATAATGAACATAAAAGTTATTCAACCTTTCGTATAGATTTGCACTGCGCCCCCAGCAAGCAAGCAAGCAGTGTTTTTTCCAAGCAGTGTTTTTCCCAACAGCTTGGACTGCTTGGCGTCTAACTAAAAATTATATGTGATGTTTATTATTTTTCTTTGAAAAACACGTTTACCAATAACAGTTTTCTAAATCTGATTTTTTTTTACAACCTTGAAAAATCCATGGTCTTATACAGTCAAAACTTGACTGTAGCCGTTCTTACTTATTATTTCCTAAACAAATAAAGAATAATTTTTGTATTTATTGGCATCAAAATTGCGTTTGTAATCAATTTTTTTTCGATTTACAGGGGCGGAAGGGGCAGTGGCCAAAATCCAAAATAAACTTGATCAGCGTGCAATAATAACACATAATGTTACCAAATTTGGTAGTCCTAGCTCTTATAATATCTGAGATCTAGATTTTCACACGGACAGACAGACGGACAGACGGACATGGCTATATCGACTCGGCTGTTGATCCTGAGCCAGAATATATATACTTTCTGGGGTCGGAGGTGTCTCCTTCTGCGTATTACATACATTTTCGGTTTGAACAAAGTTATAATACCCTTCTACTCTATGAGTAGCGGGTATAAAAAAAAGAAAAAGCTGCGCTCTAACAATCGCACAATCGAAAATGAACATCATGACATCAAAATTGCGCTTGTAATCAATGTTTTTTCGATTTACGGGGGCGGAAGGAGGCATGGCCAAAATCCAAAATGTAATAACACATAATGTTACCAAATTTGGTAGTCCTAGCTCTTATAATAGCTGAGATCTAGATTTTCACACGGACAGACAGACGGACAGACAGACATGGCTATATCGACTCGGCTGTTGATCCTGAGCCAGAATATATATACTTTATGGGGTTGGAGGTGTCTCCTTCTGCCTATTACATATATTTTCGGTTTGAACAAAGTTATAATACCCTTCTACTCTATGAGTAGCGGGTATAAAAATATAAGAAAAAGCTGCGCTCTAACAATCGCATACAGCTGATTTAAGAGACCGTCACTTCTCCACTTGTTAACTAAGTTCATTGTGAGCAATTAAAAAAGTTTTAAATAAAATACACGACCACCAATTAATGCATATTCAAAATTTAAAGTAAAAGTTCTTAAAAAAAAAACAAGTAAGAAAGCTACATTCGAGTGTGCTCGACTGTAATATACCCGCTACCCAGCTGCTCGTACATCAAAATTATTTGCGGAACAATAAAGAACGGCTACAATCATATTTTGACCGTAAAAGGCCATGGACTTATCCAAAGTCAAAGTCTAAAATAAAAAATAAAATTTTTTGCACACATTTAATTTTTGATGCGGGTGGGATTTGAACCCATAAATGCATAATAGTTCTCTTCGTTATGTAAAAAACAATATGTGCCCATTTAATATTTCTTTATATACTTGAATGGAAAGTGTTCTAGAGCACTCTAACTTTTAATAAATTTTGTTAAAAAGACGACCGATAGGTTCTATGGCATCTATACGATGTATCGGTCCGTACCGGCTCGTTCCGACTTATTTACAGCGGGCAGCAATAAGAAACATGTATACAAAGTTTCATATATATTTCTTTATATACTTGAATGGAAAGTGTTCTAGAGCACTCTAACTTTTAATAAATTTTGTTAAAAAGACGACCGATAGGTTCCATGGCATCTATACGATGTATCGGTCCGTACCGGCTCGTTCCGACTTATTTGCAGCGGGCAGCAATAAGAAACATGTATACAAAGTTTCATGAAGGTGGCTCAAAAAGTGAGGCAAAATCTTTTATTTGCAAAAAATAAGAA
Organism: Zaprionus ghesquierei; assembly: GCA_018904095.1. Taxonomy (NCBI): domain Eukaryota; kingdom Metazoa; phylum Arthropoda; class Insecta; order Diptera; family Drosophilidae; genus Zaprionus; species Zaprionus ghesquierei. The sequence goes on along the minus strand of JAEIGP010000002.1, from coordinate 91,952 downwards.
AAGTTCGATCTCCCCCACCATGACACGCATGCATGCGGAATCGAACCTTGGACCCAATACCTAAGAGGTCCACCACTTCTCCATTCGGTCATTAAGCCATTACGCAAATTTTGACAAAGTTACATTATGAGACCATTCGGAAATTCTTGCACGACAAAAACAAAGTCTGAATGCATGATGCGTGTTTTTGTTGATATTTATTCTCATAACTAAACAAGTAAGAAAGCTACAGTCGAGTGTGCTCGACTGTAATATACCCGCTACCCAGCTGCTTGTACATAATTTATTTGCGGAACAAAAAAACGACTACAATCATATTTTGACCGTAAAAGGCTTATAATATTTATGCAAAGTCAAAATATAAAATAAAAAAAAAAAAACATTTTTGCACACATTTAATTTTTGATGCGGGCGGGACTCGAACCCGTAAATGCATAATAGTACTGTTCGTTTTGCAGTCCACAACTTAATCCATTCCACCACCGTACAAGCACACACGATTCGGCACATAGCTTACAGCTGTGGAAAACGTTAACCTGAATAACTTCTGTGTTTATTATCCGATTGTTACAGAGATCATCTGGCTAGCTGTAGTTATCATGTAAACCGAAAATGAACACTTGCACTTGTTATCAATGTTTTTTCGATTTGCGGGGGCGGAAGGGGGCGTGGCCAAAATCCAAAATAAACTTGATCAGCGTGCAATAATAACACATATTGTCACCAAATTCGGTTGTCCTAGCTCTTATAATAGCTGAGATCTAGATTTTCACACGGACAGACAGACGGACAGACGGACATGGCTATATCGACTTGGCTGTTGATCCTGAGCCAGAGTATATATACTTTATGGGGTCGGAGGTGTCTCCTTCTGCCTGTTACATACATTTTCGGTTTCAACAAAGCTATAATTCCCTACTACTCTATGAGTAGCGGGTATAAACATACAATTAAATAAAAAATAAAAATAAAAAAATATAAGAAAAAGCTGCGCTCTAACAATCGCACACAGCTGATTTAAGAGACTGTCACTTCTCCACTTGTTAACAAAGTTCATTGTGAGCCATAACAAAAATTTTATATAAAATGCTCGACCACCAACTAATGCATATTCAAAAATTAAAGTAAAAGTTCTTAAAAAAAAATTAAAAAGAACAAGCTTAAGCGGCATGAACTGGGAATCGAACCTCGGACCTGTCGGTTCAGGAGTTCATCGCTTTTCCACTAAGCTACTGACTCTATGAGTAGCGGGTATAAACATACAATTAAATAAAAAATAAAAATAAAAAAATATAAGAAAAAACTGCGCTCTAACAATCGCACACAGCTGATTTAAGAGACTGTCACTTCTCCACTTGTTAACAAAGTTCATTGTGAGCCATTACAAAAATTTTAAATAAAATGCTCGACCACCAACTAATGCATATTCAAACATTAAAGTAAAAGTTCTTAAAAAAAATTAAAAAGAACAAGCTTAAGCGGCATGAACTGGGAATCGAACCACGGACCTGTCGGTTCAGGAGTTCATCGCTTTTCCACTAAGCTACTGACGCTGTTATCCAAAAACTGCAAAAGTTTGCATTTTAAGGCATTCTTATTATTTCCTGTACAAATAAAGAATTTGCGCTGCTGGCAGCGCTGCTTACAGCTATGGAAAACGTTAAACTGAATAACTTCTGAACAATATGGCATCAAAATTGCGCTTGTAATCAATGTTTTTTGATTTACAGGGGCGGAAGGGGGCGTGGCCAAAATCCAAAATAAACTTGATCAGCGTGCAATAATAACACATTTTGTCACCAAATTTGGTAGTTCTAGCTCTTATAATAGCTGAGATCTAGATTTTCACACGGACAGAAAGACGGACAGACGGACAGACAAACAGACGGACATGGCTGTATCGACTAGGCTGTTGATCCTGAGCCAGAATATATATACTTTATGGAATCTGCGGTGTCTCCTTCGGCCTGTTACGTTCATTTTCGGTTTGAACAAAGTTATAATACCCTTCTACTCTATGAGTAGCGCGTATAAAAACATTTTTGCACACATTTAATTTTTGATGCGGGCGGGACTCGAACCCGTAAATGCATAATAGTACTGTTCGTTTTGCAGTCCACAACTTAACTCACTTCACCACAGTACACGAACACACGATTCGGCACAATGCTGCAAGCAGCGCTGCAGCAGATTTTCACACGGACAGACAGACGGACATGGCTATATCCACTCGGCTGCTGATCCTGAGCCAGAATATATATACTTTATGGGGTCGGAGGTGTCTCCTTCTGCCTATTACATACATTTTCGGTTTGAACAAAGTTATAAAACCCTTCTACTCTATGAGTAGCGGGTATAAAAATATAAGAAAAGCTGCGCTCTAACTATCGCATACAGCTGATTCAAGAGACTGTCACTTCTCCACTTGTTAACTAAGTTCATTGTGAGCAATGTTTTAAATAAAATACACGACCACCAATTAATGCATATTCAAAATTTAAAGTAAAAGTTCTTAAAAAAAAAAGTAAGAAAGCTACATTCGAGTGTGCTCGACTGTAATATACCCGCTACCCAGCTGCTCGTACATCAAAATTATTTGCGGAACAATAAAGAACGGCTACAATCATATTTTGACCGTAAAAGGCCATGGACTTATCCAAAGCCAAAGTCTAAAATAAAAAATAAATTTTTTTGCACACATTTAATTTTTGATGCGGGTGGGACTTGAACCCATAAATGCATAATAGTTCTCTTCGTTATGCAGTCCACAACTTAACCCATTTCACCACCGTACACACACACACTATTCGGCACAATGCTGCAAGCAGCGCTGGCGGCAAAAGGAGTAAAAAGTATTGAAAACGTATAACTTTGATTCAGGTACCAAAAAAATCCAAGATTTATCACTTAAACAGTAAAAATAATAATTCTACCTGTTGAAGACTATAAATCGAATACGTGCATGTAAAAAACAATATGTGCCCATTTAATATTTCTTTATATACTTGAATGGAAAGTGTTCTAGAGCACTCAAACTTTTAATAAATTTTGTTAAAAAAACGACCGATAGGTTCTATGGCATCTATACGATGTATCGGTCCGTACCGGCTCGTTCCGACTTATTTACAGCGGGCAGCAATAAGAAACATGTATACAAAGTTTCATGAAGGTAGCTCAAAAAGTGAGGCAAAATCTTTTATTTGTAAAAAATAAGAAAAGTTCGATCTCCCCCACCATGACACGCATGCATGCGGAATCGAACCTTGGACCCAATACCTAAGAGGTCCACCACTTCTCCATTCGGTCATAAAGCCATTACGCAAATTTTGACAAAGTTACATTATGAGACCATTCGGAAATTCTTGCACGACAAAAACAAAGTCTGAATGCATGATGCGTCTTTTTGTTGATATTTATTCTCATAACTAAAACATACAATTAAATAAAAAATAAAAATAGAAAAATATAAGAAAAAGTTGCGCTCTAACAATCGCACACAGCTAATTTAAGAGACTGTCACTTCTCCACTTGTTAACAAAGTTCATTGTGAGCCATTACAAAAATTTTAAATAAAATGCACGACCACCAACTAATGCATATTCAAAAATTAAAGTATTACTTCTTAAAAAAAAAAGAAAAAGCTTAAGCGGCTGGGAACCAAACCACGGGCCTGTCGGTTCAGGAGTTCATCGCTTTTCCACTAAGCTACTGACGCTGTTATTCAACAACTGCAAAAATTTCCATTGTAAGGCATTCTTCTTATTTCCTGTACAAATAAAGTATTTCTTATTATTTCCTGTACAAATAAAGAATTTGCGCTGCCGGCAGCGCTGCTTACAGCTATGGAAAACGTTAAGCTGAATAACTTCTGTGTTTATTATCCGATTGTTACCAAATTTTCAGAGATCATCTGGCTAGCTATAGTTATCATGTAAGCCGAAAATGAACAATATGGCATCAAAATTGCGCTTGTAATCAATGTTTTTTCGATTTAGAGGTGCGAAAGGGGGCGTGGCCAAAATCCAAAATAAACTTGATCAGCGTGCAATAATAACACATTTTGTCACCAAATTTGGTAGTTCTATACTTTATGGAATCTGCGGTGTCTCCTTCGGCCTGTTACGTTCATTTTCGGTTTGAACAAAGTTATAATACCCTTCTACTCTATGAGTAGCGGGTATAAAAATATAAGAAAAAGCTGCGCTCTAACAAGCGCATACAGCTGATTTAAGAGACCGTCACTTCTCCACTTGTTAACTAAGTTCATTGTGAGCAATTAAAAAAGTTTTAAATAAAATACACGACCACCAATTAATGCATATTCAAAATTTAAAGTAAAAGTTCTTAAAAAAAAAAAGTAAGTAAGAAAGCTACATTCGAGTGTGCTCGACTGTAATATACCCGCTACCCAGCTGCTCGTACATCAAAATTATTTGCGGAACAATAAAGAACGGCTACAATCATATTTTGACCGTAAAAGGCCATGGACTTATCCAAAGTCAAAGTCTAAAATAAAAAATAAAATTTTTTTGCACACATTTAATTTTTGATGCGGGTGGGATTTGAACCCATAAATGCATAATAGTTCTCTTCGTTATGTAAAAAACAATATGTGCCCATTTAATATTTCTTTATATACTTGAATGGAAAGTGTTCTAGAGCACTCTAACTTTTAATAAATTTTGTTAAAAAGACGACCGATAGGTTCTATGGCATCTATACGATGTATCGGTCCGTACCGGCTCGTTCCGACTTATTTACAGCGGGCAGCAATAAGAAACATGTATACAAAGTTTCATATATATTTCTTTATATACTTGAATGGAAAGTGTTCTAGAGCACTCTAACTTTTAATAAATTTTGTTAAAAAGACGACCGATAGGTTCCATGGCATCTATACGATGTATCGGTCCGTACCGGCTCGTTCCGACTTATTTGCAGCGGGCAGCAATAAGAAACATGTATACAAAGTTTCATGAAGGTGGCTCAAAAAGTGAGGCAAAATCTTTTATTTGCAAAAAATAAGAAAAGTTCGATCTCCCCCACCATGACACGCATGCATGCGGAATCGAACCTTGGACCCAATACCTAAGAGGTCCACCACTTCTCCATTCGGTCATTAAGCCATTACGCAAATTTTGACAAAGTTACATTATGAGACCATTCGGAAATTCTTGCACGACAAAAACAAAGTCTGAATGCATGAGGCGTGTTTTTGTTGATATTTATTCTCATAACTAAACAAGTAAGAAAGCTACAGTCGAGTGTGCTCGACTGTAATATACCCGCTACCCAGCTGCTTGTACATAATTTATTTGCGGAACAAAAAAACGACTATAATCATATTTTGACCGTAAAAGGCTATGGACTTATAATATTTATGCAAAGTCAAAATATAAAATAAAAAAAAAAACATTTTTGCACACATTTAATTTTTGATGCGGGCGGGACTCGAACCCGTAAATGCATAATAGTACTGTTCGTTTTGCAGTCCACAACTTAACCCATTCCACCACCGTACAAGCACACACGATTCGGCACATAGCTTACAGCTGTGGAAAACGTTAACCTGAATAACTTCTGTGTTTATTATCCGATTGTTACAGAGATCATCTGGCTAGCTGTAGTTATCATGTAAACCGAAAATGAACACTTGCACTTGTTATCAATGTTTTTTCGATTTGCGGGGGCGGAGGGGGCGTGGCCAAAATCCAAAATAAACTTGATCAGCGTGCAATAATAACACATATTGTCACCAAATTCGGTTGTCCTAGCTCTTATAATAGCTGAGATCTAGATTTTCACACGGACAGACAGACGGACAGACGGACATGGCTATATCGACTTGGCTGTTGATCCTGAGCCAGAGTATATATACTTTATGGGGTCGGAGGTGTCTCCTTCTGCCTGTTACATACATTTTCGGTTTCAACAAAGCTATAATACCCTTCTACTCTATGAGTAGCGGGTATAAACATACAATTAAATAAAAAATAAAAATAAAAAAATATAAGAAAAAGCTGCGCTCTAACAATCGCACACAGCTGATTTAAGAGACTGTCACTTCTCCACTTGTTAACAAAGTTCATTGTGAGCCATAACAAAAATTTTAAATAAAATGCTCGACCACCAACTAATGCATATTCAAAAATTAAAGTAAAAGTTCTTAAAAAAAAATTAAAAAGAACAAGCTTAAGCGGCATGAACTGGGAATCGAACCACGGACCTGTCGGTTCAGGAGTTCATCGCTTTTCCACTAAGCTACTGACTCTATGAGTAGCGGGTATAAACATACAATTAAATAAAAAATAAAAATAAAAAAAATATAAGAAAAAGCTGCGCTCTAACAATCGCACACAGCTGATTTAAGAGACTGTCACTTCTCCACTTGTTAACAAAGTTCATTGTGAGCCATTACAAAAATTTTAAATAAAATGCTCGACCACCAACTAATGCATATTCAAACATTAAAGTAAAAGTTCTTAAAAAAAATTAAAAAGAACAAGCTTAAGCGGCATGAACTGGGAATCGAACCACGGACCTGTCGGTTCAGGAGTTCATCGCTTTTCCACTAAGCTACTGACGCTGTTATCCAAAAACTGCAAAAATTTGCATTTTAAGGCATTCTTATTATTTCCTGTACAAATAAAGAATTTGCGCTGCTTGGCAGCGCTGCTTACAGCTATGGAAAACGTTAAACTGAATAACTTCTGAACAATATGGCATCAAAATTGCGCTTGTAATCAATGTTTTTTGATTTACAGGGGCGGAAGGGGGCGTGGCCAAAATCCAAAATAAACTTGATCAGCGTGCAATAATAACACATTTTGTCACCAAATTTGGTAGTTCTAGCTCTTATAATAGCTGAGATCTAGATTTTCACACGGACAGAAAGACGGACAGACGGACAGACGGACAGACAGACAGACGGACATGGCTGTATCGACTAGGCTGTTGATCCTGAGCCAGAATATATATACTTTATGGAATCTGCGGTGTCTCCTTCGGCCTGTTACGTTCATTTTCGGTTTGAACAAAGTTATAATACCCTTCTACTCTATGAGTAGCGCGTATAAAAACATTTTTGCACACATTTAATTTTTGATGCGGGCGGGACTCGAACCCGTAAATGCATAATAGTACTGTTCGTTTTGCAGTCCACAACTTAACCCATTCCACCACCGTACAAGCACACACGATTCGGCACATAGCTTACAGCTGTGGAAAACGTTAACCTGAATAACTTCTGTGTTTATTATCCGATTGTTACAGAGATCATCTGGCTAGCTGTGATTATCATGTAAACCGAAAATGAACACTTGCACTTGTTATCAATGTTTTTTCGATTTGCGGGGGCGGAGGGGGCGTGGCCAAAATCCAAAATAAACTTGATCAGCGTGCAATAATAACACATATTGTCACCAAATTCGGTTGTCCTAGCTCTTATAATAGCTGAGATCTAGATTTTCACACGGACAGACAGACGGACAGACGGACATGGCTATATCGACTTGGCTGTTGATCCTGAGCCAGAGTATATATACTTTATGGGGTCGGAGGTGTCTCCTTCTGCCTGTTACATACATTTTCGGTTTCAACAAAGCTATAATACCCTTCTACTCTATGAGTAGCGGGTATAAACATACAATTAAATAAAAAATAAAAATAAAAAAATATAAGAAAAAGCTGCGCTCTAACAATCGCACACAGCTGATTTAAGAGACTGTCACTTCTCCACTTGTTAACAAAGTTCATTGTGAGCCATAACAAAAATTTTAAATAAAATGCTCGACCACCAACTAATGCATATTCAAAAATTAAAGTAAAAGTTCTTAAAAAAAAATTAAAAAGAACAAGCTTAAGCGGCATGAACTGGGAATCGAACCACGGACCTGTCGGTTCAGGAGTTCATCGCTTTTCCACTAAGCTACTGACTCTATGAGTAGCGGGTATAAACATACAATTAAATAAAAAATAAAAATAAAAAAATATAAGAAAAAGCTGCGCTCTAACAATCGCACACAGCTGATTTAAGAGACTGTCACTTCTCCACTTGTTAACAAAGTTCATTGTGAGCCATTACAAAAATTTTAAATAAAATGCTCGACCACCAACTAATGCATATTCAAACATTAAAGTAAAAGTTCTTAAAAAAAATTAAAAAGAACAAGCTTAAGCGGCATGAACTGGGAATCGAACCACGGACCTGTCGGTTCAGGAGTTCATCGCTTTTCCACTAAGCTACTGACGCTGTTATCCAAAAACTGCAAAAATTTGCATTTTAAGGCATTCTTATTATTTCCTGTACAAATAAAGAATTTGCGCTGCTGGCAGCGCTGCTTACAGCTATGGAAAACGTTAAACTGAATAACTTCTGAACAATATGGCATCAAAATTGCGCTTGTAATCAATGTTTTTTGATTTACAGGGGCGGAAGGGGGCGTGGCCAAAATCCAAAATAAACTTGATCAGCGTGCAATAATAACACATTTTGTCACCAAATTTGGTAGTTCTAGCTCTTATAATAGCTGAGATCTAGATTTTCACACGGACAGAAAGACGGACAGACGGACAGACGGACAGACAGACAGACGGACATGGCTGTATCGACTAGGCTGTTGATCCTGAGCCAGAATATATATACTTTATGGAATCTGCGGTGTCTCCTTCGGCCTGTTACGTTCATTTTCGGTTTGAACAAAGTTATAATACCCTTCTACTCTATGAGTAGCGCGTATAAAAAACATTTTTGCACACATTTAATTTTTGATGCGGGCGGGACTCGAACCCGTAAATGCATAATAGTACTGTTCGTTTTGCAGTCCACAACTTAACTCACTTCACCACAGTACACGAACACACGATTCGGCAGAATGCTGCAAGCAGCGCTGCAGCAGATTTTCACACGGACAGACAGACGGACATGGCTATATCCACTCGGCTGCTGATCCTGAGCCAGAATATATATACTTTATGGGGTCGGAGGTGTCTCCTTCTGCCTATTACATACATTTTCGGTTTGAACAAAGTTATAAAACCCTTCTACTCTATGAGTAGCGGGTATAAAAATATAAGAAAAAGCTGCGCTCTAACTATCGCATACAGCTGATTCAAGAGACTGTCACTTCTCCACTTGTTAACTAAGTTCATTGTGAGCAATGTTTTAAATAAAATACACGACCACCAATTAATGCATATTCAAAATTTAAAGTAAAAGTTCTTAAAAAAAAAACAAGTAAGAAAGCTACATTCGAGTGTGCTCGACTGTAATATACCCGCTACCCAGCTGCTCGTACATCAAAATTATTTGCGGAACAATAAAGAACGGCTACAATCATATTTTGACCGTAAAAGGCCATGGACTTATCCAAAGCCAAAGTCTAAAATAAAAAATAAATTTTTTTGCACACATTTAATTTTTCATGCGGGTGGGACTTGAACCCATAAATGCATAATAGTTCTCTTCGTTATGCAGTCCACAACTTAACCCATTTCACCACCGTACACGCACACACTATTCGGCACAATGCTGCAAGCAGCGCTGGCGGCAAAAGGAGTAAAAAGTATTGAAAACGTATAACTTTGATTCAGGTACCAAAAAACAAGATTTATCACTTAAACAGTAAAAATAATAATTCTACCTGTTGAAGACTATAAATCGAATACGTGCATGTAAAAAACAATATGTGCCCATTTAATATTTCTTTATATACTTGAATGGAAAGTGTTCTAGAGCACTCAAACTTTTAATAAATTTTGTTAAAAAAACGACCGATAGGTTCTATGGCATCTATACGATGTATCGGTCCGTACCGGCTCGTTCCGACTTATTTACAGCGGGCAGCAATAAGAAACATGTATACAAAGTTTCATGAAGGTAGCTCAAAAAAGGAGGCAAAATCTTTTATTTGTAAAAAATAAGAAAAGTTCGATCTCCCCCACCATGACACGCATGCATGCGGAATCGAACCTTGGACCCAATACCTAAGAGGTCCACCACTTCTCCATTCGGTCATAAAGCCATTACGCAAATTTTGACAAAGTTACATTATGAGACCATTCGGAAATTCTTGCACGACAAAAACAAAGTCTGAATGCATGATGCGTCTTTTTGTTGATATTTATTCTCATAACTAAAACATACAATTAAATAAAAAATAAAAATAGAAAAATATAAGAAAAAGCTGCGCTCTAACAATCGCACACAGCTAATTTAAGAGACTGTCACTTCTCCACTTGTTAACAAAGTTCATTGTGAGCCATTACAAAAATTTTAAATAAAATGCACGACCACCAACTAATGCATATTCAAAAATTAAAGTATTAGTTCTTAAAAAAAAAAGAAAAAGCTTAAGCGGCTGGGAACCAAACCACGGGCCTGTCGGTTCAGGAGTTCATCGCTTTTCCACTAAGCTACTGACGCTGTTATTCAACAACTGCAAAAATTTCCATTGTAAGGCATTCTTATTTTTTCCTGTACAAATAAAGAATTTGCGCTGCCGGCAGCGCTGCTTACCGCTATTGAAAACGTTAAGCTGAATAACTTCTGTGTTTATTATCCGATTGTTACCAAATTTTCAGAGATCATCTGGGTAGCTATAGTTATCATGTAAGCCGAAAATGAACAATATGGCATCAAAATTGCGCTTGTAATCAATGTTTTTTCGATTTAGAGGTGCGAAAGGGGGCGTGGCCAAAATCCAAAATAAACTTGATCAGCGTGCAATAATAACACATTTTGTCACCAAATTTGGTAGTTCTATACTTTATGGAATCTGCGGTGTCTCCTTCGGCCTGTTACGTTCATTTTCGGTTTGAACAAAGTTATAATACCCTTCTACTCTATGAGTAGCGCGTATAAAAACATTTTTGCACACATTTAATTTTTGATGCGGGCGGGACTCGAACCCGTAAATGCATAATAGTACTGTTCGTTTTGCAGTCCACAACTTAACTCACTTCACCACCGTACACGAACACACGATTCGGCACAATGCTGCAAGCAGCGCTGCAGCAGATTTTCACACGGACAGACAGACGGACATGGCTATATCCACTCGGCTGCTGATCCTGAGCCAGAATATATATACTTTATGGGGTCGGAGGTGTCTCCTTCTGCCTATTACATACATTTTTGGTTTGAACAAAGTTATAAAACCCTTCTACTCTATGAGTAGCGGGTATAAAAATATAAGAAAAAGCTGCGCTCTAACTATCGCATACAGCTGATTCAAGAGACTGTCACTTCTCCACTTGTTAACTAAGTTCATTGTGAGCAATGTTTTAAATAAAATACACGACCACCAATCAATGCATATTCAAAATTTAAAGTAAAAGTTCTTAAAAAAAAAACAAGTAAGAAAGCTACATTCGAGTGTGCTCGACTGTAATATACCCGCTACCCAGCTGCTCGTACATCAAAATTATTTGCGGAACAATAAAGAACGGCTACAATCATATTTTGACCGTAAAAGGCCATGGACTTATCCAAAGCCAAAGTCTAAAATAAAAAATAAATTTTTTTGCACACATTTAATTTTTGATGCGGGTGGGACTTGAACCCATAAATGCATAATAGTTCTCTTCGTTATGCAGTCCACAACTTAACCCATTTCACCACCGTACACGCACACACTATTCGGCACAATGCTGCAAGCAGCGCTGGCGGCAAAAGGAGTAAAAAGTATTGAAAACGTATAACTTTGATTCAGGTACCAAAAAATCCAAGATTTATCACTTAAACAGTAAAAATAATAATTCTACCTGTTGAAGACTATAAATCGAATACGTGCATGTAAAAAACAATATGTGCCCATTTAATATTTCTTTATATACTTGAATGGAAAGTGTTCTAGAGCACTCAAACTTTTAATAAATTTTGTTAAAAAAACGACCGATAGGTTCTATGGCATCTATACGATGTATCGGTCCGTACCGGCTCGTTCCGACTTATTTACAGCGGGCAGCAATAAGAAACATGTATACAAAGTTTCATGAAGGTAGCTCAAAAAGTGAGGCAAAATCTTTTATTTGTAAAAAATAAGAAAAGTTCGATCTCCCCCACCAAGACACGCATGCATGCGGAATCGAACCTTGGACCCAATACCTAAGAGGTCCACCACTTCTCCATTCGGTCATAAAGCCATTACGCAAATTTCGACAAAGCTACATTATGAGACCATTCGGAAATTCTTGCACGACATAAACAAAGTCTGAATGCATGATGCGTCTTTTTGTTGATATTTATTCTCATAACTAAAACATACAATTAAATAAAAAATAAAAATAGAAAAATATAAGAAAAAGCTGCGCTCTAACAATCGCACACAGCTGATTTAAGAGACTGTCACTTCTCCACTTGTTAACAAAGTTCATTGTGAGCCATTACAAAAATTTTAAATAAAATGCACGACCACCAACTAATGCATATTCAAAAATTAAAGTATTAGTTCTTAAAAAAAAAAGAAAAAGCTTAAGCGGCATGAACCGGGAATCGAACCACGGGCCTGTCGGTTCAGGAGTTCATCGGTTTTCCACTAAGCTACTGACGCTGTTATCCAACAACTGCAAAAATTTCCATTGTAAGGCATTCTTCTTATTTCCTGTACAAATAAAGTATTTCTTATTATTTCCTGTACAAATAAAGAATTTGCGCTGCCGGCAGCGCTGCTTACAGCTATGGAAAACGTTAAGCTGAATAACTTCTGTGTTTATTATCCGATTGTTACCAAATTTTCAGAGATCATCTGGCTAGCTATAGTTATCATGTAAGCCGAAAATGAACAATATGGCATCAAAATTGCGCTTGTAATCAATGTTTTTTCGATTTAGAGGTGCGAAAGGGGGCGTGGCCAAAATCCAAAATAAACTTGATCAGCGTGCAATAATAACACATTTTGTCACCAAATTTGGTAGTTCTAGCTCTTATAATAGCTGAGATCTAGATTTTCACACGGACAGAAAGACGGACAGACGGACAGACAGACAGACGGACATGGCTGTATCGACTAGGCTGTTGATCCTGAGCCAGAATATATATACTTTATGGAATCTGCGGTGTCTCCTTCGGCCTGTTACGTTCATTTTCGGTTTGAACAAAGTTATAATACCCTTCTACTCTATGAGTAGCGCGTATAAAAAACATTTTTGCACACATTTAATTTTTGATGCGGGCGGGACTCGAACCCGTAAATGCATAATAGTACTGTTCGTTTTGCAGTCCACAACTTAACTCACTTCACCACCGTACACGAACACACGATTCGGCACAATGCTGCAAGCAGCGCTGCAGCAGATTTTCACACGGACAGACAGACGGACATGGCTATATCCACTCGGCTGCTGATCCTGAGCCAAAATATATATACTTTATGGGGTCGGAGGTGTCTCCTTCTGCCTATTACATACATTTTCGGTTTGAACAAAGTTATAAAACCCTTCTACTCTATGAGTAGCGGGTATAAAAATATAAGAAAAAGCTGCGCTCTAACTATCGCATACAGCTGATTCAAGAGACTGTCACTTCTCCACTTGTTAACTAAGTTCATTGTGAGCAATGTTTTAAATAAAATACACGACCACCAATTAATGCATATTCAAAATTTAAAGTAAAAGTTCTTAAAAAAAAAACAAGTAAGAAAGCTACATTCGAGTGTGCTCGACTGTAATATACCCGCTACCCAGCTGCTCGTACATCAAAATTATTTGCGGAACAATAAAGAACGGCTACAATCATATTTTGACCGTAAAAGGCCATGGACTTATCCAAAGCCAAAGTCTAAAATAAAAAATAAATTTTTTTGCACACATTTAATTTTTGATGCGGGTGGGACTTGAACCCATAAATGCATAATAGTTCTCTTCGTTATGCAGTCCACAACTTAACCCATTTCACCACCGTACACGCACACACTATTCGGCACAATGCTGCAAGCAGCGCTGGCGGCAAAAGGAGTAAAAAGTATTGAAAACGTATAACTTTGATTCAGGTACCAAAAAAATCCAAGATTTATCACTTAAACAGTAAAAATAATAATTCTACCTGTTGAAGACTATAAATCGAATACGTGCATGTAAAAAACAATATGTGCCCATTTAATATTTCTTTATATACTTGAATGGAAAGTGTTCTAGAGCACTCAAACTTTTAATAAATTTTGTTAAAAAAACGACCGATAGGTTCTATGGCATCTATACGATGTATCGGTCCGTACCGGCTCGTTCCGACTTATTTACAGCGGGCAGCAATAAGAAACATGTATACAAAGTTTCATGAAGGTAGCTCAAAAAAGGAGGCAAAATCTTTTATTTGTAAAAAATAAGAAAAGTTCGATCTCCCCCACCATGACACGCATGCATGCGGAATCGAACCTTGGACCCAATACCTAAGAGGTCCACCACTTCTCCATTCGGTCATAAAGCCATTACGCAAATTTTGACAAAGTTACATTATGAGACCATTCGGAAATTCTTGCACGACAAAAACAAAGTCTGAATGCATGATGCGTCTTTTTGTTGATATTTATTCTCATAACTAAAACATACAATTAAATAAAAAATAAAAATAGAAAAATATAAGAAAAAGCTGCGCTCTAACAATCGCACACAGCTGATTTAAGAGACTGTCACTTCTCCACTTGTTAACAAAGTTCATTGTGAGCCATTACAAAAATTTTAAATAAAATGCATGACCCCCAATTAATGCATATTCAAAAATTAAAGTAAAAGTTCTTAAAAAAAAATAAAAAGTACAAGCTTAAGCGGCATGAACTGGGAATCGAACCACGGACCTGTCGGTTCAGGAGTTCATCAATTTTCCACTAAGCTACTGACGCTGTTATCCAACAGCTGCAAAATTTTGCATTTTAAGGCATTCTTATTATTTCCTGTACAAATAAAGAATTTGCGCTGCCGGCAGCGCTGCTTACAGCTATGGAAAACGTTAAGCTGAATAACTTCTGTGTTTATTATCCGATTGTTACCAAATTTTTAGATATCATCTGGCTATCTATAGTTTTCATTTAAGCCGAAAATGAAAAATATGGCATCAAAATTGCGCTTGTAATCAAGGTTTTTCCGATTTACGGGGGCGGGAGGCGGCGTGGCCAAAATCCAAAATAAACTTGATCAGCGTGCAATAATAACACATGTTGTCAGCAAATTTGGTAGTCCTAGGTCTTATAATAGCTGAGATCTAGATTTCCACACGGACAGACAGATGGACATGGCTATATCGACTCGGCTGTTGATCCTGAGTTACATACATTTTCGGTTTGAACAAAGTTATAATACCCTTCTACTCTATGAGTAGCGGGTACAAAAAGTTTTAAGTAAAATACACGACCACCAATTAATGCATATTCAAAATTTAAAGTAAAAGTTCTTACAAAAAAAAAAGGTTTAGCGGCATGAACTGGGAATCGAACCACGGGCCTGTCGTTTCAGGAGTTCATCGCTTTTCCACTAAGCTACCGACGCTGTTATCCAACAGCTGCAAAAATTTGCATTGTAAGGCATTCTTATTATTTCCTGTAAAAATAAATAATTTGCGCTGCCGGCAGCGCTGCTTACAGCTATGGAAAACGTTAAGCTGAATAACTTCTGTGTTGATTATTGTTACCAAATTTTTAGAGATCATCTGGCTAGCTATAGTTATCATGTAAACCGAAAATGAACAATACGGCATCAATATTGCGCTTGTAATCAATGTTTTTTCGATTTACAGGGGCGAAAGGGGGCGTGGCCAAAATCCAAAATAAACTTAATCAGCGTGCAATAATAACACTTACTGTCACCAAATTTGGTAGTCCTAGCTCTTATAATAGCTGAGATATAGATTTTCACACGGACAGACAGACGGACGGACGGACATGGCTATATCGACTCGGCTGTTGATCCTGAGCCAGAATATACATATATACTTTATGGGGTCGGAGATGTCTCCTTCTTCCTGTTACATACATTTTCGGTTTGCACAAAGTTATAATACCGTTCTACTCTATGAGTAGCGGGTAGAAAAACATTTTTGCACACATTTAATTTTCTATGCGGGCGGGACTCGAACCCGTAAATGCATAATAGTGCTGTTCGCTTGTAATCAATGTTTTTTTGATTTACAGGGGCGGAAGGGGGCGTGGCCAAAATCCAGAATAAACTTGATCAGCGTGCAATAATAACACATATTGTCACCAAATTTGGTAGTTCTAGCTCTTATAATAGCTGAGATCTAGATTTTCACACGGACAGACAGACGAACCTGGCTTTATCGACTCGGCTGTTGATCCTGAGCCTGAATATATATACTTTATGGGGTCGGAGGTGTCTCCTTCTGCCTGTTACATACATTTTCGGTTTGAAGAAAGTTATAATACCCTTCAACTCTATGAGTAGCGGGTATAAAAACATTTTTGCACACATTTAATTTTTAAAACGGGCGGGACTCGAACCCGTAAATGCATAATAGTACTGTTCGTTTTGCAGTCCACAACTTAACCCATTTCCAAAAAAAACTTGATCAGCGTGCAATAATAACACATATTGTCACCAAATGTGGTAGTCCTAGCTCTTATAATAGCTGAGATCTAGATTTGCACACGGACAGACAGACGGACATGGCTATATCGACTCGGATGTGGATCCTGAGCCAGAATATATATACTTTATGGGGTCGGAGATGTCTCCTTCTTCCTGTTACATACATTTTCGGTTTGAACAAAGTTATAATACCCTTCTACTCTATGAGTAGCGGGTATAAAAAGTTGTAAAAAAAAACACGACCACCAATTAATGCATATTCAAAATTTTAAGTAAAAGTTCTTAAAAAAAAAAAACAAGTAAGAAAGCTACATTCGAGTGTGCTCGCTGTAATATACCCGCTACCCAGCTGCTTGTACATCATTTATTTGCGAAACAAAAAAAAAACGGCTACAATCATATTTTGACCGTAAAAGGCTATGGACTTACAATATTTATGCAAAGTCAAAATCTAAAATAAAAAAAAAACATTTTTGCACACATTTAATTTTTGAAGCGGGCGGGACTCGAGGCCGTAAATGCATAATAGGACTGTTCGTTTTGCAGTCAACAGCTTAACCCATTTCACCACCGTACACGCACACACGATTCGGCACAATGCTGAAAGCAGCGCTGCCGGCAGCGCTGCTTACAGCTATGGAAAACGTTAAGCTGAATAACTTCTGTGTTTATTATCCGATTGTTACCGAATATTCGGAGATCATCTGGCTATCTATATTTATCGTATAAACCAAAAATGAACAATATGGCAGCAAAATTGCGCTTGTAATCAATTTTTTCGATTTACAGGGGCGGAAGGGGGCGTGGCCAAAATCCAAAATAAACTTGATCAGCGACCAATAATAACACATACTGTCACCAAATTTGGTAGTTCTAGCTCTTTAATAGCTGAGATCTAGATTTTCACACGGACAGACAGACGGACATGGCTATATCGACTCGGCTGTTGATCCTGAGCCAGAATATATATACTTTATGGGGTCGGAGGTGTCTCCTTCTGCCTGTTACATACATTTTCGGTTTGAAGAAAGTTATAATACCCTTCAACTCTATGAGTAGCGGGTATAAAAACATTTTTGCACACATTTAATTTTTGATGCGGGCGGGACTCGAACCCGTAAATGCATAATAGTACTGTTCGTTTTGCAGTCCACAACTTAACCCATTTCCAAAATAAACTTGATCAGCGTGCAATAATAACACATATTGTCACCAAATTTGGTAGTCCTAGCTCTTATAATAGCTGAGATCTAGATTTTCACACGGACAGACAGACGGACAGACGGACATGGCTATATCGACTCGGATGTTGATCCTGAGCCAGAATATATATACTTTATGGGGTCGGAGATGTCTCCTTCTTCCTGTTACATACATTTTCGGTTTGAACAAAGTTATAATACCCTTCTACTCTATGAGTAGCGGGTATAAAAAGCTGTAAAAAAAAAACACGACCACCAATTAATGCATATTCAAAATTTAAAGTAAAAGTTCTTAAAAAAAAACAAGTAAGAAAGCTACATTCGAGTGTGCTCGACTGTAATGTACCCGCTACCCAGCTGCTTGTACATCATTTATTTGCGAAACAAAAAAAAAACGCCTACAATCATATTTTGACCGTAAAAGGCTATGGACTTACAATATTTATGCAGTCAAAATCTAAAATAAAAAAAAAAAACATTTTTGCTCACATTTAATTTTTGATGCGGGCGGGACTCGAACCCGTAAATGCATAATAGGACTGTTCGTTTTGCAGTCAACAACTTAACCCATTTCACCACCGTACACGCACACACGATTCGGCACAATGCTGCAAGCAGCGCTGCTTACAGCTATGGAAAACGTTAAGCTGAATAACTTCTGTGTTTATTATCCGATTGTTACCAAATTTTTTATGGGGTCGGAGGTGTCTCCTTCTGCCTGCTACATACATTTTCGGTTTGAACAAAGTTATAATACCCTTCTACTCTATGAGTAGCGGGTATAAAAATATAAGAAAAAGCTGCGTTTTAACATTCGCACACAGCTGATTTAAAGAGAGACTGTCATTTCTCCACTTGTTAACTAAGTTCATTGTGAGCAATTAAAAAAGTTTTAAATAAAATACACAACCACCAATTAATGCATATTCAAAATTTAAAGTAAAAAATCTTAAAAAAAAAAGAAAAAGCTTAAGCGGCATGAACTGGGAATCGAACCAAGGGCCTGTCGGTTCAGGAGTCCATCGCTTTTCCACTAAGCCAACAACTGCAAAAATTTGCATTGTAAGGCATTCTTATTATTTCCTGTACAAATAAAGAATTTGCGCTGCCGGCAGCGCTGCTTACAGCTATGGAAAACGCTAAGCTGAATAACTTCTGTGTTTATTATCCGATTGTTACCAATTTTTCAGAGATCATCTGGCTAGCTATAGTTATCATATAAACCGAAAATAAACAATATTGCATCAAAATTGCACTTGTAATCAATGTTTTTCGATTTACAGGGGCGGAAGCGGGCGTGGCCAAAATCCGAAATAAACTTGATCAGCGTGCAATAATAACACATTTTGTCACCAAATTTGGAAGTTCTAGCTCTAATAATAGCTGAGATCTAGATTTTCACACGGACAGACAGACGGACAGACAGACAGACTGACATGGCTATATCGACTCGGCTGTTGATCCTGAGCCAGAATATATATACTTTATGGGGTCGGAGGTGTCTCCTTCTGCCTGTTACATACATTTTCGGTTTGAAGAAAGTTATAATACCCTTCTTCTCTATGAGTAGCGGGTATAAAAATATAAGAAAAAGCTGCGCTCTAACAATCGCACACAGCTGATTTGAGAGATTGTCACTTCTCCACTTGTTAACTAAGTTGATTGTGAGCAATTAAAAAAGTTTTAAATAAAATACACGACCACCAATTAATGCATATTCAAAATTTAAAGTAAACAAGTAAGAAAGCTACATTCGAGTGTGCTCGACTGTAATATACCCGCTACCCAGCTGCTCATATATCAAAATTATTTTCGGAACAATAAAGAACGGCTACAATCATATTTGGACCGTAAAAAGCCATGGACTTACAATATTTATCCAAAGACAAATTCTAAAATAAACAAGTAAGAAAGCTACATTCGAGTGTGCTCGACTGTAATATACCCGCTACCCAGCTGCTCGTACATCAAAATTATTTTCGGTACAAGAAAGAACGACTACAATCATATTTTGACCGTAAAAGGCCATGGACTTACAATATTTATCCAAAGTCAAATTCTAAAATAAACGAGTAAGAAAGCTACATTCGAGTGTGCTCGACTGTAATATACCCGCTACCCAGCTGCTCGTATATCAAAATTATTTTCGGTACAAGAAAGAACGACTACAATCATATTTTGACCGTAAAAGGCCATGGACTTACAATATTTATGCAAAGTCAAAATCTAAAATAAATGCATTTTGCAGATACAAATGCTGGCAGCGCTGCTTACAGCTATGGAAAACGTTAAGCTGAATAACTTCTGTGATTAACATCCCATTGTTACCAAATTTTCAGAGATCATCTGGCTAGCTATAGTTATCATATAAATTGAAAATGAATAATATGGCATCAAAATTGCGCTTGTAATCAATTGTTTTCGATTTACAGGGGCGGAAGGAGGCGTGGCCAAAATCAAAAATAAACTTGATCAGCGTGCAATAATAACACATATTGTCACCAAATTTGGTAGTCCTAGCTCTTATAATAGCTGAGATCTAGATTTTCACACGGACAGACAGACGGACAGACGGACATGGCTATATCGACTCGGATGTTGATCCTGAGCCAGAATATATATACTTTATGGGGTCGGAGATGTCTCCTTCTTCCTGTTACATACATTTGCTACTCTATGAGTAGCGGGTATAAAAAGTTGTAAAAAAAAAACACGACCACCAATTAATGCATATTCAAAATTTAAAGTAAAAGTTCTTAAAAAAAAACAAGTAAGAAAGCTACATTCGAGGGTGCTCGACTGTAATGTACCCGCTACCCAGCTGCTTGTACATCATTTATTTGCGAAACAAAAAAAAAACGGCTACAATCATATTTTGACCGTAAAAGGCTATGGACTTACAATATTTATGCAGTCAAAATCTAAAATAAAAAAAAAAACATTTTTGCTCACATTTAATTTTTGATGCGGGCGGGACTCGAACCCGTAAATGCATAATAGGGCTGTTCGTTTTGCAGTCAACAACTTAACCCATTTCACCACCGTACACGCACACACGATTCGGCACAATGCTGCAAGCAGCGCTGCTTACAGCTATGGAAAACGTTAAGCTGAATAACTTCTGTGTTTATTATCCGATTGTTACCAAATTTTTTATGGGGTCGGAGGTGTCTCCTTCTGCCTGCTACATACATTTTCGGTTTGAACAAAGTTATAATACCCTTCTACTCTATGAGTAACGGGTATAAAAATATAAGAAAAAGCTGCGTTTTAACAATCGCACACAGCTGATTTAAAGAGAGACTGTCATTTCTCCACTTGTTAACTAAGTTCATTGTGAGCAATTAAAAAAGTTTTAAATAAAATACACAACCACCAATTAATGCATATTCAAAATTTAAAGTAAAAAATCTTAAAAAAAAAAAAAAAAGCTTAAGCGGCATGAACTGGGAATCGAACCAAGGGCCTGTCGGTTCAGGAGTCCATCGCTTTTCCACTAAGCCAACAACTGCAAAAATTTGCATTGTAAGGCATTCTTATTATTTCCTGTACAAATAAAGAATTTGCGCTGCCGGCAGCGCTGCTTACAGCTATGGAAAACGCTAAGCTGAATAACTTCTGTGTTTATTATCCGATTGTTACCAATTTTTCAGAGATCATCTGGCTAGCTATAGTTATCATATAAACCGAAAATAAACAATATTGCATCAAAATTGCACTTGTAATCAATGTTTTTTCGATTTACAGGGGCGGAAGCGGGCGTGGCCAAAATCCGAAATAAACTTGATCAGCGTGCAATAATAACACATTTTGTCACCAAATTTGGAAGTTCTAGCTCTAATAATAGCTGAGATCTAGATTTTCACACGGACAGACAGACGGACAGACAGACAGACTGACATGGCTATATCGACTCGGCTGTTGATCCTGAGCCAGAATATATATACTTTATGGGGTCGGAGGTGTCTCCTTCTGCCTGTTACATACATTTTCGGTTTGAACAAAGTTATAATACCCTTCTTCTCTATGAGTAGCGGGTATAAAAATATAAGAAAAAGCTGCGCTCTAACAATCGCACACAGCTGATTTGAGAGATTGTCACTTCTCCACTTGTTAACTAAGTTGATTGTGAGCAATTAAAAAAGTTTAAAATAAAATACACGACCACCAATTAATGCATATTCAAAATTTAAAGTAAACAAGTAAGAAAGCTACATTCGAGTGTGCTCGACTGTAATATACCCGCTACCCAGCTGCTCATATATCAAAATTATTTTCGGAACAATAAAGAACGGCTACAATCATATTTGGACCGTAAAAAGCCATGGACTTACAATATTTATCCAAAGTCAAATTCTAAAATAAACAAGTAAGAAAGCTACATTCGAGTGTGCTCGACTGTAATATACCCGCTACCCAGCTGCTCGTACGTCAAAATTATTTTCGGTACAAGAAAGAACGACTACAATCATATTTTGACCGTAAAAGGCCATGGACTTACAATATTTATCCAAAGTCAAATTCTAAAATAAACGAGTAAGAAAGCTACATTCGAGTGTGCTCGACTGTAATATACCCGCTACCCAGCTGCTCGTACATCAAAATTATTTTCGGTACAAGAAAGAACGACTACAATCATATTTTGACCGTAAAAGGCCATGGACTTACAATATTTATGCAAAGTCAAAATCTAAAATAAATGCATTTTGCAGATACAAATGCTGGCAGCGCTGCTTACAGCTATGGAAAACGTTAAGCTGAATAACTTCTGTGATTAACATCCCATTGTTACCAAATTTTCAGAGATCATCTGGCTAGCTATAGTTATCATATAAATTGAAAATGAATAATATGGCATCAAAATTGCGCTTGTAATCAATTGTTTTCGATTTACAGGGGCGGAAGGAGGCGTGGCCAAAATCAAAAATAAACTTGATCAGCGTGCAATAATAACACATATTGTCACCAAATTTGGTAGTCCTAGCTCTTATAATAGCTGAGATCTAGATTTTCACACGGACAGACAGACGGACAGACGGACATGGCTATATCGACTCGGATGTTGATCCTGAGCCAGAATATATATACTTTATGGGGTCGGAGATGTCTCCTTCTTCCTGTTACATACATTTGCTACTCTATGAGTAGCGGGTATAAAAAGTTGTAAAAAAAAAACACGACCACCAATTAATGCATATTCAAAATTTAAAGTAAAAGTTCTTAAAAAAAAAACAAGTAAGAAAGCTACATTCGAGGGTGCTCGACTGTAATGTACTCGCTACCCAGCTGCTTGTACATCATTTATTTGCGAAACAAAAAAAAAACGGCTACAATCATATTTTGACCGTAAAAGGCTATGGACTTACAATATTTATGCAGTCAAAATCTAAAATAAAAAAAAAACATTTTTGCTCACATTTAATTTTTGATGCGGGCGGGACTCGAACCCGTAAATGCATAATAGGGCTGTTCGTTTTGCAGTCAACAACTTAACCCATTTCACCACCGTACACGCACACACGATTCGGCACAATGCTGCAAGCAGCGCTGCTTACAGCTATGGAAAACGTTAAGCTGAATAACTTCTGTGTTTATTATCCGATTGTTACCAAATTTTTTATGGGGTCGGAGGTGTCTCCTTCTGCCTGCTACATACATTTTCGGTTTGAACAAAGTTATAATACCCTTCTACTCTATGAGTAGCGGGTATAAAAATATAAGAAAAAGCTGCGTTTTAACAATCGCACACAGCTGATTTAAAGAGAGACTGTCATTTCTCCACTTGTTAACTAAGTTCATTGTGAGCAATTAAAAAAGTTTTAAATAAAATACACAACCACCAATTAATGCATATTCAAAATTTAAAGTAAAAAATCTTAAAAAAAAAGAAAAAGCTTAAGCGGCATGAACTGGGAATCGAACCAAGGGCCTGTCGGTTCAGGAGTCCATCGCTTTTCCACTAAGCCAACAACTGCAAAAATTTGCATTGTAAGGCATTCTTATTATTTCCTGTACAAATAAAGAATTTGCGCTGCCGGCAGCGCTGCTTACAGCTATGGAAAACGCTAAGCTGAATAACTTCTGTGTTTATTATCCGATTGTTACCAATTTTTCAGAGATCATCTGGCTAGCTATAGTTATCATATAAACCGAAAATAAACAATATTGCATCAAAATTGCACTTGTAATCAATGTTTTTTCGATTTACAGGGGCGGAAGCGGGCGTGGCCAAAATCCGAAATAAACTTGATCAGCGTGCAATAATAACACATTTTGTCACCAAATTTGGAAGTTCTAGCTCTAATAATAGCTGAGATCTAGATTTTCACACGGACAGACAGACGGACAGACAGACAGACTGACATGGCTATATCGACTCGGCTGTTGATCCTGAGCCAGAATATATATACTTTATGAGGTCGGAGGTGTCTCCTTCTGCCTGTTACATACATTTTCGGTTTGAAGAAAGTTATAATACCCTTCTTCTCTATGAGTAGCGGGTATAAAAATATAAGAAAAAGCTGCGCTCTAACAATCGCACACAGCTGATTTGAGAGATTGTCACTTCTCCACTTGTTAACTAAGTTGATTGTGAGCAATTAAAAAAGTTTTAAATAAAATACACGACTACCAATTAATGCATATTCAAAATTTAAAGTAAACAAGTAAGAAAGCTACATTCGAGTGTGCTCGACTGTAATATACCCGCTACCCAGCTGCTCGTACATCAAAATTATTTTCGGTACAAGAAAGAACGACTACAATCATATTTTGACCGTAAAAGGCCATGGACTTACAATATTTATCCAAAGTCAAATTCTAAAATAAACGAGTAAGAAAGCTACATTCGAGTGTGCTCGACTGTAATATACCCGCTACCCAGCTGCTCGTACATCAATATTATTTTCGGTACAAGAAAGAACGACTACAATCATATTTTGACCGTAAAAGGCCATGGACTTACAATATTTATGCAAAGTCAAAATCTAAAATAAATGCATTTTGCAGATACAAATGCTGGCAGCGCTGCTTACAGCTATGGAAAACGTTAAGCTGAATAACTTTTGTGATTAACATCCCATTGTTACCAAATTTTCAGAGATCATCTGGCTAGCTATAGTTATCATATAAACTGAAAATGAATAATATGGCATCAAAATTGCGCTTGTAATCAATTGTTTTCGATTTACAGGGGCGGAAGGAGGCGTGGCCAAAATCAAAAATAAACTTGATCAGCGTGCAATAATAACACATATTGTCACCAAATTTGGTAGTCCTAGCTCTTATAATAGCTGAGATCTAGATTTTCACACGGACAGACAGACGGACAGACGGACATGGCTATATCGACTCGGATGTTGATCCTGAGCCAGAATATATATACTTTATGGGGTCGGAGATGTCTCCTTCTTCCTGTTACATACATTTTCGGTTTGAACAAAGTTATAATACCCTTCTACTCTATGAGTAGCGGGTATAAAAAGTTGTAAAAAAAAACACAACCACCAATTAATGCATATTCAAAATTTAAAATAAAAGTTCTTAAAAAAAACAAGTAAGAAAGCTACATTCGAGTGTGCTCGACTGTAATATACCCGCTACCCAGCTGCTTGTACATCATTTATTTGCGAAACAAAAAAAAAAAAACGGCTACAATCATATTTTGACCGTAAAAGGCTATGGACTTACAATATTTATGCAAAGTCAAAATCTAAAATAAAAAAAACATTTTTGCACACATTTAATTTTTGATGCGGGCGGGACTCGAAGCCGTAAATGCATAATAGGACTGTTCGTTTTGCAGTCAAAAACTTAACCCATTTCACCACCGTACACGCACACACGATTCGGCACAATGCTGCAAGCAGCGCTGCCGGCAGCGCTGCTTACAGCTATGGAAAACGTTAAGCTGAATAACTTCTGTGTTTATTATCCGATTGTTACCAAATTTTTTATGGGGTCGGAGGTGTCTCCTTCTGCCTGCTACATACATTTTCGGTTTGAACAAAGTTATAATACCCTTCTACTCTATGAGTAGCGGGTATAAAAATATAAGAAAAAGCTGCGCTCTAACAATCGCACACAGCTGATTTGAGAGACTGTTACTTCTCCACTTGTTAACTAAGTTCATTGTGAGCAATTAAAAAAGTTTTAAATAAAATACGCTGCTATCCAACAACTGCACAAATTTGCATTGTAAGGCATTCTTATTATTTCCTGTACAAATAAAGAATTTGCGCTGCCGGCAGCGCTGCTTACAGCTATGGAAAACGTTAAGCTGAATAACTTCTGTGTTTATTTTCCGATTGTTACCAAATTCAGAGATCATCTGGCTAGTTATAGTTATCATATAAACTGAAAATGAATAATATGGCATCAAAATTGCGCTTGTAATCAATTGTTTTCGATTTACAGGGGCGGAAGGAGGCGTGGCCAAAATCCGAAATAAACTTGATCAGCGTGCAATAATAACACATTTTGTCACCAAATTTGGTAGTTCTAGCTCTTATAATAGCTGAGATCTAGATTTTCACACGGACAGACAGACGGACAGACGGACATGACTATATCGACTCGGCTGTTGATACTGAGTCAGAATATATATATACTTTAGGGGGTCGGAGGTGTCTCATTCTGCCTGTTACATACATTTTCGGTTTGAACAAAGTTATAACACCCTTCTACTCTTTGAGTAGCGGGTATAAAAATAAAATTTTTTGGCACACATTTAATTTTTGATGCGGGTGGGACTCGAACCCATAAATACATAATAGTTCTCCTCGTTATGCAGTCCACAATTTAACCCATTTCACCACCGTACACGCACACACTATTCGGCACAATACTGCAAGCAGCGCTGCCGGCAAAAGGAGTAAAAAGTATTGAAAACGTATAACTTTTATTCAGGTACCAAAAAAATCCAAGATTTATCACTTAAACAGTAAACATAATAATTCTACCTGTTGAAGACTATAAATCGAACACGTGCATGTAAAAATCAATATGTGCGCTTTTAATAATTCTCTGTATACTTGAATGGAAAGTGTTCTAGAGCACTCTAACTTTTAATAAATTTTGTTAAAAAAAACGACCGATAGGTTCTATGGCATCTATACGATGTATCGGTCCGTACCGGCTCGTTCCGACTTATTTACAGCGGGCAGCAATAAGAAACATGTATACAAAGTTTCATGAAAGTAGCTCAAAAAGGGAGGCAAAAACTTTTATTTGTAAAAAAAATAAGAAAAGTTCGATCTCCCCCACCATGACACGCATGCATGCGGAATCGAACCTTGGACCCATTACCTAAGAGGTCCACCACTTCTCCATTCGGTCATTAAGGCATTACGCAAATTTTGACAAAGTTACATTATGAGACCATTCGGAAATTCTTGTACGACAAAAACAAAGTCTGAATGCATGATGCGTGTTTTTCTTGATATTTATTCTCATAACTTAAACATACAATTAAATAAAAAATAAAAATAAAAAAATATAAGAAAATGCTGCGCTCTAACAATCGCACACAGCTGATTTAAGAGACTGTCACTTCTCCACTTGTTAACAAAGTTCATTGTGAGCCATTAAAAAAATTTGTAATAAAATGAACAACCACCAATTAACGCATATTCAAAAATTAAAGTATTAGTTCTTAAAAAAAAAGAAAAAGCTTAAGCGGCATGAACTGGAAATCGAACCACGGGCCTGTCGGTTCAGGAGTTCATCGCTTTTTCACTAAGCTACTGACGCGGTTATCCAACAACTGCAAAAATTTGCATTGTAAGGCATTCTTATTATTTCCTGTACAAATAAAGAATTTGCGCTGCCGGCAGAGCTGCTTACAGCTATGGAAAACGTTAAGCTGAATAACTTCTGTGTTTATTATCCGATTGGTACCAAATTTACATAGATAATTTTGGCTAGCTATAGTTATCTTATAAACCAAAAATGAACAATATGGCATCAAAATTGCGCTTGTAATTAATTTTTTTCGATTTACAGGGGCGGAAGGGGGAGTGGACAAAATCCAAAATAAACTTGATCAGCGTGCAATAATAACACATTTTGTCACCAAATTTGGTAGTTCTAGCTCTTATAATAGCTGAGATCTAGATTTTCACACGGACAGACAGACGGACGGACAGACAGACGGACATGGCTATATTGACTCGGCTGTTGATCCTGAGCCAGAATATATATACTTAATGGGGTCGGAGGTGTCTCCTTCTGCCTGTTACATACATTTTCGGTTTAAACAAAGTTATAATACCCTTCTACTCTATGAGTAGCGGGTATAAAAATTAAAGTATTAGTTCTTAAAAAAGAAAAAGAAAAAGAAAAAGCTTAAGCGGCATGAACTGGGAATCGAACCAAGGGCCTGTCGATTCAGGAGTTCATCGCTCTTCCACTAAGCTACTGACGCTGTTATCCAACAACCTCAAAAATTTGCATTGTAAGGCATTCTTATTATTTCCTGTACAAATAAAGAATTTGCGCTGCCGGCAGCGCTGCTTACAACTATGGAAAACGTTAAGCTGAATAACTTCTGTGTTTATTATCCGATTGTTACCAAATTTTCATAGATCATCTGGCTAGCTATAGTTATCATATAAATGAATAATATGGCATCAAAATTGCGCTTGTAATCAATGTTTTTTGTATTTAAAGGGGCGAAAGGGGGCGTGGCCAAAATCCAAAATAAACTTGATCAGCGTGCAATAATACCACATATTGTCACCAAATTTGGTAATTCTAGCTCTTATAATAGCTGAGATCTAGATTTTCACACGGACAGACAGACGGACAGACGGACATGGCTATATCGACTCGGCTGTTGATCCTGAGCCAGAATATATTTACTTTATGGGAGGTGTCTCCTTCTTCCTGTTACATACATTTTCGGTTTGAACAAAGTTATAATACCCTTCTACTCTATGAGTAGCGGGTATAAAAACATTTTTGCACACATTTAATTTTTGATGCGGGCGGGACTCGAACCCGTAAATGCATAATAGTACTGTTCGCTTGCAATCAATATTTTTTCGATTTACGGGGGCGGAAGGGGGCGTGGCCAAAGTCCAAAATAAACTTGATCAGCGTGCAATAATAACACATATTGTCACCAAATTTGGTTGTCCTAGCTCTTATAATAGCTGAGATCTAGATTTTCAGACGGACGGACAAACGGACATGGCTATATCGACGGACATGGCTATATCGAAAATTTGCATTGTACGGCATTCTTATTATTTCCTGTAAAAATAAAGAATTTGCGCTGCCGGCAGCGCTGCTTACAGCTATGGAAAACGTTAAGCTGAATAACTTCTGTGTTTATTATCCGATTGTTACTAAACAATCCGATTGTTCGGTTTGAACAAAGTTATAATACCCTTCTACTCTATGAGTAACGGGTATAAAAACATTTTTGCACACATTTAATTTTTGATGCGGGCGGGGCTCGAACCCGTAAATGCATAATAGTACTGTTCGCTTGTAATCAATGTTTTTTCGATTTACGGGGGCGGAAGGAGGCGTGGCCCCAAACTTGACTCCAAAATAAATTTGATCAGCGTGCAATAATAACACATATTGTCACCAAATTTGGTAGTCCTAGCTCTTATAATAGCTGAGATATAGATTTTCACACGGACAGACAGACGGACATGGCTATATCGACTCGGCTGTTGATCCTGAGCCAGAATATATATACTTTATGGGGTCGGAGATGCCTCCTTCTTCCTGTTACATATATTTTCGGTTTGAACAAAGTTATAATACCCTTCTACTGTATGAGTAGCGGGTATAAAAACATTTTTGCACACATTTAATTTTTGATGCGGGCGGGACTCGAACCCGTAAATGCATAATAGTACTGTTCGCTTGTAATCAATGTTTTTTCGATTTACGGGGGCGGAAGGGGGCGTGGCCCCAAACTTGACTCCAAAATAAATTTGATCAGCGTGCAATAATAACACATATTGTCACCAAATTTGGTAGTCCTAGCACTTATAAAAGCTGAGATCTAGATTTTCACACGGACAGACAGACGGACAGACGGACATGGCTATATCGACTCGGCTGTTGATCCTGAGCCAGAAGATATATACTTTATGGGGTCGGAGATGCCTCCTTCTTCCTGTTACATACATTTTCGGTTTGAACAAAGTTATAATACCCTTCTACTCTATGAGTAGCGGGTATAAAAACATTTTTGCACACATTTAATTTTTGATGCGGGCGGGACTCGAACCCGTAAATGCATAATAGTACTGTTCGCTTGTAATCAATGTTTTTTCGATTTACGGGGGCGGGAGGGGGCGTGGCCAAAATCCAAAATAAACTTGACCAGCGTGCAATAATAACACATACTGTCACCAAATTTGGTAGTCCTAGCTCTTGTAATAGCTGAGATCTAGATTTTCACACGGACAGACAGACGGATAGACAGACAGACGGACAGACGGACATGGCTATGTCGACTCGGCTGTTGATCCTGAGCCAGAATATATATACTTTATGGGGTCAGAGGTGTCTCCTTCTGCCTGTTACATACATTTTCGGTTTGAACAAAGTTATAATACCCTTCTACTCTATGAGTAGCGGGTACAAAAAGCTTAAGCGGCATGAACTGGGAATCGAGCCACGGGCCTGTCGGTTCAGGAGTTCATCGCTTTTCCACTAAACTACTGACACTGTTATCCAACAACTGCAAAAATTTGCATTGTAAGGCATTCTTATTATTTCCTGTACAAATAAAGAATTTGCGCTGCCGGCAGCGCTGCTTACAGTTATGGAAAACGTTTAGCTGAATAACTTCTGTGTTTATTATCCGATTGTTACCCAATCAGAGATCATCTGGCTAGCAATAGATATTTTGTACACCGAAAATGAACAATATGGCATCAAAATTGCGCTTGTATTCAATGTTTTTGACCAAAATCCAAAATAAATTTGATCAGCGTGCAATAATAACACATATTGTCACCAAATTTGGTAGTCCTAGCTCTTATAATAGCTGAGATCTAGATTTTCACACGGACAGACAGATAGACATGGCTATATCGACTCGGCTGTTGATCATGAGCCAGAATATATGTTCTTTATGGGGTCGGAGGTGTTTCCTTCTGCCTGTTACATACACTTTTGGCTTGAGCAAAGTTATAATACCCTTCTACTCTATGAGTAGCGGGTATAAAAATATAAGAAAAAGCTGCGCTCTAACAATCGCACACAGCTGATTTAAGAGACTGTCACTTCTCCACTTGTTAACTAAGTTCATTGTGAGCAATTAAACAAGTAAGAAAGCTACAGTCGAGTGTGCTCGACTGTAATGTACCCGCTACCCAGCTGGTCGTACATCATTTATTTGCGGAACAAAAAAACGGCTACAATCAAATTTTGACCGTAAAAGGCTATGGACTTATAATATCTATGCAAAGTCAAAATCTAAAATAAAAAAAAAATATTTTTGCACACATTTAATTTTTGATGCGGGCGGGACTCGAACCCGTAAATGCATAATAGTACTGTTCGTTTTGCAGTCCACAACTTAACCCATTTCACCACCGTACACGAACACACGATTCGGCACAATGCTGCAAGCAGCGCTGCCGGCAGCGCTGCTTACAGCTATGGAAAACGTTAAGCTGAATAACTTCTGTGTTTATTATCCGATTGTTACCAAATTTTCAGAGATCATATGGCTAGCTATAGTTATCATATAAACCGAAAATGAACAATATGGCGTCAAAATTGCGCTTGTAATCAATTTTTTTTTACAGGGGCGGAAGGGGGCGTGGCTAAAATCCAAAATAAACTTGATCAGCGTGCAATAATAGCACATACTGTCACCAAATTTGGTAGTTCTAGCTCTTATAAAAGCTGAGATCTAGATTTTCACACGGACAGACAAACAGACGGACAGACGGACAGACGGACATGGGTATATCGACTCGGCTGTTCTGATCCTGAGCCAGAATATATATTCTTTATGGGGTCGGAGGTGTCTCCTTCTGCCTGTTACATACATTTTCGGTTTGAACAAAGTTATAATACACTTCTACTTTATGAGTAGCGGGTATCAAAATTAAAGTATTAGTTTTTAAACAAGTAAGAAAGCTACAGTCTAGTGTGCTCGACTGTAATATACCCGCTACTCAGCTGCTTGTACATAATTTATTTACGGAACAAAAAAACGGCTACAATCATATTATGACCGTAAAAGGCTATGGACTTATAATATTTATTCAAAGTCAAAATATAAAATAAAAAAAGTAAGAAAGCTACAGTCGAGTGTGCTCGACTGTAATATACCCGCTATCCAGCTGCTTGTACATAATTTATTTGCGGAACAAAAAAAGGCTACAATCATATTTTGACCGTAAAAGGCTATGGGCTTATAATATTTATCCAAAGTCAAAATATAAAGTAAAACAAGTAAGAAAGCTACAGTCGAGTGTGCTCGACTGTAATATACCCGCTACCCAGCTGCTTGTACATAATTTATTTGGGGAACAAAAAAACGGCTACAATCATATTTTGACCGTAAAAGGCTATGAACTTATAATATTAATGCAAAGTCAAAATATAAATTAAAAAAAAAAAATATTTTTGCACACATTTAATTTTTGATGCGGGCGGGACTCGAACCCGTAAATGCATAATAGTATTGTTCGTTTTGCAGTCCACAACTTAACTCATTCCACCACCGTACACGCACACACGATTCGGCACAATGCTGCAAGCAGCGCTGCCGGCAGTACTATTATGCATTTACGGGTTCGAGTCCCGCCCGCATCATAAATTAAATGTGTGCAAAAATGTTTTTTTTTTGTTATTTTTGATTTTGACTTTGCATAGATATTATAAGTCCATAGCCTTTTACGGTCAAAATTTGATTGTAGCCGTTTTTTTGTTCCGCAAATAAATGATGTACGAGCAGCTGGGTAGCGGGTATAATACAGTCGAGCACACTCGGCTGTAGCTTTCTTACTTGTTTAATTGCTCACAATGAACTTAGTTAACAAGTGGAGAAGTGACAGTCTCTTAAATCAGCTGTGTGCGATTGTTAGAGCGCAGCTTTTTCTTATATTTTTATACCCGCTACTCATAGAGTAGAAGGGTATTATAGCTTTGTTCAAGCCAAAAATGTACGTAACAGGCAGAAGGAAACACCTCCGACCCCATAAAGTACATATATTCTGGCTCATGATCAACAGCTGAGTCGATATAGCCATGTCTGTCTGTCCGTGTGAACATCTAGATCTCAGTACAAGTATAGAATTTGCGCTGCCGGCAGCGCTGCTTATAGCTATTAAAAAACGTTAAGCTGAATAACTTCTGTGTTTATTATCCGAGTGTTACTAAACAATCCGATTGTTCGGTTTGAACAAAGTTATAATACTCTTCTACTCTATGAGTAGCGGGCATAAAAATCTTAAAAAAAAAAGCTTAAACGGCATGAACTGGGAATCGAATTATGGGCCTATCGGTTCAGGAGTTCATCGCTTTTCCACTAAACTACTGACGCTGTTATCCAACAACTGCAAAAATGTGCATTGTAAAGCATTCTTATTATTTCCTGTACAAATAAAGAATTTCTTATTATTTCCTGTACAAATATAGAATTTGCGCTGCCGGCAGCGCTGCTTACAGCTATGGAAAACGTTAAGCTGAATAACTTCTGTGCTTATTATCCGATTGTTACCAAATTTTCAGAGATCATCTGGCTAGCTATAGATATTTTGTACACAGAAAATGAACAATTTGGTATCAAAATTGCGCTTGTAATCAATGTTTTTTCGATTTACAGGGGCGGAAGGGGGCGTGGCAAAAATCCAAAATAAACTTGATCAGCGTGCAATAATAACACATACTGTCACCAAATTTGGTAGTCCTAGCTCTTATAATAGCTGAGATCTAGATTTTCACACAGACAGACGGACATAGCTATATCGACTCGGCTGTTGATCCTGAGCCAGAATATACATATATATATATATGGGGTCGGAGATGTCTCCTTCTTCCTGTTACATACATTTTCGGTTTGAACAAAGTTATAATACCCTTCTACTCTATGAGTAGCGGGTATAAAAACATTTTTGCCCACATTTAATTTTTGATGCGGGCGGGACTCGAACCCGTAAATGCATAATAGTACTGCTCGCTTGTAATCAATGTTTTTTCGATTTAAGGGGGCGGAAGGAGGCGTGGCCAAAATCCAAAATAAACTTGATCAGCGTGCAATAATAACACATACTGTCACCAAATTTGGTAGTCCTAGCTCTTATAATAGCTGAGATTTAGATTTTCACACAGACAGACGGACATGGCTATATCGACTCGGCTGTTGATCCTGAGCCAGAATATACATATATACTTTATGGGGTCGGAGGTATCTCCTTCTTCCTGTTACATACATTTTCGTTTTGAACAAAGTTATAATACCCTTCTACTCTATGAGTAGCGGGTATAAAAACATTTTTGCCACATTTAATTTTTGATGCGGGCGGGACTCGAACCCGTAAATGCATAATAGTACTGTTCGCTTGTAATCAATGTTTTTTCGATTTACGGGGATGGAAGGAGGCGTGGCCAAAATCCAAAATAAACTTGATCAGCGTGCAATAATAACACATATTGTCACCAAATTTGGTAGTCCTAGCTCTTATAAAAGCTGAGATCTAGATTTTTACACGGACAGACAGACGGACAGACGGATATGGCTATATCGTCGGGCATGGCTATATCGAAAATTTGCATTGTAAGGCATTCTTATTATTTCCTGTAAAAATAAAGAATTTGCGCTGCCGGCAGCGCTGCTTACAGCTATGGAAAACGTTAAGCTGAATAACTTCTGTGTTTATTGTTACCAAACAATTCGATTGTTCGGTTTGAACAAAGTTATAATACTCTTCAACTCTATGAGTAGCGGGTACAAAAACATTTTTGCACACATTTAATTTTTGATGCGGGCGGGACTCGAACCCGTAAATGCATAATAGTACTGTTCGTTTTGCGGTCCACAACTTAACCCATTTCACCACCGTACACGCACACACGATTCGGCACAATGCTGCAAGCAGCGCTGCCGGCTATGAAAAACGTTAAGCTGAATAACTTCTGTGTTTATTATCGGATTGTTACCAATTCAGAGATCAT
Source organism: Zaprionus ghesquierei (assembly GCA_018904095.1). Classification (NCBI taxonomy): domain Eukaryota; kingdom Metazoa; phylum Arthropoda; class Insecta; order Diptera; family Drosophilidae; genus Zaprionus; species Zaprionus ghesquierei. The sequence continues at coordinate 57,057 of JAEIGP010000002.1, read as the reverse complement.
CTGGCTAGCTATAGTTATCATGTAAACCGAAAATGAACAATATGGCATCAAAATTGCGCTTGTAATCAATGTTTATTCGAATTACGGGGGCAGAAGGGGGCGTGGCCAAAATCCAAAATAAACTTGATCAGCGTGCAATAATAATACATATTGTCACCAAATTTGGTAGTCCTAGCTCTTATAATAGCTGAGATCTAGATTTTCACACGGACAGACAGACGGACATGGCTATATCGACTCGGCTGTTGATCCTGAGCCAGAATATATATACTTTATGGGGTCGGAGGTGTCTCCTTCTGCCTGTTACATACATTTTCGGTTTGAACAAAGTTATAATACTCTTCTACTCTATGAGTAGCGGGTATAAAAATCTTAAAAAAAAAAGCTTAAGCGGCATGAACTGGGAATCGAACCACGGGCCTATCGGTTCAGGAGTTCATCGCTTTTCCACTAAGCTACTGACGCTGTTATCCAACAACTGAAAAAATTTGCATTGTAAGGCATTCTTATTATTTCCTGTACAAATAAAGAATTTGCGCTGCCGGCAGCGCTGCTTACAGCTATGGAAAACGTTAAGTTGAATAACTTCTGTGCTTATTATTGTTACCAAATTTTTAGAGATCATTTGGCTAGCTATAGTTATCATATAAACCGAAAATACACAATATTGCATGAAAATTGCAATGTCTTTTCGATTTACAGGGGCGGAAGGGGGCGTGGCCAAAATCCAAAATAAACTTGATCAGCGTGCAATAATAACACATTTTGTCACCAAATTTGGTAGTTCTAGCTCTTATAATAGCTGAGATCTAGATTTTCACACGGACAGACAGACGGACATACGGACATACGGACAGACGGACAGACGAACATGACTATATCGACTCGGCTGTTGATCCTGAGCCAGAATATATATACTTTATGGGGTCGGAGGTGTTTCCTTCTGCCTTTTACATACATTTTCGGCTTTAACAAAGTTATAATTCCCTTCTACTCTATGAGTAGCGGGTATAAAAAAGAAAAAGCTTAAGCGGCATGAACTGGGAATCGAACCACGGCCCTGTCGGCTTAGGAGTTCATCGCTTTTCCACTAAGCTACTGACGCTGTTATCCAACAACTGCAAAAATTTGCATTGTAAGGCATTCTTATTATTTCCTGTACAAATAAAGAATTTGCGCTGCCGGCAGCGCTGCTTACAGCTATGGAAAACGTTAAGCTGAATAACTTCTGTGCTTATTATTGTTACCAAATTTTTAGAGATCATTTGGCTAGCTATAGTTATCATATAAACCGAAAATACACAATATTGCATGAAAATTGCAATGTCTTTTCGATTTACAGGGGCGGAAGGGGGCGTGGCCAAAATCCAAAATAAACTTGATCAGCGTGCAATAATAACACATTTTGTCACCAAATTTGGTAGTTCTAGCTCTTATAATAGCTGAGATCTAGATTTTCACACGGACAGACAGACGGACATACGGACATACGGACAGACGGACAGACGAACATGACTATATCGACTCGGCTGTTGATCCTGAGCCAGAATATATATACTTTATGGGGTCGGAGGTGTTTCCTTCTGCCTTTTACATACATTTTCGGCTTTAACAAAGTTATAATTCCCTTCTACTCTATGAGTAGCGGGTATAAAAAAGAAAAAGCTTAAGCGGCATGAACTGGGAATCGAACCACGGCCCTGTCGGCTTAGGAGTTCATCGCTTTTCCACTAAGCTACTGACGCTGTTATCCAACAACTGCAAAAATTTGCGTTGTAAGGCATTCTTATTATTTCCTGTACAAATAAAGAATTTGCGCTGCCGGCAGCGCTGCTTACAGCTATGGAAAACGTTAGGCTGAATAACTTCTGTATTTATTATCCGATTGTTACCAAATTTTCAGAGATCATCTGGCTAGCTATAGTTATCATGTAAACAATATGGCATCAACATTGCGCTTGTAATCAATTTTTTTACAGGGGCGGAAGGGGGCGTGGCTAAAATCCAAAATAAACTTAATTAGCTTGCAATAATAACACATTTTGTCACCAAATTTGGTAGTTCTAGCTCTTATAATAGCTGAGATCTAGATTTTCACACGGACAGACAGACGGTCAGACGGACAGACAGACAGACGCACAGACGGACATGGCTATGTCGACTCGGCTGTTGATCCTGAGCCAGAATATATATACTTTATGGGGTCGGAGGTGTCTCCTTCTGCCTGTTACATTTATTTCGGTTTGAACAAAGTTATAATACCCTTCTACTCTATGAGTAGCGGGTATAAAAATTAAAGTATTAGTTCTTAAAAAAGAAAAAGAAAAAGCTTAAGCGGCATGAACTGGGAATCGAACCACGGGCCTGTCGGTTCAGGAGTTCATCGCTTTTCCACTAAGCTACTGACGCTGTTATCCAACAACTGCAAAAATTTGCATTGTAAGGCATTCTTATTATTTCCTGTACAAATAAAGAATTTGCGCTGCCGGCAGCGCTGCTTACAGCTATGGAAAACGTTAAGCTGAATAACTTCTGTGTTTATTATTGTTACCAAATTTTTAGAGATCATTTGGCTAGCTATAGTTATCATATAAACCGAAAATAAACAATATTGCATGAAAATTGCAATGTCTTTTCGATTTACAGGGGCGGAAGGGGGCGTGGCCAAAATCCAAAATAAACTTGATCAGCGTGCAATAATAACACATTTTGTCACCAAATTTGGTACTTCTAGCTCTTATAATAGCTGAGATCTAGATTTTCACACGGACAGACAGACGGACATACGGCGTACGGACAGACGGACAGACGGACATGGCTATATCGACTCGGCTGTTGATCCTGAGCCAGAATATATATACTTTATGGGGTCGGAGGTGTCTCCTTCTGCCTGTGACATACAATTTCGGTTTAAACAAAGGTATAATACCCTTCTACTCTATGAGTAGCGGGTATAAAAAAAGAACAAGTAAGAAAGCTACAGTCGAGTGTGCTCGACTGTAATATACCCGCTACCCTGCTGCTTGTATATAATTTATTTACGGAACAAAAAAACGGCTACAATCATATTTTGACCGTAAAAGGCTATGGACTTATAATATTTATGCAAAGTCAAAATATAAAATAAAAAAAAAAAACATTTTTGCACACATTTAATTTTTGATGCGGGCGGGACTCGAACCCGTAAATGCATAATAGTACTGTTCGTTTTTCAGTCCACAACTTAACCCATTTCACCACCGTACACGCACACACGATTCGGCACAATGCTGCAAGCAGCGCTGCCGGAAAACGTTAAGCTGAATAACTTCTGTGTTTATTATCCGATTGTTACCAAATTTTCAGAGATCATCTGGCTAGCTATAGTTATCATATAAACCAAAAATGAACAATATGGCGTCAAAATCGCGCTTGTAATCAATTTTTTTTATTTACAGGGGCGGAAGGGGGCGTGGCCAAAATCCAAAATAATCTTGATCAGCGTGCAATAATAGCACATACTGTCACCAAATTTGGTAGTTCTAGCTCTTATAATAGCTGAGATCTAGATTTTTACGGACAGACAGACGGACAGACGGATAGACAGATAGACGGAAAGACGGACATGGCTATATCGACTCGGCTGTTGATCCTGAGCCAGAATATATATACCTTATGGGGTCGGAGGTGTCTCCTTCTGCCTGTGACATACAATTTCGGTTTTAACAAAGGTATAATACCCTTCTACTCTATGAGTAGCGGGTATAAAAAAGAAAAAGCCTAAGCGCCATGAACTGGGAATCGAACCACGGGCCTGTCGGTTCAGGAGTTCATCGCTTTTCCACTAAGCTACTGACGCTGTTGTCCAACAACTGCAAAAAATTGCATTGTAAGGCATTCTTATTATTTGCTGTACAAATAAAGAATTTGCGCTGCCGGCAGCGCTGCTTACAGCTATGGAAAACCTTAAGCTGAATAACTTCTGTGTTTATTATCCGATTGTTACCAAATTTTCAGAGATCATCTGGCTAGCTATAGTTATCATATAAACCAAAAATGAACAATATGGCGTCAAAATCGCGCTTGTAATCAATTTTTTTTATTTACAGGGGCGGAAGGGGGCGTGGCCAAAATCCAAAATAATCTTGATCAGCGTGCAATAATAGCACATACTGTCACCAAATTTGGTAGTTCTAGCTCTTATAATAGCTGAGATCTAGATTTTTACGGACAGACAGACAGACAGACAGACGGACAGACGGACATGACTATGTCGACTCGGCTGTTGATCCTGAGCCAAAATATATATACTTTATGGGGTCGGAGGTGTCTCCTTCTACCTGTTACATACATTTTCGGCTTGAACAAAGTTATAATACCCTTATACTCTATGAGTAGCGGGTATAATAAAAATAAAATAATATAAGAATAAGGTGCGCTCTAACAATCGCACACAGCTAAGTTAAGAGAGGGTCACTTCTCCACTTGTTAACTAAGTTCATTGTGAGCGATTAAAAAAATTTTAAATAAAATGCATGACCACCAATTAATGCATATTCAAAAATTAAAGTAAAAGTTCTTAAAAAAAATTAAAAAGAACAAGCTTAAGCGCCATGAACTGGGAATCGAACCACGGGCCTGTCGGTTCTGGAGTTCATCGCTTTTCCACTAAGCTACTGACGCTGTTATCCAACAACTGCAAAAATTTGCATTGTAAGGCATTCTTAATTATTCCTGTACAAATAAAGAATTTCTTATTACTTCCTGTACAAATATAGAATTTGTTCTGCCGGCAGTTCTGCTTACAGCTATGGAAAACGTTAAGCTGAATAACTTCTGTGCTTATTATCCGATTGCTACCAAATTTTCAGAGATCATCTGGCTAGCTATAGTTATCATATAAACCGAAAATGAACAATATGGCATCAAAATTGCGCGTGTAATTAATTTTTTTCGATTTACAGGGGCGGAATGGGGAGTGGCCAAAATCCAAAATAAACTTGATCAGCGTTCTAGCTCTTATAATAGCTGAGATCTAGATTTCCACACGGACAGACAGACGGGCAGACAGACGGACAGACGGACATGGCTATATCGACTCGGCTGTTGATCCTGAGCCAGAATATATATACTTTATGGGGTCGGAATCGGTCAAAATTGCGCTTGTAATGAATTTTTTTTGTTTACAGGGGCGGAAGGGGGCGTGGCCAAAATTCAAAATAAACTTGATCAGCGTGCAATAATAACACATACTGTCACCAAATTTGGTAGTTCTAGCTCTTATAATAGCTGAGATCTAGATTTTCACAAGGACAGACAGACGGACAGACGGACAGACAGACAGACAGACAGACAGAGAGACAGACGGACAGACGGACATGGCTATATCGATCCTGATGGTGATGATGATGATATATCGATCCTGTTGATCCTGAGCGAGAATATATATACTTTATGGGGTCGGAGGTGTCTCCTTCTGCCTGTTACATACATTTTCGGTTTAAGCAAAGTTATAATACCCTTCTACTCTATGAGTAGCGGGTATAAAAAGTTAGCTCTAACAACGATATAACGAGAATAGTCAGAAGGACTTCCAGTAGATTTAAACTTTTTAGAATATCTGGATTTAAAATTTGTTTAAACCTATCACACCTAACTGGGTAAGCAAGTGGAACACATTGATCAAAAATGAATTAATAGATTTATAAAAATATGAGATACAAATATCCAAATCTGAACACAAATAATAAGTAGACCAATCATGATGTAAAATCAAATTGTTAAGCTAAATGAAATTGGTCTTGCGAAAGCAGCGAGATTTTAATTTGGAAAGAGAATTTTCAGTTTACACAAGGGTAGGCAATTTTAATAACAAATCCAATGTAGGATGGTAAGAATCTTCAGGTAAAACTAAAGGATCACTTCTAGAAATAGTGTTTTGCAACATTACATCAGATGAAAAGATAAGATCAAGCATTCTACCATTTAGGTTAGGAATATTATTAATTTGATATAATGAAAGTTCAGAAAGTCCTATAAGAAATTTATTTAAGCTAGAGGGAACCAAGAAATCTGATTGAGAGGTCAATGCAACTTCTGGTAAATTAAAATCACCAAAAACTAAAAGAAAATCTCTATCAGATAGCTTGGATGCAACAGACTGGTTAGAGGAAAGACGTTCAAGGTAGATGGAAACATCTGAAGAAGGGGGAATATAAGAGCAAGTAATGTATTGTATATTGAAATTTGACACACTGACACTTTAACACAGATAAATTCTGGGCAAACAATTAACAGTTGTTTAACAGATAAATCAGACCTAGCAGCTATAAGCACGCCTCCACCAGTTCGACCTAAACGGTCGCATCTGAAGGAAGTGTACTTATCTGTAAAGATTGAGCTACTGATTGTATCTGGTTTCAACCAAGTTTCAGAGAGTTTAGTGTTTAGTCCTTTAACATTTTGATAAGCAATAAAAAGAGAAGATGGATTTAGTTTTTTGATGTTCCACTCGAAGACGGAACACTGGAAACTACTGGCAAAGAAACTGAGGGTCGATTTTTTTGTTTAGAAGTAAACTCATTAACAATTAAATCAGGGGGCCAAAAATTAACACTACAGACTTTTTTAAAGCTGTCTGCAGAAATATTAATTTTGAACGATGCAATGTCTCGAGCATAGTTAAACTTAAATTTCTCAACAATAAGGTTCGTTATTGAGATCTTGGATTGAATGAATGCTTGCACATCTTCATTTGAAGTATCGGGGGCCAAGCGAGAAACAAAAATAAATTTCTTTGGCTTAACGGCGACAAGAGACTTAGTTATGTTTAGAGGCATAACTACATAAGAGCTGCAACCAGTATTATTTACTATACTCTTAGACACAGCTGAAGTAGGAGAAGTGACGACCACAATAGGTGGCTCGATCAAACTAACCGTGGAGGCTTGAGGCAAAATAGGCGAGACAGCGAGAGGAGTGTTCGCATGAGATAACGAAGTTAAAGGAGTTGATGGAAAAACTGACACAAGCGGAGGGTCCTCTAGAGAATTAAGGTTATTCAGTTGGGATTCAAGTTCAATGAACTCCGAATGCTATTTAGAAAACGAAGCCCGCAAACGAGCAACGTTAAATTTGGTCTGCCTTAGCGTCTTGCGTAGGTTAAGTTCACCTACGCGTCAAGCTTCACACGACCACTTAAGGCAAATTTGCTATTAATAGGATCTTTTATACGGCCGGTAAGGCCAATGCACTTAACGTGAAAAACGTTATCGCAGAGCCAGCAATCAATCAAATTTGACTTAGAGTCAGCAGAGGATTTGCAGTTTCTAGCTGAGCACGACAACATCTTCATAAAAGTGAATGTACCTCTAAAAACTTAAGGAACCCCATAAAAAAATATTAAAGTAGGAAAGAAATTTAAAAAATAAAATTAACAACAAGTAAAGAAAGCTACAGTCGAGCGCCCCGACAGTAAGATACCATTCGCCCAGTTGCGAAACAAATTTTCACATATTTAATTCCATCAAAAAACTCTGCACAAGTTTATCCCCCACCTATTGTTATACCCGCTATTCACGCCCCCTTCCGCCCCTGTAAATAAAAAAAAATTGATTACAAGCGCAATTTTTATGCCATATTGTTCATTTTCGGTTTATATGATAACTATAGCTAGGCAGATGATCTCTGAAAATTTGGTAACAATCGGATAATAAACACAGAAGTTATTTAGCTTAACGTTTTCCATAGCTGTAAGAAGCGCTGCCGGCAGCGCATATTCTTTATTTGTACAGGAAATAATAAGAATGACTTACAGTGCAAATTTTTCCAGTTGTTGGATAACAGCGTCAGTAGCTTGGTGGAAAAGCGATGAACTCCTGAACCGACAGGCCCGTGTTTCGATTCCCAGTTCATGCCGCTTAAGCTTTTTCTTTTTTATACCCGCTACTCATAGAGTAGAAGGGTATTATAACTTTGTTCAAACCGAAAATGTATGTAACAGGCAGAAGGAGACACTTCCGACCCCATAAAGTATATATATTTTGGCTTAGGATCAACAGCCGAGTCGATATAGCCATGTCCGTCTGTCCGTCTGTCTGTCTGTCCGTCTGTCTGTCCGTGTGAAATTCTAGATCTCAGCTATTATAAGAGCTAGAACTACCAAATAAGGTGACAAAATGTGTTATTATTGCACGCTGATCAAGTTTATTTTGGATTTTGGCCACTCCCCCTTCCGCCCCTGTAAATCGAAAAAATTGATTACAAGCGCAATTTTGATGCCATATTGTTCATTTTTGGTTTATATGATAACTATAGCTAGCCAGATGATCTCTGAAAATTCGGTAACAATCGGATGATAAACACAGAAGTTATTCAGCTTAACGTTTTCCATAGCTGTAAGCAGCGCTGCCGGCAGCGCAAATTCTTTATTTGTACAGGAAATAATAAGAATGCCTTACAATGCAAATTTTTGCAGTTGTTGGATAACAGCGTCAGTAGCTTAGTGGAAAAGCGATGAACTCCTGAACCGACAGGCCCGTGGTTCGATTCCCAGTTCATGCCGCTTAAGCTTTTTTTTATACCCGCTACTCATAGAGTAGAGGGGTATTATACCTTTGTTAAAACCGAAATTGTATGTCACAGGCAGAAGGAGACACCTCCGATCCCATAAGGTATATATATTCTGGCTGAGGATCAACAGCCGAGTCGATATAGCCATGTCCGTCTGTCCGTCTGTCTGTCTATCCATCTGTCCGTCTCTCTGTCCGTGTGAAAATCTAGATTTCAGCTATTATAAGAGCTAGAACTACCAAATTTGGTGACAGTATGTGTTATTATTGCACGCTGATCAAGTTTATTTTGGATTTTGGCCACTCCCCCTTCCGCCCCTGTAAATCGAAAAAATTGATTACAAGCGCAATTTTGATGCCATATTGTTCATTTTTGGTTTATATGATAAATATAGATAGCCAGGTGACCTCTGAATATTCGGTAACAATCGGATAATAAACACAGAAGTTATTCAGCTTAACGTTTTCCATAGATGTAAGCAGCGCTGCCGGCAGCGCAAATTCTTTATTTGTACAGGAAATAATAAGAATGCCTTACAATGCAAATTTTTGCAGATGTTGGATAACAGCGTCAGTAGGTTAGTGGAAAAGCTATGAACACCTGAACCGACAGGCCCGTGGTTCGATTCCCAGTTCATGCCACTTAAGCTTTTTCTTTTTTATACCCGCTACTCATAGAGTAGAAGGGTATTATAACTTTGTTCAAACCGAAAATGTATGTAACAGGCAGAAGGAGACACCTCCGACCCCATAAAGTATATATATTCTGGCTCATGATCAACAGCCGAGTCGATATAGCCATGTCCGTCTTTCCGTCTGTCTGTCTGTCTGTCCGTCTGTCTGTCCGTGAGAAAATCTAGATCTCACCTATTATAGGAGCTAGAACTACCAAATTAGGTGACAAAATGTGTTATTATTGCACGCTGATCAAGTTTATTTTGGATTTTGGCCACTCCCCCTTCCGCCCCTGGAAATCGAAAAAAATAATTACAACCGCAATTTTGATGCCATATTGTTCATTTTTGGTTTATATGATAAATATAGATAGCCAGATGATCTCTAAATATTTGGTAACAATCGGATAATAAACGCAGAAGTTATTCAGCTTAACGTTTTCCATAGCTGTAAGCAGCGCTGCCGGCAACGCAAATTCTTTATTTGTACAGGAAATAATACGAATGCCTTACAATGCAAATTTTTGCAGTTGTTAGATAACAGCATCAGTAGCTTAGCGGAAAAGCGATGAACTCCTAATCCGACAGGCCTGTGGTTCGATTCCCAGTTCATGCCGCTTAAGCTTTTTCTTTTTTATACCCGCTACTCATAGAGTAGAAGGGTATTATAACTTTGTTCAAACCGAAAATGTATGTAACAGGCAGAAGGAGACACCTCCGACCCCATAAAGTATATATATTCTGGCTCAGGATCAACAGCCGAGTCGATATAGCCATGTCCGTCTGTCCGTCTGTCCGTCTGTCTGTCTGTCTGTCTGTCTGTCTATCCGTCTCTCTGTCCGTGTGAAAATCTAGATCTCAGCTATTATAAGAGCTAGAACTACCATATTTTGTGACAGTTTGTGTTATTATTGCACGCTGATCAAGTTTATTTTGGATTTTGGCCACGCCCACATCCGCCCCTGTAAATAAAAGAAAATTGATTACAAGCGCAATTTTGATGCCATATTGTTCATTTTTGGTTTATATGATAACTACAGATACCCAGATGATCTCTGAATATTTGGTAACAATCGGATAATAAACACAGAAGTTATTCAGCTTAACGTTTTCCATAGCTGTAAGCAGCGCTGCCGGCAGCGCAAATTCTTTATTTGAACAGGAAATAATAAGAATGCCTTACAATGCAAATTTTTGCAGTTGTTAGATAACAGCGTCAGTAGCTTAGTGGAAAAGCGATGAACTCCTGACCCGACAGGCCTGTGGTTCGATTCCCAGTTCATGCCGCTTAAGCTTTTTTTTATACCCGCTACTCATAGAGTAGAAGGGTATTATACCTTTGTTAAAACCGAAATTGTATGTCACCGGCAGAAGGAGACATCTCCGACCCCATAAGGTATATATATTCTGGCTCAGGATCAACAGCCGAGTCGATATAGCCATGTCCGTCTGTCCGTCTGTGTGTCTGTCCGTCTCTCTGTCCGTGTGAAAATCTAGATCTCAGCTATTATAAGAGCTAGCACTACCAAATTTGGTGACAGTATGTGTTATTATTGCACGCTGATCAAGTTTGTTTTGGATTTTGACCACGCCCCATTCCGCCCCTGTAAATAAAAAAAATTGATTACAAGCGCAATTTTGAATTGCACGCTGATCAAGTTTATTTTGGATTTTGGCCACTCCACTACAAGCGCAATTTTGATGCCATATTGTTCGTTTTTGGTTTGTATGATAACTATAGCTAGCCGTATGATCTCTGAAAATTTGGTAACAATCGGATAATAAACACAGAAGTTAATCAGCTTAACGTTTTCCATAGCTGTAAGCAGCGCTGCCGGCAGCGCAAATTCTTTATTTGTTCAGGAAATAATAAGAATGCCTTACAATGCAAATTTTTGCAGTTGTTGGATAAAAGCGTCAGTAGCTTAGTGGAAAAGCGATGAACTCCTGACCCGACAGGCCTGTGGTTCGATTCCCAGTTCATGCCGCTTAAGGTTTTTTTTATACCCGCTACTCATAGAGTAGAAGGGTATTATACCTTTGTTAAAACCGAAATTGTATGTCACCGGCAGAAGGAGACATTTCCGACCCCATAAGATATATATATTCTGGCTCAGGATCAACAGCCGAGTCGATATAGCCATGTCCGTCTGTCCGTCTGTCCGTCTGTCCGTCTGTCCGTCTCTCTGTCCGTGTGAAAATCTAGATCTCAACTATTATAAGAGCTAGAACTACCATTTCATGTTCATTTTCGGTTTATATGATAACTATAGCTAGCCAAATGATCTCTGAAAATTTGGTAACAATCGGATAATAAACACAGAAGTTATTCAGCTTAACGTTTTCCATAGCTGTAAGCAGCGCTGCCGGCAGCGCAAATTTTTTATTTGTACAGGAAATAATAAGAATGCCTTACAATGCAAATTTTTGCAGTTGTTGGATAAAAGCGTCAGTAGCTTAGTGGAAAAGCGATGAACTCCTGACCCGACAGGCCTGTGGTTCGATTCCCAGTTCATGCCGCTTAAGCTTTTTTTATACCCGCTACTCATAGAGTAGAAGGGTATTATACCTTTGTTCAAACCGAAAATGTATGTAACAGGCAGAAGGAGACACCTCCGACCCCATAAAGTATATATATTCTGGCTCAGGATCAACAGCCGAGTCCATATAGCCATGTCCCTCTGCCAGTCTGTCCGTCTGTCTGTATGTCTGTCCGTCTGTCTGTCCGTGTGAAAATCTAGATCTCAGCTATTATAAGAGCTAGAACTACCAAATTTGGTGACAGTTTGTGTTATTATTGCACGCTGATCAAGTTTATTTTGGATTTTGGCCACGCCCACATCCGCCCCTGTAAATAAAAGAAAATTGATTACAAGCGCAATTTTGATGCCATATTGTTCATTTTTGGTTTATATGATAACTATAGCTAGCCAGATGATCTCTGAAAATTTGGTAACAATCGGATAATAAACACAGAAGTTATTCAGCTTAACGTTTTCCATAGCTGTAAGCAGCGCTGCCGGCAGCGCAAATTCTTTATTTGTACAGGAAATAATAAGAATGCCTTACAATGCAAATTTTTGCAGTTGTTGGATAAAAGCGTCAGTAGCTTAGTGGAAAAGCGATGAACTCCTGACCCGACAGGCCTGTGGTTCGATTCCCAGTTCATGCCGCTTAAGCTTTTTTTATACCCGCTACTCATAGAGTAGAAGGGTATTATACCTTTGTTCAAACCGAAAATGTATGTAACAGGCAGAAGGAGACACCTCCGACCCCATAAAGTATATATATTCTGGCTCAGGATCAACAGCCGAGTCCATATAGCCATGTCCCTCTGCCAGTCTGTCCGTCTGTCTGTATGTCTGTCCGTCTGTCTGTCCGTGTGAAAATCTAGATCTTAGCTATTATAAGAGCTAGAACTACCAAATTTGGTGACAGTTTGTGTTATTATTGCGCGCTGATCAAGTTTATTTTGGATTTTGGCCACGCCCACATCCGCCCCTGTAAATAAAAGAAAATTGATTACAAGCGCAATTTTGATGCCATATTGTTCATTTTTGGTTTGTATGATAACTATAGCTAGCCAGATGATCTCTGAAAATTTGGTAACAATCGGATAATAAACACAGAAGTTATTCAGCTTAACGTTTTCCATAGCTGTAAGCAGCGCTGCCGGCAGCGCAAATTCTTTATTTGTACAGGAAATAATAAGAATGCCTTACAATGCAAATTTTTGCAGTTGTTAGATAACAGCGTCAGTAGCTTAGTGGAAAAGCGATGAACTCCTGACCCGACAGGCCTGTGGTTCGATTCCCAGTTCATGCCGCTTAAGCTTTTTTTTATACCCGCTACTCATAGAGTAGAAGGGTATTATACCTTTGTTAAAACCGAAATTGTATGTCACCGGCAGAAGGAGACATCTCCGACCCCATAAGGTATATATATTCTGGCTCAGGATCAACAGCCGAGTCGATATAGCCATGTCCGTCTGTCCGTCTGTGTGTCTGTCCGTCTCTCTGTCCGTGTGAAAATCTAGATCTCAGCTATTATAAGAGCTAGAACTACCATTTCATGTTCATTTTCGGTTTATATGATAACTATAGCTAGCCAGATGATCTCTGAAAATTTGGTAACAATCGGATAATAAACACAGAAGTTATTCAGCTTAACGTTTTCCATAGCTGTAAGCAGCGCTGCCGGCAGCGCAAATTCTTTATTTGTACAGGAAATAATAAGAATGCCTTACAATGCAAATTTTTGCAGTTGTTGGATAAAAGCGTCAGTAGCTTAGTGGAAAAGCGATGAACTCCTGACCCGACAGGCCTGTGGTTCGATTCCCAGTTCATGCCGCTTAAGCTTTTTTTTATACCCGCTACTCATAGAGTAGAAGGGTATTATACCTTTGTTCAAACCGAAAATGTATGTAACAGGCAGAAGGAGACTCCTCCGACCCCATAAAGTATATATATTCTGGCTCAGGATCAACAGCCGAGTCCATATAGCCATGTCCTTCTGCCAGTCTGTCCGTCTGTCTGTATGTCTGTCCGTCTGTCTGACCGTGTGAAAATCTAGATCACAGCTATTATAAGAGCTAGAACTACCAAATTTGGTGACAGTTTGTGTTATTATTGCGCGCTGATCAAGTTTATTTTGGATTTTGGCCACGCCCACATCCGCCCCTGTAAATAAAAGAAAATTGATTACAAGCGCAATTTTGATGCCATATTGTTCATTTTTGGTTTGTATGATAACTATAGCTAGCCAGATGACCTCTGAAAATTTGATAGCAATCGGATAATAAACACAGAAGTTATTCAGCTTAACGTTTTCCATAGCTGTAAGCAGCGCTGCCGGCAGCGCAAATTCTTTATTTGAACAGGAAATAATAAGAATGCCTTACAATGCAAATTTTTAAAGTTGTTAGATAACAGCGTCAGTAGCTTAGTGGAAAAGCGTTGAACTCCTAACCCGACAGGTCCGTGGTTCGATTTCCAGTTTATGCCGCTTAAGCTTTTTCTTTTTTATACCTGCTACTCATAGAGTAGAAGGGTATTATAACTTTGTTCAAACCGAAAATGTATGTAACAGGCAGAAGGAGACACCTGCGACCCCATAAAGTATATATATTCTGGCTCAGGATCAACAGCCGAGTCCATATAGCCATGTCCCTCTGCCAGTCTGTCCGTCTGTCTGTATGTCTGTCCGTCTGTCTGTCCGTGTGAAAATCTAGATCTCAGCTATTATAAGAGCTCGAACTATTAAATTAGGTGACAAAATGTGTTATTATTGCACGCTGATCAAGTTTATTTTGGAGTTTGGCCACTCCCCCTTCCGAAAAAAAATTGATTACAAGCGCAGGATCAACAGCCGAGTCGATATAGCCATGTCCGTCTGTCCGTCTGTCCGTCTCTCTATTAAATTAAATTAAATTATTAAATTAGGTGACAAAATGTGTTATTATTGCACGCTGATCAAGTTTATTTTGGAGTTTGGCCACTCCCCCTTCCGAAAAAAAATTGATTACAAGCGCAGGATCAACAGCCGAGTCGATATAGCCATGTCCGTCTGTCCGTCTGTCCGTCTCTCTGTCCGTGTGAAAATCTAGATCTCAACTATTATAAGAGCTGGAACTACCATTTCATGTTCATTTTCGGTTTATATGATAACTATAGCTAGCCGTATGATCTCTGAAAATTTGGTAACAATCGGATAATAAACACAGAAGTTAATCAGCTTAACGTTTTCCATAGCTGTAAGCAGCGCTGCCGGCAGCGCAAATTCTTTATTTGTTCAGGAAATAATAAGAATGCCTTACAATGCAAATTTTTGCAGTTGTTGGATAAAAGCGTCAGTAGCTTAGTGGAAAAGCGATGAACTCCTGACCCGACAGGCCTGTGGTTCGATTCCCAGTTCATGCCGCTTAAGCTTTTTTTTATACCCGCTACTCATAGAGTTGAAGGGTATTATACCTTTGTTAAAACCGAAATTGTATGTCACCGGCAGAAGGAGACATTTCCGACCCCATAAGATATATATATTCTGGCTCAGGATCAACAGCCGAGTCGATATAGCCATGTCCGTCTGTCCGTCTGTCCGTCTCTCTGTCCGTGTGAAAATCTAGATCTCAACTATTATAAGAGCTAGAACTACCATTTCATGTTCATTTTCGGTTTATATGATAACTATAGCTAGCCAAATGATCTCTGAAAATTTGGTAACAATCGGATAATAAACACAGAAGTTATTCAGCTTAACGTTTTCCATAGCTGTAAGCAGCGCTGCCGGCAGCGCAAATTTTTTATTTGTACAGGAAATAATAAGAATGCCTTACAATGCAAATTTTTGCAGTTGTTGGATAAAAGCGTCAGTAGCTTAGTGGAAAAGCGATGAACTCCTGACCCGACAGGCCTGTGGTTCGATTCCCAGTTCATGCCGCTTAAGCTTTTTTTTATACCCGCTACTCATAGAGTAGAAGGGTATTATACCTTTGTTCAAACCGAAAATGTATGTAACAGGCAGAAGGAGACTCCTCCGACCCCATAAAGTATATATATTCTGGGTCAGGGTCAACAGCCGAGTCCATATAGCCATGTCCCTCTGCCAGTCTGTCCGTCTGTCTGTATGTCTGTCCGTCTGTCTGTCCGTGTGAAAATCTAGATCTCAGCTATTATAAGAGCTAGAACTACCAAATTTGGTGACAGTTTGTGTTATTATTGCGCGCTGATCAAGTTTATTTTGGATTTTGGCCACGCCCACATCCGCCCCTGTAAATAAAAGAAAATTGATTACAAGCGCAATTTTGATGCCATATTGTTCATTTTTGGTTTGTATGATAACTATAGCTAGCCAGATGATCTCTGAAAATTTGGTAGCAATCGGATAATAAACACAGAAGTTATTCAGCTTAACGTTTTCCATAGCTGTAAGCAGCGCTGCCGGCAGCGCAAATTCTTTATTTGAACAGGAAATAATAAGAATGCCTTACAATGCAAATTTTTGAAGTTGTTAGATAACAGCGTCAGTAGCTTAGTGGAAAAGCGTTGAACTCCTAACCCGACAGGTCCGTGGTTCGATTCCCAGTTTATGCCGCTTAAGCTTTTTTTTTTTATACCTGCTACTCATAGAGTAGAAGGGTATTATAACTTTGTTCAAACCGAAAATGTATGTAACAGGCAGAAGGAGACACCTGCGACCCCATAAAGTATATATATTCTGGCTCAGGATCAACAGCCGAGTCCATATAGCCATGTCCCTCTGCCAGTCTGTCCGTCTGTCTGTATGTCTGTCTGTCCGTGTGAAAATCTAGATCTCAGCTATTATAAGAGCTCGAACTATTAAATTAGGTGACAAAATGTGTTATTATTGCACGCTGATCAAGTTTATTTTGGAGTTTGGCCACTCCCCCTTCCGAAAAAAAATTGATTACAAGCGCAATTTTGATGCCATATTGTTCATTTTTGGTTTATATGATAACTATAGCTAGCCAGATGATCTCTGAAAATTTGGTAACAATCGGATAATAAACACAGAAGTTATTCAGCTTAACGTTTTCCATAGCTGTAAGCAGCGCTGCCGGCAGCGCAAATTCTTTATTTGTACAGGAAATAATAAGAATGCCTTACAATGCAAATTTTTGCAGTTGTTAGATAACAGCGTCAGTAGCTTAGTGGAAAAGCGATGAACTCCTGACCCGACAGGCCTGTGGTTCGATTCCCAGTTCATGCCGCTTAAGCTTTTTTTTATACCCGCTACTCATAGAGTAGAAGGGTATTATACCTTTGTTAAAACCGAAATTGTATGTCACCGGCAGAAGGAGCCATCTCCGACCCCATAAGATATATATATTCTGGCTCAGGATCAACAGCCGAGTCGATATAGCCATGTCCGTCTGTCCGTCTGTCCGTCTCTCTGTCCGTGTGAAAATCTAGATCTCAACTATTATAAGAACTAGAACTACCATTTCATGTTCATTTTCGGTTTATATGATAACTATAGCTAGCCAAATGATCTCTGAAAATTTGGTAACAATCGGATAATAAACACAGAAGTTATTCAGCTTAACGTTTTCCATAGCTGTAAGCAGCGCTGCCGGCAGCGCAAATTTTTTATTTGCACAGGAAATAATAAGAATGCCTTACAATGCAAATTTTTGCAGTTGTTGGATAAAAGCGTCAGTAGCTTAGTGGAAAAGCGATGAACTCCTGACCCGACAGGCCTGTGGTTCGATTCCCAGTTCATGCCGCTTAAGGTTTTTTTTATACCCGCTACTCATAGAGTAGAAGGGTATTATACCTTTGTTCAAACCGAAAATGTATGTAACAGGCAGAAGGAGACTCCTCCGACCCCATAAAGTATATATATTCTGGCTCAGGATCAACAGCCGAGTCCATATAGCCATGTCCCTCTGCCAGTCTGTCCGTCTGTCTGTATGTCTGTCCGTCTGTCTGACCGTGTGAAAATCTAGATCTCAGCTATTATAAGAGCTAGAACTACCAAATTTGGTGACAGTTTGTGTTATTATTGCGCGCTGATCAAGTTTATTTTGGATTTTGGCCACGCCCACATCCGCCCCTGTAAATAAAAGAAAATTGATTACAAGCGCAATTTTGATGCCATATTGTTCATTTTTGGTTTGTATGATAACTATAGCTAGCCAGATGACCTCTAAAAATTTGGTAGCAATCGGATAATAAACACAGAAGTTATTCAGCTTAACGTTTTCCATAGCTGTAAGCAGCGCTGCCGGCAGCGCAAATTCTTTATTTGAACAGGAAATAATAAGAATGCCTTACAATGCAAATTTTTGAAGTTGTTAGATAACAGCGTCAGTAGCTTAGTGGAAAAGCGTTGAACTCCTAACCCGACAGGTCCGTGGTTCGATTCCCAGTTTATGCCGCTTAAGCTTTTTTTTTTTATACCTGCTACTCATAGAGTAGAAGGGTATTATAACTTTGTTCAAACCGAAAATGTATGTAACAGGCAGAAGGAGACACCTCCGACCCCATAAAGTATATATATTCTGGCTCAGGATCAACAGCCGAGTCCATATAGCCATGTCCCTCTGCCAGTCTGTCCGTCTGTCTGTATGTCTGTCCGTCTGTCTGTCCGTGTGAAAATCTAGATCTCAGCTATTATAAGAGCTAGAACTACCAAATTAGGTGACAGTATGTGTTATTATTGCACGCTGATCAAGTTTATTTTGGATTTTGGCCACGCCCCCTTCCGCCCAAAAAAAAAAAATTGATTACAAGCGCAATTTTGATGCCATATTGTTCATTTTTGGTTTATATGATAACTATAGCTAGCCAGATGATCTCTGAAAATTTGGTAACAATCGGATAATAAACACAGAAGTTATTCAGCTTAACGTTTTCCATAGCTGTAAGCAGCGCTGCCGGCAGCGCAAATTCTTTATTTGTACAGGAAATAATAAGAATGCCTTACAATGCAAATTTTTGCAGTTGTTAGATAACAGCGTCAGTAGCTTAGTGGAAAAGCGATGAACTCCTGACCCGACAGGCCTGTGGTTCGATTCCCAGTTCATGCCGCTTAAGCTTTTTTTTATACCCGCTACTCATAGAGTAGAAGGGTATTATACCTTTGTTAAAACCGAAATTGTATGTCACCGGCAGAAGGAGACATCTCCGACCCCATAAGATATATATATTCTGGCTCAGGATCAACAGCCGAGTCGATATAGCCATGTCCGTCTGTCCGTCTGTGTGTCTGTCCGTCTGTCCGTCTCTCTGTCCGTGTGAAAATCTAGATCTCAGCTATTATAAGAGCTAGAACTACCATTTCATGTTCATTTTCGGTTTATATGATAACTATAGCTAGCCAGATGATCTCTGAAAATTTGGTAACAATCGGATAATAAACACAGAAGTTATTCAGCTTAACGTTTTCCATAGCTGTAAGCAGCGCTGCCGGCAGCGCAAATTCTTTATTTGTACAGGAAATAATAAGAATGCCTTACAATGCAAATTTTTGCAGTTGTTGGATAAAAGCGTCAGTAGCTTAGTGGAAAAGCGATGAACTCCTGAACCGACAGGCCTGTGGTTCGATTCCCAGTTCATGCCCCTTAAGCTTTTTCTTTTTTATACCCGCTACTCATAGAGTAGAAGGGTATTATAACTTTGTTCAAACCGAAAATGTATGTAACAGGCAGAAGGAGACACCTCCGACCCCATAAAGTATATATATTCTGGCCCAGGATCAACAGCCGAGTCCATATAGCCATGTCCCTCTGCCAGTCTGTCCGTCTGTCTGTATGTCTGTCCGTCTGTCTGTCCGTGTGAAAATCTAGATCTCAGCTATTATAAGAGCTAGAACTACCAAATTTGGTGACAGTTTGTGTTATTATTGCACGCTGATCAAGTTTATTTTGGATTTTGGCCACGCCCACATCCGCCCCTGTAAATAAAAGAAAATTGATTACAAGCGCAATTTTGATGCCATATTGTTCATTTTTGGTTTATATGATAACTATAGATACCCAGATGATCTCTGAATATTTGGTAACAATCGGATAATAAACACAGAAGTTATTCAGCTTAACATTTTCCATAGCTGTAAGCAGCGCTGCCGGCAGCGTAAATTCTTTATTTGAACAGGAAATAATAAGAATGCCTTACAATGCAAATTTTTGAAGTTGTTAGATAACAGCGTCAGTAGCTTAGTGGAAAAGCGTTGAACTCCTAACCCGACAGGCCCGTGGTTCGATTCCCAGTTTATGCCGCTTAAGCTTTTTCTTTGTTATACCTGCTACTCATAGAGTAGAAGGGTATTATAACTTTGTTCAAACCGAAAATGTATGTAACAGGCAGAAGGAGACACCTCCGACCCCATAAAGTATATATATTCTGGCTCAGGATCAACAGCCGAGTCCATATAGCCATGTCCCTCTGCCAGTCTGTCCGTCTGTCTGTATGTTTATCCGTCTGTCTGTCCGTGTGAAAATCTAGATCTCAGCTATTATAAGAGCTAGAACTACCAAATTTGGTGACAGTATGTGTTATTATTGCACATCAAGTTTATTTTGGATTTTGTCCACGCCCCCTTCCGCCCCTGTAAATCAAAAAAAAATATATTACAAGCGCAATTTTGATGCCATATTGTTCATTTTTGGTTTATATGATAACTATAGCTAGCCAGATGATCTGTGAAAATTTGGTAACAATCGGATAATAAACACAGAAGTTATTCAGCTTAACGTTTTTCATAGCTGTAAGCAGCGCTGCCGGCAGCACAAATTCTTTATTTGTACAGGAAATAATAAGAATGCCTTACAATGCAAATTTTTGCAGTTGTTAGATAACAGCGTCAGTAGCTTAGTGGAAAAGCGATGAACTCCTGACCCGACAGGCCCGTGGTTCGATTCCCAGTTTATGCCGCTTAAGCTTTTTTTTATACCCGCTACTCATAGAGTAGAAGGGTATTATAAATTTGTTCAAACCGAAAATGTATGTAACAGGCAGAAGGAGACACCTCCGACCCCATAAAGTATATATATTCTGGCTCAGGATCAACAGCCGAGTCCATATAGCCATGTCCCTCTGCCAGTCTGTCCGTCTGTCTGTATGTCTGTCCGTCTGTCTGTCCGTGTGAAAATCTAAATCTCAGCTATTATAAGAGCTCAAACTATTAAATTAGGTGACAAAATGTGTTATTATTGCAGACTGATCAAGTTTATTTTGGAGTTTGGCCACTCCCCCTTCCGAAAAAAAATTGATTACAAGCGCAATTTTGATGCCATATTGTTCATTTTTGGTTTATATGATAACTATAGCTAGCCAGATGATCTCTGAAAATTTGGTAACAATCGGATAATAAACACAGAAGTTATTCAGCTTAACGTTTTTCATAGCTGTAAGCAGCGCTGCCGGCAGCGCAAATTCTTTATTTGTACAGGAAATAATAAGAATGCCTTACAATGCAAATTTTTGCAGTTGTTAGATAACAGCGTCAGTAGCTTAGTGGAAAAGCGATGAACTCCTGACCCGACAGGCCTGTGGTTCGATTCCCAGTTCATGCCGCTTAAGCTTTTTTTTATACCCGCTACTCATAGAGTTGAAGGGTATTATACCTTTGTTAAACCGAAATTGTATGTCACCGGCAGAAGGAGACATTTCCGACCCCATAAGATATATATATTCTGGCTCAGGATCAACAGCCGAGTCGATATAGCAATGTCCGTCTGTCCGTCTGTGTGTCTGTCCGTCTGTCCGTCTCTCTGTCCGTGTGAAAATCTAGATCTCAGCTATTATAAGAGCTAGAACTACCATTTCATGTTCATTTTCGGTTTATATGATAACTATAGCTAGCCAGATGATCTCTGAAAATTTGGTAACAATCGGATAATAAACACAGAAGTTATTCAGCTTAAGGTTTTCCATAGCTGTAAGCAGCGCTGCCGGCAGCGCAAATTCTTTATTTATACAGGAAATAATAAGAATGCCTTACAATGCAAATTTTTGCAGTTGTTGGATAAAAGCGTCAGTAGCTTAGTGGAAAAGCGATGAACTCCTGACCCGACAGGCCTGTGGTTCGATTCCCAGTTCATGCCGCTTAAGCTTTTTTTTATACCCGCTACTCATAGAGTAGAAGGGTATTATACCTTTGTTCAAACCGAAAATGTATGTAACAGGCAGAAGGAGACACCTCCGACCCCATAAAGTATATATATTCTGGCTCAGGATCAACAGCCGAGTCCATATAGCCATGTCCCTCTGCCAGTCTGTCCGTCTGTCTGTATGTCTGTCCGTCTGTCTGTCCGTGTGAAAATCTAAATCTCAGCTATTATAAGAGCTCAAACTATTAAATTAGGTGACAGAATGTGTTATTATTGCACACTGATCAAGTTTATTTTGGAGTTTGGCCACTCCCCCTTCCGCAAAAAAAAATTGATTACAAGCGCAATTTTGATGCCATATTGTTCATTTTTGGTTTATATGATAACTATAGCTAGCCAGATGATCTCTGAAAATTTGGTAACAATCGGATAATAAACACAGAAGTTATTCAGCTTAACGTTTTCCATAGCTGTAAGCAGCGCTGCCGGCAGCGCAAATTCTTTATTTGTACAGGAAATAATAAGAATGCCTTACAATGCAAATTTTTGCAGTTGTTGGATAACAGCGTCAGTAGCTTAGTGGAAAAGCGATGAACTCCTGAACCGACAGGCCTGTGGTTCGATTCCCAGTTCATGCCGCTTAAGCTTTTTTTTTTATACCCGCTACTCATAGAGTAGAAGGGTATTATACCTTTGTTAAAACCGAAATTGTATGTCACCGGCAGAAGGAGACATTTCCGACCCCATAAGATATATATATTCTGGCTCAGGATCAACAGCCGAGTCGATATAGCAATGTCCGTCTGTCCGTCTGTGTGTCTGTCCGTCTGTCCGTCTCTCTGTCCGTGTGAAAATCTAGATCTCAGCTATTATAAGAGCTAGAACTACCAAATTTAAACATGTTCATTTTCGGTTTATATGATAACTATAGCTAGCCAGATGATCTCTGAAAATTTGGTAACAATCGGATAATAAACACAGAAGTTATTCAGCTTAACGTTTTCCATAGCTGTAAGCAGCGCTGCCGGCAGCGCAAATTCTTTATTTGTACAGGAAATAATAAGAATGCCTTACAATGCAAATTTTTGCAGTTGTTGGATAACAGCGTCAGTAGCTTAGTGGAAAAGCGATGAACTCCTGAACCGACAGGCCTGTGGTTCGATTCCCAGTTCATGCCGCTTAAGCTTTTTTTTTTATACCCGCTACTCATAGAGTAGAAGGGTATTATACCTTTGTTCAAACCGAAAATGTATGTAACAGGCAGAAGGAGACACCTCCGACCCCATAAAGTATATATATTCTGGCTCAGGATCAACAGCCGAGTCCATATAGCCATGTCCCTCTGCCAGTCTGTCCGTCTGTCTGTCCGTGTGAAAATCTAGATCTCAGCTATTATAAGAGCTAGAACTACCAAATTTGGTGACAGTTTGTGTTATTATTGCACGCTGATCAAGTTTAGTTTGGATTTTGGCCACGCCCACATCCGCCCCTGTAAATAAAAGAAAATTGATTACAAGCGCAATTTTGATGCCATATTGTTCTTTTTTGGTTTATATGATAACTATAGATAGCCAGATGATCTCTGAATATTTGGTAACAATCGGATAATAAACACAGAAGTTATTCAGCTTAACGTTTTCCATAGCTGTAAGCAGCGCTGCCGGCAGCGCAAATTCTTTATTTGTACAGGAAATAATAAGAATGCCTTACAATGCAAATTTTTGCAGTTGTTAGATAACAGCGTCAGTAGCTTAGTGGAAAAGCGATGAACTCCTGACCCGACAGGCCTGTGGTTCGATTCCCAGTTCATGCCGCTTAAGCTTTTTCTTTTTTATACCCGCTACTCATAGAGTAGAAGGGTATTATACCTTTGTTAAAACCGATATTGTATGTCACCGGCAGAAGGAGACATCTCCGACCCCATAAGATATATGTATTCTGGCTCAGGATCAACAGCCGAGTCGATATAGCCATGTCCGTCTGTCCGTCTGTGTGTCTGTCCGTCTGTCCGTCTCTCTGTCCGTGTGAAAATCTAGATCTCAGCTATTATAAGAGCTAGAACTACCATTTCATGTTCATTTTCGGTTTATATGATAACTATAGCTAGCCAGATGATCTCTGAAAATTTGGTAACAATCGGATAATAAACACAGAAGTTATTCAGCTTAACGTTTTCCATAGCTGTAAGCAGCGCTGCCGGCAGCGCAAATTCTTTATTTGTACAGGAAATAATAAGAATGCCTTACAATGCAAATTTTTGCAGTTGTTGGATAAAAGCGTCAGTAGCTTAGTGGAAAAGCGATGAACTCCTGACCCGACAGGCCTGTGGTTCGATTCCCAGTTCATGCCGCTTAAGCTTTTTTTTATACCCGCTACTCATAGAGTAGAAGGGTATTATACCTTTGTTCAAACCGAAAATGTATGTAACAGGCAGAAGGAGACACCTCCGACCCCATAAAGTATATATATTCTGGCTCAGGATCAACAGCCGAGTCCATATAGCCATGTCCCTCTGCCAGTCTGTCCGTCTGTCTGTATGTCTGTCCGTCTGTCTGTCCGTGTGAAAATCTAGATCTCAGCTATTATAAGAGCTAGAACTACCAAATTTGGTGACAGTTTGTGTTATTATTGCACGCTGATCAAGTTTATTTTGGATTTTGGCCACGCCCACATCCGCCCCTGTAAATAAAAGAAAATTGATTACAAGCGCAATTTTGATGCCATATTGTTCATTTTTGGTTTATATGATAAATATAGATAGCCAGATGATCTCTGAAAATTTGGTAACAATCGGATAATAAACACAGAAGTTATTCAGCTTAACGTTTTCCATAGCTGTAAGCAGCGCTGCCGGCAGCGCAAATTCTTTATTTGAACAGGAAATAATAAGAATGCCTTACAATGCAAATTTTTGCAGTTGTTGGATAACAGCGTCAGTAGCTTAGTGGAAAAGCGATGAACTCCTGAACCCGACAGGCCCGTGGTTCGATTCCCAGTTTATGCCGCTTAAGCTTTTTCTTTTTTATACCCGCTACTCATAGAGTAGAAGGGTATTATAACTTTGTTCAAACCGAAAATGTATGTAACAGGCAGAAGGAGACACCTCCGACCCCATAAAGTATATATATTCTGGCTCAGGATCAACAGCCGAGTCCATATAGCCATGTCTGTCTGTCCGTCTGCCTGTCCGTGTGAAAATCTAGATCTCAGCTATTATAAGAGCTAGAACTACCAAATTTGGTGACAGTATGTGTTATAATTGCACGCTGATTAAGTTTGTTTTGGATTTTGGCCACGCCCCTTCCGCCCCTGTAAATAAAAAAAATTGATTACAAGCGCAATTTTGATGCCTTATTGTTCATTTTCGGTTTATATGATTACTATGGCTAGCCAGATGATCTCTGAAAATTTGGTAACAATCGGATAATAAACACAGAAGTTATTCAGCTTAACGTTTTCCATAGCTGTAAGCAGCGCTGCCGGCAGCGCAAATTCTTTATTTGTACAGGAAATAATAAGAATGCCTTACAATGCAAATTTTTGCAGTTGTTGGATAACAGCGTCAGTAGCTTAGTGGAAAAGCGATGAACTCCTGAACCGACAAGCCCGTGGTTCGATTCCCAGTTCACGCCGCTTAAGCTTTTTCGTTTTTATACCCGCTACTCATAGAGTAGAAGGGTAATATACCTTTGTTAAAACCGAAAATGCAGACACCTCCGACCCCATAAAGTATATATATTCTGGCTCAGGATCAACAGCCGAGTCGATATAGCCATTTCCGTCTGTCCGTGTGAAAATCTAGATCTCAGCTATTATAAGAGCTCGAACTATTAAATTAGCTGACAAAATGTGTTATTATTGCACGCTGATCAAGTTAATTTTGGAGTTTGGCCACTCCCCCTTCCGCCCCTGGAAATCGAAAAAAAAATTTTTACAAGCGCAATTTTGATGCCATATTGTTCATTTTTGGTTTATATGATAACTATAGCTAGCCAGATGATCTGTAAAAATTTGGTAACAATCGGATAATAAACACAGAAGTTATTCAGCTTAACGTTTTTCATAGCTGTAAGCAGCGCTGCCGGCAGCACAAATTCTTTATTTGTACAGGAAATAATAAGAATGCCTTACAATGCAAAATTTTGCAGTTGTTAGATAACAGCGTCAGTAGCTTAGTGGAAAAGCGATGAACTCCTGACCCGACAGGCCTGTGGTTCGATTCCCAGTTCATGCCGCTTAAGCTTTTTTTTATACCCGCTACTCATAGAGTAGAAGGGTATTATACCTTTGTTAAAACCGAAATTGTATGTCACCGGCAGAAGGAGACATCTCCGACCCCATAAGGTATATATATTCTGGCTCAGGATCAACAGCCGAGTCGATATAGCCATGTCCGTCTGTCCGTCTGTGTGTCTGTCCGTCTGTCCGTCTCTCTGTCCGTGTGAAAATCTAGATCTCAGCTATTATAAGAGCTAGAACTACCATTTCATGTTCATTTTCGGTTTATATGATAACTATAGCTAGCCAGATGATCTCTGAAAATTTGGTAACAATCGGATAATAAACACAATTTTGATGCCATATTGTTCATTTTTGGTTTATATGATAACTATAGCTAGCCAGATGATCTCTGAAAATTTGGTAACAATCGGATAATAAACACAGAAGTTATTCAGCTTAACGTTTTCCATAGCTGTAAGCAGCGCTGCCGGCAGCGCAAATTCTTTATTTGTACAGGAAATAATAAGAATGCCTTACAATGCAAATTTTTGCAGTTGTTAGATAACAGCGTCAGTAGCTTAGTGGAAAAGCGATGAACTCCTGACCCGACAGGCCTGTGGTTCGATTCCCAGTTCATGCCGCTTAAGCTTTTTTTTATACCCGCTACTCATAGAGTAGAAGGGTATTATACCTTTGTTAAAACCGAAATTGTATGTCACCGGCAGAAGGAGACATCTCCGACCCCATAAGATATATATATTCTGGCTCAGGATCAACAGCCGAGTCGATATAGCCATGTCCGTCTGTCCGTCTGTGTGTCTGTCCGTCTGTCCGTCTCTCTGTCCGTGTGAAAATCTAGATCTCAGCTATTATAAGAGCTAGAACTACCATTTCGTGTTCATTTGCGGTTTATATGATAACTATAGCTAGCCAGATGATCTCTGAAAATTTGGTAACAATCGGATAATAAACACAGAAGTTATTCAGCTTAACGTTTTCCATAGCTGTAAGCAGCGCTGCCGGCAGCGCAAATTCTTTATTTGAACAGGAAATAATAAGAATGCCTTACAATGCAAATTTTTGCAGTTGTTGGATAAAAGCGTCAGTAGCTTAGTGGAAAAGCGATGAACTCCTGACCCGACAGGCCTGTGGTTCGATTCCCAGTTCATGCCGCTTAAGCTTTTTTTATACCCGCTACTCATAGAGTAGAAGGGTATTATACCTTTGTTCAAACCGAAAATGTATGTAACAGGCAGAAGGAGACACCTCCGACCCCATAAAGTATATATATTCTGGCTCAGGATCAACAGCCGAGTCCATATAGCCATGTCCGTCTGCCAGTCTGTCCGTCTGTCTGTATGTCTGTCCGTCTGTCTGTCCGTGTGAAAATCTAGATCTCAGCTATTATAAGAGCTAGAACTACCAAATTTGGTGACAGTTTGTGTTATAATTGCACGCTGATCAAGTTTATTTTGGATTTTGGCCACGCCCACATCCGCCCCTGTAAATAAAAGAAAATTGATTACAACCGCAATTTTGATGCCATATTGTTCATTTTTGGTTTATATGATAATTATAGATACCCAGATGATCTCTGAATATTTGGTAACAATCGGATAATAAACACAGAAGTTATTCAGCTTAACGTTTTCCATAGCTGTAAGCAGCGCTGCCGGCAGCGCAAATTCTTTATTTGAACAGGAAATAATAAGAATGCCTTACAATGCAAATTTTTGAAGTTGTTAGATAACAGCGTCAGTAGCTTAGTGGAAAAGCGTTGAACTCCTAACCCGACAGGTCCGTGGTTCGATTTCCAGTTTATGCCGCTTAAGCTTTTTCTTTTTTATACCTGCTACTCATAGAGTAGAAGGGTATTATAACTTTGTTCAAACCGAAAATGTATGTAACAGGCAGAAGGAGACACCTCCGACCCCATAAAGTATATATATTCTGGCTCAGGATCAACAGCCGAGTCCATATAGCCATGTCCGTCTGCCAGTCTGTCCGTCTGTCTGTATGTCTGTCCGTCTGTCTGTCCGTGTGAAAATCTAGATCTCAGCTATTATAAGAGCTAGAACTACCAAATTTGGTGACAGTTTGTGTTATTATTGCACGCTGATCAAGTTTATTTTGGATTTTGGCCACGCCCACATCCGCCCCTGTAAATAAAAGAAAATTGATTACAACCGCAATTTTGATGCCATATTGTTCATTTTTGGTTTATATGATAATTATAGCTAGCCAGATGATCTCTGAATATTTGGTAACAATCGGATAATAAACACAGAAGTTATTCAGCTTAACGTTTTCCATAGCTGTAAGCAGCGCTGCCGGCAGCGCAAATTCTTTATTTGAACAGGAAATAATAAGAATGCCTTACAATGCAAATTTTTGAAGTTGTTAGATAACAGCGTCAGTAGCTTAGTGGAAAAGCGATGAACTCCTGAACGGACAGGCCCGTGGTTCGACTCCCAGTTCATGCCGCTTAAGCTTTTTCTTTTTATACCCGCTACTCATAGAGTAGAAGGGTATTATAACTTTGTTCAAACAGAAAATGTATGTAACAGCAGAAGGAGACACCTCCGATCCCATAAAGTATATATATTCTGGCTCAGGATCAACAGCCGAGTCCATATAGCCATGTCCCTCTGCCAGTCTGTCCGTCTGTCTGTATGTCTGTCCGTCTGTCTGTCCGTGTGAAAATCTAGATCTCAGCTATTATAAGAGCTAGAACTACCAAATTTGGTGACAGTTTGTGTTATTATTGCACGCTGATCAAGTTTATTTTGGATTTTGGCCACGCCCACATCCGCCCCTGTAAATAAAAGAAATTTGATTACAAGCGCAATTTTGATGCCATATTGTTCATTTTTGGTTTATATGATAACTATAGCTAGCCAGATGATCTGTAAAAATTTGGTAACAATCGGATAATAAACACAGAAGTTATTCAGCTTAACGTTTTTCATAGCTGTAAGCAGCGCTGCCGGCAGCGCAAATTCTTTATTTGTACAGGAAATAATAAGAATGCCTTACAATGCAAATTTTTGCAGTTGTTGGATAACAGCGTCAGTAGCTTAGTGGAAAAGCGATGAACTCCTGAACCGACAGGCCCGTGGCTCGATTCCCAGTTCATGCTGCTTAAGCTTTTTTTTAAGATTTTTATACCCGCTACTCATAGAGTAGAAGGGTATTATAACTTTGTTAAAACCGAAATTGTATGTCACCGGCAGAAGGAGACATCTCCGACCCCATAAGGTATATATATTCTGGCTCAGGATCAACAGCCGAGTCGATATAGCCATGTCCGTCTGTCCGTCTGTGTGTCTGTCCGTCTGTCCGTCTCTCTGTCCGTGTGAAAATCTAGATCTCAGCTATTGTAAGAGCTAGAACTACCAATTTGTCAGTATGTGTTATTATTGCACGATCAAGTTTATTTTGGATTTTGGCCACGCCCCTGCCCCTGTAAATTTGGTAACAATCGGATTACAAGCGCAATTTTGATGCCATATTGTTCATTTTTGGTTTATATGATAACTATAGCTAGCCAGATGATCTCTGAAAATTTGGTAACAATCGGATAATAAACACAGAAGTTATTCAGCTTAACGTTTTCCATAGCTGTAAGCAGCGCTGCCGGCAGCGCAAATTCTTTATTTGTACAGGAAATAATAAGAATGCCTTACAATGCAACTTTTTGCAGTTGTTAGATAACAGCGTCAGTAGCTTAGTGGAAAAGCGATGAACTCCTGACCCGACAGGCCTGTGGTTCGATTCCCAGTTCATGCCGCTTAAGCTTTTTCTTTTTTATACCCGCTACTCATAGAGTAGAAGGGTATTATAACTTTGTTCAAACCGAAAATGTATGTAACAGGCAGAAGGAGACACCTCCGACCCCATAAAGTATATATATTCTGGCTCAGGATCAACAGCCGAGTCGATATAGCCATGTCCGTCTGTCCGTCTGTCTGTCTGTCTGTCCGTCTGTCTGTCCGTGTGAAAATCTAGATCTCAGCTATTATAAGAGCTAGAACTACCAAATTTGGTGACAGTATGTGTTATTATTGCACGCTGATCAAGTTTATTTTGGATTTTGGCCACGCCCCCCCCTGTAAATAAAAAAAATTGATTACAAGCGCAATTTTGATGCCATATTGTTCATTTTTGGTTTATATGATAACTATAGCTAGCCAGATGATCTCTGAAAATTTGGTAACAATCGGATAATAAACACAGAAGTTATTCAGCTTAACGTTTTCCATAGCTGTAAGCAGCGCTGCCGGCAGCGCAAATTCTTTATTTGTACAGGAAATAATAAGAATGCCTTACAATGCAAATTTTTGCAGTTGTTGGATAACAGCGTCAGTAGCTTAGTGGAAAAGCGATGAACTCCTGAACCGACAGGCCCGTGGTTCGATTCCCAGTTCATGCCGCTTAAGCTTTTTTTTTTATACCCGCTACTCATAGAGTAGAAGGGTATTATAACTTTGTTAAAACCGAAAATGTATGTAACAGGCAGAAGGAGACACCTCCGACCCCATAAAGTATATATATTCTGGCTCAGGATCAACAGCCGAGTCGATATAGCCATGTCCGTCTGTCCGTCTGTCTGTCTGTCTGTATGTCTGTCCGTCTGTCTGTCCGTGTGAAAATCTAGATCTCAGCTATTATAAGAGCTAGAACTACCAAATTTGGTGACAGTATGTGTTATTATTGCACGCTGATCAAGTTTGTTTTATATTTTTGGCCACGCCCCTTCCGCCCCTGTAAATAAAAAAAAATTGATTACAAGCGCAATTTTGATGCCATATTGTTCATTTTTGGTTTATATGATAACTATAGCTAGCCAGATGATCTCTGAAAATTTGGTAACAATCGGATAATAAACACAGAAGTTATTCAGCTTAACGTTTTCCATAGCTGTAAGCAGCGCTGCCGGCAGCGCAAATTCTTTATTTGTACAGGAAATAATAAGAATGCCTTACAATGCAAATTTTTGCAGTTGTTGGATAACAGCGTCAGTAGCTTAGTGGAAAAGCGATGAACTCCTGAACCGACAGGCCCGTGGTTCGATTCCCAGTTCATGCCGCTTAAGCTTTTTCTTTTTATACCCGCTACTCATAGAGTAGAAGGGTATTATAACTTTGTTAAAACCGAAAATGTATGTAACAGGCAGAAGGAGACACCTCCGACCCCATAAAGTATATATATTCTGGCTCAGGATCAACAGCCGAGTCGATATAGCCATGTCCGTCTGTCCGTCTGTCTGTCTGTCTGTCTGTCCGTCTGTCTGTCCGTGTGAAAATCTAGATCTCAGCTATTATAAGAGCTAGAACTACCAAATTTGGTGACAGTATGTGTTATTATTGCACGCTGATCAAGTTTATTTTGGATTTTGGCCACGCCCCCTTCCGCCCCTGTAAATAAAAAAAATTGATTACAAGCGCAATTTTGATGCCATATTGTTCATTTTTGGTTTATATGATAACTATATAACAATCGGATAATAAACACAGAAGTTATTCAGCTTAACGTTTTCCATAGCTGTAAGCAGCGCTGCCGGCAGCGCAAATTCTTTATTTGTACAGGAAATAATAAGAATGCCTTACAATGCAAATTTTTGCAGTTGTTGGATAACAGCGTCAGTAGCTTAGTGGAAAAGCGATGAACTCCTGAACCGACAGGCCCGTGGTTCGATTCCCAGTTCATGCCGCTTAAGCTTTTTCTTTTTTATACCCGCTACTCATAGAGTAGAAGGGTATTATAACTTTGTTAAAACCGAAAATGTATGTAACAGGCAGAAG
This sequence comes from Zaprionus ghesquierei, assembly GCA_018904095.1. Taxonomy (NCBI): domain Eukaryota; kingdom Metazoa; phylum Arthropoda; class Insecta; order Diptera; family Drosophilidae; genus Zaprionus; species Zaprionus ghesquierei. The sequence goes on along the minus strand of JAEIGP010000002.1, from coordinate 25,238 downwards.
GAGACACCTCCGACCCCATAAAGTATATATATTCTGGCTCAGGATCAACAGCCGAGTCGATATAGCCATGTCCGTCTGTCCGTCTGTGTCTGTCTGTCTGTCCGTCTGTCTGTCCGTGTGAAAATCTAGATCTCAGCTATTATAAGAGCTAGAACTACCAAATTTGGTGACAGTATGTGTTATTATTGCACGCTGATCAAGTTTATTTTGGATTTTGGCCACGCCCCCTTCCGCCCCTGTAAATAAAAAAAATTGATTACAAGCGCAATTTTGATGCCATATTGTTCATTTTTGGTTTATATGATAACTATAGCTAGCCAGATGATCTCTGAAAATTTGGTAACAATCGGATAATAAACACAGAAGTTATTCAGCTTAACGTTTTCCATAGCTGTAAGCAGCGCTGCCGGGAGCGCAAATTCTTTATTTGTACAGGAAATAATAAGAATGCCTTACAATGCAAATTTTTGCAGTTGTAGGATAACAGCGTCAGTAGCTTAGTGGAAAAGCGATGAACTCCTGAACCGACAGGCCCGTGGTTCGATTCCCCGTTCATGCCGCTTAAGCTTTTTTTTTTATACCCGCTACTCATAGAGTAGAAGGGTATTATACCTTTGTTAAAACCGAAATTGTATGTCACAGGCAGAAGGAGACACCTCCGACCCCATAAGGTATATGTATTCTGGCTCAGGATCAACAGCCGAGTCGATATAGCCATGTCCGTCTGTCCGTCTGTCTGTCTATCCGTCTGTCCGTCTCTCTGTCCGTGTGAAAATCTAGATCTCAGCTATTATAAGAGCTAGAACTACCAAATTTGGTGACAGTATGTGTTATTATTGCACGCTGATCAAGTTTATTTTGGATTTTGGCCACGCCCCCTTCCGCCCCTGTAAATAAAAAAAATTGATTACAAGCGCAATTTTGATGCCATATTGTTCATTTTTGGTTTATATGATAACTATAGCTAGCCAGATGATCTCTGAAAATTTGGTAACAATCGGATAATAAACACAGAAGTTATTCAGCTTAACGTTTTCCATAGCTGTAAGCAGCGCTGCCGGCAGCGCAAATTCTTTATTTGTACAGGAAATAATAAGAATGCCTTACAATGCAAATTTTTGCAGTTGTTGGATAACAGCGTCAGTAGCTTAGTGGAAAAGCGATGAACTCCTGAACCGACAGGCCCGTGGTTCGATTCCCCGTTCATGCCGCTTAAGCTTTTTTTTATACCCGCTACTCATAGAGTAGAAGGGTATTATAACTTTGTTAAAACCGAAAATGTATGTAACAGGCAGAAGGAGACACCTCCGACCCCATAAAGTATATATATTCTGGCTCAGGATCAACAGCCGAGTCGATATAGCCATGTCCGTCTGTCCGTCTGTCTGTCTATCCGTCTGTCCGTCTCTCTGTCCGTGTGAAAATCTAGATCTCAGCTATTATAAGAGCTAGAACTACCAAATTTGGTGACAGTATGTGTTATTATTGCACGCTGATCAAGTTTATTTTGGATTTTGGCCACGCCCCCTTCCGCCCCTGTAAATAAAAAAAATTGATTACAAGCGCAATTTTGATGCCATATTGTTCATTTTTGGTTTATATGATAACTATAGCTAGCCAGATGATCTCTGAAAATTTGGTAACAATCGGATAATAAACACAGAAGTTATTCAGCTTAACGTTTTCCATAGCTGTAAGCAGCGCTGCCGGCAGCGCAAATTCTTTATTTGTACAGGAAATAATAAGAATGCCTTACAATGCAAATTTTTGCAGTTGTTGGATAACAGCGTCAGTAGCTTAGTGGAAAAGCGATGAACTCCTGAACCGACAGGCCCGTGGTTCGATTCCCAGTTCATGCCACTTAAGCTTTTTCTTTTTTATACCCGCTACGCATAGAGTAGAAGGGTATTATACCTTTGTTAAAACCGAAATTGTATGTCACAGGCAGAAGGAGACACCTCCGACCCCATAAGGTATACGTATTCTGGCTCAGGATCAACAGCCGAGTCGATATAGCCATGTCCGTCTGTCCGTCTGTCTGTCTGTCCGTCTGTCTGTCCGTGTGAAAATCTAGATCTCAGCTATTATAAGAGCTAGAACTACCAAATTTGTTGACAGTATGTGTTATTATTGCATGCTGATCAAGTTTATTTTGGATTTTGGCCACGCCCACATCCGCCCCTGTAAATAAAAGAAAATTGATTACAAGCGCAATTTTGATGCCATATTGTTCATTTTTGGTTTATATGATAAATATAGATAGCCAGATGATCTCTGAATATTCGGTAACAATCGGATAATAAACACAGAAGTTATTCAGCTTAACGTTTTCCATAGCTGTAAGCAGCGCTGCCGGCAGCGCAAATTCTTTATTTGTACAGGAAATAATAAGAATGCCTTACAATGCAAATTTTTGCAGTTGTTGGATAACAGCGTCAGTAGCTTAGTGGAAAAGCGATGAACTCCTGAACCGACAGGCCCGTGGTTCGATTCCCAGTTCATGCCGCTTAAGCTTTTTCTTTTTTATACCCGCTACTCATAGAGTAGAAGGGTATTATACCTTTGTTAAAACCGAAATTGTATGTCACAGGCAGAAGGAGACACCTCCGACCCCATAAGGTATATATATTCTGGCTCAGGATCAACAGCCGAGTCGATATAGCCATGTCCGTCTGTCCGTCTGTCTGTCTATCCGTCTGTCCGTCTCTCTGTCCGTGTGAAAATCTAGATCTCAGCTATTATAAGAGCTAGAACTACCAAATTTGGTGACAGTATGTGTTATTATTGCACGCTGATCAAGTTTATTTTGGATTTTGGCCACGCCCCCTTCCGCCCCTGTAAATAAAAAAAATTGATTACAAGCGCAATTTTGATGCCATATTGTTCATTTTTGGTTTATATGATAACTATAGCTAGCCAGATGATCTCTGAAAATTTGGTAACAATCGGATAATAAACACAGAAGTTATTCAGCTTAACGTTTTCCATAGCTGTAAGCAGCGCTGCCGGCAGCGCAAATTCTTTATTTGTACAGGAAATAATAAGAATGCCTTACAATGCAAATTTTTGCAGTTGTTGGATAACAGCGTCAGTAGCTTAGTGGAAAAGCGATGAACTCCTGAACCGACAGGCCCGTGGTTCGATTCCCAGTTCATGCCGCTTAAGCTTTTTCTTTTTTATACCCGCTACTCATAGAGTAGAAGGGTATTATAACTTTGTTAAAACCGAAAATGTATGTAACAGGCAGAAGGAGACACCTCCGACCCCATAAAGTATATATATTCTGGCTCAGGAACAACAGCCGAGCCGATATAGCCATGTCCGTCTGTCCGTCTGTCTGTCTGTCCGTCTGTCCGTCTGTCCGTCTGTCTGTCTGTCCGTCTGTCCGTCTCTCTGTCCGTGTGAAAATCTAGATCTCAGCTATTATAAGAGCTAGAACTACCAAATTTGTTGACAGTATGTGTTATTATTGCGTGCTGATCAAGTTTATTTTGGATTTTGGCCACGCCCACATCCGCCCCTGTAAATAAAAAAAATTGATTACAAGCGCAATTTTGATGCCATATTGTTCATTTTTGGTTTATATGATAACTATAGCTAGCCAGATGATCTCTGAAAATTCGGTAACAATCGGATAATAAACACAGAAGTTATTCAGCTTAACGTTTTCCATAGCTGTAAGCAGCGCTGCCGGCAGCGCAAATTCTTTATTTGTACAGGAAATAATAAGAATGCCTTACAATGCAAATTTTTGCAGTTGTTGGATAACAGCGTCAGTAGCTTAGTGGAAAAGCGATGAACTCCTGAACCGACAGGCCCGTGGTTCGATTCCCAGTTCATGCCGCTTAAGCTTTTTCTTTTTTATACCCGCTACTCATAGAGTAGAAGGGTATTATAACTTTGTTAAAACCGAAAATGTATGTAACAGGCAGAAGGAGACACCTCCGACCCCATAAAGTATATATATTCTGGCTCAGGATCAACAGCCGAGTCGATATAGCCATGTCCGTCTGTCCGTCTGTCTGTCTATCCGTCTGTCCGTCTCTCTGTCCGTGTGAAAATCTAGATCTCAGCTATTATAAGAGCTAGAACTACCAAATTTGGTGACAGTATGTGTTATTATTGCTCGCTGATCAAGTTTATTTTGGATTTTGGCCACGCCCACATCCGCCCCTGTAAATCGAAAAATTTGATTACAAGCGCAATTTTGATGCCATATTGTTCATTTTCGGTTTATATGATAACTATAGCTAGCCAGATGATCTCTGAAAATTTGGTAACAATCGGATAATAAACACAGAAGTTATTCAGCTTAACGTTTTCCATAGCTGTAAGCAGCGCTGCCGGCAGCGCAAATTCTTTATTTGTACAGGAAATAATAAGAATGCCTTACAATGCAAATTTTTGCAGTTGTTGGATAACAGCGTCAGTAGCTTAGTGGAAAAGCGATGAACTCCTGAACCGACAGGCCCGTGGTTCGATTCCCAGTTCATGCCGCTTAAGCTTTTTCTTTTTTATACCCGCTACTCATAGAGTAGAAGGGTATTATAACTTTGTTAAAACCGAAAATGTATGTAACAGGCAGAAGGAGACACCTCCGACCCCATAAAGTATATATATTCTGGCTCAGGATCAACAGCCGAGTCGATATAGCCATGTCCGTCTGTCCGTCTGTCTGTCTGTCCGTCTGTCTGTCGTCTGTCCGTCCGTGTGAAAATCTAGATCTCAGCTATTATAAGAGCTAGAACTACCAAATTTGGTTGACAGTATGTGTTATTATTGCACGCTGATCAAGTTTATTTTGGATTTTGGCCACGCCCACTTCCGCCCCTGTAAATAAAAAAAAATTGATTACAAGCGCAATTTTGATGCCATATTGTTCATTTTTGGTTTATATGATAACTATAGCTAGCCAGATGATCTCTGAAAATTCGGTAACAATCGGATAATAAACACAGAAGTTATTCAGCTTAACGTTTTCCATAGCTGTAAGCAGCGCTGCCGGCAGCGCAAATTCTTTATTTGTACAGGAAATAATAAGAATGCCTTACAATGCAAATTTTTGCAGTTGTTGGATAACAGCGTCAGTAGCTTAGTGGAAAAGCGATGAACTCCTGAACCGACAGGCCCGTGGTTCGATTCCCAGTTCATGCCACTTAAGCTTTTTCTTTTTTATACCCGCTACTCATAGAGTAGAAGGGTATTATACCTTTGTTAAAACCGAAATTGTATGTCACAGGCAGAAGGAGACACCTCCGACCCCATAAGGTATATATATTCTGGCTCAGGATCAACAGCCGAGTCGATATAGCCATGTCCGTCTTTCCGTCTGTCTGTCTATCCGTCTGTCCATCTCTCTCTCCGTGTGAAAATCTAGATCTCAGCTATTATAAGAGCTAGAATTACCAAATTTGGTGACAGTATGTGTTATTATTGCACGCTGATCAAGTTTATTTTGGATTTTGGCCACGCCCCCTTCCGCCCCTGTAAATAAAAGAAAATTGATTACAAGCGCAATTTTGATGCCATATTGTTCATTTTTGGTTTATATGATAAATATAGATAGCCAGATGATCTCTGAATATTCGGTAACAATCGGATAATAAACACAGAAGTTATTCAGCTTAACGTTTTCCATAGCTGTAAGCAGCGCTGCCGGCAGCGCAAATTCTTTATTTGTACAGGAAATAATAAGAATGCCTTACAATGCAAATTTTTGCAGTTGTTGGATAACAGCGTCAGTAGCTTAGTGGAAAAGCGATGAACTCCTGAACCGACAGGCCCGTGGTTCGATTCCCAGTTCATGCCGCTTAAGCTTTTTCTTTTTTATACCCGCTACTCATAGAGTAGAAGGGTATTATAACTTTGTTAAAACCGAAAATGTATGTAACAGGCAGAAGGAGACACCTCCGACCCCATAAAGTATATATATTCTGGCTCAGGATCAACAGCCGAGTCGATATAGCCATGTCCGTCTGTCCGTCTGTCTGTCTGTCCGTCTGTCCGTCTCTCTGTCCGTGTGAAAATCTAGATCTCAGCTATTATAAGAGCTAGAACTACCAAATTTGGTGACAGTATGTGTTATTATTGCACGCTGATCAAGTTTATTTTGGATTTTGGCCACGCCCCCTTCCGCCCCTGTAAATAAAAAAAAATTGATTACAAGCGCAATTTTGATGCCATATTGTTCATTTTTGGTTTATATGATAACTATAGCTAGCCAGATGATCTCTGAAAATTTGGTAACAATCGGATAATAAACACAGAAGTTATTCAGCTTAACGTTTTCCATAGCTGTAAGCAGCGCTGCCGGCAGCGCAAATTCTTTATTTGTACAGGAAATAATAAGAATGCCTTACAATGCAAATTTTTGCAGTTGTTGGATAACAGCGTCAGTAGCTTAGTGGAAAAGCGATGAACTCCTGAACCGACAGGCCCGTGGTTCGATTCCCAGTTCATGCCGCTTAAGCTTTTTTTTTTTATACCCGCTACTCATAGAGTAGAAGGGTATTATAACTTTGTTAAAACCGAAAATGTATGTAACAGGCAGAAGGAGACACCTCCGACCCCATAAAGTATATATATTCTGGCTCAGGATCAACAGCCGAGTCGATATAGCCATGTCCGTCTGTCCGTCTGTCTGTCTGTCCGTCTGTCCGTCTCTCTGTCCGTGTGAAAATCTAGATCTCAGCTATTATAAGAGCTAGAACTACCAAATTTGGTGACAGTATGTGTTATTATTGCACGCTGATCAAGTTTATTTTGGATTTTGGCCACGCCCCCTTCCGCCCCTGTAAATAAAAAAAATTGATTACAAGCGCAATTTTGATGCCATATTGTTCATTTTTGGTTTATATGATAACTATAGCTAGCCAGATGATCTCTGAAAATTCGGTAACAATCGGATAATAAACACAGAAGTTATTCAGCTTAACGTTTTCCATAGCTGTAAGCAGCGCTGCCGGCAGCGCAAATTCTTTATTTGTACAGGAAATAATAAGAATGCCTTACAATGCAAATTTTTGCAGTTGTTGGATAACAGCGTCAGTAGCTTAGTGGAAAAGCGATGAACTCCTGAACCGACAGGCCCGTGGTTCGATTCCCAGTTCATGCCGCTTAAGCTTTTTCTTTTTTATACCCGCTACTCATAGAGTAGAAGGGTATTATAACTTTGTTAAAACCGAAAATGTATGTAACAGGCAGAAGGAGACACCTCCGACCCCATAAAGTATATATATTCTGGCTCAGGATCAACAGCCGAGTCGATATAGCCATGTCCGTCTGTCCGTCTGTCTGTCTGTCCGTCTGTCCGTCTCTCTGTCCGTGTGAAAATCTAGATCTCAGCTATTATAAGAGCTAGAACTACCAAATTTGGTGACAGTATGTGTTATTATTGCGTGCTGATCAAGTTTATTTTGGATTTTGGCCACGCCCACATCCGCCCCTGTAAATAAAAGAAAATTGATTACAAGCGCAATTTTGATGCCATATTGTTCATTTTTGGTTTATATGATAACTATAGCTAGCCAGATGATCTCTGAAAATTCGGTAACAATCGGATAATAAACACAGAAGTTATGCAGCTTAACGTTTTCCATAGCTGTAAGCAGCGCTGCCGGCAGCGCAAATTCTTTATTTGTACAGGAAATAATAAGAATGCCTTACAATGCAAATTTTTGCAGTTGTTGGATAACAGCGTCAGTAGCTTAGTGGAAAAGCGATGAACTCCTGAACCGACAGGCCCGTGGTTCGATTCCCCGTTCATGCCGCTTAAGCTTTTTTTTATACCCGCTACTCATAGAGTAGAAGGGTATTATACCTTTGTTAAAACCGAAATTGTATGTCACAGGCAGAAGGAGACACCTCCGACCCCATAAGGTATATATATTCTGGCTCAGGATCAACAGCCGAGTCGATATAGCCATGTCCGTCTGTCCGTCTGTCTGTCTATCCGTCTGTCCGTCTCTCTGTCCGTGTGAAAATCTAGATCTCAGCTATTATAAGAGCTAGAACTACCAAATTTGGTGACAGTATGTGTTATTATTGCACGCTGATCAAGTTTATTTTGGATTTTGGCCACGCCCCCTTCCGCCCCTGTAAATAAAAAAAATTGATTACAAGCGCAATTTTGATGCCATATTGTTCATTTTTGGTTTATATGATAACTATAGCTAGCCAGATGATCTCTGAAAATTTGGTAACAATCGGATAATAAACACAGAAGTTATTCAGCTTAACGTTTTCCATAGCTGTAAGCAGCGCTGCCGGCAGCGCAAATTCTTTATTTGTACAGGAAATAATAAGAATGCCTTACAATGCAAATTTTTGCAGTTGTTGGATAACAGCGTCAGTAGCTTAGTGGAAAAGCGATGAACTCCTGAACCGACAGGCCCGTGGTTCGATTCCCAGTTCATGCCGCTTAAGCTTTTTCTTTTTTATACCCGCTACTCATAGAGTAGAAGGGTATTATAACTTTGTTAAAACCGAAAATGTATGTAACAGGCAGAAGGAGACACCTCCGACCCCATAAAGTATATATATTCTGGCTCAGGATCAACAGCCGAGTCGATATAGCCATGTCCGTCTGTCCGTCTGTCCGTCTGTCTGTCTGTCCGTCTGTCTGTCCGTGTGAAAATCTAGATCTCAGCTATTATAAGAGCTAGAACTACCAAATTTGGTGACAGTATGTGTTATTATTGCACGCTGATCAAGTTTATTTTGGATTTTGGCCACGCCCCCTTCCGCCCCTGTAAATAAAAGAAAATTGATTACAAGCGCAATTTTGATGCCATATTGTTCATTTTTGGTTTATATGATAACTATAGCTAGCCAGATGATCTCTGAAAATTCGGTAACAATCGGATAATAAACACAGAAGTTATTCAGCTTAACGTTTTCCATAGCTGTAAGCAGCGCTGCCGGCAGCGCAAATTCTTTATTTGTACAGGAAATAATAAGAATGCCTTACAATGCAAATTTTTGCAGTTGTTGGATAACAGCGTCAGTAGCTTAGTGGAAAAGCGATGAACTCCTGAACCGACAGGCCCGTGGTTCGATTCCCAGTTCATGCCGCTTAAGCTTTTTCTTTTTTATACCCGCTACTCATAGAGTAGAAGGGTATTATAACTTTGTTAAAACCGAAAATGTATGTAACAGGCAGAAGGAGACACCTCCGACCCCATAAAGTATATATATTCTGGCTCAGGATCAACAGCCGAGTCGATATAGCCATGTCCGTCTGTCCGTCTGTCTGTCTGTCCGTCTGTCCGTCTGTCTGTCCGTGTGAAAATCTAGATCTCAGCTATTATAAGAGCTAGAACTACCAAATTTGGTGACAGTATGTGTTATTATTGCACGCTGATCAAGTTTATTTTGGATTTTGGCCACGCCCCCTTCCGCCCCTGTAAATAAAAAAAATTGATTACAAGCGCAATTTTGATGCCATATTGTTCATTTTTGGTTTATATGATAACTATAGCTAGCCAGATGATCTCTGAAAATTTGGTAACAATCGGATAATAAACACAGAAGTTATTCAGCTTAACGTTTTCCATAGCTGTAAGCAGCGCTGCCGGCAGCGCAAATTCTTTATTTGTACAGGAAATAATAAGAATGCCTTACAATGCAAATTTTTGCAGTTGTTGGATAACAGCGTCAGTAGCTTAGTGGAAAAGCGATGAACTCCTGAACCGACAGGCCCGTGGTTCGATTCCCAGTTCATGCCGCTTAAGCTTTTTCTTTTTATACCCGCTACTCATAGAGTAGAAGGGTATTATAACTTTGTTAAAACCGAAAATGTATGTAACAGGCAGAAGGAGACACCTCCGACCCCATAAAGTATATATATTCTGGCTCAGGATCAACAGCCGAGTCGATATAGCCATGTCCGTCTGTCCGTCTGTCTGTCTATCCGTCTGTCCGTCTCTCTGTCCGTGTGAAAATCTAGATCTCAGCTATTATAAGAGCTAGAACTACCAAATTTGGTGACAGTATGTGTTATTATTGCACGCTGATCAAGTTTATTTTGGATTTTGGCCACGCCCCCTTCCGCCCCTGTAAATAAAAAAAATTGATTACAAGCGCAATTTTGATGCCATATTGTTCATTTTTGGTTTATATGATAACTATAGCTAGCCAGATGATCTCTGAAAATTTGGTAACAATCGGATAATAAACACAGAAGTTATTCAGCTTAACGTTTTCCATAGCTGTAAGCAGCGCTGCCGGCAGCGCAAATTCTTTATTTGTACAGGAAATAATAAGAATGCCTTACAATGCAAATTTTTGCAGTTGTTGGATAACAGCGTCAGTAGCTTAGTGGAAAAGCGATGAACTCCTGAACCGACAGGCCCGTGGTTCGATTCCCAGTTCATGCCGCTTAAGCTTTTTCTTTTATACCCGCTACTCATAGAGTAGAAGGGTATTATAACTTTGTTAAAACCGAAAATGTATGTAACAGGCAGAAGGAGACACCTCCGACCCCATAAAGTATATATATTCTGGCTCAGGATCAACAGCCGAGTCGATATAGCCATGTCCGTCTGTCCGTCTGTCTGTCTGTCCGTCTGTCCGTCTCTCTGTCCGTGTGAAAATCTAGATCTCAGCTATTATAAGAGCTAGAACTACCAAATTTGGTGACAGTATGTGTTATTATTGCACGCTGATCAAGTTTATTTTGGATTTTGGCCACGCCCCCTTCCGCCCCTGTAAATAAAAAAAATTGATTACAAGCGCAATTTTGATGCCATATTGTTCATTTTTGGTTTATATGATAACTATAGCTAGCCAGATGATCTCTGAAAATTTGGTAACAATCGGATAATAAACACAGAAGTTATTCAGCTTAACGTTTTCCATAGCTGTAAGCAGCGCTGCCGGCAGCGCAAATTCTTTATTTGTACAGGAAATAATAAGAATGCCTTACAATGCAAATTTTTGCAGTTGTTGGATAACAGCGTCAGTAGCTTAGTGGAAAAGCGATGAACTCCTGAACCGACAGGCCCGTGGTTCGATTCCCAGTTCATGCCGCTTAAGCTTTTTCTTTTTATACCCGCTACTCATAGAGTAGAAGGGTATTATAACTTTGTTAAAACCGAAAATGTATGTAACAGGCAGAAGGAGACACCTCCGACCCCATAAAGTATATATATTCTGGCTCAGGATCAACAGCCGAGTCGATATAGCCATGTCCGTCTGTCCGTCTGTCTGTCTGTCCGTCTGTCCGTCTCTCTGTCCGTGTGAAAATCTAGATCTCAGCTATTATAAGAGCTAGAACTACCAAATTTGGTGACAGTATGTGTTATTATTGCACGCTGATCAAGTTTATTTTGGATTTTGGCCACGCCCCCTTCCGCCCCTGTAAATAAAAAAATTGATTACAAGCGCAATTTTGATGCCATATTGTTCATTTTTGGTTTATATGATAACTATAGCTAGCCAGATGATCTCTGAAAATTTGGTAACAATCGGATAATAAACACAGAAGTTATTCAGCTTAACGTTTTCCATAGCTGTAAGCAGCGCTGCCGGCAGCGCAAATTCTTTATTTGTACAGGAAATAATAAGAATGCCTTACAATGCAAATTTTTGCAGTTGTTGGATAACAGCGTCAGTAGCTTAGTGGAAAAGCGATGAACTCCTGAACCGACAGGCCCGTGGTTCGATTCCCAGTTCATGCCGCTTAAGCTTTTTCTTTTTTATACCCGCTACTCATAGAGTAGAAGGGTATTATAACTTTGTTAAAACCGAAAATGTATGTAACAGGCAGAAGGAGACACCTCCGACCCCATAAAGTATATATATTCTGGCTCAGGATCAACAGCCGAGTCGATATAGCCATGTCCGTCTGTCCGTCTGTCTGTCTGTCCGTCTGTCCGTCTGTCCGTCTCTCTGTCCGTGTGAAAATCTAGATCTCAGCTATTATAAGAGCTAGAACTACCAAATTTGTTGACAGTATGTGTTATTATTGCATGCTGATCAAGTTTATTTTGGATTTTGGCCACGCCCACATCCGCCCCTGTAAATAAAAGAAAATTGATTACAAGCGCAATTTTGATGCCATATTGTTCATTTTTGGTTTATATGATAACTATAGCTAGCCAGATGATCTCTGAAAATTCGGTAACAATCGGATAATAAACACAGAAGTTATTCAGCTTAACGTTTTCCATAGCTGTAAGCAGCGCTGCCGGCAGCGCAAATTCTTTATTTGTACAGGAAATAATAAGAATGCCTTACAATGCAAATTTTTGCAGTTGTTGGATAACAGCGTCAGTAGCTTAGTGGAAAAGCGATGAACTCCTGAACCGACAGGCCCGTGGTTCGATTCCCAGTTCATGCCGCTTAAGCTTTTTCTTTTTTATACCCGCTACTCATAGAGTAGAAGGGTATTATAACTTTGTTCAAACCGAAAATGTATGTAACAGGCAGAAGGAGACACCTCCGACCCCATAAAGTATATATATTCTGGCTCAGAATCAACAGCCGAGTCGATATAGCCATGTCCGTCTGTCCGTCTGTCTGTTTGTCCGTCTGTCCGTCTCTCTGTCCGTGTGAAAATCTAGATCTCAGCTATTATAAGAGCTAGAACTACCAAATTAGGTGACAGTATGTGTTATTATTGCACGCTGATCAAGTTTATTTTGGATGTTGGCCACGCCCACTTCCGCCCCTGTAAATTGAAAAAATTGATTACAAGCGCAATTTTGATGCCATATTGTTCATTTTTGGTTTATATGATAACTATAGCTAGCCAGATGATCTCTGAAAATTTGGTAACAATCGGATAATAAACACAGAAGTTATTCAGCTTAACGTTTTCCATAGCTGTAAGCAGCGCTGCCGGCAGCGCAAATTCTTTATTTGTACAGGAAATAATAAGAATGCCTTACAATGCAAATTTTTGCAGTTGTTGGATAACAGCGTCAGTAGCTTAGTGGAAAAGCGATGAACTCCTGAACCGACAGGCCCGTGGTTCGATTCCCAGTTCATGCCGCTTAAGCTTTTTCTTTTTTATACCCGCTACTCATAGAGTAGAAGGGTATTATACCTTTGTTAAAACCGAAATTGTATGTCACAGGCAGAAGGAGACACCTCCGACCCCATAAAGTATATATATTCTGGCTCAGGATCAACAGCCGAGTCGATATAGCCATGTCCGTCTGTCCGTCTGTCTGTCTGTCCGTCTGTCCGTCTCTCTGTCCGTGTGAAAATCTAGATCTCAGCTATTATAAGAGCTAGAACTACCAAATTTGGTGACAGTATGTGTTATTATTGCACGCTGATCAAGTTTATTTTGGATTTTGGCCACGCCCCCTTCCGCCCCTGTAAATAAAAAAAATTGATTACAAGCGCAATTTTGATGCCATATTGTTCATTTTTGGTTTATATGATAACTATAGCTAGCCAGATGATCTCTGAAAATTCGGTAACAATCGGATAATAAACACAGAAGTTATTCAGCTTAACGTTTTCCATAGCTGTAAGCAGCGCTGCCGGCAGCGCAAATTCTTTATTTGTACAGGAAATAATAAGAATGCCTTACAATGCAAATTTTTGCAGTTGTTGGATAACAGCGTCAGTAGCTTAGTGGAAAAGCGATGAACTCCTGAACCGACAGGCCCGTGGTTCGATTCCCAGTTCATGCCGCTTAAGCTTTTTCTTTTTATACCCGCTACTCATAGAGTAGAAGGGTATTATAACTTTGTTCAAACCGAAATTGTATGTAACAGGCAGAAGGAGACACCTCCGACCCCATAAAGTATATATATTCTGGCTCAGGATCAACAGCCGAGTCGATATAGCCATGTCCGTCTGTCCGTCTGTCTGTCTGTCCGTCTGTCCGTCTGTCTGTCCGTGTGAAAATCTAGATCTCAGCTATTATAAGAGCTAGAACTACCAAATTTGGTGACAGTATGTGTTATTATTGCACGCTGATCAAGTTTATTTTGGATTTTGGCCACGCCCCCTTCCGCCCCTGTAAATAAAAAAAATTGATTACAAGCGCAATTTTGATGCCATATTGTTCATTTTTGGTTTATATGATAACTATAGCTAGCCAGATGATCTCTGAAAATTTGGTAACAATCGGATAATAAACACAGAAGTTATTCAGCTTAACGTTTTCCATAGCTGTAAGCAGCGCTGCCGGCAGCGCAAATTCTTTATTTGTACAGGAAATAATAAGAATGCCTTACAATGCAAATTTTTGCAGTTGTTGGATAACAGCGTCAGTAGCTTAGTGGAAAAGCGATGAACTCCTGAACCGACAGGCCCGTGGTTCGATTCCCAGTTCATGCCGCTTAAGCTTTTTCTTTTTTATACCCGCTACTCATAGAGTAGAAGGGTATTATAACTTTGTTAAAACCGAAAATGTATGTAACAGGCAGAAGGAGACACCTCCGACCCCATAAAGTATATATATTCTGGCTCAGGATCAACAGCCCAGTCGATATAGCCATGTCCGTCTGTCCGTCTGTCTGTCCGTCTGTCCGTCTGTCTGTCTGTCCGTGTGAAAATCTAGATCTCAGCTATTATAAGAGCTAGAATTACCAAATTTGGTGACAGTATGTGTTATTATTGCACGCTGATCAAGTTTATTTTGGATTTTGGCCACGCCCCCTTCCGCCCCTGTAAATAAAAGCAAATTGATTACAAGCGCAATTTTGATGCCATATTGTTCATTTTCGGTTTATATGATAACTATAGCTAGCCAGATGATCTCTGAAAATTTGGTAACAATCGGATAATAAACACAGAAGTTATTCAGCTTAACGTTTTCCATAGCTGTAAGCAGCGCTGCCGGCAGCGCAAATTCTTTATTTGTACAGGAAATAATAAGAATGCCTTACAATGCAAATTTTTGCAGTTGTTGGATAACAGCGTCAGTAGCTTAGTGGAAAAGCGATGAACTCCTGAACCGACAGGCCCGTGGTTCGATTCCCAGTTCATGCCGCTTAAGCTTTTTCTTTTTATACCCGCTACTCATAGAGTAGAAGGGTATTATAACTTTGTTAAAACCGAAAATGTATGTAACAGGCAGAAGGAGACACCTCCGACCCCATAAAGTATATATATTCTGGCTCAGGATCAACAGCAAATTGATTACAAGCGCAATTTTGATGCCATATTGTTCATTTTCGGTTTATATGATAACTATAGCTAGCCAGATGATCTCTGAAAATTTGGTAACAATCGGATAATAAACACAGAAGTTATTCAGCTTAACGTTTTCCATAGCTGTAAGCAGCGCTGCCGGCAGCGCAAATTCTTTATTTGTACAGGAAATAATAAGAATGCCTTACAATGCAAATTTTTGCAGTTGTTGGATAACAGCGTCAGTAGCTTAGTGGAAAAGCGATGAACTCCTGAACCGACAGGCCCGTGGTTCGATTCCCAGTTCATGCCGCTTAAGCTTTTTCTTTTTTTTACCCGCTACTCATAGAGTAGAAGGGTATTATAACTTTGTTAAAACCGAAAATGTATGTAACAGGCAGAAGGAGACACCTCCGACCCCATAAAGTATATATATTCTGGCTCAGGATCAACAGCCGAGTCGATATAGCCATGTCCGTCTGTCCGTCTGTCTGTCTGTCTGTCTGTCCGTCTCTCTGTCCGTGTGAAAATCTAGATCTCAGCTATTATAAGAGCTAGAATTACCAAATTTGGTGACAGTATGTGTTATTATTGCACGCTGATCAAGTTTATTTTGGATTTTGGCCACGCCCCCTTCCGCCCCTGTAAATAAAATCAAATTGATTACAAGCGCAATTTTGATGCCATATTGTTCATTTTTGGTTTATATGATAACTATAGCTAGCCAGATGATCTCTGAAAATTCGGTAACAATCGGATAATAAACACAGAAGTTATTCAGCTTAACGTTTTCCATAGCTGTAAGCAGCGCTGCCGGCAGCGCAAATTCTTTATTTGTACAGGAAATAATAAGAATGCCTTACAATGCAAATTTTTGCAGTTGTTGGATAACAGCGTCAGTAGCTTAGTGGAAAAGCGATGAACTCCTGAACCGACAGGCCCGTGGTTCGATTCCCAGTTCATGCCGCTTAAGCTTTTTCTTTTTTATACCCGCTACTCATAGAGTAGAAGGGTATTATAACTTTGTTAAAACCGAAAATGTATGTAACAGGCAGAAGGAGACACCTCCGACCCCATAAAGTATATATATTCTGGCTCAGGATCAACAGCCCAGTCGATATAGCCATGTCCGTCTGTCCGTCTGTCTGTCTGTCCGTCTGTCTGTCCGTGTGAAAATCTAGATCTCAGCTATTATAAGAGCTAGAACTACCAAATTTGGTGACAGTATGTGTTATTATTGCACGCTGATCAAGTTTATTTTGGATTTTGGCCACGCCCCCTTCCGCCCCTGTAAATAAAACAAATTGATTACAAGCGCAATTTTGATGCCATATTGTTCATTTTCGGTTTATATGATAACTATAGCTAGCCAGATGATCTCTGAAAATTTGGTAACAATCGGATAATAAACACAGAAGTTATTCAGCTTAACGTTTTCCATAGCTGTAAGCAGCGCTGCCGGCAGCGCAAATTCTTTATTTGTACAGGAAATAATAAGAATGCCTTACAATGCAAATTTTTGCAGTTGTTGGATAACAGCGTCAGTAGCTTAGTGGAAAAGCGATGAACTCCTGAACCGACAGGCCCGTGGTTCGATTCCCAGTTCATGCCGCTTAAGCTTTTTCTTTTTTATACCCGCTACTCATAGAGTAGAAGGGTATTATAACTTTGTTAAAACCGAAAATGTATGTAACAGGCAGAAGGAGACACCTCCGACCCCATAAAGTATATATATTCTGGCTCAGGATCAACAGCCCAGTCGATATAGCCATGTCCGTCTGTCCGTCTGTCTGTCTGTCCGTCTGTCTGTCCGTGTGAAAATCTAGATCTCAGCTATTATAAGAGCTAGAATTACCAAATTTGGTGACAGTATGTGTTATTATTGCACGCTGATCAAGTTTATTTTGGATTTTGGCCACGCCCCCTTCCGCCCCTGTAAATAAAATCAAATTGATTACAAGCGCAATTTTGATGCCATATTGTTCATTTTTGGTTTATATGATAACTATATAACAATCGGATAATAAACACAGAAGTTATTCAGCTTAACGTTTTCCATAGCTGTAAGCAGCGCTGCCGGCAGCGCAAATTCTTTATTTGTACAGGAAATAATAAGAATGCCTTACAATGCAAATTTTTGCAGTTGTTGGATAACAGCGTCAGTAGCTTAGTGGAAAAGCGATGAACTCCTGAACCGACAGGCCCGTGGTTCGATTCCCAGTTCATGCCGCTTAAGCTTTTTCTTTTTTATACCCGCTACTCATAGAGTAGAAGGGTATTATAACTTTGTTAAAACCGAAAATGTATGTAACAGGCAGAAGGAGACACCTCCGACCCCATAAAGTATATATATTCTGGCTCAGGATCAACAGCCCAGTCGATATAGCCATGTCCGTCTGTCCGTCTGTCTGTCTGTCTGTCCGTCTGTCTGTCCGTGTGAAAATCTAGATCTCAGCTATTATAAGAGCTAGAACTACCAAATTTGGTGACAGTATGTGTTATTATTCCACGCTGATCAAGTTTATTTTGGATTTTGGCCACGCCCCTTCCGCCCCTGTAAATAAAAAAAAATTGATTACAAGCGCAATTTTGATGCCATATTGTTCATTTTCGGTTTATATGATAACTATAGCTAGCCAGATGATCTCTGAAAATTTGGTAACAATCGGATAATAAACACAGAAGTTATTCAGCTGTAAGCAGCGCTGCCGGCAGCGCAAATTCTTTATTTGTACAGGAAATAATAAGAATGCCTTACAATGCAAATTTTTGCAGTTGTTGGATAACAGCGTCAGTAGCTTAGTGGAAAAGCGATGAACTCCTGAACCGACAGGCCCGTGGTTCGATTCCCAGTTCATGCCGCTTAAGCTTTTTCTTTTTATACCCGCTACTCATAGAGTAGAAGGGTATTATAACTTTGTTAAAACCGAAAATGTATGTAACAGGCAGAAGGAGACACCTCCGACCCCATAAAGTATATATATTCTGGCTCAGGATCAACAGCCCAGTCGATATAGCCATGTCCGTCTGTCCGTCTGTCTGTCTGTCCGTCTGTCCGTCTTTGTCCGTGTGAAAATCTAGATCTCAGCTATTATAAGAGCTAGAACTACCAAATTTGGTGACAGTATGTGTTATTATTGCACGCTGATCAAGTTTATTTTGGATTTTGGCCACGCCCCCTTCCGCCCCTGTAAATAAAAAAAAATTGATTACAAGCGCAATTTTGATGCCATATTGTTCATTTTTGGTTTATATGATAACTATAGCTAGCCAGATGATCTCTGAAAATTTGGTAACAATCGGATAATAAACACAGAAGTTATTCAGCTTAACGTTTTCCATAGCTGTAAGCAGCGCTGCCGGCAGCGCAAATTCTTTATTTGTACAGGAAATAATAAGAATGCCTTACAATGCAAATTTTTGCAGTTGTTGGATAACAGCGTCAGTAGCTTAGTGGAAAAGCGATGAACTCCTGAACCGACAGGCCCGTGGTTCGATTCCCAGTTCATGCCGCTTAAGCTTTTTCTTTTTTATACCCGCTACTCATAGAGTAGAAGGGTATTATAACTTTGTTAAAACCGAAAATGTATGTAACAGGCAGAAGGAGACACCTCCGACCCCATAAAGTATATATATTCTGGCTCAGGATCAACAGCCCAGTCGATATAGCCATGTCCGTCTGTCCGTCTGTCTGTCCGTCTGTCTGTCCGTGTGAAAATCTAGATCTCAGCTATTATAAGAGCTAGAATTACCAAATTTGGTGACAGTATGTGTTATTATTGCACGCTGATCAAGTTTATTTTGGATTTTGGCCACGCCCCCTTCCGCCCCTGTAAATAAAATCAAATTGATTACAAGCGCAATTTTGATGCCATATTGTTCATTTTCGGTTTATATGATAACTATAGCTAGCCAGATGATCTCTGAAAATTTGGTAACAATCGGATAATAAACACAGAAGTTATTCAGCTTAACGTTTTCCATAGCTGTAAGCAGCGCTGCCGGCAGCTCAAATTCTTTATTTGTACAGGAAATAATAAGAATGCCTTACAATGCAAATTTTTGCAGTTGTTGGATAACAGCGTCAGTAGCTTAGTGGAAAAGCGATGAACTCCTGAACCGACAGGCCCGTGGTTCGATTCCCAGTTCATGCCGCTTAAGCTTTTTCTTTTTTATACCCGCTACTCATAGAGTAGAAGGGTATTATAACTTTGTTAAAACCGAAAATGTATGTAACAGGCAGAAGGAGACACCTCCGACCCCATAAAGTATATATATTCTGGCTCAGGATCAACAGCCCAGTCGATATAGCCATGTCCGTCTGTCCGTCTGTCTGTCTGTCCGTCTGTCTGTCCGTGTGAAAATCTAGATCTCAGCTATTATAAGAGCTAGAACTACCAAATTTGGTGACAGTATGTGTTATTATTGCACGCTGATCAAGTTTATTTTGGATTTTGGCCACGCCCCCTTCCGCCCCTGTAAATCGAAAAAATTGATTACAAGCGCAATTTTGATGCCATATTGTTCATTTTTGGTTTATATGATAACTATAGCTAGCCAGATGATCTCTGAAAATTCGGTAACAATCGGATAATAAACACAGAAGTTATTCAGCTTAACGTTTTCCATAGCTGTAAGCAGCGCTGCCGGCAGCGCAAATTCTTTATTTGTACAGGAAATAATAAGAATGCCTTACAATGCAAATTTTTGCAGTTGTTGGATAACAGCGTCAGTAGCTTAGTGGAAAAGCGATGAACTCCTGAACCGACAGGCCCGTGGTTCGATTCCCAGTTCATGCCGCTTAAGCTTTTTCTTTTTTATACCCGCTACTCATAGAGTAGAAGGGTATTATAACTTTGTTAAAACCGAAAATGTATGTAACAGGCAGAAGGAGACACCTCCGACCCCATAAAGTATATATATTCTGGCTCAGGATCAACAGCCCAGTCGATATAGCCATGTCCGTCTGTCCGTCTGTCTGTCTGTCCGTCTGTCTGTCCGTGTGAAAATCTAGATCTCAGCTATTATAAGAGCTAGAACTACCAAATTTGGTGACAGTATGTGTTATTATTGCACGCTGATCAAGTTTATTTTGGATTTTGGCCACGCCCCCTTCCGCCCCTGTAAATAAAATCAAATTGATTACAAGCGCAATTTTGATGCCATATTGTTCATTTTCGGTTTATATGATAACTATAGCTAGCCAGATGATCTCTGAAAATTCGGTAACAATCGGATAATAAACACAGAAGTTATTCAGCTGTAAGCAGCGCTGCCGGCAGCGCAAATTCTTTATTTGTACAGGAAATAATAAGAATGCCTTACAATGCAAATTTTTGCAGTTGTTGGATAACAGCGTCAGTAGCTTAGTGGAAAAGCGATGAACTCCTGAACCGACAGGCCCGTGGTTCGATTCCCAGTTCATGCCGCTTAAGCTTTTTCTTTTTTATACCCGCTACTCATAGAGTAGAAGGGTATTATAACTTTGTTAAAACCGAAAATGTATGTAACAGGCAGAAGGAGACACCTCCGACCCCATAAAGTATATATATTCTGGCTCAGGATCAACAGCCCAGTCGATATAGCCATGTCCGTCTGTCCGTCTGTCTGTCTGTCCGTCTGTCTGTCCGTGTGAAAATCTAGATCTCAGCTATTATAAGAGCTAGAATTACCAAATTTGGTGACAGTATGTGTTATTATTGCACGCTGATCAAGTTTATTTTGGATTTTGGCCACGCCCCCTTCCGCCCCTGTAAATAAAAAAAATTGATTACAAGCGCAATTTTGATGCCATATTGTTCATTTTTGGTTTATATGATAACTATAGCTAGCCAGATGATCTCTGAAAATTTGGTAACAATCGGATAATAAACACAGAAGTTATTCAGCTTAACGTTTTCCATAGCTGTAAGCAGCGCTGCCGGCAGCGCAAATTCTTTATTTGTACAGGAAATAATAAGAATGCCTTACAATGCAAATTTTTGCAGTTGTTGGATAACAGCGTCAGTAGCTTAGTGGAAAAGCGATGAACTCCTGAACCGACAGGCCCGTGGTTCGATTCCCAGTTCATGCCGCTTAAGCTTTTTCTTTTTTATACCCGCTACTCATAGAGTAGAAGGGTATTATAACTTTGTTAAAACCGAAAATGTATGTAACAGGCAGAAGGAGACACCTCCGACCCCATAAAGTATATATATTCTGGCTCAGGATCAACAGCCCAGTCGATATAGCCATGTCCGTCTGTCCGTCTGTCTGTCTGTCCGTGTGAAAATCTAGATCTCAGCTATTATAAGAGCTAGAATTACCAAATTTGGTGACAGTATGTGTTATTATTGCACGCTGATCAAGTTTATTTTGGATTTTGGCCACGCCCCCTTCCGCCCCTGTAAATAAAAAAAATTGATTACAAGCGCAATTTTGATGCCATATTGTTCATTTTTGGTTTATATGATAACTATAGCTAGCCAGATGATCTCTGAAAATTTGGTAACAATCGGATAATAAACACAGAAGTTATTCAGCTGTAAGCAGCGCTGCCGGCAGCGCAAATTCTTTATTTGTACAGGAAATAATAAGAATGCCTTACAATGCAAATTTTTGCAGTTGTTGGATAACAGCGTCAGTAGCTTAGTGGAAAAGCGATGAACTCCTGAACCGACAGGCCCGTGGTTCGATTCCCAGTTCATGCCGCTTAAGCTTTTTCTTTTTTATACCCGCTACTCATAGAGTAGAAGGGTATTATAACTTTGTTAAAACCGAAAATGTATGTAACAGGCAGAAGGAGACACCTCCGACCCCATAAAGTATATATATTCTGGCTCAGGATCAACAGCCCAGTCGATATAGCCATGTCCGTCTGTCCGTCTGTCTGTCTGTCCGTCTGTCTGTCCGTGTGAAAATCTAGATCTCAGCTATTATAAGAGCTAGAACTACCAAATTTGGTGACAGTATGTGTTATTATTGCACGCTGATCAAGTTTATTTTGGATTTTGGCCACGCCCCCTTCCGCCCCTGTAAATCAAAAAAATTGATTACAAGCGCAATTTTGATGCCATATTGTTCATTTTTGGTTTATATGATAAATATAGATAGCCAGATGATCTCTGAATATTCGGTAACAATCGGATAATAAACACAGAAGTTATTCAGCTTAACGTTTTCCATAGCTGTAAGCAGCGCTGCCGGCAGCGCAAATTCTTTATTTGTACAGGAAATAATAAGAATGCCTTACAATGCAAATTTTTGCAGTTGTTGGATAACAGCGTCAGTAGCTTAGTGGAAAAGCGATGAACTCCTGAACCGACAGGCCCGTGGTTCGATTCCCAGTTCATGCCGCTTAAGCTTTTTCTTTTTATACCCGCTACTCATAGAGTAGAAGGGTATTATAACTTTGTTAAAACCGAAAATGTATGTAACAGGCAGAAGGAGACACCTCCGACCCCATAAAGTATATATATTCTGGCTCAGGATCAACAGCCCAGTCGATATAGCCATGTCCGTCTGTCCGTCTGTCTGTCTGTCTGTCCGTCTGTCTGTCCGTGTGAAAATCTAGATCTCAGCTATTATAAGAGCTAGAACTACCAAATTTGGTGACAGTATGTGTTATTATTGCACGCTGATCAAGTTTATTTTGGATTTTGGCCACGCCCCCTTCCGCCCCTGTAAATAAAAAAAAATTGATTACAAGCGCAATTTTGATGCCATATTGTGCATTTTCGGTTTGTATGATAACTATAGCTAGCCAGATTATCTCTGAAAATTCGGTAACAATCGGATAATAAACACAGAAGTTATTCAGCTTAACGTTTTCCATAGCTGTAAGCAGCGCTGCCGGCAGCGCAAATTCTTTATTTGTATAGGAAATAATAAGAATGCCTTACAATGCAAATTTTTGCAGTTGTTGGATAACAGCGTCAGTAGCTTAGTGGAAAAGCGATGAACTCCTGAACCGACAGGCCCGTGGTTCGATTCCCAGTTCATGCCGCTTAAGCTTTTTCTTTTTTATACCCGCTACTCATAGAGTAGAAGGGTATTATAACTTTGTTAAAACCGAAAATGTATGTAACAGGCAGAAGGAGACACCTCCGACCCCATAAAGTATATATATTCTGGCTCAGGATCAACAGCCGAGTCGATATAGCCATGTCCGTCTGTCTGTCTGTCTGTCTGTCCGTCTCTCTGTCCGTGTGAAAATCTAGATCTCAGCTATTATAAGAGCTAGAACTACCAAATTTGTTGACAGTATGTGTTATTATTGCATGCTGATCAAGTTTATTTTGGATTTTGGCCACGCCCACATCCGCCCCTGTAAATAAAAGAAAATTGATTACAAGCGCAATTTTGATGCCATATTGTTCACTTTTGGTTTATATGATAAATATAGATAGCCAGATGATCTCCGAATATTCGGTAACAATCGGATAATAAACACAGAAGTTATTCAGCTTAACGTTTTCCATAGCTGTAAGCAGCGCTGCCGGCAGCGCAAATTCTTTATTTGTACAGGAAATAATAAGAATGCCTTACAATGCAAATTTTTGCAGTTGTTGGATAACAGCGTCAGTAGCTTAGTGGAAAAGCGATGAACTCCTGAACCGACAGGCCCGTGGTTCGATTCCCAGTTCATGCCGCTTAAGCTTTTTCTTTTTTATACCCGCTACTCATAGAGTAGAAGGGTATTATAACTTTGTTCAAACCGAAATTGTATGTAACAGGCAGAAGGAGACACCTCCGACCCCATAAAGTATATATATTCTGGCTCAGGATCAACAGCCGAGTCGATATAGCCATGTCCGTCTGTCCGTCTGTCTGTCTATCCGTCTGTCCGTCTGTCTGTCCGTGTGAAAATCTAGATCTCAGCTATTATAAGAGCTAGAACTACCAAATTTGGTGACAGTATGTGTTATTATTGCACGCTGATCAAGTTTATTTTGGATTTTGGCCACGCCCCCTTCCGCCCCTGTAAATCGAAAAAATTGATTACACGCGCAATTTTGATGCCATATTGTTCATTTTTGGTTTATATGATAACTATAGCTAGCCAGATGATCTCTGAAAATTCGGTAACAATCGGATAATAAACACAGAAGTTATTCAGCTTAACGTTTTCCATAGCTGTAAGCAGCGCTGCCGGCAGCGCAAATTCTTTATTTGTACAGGAAATAATAAGAATGCCTTACAATGCAAATTTTTGCAGTTGTTGGATAACAGCGTCAGTAGCTTAGTGGAAAAGCGATGAACTCCTGAACCGACAGGCCCGTGGTTCGATTCCCAGTTCATGCCGCTTAAGCTTTTTCTTTTTTATACCCGCTACTCATAGAGTAGAAGGGTATTATACCTTTGTTAAAACCGAAATTGTATGTCACAGGCAGAAGGAGACACCTCCGACCCCATTAAGGTATATATATTCTGGCTCAGGATCAACAGCCGAGTCGATATAGCCATGTCCGTCTGTCCGTCTGTCTGTCTATCCGTCTATCCGTCTCTCTGTCCGTGTGAAAATCTAGATCTCAGCTATTATAAGAGCTAGAACTACCAAATTTGGTGACAGTATGTGTTATTATTGCTCGCTGATCAAGTTTATTTTGGATTTTGGCCACGCCCCCTTCCGCCCCTGTAAATCGAAAAAATTGATTACAAGCGCAATTTTGATGCCATATTGTTCATTTTTGGTTTATATGATAACTATAGCTAGCCAGATGATCTCTGAAAATTCGGTAACAATCGGATAATAAACACAGAAGTTATTCAGCTTAACGTTTTCCATAGCTGTAAGCAGCGCTGCCGGCAGCGCAAATTCTTTATTTGTACAGGAAATAATAAGAATGCCTTACAATGCAAATTTTTGCAGTTGTTGGATAACAGCGTCAGTAGCTTAGTGGAAAAGCGATGAACTCCTGAACCGACAGGCCCGTGGTTCGATTCCCCGTTCATGCCGCTTAAGCTTTTTTTTATACCCGCTACTCATAGAGTAGAAGGGTATTATACCTTTGTTAAAACCGAAATTGTATGTCACAGGCAGAAGGAGACACCTCCGACCCCATAAGGTATATGTATTCTGGCTCAGGATCAACAGCCGAGTCGATATAGCCATGTCCGTCTGTCCGTCTGTCTGTCTATCCGTCTGTCCGTCTCTCGTCCGTGTG